>BSBN01000158.1:3627500-6027500 GCA_027924645.1 Cunninghamia lanceolata | reverse complement strand
CACAGCCAAAATCTTCATTTTACATCTTTCCATATCCTAATAATCTGAATTTTATCCTTACGCCTTGGTTGGGATATTCTTATTTGCAAACTGATCTTTTGTAAAGTTTTCATAGCACTATTTTGGAAATGACGTAGGGAGTGATTGGGAATGTCTATACACAAATAAATAAAAGATAAATTGTTTGTAATTTTTACTTATAGCTTATTTGCATTTCTCATACTTGCCGAAGCTTGAAATTTTGTGCCCACTAAATGCACATTTAGTAGCTAGATTTGGATTTATACTACTTTTATATTGTCTAACAGAAAACCCTTGTGACTGACATCTCAAATAAACTAAATAACACCCACTTTCCTATTATTTTACCTATCCAGATCAAGTCTCGAACTCGAGGCCGCTTGCTTTGCAGAAATGGATGTAAAAGACATGATCAAGCAAACTTGATGCCCAGGGTAGAGAATTGTTTTTATTTTGATTGCAGGTGAAAGAGTTCTAGAAGTTGAAGTTTGGAAAATTTTGGCTTGTATATATTTTAGCCTTTCTCATTGGCGTGATGCTGAGATATGTTTGGACAAGGCTAAAGGCTTGAAATTTTATTCTTCAACAACTTTCCATGCACTAGTTCATCCCTACACTCGGCCTCATCTCATGTTGGTCATTGGTTCTTGTTGTTTGGGTGCTTTGTCCTGTTTAAAGGCCCTCACGACCTCCTGACTTGGCATTTTTTTCACTCCTATCATTTTTTCTATGAGCTCATTGTTACAGATTTGTGGGTTCTTTGTTCATCATGCTGCTAGCATTCACACATTTCTTTAAATAAATAAACCTCTACAACCAAATCCATAGCTACAGAAAAATTTTCAAGTGTTCCAATCTTCATAGTCAATGAGTCTTCCAAGCTATTGTTTTCCTATTCCTATTCTCTATTCTCTAATTGTTTAGTCTCTGCCAATTCTTTGTAGTATAAATAGATTCGTTGTGTAGCTTAGATCTGTTCTGTATTCCTATTTCAATCATTATTATTTAGCTAGGATTTGGTGTTTTGTTTTTCTTTGTTGTCTTTATCTGTGTGTAGGGAAAACTCTCACCTAAATAGAGCTACAACAAAAATGATCTACTCATTGGAAGCTAAGGAGTAAACATAAGGTGCACTCATTCCAACCCTTATATCTTTAGCTAAATAGGTTGGTTGTATCACATTTGATTTTGGGATTGTAAAGAACAAGTGTTTGGTGAAGAATTTGTTGTTTAACTAGGAGTAGTGTGTATGCTTTCCTCTTACATGCTTAGCATGATCCTGAGGATCAAAAACACCCTCTTACACCTTCCTCTACACATTCTTCCACATTTGATTTTTGGTCTTGTTTTATAGGAAAAGGGGGATTGTTCTTTCAAGAGTTTATGTGAATCCTCCTTTCACACAAAACATTCCAAAAACATATTAACCAAGTTGAACCTCCAATTTGTGCAAGAGGATTCACCTATCAGGTTGGGCTACCACTTGGGAAGATGTAGAATCTTGGATGTGTCAAACAATGTCTCAATTTAATGCTCAATTTCACTTAAAACCCTAAATATGCAAAATAGTAAGCAAATTGACGAATTACGACAAATCCTTTGAAGACAAGGTGAAGGACAAAGATTCTTAACTCACTACATTTTCAAAATTTAGAAGGCAAAAAAAGTCAGGGACACGGGGGCTAGCATCCAAGTCCAAGGTGTACTTTTCGTCATAGAATCTGGAACTTCTCCCAACACTAATCTGCACTGCAACTTTCATTTTTGCCTCAGGAAATTTGGAGGACATAGGGACTAGTGCCCTAGTCCAAGAATGTTCACTAGAGTCCTCTACTTCTCAGATCCCAAATCCTTGACGTCTACCACTCCCTTTCTGTAACTCCACTCCGCAAAACTCAGTACCTGTAACCTACGATCACAAGAAGTGTGGGAGGGGGTTCTAGTGTTTAGAGGCTTGCCTCGGTCAAGCCCTAGAGAGATATTCAAGTCTTCCAAACACCATTGTCAGATAAGAGTGTGTATCCTGGTGGGATAGAGGAAAAAATCCAAATGATAAATGATTGAAAACAAGATAGATATCACCTTGAAGTGTAGATCTCATGGAAGGAAGATTCTATTCATGACATGAGGAGATGGATGTCAAATCTACAAATACAAACACAATAACAACAAAGTACTACTCTGCAACACAATCACTTTCACATAAGCTTGCTAATCAAAATTTCCATCTAACTTCCATCTAGTTCGCAAATGAAACCTAAGCATGCTTATATATGCAACTACAAACATTCCCGCTAAGAATTTCATAATTCAAACTTGAGATGTCAGCATGGGACCTAAATAACGGTCATAAAACTGACATTTGAAATTAGGGTAGACCTAAAATAGGGTAGGACTAGGGTGCTAGTGCCCAAGTCCACCCTACCATTTTTGTTCAAGATTCATCAAAAGGTAATTCCCTAGGTCCTATTTTCCATAAGACTTCAGGGTTTTCTCATCGGGAGTCAAAAATAACACACAAGATGCTCTAAATGCAATTTAAGGACCTAGGAGCTAAACCTTAAGAGGGAAAAGCCCTCAAGGGGACATTTTCTTGTTAGGAATTTGCAAGTCTAATTAAACCAATTCGACATAAACCAATAGGAGAAACAAGATGTACAAACAACCATAATGCAAAAGATCAATGAACAAGCAACAAGGAAACACAAGATATACCCTAGGAAAACCCTCAAGAGAAAAAAGACCTAGCCTCCAAAAGCATCCATGCTCACATGTATTATTCAGTAATGAAACATTACAATACAATCTCTGAGCCTAAATCCATCAAGCACCTCCAATGCATCCTCCATGTGTACAAGAGAGAGCTTAATACAATGACATCCTCTCACAAAACCCTTGTTCACCTACAATGAAATATCCAGCCAACCTCAAATAATAACCTTATGCTTTCTTTTATGATATAAGCTCACACATTACATTGAGAAAACCATGTGTTACACAAAACCACTGACCCCACATTTGACTATTGGTACTAGCTTTTCCCAATTAATCAAATAATACAAATAAATAATTAATCACTCTATGTGTCCCACACACATAAAATAATTAACCCAATGTTACAATACAACATATACAAGTGGTCCCCAAATAATTAGCTAGTTTGATTAACCACACCACCTAGGTGTATCACAACTAAATAATTATTTAATTATAATATTATAAAATATATCAAAATATGCAATGGTATACAACACCATATCCCAACATTCTTCCACTTGTATGCATTGCATAAGGGTCAATCAATGAAATACATCATCATAGGCAAACATGAAATCACATGAATCTCTAGAATGCTCGCATGCTTCATCAAGATACCTGCAACAAAATCAAAGTGACCACCATCTCAAAAAAGAAATCCTGTCATCCTCTAATGTGCCACCTATGGAAGAAAAGGAACATGCCAAGGTGAAGATGCACCAATCCAAAGAACACAAGCACCAAATCCAAGTGATAACATAAGGCTCCAAGCTACTATCAAAGGTAAAAACCCACATGACTGGAAATAGCACCCACAACATATGCTAATACATCCAACCATCCATACCTCATAGGTATCAATGACATCAATAAACTCATGCCAATAACATATCCAACCCATATACTGCAATCACAAGCTCCATCAATAAAACCTATCAATGAAGAAAATATACATCTAGGAACTCCCACGGCATGGGTAATGTCAAATCTACAAATAGATCCAAGGCATACCAAGTCTATCAATCAACACTCAAACCAAGGTATGGCTAATCAACAAGCCAATATAGTATCAAGAACAATCAGAATGATCCACACATGCATGATAAATCATTGCATACTCTCTCACAACATGTCACCATAACTGATGCAAAGCATCCACCACTCAAACCCTAACATACAATTGCAAATGTATGTCTATGCATTTCTTAATATGCATGCAAACTTTATCTTATAAAATTTCACTCCTATCGCAACAAATAACACCATCGGCTTCACAAAATACCTTATTCTCGATCACTGTAGAACTTGCACATACAAACACTTACCCGCTGCACCCGCGACCCATTTGCATCTGTCGCTTTCCCTGCACTGAACATATAACACATGACCTCTGATCGTTGGTTACCTTCACCCTCGCTGTCGGTCGTCCTTTGTATCCAAACCTTGTATCTGTGGAATGTATATTACCATATACATTCAAAAACATACAACGCGAAACATACATTCGCCGAATATTCCCTCGGAATATGCCTTTGCTGAGAGTTGACTGTTGATGCTCAGAATTGCGCAGTTTCCAACACCAACATGGGAAACTCTGAGATGTGGGAATGCTCCTCAGAGTAACCTCCAGATTTTAAAGAAGCTGGCTCTTCTTTATCTCAAAAGTGTTTGGGAAAAGGGATAAAGTTAAATAGAATCACAAATGCAACTGAAAGGAAACTAAACTATGGCGATGCGCCTGAATGTGATTTTGTTTCTCAACACTGAGCATAGTGAAACTACTTTAAGATTCAGTCACATTAAAGAGCAAATAATGCATGATCAATGTAACAAATGGAAAACAAATAAGATCAAAGGCTCACAACTTAGAATATTTTGCAATAACACAGAAAATATCAGCAAATGCACAAAACTCTGTCTTTATTAATTTTCCAGTCACATAAAAGGCACAGAATCATGCACAGTTATACAAACTCTCTGAATCAAGAAAACAGAACAAAGGCAAATGATATTACTGGCCACTACAAAAGATCTTCAAACTTCTCTAACAATCTATGATGCAGAAAATTCTCTATATCTCCAATGTATATCTATAACTGTGATCTGAACCCATATTTATAGCATAGAACTGGCTCAAAGATTGCCCTCATGATCAAATCTCAATGGTCTAACCGAACTGGCACTTAACTGAAAGTGTCTGACAAAAGATCTCTTTCAAATCAGAGATGGTTAGCCACTCTGCAAGTTCATTGGCTGCAATAGATACATGTAACTCCACTTACTTGAATCAGGAAGGAACGCGTGGTAGTTTCTGATAGTCTTTGCAACTATAAACCCTTGGAACAACTGGTATTCATATGCACCTCTTTCTTGAAACTCTTTCATCTTTCTAGAACAATAAGAAACTAACACATGGCATCCTCCACGTGACTTACTTGATAAACTACTTCTTACTCAGAAGACACCAGAAATCGACACTTGGCAGCGTCCGCGGCCCCTGCAAATGATACATGGTGATCTCCGCTTGACTTAGAGTCTTTACTGTGGATTTATATTAAGAGTGCTCGGGCTTTGCCATCTGTCACGGTCCGCTGCACTGAAACTTAAGAAACATTAAAAATGGGACCCACCAACAGTCCATGCTTGAGCAGCTTCAAAAAGAAAAAGGGACAGGTGGCGCTTTCCACGGATCTGAGAAACTTTATACGTGGCCGCTTCTGCTGTACTTAGAGAGACTTTTGAAACATTTACGGGGTCCTGTAGAAGATGACACATGGCAATCTCCGCTACTTCTTCGGGAAACTTTAGTACTTAAACAAAACCTCTGCGGACGTTGCCACCTAGCGCTCTCCGCTTTACTTTGAGAAACTCTATAGAAACATTAGAGACTCATAAGAATCACACGGATGGTAACACTTGTCGCGCTCCACTGAAACTATAGAAATATTAACGGGGCCCACCATACCTCTTTACTTAGCGATGAAAACAAAAGGGAACCCGCGGAAGATGACACATGGAGCTCTCCACTAAAACTATATGGGACACGCGGCACCTTCCGTGTAACTTTAAGAAACTCTAAAGTCACTCTCCGCATCTGCCACTTGGCGCCTTCTGCGCTCACTGAAGCTCTTAAAAGGGACCCGCTACATTATGAGAAACATTCAAGAGGAACGTTTGAAACTTAGAAGAAACTGGAACGGGTGCCGACACTTGGCAGCCTCTGTCTTAATGCAAAAAATACGTGGCACTCTCTGCGGCCACTTTGAGAAAATTTAGAATGTGTCCTGGCTACTGACACATGGCAGTTTCCACTGGACTTAGGAACTTAGGCAAAAATTTACAAAAAATGAAAACCCCGCGCGCCCGCGCTTTGTGTAAAAACCTCACTTGCCAAAACTGAAGTGCAGAGAACAAAATTGGAGCTCGCACAACTGAAACTCAAAAATCAAAATGTAGAGTATTTTACTCTATAGTTCTTGGTGACCCCAAGGACTTTTGAGCCTGCTAAAAAAGAATCCAAAAATGTACATCTATACAGCAAAATTTACAAATTTTGCAAGGCCATCTGATATACAAACCATTCGGCATCAGATAATCCCTGTTTGTTCTGCAAATCCTGGAAGGCTAAATCCAAGTTGATCATGTCCTTATGCGAAAAGCTTTGCAAAACATGGACTGCAGCTTTCAACTGGAAATCAAGCTGGGCCATGGGAATCAAAACAGCTTCCACTTCTGACACTGATGAGGCATCTGTTAGACCCTGAAAAATTGATTAATCATTTTGTCTAGCTAGCAACAGAGGCTTGATTTCATCAACCATTAATACAGTGTTGCTATCAGGAAAAGGGGAAGGAAGGCCCAATTGCACCAGGTCTTCAATATGTTTCTTCATATCCCTCACTCCCTCCTTGACCACATCCAAGAGCTCTTGGCAAGTAATTGCAGTAGAGTTGCAACTGAGAACCTCATTGACCCATTTGGCAGCAATCATTCTATCACTGATCCCTACTGCTGATAATGTTTCGTCAGTTGTGTCATAAAGTTTCCCTAGCAATAGTTGAGAATCAGAAACTCTCATGGAAACAATGGACAAAGTGGCCTGAACTGAGGTTTCCACCTTTTCACATAGTTGCTGTGCATGTAGCAGGAAGGTTAAAGAGGGTTTGATCTGGATAATCTCCTTAGAGATTCTTGCCCACACTGATGCATATAGCTCCTTGACCAGGTTCAACACTCCTACATTTTGAGGCCTTTTTGCCAACTCAAGGGTCAATTGTTTTGCTATTTGTTGCTCGGCCTGAAGTTAAGCCTGTATGGCAGCAACGTTATTCTATTCTTTCAACAGCTGCTGTTGAAACTGTGTGGCTTGTTGAGAGGAATCCTGATGCCTCTTCTGTAATGTGGCCTTTTCCTACTTCACGGTAGTCACAACAGACTTCACCTGGATCAGTTCTTCTTTCAAGGAAGCATTTTGGCTCTGTGTAGCCTGATGAATCTGACATGAAATAGTATTTTGCAACTACTTAGTGAGATCTTCAATTTCATCACTTTTTAATTTGAGCTCAGCAGTCAGGGTCTCACTATGTGTCCTTTCTTGAGCCAGATCAGCCTCCACTTTCTGCAACTTCCTTGATAACTTCAAATAATCAGTGGCTACAGCAGAAGTGGTTTCATTTAGTAGTTCTACCTTGTCTTGTGGCCTAAAAAGTGACATGTCCATCGCCACTGCACTCATTGTATAATCTTGGGGCTGCATCTACTCATTAGGTCTTACTATATTTGGTGACAAATGGGTCACAGTTAGCTGCTACTGGATTGGGTCAAATAGCGACCTCATATGTGGGACAGCCTGAGCTTTATTGTCCTTCTTTCTCTTTTTGTCCATTTGGGCTTCCCTAGCCTTCTTAGCAGTGTCTGCTTGAGCTTGGAAGGTAGGGGGAGAGGCAATATACCCACTCGCAAAAGGGTGACCTTGTGGCAAGCCATAAGGGATAGCCAAATGTTGGTTAGGAGGGATCTGAGGAGATATTCTCCTAGGAAAAGAAGGAGAAAAGGGAGGCAATGATGTGGCCTATGATGGCATGGCCTGTGTAGTGACAGGTGGGGAAAATTGAGAAATTGGCACAGCAGAGGTGGTAGGGGATAATATTTGGCCAGTTGGGATTGCCACCCCTATTGAAGAAGAAAAAGACTGAGAAGAAGAAGGAGAAGAAGCATGTACCTGAGGAGCAACAGATATACTCGGTGGTGGCTGCAATAAAGGTTCTACCTCCTCATCTGAATCTGGTTGAAGTTTCAGCTTCTTATGTTTCCTTGGCCTCTCTTCTTCTTGTTGTGTTTCTTTCTCCTCAACGTTTACCACTATTAATAGTGGTGTTTGCACAAAACTAGAAGCCCCACTCATTGAAACTGATGGGGTCCCACTAGATGGTGATGACATCACACTCTTTTGCTTCTCTACAACACTGAGAGATTGGGGCCAGGTAGTTACAGCAGCTGTAGATGATGTTTGTCCTAGGGCCTACATTGTGTAGTGGATTCAGGTTCTTCAGATTCCTCACCTCTTTTATGGATCTTGCTTGTATCAGGGCTAGAGACTGGAGAAGGATGTCATTCGTCCCAAATAGACTCCCATTTCTCATCTATATCAACCTTGCCAAAGGAGTGGGTTGTTTCAAATATCTCCTGCCTATACTTCCAATAGGCTTCTATCTTCTCAGCCTTCCACTCTCTATCTCTTATTAAATTTTTCTTTAATCCAGTGCCCATTTTGAGCTTAGGGTCATAGGCCTTTTCCTTTTTATAGAATACTTCCCATGGCCTGGGTCCCTCGAAGGGCAAATCTATCAATTCTGCATATAAATCAGGGATGTCCTCCTTAGGGTTTCTTTTGTCTTCCCAAAAAGGACGACCCTCGTGCACAATTTTGGCACCAACATTATTATTCTTGACCCACACGGTTATGAAATTGATTGGATCGTATCTCCATTTATCTTCAACCAAAAGAAAACCCAGGACAACTAACTTTCTTAGCAATAAGTGCTCAGCATCCCTAACCAATAGGGTCATGTTTTTCTTCACCCATGCGATATCATACATTTTATTTTTCTTCTTCCCAGTGCCATAATCATTATCAACCGTAGACATTTGCTGGGTGACCTCTAAGAAGGCTAGCCTAGGAGTTAAAACCTTAGGTAGCAATATTGTTTCTCCATTAAAACCATGGACCCTGATAATAGTATGGTGAGACCCAAAGAAATAATCAAGGGATGGGGGAATTTGCCATGAGGCCTCTGACACTTAATGTTAATCTATTTTCAACAGGCTCTGGGCTTAGGTGGCTAAAAGTAGGGGCGACAAAAAAATTCCCAAAATTCATAAGGGTCAAACGATTCAGACAAGACATGTGTCCACGTGGACACAGGAATAGTTCTATTGGGACCAAAACTTGGGTCAAACATGGTCAGATGCATATACTAGGAAAAGATGGCATAGTTTTGGTATAACATAAGGTGAAACAGATAAGAAGAATACCTGAAAACCCCTGTTGATTTGAAATTGGTGAGTTGTTCAGCCATTGAGTAGGCAATCTGCTTTGAGAAATCCAGCCAAAACTCCTGAGACTTATCCATGGTCTTCATTCTGAATAAGATGGTGAGTTGCCAATCATAGACAGTGATATCTTCCTTCATTCCGAAGATAAATGCCATCATAGATAGCGCTTCCTGACTGGCTTGTGTAAATTGTGCCCTTCCTATTGGTAGCACTGGCATTTGGGTATTTTCATCTCCCAGCTGCATCTCTGAATTAAGAAACCTTAACTAAAACTTGACATTTGCCCATGTCTTCTGCATTTTGGCAATGGTGGGAAACGTGGTTGTGCTGTCATAGTATAGGGCCAACATGTCTCTGATGGCCTTTGGTGTGATTTGCACCATGAAGGGTCCCTTTTGAATGGTGCTTGAGGGTGCATGAAACAATTCTGCACATACCTCAATCAGGTCAGGGCATAAATGCACGCTTGGGACCATGAATTTTGCTAGTTGAGAGGTCCATATCCGCATGCCAAATGTTTCAAATTGTTTAGCTTTGGCCTTCAGGAGGCATCTTTGGTGTACTCCTTCTCGCAGAGCTTTACCAGACTTTTGTAGGGCTAGTTCAGTAATACCGTCTGCAAAATCCTGCACCTTAGCTGGGTCGACTGCATAACTAACTTCAGGAACCCCAGTCCTTGGATAGGTCTTTAAAGGTTGCGCAGGGGCCGAAGCGTATGATTTGCTGGCGAGGAGCCTGTCAATAGACTCGTAAATCCCAAGCCCCTGTTGTGAAGACTGTGCTTCCACCATCTCTGTGTTTGTTGGAAACTATTGAACTTACTATAAACAAGTATGGAAGCTTTGCAACAAGGAAGACACACTTAGGAAGTAGGTTTTGCAAATGAAAATGCAACAACAGGGAAGACACTTAGCAGAAGTAGAAACAAAATGAAACTTAGTTAAGCTTTAACTCATGTTGTTGGGGCATTTTAATGACGCATCAAGTCTCATAAATGACATTAAAAATGGAAAACCGTTATAAAATCTTAAGAGATCTGATTGGGACAGAGTGTCAGACACGTCATAAAAAAGCGGCTGCGCTGGGTACTTTTAGAAATTTTGGGGATTTGAGAGGTTCAATGAATGCGAGAGTTTCGAGACTTTTAAGAGACTTGAGCTATGGCCACGTGTTTACAAAACACTTATTCAAAGCAAAAAGCGGGAAAAAACAAAGCGGGAAAAATAAAGCAACAACAAAAGGAAACTATCTAACTATAATACACAGGAAAGACACTGTCTAATTGAAATGCGTCAAGTAGATCCCGTTGACGGGAATCTCTTCAAGCTCACCCTCCGTCGTTTCAAGATTGAAAGAATTCTGTTGCTTACAGGAATGGATTTTATAAGGGCCAGTCCATAATGACTCAAATTTACTGTGTTAACTTGGCTTGGCAGCTCTCTCATCCCATTTCAAAACAACTGATCCTACTTCAAAATGAGGGTTTGAAGTTTTCTTATCAAAATAGTCTTTGATTATTTTTTGATGTTTCAATAATGATTCATATGCTGAATCCCTTTTTTCTTGAACTTCCAGGAGCTCAGCAAGCCTAGCCTGCATGGGGCCATTTTCCTCAATCTCAATCTATTTCAATAACTAGAGAGCAGGAATCTCCAAGCTCAGTGGCATCACAGCAAGTTTACCGTAGACCAATTCATATGGGGACATTTTTGTCACTTGTTTTGATGTAATTCTATCTGCCCATAGTGCTATATTAAGCACTTTATGCCACTCTTTGTGATGATCAAACCCTATTCTTTTAATAAGTCTGATCATATTCTTGTTAGTTGATTCTGCCAAACCATTACCCTGAGGATAATAATTTGAGGAGCTTTTCAGGTAGATTCCATACTTTAGTGCAAAGTCAGATATCTTTGCCCCCAAAAATGCTTTAGCATTATCTGAAATTATAGTACGAGGAGGCCCAAAGCGAGTAGTGATACCCTCCAGAAAGTCTAGAATCACCTTTTCTATTGCTTCTTTTAGTGGGACTGCCTCCATCTAGTAAAATAATCTGTGGCAGTTAGGATCCATTTGTACCCCATACTTGATAATGGATTGATCATTCCAATGAAGTCAAGACCCTATTGAGCAAAAGGTTCATCAACGATTATAGGACTAAGGGGCATTGTTGTATTCCTTCTCTTCCCTACATAGTACTGACAAGATTGGCACTCTTTAACCAGTTGATAACAGTCTGTGAATAAAGTGGGCCAGAAGTAACCTGCCTGACTTATCTTTATAGTTGTGGTTCTTGCAGAAAAGTGTCCACCTAACACTCCATGGTGCATTTCATGCAGGATTATTTGGGCTTCACCTTTCTCTATGCATCTTAAAAGTATGCCATTAGTATTTCTTCTGAAAAGAACTTGGTCAACTAAAACAAAATGAATTCCCTGTTGCCTATAGTACCTCTTCTTATCCTGAGAGAGCTCCTTTGGGAAAATCCCATGTTTCATAAACTGGATCCTATTTGTGACCCAAGAATTCTGATCAACTTCTTGTATTCTCAATACATTTTCCTGGTCTGTTTCTTCAATTATCATTTTTTCCATATCTTGAACCATATACTGGCACAAACCCTTGCCTCTAACAAGTTTAGTTGGTCTGACCTCCACATCATATTCAAGAATCTTTGTTATCCAGTTTGCTCTTTTCTCAGTGATTTCTCCTTCCATAATATATTATCTGACACTCGGATGAGCCACTAGTATCAAAATCTTATTACCTGTGACCATGTGTCTAAATTTCTTGAGGGCTTTTACCATAGCATATGCCTGTTTCTCTACAAAGTTATACCTAGCTTCATACTCCCTAAGGGTCCTTGAGAAAAAGGCTATTGGATGCTCTCCCTCTTGTTGATCATCTATCTATGTTAGGACAGCAGCAACACTGAATTCTCCTCCATAGACATACATTATAAAAGACTTAGAGAAGTCAGGGTTCCTCAATACTGGGGCTGTTGATATTGCTTTCTTGACCTCCTCAAAAGTCTATCTCCCTTCTATGGTCCATTTGAATACCAGGTCTTTCTTTAGTAATAGTGTAATTGGTCTTATTAGGCCTGCAAAGTCTGATATGAACCTACTGACAAAATTAATCTTTCCCAAGAAGGATTGAACTGCTTTCTTATTGACAGGCAGAGATAGGTTCATTATGGCAGTGACTCTTTCTGGATCTATAGAGACTCCTTCTTTAGACAATATATGCCCTAATAGTTTGCCTTGAGGTACTGCAAAAATGTATTTCTTAGGATTTAGAGATATTCCAAACTCTTGGCATTTCTTAAAAACTACCTCTAGATGGTCAAAATGATCTGCAACATTTTTAGAGAAAACTGTGGGGTCATCTAGGTAAATTAGAATGATTTTATTGATAATCTCTCCAAATGCTACATCCATTTCCCTCTGAAATGTAGCTCCAGCATTTGAAAGACCAAAAGGCATCTTTGCATAGGCGAATGTTCCCCATTTTGTGGTGAAAGCAGTCTTATGTTGGTCCTCATTAGCCAACCAAATCTGATTGTACTCGGAGAAACCATCTAGCAGGGAAAATCTCTCTGATCCAGCCACAGTCTGTAAAATTTGTTCCATAGAGGGTAAGGTGTAGTGATCATTCAAGGAAGCCCTATTTAAATCTCTGAAATCCACACAGAGCCTTATGTCCCCATTCTTTTTCCTGACTGGTACCAGGTTGGACACCCAAGTTGAGTGTTTGATTGGGAAAATGATCTTTGATTCTAATAGTTTCTGCAACTCATCTACCATCAGAGGTTCAATCCTAGGGTTCACTGGCCTCTGTTTCTATCTAACCAGTTTAGATCCTTCAGTTAGCTCTATAGTATGTTGAATGATATTTCTATCATAACCATGGAGATCTTCATAGGTTTAGGCTATGACCTTATCATATTTCTCACATAGATCAATTAACCTTTTCCTTTCTAGCTGAGTGGCAGAATTCCCAACCTTTAGTCTTCTCCCCTCACTAACCTAGATATCATAGTAGTCTTCTTTGTTTGCTTGAAATCTTTTCTTTTCTAGGCTAGCATCTTCAGGATCAAACAAGTTTTCCAAGGTAATCAGTCCTTTAGGGAGCTTGTTTGACTTTAGTTGAATGATCTGATCACCATATGCCTCTTCAATTTTTGGTTGTAACTGATCAGCAAATTCTCCTGACTGTTGCAAAAATGAGAGGACTTGAAAATCATTTTCAAAAACTTTGCCAATTTTCATCATTTTCTGGGATGGTTGGCCTCACAATAACTTTAACTGACTCATTATTGACCATTAGATCAGTTATTGGATCAAACTATGAACCAATTTGTGCCATCCTATCTGCCTCAGAATTTTGGGCTCTAGGGACTACTTCTATATTAAAGGGTTCAAAATTTTCTATGAAGTCCCAAATTCTGTGCCTATAGGATCTCATCCTTACATTTTTGGCTATTGCCTTTTCTCTTATTTGTTTCACCATTAGTTTTGAATCTCCTTTGACTATCAGATTTTTTACTCCTTTCCTTTTTGCCAATATAAGTCCATGCACTAAAGATTCATACTCAACATCATTATTGGTACAAGCAAAATGAAAGTGGATGGCTCTTAAAATCTTTTCACCATTAGGGGCAGTAAGACAAATTCCTGCTCTGGCTCCATTTTTGCTTCTAGCCCCATCAAAATTTAGGGTCCAGATTCTTGAGTTATTTATGGATTCTTGGGTCTGAGAGGGCTCATTCCTTAAGACATTAGGGATCTCCTGATCTTCCTCAAATATAACATAAGTGCCCAACCCTGTTGAGTCATAGTTTCCAAAGGGATCACTCTGCATCATGGTTAACAACTGGTTATCCTCTACTTGCTGATCATATTCAGTCCAATCCCCTATTTCTTCAACAAAAACCTTTTCCTCTTTATTTAGCATGGCATGGGCTGCTTCTAACTTTGGGGTTGGTTCATTAGTGATATGGTCCTTTGACAATGGTTCTGATAGTACCTTCATTTTAGTCCCATATTTGGTCCTTATGATGAGATGAGACCAATCAAGTGACATATAACCTCCTATCTTGGATGTGAAATCTCTGGATAGGCATAAGCCAAAAACAGGAGGAATATCTATGACTACAACATATTGATTAACAATTATATTGGGATAGGTGTACAGCTGTAGTGGAAGTTGTTTAATTTTCCCTATTGTTTGCACGGACTTCCCATCTAACTGCATAACTCCTTTTGCAAGTGGCTCATATTTTATTTTCAAAGCATCTACTATTTGCTTTGGCATCACTATGGTGCTAGCCCCAGAGTCTATCATTGCGTTGTGCAATAGTTTCTTCCCTACTATCAAAGTTAAATAAAAGGGATCTGGCTTGGATTTACTTACCTCTGGTGCATTGTTCAGAAGAGCTGTTGTCTGCAGAGGAACAGTGTCTTTGAGCTTTTCTTTATCAGTAGGTCCTCCTTTGGCAACAGTCTGTTTAGGCATAGCTTGGCTCTGTAAAGCTTCTTGCAATAGTGTCTTTTGCTCAGGGATGGCTAACATGTCCCATATTGACACATGTGTTGGAGTCCTCTTCAACTGATCCACCACATTCACAGGTCCTAGTGCTTGTGTCCTTGGATAATAAGGCTACCTTGCTTTTTCTTGAACATGTCCAGAAACTACTTGGTTCTGCACTGGCTGAGGTATTTCTTGTCTAGTAGCTGTATCTTGATGATCTTGAAATGGTGGAACTCCCATAATTTCATTATTTGTGGCTCCAGGCTATTCCATCATCCTTCTCTTGGCTCTAGTATAGTAATTTGATTGTACCAATGGCTTCTTAGAAGTTGCAGCTTCATTTAAAAAAACTGACTCTTCATCTTCAATCCATGAAAATAGAGCATGCTCAGGGGCTATTTCTTCTTCTTGCTGTAAGGACATTCCTTGCATCTGAGCCACTAGGACTGAATTTTGCATACCAGGGGATTGGTAGGGTTGAGTATCAGAAGTATTTACAAATTGTCCATCCACTCTCCTTTGCTCTGCTATCTTTTGCTGTAGATTACCCCTAGGACAATCTCTAGGCATATGTGCATTATTACAAGGGAAACACCAGGCATTGGTGCCATCTGCATAATTATTCTACCCTGGTACAATCTCTCTGTTTGGATTGGGAGGGGCAGTCTGCAAGGGTGTAGGAACTGCAACCAATTGGTTTGATGGCTAAGGGTTAGTTTGCCTTTGGGGGCCCTGATACTGATTTGACTATGGAGGAGGTCTATTTCCTTGATAGCCTTGATATTGGGGTCTAGGATAAGGATTTTGCTATCTTTTTAGGTTAATTATTTCATTAGAAAATGTTCTCGGGATGTTCTTGACATCATCCATCTCTGAAGACTGGGCAGGGACAGCAGCTTTAGCAGGTTGTTGGGGAAACGTATACATGGACACAGGTGGGGTTATGGGGTTAGGAGCTTCTTGAGGCAATGGTAGAGTAATTTCTGGAAACATAGGCATGGGGGGCCTTGGGGTTAATTTTCCAGCATCTATCAAATTATTTTCAGCTCTGACCGCATAGTCATAGGCTTCTGGCAGGGTCTGGCCTCCAAGTGATTGAATCATTACTGCTATATCCAAATTTAGGGCTTTAAGATAAAATACTATAGCCATACCTAGTAATGGTCTTACTATAGCAGGAATCCTTTCCCAAGTCTTCTGAAATCTAGAATTGAAATCAGTCATTGTTTCTTGTGGTGCCCTCTTGATGGTAATCAGTTGTTGTAACAAAGAAGATTTATCATCCTTCTCTTTGAATCTTGCAAAGAAAGCATCTCCAAGCTGGTCCCATGTAGATATTGAATTTGGGGTCAAAGATCTGTACCAGTCTAGAGCCTTCCCCTTAAAAGAAGTTGCTAAGAGTCTTATAGCCACGTTCTGCTATGTAATCACATGTATTGCACAGACATCAGACACATCTTGTAGATGCTCTTCGAGTGTTTTAAAATCCTCCCCACTGAATTTGGGCAGAGCCTTCATGGCATTTGCTGGGATAGGATCCCAGGTGGCTGGTGGTACTAGGAGAATCAGAGCACTACCAGTATTCCAATTTGCATAATTCCTTGGGGCTATAGGTGTTCCCATGTTTGCACTTGGGGTTGCTGTAAACTGATTGACCCTTCTTGGATTAGTTATCAATGGTGATAAAAGAATACCTGGGTTCACAGCAGATTCAGCTCTTGTCACAGGTCCATAGCTCTGACTCCTCGTGACTCTCTGGTTCATACAGTCTTGAAAGAAACTTCAAGAAATGGACCCACCGGGCGTGCCAAAAACTGTTGATGCTCAGAATTGCACGGTTTCCAACACCAACATGGGAAACTCTGAGACGTGGGAATGCTCCTCAGAGTAACCTCTAGATTTTAAAGAAGCTGGCTCTTCTTTATCTCAAAAGTGTTTGGGAAAAGGGATAAAGTTAAATAGAATCACAAATGCAACTGAAAGGAAACTAAACTATGGCGATGCGCCTGTGATTTTGTTTCTCAACATTGAGCACAGTGAAACTACTTTAAGATTCAGTCACATTAAAGAGCAAATAATGCATGATCAATGTAACAGATGGAAAACAAATAAGATCAAAGGCTCACAACTTAGAATATTTTGCAATAACACAGAAAATATCAGCAAAGGCACAGAACTCTGTCTTTATTAATTTTCCAGTCACATAAAAGGCACAGAATCATGCACAGTTATACAAACTCTCTGAATCAAGAAAATAGAACAAAGGCA
Organism: Cunninghamia lanceolata; assembly: GCA_027924645.1. NCBI lineage: Eukaryota > Viridiplantae > Streptophyta > Pinopsida > Cupressales > Cupressaceae > Cunninghamia > Cunninghamia lanceolata. The sequence continues at coordinate 6,010,367 of BSBN01000158.1, read as the reverse complement.
AATGATATTACTGGCCACTACAAAAGCTCTTCAAACTTCTCTAACAATCTATGATGCAGAAAATTCTTTATATCTCCAATGTATATCTATAACTGTGATCTGAACCCATATTTATAGCATAGAACTGGCTCAAAGATTGCCCGTATGATCAAATCTCAACGGTCTAACCGAACTGGCACTTAACTAAAAGTGTCTGACATAAGATCTCTTTCAAATCAGAGACGGTTAGCCACTCTGCAAGTTCATTAGCTGCAACAGATACATGTAACTCCACTTACTTGAATCAGGAAGGAATGCGTGGCAGTTTCTGATAGTCTCTACGACTATAAACCCTTGCAACAGCTAGTATTCATACGCGCCTCTTTCTTGAAACTCTTTCATCTTTCTAGAACAATAAGAAACTAACACATGGCATCCTCCGCGTGACTTACTTGATAAACTGCTTCTTACTCAGGAGACATCGAAAATTGACACTTGGCAGCGTCCACGGCCCCTCCAAATGATACGTGGTGATCTCTGCTTGACTTAGAGTCTTTATTGTGGCTTTATATTAAGAGTGCTCAGGCTTTGCCATCTGTCATGGTCCGATGCACTGAAACTTAAGAAACATTAAAAATGGGACCCACCAACAGTCCGTGCTTGAGTAGCTTCAAAAAGAAAAGGGATAGGTGGCATTTTCCATGGATCTGAGAAACTTTATACGTGGCGGCTTCTGCTACACGTAGAGAGACTTTTGAAACATTTACGGGGTCCTGTGGAAGATGACACATGGCAATCTCCGCTGCTTCTTCGGGAAACTTTAGCACTCAAACAAAACCTCTACAGACTTTGCCACCTGGCACTCTCCACTTTACTTTGAGAAACTCTATAGAAACATTAGAGACTCATAAGAATCACGCAGATGGTAACACTTGTCGCGCTCTGCCGAAACTATAGAAATATTAACAGGGCCCACCATGGCTCTTTACTTAGCGATGAAAACAAAAGGGAACCTGCGGAAGATGACACATGGAGCTCTCCACTGAAACTATATGGGACACGCGGCACCTTCCGTGTAACTTTAAGAAACTCTAAAGTCACTCTCTGCATCTACCACTTGGCACCTTCCGCGCTCACTGAAGCTCTTAAAAGGGACCCGCTACATTATGAGAAACATTCAAGAGGAACGTTTGAAACTTAGAAGAAACTGGAACAGGGGCCGACACTTGGCAACCTCTGCCTTAATGCAAAAAATACGTGGCACTCTCCGCGGCCACTTTGAGAAACTTTAGAATGTGTCCCGACTGCTGACACATGGCAGTTTCCACTGGACTTAGGAACTTAGGCAAAAATTTATAAAAAATGAAAACCCCGCGTGCCCCCGCTCTATATCAAAACCTCACTTGCCAAAACTGAAGTGCAGAGAACAAAACTAGAGCTCGCACAACTAAAACTCAAAAATCAAAATGTAGAGTATTTTACTCTACATTGACCATTGACTTCCCCTTGTATATTTCCAACATGCATTTTCAAATATGCATTTGACCGAATCTTGACTTCTTTGTATGCTGACAGATTTGTATATCTTCGATACAACAGCGATGTACCAAAAGTGATATACTCACAATATGTGATAGCGATATACTCACAGATTGTATATCTCACATACAAAAGTGATATACACAAACTTTGTATGTCTCTTACAACCCACGCGGATTTTCACTATTTCGATCCACTTTTTTACCTAGCGACTGCTTAGATTGATCTCCTCCTCAAACATGCAGCTCTCTGCACTTCAAGAATCTAGCACACAGCCATGCTAGAATCCTTTAATGCATTCCTTTCCTGATCCTACAAGTGTTAACACAGACAATATAGAAAATAAAACCCTAACTAATATATATACAACCATTCCACCGATTTAGAGAATCAACCAGTGGATTGGATAAATGAATCCATCCGACCTTAGTACATAAAATCAATTACATAGTGAATTTAAATGCAACAGAATCTTGTTTATTATGCTTCTTCATAAATGTGATTACAGATGCTCTATTTATAATTCCACAACTGAACTAAACTAAACTGACTACTAACTCTCTATCTGTCCTTCGATCTATCCCTGGGGGAGTATTTATCTACTCACAAAGAGTAATACTGACTTGGTTCTCGGTGGCTGGGAGACAATTCCAAGTGGCTGGGAGATCTAACTGACTAGCAAACTCTTAACAAACAACCTAAAAATATCATGCATCGGTCAAACAAACCTTATTACATTTAATGGTCATTTAGGACCTTATTGAAAACATAAAAATAAACATAAAACAACTAAATGCCTCATGGAGGCCACTGTGGGTTAGGTGCACCTGCACCATACTCCACAATTTGAAAAGAACTCATGTCCCATGAGTTAAGTCTTTGATTGAATCCACCTGTAGTAGCTGTCTCATATCTGCCCCATGATCTCTGTGCTGCAACCTACTACCGTGGAGGCAAATACTCATGCCTAGCACTATAGGCTTTTCTCACATCTTGTTGGTCATTCTTTCTGACCATCATCTGTGTCTAAACATGGACAGTGGAAACCCCATTTATTGCTATGGCAGAATGAGTTTGCTTTTCAACTCTTAGAGGACAAACAATAGTCCCTATGATGATTGCATCCTTGTCTTTCCAATCAACATGTGGCTGTGTAAAAACCTACTTTTGGACCTCAGTCAGAATTGAAATTGTCTTCAAACTGTGATCTCCTTTCCTTGAGATATCCTCAACTCCCTTTGACTCTACTGTAGGCATCTTCACAAACTCCTTCTTACCTACCAAAATAATCCTACCTGTCGTCTTTGCTTCAGCATCCTCCTGCAATGGTGCCAATAGAATAGTTCTCCCATCCTCCTTGTTGGTGTAAGTATTAGCATACCCATCATACAATGCTCTCCTATCAAATTGCCATGGCCTACCCAACATTAGGTAACAACATTCCACGGGCAATATGTCACACAAAACTCTATCTTGATATTCTCCAATCTGAAAATCAACATATGCTTGTTCATATACCAAAAGTGATTGACTATCACTTACACAAGATGCTTTGTAAGGATTTTGATGTGGAATCCTTTCCAATTTCAGTTCATCCACCATTTCCTGAGATACCATGTTGTCTGTTGAACCAGAATCTATTACTACCTTGCATACTTTACCTTTGCTTTTTCATTTGGTCCTAAAAAGTGCTCTCCTTTGCAACATGTCCTTAGATGTCTTCAAGATTGTTGTCCTTAACATCAATGCTTCTCCTTGCTTAGGATACCCATAACTATCAGGAGCATTCACACTTCGATCAGTGTTTGAGCTCATCCCACTTTGATCATCAGATGCTTGGACCAGATTTGCCCTCCTTTCTCCCATTGAACTTGCTGCTTTTTCTGGATATTTGAATGTTGGGTGACCATATTCACCACATGTGTAACACTTTCCTAAAAATGTATTAGAACCTCTTCCATTGCCAAATCTGCCTCTTGTGCCTCTCCACCCACCCTTGAAATTGGACTGCTCTTGTCCCTTACTAGCCTCTTCTTGGTTAGACTCACCACTAGGCCTCTGGTTAGGACTTCTTCCTCCAAAATTGCCTCTAAAATTTTTGTCGCCTCTTCCTCTATTCTGTTGCTTGCCTTTTCTCTTTAGCTTCTCTTTAGTCCTTAAGGCCATTTGGAAACACTTGTTTACTATTTCTGGTGCTAAAATGCTAATCTCATCTTGGATGTTCATCCTTAGGCCATTCAAGTACCTGGCCACCTTCTCTGACTCTTCTTCCTGTTTCTTTGATCTGAGACTGAGTTTATGAAACACTTGTGTGTATGCATTCACATCAAGGTCTTTTTGCCTGAGGTTCTGTAACTTCTTAAACATCTGTACATCATAGTCCAGGGGTAAAAATTGTGCCTTGAGTTTGGTCTTCATCCTTTCCCAAGAGGTTATCATATTCTTCTCCTCCTTGACTCTCTCCCCTTTCTCATAGTTCCACCATGCAAGAGCAGATCCCTGCAATCTTGCCTTTGCCAACTTAACCCTCTTATCATCAAGGATTTCTTTATATTCGAAATGATTGTTCAATGCCTCAATCTAATCAATCACCTCTTCAGCTTCCATACTTCCACTATACATAGGTAACCCATCTATGGTGTCCCTATTGATTGACCTTAATGCATTTAAAAGTGCCTTCTGTTCTGCTGGTATCTCCTCTGCCTTTTTACTGCTTTCAGTAATTTCTGCATTGTCTTCATTGCTGTCACTTTTAGCTTCCTTATATTTGCTTTTGATCTTCTTGAACTCTCCCAACTTGGATTCAAGCATCTCCTCGATCAGCTTCTTAATGGCATCCTGTGTCATGCTTTTGGGAGGCATCCTCTCTACCTCTGTATCACTTTCTTTGTCTGACATAAACATTCACAGACAACACCCAAACACCAATACTCCTGCAGCTCCTTAATTCTACCTGCCGCCCAAATCTTTTGTTGAGCTCTGATACCACTATGATGCAGAGCATCCACCACTCAAACCCTAACATACAATTGCAAATGTATGTCTATGCATTTCTTTTATATGCATGCAAACTTTATCTTATAAAATTTCACTCCTATCGCAACACATAACACCATCGGCTTCACAAAATACCTTATTCCCAATCACTATAGCACTTGCACATACAAACATTTACCTACTGCACCCGCGACCCATTTGCATTTGCCACTTTCCCTGCACTGAACATACAACACATGAGCTCCGATCGTCGGTTACCTTCACCCTCGCTGTCGGTCATCCTTTGTATCCAAACCTTGTATCTGCGGAATGTATATTGCCATATACATTCAAAAACATACAACGCAAAACATACATTCACTGAATATTCCCTCAAAATATGCCTTCGCTGAGAGTTGACCGTTGACTTCCCCTTGTATATTTCCAACATGCATTTTCAAATATGCATTTGACCGAATCTTGACTTCTTTGTATGTCGACAGATTTGTATATCTTCGATACAATAGCGATGGACCAAAAGCGATATACTCACGGATTGTATATCTCGCATACAAAAGCGATATACACACACTTTGTATGTCTCTTGCAACCCATGTAAATTTTCACTATTTTGATCCACTTTTTTACTTAGCGACTGCTCAGATCGATCTCCTCCTCAAACATGCAGTTCTCTGCACTTCAACAATCTAGCACACAGCCATGCTAGAATCCTTTAATGCATTCCTTTCCCGATCCTGCAAGCATTAACACAAATAAAACAGAAAACAAAACCCTAACTAATATATATATACAACCATTCCACCGATTCAAAGAATCAACTAGTGGAATGGATAAATGAATCCATCTGACCTCAGTATAGAAAATCAACTACATAGTGAATTCAAATGCAACAAAATCTTGTTTATTATGCTTCTTCAGAAATATGATTATAGATGCTCTGTTTACAATTCCACAACTGAACTAAACTAAACTGACTACTAACTCTCTATCTATCCTTTAATTTGTCCCTGGGGGAGTATTTATATACTCACAAAGAGTAGTACTGACTTGGTTCCCAGTGGCTGGGAGACAAGTCCAAGTAGCTGGGAGATCTAATTGACTAACAAACTATTAACAAACAACCTAAAAATAGCATGCATCAGTCAAACAAACCTTATTACATTTAATGGTCATTTAGGACCTTATTGAAAACATAAAAATAAACATAAACCAACTAAATGCCTCATGGAGGCCACTGTGGGTTAGGTGCACCTGCACCAATAACTCTCCCAAAGTCCAACCATATCAACATGATCCTCTAGGAAGTAGCCATAAGACAAAGAGAGAAAACCTGTAAATCATATTGTACTACTACAAACACCTCAAAGTGCTAAGCTATGTCAAGTATGATCTCCTCTACAATCCCAAATGAAAAGCCTCAACAACACCCAACCATTCAATCTCATAAGATCAAATGAACATGTGTAACATGTAACCAACATGGATGTAAGCCTCTCTAATCAAGGTAGATCTTGAACTCATAACCATTCCATAATCAAGAATAAGCCCAATCACATCTCATAAACTCCTCATAATGAACACCATAAATCAAACCATATGAACAAGGAGATAACCATGCTAACATCCCTCAAATGAACCCTCCAAAACCAGTAACTATAGCTTAAGATCCATATCTATGAGAAGATGAAACATAAAGCAAAATGCATCTAAAAGGATGGGCAATACCTCATAGATGATAAACTATCGAGTAGACCAAGAGTGGGGATTGAGAATGCTCCTCCAGGATACACCAAGCCACAATGACTCTAATGAACTCATTTCCATATCCAGGTGTAAGTCTCCTCAGTCTATCTGCTGAAACCTCCAAAGAGAAACTATCTCAACAAGTGTCTCTAATCATAAGAGAACTCCTGCCTCACCTAAGTCTCCAAGTATCCATGAGTACCTATACCTAACCAATACATGCCAAACTCCAAATGAAACATAGCACCATCATGAATTAATCAAGAAAATGACCAAAGTACTCAATACCAAGAGAACAAACAAGACCACTATCAATGCTCCTACTACACATTTGTATAATCAAGAAGTCCATCATGACATCATGACCTAACCATCTCCTCCAAGGAAATCACATGCAACAAAGCGTACAATGATGCATACATCATGTCTCAAGAGAACCTGTATCATGTCAAAACTCTAAACCAGTATCAAGAATCAAGACACAATATCAAAATCTCTAAATCAAGGATAAACATGTTATACTAACAAATCATAAACCGACACCTCAACCAAAGACTTAAATAAGTCCTCCATGGTAAACCAAGATGTCAACATCTCCAATCATATGAAGATAACCATCTCCTGTCAATAGAATTGAACAATGTCAAAGAACTCTCACTACCAAGAGCTCCTCCATGACACCCACAACCACTGTAGAAGATCAACCATCATGTATGATGAATCCAACATGCTACCAAAGCTCCCACTGAACCGTGATATCAAGCTATCCATGACAACAAAGTAACCATCTCCTAAATGAAGATTATCCATGGATCCAAACCAATCAAGGAATCCCACTGTAACATCAATAGCTCCCAAAAGGTTGAATAAACCAAAATCTCCAAACAAGAAGATAAAAGCATCACTGTCAAAAGCTAATATAAAACCATGTATCCAAGCTCTCCATGGCATCGTGATAAACATGCTACAAGTCCCAACAATCGACTATCTAGGCACTCTAATCATCCATCCTCTCATCCCAAAGGAACATACCAATGTACAAATGACCACAGACAAGGCCAACTAGTAAAGTCTACATAAACACTGAATCAATCTAGTGGATAAAGATAGTCCACATCCAAGCCATCTCACTGTAGCTAAGGGATAGCTAATCCACAAAACTATGTAACTCGTAGATCCAAAACAAATGTAACATGCAAACTCATCATCACACTAGTAAACTACAAATTGAGATGTCAAAGAAGACAACCTGTAGACTCCAAGACTCAAACACCAAATAAAATCTAGATTCGATTTGCCAACAAGTAAACAAATGAGTAACTATAGTCAAGGAACTAATCAAGCATCCAGGATATAAGAACAATCCCCTAAAACAACGCCACCTGTAATCATGAATCAAACATCATAGCCCATACCTATCAATCGCATACATGATCATGTTATGCCAATGCAAAAGTGTGCCTACATATCCATAACACCATAATCATCATCATCATTGTACATGTACTCAACTCCCACTGAATCAAGACTCCAAGTCTCACACGAGTATCAAACATGTCCTCAAACCAGAAGACAACCTGTACCTATCTCCATCAAAGTCCAAACTCTAAAAACACCTATAAACCTGTATTAAGAAGCACCAAATCTGAAAACTTGCTATACCATGCTGATGGTCTCATAGCAGCATGCACTCCCACAAGTCTGTGCCAAAAAAAAACCATCTGAATGCACTCGTAAATGTACTTTGAATCTCAAGCACCTACAAGTGATTAAACAAGTATAAAACTCTCTTTGCACACCAATCTAAAAATCTACATTATCCAAACTATAATACACTACAAGGGCTCTCCAATACCTATCTGAAATTGAAAAACAAACTCCGTATGCAAACGTTATGAGCATAAAACTATACCAGAGCAATGCGGGCTTCAGGCACCAAATTCTAACACAAATAGAAAAATCTAGTCATAAAACCTATATCACTATGTAGTACTCAGAGAGAGCTTTCCAATGCCTATAAGAAGTCAAAAAACTAATACCAAATGTGAAAGTTATGCCCCCCAGAAGAAAAGGCACTCCTAGGGCTAAAAGTGAGCCCCTGTACCCCAATGATGTCATCACTGATGCAAGCGTGACTGTGTAATGATGACTGGGTGGTAGTGCTAACATGGCACCTGACTAGGTTGACATCATTATCTTTGATAGCATAGGTAGATTTCAAATGTTTTCCAATTTTGTTTTGAGGTTTTCACAGACTCAAAAAGTTTCAAGGAGGTTTTGATATTTTAAAGGTCCAATAAAAAACAATTTATTTGCTATCATTTAAAAAACCTTACCCCACCGCCAGCATTTTAAAAGTTTTAATAAAAAAAAATTAAGTTTTAGAAAGCCCTTAAAGGGTTGCCTTGGACGAATGGCCCAAAGGCCGACGGAGGATGGGGGGACTGGCGTACGCTAGTGGTACCCACCGGTACTCTTCTGCGCAGGGGCAGGGGACGGGTCTACAGGCCTATACCCCCCCAATAAAACTTTTTTATTTTATTTTATTTTCATCTTGAATTTTTTTGAAATGCCTTGGATCACATATGAGAGTTAAAACAATAGTTAGCACAATCATTTGCTATGAAGGATTTGGGGATAGCAAAACAAATCCTTGGTATGAAAATTTGCAGAGATAGGAGGAACATAAAATTGACTCTATCTTAGGTTGATTATGTTGAAAAGGTGTTGCAGAGATTCCATATGAAGAATGCAAAAGCTGTCAGTATACCTTTGCCTAGTCATTTGAAATTGACTAAAGAGGTGTGTCCTATGACACAAGAGGAAGAAAAAAAAAAGCCCAACGTACCATATGCTTCAGTTGTAGGAAGCTTAATGTATGCCATGGTATGCACAAAACTGATATTGCACATGTTGTAGGAGTTGTAAGCAGGTATATGAGTAATCCCAGATTGGAGCATTGGAATGCAGTAAAATGGATTCTCATATATTTGAGAGGTACATTTAATAAATACTTATATTTTGGGGGCTCTAATACTGATTTAGCAGGTTATGTAGACTCAGATTTGGCAAGGAATATTGATACTAGGTGGAGTACTATAGGTTATGTCTTTACTATAGGTGGGACAACGGTGAGTTGGATCTCCAGGTTGCAAAAGGTGGTTGCTTTATCCACCATAGAGGTAGAGTATGTAGCTACAACAGAGGCAAGAAAGGAGATGATATGGCTGCAATCTTTCATGGAAGAGTTGGGCAAACAACATGCTAATAGTTATTTATTTACAGACAGTTAGAGTGCCATACATCTTGCAAAGAATTCTACCTTGCATTCAAAGACCAAACACATATAGCTAAGGTATCACTTCATCCGGTCGGTGTTGGATGATGGACAGTTAAGGCTGGAAAAGATACATACAGATGAAAATCTAGCGGATATGTTTACAAAGGAAGTGACAAGGGAGAAGCTGAGCTCCTCTTCAGCTTCAGTTGGTCTTCAAGACTGAAAACAATAAAATCAGAACAATAGGGTCTAGGGTGTTTATTTCTAGTGGGAGCTATAGGTTCAGCGGTGTTATGATCAGTCTCCAAGTGGGAGGTGATATGGTGTGGAGTCTGATCAGTGTCCAAGTGGGAGATTAATGTTATATGGAGTCTAATCAGACTCGGAGGTTATATTTTCCCTACTTTTATCAGCACAGTTTCCCCCCAAATTATTTAACGGGAGAGTGCATGGGGTAGAGCCCCTCCTATGGGGCCTGAGGGGCTTATCCCCCTAGTGGGGGCCCAAGGACAGAGCCCTAGCGAGGGCTGTTGGAGACAGTGCCCCTGAAGCAAAAATTGCCTATTATTTTATAAAGGCATCGAGAGTTATTTTTATATTGGCTAACATAAAAAAACCCTATTTTGTAACCAACATAAGGCTTGATAAAAGTGGCTAAGGGTTAGGGTTTCTATTGATGCATTGTAGCATTTTGCAGTGGTATTAAGTTGTAAGGATTGTTGGTTGTAATCGGTTTGATTTACTGGATAATAATATTGGACTCTCTATTGGTGGATGTAGCCCAGGTTTGGGTGAACCATGTTAAAACTTGTCTCTCGCTATTATTATTTCTATGTATTTTCATTCCTCTATTTAATCTTTATTGGCATTTAATTGATATCTTCTACATGCAATCCCTAACAGTTGTCCCACTCAAACTTAGCCAATAGAAATTACATTTCCAAATAAAAGCAACAACCAAAAGTCTCTAGATTGGATTCCCAAGTTGTCTCAATCTATTTTAGTCAACTAAAGTGATCAACACACACCAATTCTCATGCAACAACCTACATGATTGATGTCCCCGATATTATTTTGAATTAGCCTATTCTATACATGCAAGTGACATGCAAACACCTATAGCACCATGTAAGAGTTACCCTTAATTGATCTTGAGATGGAGTGTTTTGCAAGTTACTTGAGTTAGAGTTTTTTGCAAGCAACATCATAAAATTGACATGCAACAACATGCAAGTCCATATAACTAACATGTCACAGCATGTAAGTAAAAATAACTAACATGCAAGAACATGTAAGCATATGCGAGTCCATCGAAGCAACATACAACAACATGCAAGTCCATATAACTGACATGCAACAACATGCAAGCACATGCAAGTTCATATAAGCAACATGCAACAACATGCAAGCACATGCAAGTTAATATAAGTGACATGCGAGTCCATGCAAGTAGCATGCAACAACATGCAAGTACATACAAGTTCATATAAGTGACATGCAACAACATGCAAGTCCATATAAGCAACATGAAACAACATGCAAGTCCATGCAAGTAACATGGAACAGATGCAAACTCATACAAGTGGCATGCAACACATGCAAGTCCATGCAAGTAACATGCAACAACATGCAAGTCCATGCAAGATTTTATGAGTTCATGCAAGCAATATGCAAATATCATGCATGTCTAACTTTACTATTAACTACCACATCATATTCATGCAAATATCATGCATCTCTAACTCCTCTATTAACTTCAACATTATATCCATGCAAAGTGTATCAACAAAATCCACTCATGCACATAGAAAAGCAAAATCCTAGTCTAAATATAAGACACCTCCAAAGTGGGCACCGAAGTTAACTCCCACTCACTAGGAGTTGTCAAACACCCAAATAGACTTCAAGGAGTTGTCAACAAGTCTTCATGGACCACACTCCAAAAGTGGATGCCCAAGTTTGACCCTACCATTTAGGAGTTAATTACAATAAGACAAGTGTTATAACTAGTAAAAGCACCAAATGTGATATCTAATGGCCGATAGGCACAAATATTTATAGGCATATCACTAAATAGTTTATATTTTTATTTTTATGGAAAGTCATTACATGTAGTTGTTGGTAGACAAGGCTATAAATACAATAAGAAATTCAATAATTTTTTTGCAAATAAAAATAATTGAGTGGTATTAAATGAATAAGCACATGAAGTAAATCGTAAATCGTGAATGAACTAAATAAATTCTAAGCAATCAAGAGATTAGGTGAACCGTGCAGTACCTAAATAATGTAGGATAATAAAAATCCATGTTACTAATTTCCTATCGACCAATCATTGCACAAAATAACTTTTAAAAACATATATGTATGAAGTGTGAGTTTGAATTAACTATGTGTGAAGTGATTGAACTAACATTGTGTGAAGGGTGTGCTTTAACTTTGGCATTCACTTTGTGTGTGTTTATTCTTTGGCATATTTGAACTTGAGTGTTTACTTGTGTGTGATTGAACTAACTTTGTGCATGAAGCATGTTTAAAATTTGGCACATGTTCACTTTCTATGTGTGAAGTGTGTGTTTTAACTTTAACATTCATTTTGTGTGAATTGTGTGTGTGAAATTTAATTTGGGCATTCACTTTGTCTAGTGTGTGTATTTGAACTTTACCGTCTTTTATAAATTTGACACCCACTTTATGAGTGTGTTCAAAGTTTCGAATGTTTGAACTTAAGTGTTAATGCATGCTTGTACTAAGTTTGTGTGAATGCATTATGTTTGAACATTGGCATATTCACTTTTTGTTTATGTAAATTGTGTGTGTGGGGGAAAGTTAATTTAGGCATTCACTTTGTGGTGTGTGTTTTTAAAAAATAATTTTGTTATTCACTTTGTGTGGTATAGGTATTTGAACCAACTTTGGAATTTGTTGTGTATCTATGTGAGCTTAAATTTTTTTTTACGTTTATTTTTTCTTTATTTATGAATGAACTTAAGCTAACACATTTTGTGGAGTGAATGAACTTCAACTATCACATTTTGTGGAGTGTATGAACAAACTTTGATGTTCACTTTGTGTAGAATGCAATTGAAAGATTTAATTTTTTTTATTTTGTGTGTCTACAAATGAGCCTTGGATATCATTTTGTGTAGAGTGTATGAATGAACTTTGATGTTCACTTTATGTGGAATGTGCTTGAAAGAACTAACATTCCTTTTTGTGTGTATGCATGAATGAACTTTAGATATCATTTTGTGTGATGTATGAATAAACTTTGATTTTCACTTTTTGTGAAATGTGTCTACAAACAAACTTCAATGATGTTCATTGTGAGTCTTTGTGTGTTTGAATAAATTTTGACTTTCATTGTGTGTGTGTGTGTGTGTGAATAAACTTTGACATTCATTGTGTGCACGTTTGAAAGTTAACTTTGACATTCACTTCATGTGAAGTGTGTGCGTGTGTGAAATTTATTTTGTTTTGTCATTTAGTTTGTGTGAAGTGTCTGCCTATGTATTTGAATGAAATGTGTCACACTCTGTGTGTGCATGCATGTGTTTGTGAATGAGCTTTGGCACTCACTCTATGTGTGTACAAAAATACTGATGTTCACTTTGTGTCAAGTGTATGTGTGTGAATTAACTATGGTTTTCATGGTGTGTGGGTGGGTAGGTTTGAAAGTTAGCTTTGGTATTCACTGTGTGTGAACATGTTTATGTGAATAAACTTTGGCATTCACTTTATGTGTGTAAGATGTGTATGAACTAAATTTATTAGATCAACCAACACTCATTTCATTTGTTCTCAATGGTGACTTACCCATAATAGTGTTTTCATTAAATTAAAATTATTTAAAATTATTTAAAAAAGCACGTCATAATAATTCATCCTCTAATTAAGGAATCCATAAACAAAAATTTAGAGATATGATTGCATATTGAATTTAAAAAAAACTATTTTTAAATATAAATTTAAATGTTATCACTCACTCTTAAATTAATTTAAAAATGCATGTTATAATAACTAAAATTTAGGGATATGATTGCATATTGAGATTTAAGAAAAAAAACCATTTTTAAATATAAATTTAAATTTATCACTCACTTTTAAATTAATTTAAAAAGGAATGTTATAATAAATCAATCCACCAAATGGGAAATTGTTAGCTATTTTTAAGGAGTAGATTTATGCATTAGGAAAAAAATAATTTTCTAGAACTTACTAAAATAAATTTATTTCTTAAATTGTATCATTTCTTTTTATCTCACTTTACAATTAATATGCCAAATTAGAATACCAAACATAGAGAAAAATAATATTAATAAAAACCATAATTAATTTTATTATTAATTTTAATCACAATAAAATAATTTAAGAATAATTACTTATATAAAGTTCATATGGCAATATATATGTATTTTTTTAAAATAAATAAGTAAATAATGGTAATTAATTAATAAATATATTTCTATATAATAGTGGCCAATTAACTAAATAATACTTACTAACTAAATATTCCAATTAATATAAAATAAAATATTAATATCCCCACCTATCAATTATATCATAAGGAAATTCAAATGTCTTAAAATAAGCCATAAAATATAAATTCCTTTAACTATTTTAAAGGGATTGGATTGAAGCAATCACAATGAATAAACTTTAACTAGATATGAAAAGATTGTATTCATGCATTTAAATTTAAATCATTACATTTATATTTAAAATAAAATATAAGTGCTACTCTAAAATAAATGAAATTAAATGCATCCACCAATTAAGGAATTCCCTTAGCTAAAATTTGGGGATATAGTTACTTAATAAATAAAAGTGATTTTAATACACACCTAAATTAACATGACAACTAATTAACTCAACCTTATGTCACATAAAATAAGGAAGAGGGGGTTATTTTCTAGGGATTTGTTTTACATAACTTAATGATAAGATTCTATTTTAAATCTCACCTAAAAAAAAATCATATAAACTCTAACATTCTTTTATTTAACAAATCTTCTCATTTCATTTCTTTGTTTTTCTTTAATATTTTTATGTTGTGCAGGTAAAATGGAGTATTGGAAATGCAGCTCCGAAGAAACCATGGAATCTACACAACTCTCCTCTTAAGCATGCAATCATATTTGATGGGTCTTCATTGTAAGATATTTAATTTATTTACAATCCAATTTTTATTAAATATGTTGCATTCTAAATTTTTTTATACATATTTTTTTTAATTTTTTTAATTTTTGTTTCTTTGCAGATCTACAGGTTCAAGAATGATTATCCACATGCAAAATCCTACTTATCTATCCAAGCCAAGCCCATTGCATGCACAAGGCAATGACACAATGGAGAAAAGATATTGTGTTTCTAATTGATTCTATGTTCTAGGTTTTATTTTACCAAAATTTACATTTTTTTTCTTTTCTAAGCAACATGTCTTTACTCAAAGAAAGATTTTTATATTTATTTATTTATTTATTATTTTATATGCTAAGCTAGTTGAAAAAGTTTTGAAATCAAAGAAAGATGCGTGACAAATGATCTAATTAATTAGTCTATGGAAAATATACAAAAAAAAATGATTAAAAAAATAAATTAAATAACACTAGCAATAATTAAATTAAATAAAAATCAAAACTTGATCTTCCTGATAGTGAGGGGATGGAGCATGTGCGCAAGAGCTCTGTGCAGTCCCGCGACCTATAGTCGGTCGTGGTCTGCATGTGTTTGTTCTCTGTTGCATGCATTTTTTCTTTGCAGATCGGGCTCTGTGGGGTTTTTTTCTTGAGTGTGTACATTGTTCGGTGCAGGTGTGGGGTATGAGGGCTTAAGGGGATTTTCTAATGGCAGGATCTATGCCTTTGGGTGAGACGTCGGGGGATGCTGCTATGGCAGGGATTGGTGATGGGTTTCCTCATCCATCTTGATGTTGGGGTTTTTAGCACTGGTGCTTTGAAATTGCACAAGATAAACAAATGCTTGGAAAGAGCTCAAGTTTGTCCGAAGCTGGTGATTCAAACAAAGGCAGTAGCCAAGGAGCTGGAGTATTATAGAAAATATGTTTTAATCTACAAATTTATGGGATTAAGGGTTTTGATGCCTTTTCTGGAACCCTAGATTTGCAAGTCATGGAATCCAAAAGGTGATTTTGAAATCTTGCTAGCTGCAAATAACTTCTTTCTAGTGGTTTTTTCATGTATCTCTGATCATAACAAGGTTTTTGAGGGAGGGCCCTACTTTTATAATCAAGTTGGCCTTTTCATGAAGCCTGGGCATGCAGGCTTTAATGATGGGGAGTGCACAACAGGAAATGCAGAACGGGACCTAATTTACTCACAGTTGGCAAGACTAACAAATGAACCACCGATACATCTCCATCAGTCAGACAACCATCAGTCAGAATGACTTTCCAAAGTCTCTTTGTTGGTCTACCTTACACTGAAAACTCAACTTCACTTGATCTTCAGCGAGACTTACTCCTATCGGCCAAGTCTTTCATCCTTCTGCCGATGCCAGATGAAAGTTAAGTTCCTCCTCGTCTCAACTGTGACAGCTTCCACACCAGTTGGACGTGACCTTATCAGTGAGACTCTTCCCATCAGAGAAACTCTTAACTTGTCTCTCGATGCGCCGATGGCATTTACCTTCGATGAGACTTGTTCTATCGGTGAACACTTGCAGTTTTTGGCTGATGCACTGATCACTCTGATGTCACCTTGAACCTTCACTCGTCGGTGAGACAATTTCTATCGGCCACATTAGGGTTTTCCTTACTGATACACTGATGCATAGTTTACCTTCTCCTAAACCCTAGCACATGGAGATGCTAGATCAACCTACTATGCAACTCGCATTGTCTAGATCCTCTGCACCGCCGAACAATGAAACAAAACATAAAACAAAAATGGATATTTGTACAACGAAGCCATTCCACTGATTTTGATAGAAATCTTACCAATGGAATGCTTCACATCGACAGATTGCAACAATAGAAAGCACAGAAAGAATAGAAATCTACAGCTATACAATTTGTAGTTACAGGAAATAGAAATCAAATTGACGAAACATAATAGTTCTATTTCTCCTTAGCACAATACACAATCACATTCCTCTCCTCTATGATCTGATTATCAATACTTATTTGGTTCATTCCCTTGGGTTTATAAACTCACCCTAAGGAAAACCAACTGATTCCAAATGGCTAGGAGAAAAACCAACCGATTCCAAGCGGCTAGGAGACCAACTATCTTGAGATTAACAATTTGACAAATGTGACCTAAGTCACTTGGGACTTACAAAAAGAGTTCTAGGTCCTGAAAGACCTAGAGACCAACATAAATGAAAATGCATTGGTCAAATAGACCTTATTACAACACAAAACATGATTTTCTAGGTGCTCCTGCACCATACTCCCTGGGTGGAAGTTGTCTCAAGCCCTCTTAGAGACTAATCACCACCCTACTTTTTGATGTCTTCTTCCAGCATCCATGTGGCCTCTGAATCTGGAAGTCCTTTCCATTTGACTAGGTGCTCAAAATAGGTCTAATTTCTTGTCTCCTTGGCCGTCCTACTATCCAAGATGCACTCCATCTTCGGTGGTTCCTTAGGTGGTAAATACGACACCTAATTTGCATTGCCTTGGATAGAATCTACTGTACCTTCTCCTATATCAGGACTCTTATATAATGTTAGATTAGCAACATTGAATATAGGTGAAATAGTAATATCATCAGGGAGTTCAATTTTTTAAGCATTAGGACCATATTTCTCTAGAATCTGACAGGGTCTAATCCTCTGCATCATCAGTTTACTGTGGCCTCCCTTTGGCAACCTATTTTTGTTCATATGAACCATGACCAAGTCACCTAGCCGATACTGCACATCCCTCCTCCTTTGATCCATTCAAGCCTTTGTCTTCTGATTATTCTAGTGTAAAGTATCTTTAACCTGTTGGTGTATCTCTTTCATGGCTTCTGCAAATGCATCAGCATGACCACTCCTTTTGTCCAACCCTTGGATGTCTCTCAATTCAAAAATACCCCTGGGGTGACTGCCATATGCAATTTGAAAGGGACTCAGACCTGTGCTCCTATTTGTCAAGTCATTATAAGCATATTCTGCTTGTGGGAGTATCACATCCCAATTGCTGCCATGTTCTTTTGTTAAGCATCTAAGGAGATTGCCGAAAGATCTATTGACCACCTCGGTTTGCCCATCAGTCTAAGGATGATAGGCTGAACTAAAGGATAAATTTGTTCCTAATCTTTTCCACAAAGTCCTCTAAAAATGTCCTACAAATTTGCTATCCCTATCAGACACAATTGTCAAGGGTAGCCCATGAATCCTAACGATTTCTTTAAAGAACAAACCTGTAATGTAACTAGCATCATTAGTGGTCTTGTAAGGAATGAAATGAGCCATCTTGCTGAATCGGTCTACCACTACAAACACACTGTCACAACCTGCCCTTGTCTTGGGTAACCCCATCATAAAATCCATACTCAAACATTCCCAAGTTCTGTTGGGTATTGGCAAAGGTTGATACAATCCTGCATTGGTTGAGACTCCTTTTGCTCTTTGACATACTATGCAACTTTCAACAAATTTTCTGATGTCAGACTGCATTCTTGGCCAAAAATAAAATCTGCTTACCAGATCCAAAGTCTTATTCAACCCAAAATGTCCACCTAAACCACCACTATGTTTTTCCTTGACAATATTATCCCTCGTTGAGCATTTAGGGATATACAACTGACATCCTTTGAACAATGGCCCATTCTGTAATGTAAAATCTGAAAACTCACTATGAAAAGTATTAGCAAATTCATTGCATACCTTGTAGATTTCTTTGAAATCTTGATCTTCTTCATACAATTCCTTGAGTGACTCAACACCCATGCTTTGCAATTGCACTTCTTGGACTATCAACACCCTCCTACTAAGAGCATCTGCCACCTTGTTTGTGACTCCTTTCTTATGCTTAATGGTGAAAGTGTATGCTTGCAGACTTTCCACCCATTTCATATGTCTATGGATGAGTTTATCCTGCCCATTCAGAAAACTGAGAGCATGGTTGTCAGTGTACACAATAAATTCCTTGGGAAGTAGGTAATGTCTCCACTTTTTCAGAGCTTGTACATTAGCATACAACTCTAAGTCATAAGAGGGGTATTTCCTCTTGGCTTCATTTAACTTTTCACTGAAGAAGGCTACTAGTCTACCTTCTTGGCTCAACACTGCTCCAATGGCCAGTCCACTTGCATCACATTCAATTGTGAAAACCTTATTGAAATCAGGTAACACTAAAATAGGGAATTTAGCAACTTTCTATTTCAAACTCTCAAAACTCCTATTTGCTTCTCTTGTCCACACAAACTTCACCTTGCAACCACCCTTGATGGTTTCTAACATAGGTGCAAAGATGTCACTGTAGTTCTTAATGAATTTCCTATAGAATGTGGCCAAACCATGGAAACTCCTTACCTCCCCTGCTATCTTAGGTGTGGGCCAATTCAGAATAGCCTCCACCTTTGAAGGATCCATCTTCAGATCACCTTTGGAAATGACAAAACCCAAGTAGATCAACTCTTGTTTCATGAAATCACATTTGTCCAAGTTTATCAACAACTTCTGGTCTTGCAGCCTCTTCAAGACTATTTCCAAATGTTTCAAGTGTTCTTCCTTGCTCTTGCTGAACACTAGGATATCATCAAGGTAGACTACCACAAATTTCCCTATGAATTCCTGCAACACCTCATTCATCAGTCTCATAAAGGTGCTAGGGGTGTTTGAAAGATCAAAAGGCATCACAAGCCACTCATACAACCCTTCATTAGTTTTGAAAGTTGTCTTCCACTCATCCCCCGCTCTTATCCTTATCTGGTGATACCCACTCTTCAAGTCTATCTTGGAGAAATAAGTAACCCCTCCCAAACAATCCATTAGACCTTCTATTCTAGGAATAGGAAACCTATACTTGATGGTTATCCTATTTATTGCCCTAGAATCAGTACACAGTCTCCATTTCCCATTCTTCTTTGGGGCTAAAATAGTAGGTATTGCACATGGGCTAAGGCTCTTCCTTATCAGCCCTTTGTTTAGGAGTTCCTGAATCTGGTTTGCTATCTCTTCATTCTGCTGAGGGGTCATTTTATATGCTGCCTTATTGGGGAGTACCACTTCAGGTATGAGATCTATCTGATGGCTAATGTCTCTGATAGGTGGTAGGGAGTCAAGTATATCTTTTGCAATCACTCCTTTGTAACTCTCAAGCAAATCTTTGACCTCCTTAGGCCCTACTTCTCTCACAATTTCCTTCTTTTCCCCCTTAGGCTTCACAATTAAAACAAAACCTACTCCATAACCTTCCTTTAATGTGTCCATGAATTCTTTTTCTCCTACCATCATTACACTAGACCCTACATGCTGTGGATCCTCTTCTACCAATGACTGTATCCTATAAGTCACACCATCCTTTTGGAATGAGTAAGCATTCTTTTCTCCATCATGATGAGCCTTTTTGTCAAACTGCCATGGTCTGCCTAACAAAAGATGGCAAGCATCCATTGAAAGGATGTCACATAAAATTTTCTCTCTATACCCCCCAATACTAAATTTTACCCATGCCTGTTCATTGATGAGCATGTGCTGCCCCTTATTCAACCAACTGACTTTATACAGACTGCTATGGGGTATCTTTTCTAGATTCAACTTATTCACTACTTCCAAAGATATAATAGTATCAGTAGAACTAGAGTCAATAATAACTTTACAAACCTTACCTTGGATCTTGCAGTTGATTCTAAACAAAGCCCTTCTTTGTGATAGTTCAGTCTGCACTGGTTCTTTGAGCAGCTTCCTCTTGATCATCAGATTTTCTCCCATTTCTGATGCTAGATTCACTTCAGGAGATGCCACACTCCTTACATCCTCTTGAGTCAATGTGGTTCTTCTCTCATTACCATGAGAAGTTGAGGCCTTCTCTAGACACTTGTAAGCTGGGTGCCCTATCTAATTGTAGTTGTAACATCTCATATTGGAGAACTTGGATCCTCTACCTGATCCATTTGTCCCACCTCTTCCATTAGGCCTTCTTGCTTGGTAGCCTCCTCTGCTACTTGAGTCCCCAACTTTCTCTCCTTGGCTAGACTCACCATTAGGCCTCTAGTTAGGACATCTTCCTCCAAAACTACCTCTGCCTCTAAAATTTCTGCCACCTCTTCCTCTACCTTGTTGCTCACCTTTCCTCTGCAACTTCTCTTCAACTCTTAATGCTACTTGAAAGCATTTTTCCACGGTTTCAGGGGTCAATAAACTTATCTCATCTTGAATAGTGAACCTCAGACCATTTAGATACCTTGCTACCTTGGATCTTTCATCCTCCATGTACCCACAATGAAGAGTGTATTTGTGAAACTCCTCGGTGTAAGTAGCTACATCCATATCTTTTTGCTTGAGGTTCTGCATTTTCCTGTATATCTACACCTCATAGTCAGATGGAAGGAACTGGGACTTGATCTTCTCTAGCATTTTGCTCCACGAAGAGATCATACTCTTCCCATTCTTTACCCTCTATCCTTGGGTGTAATTCCACCATGTAAGGGCAACACCTTTGAGTTTAGTTTTTGAAAACTTAACTCTCTTACTTTTAGGAACTTCTTTGTACTCAAAATAGTTGTTTAGAGCCTCAATCCACTCCATGACTTCACCAGCATTCATCTTTCCACTGAACATGGGGATATCTATCCAAGCCTCCGAAGAGTCCTTGCCAATAGCCTTGATGGCTTCCAGGAAATGCTTTTGTTAAGCCTGTATCTCTACCTCTTCTTGTTCCTCTTCTTCTTCCTCTCCATCAGATTCATCATCTAATTTCTTTCCTATCTTTAGTGCCTTCAACTCAGCCTGGAGTGTTTCCTTGACTCCAATCTTGATCATCTCTTCCATCTCCTTAAATTTCTTGACTACTTCAGTGGTCATCCCCTTTGAAGTCATATTGCTAGCCTCTCCTTCACTTTCTCTGTCTGACATACACTATTCATAAACAACACCCAACACTCCAGCAAATCCTCAATTCGACTTGCCACCCAAATCTTTTCAGGCTCTGATACCAATATGATGGGGAGTGCACAGTGGGAAACGCAGAACAGGACCTAATTTACTCATAGTCAGCAAGACTAACAAATGAATCACTGATACATCTCCATCAGTCAGACAACCATCAGTTGGAATGGCTTTCCAAAGTTTCTCTGTCGGTCTACCTTATACCGATAACTCAACTTCACTTGATCTTCAGCGAGACTTACTCCTATCGGCCAAGTCTTGCATCCTTCTGCTAATGCCCGATGATGGTTAAGCTCCTCCTTGTCTCAACCGTGACAACTTCCACACCGGTTAGACGTGACCTTATCGGTGAGACCCTTCCCATCAGTGAAACTCTTAACTTGTCTCCCGATGTGCCGATGGCATTTACCTTCGGTGAGACTTGTTCTGTCAGCGAACACTTGCAATCTTTGGCCGATGCACCGATCACTTCGATGTCACCTTTAACCTTCACTCATTGGTGAGACAATTTCTATTAGCCACATTAGGGTTTGCCTTGCCAATACACCGATGCACAGTTTACCTTCTCTCAAACCCTAGCACATGGAGATGCTAGGTCAACCTACTGTGCAACTCGCATTGTCTGGATCCTCTGCATTGCTGAACAATGAAACAAAACATAAAACAAAAATGGATATTTGTACAAAGAAGCCATTCCACTAATTTTGACAGAAATCTTACCAGTGGAATGCTTCACATCGACATATTGCAACAATGGAAAGCACAAAAAGAATAGAAATCTACAGCTATACAATTTGTAGTTACAAGAAACGGAAATCAAATTGACGGAACATAATCATTCTATTTCTCCTTAGTACAATACACAATCACATTCCTCTCCTCTATGATCTAATTACCAATACTTATTTGGTGCATTCCCTTGGGTTTATAAACTCACCTTGAGGAAAACCAACCGATTCCAAATGGCTAGGAGAAAAACCAACCGATTCCAAGCGGCTGGGAGACCAACTGTCTTGAGATTAACAATTTGACAAATGTGACCTAAGTCACTTGGGACATACAAAAAGAGTTCTAGGTCCTGAAAGACCTAAAGACCAACAAAAATGAAAATGCATTGGTCAAATAGACCTTATTACAACACAAGACATGATTTTCTAGGTGCTCCTACACCATTTAACTCGGTGGAGGAGCTATCCTCAAAGGTACCGGTGTGGGTTCATTTTCCTTGGTTACTGTTGGAATGTTGGAGATAGGATATTCTGCAATTAATTACGGTGCTACTGGGGAAGCCTATTGGCTCATCTCAGCAAACTCTGGAGAAGAAATTTTTTTCCTATGCCCGGGTCTATGTGGAGATTGATCTGAGCCAGCCTCTTCCAAATTCTTTTGATCTGACTATTGGGCCTAGCTCCTGTTAGACTATGAGACTTTACCTTTCAAGTGCCGGCTGTGCCATGAGTATGGCCATCTTCAAAGGAGTTACCCTTGTGCCTCGGGTGCTGGTGGTTCAGATAATGTGAAGGCTCTGCCTAATCCAAGGGTGGAAAAGGGTAAAGCACCCATGCAAGGGGTGGTACTGGATAAAGATGACTTTGTGCAAGTTAAGGTACGAAACAAGAATCGAGGTCAGAAGAGGACTCTTTAGGACCATCAAGAGGAGGAAACTTTTAACAAGTTTGAGGCTTTGGATGAATTAGTCCATGAGGAGGGGGTTTCTTCTGACATACATGTTGAAGCTTCTCCTTTAGTTGATCATAATTCTGAGTCTTTGCCTATCACTACCTTGGTCCTAGTTCCTGTGGGGGCTTCCAGGGTGGTGATGGATTTAATTGCTCCTTTCCCGATGTTGGGTTTGGGGACTCTTGTGGTTTGGTGGAAACCCCCCTGGCCTCTTCGGATGAAAGGGTGAGTTTAGCAAGTGGATCAGGTTTGGAAGACTTTGGTAAGAAAAAAGCCCTCTCGTCTTCTCCTACTCTAGGTCTACAACAAAAATCCCTGAAAAAGTGTGCTCCTGATAAGCCCCAGAAGGTGGGGAGGAAGAATGATCAAGAGAAAGTTAAGATTGCTGGATAGATATTGGTGGAATCTGGGTTGGTGAAGACATTGGATACTCACTTCTCTCACCCCTCACAATGATTGTGTTATCATGGAATGTAAGGGGTAAGAATAGCATCCCTAGACAAAAGGCTATTCGGTACTTGGTTAGTGCTCATTCTCTGGATGTGGTTTTCCTCTAGGAGATAAATTTATCTATGAATGGTATGATGTAGTGTGTTTCTAAGATTTGGAACATAGGTTTTTGCCACTATGTGGGTGTGCAAGGCAGCTCAGGGGGTCTTGCTTGCCTCTGGGATCCTTGGCGAATTTCTCCTATTTGGTGGATCTCTAGTAGATTTTCCATTTCTCTAGTTGCAATTAGTATGGAGATGAGGGAAAGAATTCTTCTTTCTAACATTTATGCTCTGACGGATGTCCCTGGTAAGACTCTCCTGTGGTCTCATATCAATCTTCTGAGATTGTTGGATCCTCGCCTCCCCTGGATTATGGCAGGTGACTTCAATGCAATTGCCTCCCTCGAGGAGAAAAGGGGGGGTATGCCTCATTTGGACCCCTCTTCTGATCTTCTAAGGGATAATTTGGCTCAGTTTCAGCTTGTGGATATCAAACCTTCGAATGACATGTTTACTTGGAATAATAGGAGGCTTGGGGATGATGCCATTTTTGAATGGTTAGACAGGTTTCTTGTTTCCTATTTTTGGGTGGGTGACAAGTGGCTATCAAGTTCTAAAATTTTAGATTGGTGAGGATCAGACCATTGGCCAATCAAGTTCTCTACCCATTTGGCTGGTGGTCCTAAGAAACAAACTTTTAGATTTCAACTTATGTGGCTTAGGGGGGAGAATCTTTTTGACTTGGTTTCTAGATGGTGGACTAAAGGATGACCTGCTTTTGGTACAACTATGTACTCATTTGTGAAGAGGATTCAATATGTGAAGTATAAATTGAAACATTGGAATAAGTATCAGTTTGGCAATCTATTTTAGCAGAAAAGTGTTTCCCAGGAGTGCTTGGATTCTATTATCAGGCAGATTTAGGATCAGGGTCTGGATGTGAATTTAAGCAGGCTTGAGGTTAGTACGGTTAAAGACCTCGAGGAATGGGAGCTTCGTGAGGAATTTTTTTGGAAATAGAAGGCTCATGTTGATTGTCTTCAGGAAGGGGATATGAATACTTCCTTCTTTCATTTATCAGTGAAGGCTTGAAGACAAGGTAACTTTATCTCTTCTCTCCACTCTCCTGAGGGTTCTATTCTTTCTTCCTCTTCGGGGATCTCTAGTGAGGCAGTTCATTTTTTCTCTACTCTCTTTTCTAAAGATACCCCGCCTGCTATTGAGGAGGAAGCTTCTATCCTGGCTTGTATACCCTCTCTAGTGACTACAGATATGAATGCTTCTCTTCTTAAACCTATTTCTTTGAAGGAGTTGGAGGATGTGGTGTTTCAGTTGAAAAAAGGGAAGGCCCCTAGTCCTGATGGGTTCCCGGCCAAGTTCTTTCAGGAATTTTGGGAATTCATCAACCTTGATCTATTGGAGGTGGCGCAGGAGTCTTTTAGGAATAAGAAAATGTTGTGAGCCATGAATGCCACGTTTCTTGCTCTTATCCCAAAACAGGAGGGTGCTGATTCTCTGGATCTTTTTTGACCAATTGATTTGTGCAATGTGGTGTATAAAATCATTACAAAGCTAATTGCTAACATTTGAAGCCATGTCTGGATAAGTTGATCTTGGAGGAACAAGGGGGCTTTGTTGCGGGTAGACAGATTTTGGATGGAGTAGTTATTGCAGCTGAGACTATTCACTCTATGGCCTCTTCTAAAGAAAAGGCTATGTTTATAAAGTTGGACATGGCTAAAGCTTATGATAGAGTTAACTAGGGATTTTTGATCAAAATTTTCAGAGCCTTCAGGTTCAGTTGTGAATGGATTAATTGGGTCATGAGTTGTGTGAGGACTTCCTCATTTTCTATTCTCATAAATGGGGAGTCTTCAAATCTGTTTGGTGCTTCTAGAGGCCTTCAACAAGGGGACCCCTTATCCCCATATTTGTTCATCTTGATGGCTGAAGGCTTGGGGAGATCATTAAGTCCCGTGTTATGGATGGGCTCTTTCAGGGATGGAAATGGAGCAATTCTCCTCCTCCTCAAACTCATCTTCAGTTTGTGGATGATACGGATTTGATGGGTGTTGCTCAGGTGGTTGAAGCAGTTGCTTTGCGTTAGATTTTGGATTGTTACCTGGCTACCTCAAGTCAAAGCATTAATGAAAGTAAGTCTTGCATTTATTTCTTTAATACCCCCAGGCTTATTCAGCAACATATTGCCAGGATCTTAAGGTTTCAGGTGGGGAAACTTCCCTTTATATACCTTGGCATCCCTCTGGATGTTTGTCCACTTCCCAGGTGTTTTTGGCAGGATGTGATGGATAACTTTTGTGGGCTCGTTTGTCACTAGACCTATAGATGGTTATCTATGGCTGGAAGAGTTACTCTGTTGAAGTCCATGGTGCAAGCCCTTCCTTTATATAGGTGCTTTGTGTTGACTACTCCCTCAAGTTTCATCAAAGATTTTGAGGGCCTCTGTCGGTAGTTTCTTTGGTTGGGTAGTCTCCTTTTGAAGAAGTGGAGCTTAATTAAGTGGGAAGTTGTTTACCAGCCAAAGAAGGATGGTGGTCTGGGTTTGCGTAGGATAGATTGGAATGGATAGGCTTTGGCTGCTAAGCTATACTAGAGATGATGTTCATATCAACATCCGTATTGGGCTAGGATCCTTACCTTCAAGTAACTTGAGGAGGTGGTGGGCACTGAGGTGCCTCATTTTAGTCTTTCAGGGAGAGGTTCTATGATCTGGGATACTCTCAAGAGGGGGGTTGCACTGGTTAAACAAGGCCTATTTTGGATCTGCAATAGAGGCTCTGATGCTCTTTTTTGGCATGATTCTTGGGATGACTTCCCACCTATCCTCTTTTCATACCCTCACTTGGGGGATTTATGTAGGATTTTTATTCAGCCTGGTTGGAGTAGAGTGATGGATTTCAAAGCCCCTTAGGCTTTGGGGTAGACTATTGTTTACCAGTGGAAGGATATGCAGGAATGGCCCATGGGTGGATCTTTGGAGGATAGGAGGGAGTTGTCCTCCATTTTGGCTGATAGAGTCTGTTGTTCTCTTCCAGAGTGGGATGTGCTGGCTTGGGGTCCAGATCCAAAAGAGAAGTTCACTGTTGCTTTAGGGTATCATGTTTTGGATAAACAGGCCTGGGCTAGTGCTGAGGTTCCTTAGTGGAAAAATATTTGGAATAAATTGTCTTGGCCAAAATGTAATTTCTTTTCTTGCCTGGTGGTTTATGGCAGGTGTTTGACTTGGGATAACCTATGTAAGCGTGGCTTCCAAGGTCCTTCATTATGTTTCTTATGCCTAAAAGATGTTGGGACTGTTTCACATCTTTTCTTCCAGTGCCCTTTTGCTAGGACTATTTAGCATTTTTGGTGGGGGGCCTGGAGTTTGTAGTGCAGGCACCCTTCTTCTCTGGAGGAGTTTTGGCAAAACTTTGGGCCCATTCCAGTGAGGACTTCATTTCTACACATAGGTTGGCCAATTGGCCCTAGTCTAATTATATGACACATCTGGTTGGAGTGCAATGACAGGGTCTTTCTAGATAAGAAGTTGTTGGTGGGTCAAGTCTAGTCTTGCATGCTTGGGGCTTTTGCAGGAGACCTTGTATGCTAAATGTGATCTGTTAGCCCTGGTGGATCATGTTGATACTAGAGTGATTCGTAATCTGGGGATTCTTGTTGGGGGTCCTGGAAGGCCCAAGATTAGGTAGAGTAGGTGTTCTAGAAGGAAGGTTTCTAGGGAAGGGCATTGGCTACTCCCTCCCACTGGTGTCTTGAAAATCAATACTGATGGGTCTGCAAGGGGTAACCCTGGGTATGCTGGCATTGGTGGGGTGGGTAGAGACAAATCTAGGGTGGTTGTGTTTTTCTTCTTAGAATATAGGGGGATGCACCCTTCTTCTCTGGAGGAGTTTTGGCAGAACTTTGGGCCCATTTCGGTGAGGACTTCATTTCTGCACATAGCTTGGAAAATTGGCCCTAGTTTGATTATATGGCACATCTGGTTGGAGCGCAATGACAGAGTCTTTCTGGATAAGAATTTGTTGGTGGGTCAAGTCTGGTCTCGCATTCTTGGGGCTTTATAGGAGACCTTATATGCTAAATGTGATCTGTCAGCCCTGGTGGATCTTGGTGATACTAGAGTGATTCGTAATCTGGGGATTCTTATTGGGGGTCCCAAAAGGCCCAAGATTGGGTTGAGCAAGTGTCCTAGAAGGAAGGTTTCTAGGGAAGGGCATTGGCTACCCCCTCCCACTAGTGTCTTGAAAATCAATACTGCAAGGGGTAACCCTGGGCATGCTGGCATTGGTGGGGTGGGCTAAGAAAATTTGAGGGTGGTTGTGTTTTTCTTCTCAGAATATAGGGTGCAGGCACCCTTCTTCTCTAGAGGAGTTTTGGTAGAACTTTGGGCCCATTCTGGTGAGGACTTCATTTCTGCATATAGCTTGGCCAATTGGCCCTAGTCTGATTATATGACACATTTGGTTGGAGCACAATGACAGGGTCTTTCTGGATAAGAAGTTGTTGGTGGGTTAAGTCTGGTCTCACATTCTTGGGGCTTTGCAGGAGACCTCGTATGCTAAATGTGATCTGTCAGCCTCGGTGGATCCTGGTGATACTAGAGTGATTCATAATTTGGGGATTCTTGTTGGGGGTCCCGGAAGGCCTAAGATTGGGTAGAGCAGGTGTTTTAGAAGGAAGGTTTCTAGGGAAGGGCATTGGCTACCCCCTCCCACTAGCATCTTGAAAATCAATACTGATGGGTCTATAAGGGGTAACCCTGGGCACACTGGCATTGGTGGGGTGGGCAGAGACAATTCTAGGGTGGTTGTGTTTTTCTTCTCAGAATATAGGGGGTTGCACTCTAATAATCTTATGAAGGCCTTGGCTATTCTTTTGGCTTTGAAGAAGGCATATGCCATTGGCTAGGATAAGATTATCTACGAGTTGGATTCTCAGGTGGTGATAGACTTGATAAATAGAAGGCAGTTTGATGATGTTAGTTGGTAGCTTGTGGTGGTGGCTAAGCAAATCACCAATCTTGGAGAATTATTTGATTATATCACCTTCTCTCATATCCCTCAGGAATGGAATAAGGTGGCCGATGGGTTGGCCAAATGGGCTTTTGAGAAGAATGGGACTTGACTGGTGGATGATTGGGATAGTTTACCTAGGGATCTTGCTCAGGATTTGGTGGATTTGGTCATGGACGATGTGAGATGTTGTATGACCACTTCTTGATTTCTTGTTTGTTGTCTCTGGGCCCATTTGGGCCTCTTGCTGCTTTTATGCTTTGTACTGCTCTCTTTGATTAATAAAGTTTTTACCCTCTTTTATTAAATTAAACAAAAATCATTCTTAAAACTTAAGCTAGATCTATTTTCAACATAAATAAAGATGTCATATAACTTAAACTATTTTTCTAGAATTTTCTTATTAAAATACAAATTATCTATAATCTAATATAACATTTCTATTTTTATACATATTTAACCAAACATTAATGTATGTATGTATATATACAATGATATGAAAATATAAAAATATGTTTTTTTTTCTTTTAATGTTTAACTATTAATAATATATATATATATATACACACATATATGCCACATGCAATAATTCCCTAAAGTATATATATTTTTAAAGTTCTAATGAATGGAGTATATAGTATAGAGATATGTTCTTACTATATCTACTCACTTAAAATGTATATATATTTATATGATAACAAAAAGTATAAATAACTTGGTTACATATATTGGAAAAGAAACATTAGTTCTATTCACTTCCGAAAAACAATGATCTATATAAAAAACATTTAATATAAAACATTGTGTTTATAATAACATAGATAATACATTTGAGTAAATAGATCATAATTACACAAAGTATATAAAAACATATATAAATCTTTTTTTCTCAATTATTAACCTAGTAAATAAGAAACAATATACAAATATTTATATCCTTAAATTACATAACCTTAAACAAAATAATACTAACTCCAACTATTGAAAAGAATAAACATGGATAAATTAATACAATTTAAGTACATTGCTCTCCAATATAACCTGTAAAACTTAAATCATTGTTATATTATACAACTTGAACAAAAGATTCATTATCCAGAATGTCTCTGTGCAAAAGCACATTTACATAAATCTTGGAATCATATCACATTCCAGATTACATAGATATGTACTCTATTGGGATATTACATTTATTTATTTTCCTTGTACAACTGTTTCTTTAGGCTTCACAAGAAGGCAATGCCAGCATTCTCTTCTCCCATGTAGGAACTCTTTGAAAAACCTATGGAGCAAAACCCCAACTTATTACATTCACTTCTTCCATGGAAACAAAGAATGAATCAAGAATACTAGTGTTTGTTTGCTTATATTTCCATCTCTTGAATTTGATGCATGGAGAAAACAAATGTGGTGTTGAAGGAGGAAATGGTGTTGTTGTTTCTGTTTGGTTTAATGTGCTCATGCCCCTTCCAAAATGTGGAGTGAAAGCCATACTTATGATCTGCAAAACTAAGTGTTATAGCGATGCATTTAACTCTCCACATAAATTGTGGCTACTCAAAATATCCATGCATTGAACTCTCCACACAAATTGTGGCTACTCAAAATAGCCATGCATTTAACTCTCCACACAAATTTTTGGACCATGTAAAAAGGAAGGACTACCAAAAAAATTATTTTTTATTAGTTCTACCAAATTGTTTTGGTAGTTACAAAATGTGTGCACATATAGAATGGCCTATCGACCAAATTAAATATTAATTTATCTCTCAAAGTCCTTATGTGTTGGGGAACACATTCCAAGAACTTTGGAGACACATGAATTGATTAGGATTGCAAAGATAATGGCAACTTATCCCAATAGTATAAGATTTTTTAAGGCATCGTTTCAAAGCTACATAAGAAGTTTACGACTTTGTTTATGGATTATTAAGATATGTTCAAATGGTTATTCTACAATTTCATATTCTTTAAGACCTATCATATCTTGGTTAACTCTTGTGATGTTCTTCGGCCTTGAAATCCTGACTCTAGTACCCATTTAGGATAAAAGAACCCATTTTATATATTTTCAACCTACTATCATCCCACCACATTTAAAATTAACAAAACACTAAAACCTCAATAACAGTAATAGTAATAGTTGATCTTTCACATTACAAGATTTCATTGTTTCAATAGTATGAAATGTTTGTGTTTCACAAATAAATTTTCATAGTGAGATATGTATTGTTGTTCCTATCACATCCATGTATGAAGTGAAATATTATGTTGAAAATATTAAGGGGTTAAGAAGAGAGCATATTTAGTCTCTACATGGTTTACATATCTTCTTCTAGTGTCTTAAATCCTTGTTTTTGATAAACGTGCATATAGGTGTGATCTTTAGAAATGTAGTATAACATCAAATACATCAAATTAATAGAATACAGAGATATATGCTACAAATCTACGCTACGTAATAGAGCAAGATAAAAATTATATGAATGTAAACACAAACATTAGCAACAAATACAAAAAAACTCTATTGTTTATAAATCAAGGAATTGACATGTTAACTCAAAGTCAATTTTGAAGGTGGAGATTGAGTAAAGACAAAAAGCCATGGAATTTAAATAATAAAAATAATAATTTATCATCCAAAAATGGTTGGAGGAATAAATAATATTTTATTATTTATTTTAAGAAAAAATTACGTGAAGGAAAATTAAATAAACTTTATTTATTTATTTAATTTGAGATGTTAGCTAATTAAATAATTTTTATATTATTTAATCATGAGGAGAGATGAAGAGAATAATTAAATATAATTTATTTAATTATTAGGAAAGAGGGATAAATAGTTATATTAAATTTAATTTATTTTTAGAAGAATAGTTAGATTAACTAAATAATAATATTATTCAATTATTTTTGGAGGAAGGAGAAATAATTAACTTTAGAGGAATAATTATCTCAATTAAATAATTGTCATTATTTAATTATTTTTAGAAGGGGGAATAATTATATTTAATTAAATAATTAATATTATTTAACTATTAAGGGAAGCTAGAAGAAATATTACATGAAAATGCATATGACATCCTATGCTAATTTTAGGTGTCTAGATTTTGTCCCTCTTTGATATAATGTCACACCCCTGTGGCATTGTATCAAAGAACACTGAAGAAAAAGCTAGCAGCATGCCCTGGTGATGCCCCCTCGAGAGGTTGGCTTGAAGAACAAAAGGCAAACTTTCGAAAAGAAGAGACATTAATTTCAAGGAAAAGCATATAAAATGAAAATTGGAATAAAATGGATATGCAATATGTTTATGGTTTCTATGATTGGATGATGTAATGTGATATTATTTGGAAATGAACATAGTATATAGATATGGGTGGTTTTGCACTCATTGTATTTCCTTCATAGAATGGAATAGATACATCTAGGATATTATTGGTTATGCTTTCTTTTTCATCATAGAGCAGTTATACACACACGCATACATTCACCCATGTCCCCATTCCTCACTCTCCTTCATACACATCATAGTGTAGAGATCTTCAAGCTTCCTCAAAATGTGACATAAACAATGAAAGATTAAAGACATAAAATGGAATAAGATAAAGAGATAAGATCATGTAAAGTATAAGATAAGATAAAAGATACACATGACAAAATGATAAAAGATATACACTAAAAGACACAAGATATGAGATAAGATAAAGGATATAAAATGGGAAAAATGATAATAGATAATGATAAATGATAATGACAAAAGAAAATAATCATGATAAAAAGGTCAATAAAATTATTTAATGCACATAGACGACATTCTTTAGCCACATTTTGATCACCAAACACACATGTCATAGAAAAAGATACAACTTTATATACACGGACCAAGACACTCCTATGCTAGACTACTCATAAGGAATAAAAGATACATATAAATACATACAACATACCAAAAAAGAAATAAAACCCAAATGGACCCAAAAAGATCACCAAATAAAATAAGTTAAAACATCACAATGTCCTTTGCCAATTTATTAAGCTCAAGATTTAGAAAAAGATGATAGCTTAATATAGGAAAGATATATCCTGTCAAGGCATCATGATTTTAATATTAAATGATAGCATGATATAGGAAATATATATTCTGTCAATGCATCATGATTTTGATATTAGATTTTGATTTTGAAAGATTTGGCTTTTTAGACAAAGTTAGGAGATTAACTTAATTTACAAGGATCTTTTAAGGTCAAGACTTATTTCTTATTAGGATATTGGCTTTTTAGAATTTTTAGATTTGTTTCAAGGATCCATATGCATAACCATATACTAAGACATGCTCCTTATAATGTAATTTAAAAGAGACAATAATACACCAAATGAATGGGGGAAACATAGATGCCAAAGGTACAAGACACAAGGTAGGAATACCACACATCAATCATTTATGTTCTAAGGAATTAAGCATAGAATTTCTTAAGGTGCATGACATTGATGGGTTTGTCCAAAGATTCCCCTTTGGGAGTTGCCAATTGATATGCCCTTGATCTATAAGTTGCTATAACCACAAAGGGTCCAAGCCAATTCAGCTCAAATTTTCCTTTCTTCACTCTTTCTTGTTGATTCTTCTGACTTTCCTTAAGTACCAAGTCAAAGAGACAATAATACACCAAACGAATGGGGGAAACATAGATGCCAAAGGTACAAGATACAAGATAGGAATACCACACATCAATCATTTATGTTCTAAAGAATTAAGCATAGAATTTCTTAAGGTGCATGACATTGATGGGTTTGTCCAAAGGTTCCCCTTTGGGAGTTGCCAATTGATATGCCCCTGATCTATAAGCTGCTATAACCACAAAAGTTCCAAGCCAATTAGGCTCAAATTTTCCTTTCTTCACTCTTTCTTGTTGATTCTTCTGAGTTTCCTTAAGTACCAAGTCACCAAGCTCAAATCTTCTAACTCTGATTTTCTTGTTATAACTTCTACATAATCAATTCTGATAGGATTGCAAATGATTCAAAACGTGCAAACGTTTCTCTTCTAGGACCTCAAGCTCATGCAATCTAGATACCTGATACTCTTCTTCATCAGTTACGTGCTTTATTGACACTCTCAAATATGGAAGCTCAACCTCAATGGGAAAAATGGCTTCAATTCCATAAATAAGAGCATAGGGAGTGGTTCTAGTAGGGGTACATATGCTAGTTTAGTAGGCCCATAAAGCTAGATTAAGCTACAAGTGCTAATCACAACCAACGTCATTGACTGTTTTCTTAAGGATCTTTAGGATAGTTTTATTTGAAGCCTCAGCTTGACCATTACCTTGGGGGTAGTAAGGGGTGGAAAAATGATGTTGGATACAAAATGTGCAACAAACTTCATGGACATCTTAATTTTTGAAGGGCCTACTGTTATCAATAATAATGGTGGATGAGATACTGTATCAACAAATGATATAATTGAGGATAAATTTGGAGATTTGTTTATCGGTAATATTGGCTAAGGGAATGGATTCTACCCATTTTGTGAAATATTCAGTGGTGGTTATGATAAAGGTATGGCCATTGGAGGAGGGAGGGTGAATTTTTCCCACAAGGTCAAGCCCCCATTGAGAAAAAGGCCAAGGAGTAGTGATAGGTTATGACTCTTGAGCAAGTGCATGTATTAAATCTTCATGTTGTTGACATTGTTTGCATCTCTTGACAAATTCTTGAGCATCTTGTTCCAAGGTTGGCCAATAGTATCTTGTTCTCAACAACTTCTTAGATAGGGATGACCCACTAGAATGTGCCCCACAAATTCCCTCATGTACTTCTTGTAAAGCGGTTTTGGATTCTTCAAGGTTTGAACATCCAAGGAGAATACTGTCTAGGCTTCATTTATATAAGGTATCACCAAGGATGGTAAAGTGAGTGGATCAACAAATAAATTTTCTCTTTTTAGAGATAGAGAGATTTGGTGGAAGAGTGTTATTATAGAGGTAAG
The DNA here is from genome assembly GCA_027924645.1 of Cunninghamia lanceolata. Classification (NCBI taxonomy): domain Eukaryota; kingdom Viridiplantae; phylum Streptophyta; class Pinopsida; order Cupressales; family Cupressaceae; genus Cunninghamia; species Cunninghamia lanceolata. Next base: position 5,975,576 of record BSBN01000158.1, on the reverse strand, counting down.
TGTAGACATCTTGGTACCAAGGGGAATTAGGACCAACAAAGACATAAACCATTTCTGATTCTGACATCTCATAGGATGGTATGAAAAGCTGCTCAACTAGAAACTCATAGTGTTGATTACCATGAGGCATGTCTAAAAGAGATCCAATAGTGGCCATTGCATCCGTGACCCTATTTTTAACCTTACTATCTACTCAAATGAGATCCTTTTGAAATGCTCCCTTAATGTGTCTACCATTTTCTTATAAGGCCATAGCTTTTCATCTTTTGTGTGGTATTTTTCATTCACTTGTCTAATGACCAATTTAAAGTCCCCTAGAACTTGAAGTTCCTTGCTATTCCATGAAATAGATGTTTTTAGACTTGATATTAAAGCTTCATATTCAACTATGTTATTTGTGCATGGGAAAGCTAAGTGATAGGACTTAGGTATGCAATCTCCTTGGGGGGTAACAAAAAGAATTCCTTCCCCTGATCCATGATTGGTATAGGACCCATTGAAATATAATTGCCACAAAGATGAAGAATCCATGGCCAAGACTAATTCATTAGGAAACTCTGATACTATGGGATAATCCACTTGCAATGGGAAATCTGCCAACTGATCTTCTATGACTTGATCCTTGACAGCCTTTCTATCTACATACTCAATATCAAATTTACTTAACATCATAACCCACTTAGCCATTCTTCCTGTTAGGGCTGCCTTAGACAAAAGATACTTGAGAGGATCCACTTTTGATATGAGTTTAGTTTGTGTTGGAACTGATGATTAACTTGAAACACTAGGATCGCTTGCAAAACCTAAGATTTACCTTCCACAAGAGAAAAAAGTAAAGAGGAATAATTTGCACAAATAAGGATGAATTAATGAAATTGATGAATGAATTACATGTGAGAACTTTCTTTTATATTTGCAAGTTAGAGAAAAACCCTAATATGACTTAAGAATAACCTAAGAGTAAATTTGGCCCTAAGTAAACTTAATAAAGTGTAATTAAATATTTAATTAAACCAACACCCCCCATAAGTGCAACTTAGGGAGAAATGAAAAACATGCAACTAATGCAAGAATGGGTCCCAGCTACAAGGCTATGTTAGGTACCCATGAATAACAAGAATCTCTCATAAAGTAGAGAAAAGGAGAAAAACCTAGTGGGAGAAAACTCCTCTCCAAAAGAGAGAAAATAGAAGTACATGAACATGTGATGGAAGGACTAACACTAAGGCCCCCCAAGAACTAAATCCATCACAAAAGTACAATCATGAATGCCCCCCATAAGAGAGGAAGAAGAGATAACGTCTGATGACCCCCCAAAAGTGAGAAGGATGAAACCCCATGTGAGGAAATGCTCCCTCCCAGAATAGAGATGAGAAGAGAGACCATGCACCCACTCCTCAAGATGACTCCTACAGTGCTGGAAGATGGTTGACATAGAATAAAGATGAAGACCCATGAATGTCGAACAACATTTCTCCCCTTGGGAAGAAATAGAACTACAGATGTGTGCATAATGTCTTCCCATTTCAGATAGGAATATATAGGAAGAAGGATAAATGTCTCTGAACTCTGCACATGATCCAAAGACAACAATGATGCTCCTAAAAACTACTCATATGTCTCCAATCCACTACAAAATTGTGCCTGAATAGGAGGATGAAGAACAATCTCTGAAGAAGATGAGGGTGATGCAACTCCATCGAAGCTGTCATCGAATAGAAGACAAATGTCCTTAATGTGGTCCTCCAAATCTGCAAGATGGGACTCTACAAACAATAATGATATATCTAGTAGATATGTGTCCAAATGAGCTATCTCTGGAAGACTGATAATGTCCTGCTGCAAAGAATCTGATGTAGCAATAGGGAATAAAGATGTGATCTTGATAGGGGGAGAAGGAGAAGCAAGTGAAGGCTCTATGTCATCTAAACTAGTAAGACATATCAAATATGCAATCTCCTCAACTGTATCATCATCAAAAGGTATGCAATCTGCATCATCAAGGGGTATGTGGCATTCCATAGCAAGATCATCTAGGAATGGAGAGATATGTGTGTCTCCATAGATCTCCCAAATGCTAGTCCAAAGAGCGCTTGTGCACTCAATAAGTGAGATAGAACACATAGTGTCATAATCAACACTAGAACCAATCAATCCTACAATATGATTAATATAATATCCCCATGTAGATTTCCTCCCAAGTGCATCTGGTTCAAGTATGAGTCCATAAAGATAAGGCAAAAGATTAAGCCACCTGAGATGTGTCAAGATGCCCTTTCACCAAGACTCATAATTATCCTTACCCAATGTTATCACAGAAGGGTGAATAGCAAAACCCATGATATCTCCTCAAAGAAATTAGATCAGAGATCAACAATCTAAATATGTATTAATGTTGATAAATGGAGCCCAACAAAACAAACAGAACTTCTCTAGGTGCCAAAATGTCCAGAATATCAAATAGAAGCCATAAAACTGACAAACTAAATAAAGAATACTTGGGACTGAATCTAGAAAAAGTGCATGGATGGCTATGTAGAACTCCTCGATACCTTTCCAAAGCCACAAGAATCACAAAAATTGGAGATCATGACAAAAAGATACGAGCTCAGAGGCCAAAAATGGTATCTGGACTTCAAACAACAATAAATGTCACCAACAACAAAATCTAGAAAAAATACCTGCACCATTGGATTGTGCTCAGAACCAATTTTCCGTCACCTATTTGTTTGCAAAAATATGACTCTGTTTGCTCAAGATATGGCAAAAACAAGAAGACCCCCTGAAGCACAAAGTAGGGCAAAAAATGGCCCCCTACCACTAAAGTTGGCAGAATTGCTAAAAAAGGATACACTGCTAAATCTGGTGGAGTTGCTAAAAGTGGCAGAGCTACTAAATATGGCAAAGATGCTATATTTGGCAGAAGTGCCAAATGGATCACCAAAATAATAGAATAGGTTTTTTTTTTTAATTTAAAAAAAACTATAAAACAATAAAGTGATTTTTTTATTTAAAAAAGAATTAAAAAGAAAAATATAGATGGGGGGTGGCGGGGTCAAACCCCCCATGCAGCTCCACTAAAGAGGGGCAGGGCCTAAGGCACCTGCTGCCCCCTTTAATGGGAGGTGGGGATGGGACCCCACCCTGCACATAGCAGGGTCGTACGCTACCGTGGCAGGTATGGGGGTACCCCACCCCCCCTCCCCCCACCCCTCCTTTATTTTTTAAAATCTTTTTACAAATAAAAACACTGTGTAAAATTTTTTTTGATATATTTTTTTTTATATAAAAATTTTTAATACGCAGAAAAAAACATTTTTTTTTGGAAAATACCTCGTACTACGTGCTAGGTAGGCCATACGACTTGCCTAGTAAAGAAATTTTGCCTCATAGGATCCCGAGGCTAATTTCGATGATTCGACAGTTAATTTTAAGGTTTTTGAGTGCTTTGAACGCAATGGTGAGGTTTGTTTGGGCTGAAAACACTCCAAAATTGCAGGTACCCTCTAGATCTAAAAAAAAAGTACCTATTGAAACCCTTGTAGATCTGGCCTATGAAGCTCAAATTTAGCCAAAAAAAGGCTAATTTGACTATCTCGACTTATCTGAATCTAATGGAATACTCCGTTTTACACATAAACACACCCAACAAATGGCTCTTGCTTGAAGTTTTCTCCAAATCTAGGAAGGGACTTGTAGATCCACTTTGATACCATGTTGGAGTTGATGATTAACTTGAAACACCAGAATCACCTACAAAACCTAAGATTTACCTTCCACAAGAGAAGAAAGCAAAGAGGAATCATTTGCACAAATAAGGAGGAATTAATGAAATGGATTAATGAATTACATGTGAGAACTTGCTTTTATATTTGCAAGTTAGAGAAAAACCCTAATATGACTTAAGAATAACCTAAGACTAAAATTAGCCCTAAGTAAACTTAATAAAGTGTAATTAAATATTTAATTACACCAACAATTTGTTGGTTTAGCATGTAGTGTCAGAGTGTTTGAGAAGAAAAAACAACTGCTAAGCAAGATCTCTCTATGAAGGTGTAATTTAATTCATAGCCCACCAAAGTTTTGTTGACATGATATATAGTTCTTTCCTTTCCATGATCATCATGTTGAGCAACGGGTGCCCCTAGAGCTGCTGAGGTGGTAGAGATATACATTTAAAAGTGTCTACCTTGGACAAGTGGCATTAAAACCGGAGGTGACATAAGATACTCCTTTAATTATTGGAAAGCTTGTTGGCATTTATCATCCCATTGGAAGGCCACATTTTATGCAACAAATGAGTAAAAGGATGACATTTATCCACTAATTGAGCTATGAACCATCTTATGGATTGCAACTTATCTTGTAAGCTCCTTAATTATTTGATGTTAGATGGGGGTTTCATGTCTACAATGGCCTTGAATTTAGCAGGATCTACCTCAATGCTCCTTCGTGATACAATGTATTTAAGAAAGTTTCCTGATGTGACCTCGAAGACACATTTCTTATGATACAATCTGACTTGATATGCTTCTAATCTGTCAAAAAAAAATTCTGAGACCCTTAAATGGCCTGCCCTTGTTATTGACTTTCCCAAAAGGTCATCAACATAGTCCTCCATAATTGTATGAAAAAGATCATGAAAAATGGTGGTAATAGCTATTTGATATGTGACCCCTACATTTTTAAGGCCAAAGGCCATAACATCCAAACAATAAGTTCCCCATGGACATATAAAGGTGGTCTTATGTTGATCTTTAATAGCTATTTTGATTTGATTATAACCAAAAAACCATCCATTAAAGAGAGCATTTCATGGCAGGCTGTTAGGTCCACAATGATATCTATATTAGGAAGGGGAAAATCATCCTTTGGACATGCCTTTTTTAAATTTCTAAAATTTGTACAAACTCTAATGCTCCCATTGGGCTTGGTGACCGAAACCAAGTTGGAGACCCACTCATGATAATCAATGTGTTGAATGCACAAGACAATTGAGAGGGGGGGTGAATCAGTTGTAACAAAAAATTCAAACCCTCATAAGCAAAATCACATCCACATCAGTTCACTTAAACCCTTAATCTATTTTGAAGATGAAAAATGACAAGAAGACAACAAAAACTTTAAACACATCAACCCATGGACAAGAGAACACTAGATTTTTACATAGAGAACCCTAAGAGGGAAGAACCATGGTAAGGATTAACTCACAATATAATGTAGTAGGAATACGAAATTACAAAGGCTTATTGCCAAAGGGCTCACTACCCAAAAGAAAGAAAGGCTCACTACCGATGGACTCACTGTCCAAGTGGACTCATTGCCCATTGAATAAGAAAGAGAGAAGAGTGGTTCACTGCCATGATTCAAACTGATACAATTGCATCTAACCTATGCATGGAATTTAGTTCCAATGAGGCTCAACATCACTTCTCATCTACACTCAAATCACAAACATTATCTTTGCATATGCACTCAAATCACAAACATCATTTTTGCATTTGTACTCAAATCACAAACATCATCTTCACATATGTACTCAAATCGCGAACATCAACTTCACATCTGTACTCAAATCACAAACATCATCTTTGCAGCCTCTCAAAAAATTGTAGACAACTTCTACTCACTGCATTAGGTTATCTACCACATAGAAGTCCTTGTTGTCTCTGATTCAAATTCACAATACTCATATCACCATCCTTGCACTCACACATACACATGAATTCTTTATAGTTATTTATATCAAAATCAAGCTTGAAACATTCATCAAGGTCAGCAACACACTCTACAACTCTTGAAACAATCTCCAAGGTCGACAAACATACATAATTCAAATTAGGTCTAGACCTAAACATTCCATGGAGCAAAGGAATGAAGGTACAACATTTCATGGCTTAGCTTGGACGCAAAAACATCTTCACATACTTCAACACACTTCCTCAATCCACGAAGCACATCTTCCAAGAGTGTTAACACTCAAGTGAGCTAGAGTTTTGTAAACACCAAGAACACAATCATAACTTGAAGACCAAGAACAAGCCTTCAACATGATCTAGAGACATCCATGAACAACCTTAAGTCACCTAAGAATCAACGAAATCATCCGCAACACTTTTCACCTGAAGAAGATTCATTATCTGCTCACAAACAACACTGTCGAACTCTACTACACAATAACTTACTTTCCTGAGAACCAAATCACAAATCCTTTGGAATGAAGATAGCTAAGGACCTTATAAACATATTTCCTAAACTGCATCACCTGAAACCACTTTATAGAGAAATGTGGAGCTAAATACTTTCTCCTAGACACCTCTGCATAACCTAGAAACTTTGTCCATACAGTCTTCAAACTAGTGAACATAACTTCTACTTCGCAGTGATTTATAGCACCAAATTATAGATTTAGCATATTCAAACACTTCTCTAACACATATCCAAATCTCACACCCCAGTCTTCAATACAGAAGAAATGTGGAGCAAAATCTCAGACAGTATCCTGCAAGTCAGAATACTCTACAATACACTTTCTTCTGGAGAGCAAATTTTCTCAAAGGCACTTGGAAACTCAACATCAGGAACATATTCTCATCATCTTCAACACATCTATAAGCAATTCAAATCACTTTACCCCAATATCTTAATCAACCATCATTCATCAACATCAGAGGATACAGTTGACACCAATGTAACACAAACATGTTGACATCAATGACAACATTGATTAGCACATACTTGCAACACAATGGTCCTAATGAATTCCACATCCAACAGTGTTTGAAGTTCTACCTTAACTAAGAGAGATATTTGGGTATGTATCTTATGGAGCTTTTGTTTGACTAGTTTAGCATTAGTCATAACTATTAAATGATGCACCACTAAGGTAGGGTAAAGACCTGGCATATCAGAATAGGACCATGAAAAATTGATCTTCAAAGAAAGTTGTAAATTCTTGTTTTTCTTGAGGGGTTAAAGATGCTGCAAAGAAGGTAACCTTAGGATCCTCTTGGGTACTTAAATTAATTTTTCTTGAGCTTCTTTCACTAATATATGAGATCTTTCTGGATATTGAGCCATATTTGGAAGTCCTATATTCTCTTCTACCTTGTCATAGGATTTCGTATTATAGATTGTATTTTTAGCATCTTCCCCAAAATAAGGATTTGCATCTAATTCTATGGAAACCTTGCTTTGTGATCACCTAATGGAATTCCATCCCTAAGACCCATAAATTCTGCAATGGCTTCATCATTTTGAAAAAGGTCTAAAGAGGGTGGTCCTTGTTGGTCCCAATCAATAAGTTGAGGATATATGAGGTCAACACAATGGGCTTGAGAAGTGGATGGCATGGGTATTATGGTGCAAATGTACATGTCTTGGAAATGTTCTTTAGACCAAAGGAAGAGTCTTCTTGAATGTCTACATTAAAGTTTTGAGACAAAAGGTAAGGTACACCAACTTTATCAAGAGTGTATGTGGATTTTAGGGGCACATTCATAGGAGACCTATACCCTAACTCTCCATGATTATCATTTGGAACTAGAAAGATAGGCTCAATGATACCTTGACCTTGATGTCCAAGACCACCTTCTCCTTTATAACTCATGTTCTTTATGATATGGAGGCCTTTTGGATAGTTCTTAAGGCTCACTTTAGGAGCTTGGATTTCTTCTTTTTCTCTGTAGAGCCATGATGACACATTGAATGTTTTCTTGCTCCAACTTACCCCAATGGTGAAACTTGGGGAACCACTATTTAGCAATGACCTTAAATATACCTTCCTTAGGTTGACCATAAGACTTAGGTGTGAGAGGGAGTTGACCTACACAAAAGGAACATTGCATTTTATATTGTCCACAACCATTGTCATGGATTTGGACCTTGATCTTGGGTGGCGATGGATTCAAAGTGGAAGGAGTGGATGATGATGAGGCTAATGTGGATGGATCCACATAAGATGGTGATGGAGATGCTTCATGGTTAATAGGGATATGATGAGTCTCTTGGTATTTTTCAACTAAAATTTGACAATATTGAAAGAGATGAGGATATCCATAAATGGTAATTTCCTTGCCATCATGGGGGAATTATGTGCATTGGTGGAAAGTGGATGGAACAGCTTGCATGGCATGGATCCATGGGTGACCAAGAAGAATGTTATAGAGTAGATCAAGGTCCAAAACTTGACACATAGTTGTTATTAATGTAGGGTCCACTTGAATAGGCAATTCAACAGTTCCATTTAACTCTCTCTTAGCATCATCATAAACCTGAATGGTTATTTTCTTTAAGGGATCTATCACTCCATCAAAATACCCCAATTTTTTGACTAAACTTAAAGTACAAATGTTTAAACCAACTCCCCCATCAATCATGACTCTTTTGACTCTATGCTTATGAATAAGAATCTCCAAGTACAAAGCCTTGTTATGTGTGGGGCTAAGAGGTGGAAGGTCCTCCTTAGAAAATACAAGGTGATGTATAGAGGAAATATTACCAACCATGGCTTGAAACTCATTGTCATCTATGTTGGAAGATACACTTGATTCTTGGAGAATTTTATCAAGGATTATACGATGGGTTGGGGATATTTTTAGAAGTTCAAGGATAGAGATTTGAGCTAGGGTTTTGTTCAAATGATCTTCAAGGTTAGAATTAGATGAAGGTCTAGTTGAAGTAGAAGGTCCCTGAATAGTGACCCTACTTCTCCAGGTGGTTACATTAAAATCAATTGCTAGATTTTTAATGGTTAATATAGAGACATGGTTTTTTTCTTGTCTTAAATGGGCTACTGCATAATTAAAGCCTACGTTGTTGTAGTTGGCATCTCTAGAAGAATTACCTTGGTTAGGGGCATGTCCTTTTCCATGGTTAGGTATAGGATGGTAAAATTTTATTAAATTTGCATTAGTGGTATGAGATTTATTTTCAACCATCACATCACCATGATCGATAAGGTCTTGGATTAAGTGTTTGAGACTAAGACAACTAGAATTTACATGACCCTTGGTCCTATAAAGTCACAAAATTCATTGTCAATGTACCAAGGAGATTTTACTTGGGGTTCAACATTTCTAGGTTTAGGTAGATCAATTAATTTATATTTGACCAACTTCTGCAAGGCCACCTCAATAGGTTCCCCTAGGGGTGTGAACTTCCTTTTCAAAGGAAAGAGTGATCTATAAGGACATTTATTACCTTGAGGGTTGGTTGACAATGTTGCATTTGATGAAGACGAGGCCATTTTAATAGCCCGTGAATCAACCACTCCATCATGTACAATATTCCTATTTTTAATCCACAATTTAGATTATCATTATTATTGTTCGAGGATTTTCCTTTATTTTCCTTATATATTTTGACAAGACCTTTTTCTATCAATGCTCTTTCAATGGTCATACCCTTCTTGATGAGTTCAGAAAAGGTATTAGGATCTTGAGCTTGAACATGGAAGTTCATTTCTTTGTTTAGGTTTTGGGTAAAGATGTTGCCAATTGTTTTTCAAGAATTGACCAAGGAATTTTACTTACCAAATTTCTCCACCTTTGTTAAAATGAAGCAAAAGATTCACCATTCTTTTGCTTCATATTGTACAAATCAATCATTGATATTTCATGTTCAATGTTATATGAGAGATGGTGGATAAATTTCTCAGTAAATTCTTGAAAAATTTTGATCCCTTGAGGCAAGTGAGAAAACCACTTTATTGCTTACTCCCCTAAACTTCTAGGAAATAGGTGCATGAGATAAGTGTCATTATAGGATACTTCAATGCAAGCTAAATAGAACTCTCTCACATGTTCTCTAGGATCACCTTTACCCTTATATTTATTGAATTTGGGGATTTCAAATTTCTTAGGGAAAGGAATCATATTAAGGGATCTATAAAATGGGTAGGGACAAATGTCCTCTAAAGTATAACTCTTCTTGGTACTTCCCATTTGAAGGTCCAACATTTTTTTTTGCAACCCCTGATATTGTTGCTTCATTATCATTACATCATCAATTTGGGGATTAAGAATAGAATTTTAGTTTTAATTTAAAGGGTTATTATTAGACATTAAATGTGGCCCTTGAGGAATAAAGGATGAGGTTTGAACTTGGGTTTGAGGGATATTGGTGGAGGTATTGAAAAAATGATTTTGGGCACCATAGTGTGTTGAAATCAAAGGCAAGGTAGTTTGAATGATGTTTGAGCTAGGAACATGAGTTTACTAAGGCATCATGATAAGCCATGAATGGTGGGTGAACTTGGGATAAATATGGAATTTGAAGGTTGAGGTAAAGGCATAGATTCCATTCTTGGGATACCTCTAGAAAAGGTAGAGGTTAAAAGGTCCGTGGTGGTATATATTTGGCTAATGATGGGATCCCCATCCCCAGGGGGTCTTAATTCTTCTTGAGAGGGAACTCTAGCCCCTAATTTTAGCAACATTTCCATTTAGTAATTAGGGTTTCTACCCATCAATATTTCAATGAGTTTAGAGCCCCTTGGATCAGCTACAAAATCTTCTATTTTCTTAGAAGTAGACATGTCATCTAGGTCTTCCACAAGGACTTGTTCCAAGGGCAAGTTTGATGGCACAAATGACATACTGTATTATTCATAAGTAGTGTTTGTATTTGAAACATAAGAGGTTCCTGAGACATTGATGGATATTCTTCTAGGATCCATTTCTTCTTGTTTAGAACGTGCTCTTGTATTCACCATATACTATTGTTAAATTGATATTGAGTTTGGATATGTTTCAAAGATCAAATTTGATACCCTTAGGCTTAATCTAAACCAATGAAGTCAAATATATGCTAGATCTCCAACGATATAAGATATGATAACGATAATGAAAGTGTTTACTTGTACTAGACTTTTGAGTCCAAGCAAACTGATATGCAACATATATGATCACAATATGATAATGTTTACTTGTACTAGAGTTTTGAGTCCAAGAAAATTGATATGCAATGATATTTTGATCATGATATGATAGTGTTTACTTGTACTAGACTTTTGAATCTAAGCAAACTGATATTTTGATCACGATATGAGAGTGTTTACTTCTACTAGACTTTTGAGTCCAAGCAAATTGATATGCAATTGGATGGAGAGATCTAGTGTTCTCTTTGATTTGTTCTTGATATAGATAAGTTATAGGTTCAAAATGATTTTGATATTTACCAAGATCTTGATATGTTCAACAATTTGATATATGATAAAGATAAGAACAACAATCTAAAACTTTTTACAATGTTTCCTATGTAGATCCCTTGATTTATACAGAAAAGTGCTTTTCTTTTAATCTGATTAGAGTTGATTAGGTAATTTTTATTTTGGTTAAAGTTGATTAGGTTTAAGATATTTTTGGTAAAATAATTGTCACAAAATGATAAGAATTCGACAAACAAAAACCTACCCCAGAACAAAGAATTTAAATGAGTTTGGGAAAGGTTTTGATTGAGGATAACTTATTTTTTGACAAAGAACTTGGTTTGTACTTCTATTCTTGCAATGAAATATAGATGCTAAAAGAAAAAAAAAATCAAAAGCAGACACTTGAAAATACTTCTTATAGTTCCAATTTTGATATTTATCTTACAAACACAATAGAGACAACAACAATCCTGGAGATAAGAGGGTAGATAAGCTGGATGGCTTAACTAGGATAGAACAAGATTGCTAATGAAAGTGTCCTCTATATACCTTGAGGGTACTTGAGGCCCAAATATATAGATGGATAAGAATATCCTCATGATAACCGAGAGGAGAGGGTAACCCTCCCTCCTCTATCACTTCCTAATGTATAAAGTTTTTGGGGGCTGAGTTATAATGACAATATACTAGATCCAAGAGAGGTGTCTTTTGATTCACCTCCCATTATTTATACTTTTCCTAAACACTAGAGTTAAGGTCATCCCTAGAGTGATCACTTCTCTAGGTAGGCCTTCCTAAGAGGTTAAAAAGGGTAAAACAAACAATGTTTTTTATCCTCAAAATTGTGTAGTCATGCAAGAGAAGATCAAATATATGTGTTTATTTACTAAAACAAGTTGTTCTTTTAACCTTTAAGAAAAGTGTGATAATAATGAAAATGTAAAGTTGTGAATGTAAGAAGGTGTTTTTGATCCTCCAGATTGTGTAGGCATGCAAGAGGAGAGCATACACACCAATATTGAATAGTTCACAAATTTTTAACAAACACGTCAAACACGAATTCTTTTAAAGACCTATTATGTCAAAAAATGTCGCCTTGGGGGCTTTTCCATCTTAAGGTTTAGCTCCTAGGTCCTTAAATTGCATTTAGAGCATCTTGTGTGTAATTTTTGACTCTCAATGAGAAAACCCTAAAGTCTTATGGAAAATAGAACCTAGAGGATTACCTTTTGATGAATCTTGAACAAAACTGGCAGTGTGGAATTGGGCACTAGTGCCCTAGTCTTGCCCTATTTTAGGTCTGTCCTAATTTCAAATGTTAGTTTTATGACTGTTATTTAGGTCCCATGCCGACATCTCAAGTTTGAATTATGAAATTCTTAGCGGGACTATTTATAGTTGCATATATAAGCATGATTAGGTTTCATTTGCAAACTAGATGGAAATTAGTTGGACATTTTGATTGACAAGCTTATGTGAAAGTGATTCAAGGCATTCATTGTGTTATAGAGCAGTACTTTGTTGTTATTGTGTTTGTATTTACAAATTTGACATCCATCTCCTTGTGGCATGAAGAACATCTTCCTTTCATGAGATCTACACTTCAAGGTGATATCTAATGTGTTTTAACTCATTTATCATTTGGATTTTTGCCTATCATGCTAGGATACACCTCTTATCTGACAACAATGTTCATAAGACTTGAATGTCTCTCTGACGCTTGACCGAGGCAAGCCTCTAAATACCACAACCCCCTACCACACTCCTTGTGATTGAAAGTTATAGGTATTGAGTTTCGCAGAGTGGAGTTGCAGAAAGGGAGTGGCAAACATCAAGGATTTGGGATCTGAGAAGCAGAGGACTCTGTGAACATTCCTAGACTAGGGCGCTAGTCCCTATGTCCTCCAGTTTTGCTAAGGTAGAAATGGAAGTTGCAGTGCAGATCAATGTTGGGAGAAGTTCCAGATTCCATGATGAAAAGTACACCTTGGACTTGGATGCTAGTCCCTGTGTCCCTAACTTTTTTGCCTTCCAAACTTTGAAAAAACAATGAGTTAAGAATCTCTGTCTTTCACCTTGTCTTAAGAGGATTTGTCATAATTCATCAATTTGCTTACTATTTTGCATATTTAGGGTTTTGAGTGAAATTGAGCATTAAATTGAGACATTGTTTGACACATCCAAGATTCCGCATCTTCCCAAGTGGTAGCCCAACCTAATAGGTGAATCCTCTTGCACAAATTAGAGGTTCAACTCAGTTAATATGCCCTTGGAATGTCTTGTGTGAAAGGAGGATTCCACATAAACCCTTGAAACAACAATCCCCCTTTTCCTATAAATTTTTTTGGTGAACCCATGTTTTTGGACTTTTTGGTACCTTGCTAAGTGTTGTTTGATATATTTGCATCCATTCATCTTATTGCATTCGAAAAAATACAAAAACATTGAAAAATTTGAAAAAATTGGCATTTTTGGGTTGCATTTTAGCATAATTTAAATTATTTGGCATTCAATGTCATTAAATTTCTATCATTTTCATTATATTTGATTTAAATTATAGAAATTCATCATTTAGAATTCACTTGATTGCATTTTTATGCTTAAATTGATAAAAATTACTTGAAATTGTGTATTTTTCATAACAACCTAGTTTTGCATTAACTAGGGTTTGTAGTCAAAATCTTGTTTCAAATTTTACTACCATTTTCAAACACTCATTAGGACTGATTTATAATAGTAGTGTTGCATCATAGTGGTCTTCTTGCAAAATTTCATGTCTAGGGTTTGAAAACCTTGCATTTTCACTAGATTTGGCCTTATCGTCTCTATAGATTTGCATCACAAGCATGTTGTAAGAGATTTTTCTGAATAAATTGGCTGTTATAAGAGTTATTATCTTCTTTCACTTCTCAAATTCCTTACAACACCCTCTCTACTAGGCCTATGCATTGAAAATTGTTGAAAATTTGCATATTTTAGCACATTTTCAATAGGTTTTGACTTGTCTACACCCTAGGGTTGCATTAAAAGCATGTTGTGAAAGATATTTGTACATAATTGGATTATTATTAGGAATATTATTTTCTTTCCTCTTTGAAATTTTTCACAACACCTCCTCTCCTAGTGATTTGCATTGGAAAAAGTTGAAAAATCAAGCATTTTAGGTCATTCTCATACATACTTTTGCATTTGTTCTTGCATAAGTTTTGAAAATCTTTGAAATATGATTTGGAACTCATTTGAAAACTTAGACATGGCTTCTCAATACAAAAATAATGCTAGGCTGCCTCCTAGGCCTTATTTGAAAAGACGAACCCCTGAACTTGAAATAACATTTACACCTCATGATAAAGAAATGGTGGATACTGAAGGGCCTCTTTATATTACAGTGAAATAAATGGAAATATTGGTGGATGGAACACTCATGGACCCTAATTTCATGACTAATGTGGTTACAGAAGATTTCCTTGTTAAACATGATTTGAGAATTAAAACACATGATGGATCTTTGATGAAAACATTTGGATTGATAAAATTATTAGTCTCGGTTTATGATAAAGTTGTGGATCAATTATTTGATGTTATCCCCTTATCCGACCTCTTCTATGTAAAACTAGGATAGCCATGGCTTAAGGCTATGAATTCCATTCCTTCAACTATTCACAAATGCCTAAAATTCCCTTTGCATGGAGAGATTCATACTGTCCATCGTAATACATACCAACCTCCAGCTAAGAGCAAGAATTTCACTCTTGATTACTTTTGGCCGCAACCTAAAATAGAACCTGAGCCACGAAGAGACTAATCTTTCCTAAATTACAAACGATACAAAGAAAAACAACTTGCTAGAGTGGCTAGGCCTCCTTTACAAACAATGAGGGAGGAACAACATGTGTTTGAAGATCCTCTTAGAGAAAAAGAAAAATGACAAAGTGACATAAGAATTACACAAGATTACTATAAATATGATGAGATAATTAACATGATAGATGTGGATAAGGAAAAGTTTCATAACTCACCTCATCCATGGAGAGATGGTATTTATGTTGAGGTCCCTCCTCCATCATCCTTATAAGGATGAGGAGGTTTTCATCGACAACAAAACATTCCACCGAGACCCATGAAATTTGAACATGGTGCTTCCTCCTCTAATGTGCAAAATCCTATGGAAAAACATGAAAATGACTTTGAAGAGATAAGGAGTAAGACAAGAAGAAATAGGCAAGCAAGAGAAAGGAGGAAGAGAAGATAAGCTTTTGCCCAACAAATTACTGCTCAACAAGAAAACATTCAACCTAACATTGAATCAAACATAGAAAACCTTAACACTAAGCAATTGGAAGATAAGAATAGCATTTGGGCTATGGTACCTTACACATCTCTTTCCTCTAGCATCCAAGATTGGGAAGATGATGATTTGCTCGACGACATCCCTTAGTTCAGTTGTCCCTACAGGTAAGTATTTCTAGCCCTTTACCTCTATGTTGTGTTTCCCCCGTGATGTGTTGTGTGTTGTTTAGGCCTCCTAGGATACTGGGAGATTGCCTTTGTTGTGACCCTTCTATTTGTATCATCATTCTTCTATATTCCTTCTCCTCTATTTTCATTGTTGTGTTGTGTTTGATCGACATAGCATTGCATTTGGTGTCTTGGGGGCACCCTCCTACATGACTGTCCCTAAGGAACTTGTTTCTCCTCTCTTGATTTATTGTTTCCCTTCCTCTAGTAGTTCTATCTAGTGGGTGGATGATGAAAAACTCATTATACTAATGCAGACCTAGTGTCCCTTTGGCAAGTAATAAAAAAATGGACCTAGTCTGTACATGGCGATGGGGTTGTTATATATTATCCGACGCTTGGCTAGTAGAATCACTCCATGTGATCTCGATGTTGTCTTATCGCACTTACAAAATATAACAATACTGCTGCTCCGTGCACTTTGTCTATCTGGGATCTTGCATTCCTTGGTTCTTTATGTGAATGATTATATACATTATTGTTTATCATGATTATATGAATGCTAACACCTTTTCTTGTAGGAAATTGTGTGTTTGTGGGAACATTTGGCGATCGTAAAGTACATGTCACCTTTAGGGGCATGGGCTTTACAAGAGCTCGTGTTCCCTTGTGTGTTTTCTTCCTACCTTAACGTTCTTGATATCGGTTGAGGGAGGTATGAGCTCCCTCGATCTGTATAACCCTTGTGTGTGTAGATTAGGTGCCAAATGGAAGCCATGGCAATGCATGGAAGGATTGAAGGCATTATAAGGTTTTGTACAGGTTGTATTGTAGATTAAGGATTCTGGGTATTGGAGTTTTGTTGTGCATGCTGCAGATCTAATGATTGAAAAATCATGGCTGAAGAGGGTTTTTCTGGTTTGGCTTCATGAGGGTTTTGAGGAGGAAATTTCACAAATGACCTCTTGGGACAAAACAAACCTCACCGTTGGGTCTAGGAGGCCCAAGAGATGAAGATTCATATAAAATTTGCCATGGTTTGGTTACAGTGAGAAAAAGCAAATTTTTTTACCCTCCCAGGTCGACAGTACAGTTGTACGCCTGTTGAAGTCTATAGGTATGAAAAATTAAAAGAAAATTCCTGCACAATGTCATTTTTATTTTCTATGGTTTTGGAAAAAAAATTGATCAAAAATTAAAACTATAGCATGTTAGACCCTGCTACAAGTATGTAATCAACATATAAACATAAAATAATGTAGCTATCATTATCCAACCTCTTAAAATAAACATAATGGTAAAAATTACACCAGTTGTAGCCTTGCTTAGCCATAAATTTATCAATTTCAAATACCATTGCCGAGGTCCTTGTTTCAGGCCATATAAACTCTTCAATTTGTACACCAATTTCTCCTTACCTTTGACCTCAAATCCCTATGGTTGTTCCATCTATATCTCCTCCTCCAAATCACCATGGAGAAAGGTAGTTTTCACATCTAACTATTCTAAATGCAAATCTTCAGTAGCCACAATACTTAAAACAGTACGAATAGAAGTCATCTTAACAATCGGAGAAAAAATCTCATCAAAATCAATGCCCTTTTTCTATGCAAATCCTTTTACAACTAACCTAGCTTTAAATTTTTTCTTACCTCCATCTTCCTCTTTCAGCCTATAAACCCATTTGTTTGGTAAAGCCTTTTTACCTATAGGCAACTTACATAATTCCCAAGTCTGATTTTTCAGCAAAGAGTCCATTTCTTCTTTCATTGCAAGCTCCCACTGAACCTTTGTATCCACCTACATGGCTTCATCATACCCTTCTAGTTCACCAGCATCTGTTAACAAAATAGAATACAAAGAGGGAGAAAACCTTTTAGGAGGTCTACTTAGCCTTGTTGACTGTCTAACATTCACTAGATTTTGTGGTATTTCTTGTTGTTGTTGCGGAGCATGAGGAACCACTAGAACATCACTATTTGGAGTATCATCCAACACCACATAATCCTTTTCTTTCTTCTCATGCTGCTGCAACTAATCTTTGTACAACACCTTCTCATTGAATACAACATCCTTGCTTCTCACAATTTTCTAATTTTCAACATCCCAAAGCTCATAACCAAATTCATCAATGCCATATCCAATGAAGATACACCTTTTTTAATTTTGCATCCAGCTTGGTTCTATTTTCAAAATCTACATGTGCAAATGCTTCACATCTGAAGGTTTTGAGAAAAGAATAACTCACCTTCTTACCTGTCCATGCTTCCTCTGGAATACCATAGTCCAAAGGAACTAAAGGACCTCTATTAATTAAATATACAATAGTATTGACAACCTCTGCCCACATGTTTAAAGGTAGCCCAACATGCAATCTCATGCTCTTTGCATGCTCCATTATTATTTTGTTCATGTGCTCAACCACTCAATTCTCCTGTGGAGTTCCTGGAACCATTTTCTGCCTACAAATTCTATTAAAGGAACAATAATCCTTAAATTCTTTGCTACAATACTCACCACCATTATCAGATCTAAGACATTTTAATCTTTTACCCGTCTCATTCTCAACCAAGCTTCTCCATTCTTAAATGTTTCAAATACATCAGATTTCTACCTAAGGAAATAAATCCAAACCTTCCTAGTTGCATCATCTATGAATGTCACATAATACCGAGATCCACTGAGAGAAGATACATGAGCCGGTTCCCATACATCTGTATGCATAAGCTCCAACTTTTCATCTTTCTTTTGCTTCCCATCCTTGAGAAAACTAACTCTCTTTTGTTTTCCATACACACAACTTTCATAGAAATCCATATTAATACATTTTAGACCTGGTAAAACTTTCTTAGAATGAAGTACTTTCATACATTTTTCACTCATATGCCCACGTTTGTTATGCCACAGTGTTGTCTCAGAACCTACAACAATTGTTTCAGTCTCTTCCTGCGAACCTGCAACAACTGTTCCTGAACCTATTTATTTTTTCTCTACAACAACTAAAGTAGAAGGAACAGTATGACCTATACAAAGATATAAGGTGCCTACTTTCACACCTTTTGCTACTATTAAGGCACCTCTTGAAACCTTCCAATTTTTATCAGTAAATGTAACAATGCAACCTTCATCAGCTAGCTGCCCTACTAAAATTAAATTCCTACTCGGCCTTGGAATGTGCCTTACCTCTTGTAGTAGCCAATGATTTCTATTCTGCAACTTAATATTAATTCTTCCCTTTCCAATAATCTGACAAGGTTCCTTATCTCCCAAATAAACCCCCAAAATCCCCTTGAACATAATCAAGAAAATAACTTCTATGGGGCATAGCATGAAATGAGACCCCTAAATCTAAAACCCATGAATCATCAGTATTATATAGGGAAAGAATCAAAGCATCCTTATTGCCTTCTTGTTTATCTCCTTCTTTATTCTTCTAAGACCAGCAATCTTTCTTCAGATGACCTGGTTTCCTATAGTACCAGCAATCCTTCTGTCCTCTAGATTGGGACCTCTTGTCCTTTGATTTTCCTCGTGACTTCCCATGACCTCTAGAACCTTTTCCTCTCTCCTTTGATCTGCCCCTGCTTTCTGCATTCAAAACACTACCTGATGTGGATCCACCTGAGATTTTCTGTCGCATTTCCTTGCTCAGAATAACACCAACAACATCATCAAATTTCAAAGTATTTGAACCAGAGATAGAGGTACTTATAGCCATTACCAAGCTATTCCAGCTTTTTGGCAAAGAACATAATATCAAGAGAGCCCTCACCTCTTCATCAAAACTTACTTTTACAGAACTTAACTGACTGATAATCATATTAAACTCATTTAAATGATCTGTCACAGATCTGCCTTCAATTATTTTTAGATTAAATAAACACTTCATGAGAAATACCTTATTTGAGGCTGAGGGTTTTTCATACAATTTAGCCAAAGCTTTCATCAGACCATCTATTGTCTTCACATTTGTTATATTGAATACCACAGATGGTACCAGGTACAACCGAATGGTTCCCAGTGCCTTTTTGTCTAGAAGATTCCAATCCTCATCAGTCATTGTTGCTAGTTTCTTGGCTATTCCTTCCAATGGCCTCCATAAATCCTTTTGATAGAGATAATCCTCCATCTGCATCTTCCATAACTAATAGTTTTTCCCATTGAATTTATCTACCTTCCATTTACCCTTGTCCTCCATTGCTCCCACTCAATTGTGAGACCTTCCTGCTGACGATAATCAAACACAACTAGCTCTGATACCACTTATTAGGGATTGCATGTAGAAGATATCAATTAAATGCAAATAAAGATTAAACAGAGGAATGAAAATACACAGAAATAATAACAACGAGAGATAAATTTTAATGTGGTTCACCCAAACTCAGGCTACATTGACCAATAGAGAGTCCAATATTATTATCCAATAAATCAAACCAATTATAACCAGCAATCCTTGCAACTCAATACCGCTGCAAAATGCTACAATGCATCAACATAAACCCTAACCCTTAGCCTCTTTTATCAAGCCTTATGTCGGTTACAAAATAGGGTTTTTTTATGTCAGCCAATATAAAAATAACTCCCGACACCTTTATAAAATAATAGGCAATTTTTGCTTTGTGGGTGCTGCCCCCATCCGCCCCTGAGCCCCATAGGAGGGGCTCTGCACCCCTGTACCCCCCATTAAATAATTTGGGGGGAAACCATGGTGATAAAAGTGGAGAAAACTTAACCTCCAAGTCTGATTAGGCTCCATATAACAACAACAACATGGGCACCCACAATCAGGACTGGCAGTTAACAGGGTGCTTTGTACAATTTAACTTTAGTCTTCTCTATTTGGAGCGCTTGGGTTTTGCATGAGGACTTGTCTCATGTTATGAAATAGAATTTATTGTAGTTTGAGTTTCAAGCTTTTGAATTAAGAAGCTTTGAAGTTGTAATTAAAAATCACAATGTATTTTCTAGAGAGCAAGTTTTGAAGATTTCATATAGAAGCTTTGAAGTTGTAGGAAAAATATGATTATAGGAATTACAACATAACAGGTTTTACAGGTTTTAGAAGATTGAAGAAGCTTGAGGTGTGCATCAGAATTCAGAGATGTTTCAAAATTGAATGTAATCTTTCTTGAAGATAATTAATACAAGCATAAACACCTTTGGGTGTGGAGTTTTTTCCCACAAGGGTTTCTCCACGTAAATATTGTGTCTTCTTCTATCATACTTTCTTCTTCTACTACACTAATTAAATTGGAGAAATTCTATAACATCTACATTGAAGGTAATTTTTAGATTTACAAATTCTATTAATTTCATATTTGAAAACATTTAAAAGCTACATAGCTACAACTTTACCTTGTTCTCTCTCCATTTTTCAAACATATACAAGGGGTTTTATAGCTTTCTAGTTGACAAACCAGTCAAAGATAGTATTTAGATCAACAAGTGTGATGAATAGGACTAAAGAGATCATCATAAGACTACAAAATGTTCATGGAGACATTCAAATAGTTAAATATTGCACATTGAATTTGTTCCTTCATGGAATATATTGGAAATGGAACACTTATATAATGAAAACTGGGCATACACATTTAATGTTAGATTCTCAACCTATTACAAGATCACAAGACAAACATCTACAATTTTCTCTTCTTCTCTACTCTATAACTAAGTCAACAACCAACCATTTTTCATATCCAAACTGTAAATACATAGATCTTGGCTACCATAGGTTTTGGAGGGAGAATCAACCTTAAGTCTTCCATAAGGCATCCAATGCCTTATCAGAGGACTAATTCCCTAAAGTTGAGAAATCCACCTAGAATCATGTAAAATATACATTGTGAGGACACTTAGGCCATGCCCTCGTAATTGTGAAGGAGAAAGAAATCACAATGACATGTAGAACTATGAAAACTATGTGATAAACCATTGGAGGAATAACCACCCATCAAATTTGTCCTTCAATGCACCACTAGATCAAGGGGGGACAAAATGAATTAAGAAACCCTACCACAACTATGCATAGGGTTCAAGACAAACCATCAACTCAAATACCATCATTGTAAATCTTCACAACATCCTTTAGGGACAACATCCCTGCTAAGAACATCTCTAACCACCTATGTCGAAGCTAGTCTTAAATCCCACATTTTCAAATGTAACTTGAGAACCACACGATAGAGCAAGGTAGGTGAGATGAATAGTGTTTGGTAGGTAGGTAAAATTATAGAAATCTATTTGGATATACTCTATCCATATGGAAGAAGGGTAGATTAAATTGTGAATGAAATGCAAAGGTCATGGAAAAATAAAAGTTTGAGTGATGCAGGAGCATCCTAGGTTGCAGAGCAATCTTCCATCAACCAAAAATATTTTGCATTTTTTATTTTCTTTCATTTTTAGTTTAGTTCAGTCGGTTGTAGTTTCAACATTTTGTACCACATTTTGCCACATTTTCATATCAGAGCTCATGGAGTAGGTCTTAGTATCTACACATTATCATCTACATCATATGAAAAATTTAGGTCATTTGGACTTGTCTGCTAAAAGTTATCGGTATCAAAAGATCACTTGTTTTCACAGAGCAGAGCATACAGATAGTTAGTTGAAGGACAAGGTTTGTTGAGCACTTTCGTGACTTGCAGAGCTAAATGAAACATGTCACATGGGACATAATGATCAGATAGACCTTCCTGGAGGTGTAGACAACTGAAATTGACCTAATCATCATTAGTATCAAAATATTGCATTAGCTATCATCTACATTTGTCTAACACACTTGAGCAATTTCCCTATTACTTATTTCTTCTATTAATTAAATAAATTCATATTTATTTAATTAATTCATTATCTATTTCTTCTATTTTTTCTAATCTATAATTAAATAATCTTTAATTATTTAATTATCTATTTCTATCTATTTTAATTAAATAAATCTTATTTATTTAATTAAAAATCCCTTCATAAGCCCACTTTCCAATTAATTAAATAAATTTTATTTATTTATTTAATTGCTCTTATCATTTATCTTCATGAGCCGACATATGTGCCTCTTTCATTTAAAAACATGTGTGGTACTACATCTTTTATTTAATATCTTTCACATGTAGTACTTTTTATGTACACGGTCACACATAAGCCTTATCTTCCCTCCACTTGTCATCTACACATTCACCTATGATTATTATTTAATCTTAACCGTTCACATAGCCACCAAATCTCTACCGTTGATTGATTTTGGTTGAGGTCTATATAAACACCCTCTCATTCCATACTACATATATCCATCATTTTCATATAGCGTCTACATTACCATCTTGAGCATATTGAGCATTTTAGCATCCATCTAACATATTATCATTATCATTCATCCATCATGGAAGCTTTTATGTTCATAATTGTTCATTGTTGAGAAGCAATCCACATCATAAAAGGAATCATACAATCTAGGTGATATTGTTCTTGAATTGCATGCTTTTGATTTCACTTGGATTCGATTCTTTGATGGCGGTAGGATTAGGTTTTCAATTATATGTTTGGTCTTATTAAACTAATTTTAAACTATCACAGGTGGTCTACACCAAGTTTCATTCAATTGCGGAGGAATTCCATATGTTTTGGGCTGACCTAATTGTTCCTACACGTTACATATCTTTCATTGGAGTTTGTAACCTCTCTTGGCCACTAGTAGAAAAATAGCAATAAATGACAAAAAACTACTAAAAATTGCATATAAATGATTAAGCTTGGTCATGTGACCATTAGTAGTTTATTGTCGGTCATTTATAATGCAACCAAATTTATGACAACCATTTTTAGTCATTTATTGGTTGTTTTGATTGATCAATTTGGTAGTATATCTAGTCATTAATTTAGTCATTGATTGTTGTTAATTGGTCATTTATTTAGTCATGGTAGTCATTTATTTAGTCATTGTAATCATTATTTGCCATCAATTGGTAGTATATTTAGGCATTTTTATTCACTGATTTCTGTCCATTGGTAGTATATTTAGTCATTTGTATTAACTGATTTCTATCCACTGGTAGTATATTTAGTCATTTTAATCATTATTTTTCCATCAACTGGTCATATATTTAGTCATATTTATTCATTGATTTCTATCAATTGGTAGTATATTTAGTCAATTGAATTATTAATTGACATCAATTAGTAGTATATTTAGTCATTTTAATTGACTGATTTCCATTAACTGGTAGTAAATTTAGTCATTTTCATTTTTAATTCCCATCATTTGGTAGTTTATTTGATTGTTTTTGTTCACTGATTTATGTCAACTAGTGCATTAAGACATATTAGCTAGTGAAGGAACTAGTGCATTATTAAATTGAAAGTTAGAGCCATATGAACAAAAAATCCATAATTATGTGGTGTGTTAACAAACACATTGATTGAATTGCCCACCTTTAACATTGCCGCACTGCCTCTCCTTGTTCTCCCGTGCCTACAAGAAAATAATTACAACCGAGGGTAGTAGCGAACAAACATCATAGGACCTTTGCAATAATGCATGTACAACATCACATAATTAAACAAGATCAACATCTTAATATTTCCATATGGAAAACATAAATATATGTAAAAATATATATATGTGAATAGCATTGTATACCAAGATATATTCAAGTTATATTCAACAATTCTTATCCTCCTTGGATATATGAGGAATGTGCAAAGGATGCCAATCAATGCTCTATAGTATGGAGAGGATATTAGTAGAAGAAAATAATTTTCAATGCCACTGGCTACTTTCCCTCCTATTTATTAATTCGAATTTGACAATTCAATGCATTCAATTTGGTGACCTTGTGTTTCAAATTTGAATTTGTTCGATCATTTGAATTTGTAGTTGCCATTTAAGTAGGTTTTTTAAAGGTGAATTGACTAAATTGTGCATTATATTTGGATTTATTGTTTATTTGGGGAGCCTTATTTAAATAACTTTTTCTGCATGTTTGTATGCATGCATACATTCATAGAAACATATACATACATATACTTTGCAAAACATAAAAGACCCAATAACCTTTCACTATAACCACCGATTAATATTTTAAAAAGGCCCTAATTGTGTCAATATTAGGGTGCAATTATAACAATTTTATCATTCATATATGCTCAAAAGTGCATGGGTCAAATTCACGACTTGACATTGGAGGTTTACATTAGCAATCATAATAGTCTGTACCTACACATTAATCATCAAGCCTTAACTCCGAACACCACTTCGCATTCACTCCAATTAATAGGCACGTCGGGTCTGATGGTGGATTAGTTGCCAATTGAAACTTCATATATTCATAGACATCTGGACAGATTCATATACATATGTATAGACATACATACATACATACATACATATATATATATATATATATATATATATATATATATATATATATATATATATATATATATATATATATATATGCATATGTATACATTCATACATATATATTAACATGAAGAGGAAAGCTTACCCATTTCAAAGGTATTGAAGCATTCAAAGATTAAGACTAATTATATGCCATTTGAGGCCAAGAGGAATTTTTTGGGTCTTATGATATGTTGATGGATGATCAATCTGTGATTCCATTATTTGCATTTTGAAAGGAGAATGATGTTTGTCATTATCTTAGACCATGGAGAGCAGACAATAGCAAACCGTTGAGGGTGTGTGTGTGTGTGTGTGTGTGTAATTATATATATACATATAAATACACACACACATATATTTATATGTATTTAAATGTACACATGTATATATGCATAGTTATACATATCTTTGTGTGAACATCTCAGAGTACAATGAAAAAGTAAGTTGTTAAGTAATGAATATATGATACAAAGTATTAAGATTGCAACACGGGTAAACCATTTAACAATAATTACTAACACATTTTACAGTAAATGAATGTTGTTGTGTTGTATTAGACAACCAAAGGATACACACACATATATATAATGAAAATGCAAGCTAATGTGTACACTTATTTTGAATATAAAGGAGTCTAATGGATGATTCTACATGCTTATATCGATTTGTTGAATGAACAAGAGACACATAATATAAAGGAGCCTTTTATGAATTAAATGACAAATATAAACCCTAATAAATAACTAAAAATGAAGATGTTCTCTATTGTATTCAGTTGACATATATAAACAAATTCATACACACTATACATTTTTACATGTATAGATGCATATATGTATGCATACATATGCATATATATAAGTATATATATAATGCATATATATATATATAAAGTAGCTCCAAAATTAAGATGTATTCTATTGTATTTAGCTGGCAACACAATCCTGAGACATTAAGAATACAATTATATGAATGAATACAATCAGTAGGTCCAAGCATACAATTATATGAATGCATACAATTGGTAGGTCCAAGCATACAATTATATGAATGCATACAATCAGTAGGTCCAAGCATACAATTATATGAATGCATACAAATACACATTGGTTATTAAGAAAAAAGACCAAGCAGATACATACATTATTTTTTGTAGACATATGGTATGATCATCTATAAGGTAGCAGTTAAGGTGGTAAAAGTTAATGACAAATATAAACCTTGAGAAATAACCAAAAAATAGTAAATGAACACAGAATATTGAATTTGTAAATGGGGTTTGTAAGGAATAACCCGTTACCAAAAAAGACCCTCATTTACTTATAACATATAGAAAGATACTGCATAAATATAACTTTTAAATGCATAGTTCATGAAAATAACTATAAGTAGAATGTAGAATGCATAGTTCATGAAAACATAAGATATGAAATAAAGAATATATGATACAAAGTAATGAGATTTCAACACAGATAAAACATTTAACAATAATTAATAACACATTTTACAACAAATGAACGATAGTGTGTTGTATTCGACAACCATATGATAGAAATTTCAACAGAGGTAAAATGAATATAGACTTGGGTATTCAGATAAATGCCCATATATGATACAAAGTAATGAGATTTCAACACAAGTAAAACATTTAACAATAATTAATAACACATTTTACAATAAATGAATGATAGTGTGTTGTATTCGATAGCCATAGGATAGAAATTTCAACAGAGGTAAAACAAATACAAAATTGGGTATTCAAATATATGCCCAAAAAAGTAAGCAAGGGTTTCATGATAATAATTCCTTAGTCACACGAATACAAATATCATGGGTTTTCAGATATTTGCTGAAAAAACTGAGCAAGGGTTTCATGAGATTAATTCCTTAATCACACATATGCCAAAAAACCAAGCAAGGGTGTTCAGATATATGCCAAAAAAATTGAGCAAGGGTTTCATGAGATTAATTCCTTAGTCACACATATGTCAAAAAAACCAAGCAAGGGTTTTTAGATATATGGCGAAAAAACACATGGGTTTGCATATATATGTTGAAATACGTCAGCTTTGCAGATTTATGTCCAAATTTACATGGCTTATTAAGATAAAGGTGGAAGCAAACAAATACATTATTTTATGTAGACATGTAGTCAAACCCACAAGATGCCTCATCATTTTATCAGACAAAATCATGAAACAATCGAGGGTTTACCAGACCGTGAGTGCACGGTAAAATGGAGAGTAGGAAATAATCATTTTACCTCAAAAAAATATGGGAAATAATCCACCACCAGACCCGACAGTGTCAATCAACCATGGCAGAAAGGGCATGAAAACAAATGATGAATTAGGTAAGAACAAGTAGTAATCATTATTCAATCAACGAAGAAACCCTTCACGGGTCCACAAAAATGCTGAATAAAAAGATTCACGAGTGCCATTGTTTACATTTTGAAAGGAGAATGATGTTCATCATTACCTCAAACCATGGAAAGTAGACACCATCGATGCCACTCTAGAAGCTTCTAGCCCATGAGCGCATGATGAAATGATGGGAATGAAGTTTTACCACCAAAAACTATGGGAAATATTTCATCATTGGACCCAACATGCATATGAAATGAAGTGAATGCATGGTGGAGACCGGTGTTAAGGTTAGGTGTTTAATATGTAGGTGTGGATTATTAAAGCTACTAACCTAAACCTCCAATGTTAACCCGTGAATTAGACCCAATCAATTTTGAACACATATAAATGATAAAATTGTTATAATTGCACCCTAATAGTGACAAAATTAGGACCTTTTTTAAATATTATTTGGTGGTTATAACAGGGGGTAATCGAGACATTTGGTGGCCATGAATAGGTGGCACCTCTAAATGGTGACTTTTTACCCTTGCGCGCATATCGAGCACTCTCGTATTTGATCAAATTGTCAACATGCCAAAATAATAGCTATAAGCTATTAACCCATGAATGAATAAAACCCATAAAAATTGTTATCGATCTGACATACGATTTAGGAACTACGATTGTGAGAACATAGTATAAAAAATATGGTGGTAACTGGGGTGGTATCTGCAATATATGGTGGTAACTGGGACAACCCACTACAGCCAATAATTTCCCAATTTGAAATATTTTTTTTAATTACCCACTTTAAAATCATATTGTCTAATTTTTATTTGTATGACTAATTATTTAGTCATTTTTATTTGTGTGACTAATTATTTAGTTGTGTTTTTACTCGACAATCAAATTAGTAGAATTTAGTCATTTTTAGTTGTCATGACTAAAAGTTTTAGTCATGTAGTCATTTATTTGCCAAATTCTACTAGTGGGCTGACATGGAGGATTTCATGAGCTTGGAGATGATATATATAGATCTCTTAAATGTATGAGGAAGTAATTAGTGATCATGATAGTTTAGTTTAGAAATTTCATTCTGGAAGGTGCTTCAAAGCCATATCTTGCACATCTATTGTAACTGGAATTCAGGTCGGTGATCCCTTGTGATTGAAGCCCACATGTAGCTAGCATATAAGAATTCTGAATATTGATATCTTGAGTATTTGAATCTTCCATTGCATTCTATATTTGTGTTGTTTCCGTTGTGTTTATTCTTGTTGCACAGCCTAAATAGTTCATTCTATGAACCCTTTGACTGTGACTGCACCAAGTGGTATTAGAGAGAAGTTTGAATCCTTTGGGAGTGAAGTTTTGAAGTGAAGGCATTCTGTACTTGATCTTGAGGTGAATTGATCACTGACCTGAGGTAATCTACTTGTGTTTGTCAATAGATTGCTAAGTGTGAGGTAGTTTCTACCTTGTAGTTAGATCATTGAATTTAGATAATTGTATTGATTCCTAGGAAGAGATGCCACTAAGGAGGATACCTACTATAGGCACTATGGTTGGAAGAATGGATGAGATGATGGAGATGATGAAATACAATTAAGTTAGACTGGATTTTGTAGAAGAAGATAGAAGAAGAGAACTAACCCCAAGACATGAAGTTGAAATTGATGATGAAGAATTTCAATCTATTGATCAAAATGAAGAAACTGTAGAAGAAGAAGAAGAAGAAGAATCATATCAAGTGAAGATGTTGAGATCTATTTCAAAGATTGGAAAGAGACCTAGAGTGGAAGTACTAAATTATACTAGAAATTTGAATCTGAAGGAATTGATTGATTGGATAAATGACTTGGAGGAATACTTTGAATATGATGAAAGTGAAGATCTAGAGAAGGTGAGATTTGTAAAGACTAAGTTGAAAGGACATGTTGCTATTTGGTGGAAAGAAGTTCCATTAGATAGAAATAGGAGATCAAAATAAAATATCATAAAATGGGACAGGATGGTGATAAAGCTAAAGAATCAGTTTATACCTACTGACTATGAGTTGGAATTGTTGAAGAGACTGCAAAACCTAAGACAATGGGAGAAATCTATAAAGGAGTATACTAAAGAATTTCATAAGATGATCATAAGGACTAGACATAGTGAAGCAAGCAAGGAGAAAGTGGCAAGATACATAAATGGACTGAGGTTGAACATTCAAGAGGAAATGAGTTTGGTAAGAATGATAATAATAGAAGAAGCATATCAGTTTGCCCTGAAAGTTGAAGATAAGTTGAATAAGAAGCATGAGCAGAGATAGAGAGGTATAGGAGCTAAATTTCAAAGAGGTAGAACATATTCCATAGGAGAAATATCATATGTGGAATAGAACAAGCAAAGTAGTCCATACAAGAAGGAAGATAGAGATAACAATTCATACCGAAGAGATGACAGAAGTTTCTACCATAGTGGACATCATAATTCTTACTGAAGTGAAGGGAATAGGAGAGATAAAAGAGGGTTTGATAAGAGAACATTTAGAGGAACTTGTTTTAAGTGTGGAGGTGAAGGACCAAAGCGTTTGAATGTCATAAGAGAAGTACAAGAAAGAAGACAGAGAACAATGCAAGAAGAGCTTATGTAGAAGAAGAACCTATTGGATCACCTAATTCAATTGGAAAACTAGAGAAAGGAGAATCATTAGTCATGAGGAGAACACTATTTCAAGTAGACACAACTAAGGAACCATTATAGAGGAAAAGTTTGTTTCAGACCAAATGCAAATCAGGAGGTAAATGTTGTAAGGTTATTGTTACCCAGATTTTCACTACAACTCAATCAGGTAGAGCCCATTGTTTTAAATAGGGAAGTGAAATTCATTTTATTACTTTCCAATGTTTCATTCAATTGTATAAGCAAAATCAAAAAAGGGTTACAAAAAGGTTGTAATGGATTATTGCATTGACACAAGTGCATATAACAGAGAAAAGTAATCTTTATTGAGTGAAAAAATATCCATTGTCTCACACAAGCCGTGAGATTAACTTTCACTTATTCAATACAAATTGAGAAAAGCATATACATGAATAAGTACCAAAAGTAAATAAAGGGGTATAGAATGAGGGTAACCAGTCATTGCCTAAATAACTAGTCTGTCTGGTCAGTTGTGTTGTTGACTTGAGCCTCCTTGGTCTGTTGTCCTGGTTCCCTGCAAAAGATGAGATAAGGTGTTAGAGCAATGTTGCTCTAAGCAATGACTGATTACATTCATTATATACACATTCATTATGCATGTGTAGGCTTTTCAACAAAATGCAAAAAATCAGTCATGCATACCTTAAATGTACCAGAAAAATACTAAAGTTATCTAATGCATCTAGGGTATGCATTTGTTTTTATTAACATGTGTGCTTTATGTATAGATACAAGTGTAATTATATTTCTGTTTGATTCATCAAATTATATTATGAGTGGAGTAAATGTGGCTCCTACAAGGGTTGAGCCTAGCTCATAGTAATTGCAAGGTATTTCATGTGTATCCATCAGATGCAAGGAAGACAGAGTACATAAAGAGAGAATCAATGTCATGCAGAGTACAGACTGTGTGAAAAAGAGAACAATCATGCCTGCAACAGTCCTCAAGGGACAACAAATAACAAAGCAATAACATGACAATTGAAGATAGTCAACAACATGCAACATTGACAGAGGAAACATAGAGAACAATCATCAGTATGGATCAGTCAAGCTTGACTATATCATTTGTCTTGAATTTCACTTTTTCAGGAGATAGTGGCAAAATACAAGACAACCACTGATTAGACAGTGAGCAGCCACATGAAGTCCAACATGGGTGTAGTCAAGTAGTGATAGTCAATAGAGATAGCCTCAGAACAGTCATACAAAGCATGACAGTAGTATAGATTTTCATGGCTCAAATTTTTAAGAAGAGGGACAGTAGTTATTATCCATGCATGGTAGCAGTCATCATCTTGTCAGGGTGCATTGTTGTCAAGAAGGTATTTGAGAAAGGTGGAGTGCTGCCAGGGCAGTCTACAATGTCTGTGGTATTGTGAAACCATTTCAAGACATGAACATCACTTTGTCACTATGTTATGCATAGTATAGAGGCAGAGATAAAGGTGCAATGATCCATGAGGAAAAGCAGATCAGTCACCAGTCATGTCAAAAGAGCAATTGTAAAATAGTCTTAAAGGTCAGAAAAGGCAGCCCCACAGAGAGACAATGGAGCAGTTTTGGAAGTTTTTCATCAGTTCATTCCAGGGATAGTCCAGCAAGGTGAACTAAAATGACTCTCACAGTCACACTAGGAGTACATAGATCAAGCCATAAATGCTTAGAGAAATCCAAAACCTTATGAAGATTTGTATGCACCCTAGATGCTCTTGTGACAAAAGGTCTATCTTTAATTCTATAATAGCAATGATATTTAAGAAGATTGAGATACACTATCCAAAATAAGTAAGCAGGAACAACAGTCACGAAAAGAGATTTTTAGTTTCAAGTAACAATCAATAGCATCACTGTCCTAGGCAGATGGGAAGAAGCAGTCATGATGGACTGTAGCAACATGAGAGTGTAAAGAACCATTGCTATTATTCAGGATTTGTAAAAACCATGTGAAATGTTAAAAGTCCCTGTCAAGCTTTGTGTATCTTTGTCAAGTTTTAAGGCATAGTCATCAACTGGGATTTGATCATAATTGAATGAAGCCTGCTTAGCCTTTAGGGTTGTCAAAGTTTCATAAAGTTGTGTTTCTTTTTCAACCTCCATCCCCATATTGAAAACTTAGCAAATATCTATGTGCAAAGAATAGTGAAATACCTTTTAAGAGACATGGATATAAGAGTTTTGAGATCTGAGATAGTAGTACAAGCTACAAGACTATAAGGCAATGATAAAGCCCTAGATGGGTTAGTATACACTTGAATTTTTTTCAGTTACATTCCAGTGGCATGTCTACAGCTGAAGGAGCAGTCATGAGTGGGGAATTAGAGAAACAGGGTCTGAAGGGTAAAAATGATGTCATATCACATAAAAGACTAATCCATGGTGGGGCAGTCTTACTGAGTGAGGTAAATCCATAAGACAGTAGGTTATGGTGAGTAAGGTCTTGTTCCATGCCAAGCAAGATGATAATCAATGCAAATGATTGAGCAATGACAATGCAAGGAACAGTCTAAGGGAGTATGACAGAAGACAACAAAAGGTAGCAGGTCTTAGTCTCCTTTTATCTCTTATTTATTGTGCATTAATAACTATTCCACAGAGGTTTGATCACTCTTCTTTCATTTGATCTACCCATAATATAGTCATGCAAGATTCAAACAAAAATAACAGCCCTACTATCAAATGATATTGATAATCTATGGATAGTAGCAAGAAGGAGACGGTCCAAAATACTATCAAGCTATAAAGACTGCTATAAGAGTGATGGAAAAATAGTCCATCAAAAATAGCATGCATGATGATATTAGAACAACAAGAAATGTTATAAGAACACAAAGAGTAGTGAAGCAGCTACAGTAAGTGGCAAATATAGTGAAAACCATAGTAAGACTAGTGTTTTCATGGCCTTCAAGAACATAGATAGGGTTTTGAAATCCTAAGATTCAAAAAAGTAGATACAAGGATGTCTTGTCAAGAATGTCGTGAGGCTGCTACAAAGAGCTTCTTTTATACAGAAACATGGTTGTTCAAAATAGACCTTTTTTTTTATTGAAACCCTAGAAAGATTTTCCTAAGAAAATAGTCATATGTACATGAAAAGTAGTTCTCCATCATAGCCTTGATAGATATATACAAAGATCACATTCACAGTATGAAGAAATGACTCAGAAAAGATAAATTTTTATCATTTTCTATAGCCTTTACCTTTGAAATACTTGAAAAGAGAATCTTCTATCTCAGACATGAAGGAATATAAAGAAATTCATCAAATATAGTGAGTAAAAACTACAGGAAAAATCATGAAATTTTCCTTTTTTCATTCCAGGAAGATGAAATATTCATGTTTACCTTCAACAAAAGTGCAGAAAATAGCAAAAGGGCCACAAAAAATGCCTCGAAATCACCTATAGGAGCTCCAGCCATCAAACCCTTGTCGGCGGTAAGAAAGATGCAGAGCAAGATTGATGCAGAGGCATCCACACTATAACCTTACAATACAGCATGGACGTCTGCAGCCCATCATCATCATCATCATCATCACCATCATCATCATATTTTGCTTAACACTGTCAGCATCATCATATTTCCTGAGCTGACCGATATCCTCCTGATGACAAGCCTTCACTCTTTCGCATGTCAACAACATCACCTTACTCGATTATCGACAGCATCATCATGTTCGACCAGCGCGAACATCCTCCTGACGTCCACTGTTCACTTCCGCGACAACTTCTGTCTTCACTATCTTCAGCATCATGATATTCAACATCATGTTAATCAACAGGATAAAGAACATCCGGTTCCTCCCATTTATCCTGATGATGACCAACCTTAACTCCTCGCACCGTCCCTTCCGATGCTTACGTCACCCGATATCCTGATGACGTATATCCTGATGACGATGACGTCACCCGTAGCTCCTTAATATCCTGCTGTTCTGAAATATCCTGATGACGTATATCCTGATGATGATGACGTCATATCTTGCTGTTGGCCAAACTTAGCTTTTTCGGCCCGCGATCAGCCCGATCTTCTTCCTGATGCCGATACACTCCTCCTCGGCACTTCCTGATGATGATCACCCCGACGCTCCTTCACTTCATGCACTCGACTGCATCATGCCGATCTCCTCTTACTCAGATGATGATGCCCGAAGCGACTGCAGGATATTTGCAGAAATATCCTGATGATGCCGTTTTAACGACTTTTCAACCTTAGTGAAATTTCACTTCGCCGATCCTCCAGGGACGACCCGATCCACTCTCAGGGTGATCTTCCACACTTTATCAGCTCGACCTAGCACATGCCCATGCTAGGGTCTTCAACACCTTTCAGCCGCGATCCTGCACACCTGCATGCAAACAAACAAACTAACACCTAACCTACTGTACATAACCATTCCACCGATCAGACAAATCAACCGGTGGAATGGATCAGCGAATCCATGAAACCCACCCAGATGCAGTAAATCGATTAAACAATAGAGCCCAAACAGAAATTGAACAGAACAGGATCTCTTATTCGATTTCAAAAGATGCTATTACAATATTCAGTCTCTCCTCTCGCAAAGTCTAGTCGATGATATATAGTCAACCGATCCTCATGCTTAAATAGATTTTCCTACGAGTACTACTGACCCGACTCCAAGCGGCTGGGAACTCTCCAGGCGGCTGGGAGATCCAACCGAACATACATCATGACAACTGTCCTAACAAACTAACTAAAAATAGCAAAGCCTGGTCAGCATGATCTTATCATGATCAGCATGACCTTATTACATGCAGTTGGTCTTATCAGACCTTCTTGGGAACATAAACAAGACCTAAAACAACCAACTGCCTCATGAAGGCCAGCTGTCAGGTAGGTGCTCCTGCACCATACTCCCCAACAGAAAAGAACTCATGTCCCATGAGTTTAGTATGTGGAAGTCCTCCACCTCTACACCTTGCCTTTGCAATATGCTGAACTGTTCCAGCTTTGTCCTCTGCTGGCTCTTGGCTGCTCCAAGTCTTCTGCACTATAACTTGCTTCTTTCCTGCAAATAAATCCTCATGCCTGTCAATGTAGGCCTTTTTCTCACATACCCTGGGTTTGCCAGGTTGTCTGACCAGAACCTCTGTCTGAACTGCCTCTGGAACTTCTGAAATGTTCAACTCTGTCTTCCTTTCAACTTTGATAGGACAAGCAATAGTCCCAACTATGACAACATCCTTGTCATTCCTCTCAACTGATTGCTGTGTGCAAACCTGTTTCTGCACCTGCTGCTGACCTCTGTCAGTCACAACTAAAACTTTCTTCAATCTGTTGTCCTTAACAACGCCTTTCCCTGCAGTATCCTTATCTGCCTTTATGTCTACCCCTATAGGCATCTGCACAAATTCCTTCTTTCCCATGAAAATGATTTTGGCTGCCCCCTGTGCTGCAGCATCTGCCTGCAATGGCATTAACTGAATAGTCTTCCCATCTTTCTTGATGGTATAGGTATTAGTGTACCCATCATACAGTACCCTTCTATCAAATTGCCATGGTCTACCCAACAGTAGGTGACAACATTCCATAGGCAAAATATCACACAAAATTCTATCCTGATATGCTCCAATCTGAAAATCCACATATGCCTGTTTAGAGACAAAAAGTGATTGACTATCACTCACCCAAGATGCCTTGTAAGGGTGTGGGTGTGGAATCCTTTCCAAATTCAGTTTATCCACCATTTCCTGAGATACCATGTTGTCTGTTGAACCAGTATCAATGACAACTTTACATTTTTTACCTTTGCTCTTGCAGATGGTCTTGAAAAGAGCTCTCCGTTGTGGGGATTCTTTGTCATGTACCTTCATGGTAGTCACTGTTCTTCTCATCAGCAGAGACTCTCCACTCTCTGGGTATGCATAATTATCAGGCTCCTTATCCTTGTGATAAGTGTTTGAACTCTGCACACTTTGCTCTACTGTCTCTTCTTGTACAAGTTGTACCCTCTTGTCAGGTGTTCTATCATTTCTGGATGATGAACCTTTGTTTTCTAGACATTTAAAGGATGGATGACCAAAATCACCACAGGTGTAACATTTTCCTGAAAATGTAGTAGAACTTCTACCACCTCCAAATCTTCCTTTATTACCTTTCCATCCACCTCTGAAATCAGACTGTCCCTGTCCTTTACCAGTGTCTTCTTGACCCTCATTGGTTTGCTTTTGTGTAGGGGCTGCTCCTCTTCCCCTCATATTGTTTCCTCTTCCTCTCATGGACTTATCATGTCCTCTATTCATCTTTTCTTCAATCCTGATTGCCATTTGATAACAATCCTCCACATTCTTAGGGTTAGCTAAAACTAACTCATCCTGTATGTTAAATCTCAAACCAGCCAAGTACCTACCCACCTTTTCTACCTCATTCTTATGATGACCAGATCTCATACTCAACTTATAAAACTCTTCTGTATAGGCCTTCACATCCCTTTCCTTCTGCTTTAAAAATTGTAGTTTCTTAAACATCTGGATTTCATAATCCCTTGGCAAGAATTTACCTTTGATCCTTGCTACCATCTTATCCCATGAAGTGATCTTTGACTTCCCTTGTTTCCTTCTCTCAGATTGTACATAATCCCACCAAACCAAAGCATGACCTCCTAACTTGGTCTTTGCAATCTTTACCTTCTGATCCTCAGCAACATCTTCACATTCAAAGTGATTATCAAGTGCAGCAATCCAATCCAGTAACTCATCTTCATTCAAACTTCCAGTATACTTGGAAACATCAACCTTTACCTTAGGTTTATCACTCTGCACTGCCTTTAACAGTTTTGCAAATTTCTGGTCTTCAGCATCCAGATCTTCAGCTACCTCTTCATACTCTTCAACAGTATCTTCATCTTCTTCAGACTCACTGTCTGCCACTTCCCTCTTTTTGTTCTTTTCCAGGGCTGTAAGCCTGGCTTGAAGTGCTTCAGCAAGCTCCTTTATCTTCCTCATCTCTCTAGCATGTTTTTCCTTCATCTCCTGCAATTCCCTTGCAGTACCACTACCTTTAGGAGGCATTTTTGTCAACCTCTCAATCAACACACAATCAACTCTACCTCTGCCCTTTCGGTGACAGAATCAACATACAACAGCCCAGACCTTTTGCTGAGCTCTGATACCACTATGATGCAGAGGCATCCACACTATAACCTTACAATACAGCATGGACGTCTGCAGCCCATCATCATCATCATCATATTTTGCTTAACACTGTCAGCATCATCATATTTCCTGAGCCGACCGATATCCTCCTGATGACAAGCCTTCACTCTTTCGCATGTCAACAGCATCACCTTACTCGATTATCAACAGCATCATCATGTTCGACCAGCGCGAACATCCTCCTGACGTCCACTGTTCACTTCCGTGACAACTTCTGTCTTCACTATTTTCAGCATCATGATATTCAACATCATGTTAATCAACAGGATAAAGAACATCCGGTTCCTCCCATTTATCCTGATGATGACCAACCTTAACTCCTCGCACCGTCCCTTCCGATGCTTACGTCACCCGATATCCTGATGACGTATATCCTGATGACAATGACGTCACTCGTAGCTCCTCAATATCCTGCTGTTCCGAAATATCCTGATGACGTATATCCTGATGATGATGATGTCATATCCTGCTGTTGGCCAAACTTAGCTTTTTCGGCCCGCGATCAACCCGATCTTCTTCCTGATGCCGATACACTCCTTGGCACTTCCTGATGATGATCACCCCGACGCTCCTTCACTTCATGCACTCGACTGCATCATGCCAATCTCCTCTTACTCGGATGATGATGCCCGAAGCGACTGCAGGATATTTGCAGAAATATCCTGATGATGCCGTTTTAACGACTTTTCAACCTTAGTGAAATTTCACTTCGCCGATCCTCCAGGGAAGACCCGATCCACTCTCAGGGTGATCTTCCACACTTTATCAGCTCGACCTAGCACATGCCCATGCTAGGGTCTTCAACACCTTTCAGCCGCGATCCTGCACACCTGCATGCGAACAAACAAACTAACACCTAACCTACTGTACATAACCATTCCACCGATCAGACAAATCAACCGGTGGAATGGATCAGCGAATCCATGAAACCCACCCAGATGCAGTAAATCGATTAAACAATAGAGCCCAAACAGAAATTGAACAGAACAGGTTCTCTTATTCGATTTCAAAAGATGCTATTACAATATTCAGTCTCTCCTCTCGCAAAGTCTGGTCGATGATATATAGTCAACCGATCCTCATGCTTAAATAGATTTTCCTACGAGTACTACTGACCTGACTCCAAGCGGCTGGGAACTCTCCAGGCGGCTGGGAGATCCAACCGAACATACATCATGACAACTGTCCTAACAAACTAACTAAAAATAGCAAAGCCTGGTCAGCATGATCTTATCATGATCAGCATGACCTTATTACATGCAGTTGGTCTTATCAGACCTTCTTGGGAACATAAACAAGACCTAAAACAACCAACTGCCTCATGAAGGCTAGCTGTCAGGTAGGTGCTCCTGCACCAAAGATTGGACAAAAAGAAAAATGCAAAGTGAGGGCAAAAGTTGCCTTTTTGTCTTTAGGGTTTCATAGCCCTAAGAGCTCGATGGGCCTTTTTCTTTTTGTATATTGTATTATTTGCCTACCTTTTAATGAGCTCGTGGTCAAAACCTTACCACATATGATACCTAGTAGCATGCCACGAGGTGGAAATACATCTTAAGACTTGTGTGTTAAGTCTTTTATTCCTTTCATGCTAGGGTAAGCACTTCTGTGCTAGTTGTTATTTTTTGTATTTATTTTCCTTGCATAGAAAATGAAATGTAAAACAATAAAACTTAAATGATAATCCTATAAATCATTTAAGGGTTGTTGTTACCTTTTTAATGCAAAGGAGAATAATGGAGAGTAATAGAACCTATCTATGAGAATTTTATTGTCTTTGAGAGAATATAGTTAAGTTGTGAGGATGTGGCATACTCATGCCAATAATATAGCATCTTGTTTTGCCTTGGAGGAGAGAAGGTTTGACTAGGTCTTGAGGACAGTTAGCAGTTGGTTTGTTTGGAGAGGATATCTAGGAGTGTTTTGTTTCTCTTAGAGTCCTTTTGGACTTATTTTCATGAACCTTCATGTTTGACTAAGTCCTAATGGACTTTTCCTTGCATTTTGGACTCTTTTTGATGGGATCTAGTGGCTAGATTTTAGGCCTTTTCTAGGCATCTGACCCAAATCAGTTTGGTTGTCCTTCTTTTGTGGAACCACTTGGATGATTATAGTCACTTTTGTGACTCTATTGTACTTAGTTCTTATTATGCAAAATATTTTCTGGAGATTGTGACTGATACAATCCTTTGTTACAGTATTGAGCATCTTTTTGTAACTCATCATTTTTGGAATATGGAATACAGATTTTACCTTGGAGATTACTGAAGAATCTTGTTACCTTCTTATTCTTGCAAGAATTGTACATTACCAGGTGATTGACTTAGCTATTTGTGAGATTACTTTTTCTCCTTTAGTTTTGTCTCATTTTATGCCTTTTATGCAAAAGTAGGAATTTGTAGGTTATAAACTGTGTCTTAGGATTGCATAGAAACCTCTAGTTTGTGAAAGTTTTATCTTTCCTTCTTGAAAGTATGTGCAGGATAGACCTATTTATGAAACATTTATGCAAAAACTTATAGTAACATATTGTGTATTTTCAGTGTTCATCATAAATAACCAAGTGTATGTCAATCTTAGTATCTCATAGCTCTTGTTAGCTTGGTGTATCACCCATTTTCAATTCATTTTTATCACTTTTATTTTAAAACAAGCATATTCTTCCCCTTTTCTCCATCGAAGTTGTAGTTTAGGTGATATCCATAGGAAGCCGGCCTTCTCCGGAGGTTGACCTCTACTCATAAAGTAACCCACAACTTTAGAGGTCCTCTCATGTTTCATCAAATAGACTAATTTTTGCAAATTAGTCTAGGTGCATATTTAGGTGATAACAGTTATCATTGATAGTGGTAGTACTGATAATTTGGTTTTAGAGGAGATGGTGACTAAAATGAACCTAGAGAGATTGAAACACCCTAAGACCTACAAGATAGCATGGATTCAAGATGAACACAAGGTATTGGTGAGTGAACAATGTTTGGTAAAATTTCATATTGGATCTTATCATGATGAAGTCTTGTGTGATATTATGCCAATGGATGTATGTCATATATTGTTGGGTAGACCATGGAAGTATGATAGGAAAGCTATACATGATGGGAGAAAGAATACTTACACTATAGTATCTAATGGAAAGAAAATTACCTTGATACCTTTGGAAGATGAGCCTAAAAGTGAAGTATGTGGGAATGCTAGAATCTGTTTGGTTGATGGAAGGAAATTTTTGGATGGATTGAGACAAGAGAATCTATGCTTTACTTTGATTCCTAAGAAGTAGGGAACCCTTAGTACAAAGACTAAAGAATCCCAACCAGAGGAGATAACTGAATTGTTGACAGAGTATTCAAAGATGTCATATCAGATATTGTACCTGAAGGATTGCCACCAATCCAGAGTATCAGTCATCATATGGATCTTATACCTACAACTAGTTTACCTAACAAAGTAGCACACTAGATGACACCAACAGAGAATGCAAACCTGAATAAATAGATACATGAGTTGTTCAGGAAATGTTTGATCAGAGAAAGATTAAGCCCTTGTGCAGTACCTGCAGTGTTAGTGCCAAAGAAAGATGGAGAATGGAGAATGTGTACAGACTCTAGAGCAATCAATAAGATCACAGTTAAGTATAAATTTCCATTGCCAAGGATGGATGACATTATGGATTGTTTGAGTGGACCAAAATATTTCACAAAGATAGACTTGAAAAGTGGATACCATCAGATCAAGATCAGATAAGGAGATGAATGGAAGACTGCATTTAAGACAAATGAAGGACTATATGAATGGGTGGTGATGCCTTTTGGATTGACGAATGCATTGAGTACTTTAATGAGATTGATGAATGAGGTTTTGAAGAAATTCTTGGGTAAGTTTGTTATTATATACTTGGATGATATTCTAATTTTTAGTAAGACAAAAGAAGAACATTTGTGGCACATTACACAAGTATTACAAAGGTTGAGAGAAGAGAAATTGTTGATAAACATTAAGAAGTGTAGTTTCATGAAGGAAGAATTAGTATATTTGGGATTTGTGATTTTTGCAGAAGGATTGAAGATGGACCCTGAGAAAGTTAGAGAAATGTCTGAGTGGCCAACACCTGAGAGCATTGGAGAAGTCAGATCATTTCATGGATTAGCTAGTTTCTACTGGAAGTTCAGTAGAAATTTTAGTTTAGTATGCACACTAATGAGAGAGACAATGAGAGGTGACAAAAAGAATTTTAAGTGGACATCAAAAGTAGATAAAAGCTTTGAATTATTGAAGCAAAAAGTG
Organism: Cunninghamia lanceolata; assembly: GCA_027924645.1. Lineage (NCBI taxonomy): Eukaryota > Viridiplantae > Streptophyta > Pinopsida > Cupressales > Cupressaceae > Cunninghamia > Cunninghamia lanceolata. The sequence goes on along the minus strand of BSBN01000158.1, from coordinate 5,934,068 downwards.
ACAGAGCAACCAGTGTTAGCATTACCAGATTTCAACAAAGTATTTCAAGTAGATTGTGATGCAAGTGGAAATGCAATAGGAACAGCATTAAGTCAAGAAGGTAGACTAGTAGCATATTTTAGTGAGAAGTTGAATGATGCAAGGAGAAGATATTGAGTTTATGATTAGGAATTATATGCCATAATTCAAGCCTTGAAGAAGTGAAGACATTATTTGTTGCCTAAGGAATTTGTGTTGTATACAGATCATCAAGCTTTATAATATCTAAATAGTTAAGGAAAGTTGAATCAGAGACATATGAGATGGGTAGAGTTCATGTAGAGTTACACATTTGTATTAAAGCATAGGAGTGGAAAGCCAAACAAAGTTGCAGATGCATTGATTAGAAGAAGGAATTTTGTTGACAGAGATTAGAGTTGAAGTATTGGGATTTGAAGAACTAAAGCATATGTATGAAGTAGACCTTGATTTTGCAGAACCTTGGAAAGCATGTGAGGAACCTATTGTGATAGATAGAATTAAGTGGTTAGATTCTTTCATTCAAGAAGATATATTGTTCAAAGGAAATCAGTTGTACATATCTAGGAGTTCAATGATAGACAATTTGATAAAGGAGAAGCATAGTGGTGGATTAGCAGGACATTTTTGAATTGATAAGATAGTGGCTTTGGTAAGTGAAGATTACTTTTGGCCTTAGATATATAAGGATGTAAGGAAGTTTGTGTAGATTTGTAGAGTTTGTCAAGTTGCAAAAGGAAGTAGTCAGAATACTAGATTGTACAAATCTTTGACAGTGCCAGAGAGACCTTGGGAAGACATAAGCATGGATTTCATATTAGGATTGTCAAGAACACAGAGAGGACATGATTCTATATTTGTAGTGGTGAACAGATTTTCAAAGATGGCACATTTCATACCTTGTAAGAAGACAAATTATGCATTGTATGTTGTTGACCTAATTTTCAAGGAGATTGTGAGATTGCATGGATTAAACCTAAGAGCATAATTTCATATAGGGACACAAGATTCATTGGATACTTTTGGAGGACACTATGGAAGAAGATGAAGACAGACCTACAGTTTAGTCCAGCATTTCATCCATAGACAGATGGACAAACAGAAGTGGTAAATAGGAGTTTGGGTAATTTGTTGAGATGTTTTGTAGGAGAAAAGAAAGGAAATTGGGATCTAATTCTACCACAAGAAGAGTTTGCATACAATAATTCAGTGAACAGAAGTACAGGTAGGACACCATTTGAGATTGTAACCAGAATTAAACCTAGAGGAGTTACAGAATTGAGAGACATCAATATGGAGAATAAGAGAAGTGTAGAGGAACAAGAATTTGTAGGATACATGGAGACAGTGCATAATCAGGTCAAAAACCATTTGAAAGAGATGAATAACAAGTATAAGGAACAAGCAGATGTGAAGAGAAGACACAAAGAATTTTTAGTTGGAGATGAAGTAATGGTATATCTAAGAAAGGAGAGATTTCTAGTAGGGACATATAGCAAGTTGAAGATGAAGTTTGGACCATGTAAGATAGTTAGGAAGTTTGATTCAGGAATTGCATATGAAGTGGAGCTATCAGAGACATTGGGTATATCACCTATATTCAACATGACAGACTTATATCAATACCATGAAGGAGAATCAATTGACAGCATTGAAGATGGATTGAAGTAGTTACCATAGCAAGCACCAGAGTAGATAGAGAACATCTTGGATAGAAAAGTTGGACGCAGCACTAGAGGCAAGCAATACAAAGAATATTTGGTAAAGTGGAAAGGTAGACTAGAAGAAGATTCAACTTGGATTTCTTAGGTTGAGGTAGACCACCTTGGTTTTCCTCTAGCCCCAGCAAAGTGAGGGACTCACTTTTCCAACAACCCTAGGTGTCTGATGCAAGAGCATCCTAGGTTGTAGAGCAATCTTGCATCAACCAAAAATATTTTGCATTCTTTCTTTTCTTTCCTTTTTAGTTTAGTTTAGTCAGTTGTATTTTTAGCATTTTGTACCTCATTTTGCCACATTTTCATATCAGATCTCATAGATTAAAACTTAGCATCTACATACTATCATCTACATCATATCCAAAATTTAGATCATTTAGACGTGTCTGCTAAAAGTTATCGCTATCAAAAGCTCACCTATTTTCACACAGCAGAGCATATAGACAATCAGTTGATGGAGAAGGTTTACAGAGCACTTATGTGACTTACAGAGATTAATGAAACATGTCACATGGAACATAATGATCAGATAGCCCTTCTTGGAGGTCTATACCAAGTTTCATTCAATTGCGAAGGAATTCCATATGTTTTAGGACGACCTAATTGTTCCTACATGTTACATCTCTTTCATTGGAGTTTGTAACCTCTCTTAGCTGACGTGGAGAATTTCATGAGCTTGGAGATGATATATATAGATCTCTTAGATGTATTAAGAAGTAAGTTAGCAATCATGATAGTTTAGTTTAGAAATTTCATTCTGGAAGGCACTTCAAAGCCATATCTTGTGCATCTATTGTAACTGGAATTTAGGTTTGTGAGCCCTTATGATTGAAGCCTACATGTAGCTGGCATATAAGCATTATGAATATATGATATGTTGAGTATTTGAATCTTCCATTGCATTCTATATTTGTGTTATTTCCATTGTGTTTACTCTTGTTGCACGACCTGGACAGTTCATTCAGTGAACCCTCTGACCATGACTGCACCATTGAGGCATTATAAAAATCATCACTAGCATGTTGTAACAAGACTACACTAATCCACTACAAAAGTGTATATGATCAATGTAGCACCTATAGCTACAAAAAAAAGAGATCAAGCACCACAATAACTACATTAGAAACACAACGCTTCCACTGCAAGAAGGATAAGCCATATGTAAATTGAACAAGAGAAACCACCACAACTACACTACATTCAATGATATCTTTATCACACAAGGGACAAAATTCAACACTACCACTATAGAAAATATCTAATGTCACATAAGGACATCACAGAGCATGTTCACAAAGATCTACCATACTTGAATTTTTACAAACATGGCCATCACAACACCACCAAAACATGGGCCAAATCAACTCCATCACTATTGCAAATACCATGGAAATATTTAGGGAGGCCACAATGACACAAGGTATGTAAGTGTAATGACACATGTAACCACTATAAGCCCATAGAAACCATCACACATAGAATAATCCACCACAAGGGAGATAATAGAAACAAGCAATCAGAATATTTTTCCTTTTTGGTGAAGATAACAAGATCAAGAATGCATGCAATGCTAGAAACAAGTGAGAACAAGTGATAGGGTGTCACCATAGGGCAACTAGGAATACTATAACATAAGATAGTATACTACAAAATCATGGAAGAATAAGAGATAGCAAAATAATTCACCAAGTATCACCTACAAGTGAAAGCTAACACATTTTAAAAATTTACGGTGAGCAAACACATAAAACATGACCTATAAAACACATATGGGAAAATACAATTATGTTGCATGAAACATAATCATAAGAATTAGTCAGAAAATTAGGTGCAAGCCAATACAAGGAATGAGTTTTTGGGGATCAAGGAGATACACAACACTTGTGTGTGAAGATGGTTGGGAATCTAAGGCCTTGGGAGGTGGCAAGATAGGTGCTTGGAAAGAAGTGAGATGATAGCCTCTAACCAATGGGAATTAAGGTATGTGGTTGACTAGTGATGGGTACTATGGATATTGGATGGTTGGGAATCTAAGGCCTTGGGAGGTGGAAAGATAGGTTCTTGGAAAGAAGTAAGATGATAGCCTCTAGCCAATGGGAATTAAGGTATGTGGTTGATTGGTGATGGGTACTATGGATATTAGAATTGTTGGGGATACTATAATAGAGGGGGTGGTGACATGAGTTATTTTTTCTTATGAAATTAAGGAGCTCATTTATTTTAGGAAAATATAGTGAGGAAATGGAGGAGGAACAATAAAATGAGCATACAAAGAAGAGGGAGAGTGAATGGGACTAGATGAAAAGGAAGAAGGGATGTTAATTAGTGAGGATGAAGGAATGGGGGGTGGTAAATAAGAAGTGTAAGGATGAGGAGGAATATTATAGTGGGGACGAGAAGGAGGAATTTATACCTACTTGCTCAATAGCTCCATTGGGTTGTTCTTACTTTTTGATCTCCTATGCCTACTTCTTAACTTTCTTCTTTGGTGGTTCATCCACTTTTTTTTCTTTCTTTTTCTTTTTATTTCTCTCCTCCTTTAGGTCATCATACCCACCCATGGAATCTTTTAATAACATCTACTTTATTTTGGATGGTCTTTGGGATGATGAGCTAGGAGTGCTAGCTTGTCACAATATTCTGGGATATCTTCTTATTATTTGGTCACCTAGGATTTGTCCCATGGTTACTTGTGTGGTGGTAGATGTTTCCACCTGATTCATTGATTCATATTTATGGATAGAAGTTTTTTTCTATTGTTTCTTGGCCGAAATATCTAGTGTTCATGGGCCCACACCTCTAATAGATTTCATAGTTGGGCTATTTCTCTTGATGGTTCTAAGTTTGTACCAGACGTGTCACATATCTAGGGGGTTTGGATTGTGATTCTTCTTATCCCTCTAAAGAAGCAACTTCTATTCTCCCCTTTCAATTAGGAGGGTTGAAGGATGAATCTAAGCTAGGGGGATCAAACATAGAGATCTTCTCATTTATCATCCAATGAGTATTCTCATAACTTGTCTTCCATGTGGTCAACCTCCTACCTAAACTTCAACCATGCATCCATCTTCTAGTGACTCCAATTGAGCTTATTCAATTAGTTCCCTATTCATCACACAGGTCTACCCTAGAGGTTTTGACTTTCCTATAGAAGTTTTACACTTCACTCCATTCTATGAAGAGGCTAACTACATTGTAGTGAAAAGAGCCCAAGGGGATGCCTAACATTTTTATCATCATCTCTATGAAGATAATGCACTTATACTTTCTACTCTTTCCCTTCCCCTTGATGGTTTAGGAAGATATGTTGAATTGTCTAGCATTGATGGTTTATGGTGTCTTTGCAACTTCTTCAATTCATCATCCATCTATTTCTTATGAACCCATTTAAAATATTCAACCTTATTCTATTCCATCCAAACTAGAAGACAACTACTACACATAGCTTGCTCATCCTTCTAAACATATTCTACCTATGCTCCTAAAATCCCACTTGATAACTCTCCCTCCTCCTACATGCAATAAATTTCCTAAACACAATAAATCAAGACTTCCCTTCTACTTCCCTCCTATGCATATCATCAAGTGATAGGTCATTCCACCAACCAATGTCAAGTGTTACAAGATAAAATCCAAAACCTTATCGATATGTGCACCATCCATGTTCCTTCTAATAAATCACCCTTATCTCCTTCACATGATACAAGACATTGAGAATCACCTATGCTTCGTTCAATATACATTAAAAATATTCTTCTTCCTTTGTATACCACCTCTATTGTGATGTTGAGACCACCTCTATCATAATATCAACACCCCCTTTGTTACAAAATTGAGCTTACCCTTTTTGTCACATTGAGATTACCTATATCATTTTGGTTGCTAATGCATGATATTTAGATTGCCTCTATCTTAATCTCTTTTATTTTCTCATGCTTTCTCATGTGGTATTTGTGGTGTTACCCACTATATGACACTCGTGGGTGTTGTCATATTGTGGGGGCACAATTTCAAGTGCAACCATAATCCATATTTTTTGGTAACAACATAAACATCTTCATTTTTTTATCCTCACCTAAATTATGGGTGGCATGGACAATTTATTTTAGGGGCACACAATTTTCCTAAGGATACCCTTCTTTTTTCTTCCACCTACACACTACTTTAAACTATCCACATATCATACATGCCAATATTTTAAGGGGGACGTATATTCCATTTATACATGCAAACACATGTTAATGTGCTTTCCAAATTAAATTGTAAGCATGGTGACTAATCAACAAGTAGTGTTTGATCTATCATTGTATAACTTAGGTCATCTAGAAATAGAGTACACTAGTCCAAGTGATCCTACATTTTTACAAATATCTAAATTAGTCAGCAATAGAGCACACTAGTACAAGTTATTCATTTATTCTCATGATTCCTATTGATAGAGTAATCTATGAATGTATTGAATCATGTATGTTCTTTCATATCAACCATTTTCTTTCTCTCAGTCTAAATTAGATTATTCTTTCTAAGTCAAATATTCCACTCATTACATTGTGAAGAGCATCCTCCATTATCATTGTGAAGATCAATTTGTTGTTCTCTACCCTTCTCTCTTTGTTATTATTTGAAATTTCATTATTTCCTTTGGCACTATGGAGTTATCACCTCCTTTTTCCTTCCATATACACTAGGGTGTTTTCCTAATATACCAGGGGTTAATGCTTATAGATTTATTTTCATATTGGTGTTCTTAAATTCTAGATGCACATAGGGTTTAAGAGCACACATAATTTCCAATCTTTCCCTCACTCCTTTGACTGCCTATGGAGGTTAAAAGACCAAAATAGGGGCTTGACTTGAATCCAATCTCCCAAGAAATCACCAACATTTTTCTTTTCCTAGCTATAGGTTTCTCAAAGGCTATCTCACATAGAGGATTCATATTTCTAACCCTTTCCTTTATTATGGTGATTCTATCTAGCTTAAATCTCATTTCTATTATCTTGTGCTTTTCTATATGTTCTCTATATACTTCTCTATGTGTTGTCTTTCTTTGTGTGTAGACAAATTCTAGAATCTATACAAAAAACTCTATTTTTGTAACATTTTTAGACAACAGTGTGCAACTCAAACACTAGCATAGAAATTGGATGATAGCATGACACATTATTGTCCATGCCAAAGAGCTATCCAAAACATTTTCTAGATTCCTTATCTCTTGTATTTGATTGTTCTATAATTCATTTCTATTATTTCACTCTCTATTTCTAGTTTTCTTATTTCCATTTCCCAACTTAATAAATGTAATGTAATTTAAGTTTAGCATAGCTTAAATTTTATATTTACAAATCCAAGGGTGTGACATCACATTCAACTATATCTTTAAAATTCTCAATAGTAAAGATGATTATATAAACCATGTTAATTAGTTTACAAGGTCCTTAAGTTGGAATACAATACCACTGAGAGGGGGGGTGAATCAGTGGTATACAAATTTCAAAAAGACTTTGAGATAATCTTTCAAAGCTTTGAAACAAAGACAACTTCTACTAAATAGAGATGATGCATCATATAACTATTAACATCATGACAACAATAACTGACATCAATATCAAGAATGCATTAAACACTATTGAAACAATCTATGTTAGACACACAATCAATTGATATCATAACTTAGGGATTAATTTGAAAATTTTGATTGATCATAGTCAAGATGGGTAGAGAATATCATTACAAACAATGATGTATGATGAATATGTGTTAATGTAGACCAAATAAACATATGATATGCAAATAAGGAATCAAGCACATCAGTGATACTAACAACCCATAACACAAATATTGTCCTGTGTGGAAAAACCTCTTGGGGAATAAAAACCACTCAAAATGCCTTACTAGCTTGATAGAAATAATCACAATTACAGAGCCTCACTAGCTTAGAAGTCTCACTGGCTTGTCATTATGCCTCACTGGTCTTTTCAACAATGTCTCACTGATAATATTGCCTCACTGGCATACAAAATCTCAAATACAAAAATTATATATATAGACTAAAACCTCTATTTCTCTACATTTCACTTCTTATCATCCCTTCTTCTCACTCTTTCATTTGGATGCATAAGAATTTATATGTATAAAACAATACAAAATGTGTCTGTTAATATTCTGCCTTGAAAACCTTTTGTCTTCTCTACAAATATCATCTTCATCTGCAAAAATAAAATCATTTCACTTCTCTGTATGACCATTTCCATTCATGAAGAATTTGCAAAAATAAAATCATATCTCTCAAACAATTCTTCACACAAATGACTTTCATATTTTAGAAGCCTTTAATCTATTCATATTCCCTTTCATAAAAATTTCATCTCAAAAATCTTCAATCAATTTTAATCAATCTGCCCTATTCATCATTCATCTTCCCTGCATAAAAAATCTTCAATAATATTAAATTAATCTTCTCTTCATATTAATTTCATCTTCTCTTCATTCCTCTACAAATATATTCTCTACATCCATGAAAATATACTTCAAAAAACCATTCATCTTCTCCAATCAACTTCCTCATAAAAAAAATCCATCTGCAAAAAATCTCTTTAATGAATAGCTCCATCTGCAAAAAATCTCTTTAATGAATAGCTCCATCTGCAAAAAATCTCTTTAATGAATAGCTCCATCTGCAAAAAACAATTCTCCAAAAGAATCAAATAAAATATTTTCCATATTTATGAAGAACCTTCCAAAAAACATTTTCATCTTCAAAAATCATTTAAGAATCCACTTAACTCCTCCCTTTTTTAAAAAACAAAAACATTCCATTTTTAATACCTTCAATGAATTTAGTCAATCCATCATAGAAAAGGACAAAAACTTCCTCCTTTGTCTTCAATTTCCATGAGGAACATAAAGAAATCTCCTAAAAATATTCCTTGAAATACTCAAAACTCTACCTCTTTAAAACATACTAAAATTAGCTTGTACAAAGCATCTTATCTATAGCACTAAAGATATGTCGTCCATTTGCACTTTAAATATTAGCCTTTAATGGCTTTTTGGCATACATTGCATTCATAAGGTGACCAGTCTAAGTGGTAGAAAGGATTAAAGGGCCCGATCACAAGTATGACTAAAGTGCCCTTTAACAAGTCGCTTTAAGTGACTTGACCTATAAGTGCAGGTCACTTTAAAATTAAAACAAAAAGTAAAGGATTTTAGACTTTGAGATTTTAAACCTTTAATAAACCTTGACCCTTTAAAAAAATGATCTCATTATACCAAACTAGCCATCATCTGCATCCTATCAGTCCTAACCATGAACTGATGAATATGAACATGAACTAATGAAACTATAACAAGTCTTATCATCAACTCAACAAACCTCAAACCTTCTTGTGTCCAACCTTGTATCATCACTTACATCCTACATTTCTTAGACCATCTGCATCTCCTGACTCAACCATGAAGCAACTTGTACTTTGCATTGTATATGATTATATCATCACCAAAACCATATACCATGGTCAAAACTGAGGACCAATATATCGTCTAACTTCCCTTTTTAAACAATACTATAAATGTCAATATGTCACCACAGGAGATCATGAACACACAAATATGAATAACTATGAACAAATGAACATATCAACTATCATAGAGCATGTAAGAGCATATCATCAAATATGAACTGGTAGAAACAAGTGCATATTTAAATGCATAGAGCATGTCAACTATTTAGAGCATATCAATATCAATTGTCATCTGTAACATGATATCATATGTGTATCAATACAACTGTCAACTCAAATTCTCAATTATCATCTTGACATGATGAAGTAACATATCAACTCAAATTCTCAATTATCATCTTGACATGATGAAGTAACATATCAACTCAAATTCTCAATTATCATCTTGACATGATGAAGTAACATATCAACATGATGAAGTAACATATCAACTCAAATTATCAATTATCATCTTGACACAAAGCAATGCAGATCCTAATATACGATGAGAACCCAAACCTTCACAAATGAAGCATGATCATCAAGATATGAACTTTATCTTAAACAGACATGAAGCAACTTCATCAAGCATGTTCACTAAGTGAACTCTTGTGAACTCCTCAAAGCATGATCCAATTCTTGTCATATGAAGACCAATCTAACTTTCATTGTGATGTATCTACATCATCAACTCACACCTTTTTGACATCAACGACAATCAACATCCATCACCTTATTCTTATACCTATCAAAGATGCAGGTATTCTTGAGAGAAATCATATGTTAGAAGTTGTAGTTATAAAACCAACATTTCACTAACCATATTCTAAAATTTACTACCATTGTCAATTATTAAGAGGGTCATTTAATTCTTGATTTGATAGTTTTGGGTACATATGGACTCCTAAGATGACTGAAAATAATTCTTGGCCATGAGTACTAAAGTAGGGTTAGGACATATAGGATTATTAATTTCCACTATTGGTAAATCATCTAGATATTTTGATCTCTCTTGTTTCTCTTCTACCAAGAGAGATTTTCCTTCTTTATTACTTTGAAGAACCCTACAATATTTAGTAGAATGACCCTAACCCTTGTTATAGCTACAAAATTACCTTTTTACTGGAAGCTAAGGAAGTGGATTGATTTGTAAATTTGAACTCTCCTTTGGGGTTTATGGACAATTTAGAAGCATCATCCAAAATTCTCTTTTTAATTCCTAACTTATTTTTTATAGCTACAACAAGTTGAAAAGACCTATACAAGGATTCTACTTCAAACATATCTAACTCTTTATGGAGGATAGGGAGTAGGTAAGAACCAAATTTAACAATCAGTACCTTTTCTGGATATAGGATGTTTAGCTTGACCTAGACCTTATTGAAGTTGTTGATATATTATTGCATATATTGACTTGGGGATTTCCAAACTTGTAGTCATCAAGCCAATATATTTTGTAGGTAGTCAGGGGTAAAATCTATCCTTCATGGTAGTGTGGAAATATTCCCACTATTTGGCCTCCTCATCTCTTGAATCGATCCTATTCTAATGATTCTACCACCAATCTAGGGTTAAATCTATCATATGGATCTTAGCTATTTAGATCTTCTAATGGTTGGTTAGATGGGGTTGAGTTTTGGGAAATATCTCAAGGTTTTGCATCCAAGAGTCCAACTTCTCATCATCAAAATTTGGAATGGAAACCTTTATTTCTAGTTGGAATTCAATGTTTTAAGCCACATGCATAGTGGCTAGAGTGTGCTAGAGTGCTATTTGAAATGCTATAACTAGATCTTGTAATGCATGATTTTGGCTAATTGCTTGATTTTATAAAATATACAAGGGAGTTCATATACATATATTATTTAGATGACCCAAGTCACACTATGTATCCTTCTTAGGATCCATCTCAACTCTAAGATAGAAGAAGGAAAAAAAGTTATCAGGGTTTTTAATATTATATCTTCTAAAGGATGTAACTTTTAATCCAACACTTTGATCTTAAAATTTTTTAATTAAAGTTATCAAAAAGATAGATGCAATAAATAGATGAAATATTAGTTTGGTGATCATTAAAACACTCAAAAACCACTTGGAAGACCTTGAAAATGTTTTAAAAAGTTTTGTAGTGTGGTACCTGAGAAAAGGCCAATGAAGATCTAGTGAGGTAATAGATGGAAACCCTCAAGAAGACTAGATCGATAGGTTGAAAATGAAGATATATAGAGGATAACCAAAGGAAATCCTCAAGGAGATTGGATCTATGGAAACTAAATATGAGAATATGGTAAAGGTAGCTAACACCTTCTAGAAGACTAGATCCAAATATGTGATCAAATAGCTCTAATACCAATTGATATGAACACACAAAATAACCATGCAATAAAAATTTGCACAAATTCATATCATGACATATAGGATTTATAATAAGAATCTTAAATAATAAGGAATCTTCAAGAATGAGAGAATAAGATGTTTCCAAAACAAATATTTATTACTAAACTAAGAAACTAAGAACATACTATTATTAAAGTAATATTATTATTTCTAATATTACTTAACTAGAACCTAAGTTTTATTCGAACCTCCCATGCATTTCTTGATCATGATGTGATATTAATAATGAAAAATTTATACTTTACCATTTCATCATTATGTTTTTGTGCTCATTTTAGCCTCTTTCCTATTTTTTGTGTTTTGGTCTTGTTTTGACCTCTTTTTCCCCCTCCTAAGCCATCCATATCCTTCCTTTACTCCTCTTCCCTCTTAACCATCTCTCATTTATTGTCACGTCTCAAATTTTTATACCATCTAGTTTTACTTTAAATGGAAATATTTCATGAAAAATTATATGCGAATAGATGAATAATTTGTTATGAATATTTTAATATGAAAAGATGTAATGAAATAAATGTAATATTCGTGTTAGTAATGCTTCGGCTATGCTTCGAGTATTTGGGTTACAAATCTATTAACGGTAAATTGGAGTTTACTATGAGTTGCAGGTTGTTGAAGACAAGGGGTGGTTGACGTAAAGGAGATTAGCATCCTAGCAGGGTTAAAATGGAGGGATATCATTCACACACTTCACGTAGTGTCATGTAGTTGTATATGTTTTTTTGTAAGATAATGCACCTGGTAAACTTTTTAATGTGACCAGTGATGCTGGTGTGACATGCCCTCCGACTCCACGATGCTTTTGGCTGGAGCTATGAATTGGTGAGGCCACAACACGAGGGACCTCATCCCCAAGAGAGAACACTTCAAACCCACGAGCTCATTGGCCCAGAGAAGGCGTAAAGCTTGCGAGCTTGTTGGCCCAACAGGGGTTTGAACTCTGGTGGCTGCCACTACAACCGAGTGACTTAACCACCGAACCACGCCCTTATCAGCATGTAGTTGTATATGTTACATATTGAATGATTTAATAGTTTAATTTAAATTGTATTTTTATTTTATTTAAATTATATGATTTTATTGCATAGTTACTTAATGGTGATTTAATTAGATTATTAATTCATTGTTATTTAAATATCATGATTGTTTAGAAAATAGAATAATTGATTTAGTTATTTAATTTGTTTTATTTAGAGAATAATCATATTCTATTTAATTATTAGTTTTATAGATACATTGTGATAAATATGTGAATTATTTTAATAATATTTTTAGAACTAGAAATAGAATAAAACATATTTTTGAAACAAAAACGTAATTTAGGAAAAGAAAAGCTCTAGAAAATGAAACACTTGAGGAAGAGGAAACAATAAAAGAGGAGTTATAATTCATTTCTTGCTCACCAAAACTTCTATTTAACATCTTGCATTCTCAAAAAGAGGGGATCATCATCTCTGAAACGACATTGTGTAAGCATTTTGGGTTCAAGGAGGGAATAGTTCAGATCAAGAAGTCTCTGTAAAATCTATAGGAATCAAGCATTTGATTGGAATAGGGAGTGAAATTCCAGGTTCTTATTTAATCTTGGATCATTTGTGGTTGTTGTGTGTTTGAATCTTTTCTTATCAGAAAAATACATGATCTTCTGTTTGAAATTGTTATCACATTATAGGCAGTTGGCTGTAGTTTTGTAAAAGAATTGTTTTGTTTATATATATATATATGACCAATACATGGTAGATTATATTGAATCGACTGAATTCTATGTTGGATCCACTGTATTTTATTGGACTGATTTTATATTATATTGATCAATTGTATATTATATATATACCATACGAATTTAATTCTCTGTGCATAAAGATGTATTGACTATAATTTTATAATCTGGAAATTGAAAAGTTTATGACTGTAATCTATCATATCAATTTATAGCATGTAGTTAATTTGACTGTAATATTTATTGTCTGAAAAATAGAATGACTGTATTCAATTTTATCATTGATAACTTAGTTTTAATATATATATATATATATATATGAAATTGAATTCATTGTTCGGTAGGAAAAGAAATATTCTTTTTATTTTATATATTTGCATAAATGAGAAAGACTTGTAGGAACTTTCAAATTATTGAGTTCTTGATAAATGTTATTTCTACATTTCAATTTGAAAAACTAGTAGTATATCAAAATTCTTGATTTATGAAGGAAATGCATTATGCTTATTTGGTAGATCATCACATAGATCAGATAAAATAAGGGAAAAAAAGTAAACTTTTCATTAAGAAAACTAGTGAAATCATTTGATCAATGGAAATAATGTTTGTATTTTTGAAATATAGATATTTATGATTATGGAAAACCAAACATAGAAAAACTGTGTTGTATGTATCTTGGTAAAGTACGAACTTTCGGGACAGGATGTCGAATGTGGGCTTCCATAGACAATAGTTTTACCTTTTCTAAAACTATCATTTTTATTTATTTGCTTGGCCAAGCAACTATACCATTGAAACATATGGATTTGTTTAAAATCCTAGAACTGTGTTTGTCTCTACCACATCTTGTTGCAAGAGTTTATGTCATTCTAGGATTAGGATGCATACAGGCAACAGGCATGCATTGAGTGATTCCCTCCTACTTACACTATTCCAAGTTGCTAAGCTCCTTGTGTGAGGTCAATGCTTTCTTCAAGTTAGGAAGAAACCTGGGGAAGTTCAATACTTTGTGGTTGGGTGGAAAAAGCACCTCAACCACTCTCCTGGTCTTGGTTTGTGGAGGATCGGAGGATCGAGGCAACCAAGATTAGATATTATTATTGATATGGATAATTGCTTTATATATATTTCTTTGTATGGCTTCATTGCCAAGTTGTAATTATAAAATGATTCATGGATATCTTGATGATAGTTCTTTGTGAAACATTGAAATAGATGTATTGTAACACCAAGTCAGGTGTATGTAAATTGTTTTGTAATTCATTTTGGTATATGGATCATTATTCTTATTCATGGATTCTTGGCATTTTATGTTATTATGGATAAATGAAAACTATTATTGGTTGATTATCTTACTTTTAGAATATGCTTTTCTTTTCAAGTACTATTTTTAGATGGTAGACTTCCACACCTTACATTTGGTATCAGAGCATGGTTCCAACATTGGGAGCTCTTGGGTGTGTGTTGCTCAGTTTGTTTGAGCATATGTAGGTCCTTGAGTGTTGGCATGCAGTAAGTAGCATGTGCCTTCTTTTATGACATCCTCCCATGTGTTTGATGAGTAATACATTATTATGGATTAGATAAACCCTGGTGTTTGCAAAGAAGTTTCTTATGGGTATTTTCCTTCTTGATGCCTTGAGTGTTGGGCATGAGTCTTTGCACTATGTGAGAGTGCTTGAGTGATCTTTGAAGGGTCATGTTTGTGCTTGTGTAACCACCTATGATGGTAGAGTTATGAGGACCTTTGTGTGAAAGTAAATATCATGTTCCAAGTGTGATTGAACTTGGTTTACTCTTTTAGGAGTTATGCATTGTCTGTGGACAAGACGATGTTTTGATCATATGCTTGAAATGTGAAGAATATTAATGAATCTTGTTGTGTGCAAGAGTAGCATATCCTCGTAATGCTCTCCTCTATTTAGAGACTGGTAATGCTTGTTTGACATGCATATTGCATTACCTTATTGAGAGCATGTTCCCGAGTATGGATTAATTATGCGGTTGTAAGATAGATATTGTTGCATCACATTGCTAGAATAGATCATTTGGGTAATGACTTATAATCCTAGATTACATTTTCCCTAGGATTCATGTGGAAACTTGGGTGTAATTATTGTATTGCATTATTTTAAGAGTTAAAGAGAAAAAAAGGGGTTGTGAAGAGGGTCTTTTGTATAATCCTGGTGATGTTTTGAAGTGTTAGAATCTTGAGAAAAATAGCAAACCCTACATCTTGTGACCTGAATTATGATTTTCTATCTCTTAGTATGCATTCAATATGCTTGTCATCATCTTGTGGAGGAGTTTAGAATCTTCTAAAAGGAACATTGGGTAATTGCTTAACCCCAACCTAATCCTTCCTTCTATTTTATTTATGATATATTATTCCATATGTTATATTGATGAATTCTTGATTGGTAAGAAGTGTTAACCGCTGCATGTTGGAGAGATTGATGTGCTTAGATATCTCAGTTGTGAACCTAAATTGATGGTTGGTTGTTAACAAATGACTATGTATGTCTTTATGTAGTGATTGTATGCAACTTACGGTTGCTTTGCATCATTGAATGATGTTCGTGTGGTTAAGTAGAAATAATCTTATGGTATAGATGTGATTGGAATCTTGGAAGATTTTTTGTTTGATGTGGTTGACTTTATTCTCTTATTCACCTTGGATCTAGGTGTAGTGTAGAATTATACTCCCTCTCTAGTGGCTGAAATTAGTCATGTAGTTCATGTAATGTGAAACTTTTATACCTTACTTTATTTGACTTTTGTAAATTTTCTAAATGTTGTATGGGCTAGCATTGAATTTTTATTTTTATTTTTAAAAATAGCTATCGAAGTTTAATATTTATTTATCTTATGACCTTTATGGTCACATTTGATTTACTGTTGAAACTGAGCTCGTTTTATGCCTTATTTTTGAAAATTGATTTTTCTTCCACTTTGATATTTTATTATTTATTTATTATTGATGGCTATGATTGAATGTTTTAACTGATGGTCATGTATCATGTTTTTGATATTATAAGGCAGCAAACTAGGGGCCAAACCCTTACAAAGTAGAACCCAAAAAGGGCAAAAAAGGCTTAGAAAACAAAAAGAACCAGAACCACCACAGATAGCTTACATACAGCCGATAAACAGCAAAAAGAAAGTAGAGGAAGACTAGGAAGGGATCTCATCCTCTACCTTAGAAAGAAACTCCAGCATTTTGTCAAATTCTTTAACCCTGTCATTATCAGCACCATGAATGAGGACTTCATGTTCCTGCAGCAGAGAGAGATTGGCCATAGCCGTCCTGCATAACATTCTAGTAATGAAATTGCCAAGAGAAAAGACCCTCTTTTTCCAGGAACTCCACCCACTCTTTCAACTGAGACAGATCATTTACTTCCTCAATATTATCTTCATCCCTGCCATCTTGAGCATTATTATCATCCTCCTGAAACATATCAACAGGAACAACAGTGGGAAGAGAGTGGGCATCTTTCCTAGTGTTATCATTAGTATCTGCCACCTTCACCTGAGTAGTAGTATCTCCCACATCCACACAGTCATCAATGAGGATAGAATTATGAACCCCTATATTATCTTCAGTATCAAAGGCCTCCACAGGAATGTCTTGCCCATCAATTTCTTCATCACTACCAGAATCTTCAATAGCAATCTCCTAAACATCACTCTTGGGTTTATCCTCCTTCTCATGGGTAGATGCTTCATAATTGCTTTTAGAATAGTTGATCAGCTTCATCTTGGGAACCCATTTGCCAACAATATGACCAGACCGCCTAACAACAACAAATTTACCCTCAAGTTTAACTTTTTTGAAATTCCTTGAGGGTCCCTCCCTACCCTGATTTTGCTCATTCTGGGTTCTAGAATCCCCAATATCCTCTTTTAGATTTCAATTTGAATATGGACAGAGGGTTTTGGACATTCTTGGCTATAGACTTAGAAGTCCCAGAATAAGGATCACCTTCGAGAAGCTATTTAGGAGTAGTAAGACCAGTTTTCACAGAGGCAGTAGGGGTATCCTAACCAGAGGGATAAATAGAGGAAGGAGGAGACAGAGCTAAGTGAAATTGGTATAATCTATGAATGAGCCCTTGATGTAAGGGAATAGGCTTCTCATCAGGCTTTTTAAGCAGAGTCTTCTTAACATGTTGAACAAAGTTCTCAAGAGAAGAAAGCAAATAGAAAGGGAAACTAATAGTGGCATTCCTTCTAAAATGATTTAACAAAGGAAGATGATAGTGATAAAAGCTAGTAAAACAGCCCTTAAGGGTAAAATATTTCATCACCATATAGCACATGTCAGCCCATGGTTCAAGAAGATGGACTCTCTCAAAACCACCCTGGTAAGGCACCAACTCCTCACCTTCACCAAGAAACAGTTTCTGATTCTGAGCATTTGAAACCCTAGACTTTTTCTACATCTTCGTACCCTTTGGAGAAAGACCTATAGCCATAGAAATTTCATTCTCTAAAACCTCAAAACTGATATTCCCAATTTGCACCTTACAATTATCCCAAGACTGAGCAAATTGAATAGATAGGTTTTCATCATGTCCATTCAAGCATTCAAGGAATGAGGTGACTACTCCTTTTTACAGTAATGCCAGACCAATTCATTCTCTTTAAATTCTCTGCAGTTGTTAGGTTCAGTTCTAATCCTATCACCTCCCATGATAAAAAAAAACTAGTGAAACTGAAGGGGCCTAAAGGAGGAATAAGAAGAGTCATTTTCCAGAAAACTTCTATCAATACTATGAGAAAATCAAGAGACTTTGATCATAGTGTAATGAGTATAAAAGGCAATAAAGAAAACATGATCAGAATTAGGGCAATCATTATGATGATAGCCTGAGGTCCTTATATAATCTTTCCATATTAATCGCTATCTTCCACATGCGTGCAAAGTTGTCTAAGCTCACTCTCATCATTGATAGAGTGTCTAATCAGCATGCCATGAATTAAAGAACTGGCCACGTAGATAAGCTAAGTGAAATGATGTGTAATCATCATATAGTAACTTGTTCTTTTTGAATGATATCCCCAATCTGACACGGGATATTATGTAGTTGGCACCAACAATGCTAGTTTTGAAATTGCTGACCAAAATTTGCCAGGCCGTTAGCAACAGTGTTGCCTTCTCTATAAATATGAGAGAAGGAAATGACATGAATAGCATGTGAAAGAGTTTGAATATCAAGCACTATATCCTTAAGTTGCCATCCACATTCTGAAGCTTTAGAAACAACCTCAATAATAATTTTGGAATCACCCTGAACATGAAGCTAGTGGATACCTAGAGATATAGCCAACTTGAGACCCCATAAAAGAGTAGAAGCTTTAGCAAAGTTATTAGTCTGGTTACCAATTCCTCCAGCATAAGTAGCAATTAGAACACCTCTATCATTCCTTATAATGCCTCCACCACTAGCCTTGCCATTTGACTTAGCAGCTCCATCAAAATTCAATTTAAACCAACCTGGGTCAGGGGGAGTCCAAATAGTGTTTAATCTTTTAATGTATTTAGAATCATCAAAAGCTAGAATTTGATTCACAATCCCCTAGTTGGAGGCCACAAGGACTTCATGCTGAGTAAGAGGTTTATTAGTAATTTTGATGCTGGAATTAGAAACATTTTCTAGGAGAGCCTTAGAAAAAGAATAGAAAACTTGTGAAGAATTTCTAACAATTTCTCTAAAGATTCTATTATTTCTTTCTTTCCAAAGGAACCAAGCAACAAAAGGAAGAGTTTGAGTCCATAATTCCACTAACCAAGGATGGGATAGCGGAAGGATCCAATTAAGAATGAGTTCTTTTATTTCCTTATTGCAGACCCATTGTAAGCCAAAATTCAAAAAGACTTTACTACATATATTAGTCACAAATTCACAATGCAGGATAAGATGAGAGATAGATTCTTCTTCTTTAAAACACATGACACATCTATTAACCAGTTGCATACCCCTTGGTTGAAGATTGTCCTGAGTCAAAATCTTATTATGAATAGCAGTCCACCAGAAGAAGTTAAGCTTTGGAAGGAGTTTACAATTCCAGACTTTCTTCCAGACATCATCTGTAAGATCCTCCTCGATCAGCAAATGGTAAGCAGAATTGACTGAGAAAAGCCCTTTTTTTGTCAACAGACCAAAAAAGTTGATCATTTCTAGAGAAAAGAGGAATCCTGGTATTAAGAAGAATTTGTTGTATTTTATTAGCCCTGTGAAGGAGATTCAGATTATTAGTACAGCACTCCAGCAGATTTTTCTAACTTCTAACACCATGGTCTTGATGAATGTAATGAATAACTTTGTTGCCAAAAAATTGTTTAGCAAGAACACTAATAGCTTCATTGCCCATCTGTTTAGAAAGGGGACCATCACCCAACCAAGGATCTTCCCAAAAATTTATAAGAGATCCATCACCAAGTTTCTATTTGATATCCTTATTGATAAGACTTCTGGATTTTATAATTTTATTCCAAATAATAGATCCTTGAGGAAGGCCCTCATGATTAAGGAAAGAATATCTGTTAATGTCCCTTAAGTATTTAGCCTTTATAATAACTCCCTGTTTAGTATCCCTATTTATGAAGTTCCAAATAATCTTGGACAACAGAGCCTTATTCATATTTTGATTGGTTCTAATGTTAAGCCCACCATGAGACTTAGGAAGGTAGACTTTATCCCATTTAACCAGAGAGATTCTCTTTTTTTCTTCAGTTCTAGTCCATAAGAAAGTTCTCTAAATTTTCTCTAGTTTATCAGCCAAATATCTGGGTATTTTAAATAAAGATAAAAAGTAGGTAGGTATACCATGCAGAGAAGCCCTTAGAAGCTACAATTTTCCCACACTGCTTAAAAGTTTTCCTTTCCATCCCAACAACTTCTTTTGAGTTTTTTCAAGTATATTATGCCAAAAACCCAGAGAAACTTCCTTAGTAGTCAAAGGGAGGCCAAGATAGATTGAAGGAAGGTCAGTAGCCGCACAACCAAGGATATTAATAATTTTTCTTTGAAGATCCCCTGGGGTATTGAAAAAGAAAACATTACCTTTTTGAAAATTAATATGCTGACCAAAAGCCATAGCATAATCATTCAGTAAAGATTTCCATTTGGAGACTTCTAAAATAGAGGAGATGCCAAAAATAATGGTATCATCAACAAACTGTTGAATAGGCATAGGAGACAAAGAAGAAGTAGGTTTAATCCTAGTTAATTATTTAGAGTTGATCTTGTTGTGAACAGATTTACCAAGAGCTTCAGCTATCATAATAAAAAGATAGGGGAACAAGGGATCTCCTTGTCTTATTCCCCTAGAAGGAGAAAAGAAACCCCTTGGAACTCCATTAACAAGGACTAAGTATTTAGCAGTAGTAATAGCTTCCTTAATGACAAGGGAAACCTTATCATTGAACCCAAGCTTCTGAATGATTTTAAATAAAAATTACCATGACACCCTATCATATGCTTTAGAAATATCAAGTTTGAAAACCATACCTAGAATGTGACTCTTGTCCATTGAGTGGATAGTTTCATGAGTATTAATCACAGCATCTAAGATCTATCTCTTTTGAACAAAACCCTTTTGAGAAGGAGATATAATTTTATCTAGAAAGGGTTGGATTCTGACCACCAGAAGCTTGGTACAAATCTTGTAAATAGTATTACAAAGGCTAATAGGCCTGAAGTCAGCGAGCATCTCTAGGTTGGACTTCTTAGGAACAAGGGCAATAAAGGTATTTTTGAGTTATTTCAGAAGTTTTTCAATTCTGAAAAAGTCTTTGACAGCAGCAGTGGCATCATATCCTATAATGTCTCAAATATCTTGGAATAAAAAAGGAGGAAAACCATCAAGCCCCGAAGCTTTGAAAGGGCCCATAGAAAAGACCACTGCATGAACCTCTTCCTTAGAACTAGGCTTTAAAATATTAGCATTATCTTCCTTAGAAATCACAGATGGGATATTGTTCAGAAGCCGATTCACAACCAATGAGTTATCAGCACTAGTACCTTGTTCAGACAGCAAATTGCGAAAGAAGCTGACAGCATGATCTCCAATCTCCCCATCATTAGTAATCATACTACCATCCTCCAATCTTATTCTAGAAATAGAGTTAGATTTTCTATGTTTTAGAGTAGAAATATGAAAGAAATTAGTATTACGATCACCTTCTTTAAGCCATTAAACTCTAGATTTTTGCTTCCAAAATAGCTCTTCTTTGTTCATTAAATTCTTCCAAACTCTAATTAAGTCATTCTCTAATTGGAACAAAATATCAGAAGTATCTCCTTGAGCAATCTTATATTGAATATCTACCAGCTTATTGGATAAGATCTTTATCTGAGAAAAAATGTTTCCAAAACTATATTTGTTCCAACCATAAACATCTCTCTTGACATGCATCAAATTTTTAAAGAGTCTGAACATAGGAATGCCCACAACCTAAAATTGCCACCATCTAGAAAGAAGATTCCTAAAGTCATGATGTTTAGTCCACATAGCCTTAAATCTAAAAGGAAAAGGACCTTTTCTCTTTTGATTAACCCATTCTAGAATGAGAGGATTATAATCAGAAACAGTCCTAGGCAGAGCAATCAATTTAAGGGAGGCAATATTTGGCCAATTATTGGAAATAAGAAATCGGTCAAACTTCACTTGAATCATTTGGTCCCCTTTCCTCCTATTTGTCCAAGTAAAATTTTGATTCATCAAATCAATATTAATAAGCCCAAAAGTATTAATCAAATTAGTAAAGTCCAACATACTATCAGAGTAGTCCAAAATTCCCTCAAACTTTTTAGAAGGATAAAGAGGGGTATTAAAATCACCCGCTAGCATCCAATACAAATCAGGATAAGAAGAGAGTTGATTAGCCAAATCCTCCCAAAGATTTTTCCTTAAGCCCCTAGTGTTAGGAGCATAAACATTAACTAGACTCCATTGAAAGGAAGGCAAAAAGAAATCAATCACCAAGCAATTTTTGTTGAAGAAAGAAAGTTTACCATGAAATCTAGAAGCATTTCACATAGTCACTATTCCCCCAGAGGCACCAACAACAGGGCTTATGCAGAAGGAAGCATTAGGCGAAATCCTATCAACAATCAGTTTGAAACCTTCTTCAGACATTTAACTTCCTAAAGTAAAAGAATATCCACTTTGTGATCAAAAATATAGTTTTTGCCCTCATATTCCATGAGAGAATTTTCATTTAAATAACTTTTTGGAGTGATTCTCCAGTGTCTTCTTCTTTCCACTGGAAATCTCCCTAGCTGCTTCTCTTTGTTTGGTTTCTCTCAATGAAGGTTTACCCTTCAAAACATCTAAACCTACATCAGCATTCTTTTTTGGTTTGTGACTCTTTTTCTTTTGGGATGTCCACTCTTCATGGTCACTCAATGAAGTAGTAGCTATGCTCAGAGAAGCTATAGACTGATTAGAATGCTTCTTTGAAGAAGGAGGAAATAGCCCTCCTTTGAGAAAACCCAAAGTGAGTTTCCCTAGAGAAGGATGAGACTTTTTTTGGGCTAAAGACTACAAAGTCACAAACTTCACCTCATCGTCCTAAGTCTCCTCCACTCGATTAAATCCCATCTGTGACTCTACCTCTTTGTCTAAACCCAGCTCTGTCTCCTTAACTTTGTTAAATCTCATCTAGATCTCCTTAACTTTGTCATCTCCCATTTGGGTCTCCTCAATTCTATCAGATCCCATCTGGGTCTCCTCAACTCTGTTATATCCCATATGGGTCTCCTCAACTCTGTCATATCCCATCTGGGTCTCCTCAACTTTATCATGACCCGTCTGTGTCTTCTCAACTCTGTCAAAACCCATCTAGGTCTCCTTAACTTTATTAGTTTCATTCTAGGGCTCTTCAAGATTACCAACCTCTAACTGAATATACCAACCTCTAACTGAATATTCTTAACTTGGTTTGAAATCTCACCTTCTTCCAGGGTTGGTTGTGGAATCTCTTGAGAGTGGAGGTCTAGTCCTTCTCCGGTTCAGAAACCTATAAAGTATTAAGAGCAGAATCTTCTTTTGAGTACTCAGCATTAACCAAGGTCGCCTCCTTATTCTCCATAGCAACTTCCTTATTAATATTTTCCTCATCTTTCTTGAACTTACAATGTGAGATGAGATGCCCTTTCCTCTTACATCTCTGACAGTAAATTGTGGAATTCTCATATGAAATGGGTTGCCTCTAGACTCCATATTTTGAGCTAATGTTAATGAACATGGGCGGAGTCTTATTGATTTCCACATTAACACATAATCTAGCATAAACAAAGCGAGATTTGATGCATGTGGAGTTATCAAAGGTAAAAAAATTACAAAAAGTATTAGCAATAGAACTAAAAATAGATTCATCCTAGTATTCTAAGGGAAAGCCAGGCAAACGTACCCAAACTGGGGCAGTTTTATTAAGATCAATACTAGGGTCAAAACCTGGTTTCCAACAGCCCAAAGAAAGCAAATGTATACCATAAAGCCATGGTCCTCCAGATAAGATAGCCAACATGTCTTCTTTGCTGGTAAAGCGAAAAAGGAATAGCCCTCATACCATACCCACGATAGTCACACTGCCTTTAACATGCCAACGATTGGAGACCCATTTGCAAACCATCTCAATGCTAGGATGGAGAGAGAAAACTTGCCAACCAGGGCAAGATCCATAGAAGCGACAATTGTATCCACCAAATTGTCAGGAACCACAAGGGAAGACCCTTCAGCTATCTCTTTTTGTTGACAAACCACTATCTATCCATTCTTAGAAGATTCCACCTATCCCATCAGAACTGTTTTCTAGTTTGTAGGCCTGGTAGTGTTTGAAACGGGTAGGGGAATAGAGGTACTACCAATTGTAGTACCCTACATCCCCAAGCAACACACGAAAAGTAGATGAGCAAAACCCTAGAAAACATAAACACCCTAGTAGAGAGCATCCATATGTATGTTGTGTATTATGTTATGTTCTCTATCATGTCCATGATGGGCCTCTGATGGATTGTATAACAGAGTAGAATGCAGAGAATAAAATAGTACTTGATGTGTGTAGATTAAATTCCTTAGTTTGTTGATAAATGAAAGCAACTATTATGTGAAATATTGAGAAATGGTTTTGTGTTTCTGTGGGTCACTTGAAGAGAAATGTATTCTTGTATGAGCTTGAATGTAGATTTATGTCGGTGTAGAGAACACATTGAGATTGAATCTTGTTTTTAGTTTAATTGGCTTAATGTTGGCTTAGTCCACCAACTTTAGTTGTTCTTGCTTATCTCATTCCTATTGATCTTGAACACGATGCCATGCCTTAGTGTTTGGCATTGGTAGAGTATATGATGTTGTATGTAAGTTCCATAACTACCTTCAAGTTTGACATAATGTAGGGTATGATGGATCTTTAGTTAGTGCATGAGCACTTAATGTATAGATATTTATGGTATTATAGTTGTCTTTTTATTCTTGTTGAGCTACCAACCTTGGAAATCAGTTTGCTTCAGGAGTTTCTTCTTAGTAGTTAGAGGTTTTCTAGTTTGATGCTGGATGGGATAAGTTGTCCTTTGTATTCCATTTTATGGATACTTGGTGTTAGGCTATGAAGAAGCCTTATGTTTCTTAGTTGATCATGAATTTGTGATTGAGTTGTGTTGTATGATATTTTGGTCTAGCTTAGTTATGAGGAAATGGCAGTATGGTGGAGTAGTCTTGCTCCTTGTTAGTACATTGATGTCATCTTAGATGTGCTCCTAGTGAGTAACAAGTTGCTAAGCCTAGCTTTATAGAAATGTTTACCCCATTAGAGGGTGTGGTTAGATTCTTTCCTCTAAGAATCTATTTGGTTGGTCCTAGTTTTGGTAGTGTAGTGCTAGAATGTTAAAGAAACCCTCTCTTTCAGGAGTGGAGCGTGAGGAAGTATCTCATGTAGGGAAACTATGTCTAGAATTGAGACATGTAGTAATAGTGCTTATAACCTTTTGAGTTAGCTTACTTGATCCTTGATTCTTTTGTTGTGGCTAGTGCCTAAGGAAGGACTATTGAGAGAATAATCTTTTGTTGCAATTTTCCTTAAGAATAGATATGGTAGCTTTGTGACTCTCCTTAAACTTAGTTGAGAGCTTGAGAGGTTATCCCAGCATAGTTGTGATCCTAATTTTTTTTATGGACCTAACTTGTTGTTGCACTTTTTGGGCTAGAACTTCTTCTCATTGCAGTGGTAGTGGGGCAATGGAGTGGTGTAGTCTCAAAGGAGTTGTATGCATGATGGTTGGTTGGTGTACCTTTGGAGATTTATTTTGATATAGGGAATCTCAACCTAGTAAAACTGATTTCTTGAAATTATGTCATGATTTCCATTGCATGTGCATTATGATGAATGATTCCTGCTTATATGTGTCTATGATGGACTAAGATTTGCCTCATTTGGTGTGCTTTGGTGGTGAGATTATTTTTCCTTATAACTTCATTGATTGTGATGATATTTTGATTATGCTCTGACAAGAGTACCATATGTTACTTGTATGGAATTGGGTGGTAGTTGTACCATGTATCAGGTACATGCTTGTATTGGCAGTTGGGCCATGTGTGTGTTGTTTATATTGACTAACATACTTTATTGCACCATTGAAATAGATGGATATTGCACCATTGAAATCATTATTGAAATCATGATAAACTTCTTATCCTTGATCTTTCTAATCATGTAATGATCCTTTACATGTTGAAAACCTGTGATCTTATCTTTTATGTTTCAAAGACCCTATTGTAAATTGTGATATTTCTATTATTGAGACTTTTTTATTTGCCAATGATGATAACAAGTAGTATGGAATGCTTGTTTTTCATCATAAGGGAAAATGTTCTGTTGTCTCATGCGAGTAGGGATGTTGACAAAATGAACATAAATATTTTATTTTATCAAAATGTTTGGGATATGAATAAGATTCTATGAAGGAAAAGATTTAGCTTGCATGATTTTATTCATCTATTTGATGAACAACAACATGCTAATGATGTGTGTAAGTGAATGAATGTTAGATAGAGGAATTCTTGCAGTTATGAACAAACAAGTGCTTGGAGCAATGACACATTGTCAAGTAGGCTGATTTTGACTTTGAGGTAAAACAGAATTAAAGAGGTATGAAGTTTTATCTTGAGTTAAGTTGATCATCGGGACGATGATTCTTTTAAGGGGGAAACGATGTCACGTCTCAAATTTTGGGTTTACTTTAAATGGAAATATTTCATGAATAATTATATGCGGATAGATGAATAATTTGTTATGAATATTTTAATATGAAAAGATGTAATGAAATAAATGTAATACTCATGTTAGTAATGCTTCAGCTATGCTTTGGGTATTTGGATTACAAATCTATTAACGGTAAATTGGAGTTTACTATGAGTTACAGGTTGTCGAAGACAAGGGGTGGTTGAGGTAAAGGAGATTAGTATCCTGGCAGGGTTAAGATGGAGGGATATCATTCACACACTTCATGTAGTGTCATGTAGCTGCATATGTTGCATATTGAATGATTTAATAGTTTAATTTAAATTGCATTTTTATTTTATTTAAATTATATATGATTTTATTACATAGTTAGTTATGGTGATTTAATTAGATTATTAATTCATTGTTATTTAAATATCATGAGTGTTTAGAAAATAGAATAATTGATTTAGTTATTTAATTTGTTTTATTTAGAGAATAATCATATTCTATTTAATTATTAGTTTTATAAATACTTTGTGATAAATATGTGAATTATTTTAATAATATTTTTAGAACTAGAAATAGAATAAAACATGTTTTTGAAACAAAAACTTAATTTAGGAAAAGAAAATCTCTAGAAAATGAAACACTTGAGGAAGAGGAAACAATAAAAGAGGAGTTATAATTCATTTCTTGCTCACTAAAAATTCTATTGAACATCATGCATTCTCAAAAAGAGGGGATCATCATCTTTGAAATGACATTGTGTAAGCATTTTGGGTTCAAGAAGGGAATAGTTCATATCAAGAAGTCTCTGTAAAATCTATAGGAATCAAGCATTCGATTGGAATAGGGAGCAAAATTCTAGGTTCTTATTTAATCTTGGATCATTTGTGGCTGTTGTGTGTTTCAATCTTTTCTTATCAGCAAAATACATGATCTTCTGTTTGAAATTGTTATCACATTATAGGTAGTTGGCTGTAGTTTTGTAAAAGAATTGTTTTGTTTCTATATATATATTAATATTATGACCAATACATGGTAGATTATATTGAATCAACTGAATTCTGTGTTGGATCAACTATATTTTATTGTCCACTGATTGTATATTATATTGATCAATTGTATTTTGCATTGGAACTTCAGTATGCATCTGGAATCGATTCTTTTATACTATGAATTGACTGCATTTATAATGTAAAGAGTATGGAAAATTGGCACAAAGGCTATTATTAACTGTATAGGAAGCAACATTCCCAAATAGTGCCACAATCCCTTAGGGACTACAACCCCATTTGGGGATGGCAGCCTTTGTGATCTATGTTTAACTCCCTTTCAAATGTTTGTAATATCTTCTCAAACAAATATGAAATCCTTGATTACATATAATATTTTGCATAACTTTGATAATACTATTCTTGCTGCGTCTATTCGATAATAGTTCGCTGGTCATTTGATATGTGTGTGTGTGTATATACCATACGAATTTAATTCTCTATGCATAAAGATGTATTGACTGTAATTTTATAATTTGAAAATCAAAAAGTTTATGACTGTAATCTATCATATCAATTTATAGCATGTAGATAATTTGACTGTAATCTTTATTGTCTGAAAAATAGAATGATTGTATTCAATTTTATCATTGATAACTTAGTTTTTAAAAAATTATATATATAATATATATAGATATAATATTTGAAATTGAATTCATTATTTGGTAGAAAAAGAAATATTCTTTTTATTTTATATATTTGCATTAATGAGAAAGACTTTTAGAAACTTTCAAATTATTGAGTTCTTGATAAATGTTATTTATACATTTCAATTGGAAAAACTAGTAGTATATCAAAATTCTTGATTTATGAAGGAAATGCATTATGCTTATCTGGTAGATCATCACATAGATCAGATAAAATAAGGGAAAAATAGTAAACTTTTCATTAAGCAAACCAGTGAAATCATTTGATCAATGAAAATAATGTTTGTATTTTTGAAATATAGATATTTATGATTATGGAAAACCAAACATAGAAAAACTATGTTGTATGTATCTTGGTAAAGTACAACTTTCAGGACATGATGATGAATGTGGGCTTCCAAAGACGATAGTTTTACTTTTTCAAAAACTATCATTTTTATTTATTTGCTTGGCCAAGCAACTGTACCATTGAAACAGATGGATTTGTTTAAAAGCCTAGAACTATGTTTGTCTATGCCACATCATGTTGCAAGAGTTTATGTCATTCTAGGATTAGGATGCATACAGGGAACAGGCACGCATCGAGTGATTCCCTCCTGCTTACACCATTCCAGGTTGCTAGGCTCCTTGTGCAGGGTCAATGCTTTCTTCGAGTTAGGAAGAAACCCAGTGAATTTCAGTACTTCGTGGTTGGGTGGAAAAAGCACCTCAACCACTCTCTTGGTCTTGGTTTGCGAAGGATTGGAGGATCGAGGCAATCGAGATTAGATATTATTATTGATATCGATAATAGCTTTATATGTATTTCTTTGTATGGCTTCATTGCCAAGTTGCAATTATAATATGATTCATGGATATCTTGATGATAGTTCTTCTTTATGTAACATTGAAACAGATGTATTGAAACACCAAGTTGGGTGTATGTAAACTATTTTGTAATCCATTCTAGTATATGGATCATTATTCTTATTCATGGATTCTTGCCATTTTATGTTATTATGGATAATTGGAAACTATTATTGGTTGATTATTTTACTTTTGGAATATGCTTTTCTTTTCGAGTACTATTTTTAGATGGTAGACTTCTGCACCTTACATTTATTAATTTCCTTTTACCAATTATTTCCTTTCTTTTTATTTAATTCCTTCCCATTTTCCATGTTCCCCTTACCCTCATTTTAACTTTAAGTTTTTGCCTTTAATCAAACCATTAAATGTTGTCCCTATCCCCTAGCCTATGTTCAATACCTATCTTCCCTTCCTAAAGTTTTGCCTCTAATCTCACCTTGATTTTTTACCCACACCATTATGTGGTCCCTTTAAAACATAATATTTCCTAGAAATTTTAGTTTACTAGGACTTAAAGACTTCTTCCACTTCCATACGCCCAAGGTGGTGACAATGTATTTATGCTTTCTTGCCTTAAAAATTAAATGGGAATTTCATTAATTGGTGGTGGTTCTTACCTACTACATTTTTCCCACAAATGCACCATTAGGCATGTGTTAAGAGGAACCATTATGCTATAAATCTACCAAATCTCTACCAATATGTCTAGTTTCTATAAAATTACTAGGATGCTCAACACCTATTAATATTTAGATTGTGTATGCAATGGAAAATAATTGTTATAAATTTGTAATCCAAAAATGGTTTTAGTTTTTAGAGGTCATCTCTCCCCTATAAAAGTTGGCACATCTCCATGTCTAAGCCTAAGATAAAATATTTAATTTTACATCCTATAAAAACATTATTTCCTTCCAACCAACTCATTCCAACAATTGCATCATATTGTCCCAAGTTTAAGAGTGTTGCAAGTATGTGCCTAATTAGTGTTGTCATTGATGTCAACATATCTTTGTTGTTATTGGTGTCAACTGTATCCTATTTTGTTATTTATTTAAAAGCTTTATATGTTGAGGATATTGAGAAATTTAGCCCCTTCGGAAGAATCAAAAAGTAAACAGTGAATAATAGTGAATATAGTGAGTTGCATACTAAAGAACAGTCCAGAAGATTGCTCTGCATTTCTTGCTAACTGAAGATCTTGGTCTACGGATTGGAAGTTATTTGCATGGCTAAAGATGCTAAATCTTGAGTTTTAGCCTCCGGTATGAAGATTTGAGTGAGTTACATTCACCAGAGTAAAACTTATTTTTTTTATTATTCATTAGTGCCTGAGAGAAAGTATTCTGCTCCGCAATCCTTTGCATTAAAGTGTTTTTCTCTACAGTTCTAGAGGAAAGTCTGGGATGATGATAAGTGCCGACAATTGCAATGGTTCATGTTTTGGTGGTCCGCAAGCTAACTTTATTTTATGACAGTTGATGATAATGAAGTTCATGTGCTCCAGTGTGAAGAATCTCATGGATAAAGTGGTTTGAGTTTGTGCAGTTGCTCCTGGTGATTTCAACATGCTTGTGGATATCTCCTGATCATGTTCCTACCTTTACATTAGTCTGCGTTAAGGAATTGAGATCGTGTTTGAAGATTATTCCCAGATAACATAACATGTAACCAGTCTTAGCTAACTTGGTTAATTCCAGTGATTGCAGAGATCCCTTGAAGATTATGGAAGCATGTTGTGGCATGGAAGATCATGTTTGAGTCCCAGCTAAGGCATGGCATGATTTGCATACATCTATACTACAATTCCTTAGCATAATTTTGAAATAGGTCAATACCTATTATGTAAATGTTTGTAATGCCGACCTTAGAGGTTGTTCCAATGGTTGATGATTATAGTGCCAACCTTGATGATCATTCCAAGGTTGATGAAGTGTATAAATATTTGTAATTGAGTCATGAAAAATATGTCCTTATGCGAAGATGGGTAGATAAGGAAAGAGGTGGAAAGGCATAGCATAGCAGAGGAACTATTGTACTTCAATGTTTTAATCTTAGACATGAAGAAGATGATTGGTAGTGAACCGCGAGTAGAGTTTAACAGTTTAACAGCCCTCATTGTAATCTTTCTAGGTTTAGGGTTGAGGCAATGAGCCTGCTAGACCTAGTTATACTTCATGGCAGTGAGCCAATATGTTCTAGGACCGTGGAGTGACCAAGCCTGGACATCATTTTTCAAAGATTGCAATATATTTTGAGAGCTAATCCTCTTTGTAGTTTTTCCCCACCTTGGGGTTTTCCACATAAAAATTTTGTGTCTCTTGTGTTTAATATTGCTTCTATGAGGCCGATTATTTTTCCTTCCTTATTTTGATCTTATGCATTTCAGTTGATGACATTATCAGACTATTAGAGACTATGGTTTCATTATGCAAATTTGATTATATCTCCTAATTTTTGTTATAACATTGATTAGACATATGGTGATTTGATTTGGTCATATTTTAATGCAATTTTGTGATTAGACACACGAGATATATTAGATGATGTTTTGTGACGTGATTTCTAGTTATTTATGTGATGATGATTATGTGACATTTGATAGAAAAATGTAGTTTAATTCAAAATTATGTTATAGATGATTATTGTTGTATTCAATGGCATGAATTTAATTCCATTTGCTTCGGCTATGATTATTCATGATATGATTGACACTTGATCAAGATGTGCAGGATTACATTCCTAGGCCATAGGAAATTGGAGGTAGAATTCACACGTGTTATTCCCTATGAAACCGATCCATTCCCAAGAGGGATGAGGATCACGTTTGAAATTAAGTGTTGATTTAAGTGCTTGTTTAAATTTATCATTTTGGCCTAGTACCATTTTATTTAAATTAATTATATCATGTGTTGTATAATTTTTATTGATTTATACCACTTGGTATTATTTTTATTTTTTAGGCCATTTAAAGTGGATTTATGACCCACTAGGTGAACCTTAGTGTCCCAAAATTTACCCTGGGTGGTTACCCATGGGTCTAGGGTCAATTTTGACTAACTAAACCTTGTGTTAACTCACTTTTGGTCACTCTAAACTAAGGTTTAGTCAAAGTGACGAAATTTGATTTAGATAAGGGTGGGAGACGAGTCATGCTTTGGGAAAGACTCATCTCCCTTCCCAAAGTTTGGGAATCCCTTCCCTAAGGAAACTTGGGAGGTCTCCAAGACTCCCAAGTGTGTGGGATCTTCCTCCAAGGCTCTCACACATGTGTGAGAGCATCTTGGAGGGAGATCGCTCTCTTAGAGAATAAGAGGATGCCATATGGCATCCCTTATCCTCATGGAGGCTTGGAGGGAAATGCCACCTCACCACTTGTTCTCTCATACATGTGTGAGAGCACAAGTGGATAAGGTGAGGATTGAGATGGAATTGGAGTATGACACTTGTCACCCTCACACTTCCTCTCCCTTGCAAGTGCCATAGGAGGAGGAAGGAAAAGGTGACAAGTGTCACCTTCTCATTCCCAAAGGCCTAATTAGAAAGCCTATATTACCTCCTCTTGTTGAGGAGTGTGGGGTTCTTGCTTGGAGATTTCTTTCTATTTTGAGCAATTTTTGGGAAAGTTAGAGAGATTTTTGGAGATTGGAAGGTTTCGAGAAGTTTGGAGCTCATCACCAAACATGCTTCCATTATAGGGCTTTTGAAGGTAAGCCTCATGACTATGTTCTTTACCCTTGCATATTTTTATTGTGATGTGTTTGTAGAATTGTTGCTTGTTGTTGCATTTTTTTTTGTGGGATGGGAGTTTGGTGAGAACACCTCCATTTGGAGGTAAGGCTAAACTTGTTTGGGGTAAGGGAAAGGAACCTCCTTGAGGTCACTCCCATATTTTGTGCCATTTGTGGCCTTGAGGGCTTTTTACTTGTTGTGGAGAGTATTTGAATGGCAAGAGTGCCATGGAAGTTTATTTTGAGATATTTAGAGAGTTGTGGTTTTGGAGGTTTTGGCTTGAGGCCATGAGACTTGTTATTTGGTGTTTTGGTGTGGCTTTGAAGTAGAGGGGTCCATTCCCTACCCCCATCAAACTCATTCTCATGAGTTGTGTTATGTGTTTATCCTTGGGGTTGATTTTTGTGTTGTTGTTGCTTGGTCTTGTTGTGGTGTGTTGCAACCGTGTGAATCCCTACCTCCCTAGCTCGGGGGTGACCCACTTGTGGGTCTATGGTAGGGAGAAGGGTATTTTGAAGTGGCTGGATTTTCCCTTTCTTGTTGTGTATTTATTTGCAGGTGCTTAAATGAAGAAATGGAGCTTGATGAGAAGTCCATTTTTGTGTTGCTATAGTCATTTGTTGTTGATTGTTTGAGCCATGGCCTTTGTGGCCCTATTATAAATTTGTTCAAGTCATTTTACCTATGGAGTTGACTGTGATAAATATTGCAATGTAAACATTCTCTATGTTTTAACTAAAATATTTTTCATTCTCTATGTTGTGGAGTTGGTATGTTTTGACAAATGCATGTGAATTTAAATATATATATATATATATATATATATGTTTGTTGTCATTATTATTTTCAAGAAAGAAAATAAACATTAGTTGTGGATTAAGTTTTATTGCTTACAAAGATAGGAAGATAGAAATTTAAGAGATTTATTTTCTATTAAGTTGCTTGAAAATTTTCTATTAATAGTTGTTGTTATGAAAATGGACTGTTAGAGATTTAAATGAAGCTGTAACTATCTTACCTTATAGGTTGTATCCAAATATATATATATATTCTGTGTAGTTGAACTTTCAAAAAAAAAATGCTTCTATTTTATTTTAAGTTCCAAATCTGAAAGTTAGTATCTCTTTTACTTATACCATTGTTTTGAGAAAATAAGTGCAATGTGTATATATATATTTATACATATATATATGGGTGTATATATATATATACTTGTTTGTTTTATTATTTTAAAGTCTAGCTTGATGTTCTTTCCTTTTTATTAATTACTGTGTATATGCAGAAATTATAGGAAAACACAGAAGTTTTATTTTTGCTGTATATATTATAATATTTTTTTAATAATAAAAGGGGCAAAAACTTTATTGAAATTCAAAAAAGAGTATTACAAAACATCAAAGGGCCAAGGCCCTGGGAATCCAAAAGAAACGGCCATACAAAGCATGAAACAACATCATCCTTCACCAATACCATTCCCATCCTCGGCAAGAATCCTCTCCAAGTCATGTCGAAGCTCATGAGGAACCTGCTCCCACTCATCAATCTTCCAGCCATCTAAATGCTCAGAGGCCCACTTAGCCAAACAATCTACTGCCCTATTCCACTCCCTTGGGATATGGACAAAAGACACCATCTCCATCAAAGAACTTATCTGTAGAATCTGTTGCACCATCATAGCCAACTGCCAACTAACGTCAGATACCTTCTATTTATTTAGCAAATTAATCAAAACCTATGAATCAGACTCACAGATAACCTTGTGTCATCCCAAAGCATAAGCCCTCTCCAAAGCGTAGAGGATCGACAAACCTTCCATAAGGTTGATAGTCTGCACTCCTTCATGAACAGAAAAGAAAAAAACCACCGATCCCAAAAAATCCCTGCCAACCCCACCAATCCCAGTAGGTCCAGAATTGCCCCTTGAAGAACCATCAGTATTGAGCTTCAGAATGCCAACTGGAGGGGGTAGCCAACTCCCCACCGTTTGAACTTTCTTAATCACCTGCCTTCCTCTCCTGACACAAGCAGAAGCTGGAGACAACCCTTGAATACCCAATCTATCCACTAACTCAGCATCCCCTTTCTCCAAAGGGAACACCACATCACACTTAGCTTCCACTGTCTCCCAAATCATACCCATAATTTTTTGCCAAACTTGTTGAATCAACAGCTTCTCACCTCAAAATATTCTTCGATCCTGTTCCAACCAAATCTGCTAGAGTATGAAGGAAGGCCCAACATACCACACATCTTACAAGAAAGAGGCCATAGAAGGAGGTCTACCCAAACTACTCCAAAAATCCACCAGGGAGGACGCATGAATAGAGGGTCTTTTCCAAACTTCCCTCCAACAATGGCAAAGCTGCAAAGTCAAGGGACAACGAAAAAACAAGTGAGAGGAGTCCTCTCTACATCCACACAAAACACACATAGAAGGACCCTAAAAACCCCGCTTCTGAATATTATCCCATGTCAAGCACCTATTCAAAGCCAAAGTCTAAATAAAGTAGTTACACTTCGGCCAAGAAAGCTTATTCCACGCTTTCTTCCACCAGTGAACCTCCACCCCATCCAACTGGTGAGATAACAACACCTAATATCCATAAGCAACAGTATAGACACCCTTAGGATTAGGAGACCAAGAAAGAACATCCCCTTCCTAGAGGGAGCTACAACATCTACAAGAAAGAATACTATGAAGCTCAGCTCACTCCTCCTCCATACCAACAATAGGCCACTCATCAGGATTCTTCCATCTCGCCACCACCAACTACCCATGAGAAGAAAAGGACTTGAAATCACTCACCCTTGACCATCCTACCTCATAGAACCTCTAGCATAGAGTCACCAAATTAGGAAACTAAGAAACAATGGGAGGAAAACCACCAGCCCAAGAATCAAACCAAAAATGAGCTTTTGTCCCCCTTTTACAAATCCAAAATAATCCATCCTTGATCAGAGCAGCCCCTTTCTTGAGTGTACTCCAAATCACTGAGCCTTTCCCCACCAAGGGATAACAAGGAATATCAATTTGAGGGATCCCTGGGAAGTATTTCTGTGTTAATATCCTGGCCTAGATCCCATCCTGCTCCACACACCGCCGCTAATACAATTTAGTAGCCAACGCCATCCCTGACAATGATGACTGCCTTAACCCAAGGCCACCAAACTACTTCAGGCTACAAACAATGTCCCATCTGACAAGGCTCCATTTAGAGGACAATAAGCTACCAGCCCATAAAAACTATCTTGCTAAGGAATCCAATTCCCTAACAAAACCCAAACCACTTGAATCATACATCTATAAATGGGGAGGGCCTGCACCATAGACTTGAGCAACTAAACATGACCCGTAAAGGACAACCAACAGTGGGTCCAATGATTAACTTTCACATGAAATTTATCTAGAATATTCTGCCAAGAATCCCTGGGTAGTCTACCAACAGAGATGGGAATACCAAGATAGGTCAAAGGGAGACCTCAGTCAGAAATCTCAAGATATGAGTAATTCTCCTCTGAATGGAACCTAAAGTATTGAAGAAAAAGATGGAAGACTTATCTTCATTAATCAATTGGCCTGAAGAAGCAAGATAAACATCCAACACCTTGTGCAAATTTGAAGCTTCCCTAATTGTAGCCATACCCATCAAAGCAGTGTCATCAACAAACTGCAAGTGAGACTGTGGAGGTAAACCACCTCCCCACCCCTACCCATGAATGAAACCTAACTCCACATTTCTTCTTATCAAACATCCTAGACCTTCAACAAGAAGAAACAAGTAAGGAGAGAGAGGGTCACCCTGCCGTAAACCCTAAGAGGCACCAAAAAGCTCAGAGTGCTCATCATTTATTAACACAGAGAAGGAGACCGAAGTAACACAACTCATAACCCAATAAATCCACTCATCCCCTAAACCAAAAGCACCAAGAACCTTCCGAAGGAAGGACCATCTAACTCTATCATAAGCCTTAGCCATATCAATCTTGATGAACATTGCCTTATCTTTCAAACTAGCCATAGAGTGAATGGTTTCAATTGCAATAACAACCCCATCTAGAATCTGTCGTCCCGCCACAAAAACCACTCTGTTCCTCAGAGATCAACCACTTTTTCAACCTATCAGCAATCAATTTAGAGATAATTTTATAAATTACATTGCAAAGAGAGATAGGACAAAATTAACTTAACCTATCCACCCCATCATACTTTGGGATGAGAGCAAGGAAGGTAGAATTCAAATCCCATAACATATGTTTATTCTTATGAGACTCCTAAACAACCGCCAACATGTCCAACTTGATAATCTCCCAGAATTCTTGAAAAAACTCAATCAGGAAACCATCAGGGCCAGGAGCTTTCCCCCTCTTCATTTGAAACACAATCCCCTCTAGCTCCTCAATCAAAATATCACTCATAAGATGCTCATTCATCTCCCTAGATACCAAAGAAGGGATACAAGAAAGGACCTAAGTGTCCTCATCAGAACCCCCCTACGAGTCCTCCCTGAATAATGAAGCAAAATATTGCAAAGCTTCAGGTGAGATTTCATGAAAAGAAGAAAGAGTTTCACCCCTATCATTCACCAGAGCAGAAATAGAATTGCCATGTCTCCTGGCTTTCACCGAGTTGAAGAAAAAAGTAGTATTTTTATCCCCTTCCTAAAGCCACTCAATCCGAGCCTTTTGTTTCCAAAAAACTTCCTCTCCTAGCTCACACTCTTCCAGTGCTTTCAAAGCCCTAGTCTCCTCTCGCAACAGGTCCTCAGTCACTCCATCCCCCCTGATCAACCTCATAATACCATCCAACTCAGCCTAGGCAGCAATCTTAGCATGGAAAATGTTTCCAAAGCATTGTCGATTCCAACGTTTAAGCTGATACTTGACAAATTGAAGTAAATTACCAAAAGTATACATTATTGTACCATAAGCAGGTCTACCATACTCCACCATTCAGCAACATAGTTATGGAGAGAGGAGTCATGCAACCACATAAGCTAGAACTTGAAAGAAGGAGACCGAGGCACACGACATGAAGAAATAGTCATCTTGATAGGCCAATGATCTAAGCCTCTCCAATCCAAAATTTTAGAGCTAGAAGACCACAACCCACCAACCCAGTAGCAAGAAACTAGAAAGCGGTCAAGTCATTCCACAATGTAGTTATTCTGAATCCTCCAATTGTTCCAAGTAAACTAGCCATTAATGGGCTTGATATCAACAAGATTTAAAGCTAAGATGTTATCCGGAAGTAGCAACGCAGAAGGCTCAAGCCTCGCAATACCACCCCGCTTCTCAGCCAACTTAGAAATAGCATTGAAGTCTCCAGCCATAATCTATGGATGGAAAGGAACCATGCTTCAGACAAACTAGATATGGGACCACAAAAGTTGCTTACCCTGAAGTTTAATAGGTGCATAGATATTGGAGAAGAGAAACGACTCCCCTGTCTCAAAACAAGACGCAATCATAGAGATAGAAAACTGAAAGGACAACCACCAAAGAGGGTGGATCTTTCAAGGATTCCATAAACAAGCCACTTCCCTAGCAGACCCTTGAGCACCAATACACTGGCACTCTCCACTACCCCACAACTTGGGCACTAAACCAAACATACACTCCACTGATAACTTAGTCTCCTAAAGGAAAAGAACATCAGGAAAATGACTTCTAACCAAATCACGAATAGCTTTTTGTCGAGGGCCATTGTTCAAGCCCCTTACATTCCATGATAGAACAATCATTTCAAGGGGCCTGAAAAATGGGAATCTAGAGTCTTAACAGACCCTGACTCTACCAAAGTTTCCCCTGTTAATTTAATCTTTTCCAAATCCTTTTTTCTACTAAGCTTGGAAGACTTCTCCCCAGCCCCTTTTTTTGGATCCTTTTGATGAAGACCCAAATGAGAAGAAGAAGACTTATTATTCTTCACCCCCTCAGTACCTACATTCAAAACAAGAGGAGATCCATCCTCACCACCCTACTTCCCTACTATAATAGGAACTGATTCCACCTGGACTTCCATTTGAAGATCTATGTCCATTTGCAAAGCCCTATTATCCTGCAAACCCTGAGTAGCTTCAAAAAGAAGGCCCTCCTGTCCTGTACCCAAAGCACCCTGATCCAGATTAACCAAGCTCGGATTCACTTCCTGCTGGCTGAGATCATCTAAAACTTCAAATTTGTTGAAAGAATCTTCATCCTGCCTTTCCTTCAAAGTCCTCTTTTGACCACGATTCCTATTTTGAACCTTGACAGGAACGAAACCATCAGCCCCATCCACATCACCAGGAATGGGTTCCTTCCCCTTTTCAACCCTAGGGGGATTGCGGGGAGGCTGGGAATCCACAAGCCTAGCCTTTGGGCATCTCCTCTGTAAATGTCCATATTCATGATAGAGATGACACCGAAAAGGAAGAGTCTCATAGTCCAACTGTTGCACCCAAGAGTAAGGACCCGCACACATATCCGCCAAATCTGGCAAAGGTTTACTTAAATCAATCTCAATACAGATACAACAAAAGTTATCACCTTTTTAACTTGAGTCTGTTGTGAAGCACCAACTGGTTTTCCTAGCATCGAAGCCAGCAAGTGCAAAACATCATTCTACCAGCATTCCACAGGAAACCTCGGAAGCCGAACCCATACCAGAACCTGATTCGGAAGCTCTTCAGTAGGATTAAAGCCCGCATGCCAAGGTCTAATAAATAACCTAATCTGATTATGAAAACAGGGGCCTCCTTCAAAGGCCTTGTTGAGACCCACCAAGCAATTGAATGAAACCATGAAATAGTTATTTGCTAAAAGCATAACCTCCATTTCTCCCTCTGGAATCCAAGTCCGTTGAGCCCATGATTCAAGAAATTGTAATGAAACACACATCCCCATAAACTTGCAAAGAAATGCATGCTTTGAATAATAGTCAATATCTTCTGCAATCATCTCCAACGGGCTAACCAATTTTGGCCTCTCCTCACAATGTTCAAGAAATCCATTGATCTTCATAATTCGTGTACCACCAGACAAACCTAAACCAACCAACCCTAGATCTGGTGTGAACAAGTTATTATTAAAAACCTTTGAAGCATGCAAAGGAGAATTCGTACCAACCGTTGCTGAGTGAAAATCCATCTTGGGACTAGCCCCCTAAAGACTCCTCGATTGGCATTGAAACTAAACAAGACCCAAGGTGGGCATGTAGGCCCCCAAGAAAAAAGAACCACCACTAGGGTTTAACCGACCCACCACCCAGTACTACCTTCAAACTACAGACCCAAACCAACCAGGCACAAAAACCCCACCCGCAGCCTCCAACCAAGCACAAAACCCCCGCACGCTCAGGGAGAAAGAGACACTGATGCAGATGAAAAAACTTTGTACTAA
Source organism: Cunninghamia lanceolata (assembly GCA_027924645.1). NCBI lineage: Eukaryota > Viridiplantae > Streptophyta > Pinopsida > Cupressales > Cupressaceae > Cunninghamia > Cunninghamia lanceolata. The sequence goes on along the minus strand of BSBN01000158.1, from coordinate 5,893,819 downwards.
AAAAAATCACAACCCCATACCTCCCCAAAACACATGTACTCCCCACACTTCGCACAGCCAAGAAAAAACAAGAAGATCGGGCTAGGGCACGAATGCCCTAGCTCGACATGCAAAGCAAAAAATTGACATCCTCCAAACTGCGTTACTTTTTTTAGCGTTCGTATATATTATAATATATATACACATATATATATAAGTGTATATACATATTTATATATACAATAATAGAGAATATACATGTTCTAAATTGATGGCATTTATAAATCAGTGTATATATATATAGCAGCTAATACACATTTTGTATTTAGCAGAATAGAGTTTAATATATAAAAATAAATGCAATTGTTGACAAGTTTCTTTGGGGCTGAAACCCTAATGCCAAAAATTTTGGTGTTAGAAAAAGAAAAGAAAGAGGAGGCTGAGGGACGACGGCCTAGCCGCCACCCCTCTGCCCTTGCTGTAACTTTTGGTGTGGGGAGGGGGCTGTGCCTCCCCCCACACCCGTGGGTGTGGGGGGAGGCACAGCCCGCTCCCCACACCATCCCTTCCCCTAAAAATTGCGCCCATACCCTCTGAGTAGACTCCTTTTGGCGGTGGCAACAACACTTCAATGCCCATCCTCTGTGTCTCTTCGGTGTCATTTATGCCTGTAAAAAATCAGCACTTTAACATTAATATATATATATATATATATATCACTAGGCTCATTTAGGGCACATTATTATTTCTGCAACTTTGATTAATTTGTAGTTACCTCATTTTTGTAGGATGCCTCCCTGGTGAGTTCGACGAGCGCAATCCTGCCACACTACATCCGCCGAGGTGGATAGTGATTCATTAGCTGAGGGATAGGTACAGCCAGCCCCACCAGTGCCACAGGCACCACTAGCCCTACCAGATATTGGGCCACAGATATTATAGGTAGTTTTAGATAGGCTTCCACCAGCCTTAGTTGAGCCGCGCATAGAGCCACGTGTTGAGCCCTGCAAGGATCCACAAGAAGAGCCATGCGTGGAGCCACGAGCAGAGTCCCATGTCGAGCCACGTGTGGAACACCATGTTAAGACGTGAGGGGCACCACATGTGGAGCTATATGTTGAGGTGCCAAAGACAACGGTAGAGGAGGTTGGATCAGCCGACAGGGCCCGTAGCAAGAACCCTCCACATCATGCTAGGCGTGATGAGGTAGTACGAGTAGAGCACATTGTTCACAGACCTTATGACTATTATACAGATGAGCCTATCAGAGGGCATAGGGATACAGGGGATTCCATTAGGGATTTGTTGAGGCTGAACCCTCCTAATTTCGTCAGGACCATAGAGGGAGCTGAGGCAGAGGCCTGGCTCATCATCTTAGATAGATGCTTCGCATTGCATCCTTACGAGGGCAACATAAAGTCTCGTGTGGTAGTACACCTATTACATGATGCAGTAGCTACCTGGTGGTGCACTGAGGAATGCAAGCGTCACCTATCATTACACACTCTCACATGGGAGACCTTCATTGAGCGCTTCAATGCATGATACTTATCAGACCATTATAGGTAGCATCACATAGATGACTTTCATGACCTTTAGTAGAGAGGACTTATAGTTTCTCAGTATGAGGGTAGATTTACCAAGTTGTCTCGATATGCAGAGTATCTCCATGACGAGAAACTCATGGTTCATAAGTTTATCAGAGGACTGAACCACAACATAGCAGGGCATGTTTGCATGGCAGACCCCCAGACTTTGAGTGATGCTACCGAGAAGGAATATATCACTGAGGAGATATAGGGACGAGGGCAGAGTTCATGCCCTTAATTTTAGGATCATGGGTAATAGTAGCATCAGCAGAGTTTCAGCAGACCATCACAGCCACCTCATAGGGGAGGATTTAGTTCCACACCCTTACCTCCTAGGCCCCCACAGTAGCAGCAGCAACAGAGAGCCAAGACACAGCAGAGGGCACATGAGGGGCATAATAGAGGTTGGCAGCAGAAGGGCTCATACAAAAATTAGAGGCAGCAGGGACCACTTGTGGGACCCGTGAGGTCACAACAGTCATATAGGGGCTCACATGGGTCCATGGATAGATTAGGACAGCAGCAGTCAAGTAGGAATTAGACTGGATAGGTACAGACTAGGGGCCCATGTTATATGTGTGGTGGAGTAGGACACCTAGCCAGAGAGTGTCCACAAGGCTTTACAACAGGGGGTAGCCTCATACAGGAGGATTCGAGTAGACTATTGGTGATGTGGGTAGGTCCCACCGTATGTTCACAGCGGTTGATAACCACCAGGCTGATTTTCAAGCGTCAGTGATTGAGACATTAGGTATGATAGGGGGTATCCCCATTTCTATTCTCTTTGATTCTGGTGCTACTGACTCTTTCATATCTCCATCATTAGTGGAACGTTGCAGGTTGGTGGCCTCTAGGCAGGGTGATAGGTGGGTGGTTGAGTTAGCCTTAGGGGCCAAGATGATAGTAGATGCCTTAGTCCATGACTGCAAGATTTATTTGGGACCGTTTGCCACAGTATGTGACCTTAGAGTTATGAAATTAGGATCCTACAATGTGGTGTTGGGTATGGACTGGCTTGCGGCTCATCGAGCCAAGCTAGATTGTTGTCGAAAGGTGATTAGCTGTTTAGACGATCATGGTACATCAGTTGGATAGTGGGCATGCAGAAGCCCACAGTAGTGTGTATGATATTTGCTCAACAGCTTAAGCACTACATGTGAAAGGGATGCTAGATGTTTGCCATCACAGTGAGTGACAGATCAGATGATGAGCCTAAGACATCTTTGGATGATCATCCCATCCTTAGAGAGTTTGCCGATGTGTTTCTAGTAGAGTTACCGGGGATGCCACCCTGTCGTGAGGTAGACTTTCACATTGATTTAGTGCCAGGTGCCAAGCCAGTGTCTCATGCACCCTACAGAATGACCACACATGAGCTCATAGAGCTCAAGTTATAGATGGAGGACTTGCTCGAGAAGGGGCACATCCGACCGAGTGTTTCACCTTGTGGTGCTCCTGTCATCTTCATGAAGAAGAAGGATGGGTCTCTTTGATTGTGCATGGACTATAGTCAATTGAATAAGGTGACGGTGAAGAAATATTATCCTCTGCCCAAGATTGATGATCTTTTCGATCAGATGTAGGGAGCTAGGGTGTTCTCTAAGATTGACCTAAAGTTTGGTTACCATCAATTACGTATCACAGAGGTAGACATCCATAAGACCACCTTCTAGACTTGATATGGCCACTATGAGTTCATTGTGGTCCCCTTCGGTTTAACGAATGCCCCTGCAGTGTTCATGAATCTCATGAACGGGGTGTTTCGTACCTACTTAGATCAATTCGTGATTATTTTCCTCGATGACATTTTGATCTATTCACAAATCAAGGAGGAGCATGAGGAGCACCTATGTTAGATTCTATAGTGTTTGAGGGAGCAAAATCTTTATGAGAACTTGGCAAAGTGTGCATTTTTCAGGACAAAGGTACAATATCTGGGGCATATCCTATCTGGCGATGGAATCTCAATAGATCCATTGAAGATTAGGGCTATCAGAGATTGGCCAGCACACACCAGTGTGATAGAGGTCAGGAGTCTTATGGGGTTAGCTGGTTATTATCATCGCTTTGTTGAGGGTTTCTCTCAACTAGTGCACCCCATCACTTCCCCTCAGTAGAAAGGCAAGAGATTTCTATGGACTGAGAAGCATGAGAGGGCCTTCAGGGTCCTCAAGGAGCATCTCACCAGTGCTCCCATTTTAGTAGTTCCTGATCTTGCAGCATATTTTATGGTTTGCATGGATGCATCACTTGAGGGATTGGGAGCCATACTTATGCAAGGTGGTAGAGCAATCATGTATGAGTCATGAAATCTCAAGTCTTATGAGCTGAACTACCCCATGCATGACTTGGAGTTAGCAGCAGTGATTCATGCTCTAGTTCGTTGGAGACATTTCTTATTGGTTCATCGCTTTGAGCTCCATTCAGATCACCACAGTCTTTAGTATATCTTTACATAGCTGAATCTGAATGCTCGTCAGCGGCATTGGATGGAGTTTCTTTGTGAGTATGACTTTGATGTCCACTACATCAAAGGGAAGGAGAACGTGGTTCCTGATGCATTGAGTCAGAGGTGCCATGAGCTCTTGACCTTGACTCTGAGTGTGGACTTGAGAGGATGCATTATTCAGCATCTGCCAGAGGACAAGTGATTTCTTGAGGTGCAGTAGGAGATCAATTCACAGAGGGCCCTTATGGGCAAGTTTGTAGGGTATTCACTTGAGGCAGATGCGTTACTTCGTCATCGACAGCACATCTATGTACCCCGCGCAGGTGACCTACATATTGTAGTGTTATCATAGGCTCACATAGCACCATATGCAGCACATCTAGGGGTGAAGGAGATGCATGCCAACTTACGACATCTGTACCATTAGGCAGGTATGAGATGGGATATTGCAGAGTTTATTCCTCGATGCCTTGAGTGCCAAAGGGTGAAGGCCAAGCATCAGCATCCAACAGGTCTTTTATACCCACATGAGATACCTGAGTGGAAATGGGACACCATTTCCATAGATTTTATTGTTGGTCTTCCTATGTCTTCATTTCACCATGATGCCATTATGTTGACAGTCGACAAGTTGACCAAAGTGGCACATTTCTCACCTATACACATGATGTATAATGCGCCAGCAGTGGCAAGAGTATTCTTAGACGATATTGTGAGATTACATGGAGTACCTCACCGCATCATTTTTGACAGAGACCCAGTGTTCACTTTAGCATTTTAGAGAGCCTTGCAACAGGTGTTGGCCACACAACTTAACTTTAGCTCTGCCTATCATCCCAAGATAGATGGACAGACAGAGTGGGTGAATTAGGTGTTGAAGGACATGCTTTTGTTAGCTGCCGTTGCACCAAAAGATCGACCTATTAATGCCCGATACAACCACTTGACTTAACAAGCACGGGAGGTGGTTAAGCCCTTGTCGCAAACCACTGTAGTACAGCACTGAACAAGGAGACCAAGGGTCACACCTTGAAACAATCCCCCCTTAGTGCAAGCATGGGGTTTGAACCCGTGACCTCAGCTCTGATACCAATTGTTAGCTGTCGTTGCACCAAAAGATCGACCTATTAATGCCTGATACAACCACTTGACTTAACAAGCGTGGGAGGCGGTTAAGCCCTTGTCTCAAACCACCGCAGCGCAGCGCTGAACAAGGAGACCAAGGGTCACACCTTGCAATAGCTTTGTATGTATGTTATGGACCATCAGTCTAGATGGGAGGAGTATCTATATCTGGTTGAGTTTACCTACAATAATGGGCATCACAGCTCGTTGGCTATGCCTCCTTTTTAGGCTTTATATGTTAGACCATGCAAGACACCATTGAGTTGGGATTGGATAGAAGACAGGGTTGCCATTGGTCCAGAGTTAGTTCAGGATATGGAGCAGTAGGTCACACGTATTTGGTAGAGACTTCAGGAGGCACAGGATAGACAGAAGAAGTATGCCGATGCTAAGAGGACTGATCGAAGCTTCTCAATAGGTGACAGGGTATTCCTTAGAGTGCAGCCACACAAGAGTCCAATCCATTATGGAAAGGGCTCTAAGCTCACACCACAATTTGTAGGACCTTTTGAGATCTTGGAGTGGATAGGACCTATTGCCTATCGTCTAGCATTGCCACCTAGCCTGTCACGTATCCACGATGTCTTTCATATTTCTGTATTGAGGCGATATATATCTGATTTATCTCACGTATTGGACTGGAGTGCTCTATAGGTAGAAGCGGACAGGCAGTTGGCTTTGGAGTCAATTCACATATTGGCTTGTCAGACGCTAGGCCTTTGAGGTCGAGAGCTGGACCAAGTTAGGGTCTAGTGGGATTGTTACGATGAGGTCACAACGACTTGGGAGGATGCAGCTAGTTTGAGGGCACTCTATCCTCACCTTTTTGACGACTTCCAGGAGGAAGTTTAGTCTTAGGGGGGAGGATGTGAGGCTAATTATTTTTCCTTTCTTATTTTGATCGTTATACATTTTAGTTGATGACATTATCAGACTTTTAGAAACTATGGTTTCATTATGCAGATTTGATTATATCTCCTGATTTTTGTTATGACATTGATTAGACATATGGTGATTCAATTTGGTCATATTTTGATGTTATTTTATGATTAGACACGAGATATATTAGATGATGTTTTGTGACGTGATTTCTAGTTATTTATGTGATGATGATTATGTGACATTTGATAGAAAAATGCAGTTTAATTTGGAATTATGTTATAGATTATTATTGTTGTATTCAATGGCATGAATTTAATTCTAGTTGCTTCGGCTATGATTATTCATGATATGATTGACACTTGATCAAGATGTCAAGGATTACATTCCCAGGCCACGAGAAATTGGAGGTAGAATTCACACATATGTTATTCCCTATGAAACCGATCCATTCCCAAGAGGGATAAGGATCACGTTTGAAATTGAGTGTTGATTTAAGTGCTTGTTTAAATTTATCATTTTGGCCTAGTACCCTTTTATTTAAATTAATTATATCATGTGTTGCATAATTTTTATTAATTTATACCACTTGGTATTGTTTTTATTTTTGAGGCCATTTAAAGTGGATTTATGACCCCCTAGGTGAACCTTAGTGTCCTAAAATTTACCCTGGGTGGTTACCCATGGGTCTAGGGTCAATTTTGACTAACTAAACCTTGTGTTAACTCACTTTTGGTCACTCTAAACTAAGGTTTATTCAAAGTGACGAAATTTGATTTAGATAAGGGTGGGAGATGAGTCATGCTTTGGAAAAGACTCATCTCCCTTCCCAAAGTTTGGGATTCCCTTCCCTAAGGAGACTTGGTAGGTCTCCAAGACTCCCAAGTGTGTGGGATCTTCCTCCAAGGCTCTCACGCATGTGTGAGAGCATCTTGGAGGGAGATGGCTCTCTTAGAGAATAAGAGGATACCATATGGCATCCCTTATCCTCATGGAGGCTTGGAGGGAAATGCCACCTCACCACTTGTTCTCTCACACATGTGTGAGAGCACAAGTGGATAAGGTGAGGATTGAGATGGAATTGGAGGATGATACTTGTCACCCTCACACTTCCTCTCCCTTGCAAGTGGCATAGGAGGAGGAAGGAGAAGATGACAAGTGTTACCTTCTCACTCTTCAAGGCTAAATTAGAAGGCCTATATCACCTCCTCTTGTTGAGGACTGTGGGGTTCTCGCATCTTAGAGATTTCTTTCTATTTTGAGAAATTTTTGGGAAAGTTAGAGAGATTTTTAGAGATTGGAAGGTTTGGAGAAGCTTAGAGCTCATCACCAAACATACTTCCATCATAGGGCTTTTGAAGTTAAGCCTCATGACTATGTTCTTTACCCTTGCATATTTTTATTGTGATGTGTTTGTAGAATTATTTCTTGTTGTTGCATTTTTTTTTGTGTTGGATGGGATTTTGGTGAGAGCACCTCCATTTGGAGGTAAGGTTCCACTTGTTTGGGGTAGGGGAAAGGAACCTCCTTGAGGTCACTCCCATATTTTATGCTATTTATGGCCTTGAGGGCTTTTTATTTGTTGTGGAAAGTATTTGAATGGCAAGAGTGTCATGGAAGTTCATTTTGAGATATTTGGAGAGTTGTGGTTTTGGAGGTTTTGGCTTGAGGCCATGAGACTTGTTATTTGGTGTTTTGGTGTGGCCTTTAAAGTAGAGGGGTCCATTCCCTACCCCCATCAAACTCATTCTCATAAGTTGTGTTATGTGTTTATCCTTGGGGTTAATTTTTGTGTTGTTGTTGCTTGGTGCTTGTTGTGGTGTGTTGCAACCGTGTGAATCCCTACCTCCCTAGCTCGGGGGTGACCCACTTGTGGGTCTATGGCAAGGAGGAGGGCATTTTGAAGTGGCTAGGTTTTCCCTTTCTTGTTGTGTATTTATTTGCAGGTGCTTAAATGAAAAAATAGAGCATGATGAGAAGTCCATTTTTGTGTTGCTATAGTCATTTGTTGTTGATTGTTTGAGCCATGGCCTTTGTGGTCCTATTGTAAATTTGTTCAAGTCATTTTACCTATAGAGTTGGCTGTGATAAATATTGCAATGTAAACATTCTCAATGTTTTAACTAAAATGTTGTTCATTCTCTATGTTGTGGAGTTGGTATGTTTTGAGAAATGCATGTGAATTTTATATATATATATATATATATATATATATATATATATATATATATATATATGTTTGTTGTCATTGTTCTTTTCAAAAAAAAAATAAACATTAGTTGTGGATTAAGTTTTATTGCTTACAAAGAAAGGAAGATAGAAATTTAAGAGATTTATTTTCTATTAAGTTGCTTGAAAATTTCTATTAATAGTTGTTGTTATGAAAATGGACTGTTAGAGATTTAAATGAAGCTGTAATTATCTTACCTTATAGGTTGTATATATATAGTGTAGTTGAACTTTCAAAAAAAAAATGCTACTGTTTTATTTTAAATTTCAAATCTGAAAGTTAGTATTTCTTTTATTTATAACATTGTTTTGAGAAAATAAGTGCAATGTATATATATACTTGTTTGTTTTATTATTTTAAAGTCTAACTTGTTCTTTCCTTTTTATTAATTACTGTGTATATGCAGAAATTATAGGAAAACACAGAAGTTTTATTTTTGCTGTATATATTATAATATATATATACACTTATATATATATATAAGTGCATATACTTATTTATATATACAATAATAGAGAATATACATGTTCTGAATTGATGGCATTTATAAATTAGTGTATATATATATAGCAGCCAATGCACATTTTGTATTTAGCATAATAGAGTTTAATATATAAAAATAAATGTTGAAACCCTAACACCAAAAATTTTGGTGTTAGAAAAAGAAAAGAAAGAGGAGGCAGAGGGGCGGCGGCTGGCCTCCTCTTTCTTTTCTTTTTCTAACACCAAAATTTTTGGCATTAGGGGGGAGGCACGGCCCCCTCCCCACATCGTCCCTTCCCCTAAAAAATGTGCCCAAACCCTCTGCGTAGACTCCTTTCAGCGGCGGCAGCAACACTTCGATGCCCATCCTCTGTCTCTTCGGCATCATTTATGCCTGTCAAAAATGTAGCACTTTAACATTAAAATATATATATATATCACTGTATTTTTTCTAAAAAACAAATACACTACTCCTTTCAGCATACACAGTTTCAACTTGGTAAATAGATATATATTTTAGTATATATATGTATATATGCAAAATATATACACAAATATGAGTAAATATATATACATATATCAAATGGGCATTCACAAAACCTACAGGGTATACGTAATGAGTATACCTCCTCAGAACACTTCCTCTCATGGCTGCCTCCTACTTTCAACCTGCAAGCAAAACTAGAAGGGAAAAGAAAGCAAACAAAATGAGAGAATGAAGAGTTAGGGTTTCCTTAAGGAAACGATAAAAAAATAACTTAGGGATTTCTTTTAGAAAACCAATTTTTAAAATGGGACTTAGGACTTTTCAATTTGGAAAACAATACTTTAATGAGAGGAGTTTGTGAGGGATTTGTTTTATTGCTTTATTTTAAAACCTCTATTTTACCTTGCTTTTATTTTATCTCTTGTGCTCATTTAATTGATTTATAATTTAATTGGGGTTTTGCATTTTTGTTTTATTGCCTTGTGAGTTACATTTTAAAAAGGAGGGATTGAATTTTTGTTTAGATGGGAAGTGTGTTCCCTTTGAATTTAGATTTCATTTTAATTAGGGTATTTACTTTATTCCCTAGTGTGATTTTATTATTTTTATCTTTTTTTTCGATTTTACTATTATTTTATGGGAAAGAGTATTTTAATCTCTTCCCTTCTCTATTATACTGAGTTAGTTAATAAATATAATGCCAAAATTATATTTATTAACAGACTCAAAATTGAAATCTAATTTGGCGTCATGTAATTATTTTATTATTTTATTTCCATTTTTTTTTTTACCTTTTAATGCAAGGTCAATTTATTTGACCTTGGCAGAGTATTTATTTTGTTATTTTAAATTGTTTTAATTTTATTCTTAAGTTTAAATTTTTATTCTTAAGTTTTGTTTAATTTCTTATTGGAGTTTTATTTTAAAAATTTTAAGTCGATTATTGAAAACGCGTTATGCTGTCGAATTTTTCCTAGATTTCTAGTGATTTAATTTTACGATATTTTATTAACTTTTATTTCACCATTCCACTTTAATCATGCATCCATCATGTCATCATTCTCTTAATCATTATTTCAATTTCATTTTGATCTGAGTTAGGGTTAGGTTTCGAATATGACGAATCCCCTTCTCACCTAGGAAACTTAGGGTTGGGATTAAAATCGTTCTAACCCTATAAGCACCACACTTCGTGTTGCATACCCCCTAGATGGCTATCATCACGCAGGGGACTACGTAGGACAACTCACTTTCCCAAACTATGTTGACATGTTTACGCCTTATGCGTATTACCACCGACCACATAGACGCGTGCAAGGGGGTTCCTAGGGATATGTAGAAAAGTTTTTCGTAATTCATGTCATGACCACATGGCAATGTGGACATGACACGTGTGTTGTGTGTCATGGCCACATGGAAAATGTGGGCATGATAGCTTCTGTGTTTAAGTTTCTAATTTCATGCATTCATTGTTTAATCATAATAATTGTGGACAAGTGATTAATGTTTAAGTGCAAAAGTGTTTTGAGTTTTTGGGACAACTAATTCACCCCCCCTCTCAGTTGTTCGGTGCTTTTTAATAATTGCTATCAGAGCAAGGTTCCTCTAAAAAAAGTCTAACAACTTGAGGAAGATCCAAAATGTCTTATAAGAAGGAAGCAATGCATTTCAATGGCATGAATTATGCTCTTTCGAAGGCACAAATGAAAATCCATCTCCTTTGTCTTGGTTACAAAGTATGGAAAGCTGCAGAAGAAAAATACACCATGCCTCAAAATGGTTTGATGACTGAAGATGAAATCAAAGAATATGAGGTGGATGTCAAAGCAAAAGATGCTCTGTTAAGTTCATTAAATGACTCAGTACTGACAAAAGTTGTGGATCTTGAAACTGCAAATGAGGTATGGGAGAAGCTAAAAAATCTATATGAAGGAGATGATTCTATGAAGGAGGCCAAGCTACAAAGTATGAAAGTGAAATATGAGAGTCTAAAGATGAATGAAGATGAAAACATAATAGCCTTTATGCAAAGAGTTGATGAACTTGTCACTGGGATAAAAGGTATAGGGGGAACTCTTGGTGATAAGGAAGTTGTGATGAAAATTCTCAGATCACTACCAAAATCCTACAGTCACAAGGTAGCTGCAATTGAAGAATTTATGCAAGTAAAAGCTATTGACATAGATCAGTTACTTGGTAAGCTTATTTCTTTTGAAATGAGAGAGTTTGGTGATGCCCTACCAAAAGTTGAGACTACCTTCAAAGCCAGTACTTCTGGGAAAACCTCCAAATCAAAAAAGTACAAGGTAGAATCTCATGATAAGTTTGATGAAATTAAAGCCAACTTTGTGGATAGACTGCAAAGAGGATTTGATAAGTTTAAAGGTAAATTACCTTTTAAATGTTTTTCATGTCATAAAGTAGGCCACTTTGCTTCCAGATGTCCTGAAAGAATTGAAAGAAATAGAGAAAGATATGAGAACAGGCCTATGATCCAAAAGAAATGCTATTATGTTGAAGATTTTGATGATGATGGAGTATCAAATTATGGTGAACCAGATAATGCTAGTACTTCTGGTAATGAATGCTTGTTTATTGCTAATAAGGAAGAACTTGTATCTACTAATCCTACTAGCTATGTGAAGGAAGGAAAACTAGTGGAAAGTACTTTGGCTTCTCAAGTTGTTGTAGACAAAGATGAATGGGTTATTGATAGTGGCTGCTCTCACCACATGACTGGTGACAAAAGTAAATTTGTGAGTTTGGAAAGATATGATGGTGGACTAGTTAGGTTTGGAAATGATACAACTGGTAAGATTTGTGGAAAAGGATCTATTGCTTTTGATGGAAATCATAATACTGAAGATGTCTTGTATGTGAAAGGATTAAAGCACAATCTTTTGAGTGTGGGTCAAATGTGTGACAAAGGTTATAATTTAAGCTTCAAGGACAATGGAACTGATAACTATTGTTTGTTGGCTCAGACTAATGAAAGTTGGCTATGGCATAGAAGGTTGTGTCACATCAATTTTGATAACATTATGAGGATAAGTACTGTACAGGTTGTTAGAGATTTGCCTAAGCTTGTGAAGCCTGCTAATCCTATTTGTAAGGAGTGTCAATTTGGAAAACAAACAAGAACAAGTTTTAAAAGCAAGGACCAATCGGTTGATGGACTACTGGAACTAGTACATATAGATTTGTGTGGACCTACCAGAGTAAGAAGTTTGCAAGGAGATAGGTATTTCATGTTGCTTATTGATGATTATTCTAGAATGACTTTGGTTACCTTTTTGAAAGAAAAATCAGTAGCTCTAGATAAGTTCAAGGCATTTAAGGCAATGGTTGAAAATGAGATGGATTTGAATATCAAATGTTTAAGGTCTGATAGAGGAGGAGAGTTTACATCAAATGAATTAAATTTCTTTTGTACAGAACATGGGATAAAGAGACAGTTATCTGCACCTAGAACTCCACAACAAAATGGAGTTGTTGAAAGGAAAAATGATGAAGGGGGGGTAAGTCACAAAACACACAATAACAGATTTTGAACACAGCAAATAGAACTTTCTTTTACTGAACTGGGCAACTCATTATATCACAAAAGCTCAATTACAATCAGAGGATGAATCCTCTACTGGCTACAACACATTACAGCTTTCCCAACCTCAAGACTCTAGAATCTTCAGCCTTCTGTAACCCCAAATCAGCTAGGGTTTATGTTTTCCCACCTATTCTTGACTCTACACTAGCCCCGTTAACTCTACTACTACCTAAGGTTCCCAAAATAGTCATAAATAGCACTTTTTGGCGGCCTCCAGCTAAATTTTAAAATTTGCAACTCCCTCCAAAAGTAGGTCAACTTCTGGGAAGCATAACTTTTGATCCAGGTGTCTGATTGATGAACCGTTTTAAGCACCAGAAAGCTCACGATGTGAACTATCACACCCGAAATCTATAAATAGATTTTCGTCAAATTTTTGGGACGTTATGGGAAGTTTTAGTGCCTCATATCTCATTCCAAAAATTTTCAGGGGCTTTTCAGAAAATAAAAACTTTAATATCTTTCAGCTCACAAATGATCTTTGCCTGATTCCTTTGCCAAAGGTATTATATTTCCGTTATGTAACTTTTTGGAATTATTTGCTTCATTACGTGCCCAAATGCAAACTTTCTAAAAATAGCAGGTACACTTTCCAAAATAGGCAGGTCGTTATTTTTAGCAGTTTTAAAAAAACTGAAAGTCCTACATTATTATTCTAGATATTATGGAACCAGAAACACAAATTATGGAAAGAAATGAAAACAACTACAATGATTTTGAATTAACTTCTTTTTGGGTGATGCAAGATTGCCCTTACACCACTGGATGCTCCTGCATCAGACACCTAGGGTAATTTGAGAAGTGACCCTGTCACGTCTTAGATGTTTGTGTGAGGAAAACCCAAACGATCAACCTCTGCCTTAGACAACCAAGAAGAATCTTCAACAGACCTTCCTTTCCATTTTACCAGATATTTTTTATATTGCTTGTTCTAAGTACTTCTTCCCACACGCCTATCCAAGATCTCTTCTATCTCCTCCATTGAAGTAGATGCCGGAATACTCCAATGCACTTCTGTTGGTCCATCCTATGTTCCAACTTCATGATATTCTGATAAATCAGCAATGTTGAAAATAGGGGAAATATTGATCCCACTTGGTAGCTCTACCTCATATGCATTTCCTGAATCATGCTTCTTCAGGATTCTGCATGGTCCAAATTTCTTCATTTTCAACTTATTGTATGTTCCAATTGGGAACCTTTATTTTCTCAAGTGAACCATGACTTCATCTCCTACCTGGAATTCCTTATATCTCCTCTTCTAATCTGCCTTAGCCTTGTACTAAATATTCATTTTATTAATGTGCTTTATCACCTCTTCATGCAAATTCTTCAGATGTTCTGCAAAGTCTTCAGCTTCAGCACTTGTCTTTTCTCCGTTATCTAGCTTCCTTAACTCAGAAGCATTTCTTGGGCTATTGCCATATACAATTTGGAATGGTGCTTTACCAGTACTCCTATTGACAGAATTGTTGTAAGCAAATTCTACCTATGGTAAAATCAAATCCCATCCCTTGGGCTTATCTCCTACTAAACATCATAGTAGGTTACCCAAACTCCTATTCACCACTTCAGTTTGTCCATCAGTTTGTGGATGGCTTCTCTGGTATAGGTAATGGTTGATACAACCCTGTATTTTGACTTATTCCTTTTTCCATCTGACATACTCTGCAACTCTGCACAAACTTCCTCACATCCTGCTGCAACTGTGGCCAATAATAATATCACCAACAATAGAAATGGTCTTATCTCGACCAAAGTGTCCAGCCAGTCCTCCACTATGCTTCTCTTTAATCAGGTTCTCTCTCATGGAACTCCTCAGAATGCACAACATCCAACCATTTTGTCCTGTCCAAAGTAACAGGGTCCAGACAAGCTTTCCAAGCCTCTACAAAATCTAGATCTTCAGGAATACAAACTTTTGAGCTCATCGAACCCAACAACCTCTATATTCATTTCTGTCAACAAATTTTGCGTTCTGCTCAAGGCATCTGCAACTCTGTTGGACTTCCCACTCCTGTGCTTCAAAACAAATGTATAACTCTACAAAAACTCAACCCATTTTAAGTGCCTTTGGTTTAACTTCCCTTGACTATTAATATACTGCAAAGCCTAATGATCAGTATATAAAACAAACTCTTTTGGCAACAAATAATGTCTCCATTTCTTTAAAGCCTAAACCATTGCATAGAATTCCTGATCATAAACAAAATACTTTTTCTTTGCATCATTAAGCTTCTCACTAAAATAGGCAATGGGCTTACCTTCTTGGCTCAAAACATCTCCTATACCACTACCACTAGCATCACAATCTACCTGAAATACCTTATTAAAATCTGGAAGTGCCAAAACAGGTTGTTCTACAACTTTCTGCTTCAATGTATCAAAGCTCTTGTCGACTCATTTAGTCCATCTAAACTCTTTTCTATCCCCTCTCATTGTTTCAGTTAGGGGAGCACAAATGCTACTAAAATTCCTGATAAACTTTCTATAAAAACTTGCCAAACCATGAAAAGATATTACCTCCGTTGCACTCCTTGGCGTAGGCCACTCAATGATAGCCCTTACTTTTTCTGGGTCCATCTTAAGACCTTCCTCTGAGACAACAAATCCCAGGTATACCAACTCCTTCTTTGCAAAACTGCATTTCTTCAGATTAATCAGCAACTTCTTCACCCTCAGCTTCTCTAGAACTCTTCTGATATGCATCAAATGCTCATCCCAAGTCTTACTAAAAATCAAAATATCATCCAAATAAACAATAACAAAACTTCCCAAAAATTCTTTAAATACCTCATTCATGAGCCACATGAATGTGCTCGGTGCATTGGTTAGCCCAAATGGCATGACTAACCACTCATACAAACCTTCCTTTGTCTTGAAGGCTATCTTCCATTCATCCCCTTCTTTGATACGGATCTGGTGATACCCACTTTTCAGGTCAATTTTTGTTAAGTACTTGGCTCCACTCAAACAATCCATGATGTCATCCATTCTTGGCAATGGAAATCTATACTTGATCGTTATCTTATTGATGGCTCGAGAGTCTGTACACATCCTCGATTCTCTATCTTTCTTTGTTCCTAGTACTGCAGGTACCATACATGGACTTAGGCTCTCCCTTATTAGTCCCTTCCTCAACAACTCCTGAACTTGTCTATTCAGCTCTTCATTCTCTGTAGGGGTCATTCTGTGGGCTGCCTTGTTTGGCAAGCTGGCTCCTGGTATCAAATCCATTTGATGACTTATCTTCCTTACTGGTGGTAAACCTTCTGGTACATTATCAAAGATAATGTCTTGGAACTCTTCCAACATATCTAAAACTTCTGCTGGTAAATCTTCACATTTCTCTTGACTAATCTTAGGAATCAATGCAAAGCAATGATGCTCATGCTTCATACCCTCCAAAAATTTCCTACCATCTACCAAACAAATTCTGGCAGTTCTACATACCTTTTCTTCCACCTCCTTCAAGGGCTTCAACTTATGACAAACTCCATCCTTTGTTAGGGAATATGTGTTTGCACGGCCATCATGGACAGCGCTCCTATCATACTGCCATGGCCTCCCCAAAAACATATGACATGCATCCATCGGTATGATATCACACAGGACCTCATCATGGTAGTCACCAATCTTGAACTTCACTAAACACTGCTCATTGACCAAAGTTCTATGGTCCTTCTACAACCATGCAATCCGATATGGATGCGGATGCTTTCTTCTTGTCAACTTCAACTTGTCAACCATCTCCTCTAAAACAAGATTATCAGTGCTTCCACTATCAATAATAATATCACAACACTTACCCTCACATTTGCACCTTGTGCGGAATAAACTCTTCCTCTGATTGGGTTCTTTCTCCTCATTCAGCAAGGTTCTTCTGACAACTAGGGTTTCTCCCCTTTCAGCATCTTCAGAATGCTCAGAATGTGCATCTTCATCTACATGTGCAACTCGTGCATTACCTTCAGGTCTTCTATTTGTCCTTCCTTGATGTTGCAAACACTCATATGCTCAATGCCCTTCTCTCCACATTGGAAACAGGTTCCTCTGAAACCTCCTCTTCCAGGTCCTTTCCCAGGTCTGCCTCTTTCTCTTTGCTCACCATTGTTCTAGTCACGAGGGCAGTAGGTATTATCCCCTCTTTGATTTAGACTGGTGCTTGCTTCTTCACTTTTCTTTTGATCTTCATTATGGCCTCCATAGGGTCTTCCACTAGTCCTTCCACCTTGACCTCTTCCCCTTTGCTTGCTATCAAATCTTTTGTTCAGCTTCTCTTCCACCTTCAGGGAAAACTGGTATGCATCTTCTATGGTTGTCATTCTGACCAGGCTCAACTCCTCTTGAATACTCAGCCTCAACCCATTAATGTAACGGGCTACCTTCTCCTTGTTGGGCTCTGCATGGCCTGTCCTAATAGTAATTTTATAAAACTCTAAAACTCTTCTATATACTCCTTAATAGACTTGTTATCTTGCTTCAGTCCTTGCAGCTTCTTCAGCAACTCCATCTCATACTCCACAAGAATGAACTGCTTCTTCAGTTTCTCCACCATCTGATCCCATCTGGTGGTCTTTCATTTTCCTCTTCTATTCCTCTCTAATTGGACCTCCTTCCGCCAAATATTGGCGTGGCCCTTCAAATTTGTTTTTGCAAACTTAACCCGATCTAGGTCCTCCACATCTTCATACTCAAAATACTCCTCCATGTCATTGATCTAATCAGTAAGCTGTTCTGGATTCAAATCTGTAGAATATGTAGAAACTTTGATCCTGGGCCTCTTTCCGATCTTTGAAATGGCCCTCAACAACCTAACTTCTACAGCATCTTTGGCAGCTTCTTGTTCTTCCTTAGATAGCTCTTCTTCAACTTCATCTTCACTTTCTTCTCTTGTCCTCGGCTCAAACCCTCTTCGTAGCTCCTCTTGCAATGCATCAATTTGCCTTTGTAGGGCTCTAAAACCCTCTTCCGTCAAAGCATTCCTCCGAACATGATTTCTTCGTGGAGGTATCTTGGTCTCCGTAGCAAACCCACAACCTCAGGTCCTAGTGCAAACTGCCTCACAGTCGCGATCTGTCTACACACTTAGGAACCCTCGCTCTAATACCACTTGATGAAGGGGGGGTAAGTCACAAAACACACAATAACAGATTTTGAACACAGCAAATAGAACTTTCTTTTATTGAATTGATTACATCACAAAAGCTCAATTACAATCAGAGGATGAATCCTGTACTGGCTGCAACACATTACAGCTTTCCCAACCTCAAGATTCTAGAATCTTTAGCCTTTTGTAACCCCAAATCAACTAGGGTTTCTGTTTTCCCACCTATTCTTGACTCTACATTGGCCCCCTTAACTCTACTACTGCCCAGGGTTCCCAAAATAGTCATAAATAGCACTTTTTGGCGGCCTCCAGCTAAATTTCAAAATTTGCAACTCCCTCCAAAAGTAGGTCAACTTCCGGGAAGCATAACTTTTGATCCGGGTGTCCGATTGACGAACCGTTTTAAGCACCAAAAAGCTCGCGATGTGGACTATCATGCTAGAAATCCATAAATGGATTTTTATCAAAATTTCAGGATGTTATGGGAAGTTTTAGTGCCTCATATCTTGTTCCAAAAATTTTCAGGGGCTTTTCAGAAAACAAAAACTGTAATATCTTTCAGCTCACAAATGATCTTTGCCTAATTCCTTTGCCAAAGGTCTTATATTTCCATTATGTAAATTTCTAGAAGTATTTGCTTCATTACATGCCCAAATGCAAACTTTCTAAAAATAGCAGGTACACTTTCCAAAATAGGCAGGTCGCTATTTTTAGCAGTTTTGGAAAAACTGAAAGTCCTACATTATTATTCTAGATATTATGGAACCAGAAACACTAATTATAGAAAGAAATGAAAACAAATACAATTATTTTGAATTAACTTCTTTTTGGGTGATGCAAGATTGCCCTTACACCACTGGATGCTCCTACATCAAAAAATAGAACAGTTCAAGAAGCTGCTAGAACCATGATGAAGGAAGCTAATCTTTCAGAGTATATTGGAGAGAGGCAATTCACACTACTGTATATATCCTAAACAGAGTCCAAGTCAAAGGTAACAATTCTAAGACTCCGTATGAATTGTGGTATGGTAAAGTTCCTACTGTGAAATATTTCAAAGTTTTTGGTGGCAAATGTTATATCAAAAGAGAAGAAGATCTAGGCAAGTTTGATGCTAGGTGTGATGAAGGAATCTTCCTTGGTTACTCAACCAAGAGCAAGGTCTACTGGTGTTATAATAAGAGGCTGAATAAGATCATTGAGAGTGCAAATGTCAAAGTTGATGAGAGCAAGGAAATGTCTCCAGAATCAAGTGGATATGAATTAGGTAAACCAGATGCTTCAGAAGTGGTGCAGCATGAAAATAGCTCAGATGAAGAGGAACAAGATCCAAAAAGTGCTACCAAGACACCAAGGTATGTAAAACTTAATCATTCTAAAGATCAAATAATAGGAGATAAGAGCAAAGGAATCCGGACCCGAAGAAGAGTTGTAGAAGAACAAGTAAATTTCTATCTCATTTCCAAGATTGAACCTAAGACTGTGAATGAATCTTGCAATAATGAGAATTGGGTAAAGGCTATGAAAGAAGAATTGATGTAGATAGAGAAGAATTAGAGTTGGGATCTTGTTCCCAGACTAGCAAATAAAAATGTAATTGGCACCAAGTGGTTTTTAGAAACAAGATGAATGAGAATGGTGACGTAGTAATAAACAAAGCAAGGTTGGTATGCAAAGGATACTCTCAAGTTGAAGGAATAGATTTTGAGGAAACATTTGCACCTGTGGCAAGGATTGAAGCTATAAGAATGTTTTTGGCATTTACAACATACAAAGATTTTAAGGTATATCAAATGGATGTAAAGTCTGCATTCTTGAATGGAGAGTTGGAAGAAGAAGTCTATATTGAACAATCGAAAGGATTCCAATCATCACATCAGGGTGACATGGTATACAGATTGAAGAAGACAATGTATGGATTAAAACAAGCTCCCAGGGCCTAGTATGCTAGATTGGATAAGTATCGGATATAGTTAGGATTCAACAAGGGTACTACCAACAACTATCTCTATTTCAAGATCAATAATGAACAAATTCTAATTGTTGCAGTCTTTGTTCTTGAAATTATCTTTGGAGGTAATGAAGGTATGTGCACAGTTTTTGCTAAATAAATGCAAAGTGAATTTGAAATGTCCATGTTTGGTGAGATGAATTTCTTTTTAGGTCTGCAAATAAATCAATCAGATAAAGGTATCTTCATTTCTCAGTCTAAGTATGTGAAAGAGTTGTTAAAGAAGATTGGGATGGAAGACTCTAAATTGGTAAATACTCCCATGATAATTGGTTATAAGTTGAGAAAAAATGATGATTCACCTATGGCAGATCAAAAAAGGTACAGATCTATGATTGGAGGATTACTTTATCTGACTCAAACTAGACCTGACATAATGCATGCAGTTTGTCTTGTGGCAAGATTTCAAGCAGAACCTAAGGAGTCACATGTGATGGCAGTCAAGAGAATTCTGAGATATTTGAAAGGCACAATGGATTATGGTTTGTGGTATCCAAAGGACAATGATTTCACTCTCAGTGCATACACTGATGCAGATTAGGCTGGAGATATAGATGATAGAAAAAGTACAAGTGGAGGTGCATTATTTTTGGGGGAAAGGCTAGTATCTTAGATAAGTAAGAAATAAGATTCAATATCTCTGTCCACTGCAGAAATAGAATATATTGCATGTAGTTGTACTCAAGTGTTATGGATGAAGCAAACATTGAAGGACATCAAAGTTGCATAGGAAGATCCAATTGCAATCTTTTGTGACAATACAAGTGCCATAAACATATCAAAAAATCTAGTAATGCATTCAAGGACAAAGCACATATTCATAAGATATCACTTTCTGAGGGAAAAAGTGATAAGAATAAAGTCAAGTTGGAATATGTATCTACAAAAGACCAGATTGTAGACATTTTTACCAAACCTCTGCCTAAGGATACTTTTGAGTATCTCAGAGAAAAGTTAGGGGTTATTTCCCCTCCTTCTCTAAACTAAGATGCACAAGAGTGCATCAGTTCAATGGTGCTTAGAGTCCCTTCTCCAGATCTGGATTGATGCTTTAGGGCTACTTCTCATGGGGAATAATCAGAGAGTTTAGACGAGAAATTGGATCAGAAAAAAAAAAGTGCAAGTATGTGCCCTTTGTCATTGATGTCAAAGTGGGAGAGAAATCATGTGAAAAACTCAGAGTGCAGATGTGTAAAGAGATAGGGGAAAATCGTTTCTTGATGGCTATTGCAATTTTTCACATCACATGTTGCCATCAATGACAAAGGGGGAGATTGTTGCAAGTATGTGCCTAATCAGTGTTGTCATTGATGTCAACATATCTTTGTTGTCATTGGTGTCAACTATATCCTATTTTGTTATTTGTTTAGAAGCTTTATATGTTGAGGATATTGAGAAAATTAGCCCCTTCGGAAGAATCAGAAAGTAAACAGTGAATCATAGTGAAGATAGTGAGTTACATACTGAAGAACAGTCCAGAAGATTGTTCCGCATTTCTTGCTGACTGAAGATCTTGGTCTATGGATTGGAAGTTATTTAGAAGCATGGCTGAAGATGCTAAATCCTGAGTTTGAGCCTCTGGTATGAAGATTTGAGTGAGTTACATTCACCAGAGTAAAACCTACTTTTTCTGATTATTCACTAGTGCCAGAGAGAAAGTATTATGCTCCGCATTCCTCTGCATTAAAGTGTTTTGCTTTGTAGTTCTGAAGCGAAGCCTGGGATGATGATAAGTGCCTACAATTGCAATGGTTCATGTTTTGGTGGTTTGCAAGCTATCTTTATTTTATGACAGTTGAAGACAGTGAAGTTCATGTGCTCCGATGTGAAGAATCTTATGGATAAAGTGGTTTGAGTTTGTGTGGTTTCTCCTGGTGATTTCAATGTGCTTGTGGATATCTCATGATCATGTTCCTACCTTTACATTGGTCCGCGTTAAGGAATTGAGATCGTGTTTGAAGATTATTCCTAGATAACATAACGTGTAATCAGTCTTAGCTGACTTGGTTAATTCCAGTTATTGCAGAGATCCCTTAAAGATTATGGAAGCATGTTGTGGCATGGAAGATTATGTTTGAGTCCCATCTAAGGCATGGCATGATTCGGATACATCTATCCTACAATTCCTTAGCATAATTTTGTATTAGGTCAAGACCTATTTTGCAAATGTTTGTAATTCTGACCTTGGAGATTGTTCCAATGGTTGATGATTGTAGTGCTAACCTTAATGATCATTCCAAGGTTGATGAAGTGTATAAATACTTGTAATTGAGTTATGAAAAAGATGTCCTTATGTGAAGATGGGCAGATAAGGAAAGAGGTGGAAAGGCAGAGCATAGCAGAGGAACTATTGTACTTCAATGTTTTAATCTCAGACATGAAGAAGATGATTGGCAGTGAGCCACCAGTAGGGTTTAATAGGCCTCAGGGTTTAACAGCCCTCATTGTAATCTTTCTAGGTTTAGGGTTGAGACAGTGAGCCTACTAGACCTAGTTGTACTTCATGGAAGTGAGCCAGTATGTTCTAGGCTTGTGGCGTGACCAAGCCTAACATCATTTTTCAAAGATTGCAATATATTTTGAGAGCTAATCCTCTCCGTGGTTTTTCCCCACCTTGGGGTTTTCCACATAAAAATCTGGTGTCTCTTGTGTTTAATGTTGCATCTGTGTTTAAGTTTTTGATTTCATGCATTCATTGTTTAATCATAATAACTATGGACAAGTAATTAATGTTTAAATGTAGAAATGTTTTGAGTTTTTGGGACAACTAATTCACCCCCCCCTCTCAGTTGTCCAATGCTTTTCAACGAAGAGGTGATACTAATCCTAGGACTAATGGTTTATGATCTCACAATATAACCTAGGTTATACTCAAGTAACAAATCTAGATGTTGGTTTTGCTAACAATAAGTATAGTATCACTCCCTTATCCAACCAATTAACTAACTTCACATAGTTCAAGGAAAATACATGCAACAATTATTCATCATCATGTTTTATTCTTCATTAAAAAAAAATTGTTTATAGATTTTCTCAAAGTCACAATGTTCCATCTATTCCAAATTAATTGTATTGGTCAATTTCTTAAGTCTCATTTAACTAGAGACGGCCACAATGGTTCCCTAGTCCTAATGTTCCTTAAGGGAGAGTAATATTTACTTCTATCTTATATATTCACCACGCATAGGATCCATAAAAATGTACACTTTGTAGTTTTGAACTAAGTATTTAAAATCAATCCATAAAATAATACACTTTGTAGTTTGGAACTTATACCCTCCTTTCATTGAGTCAAAGATTTCACCAACTATACTAAGCTATAACGCATACATAAAAGATAATATTAACACTTAATATAATATGGAAAAATATAATATATCAATCAACCTATGCAAAACTTGATAATCATATTTATATTAATAATATTCAAAATAAAATAATTACTCAACATAATAGTTAATATCATAATTAATCATTATCTATATACACCTAAACTTATAACCACAACATTTCCCTATTTTTCATTTGACTATTGTAAATAAAGTAATTCATAAGAAAATTAAATTAGTTTTATATAATTAAAATAACTCTATACCTTTTCTTATGTATAGAGGATATCTCTTAGTCTCCTCAGCTAGATAAATATATATTACGATATTTTTATTCAATATTGAAGTTCTCATAAATTAATATATTATTTATCAAATTTATTTGCAAATCAATTTAATATTATTTTATAATTATAAAATCATGATTATATATAGAAACTAATTACAGGTTAGTATTTTTTCATGTAAAACAAATATTTATCTTTTATAAAATCATTTGCAAGTTTTTTAACAAATAATATTTAAAAAAATATATCAACAATCTAATTGGAGTGCCCTTTAGTGGGGCATGTTATCACCCAGGACTTTGGTGGCTTTGGCTTAATCTTGGAGACTTAGGTCAAGTATGTGCATGACGGTTACCCTTGTTTTATTAGCGGCCTATCCTCTATTAGCTCTTTGTCTACTGGTGCTTTTACGAGACATGTGTCACTAGTGGCCCAGGAGTTAGGGTTCTCTAGCCTCCATTTTGCAATTCTGCATCCTAAGGGGGTTACACCTAGAAATGACACTTCTATTGGTGCCCATCTTCTCAGGCTTGCTCTACCTACAAGCTCTAGTGAAAAGGGTCGGGATTGGTATATTTTCATCCCTAATCTTGTTGTATTCTTTGTGTGCAGGGATTAGATTTTTGTTGTTGTTTCTTGTTGTTCCTTGGCATCGTTATATCATCATTGATTATTCCTTCTGCTTCTTTGTTTGGGGTGTGTACCCTTCTTTGTAATTCTAGTTCATAGCTCTAGTCAAAATCGTTTATCTTAATCAAGAAATAATCTAATTGACTAATATATTTTAACTCTTATTCGAATTGATTAATATTTTTAACTATTATGAGAGTTGAAGGAAAATATAATTATTATATAATTAATTAAAGGTAAGTGTATTACTAGCCAATATTTACCCTCCATACACATAATCTGTTAGTAAAACTTGGTACATTTCTCATTTGAAGTAGGCCTTATCAAGTGTGAAAAAAGATAAAGTCCACTTTCTTCACGTGATATTACAATTCACTTCATTAAAAATATGTGGTCGGTTCCATTTCTCTTTCACTTAATTAATATTCATTTAAAAGTGTGAATTTAATAATCTATGTGAGTGTCCTCTTACAATGGAAATGTGAATGGGGAGGGTTAGAATCGGATTCATAGAACTTGTCCATACATAAATTTTGCAATTTGTGGGTTTTGACAGAATCCATAATTTAGCTCTGATTATTATCAATATTCATGGATGGAAGACCATTAAGGAAGTTAATAATAATATTTACAATAAGTGATCATTAAAAAATGGTTTGAACATAATTTCTTTTGTAAAATGTATTTTTCATGTGTGGAGTAAGGGAAAAAATAAATTAGGAGATTTTCTTTCTTAAGTTGAAGAGTTTTAGAAAAAATGTTTTTGGATTCAACTGTGCAAATTTCTTAAGTTGAGAATTTTTCGTAAAAGTGTTTTTAAATTCAACTGTGTATATTTTTTCATGACAATTGCATTGTAATCCATCATCAAAATGATGACAATTGCATTGTAATCCATCATCAAAAAGAGAAGAGTGTTGATTTGAATCGCAGGGTTGACACTTAAAATAAGATAGGGATGGGGGGGATAAAAAAAGTAATAATGAATATATTTTTATGATGGAAGGGTTAAAGGTGTACCCTCTACCCTTTTACTCTTCAATTTTTACATCTTTTTAATGGTGAAAATTGTATATTTTGTAATTTTCTGGCTTGATTTGGACTCATTTTGATTTTTTCTTGTCCTTAATGTAGTAATTAGTTTGTATGATGTTTGTCACATGGAAGTTGGTAGATAAACTATTTTTAGATTTTTTTCTCATCTATATTTATTTTCAAAGTCTGGGCTTGATCTTTGATTTATACATTTCTTGTCCAAGATTAGATCTAAGTTGAAATCATTAACCTAATACAATAAAAACATAGTTCATTAAATTCTATCATCTTCAACATAAGTTGGCTTGATCCGTTAAAATTATTAGATTGTGCCTTGCTACATTGTGAGGCCCATTCATATATGGCATACTTAGTTGCACTATTAGATATGTTATGGTTCTTATAACTGGATATTAGACTTATTATTATTGGGATACCTAGACACTAGACTATTGATTCTGGATTTATTACTTTGATTATATTAGTTTTTTTACTTGCATATGGTGATGGTGACCTAATAATGAGGTAGCTTTATTACAGTTTGATTTATGTGATGTATGTATGCTTTAATTGATCATATACGTTGTCTAATTATGTTTTATGGATTATTCTATTAAATAAGTTGATGTGAATTGAAATTGGTTATATGTGTTAAGTAGATTAGTGTGATGCATATGTGATGACACTCAGAGATATTGTGGAATGAAGGTTGAAATTGAATTGATATTGAAAGGAAGCAGTGTATGCAAAAATACTTCCTACAGTGATCTACTAAGGATAGATTTATGCAAATTTTAACTTTTACAGTTACAGGTTATTAGATGCACATTAACAGAAAGGTAATAACAACATCAAAATATAAAACTCATAACACAAGATATACATGGGGAAAACCCTTTCATGTAAAAAACCCCACTCCAAAGCCACCCAATATATTAATTAGGAATAAAGAAGATTACAATATACTTGTAGAACAAGCTTTCATAGGAGTATAACCAACCAGAGATCTAGGAGGTAACTCAACATGTATAAGACTCTTACACCACCTCCATCTCTAGCTCCTGATATATAGAAGATACAATACAGTAAACCACCAATGGTAATTACAAAACCATGAGCCAAGAAACCACCCAAAAGTGGTGCCCAAATTATCTCCAATTGAAGATGCCTTGTGATGTACTAAACCACACACCAACACGTGTAACTCTCTTCTTTACAGCTCTTTTATGTGTCCAACACATCCTCACATTTCTTAAAAATAGGAGGTCCAACTTCTGGAGGCCATAACTTTTGATCTAGGTGTCTAATTAATGAACCTTTTGATGCGTTAGAAATCTCGTGAAGAGATCTATCACACTATAACCTACTTCATCAGTTATGACAAATTTCAGGACATTTAGGGACCTCTAAGTGCCTCAAAACTAAGTTCAAAACCCTTTTTGGCAATTTCAAAAAATAGAAGCTTTAATATCTCGTAATCCAGATATACTCTTGAGTCGAAATTCACCTAAGATGTTTACTTAGTTGTTTCACACCTTCTGGGAAAATTTCAGGTCAATCCAAGGTCAAATGTAAAGTTACTAAAAATAGTAAGTCCTACCATTTTTAGTCTTTTTGGAAACTTTGAAAGTTCTAGATCATTCTTCAAGATAAAGGGTATTTGAAAAGACCAAAACTGGGAAGAATAGTAACCTTTCGAAGTTGCAAGGTTGAGACACTTTTCTTAACATTCTCCCACTTGTTGAACACCTTACAAGAGCAAAGGGAGTATCAACACCATGATTTAATTGCTAGGGGCCGAGAGGCCCATAGACTCTAAACACCTTCTAAACTTCTCTATGCTCATAGGTTTTGTCAGGAATCTACAACATTCATCAAAGTGTCAACTTTCTCCAAGTTTACCTTCCCATCCTCTACCATGTCACAAAAAAAATGGTACTGGACATCAATATGCTTAGTCCTCGCGTGGAAAGTAGGATTCTTTGCCAAACATATGGCACTCTGACTATCACAGCAATTAGTAATCTTCCCTACATCAAACCCAAAATCAAAACACAATCTCTTAATCCAAATGGCTTATTTACAAGCATGAGCTGCTACCATGTACTCAGCTTCAGTAGTGGATAAAGTGACCACAAGTTACCGCTTACTCATCCAACTAATAGCACCACCAAACATAGTGAATGTTGGATTTAAGGCATACAACTGAGAGGGGGGGGGTGAATCAGTTGTATAAAACTTCTTGTTCTTTCAAACACTTGATTCTTCATTGTTAGTTAACAGCATATCAATTAATCATCCATGAAAGCATAATACATAAGCACAAGAGCAGATAAACATCAACACATTGAACACCAAGATTTTGATGTGGAAAACCCAGTTAAGGGAAAAACCACGAGGTGATTAACCCAAGGATTATTCTCTGTTAGAAGAATAAGAAAAAGAATGGCACTTGCCAATTAGGGCTCACTGCCCAAGCACACTACTCACAAAGAGGCCCACTACCTACAAGGAGACACACTGTCTACAAAGTGATAAGAATCACAATCTTGAACTGGAGAATGACATCTCTACCATGTCCGGATCAGTTCCATTTAAGCCCAAAAACCTCTGCTCTGCCTTTCGCACTTCTCTTCGCTATGCCACACTCATCCACACAATCCACACTTTGAAATGAACTCACAAACCGTTATTTATACATGACATCGACTTAGGAACAAACATCTAAGTCGGCAAACAACCATAAGAGTATCCGCAAGATGAATAACACATCCGGTCGGCCACCACAAGAACATTCGCAGGATGAACAACTCATCTAGTCAGCTAAACAGAGCAAGAACTTCATCCGGAAGAATATCTTCAATTCTGGGCTCTACTATCAATGCGGACCAACAACACAACCTCAACATGATCCAAGAACCTTCACAAGCCTGCCTGAATGACCAGGTACATCCGCATTTCCTTTACTTACTGAAATCTCTTATCCTCCTTATCCGGAACTTCAAGAACACTGTCTGTCGCCACTGTCATAATGCAGGAGGAACTTCCAGACCTCCAAATTATACACAACTCGAGATGGCACATCACAAGGACATCTCAAAGACTCCTTCCAATCCGCAGATTAGGATTATACAGTTCCGGACCTCACCGGACCTTTTTGTGATCCTCTGTCACCTCTGAATACTTACCGGAACCGGTTCTACACCGACAGCCACAACTCCTTCAGATCTTCATGCGGACCTCTGAAACCTTAACTGAAGCATCTCAAGACTCATATATACAAACCCTTTAATCCGCATCCTCCGGTTCGCATCCTATACAGTACATTTGCCTTCTTCTCATCACTGTTCTTTACTGTTCCTGACTGAGACTAATTTTCTCAATATCCTCAGCACACAGCTCATCCAATCCTTCTTGTCAATGCAATATGAGTATGTTGACATCAATGACAACATTGGTTCACCTCATACTTGCAACAATCTCCCCCTTTGTCATTGATGGCAACATATGATGTGAAAAACCATCAAGACAAGAACTTCTCCTTTCTGTCACAGCTCCCCCTATCAACAACAACTTTTCACATGTCTTCTCTTCCTTTACTGCTCCCCCTTTGATCATCAACCACTTGTTTTTCACATGTCTTCTCTCCCCCTTTGAAATCAATGGCAAAGGGCTCATACTTGCAATTCTAATACATCAGAATCATACCAGCTGCTCCCCCTTAGTTGCAGCTCCCCATCATCAATCCGGATCACAAGATATGACTGTAATATCCACCGGACTAATGCACATCAGTGCATCCTAGTTCATCACCGGAGGGGCCATGACCCCTAACTTCTCCCGGAGATATTCAAAAGAGTCCTTGGGAAGAGGTTTAGTAAAGATATCTGCAATCTGATCCTTTGAGGGAACATACTCCAATCTGACTTCTTCCTTGTTCACTTGTTCTCTCAAAAAGTGAAACTTGATAGATATGTGCTTAGTCTTAGAATGCAATACCGAATTCTTAGAAATATTAATTGCACTTGAATTATCACAGAAAATTGTGATAGGCTCCTCATATTCAACTTTAATGTCTCTTAGCATCTGCTTCATCCATAAGATTTGAGTGCAACTACCTGCTGCTGCAATGTATTCTGCTTCAGTTGTAGACAGAGATATTGCATCTTGTTTCTTGCTTAGCCAAGAAACCAATCTCTTCCCCAAAAAGAATGCTCCACCACTAGTGCTCTTCCGGTCATCCACATCTCCTACCCAATCTGCATCTGTGTAAGCATGAAGAGAGAAATCCGGATCTCTAGGGTACCATAGACCATACTCAACTGTTCCTTTTAGGTACCTAAAAATTCTTTTGATTGCCATAACATGAGATTCTCTAGGATCAGCCTGGAATCTTGCCACAAGACCAACAGCCTGCATTATATCTGGTCTAGTCTGAGTGAGATACAACAATCCACCAATCATTGATCTATACTTTGTCTGATCTGCCTTTGGGGAGTCATCATCTTTGCTCAACTTACATCCGGTTGCCATGGGAGTGTTCATTGGTTTTGAATCTTCCATACCATATTTCCTTAACAATTCTTTCACATATTTGGTCTGAGAAATGAAGATTCCTTTCTTTGTTTGAGTAATTTGCAGACCCAAGAAGAAATTCATTTCACCAAGCATAGACATTTCAAACTCACATTTCATCTGATTTGCAAAAGTTTTGCACATACTATCTCTTCCTCCAAAAATGATATCATCTACAAACACTTCAACAATCAAAATGTTTTCATGATCAATTTTGAAATATAAGTTACTGTCAGCAGTACCTTTGCTGAATCCAATCTACACAAGATGCTTATCCAACCTTTCATACCATGCTCTTGGGGCTTGCTTTAGTCCATACAATGCTTTCTTCAACTTGCAGACCATATCATTATTATCAGACAATTGAAATTCATCTGGTTGTTCAATGTAAACTTCTTCTTCCAGATCACCATTTAGGAAAGCAGACTTGACATCCATTTGATATACCTTGAAGTCTTTGAAGGCAGCAAATGCAAGAAATAATCTGACTACTTCAATTCTTTCCACCGGAGCAAAGGTCTCTTCAAAATCAATTCCTTCTATTTGAGAGTAGCCTTTGTAGACCAATCTAGCTTTGTTTCTGATAACTTCACCAGCTTCATTCAGTTTGTTCCAGAAGACCCATTTGGTTCCAATCACATTCTTGTCTCTAGGTCTGGGAACAAGATCCCAAGTATGATTTTTCTCAATTTGCATTAATTCATCTTTCATTGCTTTAGTCCAGTTTTCATCATTGCAGGCTTCATTTACTGTTTTAGGTTCAATCTTTGAAATCAGACAACATTCATCCTGATTTTGAGCAACATTCCTTCTAGTTTGCACACCTTTGCTTCTGTCACCTATGATCTGATCTTGAGAGTGGTTTAGTGTTACATACCTAGGAATTTTGGGAGTATCCTGCACTGCTGCTTCTTGATCAGGCTCATTCAAACCTATCTCTTCTTCCTGATTTACCGGATCAGGCTGACTCTGTCTTACCGGAGAGGATTGAGTTCCTTGAATCTGAACACCGTCTTGGTCATCTTCATCAAATTCATAAAATCTTGAGGGCTTCTCAATTCCTTCATCAACTTTCACATTAGTGCTTTCTATCATCTTCCTCAGTCTCTTATTGTAACACCGGTATGCTTTGCTTTGAGTGGAGTAACCCAAGAAAATTCCTTCATCACTTCTAGCATCAAACTTTCCTAGATCTTCATCTCTTTTGATATAACACTTGCTACCAAATACTCTAAAATATTTCACAGTAGGAGTGATGCCAAACTAGAGTTCGTAGGGGGTCTTACTGGTATTGTTTCTGATTTGAACTCGATTTAGAGTGTAGACTGCAGTGCTGATAGCTTCTTTCCAGAACATCTGAGGAACATTTACTTCCAACATCATTGTCCTGGTAGCTTCCTGGATGGTCCGGTTCTTTCTTTCAACTACTCCATTCTGCTGTGGAGTCCTAGGAGCAGACAATTGTCTCCTTATACCCTGCTTCTCACAAAAGTCAATGAACTCACTAGATGTAAATTCACCACCTCTATCAGACCTTAGACATTTAAGTTTCAATCTGGTTTGATTCTCTACCATAGCTTTGAAGATTTTGAACTTTTCAAGGGCTTCTGATTTCTCTTTTAGGAAGGTAACCCACATCATCCGGGAATGGTCATCAATTAACAACATGAAATATCTATCACCTTGCAGACTCTTGATTCTTGTCGGACCACAGAGATCAGTATGTACTAATTCCAACAATCTGGTAGAGGACTGATCTTTGCTTTTGAAAGAGACTCTGCTCTGTTTACCTAGCTGACATTCTTTGCACAAACTATTTGTAGGTTTCACCAATTTTGGAAGGTCTCTTACAGCCTGAATATTGCTTATCTTGATGATGTTATCAAAATTCACATGACACATTCTTCTATGCCATAACCAACTCCGATCAACTTGAGCAAACAGACAACTTTTGTTTGAACCAACCAGATGAAAGATATTACCTTTTGTTTGAGCACCGGATGCAATTTTAGTTCCGGAGCTTGTAAAGATTCTACATTTTCTATTCTTGAACCGGAGATCATAGCCTTTGTCCACTAACTGACCAACACTGAGAAGATTGTGCTTCAATCCTTCAACATATAGTACATTACCTATTTTGCTCTTTCCATCAAAGGAAATAGTTTCCCTACCTCTGATTCTGCCAGTAGAATTGTCACCAAACTGTACCATTCCTCCTTCATACCTTTCCAAATCTAAGAACTTATTCTTGTCACCAGTCATATGGTGAGAACACCCACTATCAATAACCCAATCATCCTTTTCTTCCACTTGAGCAGCCAAAGCTCTTTCCATAACCTTGTGATTGACAGATTCAGAGGATATTGAATCTTCTTCCTTGATGGCAATAAACACCCATTCATTTCCGGATTTGCTTCCTAGTTCAGATTCATCATCTGTTACTCCTTCATTGTCATCTTCTTCATGAACATAATAGCAGTTCTTTTGAAACCTTTGTCTGTTAGTATTAGACCTTGCAGATCTTTCTGGACATCTTGAAGCAAAATGACCAATCTTATTGCAGTTGAAACACTTAAAGGGTAGTTTTCCTTCATACTTACCGGATCCTCTGGGTAGTCTCTTTGCAATGAGGGCTTCAAGTTGAGCTGTTTCTGCTTCTTCTTCTTCCATGTCTCTTCTTGCTTGATCATACCATGACATCTTCCTTGATGAGTTTTCTCCCGGATCAAATCTCTGTTTGCCTTTCACATAGGTACTGGCTTTGAAAGCAGATTCAGTCTTGGGAGGATCATCTCCAAACTTGGTCATTTCAAATGCAGCTAGTTTGCTAGCCAGTTGTTCTCTTGTGACAGTTGTGTGGGCTCTGAATTCATCAATGGCAGCAACCTTGATTTTGTAGGCAGCAGGAAGGGATCTTAGGATTTTGCAGACAATCTCATTTTCATCTAGAGTTCCACCAGCATTTCTAATTCCACATACCAGCTCATTCACTCTTGGCATAAAGGTAGTGATGTTTTCATCATCTCTCATCTTCAATCTTTCAAATTTCCCTTTCAGACTTTGTAACCTTGCACTTTTGACAAACTCATCTCCTTCATACAGAAGTTCTAGTTTAGTCAGGATCTCATATGCAGTTGGTAGGTCAATAACATTTGAGAGATCTGAATCATTCAATGCGCTTAGCAGGGCTTCCTTGGTCCGCAGATTATTTTCAGCATCTGTGATTTCATTCAGAGTTGTCGGACCACCTTGTGGAGGTACATATGGTTTTGAGACCATAGCCAAGTATGCTTTTCCCATACATTCCAAGTGACACTTCATGCGACCTTTCCAGAGAGTGAAGTTGGTTCCATCGAACTTCGGACTATCCTTCTTGTATAACGACATCCTGGATCTCCTCAAGCGGTTAAGCTCCTTTCAGAGGAACTTGGCTCTGATACCAATTGTTGGATTTAAGGCATACAACTGAGAGGGGGGGGGTGAATCAGTTGTATAAAACTTCTTGTTCTTTCAAACACTTGATTCTTCGTTGTTAGTTAACAGCATATCAATTAATCATCCATGAAAGCATAATACATAAACACAAGAGCAGATAAACATCAACACATTGAACACCAAGATTTTGACGTGGAAAACCCGGTTAAGGGAAAAACCACGGGGTGATTAACCCAAGGATTATTCTTTGTTAGAAGAATAAGAAAAAGAATGGCACTTGCCAATTAGGGCTCACTGCCCGAGCACACTGCTCACAAAGAGGCCCACTGCCCACAAGGAGACACACTGTCTACAAAGTGATAAGAATCACAATCTTGAACTGGAGAATGACATCTCTACCATGTCCGGATCAGTTCCATTTAAGCCCAAAAACCTCTGCTCTGCCTTTCGCACTTCTCTTCGCTATGCCA
This sequence comes from Cunninghamia lanceolata, assembly GCA_027924645.1. Lineage (NCBI taxonomy): Eukaryota > Viridiplantae > Streptophyta > Pinopsida > Cupressales > Cupressaceae > Cunninghamia > Cunninghamia lanceolata. The sequence continues at coordinate 5,860,112 of BSBN01000158.1, read as the reverse complement.
CACTCATCCACACAATCCACACTTCGAAATGAACTCACAAACTGTTATTTATACATGACATCGACTTAGGAACAAACATCTAAGTCGGCAAACAACCATAAGAGTATCCGCAAGATGAATAACACATCCGGTCGGCCACCACAAGAACATTCGCAGGATGAACAACTCATCCGGTCGGCTAAACAGAGCAAGAACTTCATCCGGAAGAATATCTTCAATTCCGGGCTCTACTATTAATGCGGACCAACAACACAACCTCAACATGATCCAAGAACCTTCACAAGCCTGCCTGAATGACCAGGTACGTCCGCATTTCCTTTACTTACTGAAATCTCTTATCCTCCTTATCCGGAACTTCAAGAACACTGTCTGTCACCACTGTCATAATGCAGGAGGAACTTCCGGACCTCCAAATTATACACAACTCGAGATGGCACATCACAAGGACATCTCAAAGACTCCTTCCAATCCGCAGATTAGGATTATACAGTTCCGGACCTCACCGGACCTTTTTGTGATCCTCTGTCACCTCTGAATACTTGCCAGAACTGGTTCTACACCGACAGCCACAACTCCTTCAGATCTTCATGCGGACCTCTGAAATCTTAACTGAAGCATCTCAAGACTCATATATACAAGCCCTTTAATCCGCATCCTTCGGTTCGCATCCTATACAGTACATTTGCCTGCTTCTCATCACTGTTCTTTACTGTTCCTCACTGAGACTAATTTTCTCAATATCCTCAGCACACAGCTCATCCAATCCTTCTTGTCAATGTAATATGAGTATGTTGACATCAATGACAACACTGGTTTACCTCATACTTGCAACAGTGAACACATAAGCACTGGTGGATCTCTTGCTATCAATGTCACCTACCCAATCTGAATCTATTATCAGAAAATTAGAATGATTATCAATAGTATCAAAGTAATCCAATAAACTCAATGGAAAAGGAAATAATCAAGATTCATACAACAAAGATAAACCTTGCAAACCTCAATACTTCATAGCTTCCATTGGTCTCCTATCTCAATCGATCTTGTGTATGAATATAGCCCTCAGAAGGTGCACTTCCTTGCTATTTTCCAAGATGTCAAGTGGGAATGGCTATGATACTTCTTGTAATAAAGATGAGCTTCAATACAATGAAAAAGGTGATTGCAAGCTATGGATTTGGATTTGGATGCCAAAGGCGTGCTATGAATTTACAGAATAAGTTTACTAAAAGCTTGGATGATAGAAATGGAGGAATTGGGTTCAATTTATAGACTCATGAGAGAGAAGATCAATGGTATAGAAAGAATAAGAAGATCAACAGTTGAGAAACCTTGAGATGATGTGCGTGAATAGAAAGAAGACAAGTGTCACACAAAAAGGTTGTTTTGTTTGAGTTAACTGCTTTCTTTTATAAAGATAAGATTTGATTTCATAAATTAGAAAGCTTTTTTTCTAATTTAAGAGTTGTTGATAAAAACAAGATAGAGTAAATCAATTAACTCAACTTGTGATTTGCTTTTTGCATGATTTGAGAGAAATTAAATAATAAATTATTTAATTTTGTGTGCATGAAGAAGAAGATTTATTTTTAAAAGATATGGAAGATTTTTGAGGAATTTGAATATAAAAAAGGAAATTAAATAAATAAATTTATTTAATTGTGTGTGCATGCTTTGGAAGAATAAATAAAATATTTGATTATATTTTATTTTTAGAGATTGAGATAATTTAAATAAATTTGATTTATTTATTTAAATTTGGAGAAAAAAGTGATTTAATTAAATAATTAAAATTATTTAATTTCTTGGAAGAATAAAGTTGACTTCAATGAAATTAATTAAACAAAGGTAATTTATTCAATTAATGGGAGGAATATGAACCAAATAAATAAATTGATTTATTTATTTATTGATAGAGGACTTTAGACTGAAATAAATATTAAGAATATTTATTTAGACACAGTCGTGTCACTTTTAGGTGTATACATTTTGTCCCTCTTTGATGCAATGTGTTTTATCACGTTGTTTCAAAGAATAGATTTTTTTGATAATGATACATGTCTCAGTTTGCCCCTGGTATAGGTTTACAATGCTAGGATGCCCCCTCAAGAGATTGGATGGGAAGAAGGGCAGAAGGACATGAGATGGACAATCTCACGATGAAGAAGGTGAAAAATAGGTTAGGTTAGGGTGAAGAAAATTGGTTGACGCGGAAGAAAAATAGGATGAAGAAAGAGCCGAAATGATATGCTATGCAAGATAAAATGATAACACACACAAGCAAGTAAACAAGTATGTACAAATGATACAAGAACAAACAAGGTACTGCCCCTATCAAGCAGTAAACCATTGATTAATCGATAATGATTGATGATAGTGTTGTCATTGCGAGGAACGATAGATCTCTAGAGCAACACAAAGGATAGTGTCGTCATTGCGGGGAACTATATATCCCTAGATCAACACGATAGACGTGGGAAAGATCTATCCCACTGATAATTATGATTGACTGAGTTAGTTTATGGCGAGATTAGGATCAAGACCATTGATTGTGATTGGATAATTTGACAAGATTGATTAACTTGATTGGTATGGATTAAGGATGGACTTGCATTTGGATCATTGCTCGGATTTGATTGGATAAGGATGAAAGACACAATGATAGATAGAAAGTAGATTGATAGAAGAAATGTGAATGAAGGAATCACAAGCTTTTGTAAACTCTGACACTACAAACAAGATCTTTATTGATGGATGGTATGCGAATGGTAAATGGATGTATTTATGGATGCAGATACAGATGCAGATTTTGTTATCTTGATATTGCAAGTATATTGAAGTGCTTGTTTCATCATTGGGCTTTTAAAATGTTGTAAGAAAATACAAGCATCTAGGTATAATTGAACCAAGATGACCTGAGTATTACTTACATGGATTTTAATATAGCAAGTTAATACAAGCATCTAGTTAAAATTGAATCTAGATGACCTGAGTATTTCTTGTGTTTCAATAGACAAGGATTGTCCCTTTTCATGTTTAGACCTCTGGAGTCCTCGATGATCTTTTGTTGATCATGTCGTTAGACAGAAGTCGTCACATTACTAAAGATTAATCCACAAACAGTAGACAAAGAAAATGATTATGCCCCCATCATAACTTCTCTAGTTTGTGACATCCTCGAGTAGCATAGAAAGACATAATAACAAAAATCAAGACTATGTAAGTTAACCTACTCACAATCACAAAACATTCTTGCATTAGATGTGTTTTTCTTACCATAAGTTAGATAAAATCATTTTGAGTGTTTAGGCACTTGTTTGCTCTACTTTGGCTAGGTTGATGTCTTGCATCAAGATTTCTGTTTGGAATTGTGCTTTGTTGCGCGTGTTTGTCTAGTGAAAGGTATCATAATCATTATAGGTGTCCTCTTAGAACAGACTTGCCGCCAGTCAGACAAAAGGATTGATTTATTATGGATGAACTGAAAAACAAATATAAAGAGACGGACCCTAAGGGACTAACCTAGTTCCTTAGGGGCACATTGTTAAATGGCCTTGCCTACGTGAAGATGCAGAGGCAATGTAGTTCGGGGTAAACTTGGTGGACCTATGACCTAGGCGATGGGAAATGGTGTAGAATCGGATGGATAGAAGGATAGATGACACTTGATGGAATGGATGGGCAATGAAGCCTCGAGGGTGCATCGATACAAGATGGCCTTGCCTATGTGAAGATGTAGAGGTGACGTAGTTCGGGAATGGTACTAATGATGGGGTTGCAGATGATTTGTTATTTTTGGGATTTTCTAGATTTTGCTAATGTTTTGATGTTTTTAGGATTTTTCAGATGGCAATTTGGATAGCCTAAATGCTAGATACTATTGACAAGGGAACACCACAGATAGGTAAATAGATGGGTGATAATGGATAATGGATGGGTAGGCATGAGGATGGGCAATAGTAGATAGAAGGAACGCACACGGAAAAGGGAAAGGATGTGATCACCAAGTACTAAGTCGCATAGGAATAACATGCCCCATTATAGGTAGGTTACTTAGGATTTTTCATGACAATGCTTATGATGATAGGATAGGATAGGATTAGGCTTATGACAATGGGATGATGATAGGGTGATAGGATGGATTGGTTTGGAAAGGATGGAGTACATCAAGAGATAACCAAAAGCATGTTTCAACATTTTGTCCCCAATCTTTATCGAGATCAAAAAAATAGAGGAAGGGAAGATTAGGATGGATGGATTCGATAAGATAGGTATGTAATGGATAGAATGATAGTATAGGAAATGGTATGGAAGGAAATGATAGGAGAAAATTAGATATGTTGACGAGACAAGGTGCCCCCAAGTGTAGGTGACGTAGGAGATCAACTTACACATGACACCTGTTTGCTAGGTTTTCATCATGGTACTTATCCAAGGCACCTGTTTGCCAGATTTTCACCGTTGGATGAAGGGATTTCTTTTTACTCATTTTTTTTTTGAATATTTGGATAGGGTGGATATGGACGAAAGGGACTCAAGTGCCTAACTTCACGAAAGGTGATAGTCCCGCTAGATGGATGTTGTTGCATGGACTGTGTCTAGTGTTCTCATAGATGTTGGTAGGGCATTGCATGAAAGGGATATGAAGAAGGTGGACAGCAGATTATGGAAGGTGTGATAGTGGATGATGATGCAGATTAGGTAAGACTTATGCATAGATGGAGGGAAGGTTTATGCAAAAGCATAGACCATAGGAATAGGATGGGGAAGATATGTAAGATAATAGTGGAAGGAAGGGGAGATGGAGGTATGTGGAAGTGTCATGGAATAGAAGGGAATCATGACCAAAGGTTGCACATACCATGATAAACATTAAAGCTTATGATGGGAAGGTGGTGTAGGAAGGAATGGAGAGTTTTGCTTGGTGGATGAATGATGTAAGCATTTAGGGACCCACATAGACTTAGTATATTTCTGATTTTTGCTTGTCATGTGGGATGGAGGGATTTGAGACTTTTGGATGGAATGGGATTTTTGGATGGAAAAGGAGAAAGTGGATGGTTGGGATGCTTCATTTAACTTGATGGATTTTTGCTTAGGTACCCAAACCATTTTTCATTTAGACTTCACTTGCTGAGGTATGGGCCTGGGTATATGCAACTTTTGTGCAGCTTCTGAGGTAATTACTTGTTGCTTGGGGACCCACACCTTTTTCAGTTTTGCTTTGAGGTGTGTGGGTGTATGCATCTCTTGAGATGGATGTTTCCTTGATTCTTGGCTTTTGTGTCTGTAGGCATGAGGACCTTTAGGATTTTTTACTTTATAGGTAGAGGCATCCAAGTTTTTGCTATTGAATTCCCTTGAGATGGTGGAAGTGGAGTTGGTGGAAGCTCTTTGTTTAGACAAAATGTGCATTTGTTGGCCATGATTGGGATTTTTAGATGATTTATAGATGGATGGATAAGGTGTTGGAAGAAGTGATGGTAGGATGCAAGGAGGGATGTTAGGAGTTGGAAGTAGTAGAGGTAGATTAGATGGTGGAAGGTGTATGGTCACACGCTTTTGGGATGTATATGATAAGAGAGGTAGAATGGCGACATATGTTTTGGGAATATGATAGGGTTTGTGATGGAAAGTGGTGGATTTGGAAGGCATGGAGGAATTACCAACATCGTGAGATTACTTTTCTTGTGAGATATAACCAAGGCCATAAGAGGGTGGAGGAACTTTGACACGGATAGGCTCCAAAGTACCTTGTTCATAAAGGCCTAAGCCTTTACCTTGATAGTTCATATTTTGGAGTATGCAGTGGACAATGGGATTATGGGTACTTTGGACACTAGCAGTGATCTCCTTATTGGATGAGGAAGGTGAGATGGAGGATAATGGTTGTTGCTGTTCTAAGGAAGAACATTCATGGATGAAGGTAGTGAGACAAAAGGGATAGGACAACAACTTTGTAATATGGTCGATAATAGATGGTGGAGGATCGTTAGGAGCTTGATTATCGGTATGCTTACTAAGATCCAAGTTATTGGTTTGATCATCTATGTGCACTTGGGAGGCAAGTGTCTCATCAAGGAAAGTGGGCATTGTTGGATCATGGATAGGACTATGTGGAGGATGGATAGATGGGGTGATAAGCTCGTGACCATGGAATGCATAAAGTTGGCTAAGGGGATCATCATGGTTTGCTTGATCATAGATAGGCTCTTGATCATAGATGGGATCTTGATCATAGAAAGGATCTTGATCATAGATAGGATTAAGCATGATGGGATCATTTTGCTCATGTATAGGTTCTTCATCAACGATAATATCTTGATCATAGAAAAGTTATAGGTTATGGATGGGTTGGATTTGGTATTCTTTCTCATGTATGGGTATAGGATCAAGTTGATCATGGATAGCTTCTTCATATGTGATATCTTGATTATGGAAAAGGTAAATGTTATGGATGGGTTGGATGGAGGTGCTTTGATCTTGATTTAGATAAAGGGTTGATGTTTCCACATGCTTGAGAGTGTACTCTTGACATAAGTCTTGGTTTTCTTGAATTGAAGTGGAGGTAGAAGACTCTTGGATAGGCTCTTGGTCTACAACATGAAGGTACGATGGACCTTGACTTTGGTTCATGGTAGAAGGTTCTTCAATAAGCTCGAGGGGTTGTGGATTACATGATGAGGTTGGAGCAATGGGCATGTTTGAAGGCTATTTGATAGGCTCTTGGATAGGTGTTTTATGACATGGACATTGTTGATTCCTTGCTAATAGCCATTAGATCACATCCTTCATGAGTGTATGGGTAGATGGACAATACAACAGATGGAGAATAATGGTAGATGGTTGAGGCCCATGGTGAGGATTGCTTGTGCTAGATGGGGATGAAATTGGATGAGCGGATTTGGATTTCTCCATAACTTTTATTTTGTTGTATAAATTTGGAAAAAGTCTTTGGAAAAGATCATTCGAGGATTCTTTGGTTGTCAGATTAGAGCTTGGGAAACTTGGTTGGTGTTGGTGTAGGACTGGTATGCTTTGGGCTATGCCTTCTAGGGGATGGTGAAGGAGGACTAGTAGATGGAGTGGTGTATGATTTCAAACTTAAGGTGGTGCTTCCCTTGTCAAGAGTATGATTAAGATGGGAAAAGAATGTACGATCTTGGTGCGAGGTGTAGCTAGTACTGGCATGCTCATGTTGGGAGGGATTTGGTACACGTGGATAATCTATTTCCCTATATTTGTTAGATTTGGGCACATTAAAAAAAGAAGGGAAAGGTATGTTGGCCAAGCTTTTATCAGATGGATAAGGAGATATGCCCTGTGCCAAATATTGCTTTTTGGAAGATTTAGTTTGTAAGATTGCCAGTTGCTGTTGTATGGCTTGGTGTTCTTGAGAAAGTGCTTCTAATTGGTTTGTCATATCCTCAAAAATTGACACAAGACCAAAATGGGTACCTAGAAAGGTTGAAAGTTTTCTCTCAAAAGACAGGGAAATGCTCACTGTTGTGGATGCGTAGCTACAAATGCGCCGGGACAGAAGGTAAATGCGCAGCAAGTCAGAATATATGCGTAGCTCTGGTAAATAAAAAAAGCACAGGAATAGACAATAAATGTGTAGTAGGTCAAAATATATGCGCAGCAGGTCAAAATAAATGCGTAGCTCTGGGTTTTTGATTGATTTTGCAATGTTTTTGGCACATTTTTTGATGTTTTTGGTTTCTTGGCTGAAAGTTGGTCTTTTTGATCTGACTTCTCAATTATGGCAAGTAAGACACAGCAAACACAAAGAGTATTTTCATGATTTTGATTTTTTTTTGTAATTTTGGGACTCTTTTCAACTAAAAAAAGTACAAATCCTAGGCTGGAAGGGGCAATATAAACCAAATTCTCACTGTTACATGAGGCATCTTTGGAAGGTGATAATTGCCCTTTCCACCATTGGTTTATAGGGGATTTTGGCTTCTAAAACAAAGGATGATTAGTAAGTGCAACCGTTCCAGTGGTTATACATGCAGCAGTGCTACTCTCCATTATGGAGTCTCCCAGCCTTCAAGGGTTACGCCTTGGAGGGTTTTGGGGGAGGTTAGTTGTCGGTATAACTTAACAACACTCATTGTTTGAAGATTTTGCCTCAAACATAATTTATTTATAGTGGCTAGGCAGAGCTTGGCTTTAGCTTGTTACCACTTAAGGTTGTTCCCACTTGGATGGAAGAATATCCAAGGGCAAGCCTCTCTAAAGGTTAAACATGCAAAATGATAGGTTTGGCATTCTGGTCACCCAAGAAAGGAGAGAGCATAGGCCTACTATCATTCTAAAAACACAGAAGACAATGGTTCTTTTCCCCTAATTAAAATGAAAAAGACTAAATGAGTTATGCTGCCCTCAAGTCAATACCTCTACCTCTCCCTTCCAATAGCCATCTGTCGTCGAGTCAATGTCCTGACGTCGCCTGGGGGTGCATAGTAGAAATGTACAGGTCATTTTGGAATACTTGATAGGGATTGCCAGGCCTGGACCTCCCTTCTACACCACACTAGTATTGCCCAAGAGATTGGATTAGACGGCACTCAATAGAAGAGATTTCTGCACTCGGCCAGCAACTATCCAGGGGTTTGCAAACCCAACCTTAGCCCCCCACCAGGGGGGAGGGCCTATGCCCCCCACCCATCCCCACACACAGTTGGGTTTGCCTAGAACTGGGGGTGAACTGTGTGTGTGGGGTTGGGTGGGGGGCAAAGGCCACCCACCAACTTTCTATTCCACCCACCCTAGCCAAGGGTTCTAGGTAAACCCTTGGGGGGTTAAGGCTATTCCACCCACCCTGGGAAATGGGTTTTTTTCTAGAATCAAAGGTCAGATTTTGGTATAACTGAGGGTGAACATGTGTGGGGATGGGTGGGGGGTTATATTGTACAGTTTAGTAATTAAATTCTACCGTTCCTTCAATGTACAGTCTTCCCACCAAAGTGCTCCTTACCGACCAACTAAATGAACTGCCCTATCTATTCTATGGGGAATGTCGAAGGCCCATCCCTTAGATAGGAGAGGAGGGGCCTCCAGCCTAGTGATCTTCCCACCAAATGTTCCTCCTTACCAACAAACTCAACGGCACTAAGAGCCTATTATTGGCTCATCCCTCCTCACTAGGGATGTGCCTCCGATTAGGGGGCCTTTGGCAAGGTTAGTTTATGGGTCAAGACCCAGTTTAGGCATAGACAGTACCTTCAAGAAAACCCCTTACCTTCAGCATCTTCACCAATATTTAGGCTGGTAGTCATCAAGGTTGGTGGGTACTCTTCATAATATCCCTCTTCCTAATGACATTATCTAGACTCAACCTTCTTCAATAGAAGGGGTAATCAAACATGAAGGGGGTCTATTCAACATGAAGGGGGGATACCTATAGATGGGAATGGGGACCTATCCCCTACAATTACTATTGAGGGGGGCGGGGGGGTCAAACATCTTCTCTTCATCTCTCTATCTTTCTTCCTGATGAAGCGGATCAAACATATAGACTATACTATGGGGAACGATAGAAAGAAAGGGCAACCCCCAAATGAAGAAATCAGAGGAGAAGTGGGCAGCCTTCCTCACATCTGCTTCCTATCCTCCCCTCCCAAACTAATCTACCTCTCGGGGGGGGCCCCCTGCCCCCCCAATATAGTAGTTGGGAAGCTCCCTAGGGATAATAGTTGTGCCCCCCGAGTTCCAGTGAGGTTGTTTGGTAGAAACCCACCCGGGTGGGTGGGTGGATATAGGGAGGTAACGGTACCAACCTACAATATTTTTGACACCGTGTGCCAGATGGATATGTAGGGGCACGACATGTCCATCCAACATGAATGATCCATCGCCCATATCTATATAGAGGGGGGGATTAGATTCTATTCTATACATAACATGACATGAATCATGAGATAGAGGCCACTCATCTCGGTCCACTCAAGTCACGCCATCCCAATCCGAGCTTTTGTCCCTATCTATATATGGCGCACATCACTTCTGCATTCACCCCATTCCCATTCATTAGTTGTATATAACTCCATTTTTTATGAAACAAAGGTGTCCTCCCCAAGCATACCCAGATGCATCTATATACAACACAAATTGATCTGTTGTAGGAACATGAAGAACAGGCAGATGTTGTATCTTTTGTTGAATAAGCTTTACTGCATTAGTATGAAGTTGACTCCATTGGGGTTTTCTTTTTGAAAGGAGTTGCTGTAATGGTTCCCTGTCAAAACCTACATGAGGATAAAAATTATTAACATAATTTAATATACCCAAAAATCCTTGCAGCTCCTTAGTATTCAAGGGAGGCTGAAATTCAAGGATCTTGGCCTTAATGTGTGGTTGGACTTTCAATTGTCCACCTTTGACAATCATACCTAAAAACTTACAAGAGTCTTGACACCATTGAATTTTGCTTAGGGACAGAACAATCCCAGATTTTAAAGAAAGTTCATAAAACCTATTTAAATGGGAACGATGTTCCTCAAAGTTTTGACTAAAGATTAGAATATCATCTATGTATACATATAACCAATCCTAACAGCCAGCAAATATTTTATCCATTCGTTCCTAGAAATAAGTAGGAGCATTCATTAACCCAAACGGCATGATAGTCCATTCAAAATGACCAAAAGGATAGCTAAATGCAGTTTTGAACTGGTCTTCCATCTTGACTCTTATCTAGTAGAATCCTAATTTACAATCAAATTGAGAAAAGAGATTTGAATTAGCCACCTTTTCTAACAAATAAGATTTATTAGGGATAGGATAAGGAAATGAAAGAGTGATTGTGTTTATGGTTTCTGTTGCTCCTAGGGTTGACCTTGAGCATCTAAGACAATAATTATATTATTGTAGACACGATTATCTTTTTCAGCATCAAAAATTCCATTCCACCAATCAGTGAGAATGCCCCAGAAATAAGAAATAGCCATCTTAGTGATATTGGCTTGAGTAGTTCCAGAAAGACTACCAATAATAATAAAAGCGTTGATCCATTTGCTAATAAGATTATAAGGATCATCAACCTCATCTATATCCAGATACCATGGTGTGACAGGACAAGTGGTTTGCATCATTTGCACAGGATTACCTTTTTGAATTCTTTTCTCTTTAGGTACAAGAGGTTGTGGGACAACTAGTGCATGGGAGATTGGTTTTTTCTCTTCATTTACTAACCAATCTAAAGCAGATGACAAATCACTCAAAGAATCATTTATTTTATCAGAACGCCGAACAAGCATAGTATTCACAGAATCCAATTGGTTCCCTAAGGGCTGTACAAGGTTAACCAATTGTTTGACATTACTATCTAACTTATTAAGAACAGCATGATTCTGACCAGTATGACTAGAAAGTTGTTGGACAGAACTGATGACTTCTTTGACACGAGTATTATTTTCAACAACAATATTTCTGCATTTTTTTAGATCCATGTGGAGAGTAACAACAGACTCTCGCAACTGTAACACATTTTGACAATAATCACCTAGATTCTATTGAAGATGAGAACAGAATCTTCCTAAATAATTTCTTTGTTTGTAGTCAAGTGAAGGTTCCTTTTCTTCAGAGGTTTTGGGCTGAAAAGCATATTGAAATAAACTAACAGTCCCTTTAGAAGACTTGAAACATCCTTTGACAGGAGGCCATCTACCATTCTAGTAGTAAGACACTTCTTGTTCTTTAAACCATTCGAGCGTTTCAGCTCTTGGAAGAGTATGTACCATATTACAAAAAGGATGATCAATTTTTACAGCTTTTCCCTTTTCTTTTTGACGACCTCTGTGGTTTGTGGGTAAAGGATCTAGACCAGTATTCAGAGCTTCATCTTCAACCTCAACATACAGTTGGGCTTTCTTTCTAGAGGAAGAAGAGCTAAAAGAAGATCTAGGTATACCAAAAGTTTCCATAAAGGGATTTAAATTTCAGGAAGAGAGACTCCGAGGAATAACCCTGATCTAGTTATTATGAATCTCATGCACGGGCTTGGTAGCCTCTAATAGTCTGGGTGCTACATTTTTATCCAGTCTAATTTCCATCCTGTAGGGACATCAACAGTATTTATATGCCCTTTCTAAAGTTGAACTTCTCCGCAGAGAGTTTTTGCATAAGGCAGGTTTTCTAGAATATCAAGATTATTTGTATTTGTCATGGAATACAAAACCTAAACCTGGACTGAAGCATACTAGTTCAAAACTACATTCAGCTATCCTTTTGGTCATTTTGAATGGATTGTCATGCCGTTTGGGTTAATGAATGCTCCTGCTTATTTCCAGGAATGAATGGATAAAATATTTGTTGGCTGTCAGGATTGGTTATGTGTATACATAGATGATATTTTGATCTTTAGTCAAAACTTTGAGGAACATCGTTCCCATTTAAATAGGTTTTATGAACTTGCTTTAAAATCTGGGATTGTTCTATCCCTAAGCAAAATTCAATGGTGTCAAGACTCTTGTAAGTTTTTTGGTATGATTGTCAAAGGTGGACGATTGGAAGTCCAACCACACATTAAGGCCAAGATCCTTGAATTTCAGCCTCCCTTGAATACTAAGGAGCTGCAAGGATTTTTGGGTATATTAAATTATGTTAATAATTTTTATCCTCATGCAGGTTTTGACAGGGAACCATTACAGCAACTCCTTTCAAAAAGAAAACCCCAATGGAGTCAACTTCATACTAATGCAGTAAAGCTTATTCAACAAAAGATACAACATCTACCTGTTCATGTTCCTACAACAGATCAATTTATGTTGTATACAGATGCATCTAGGTATGCTTGGGGAGGACACCTTTGTTTCATAAAAAATGGAGTTGAATTACTTGCAGAATATGCTAGTGGGACTTTCCCTACTGATGTGAAAAAATGGATCTCTTCTGATAAAGAGATTTATAGTGTGATCAAGAATCTGAAAAAGTTTGCTCTCAAATTGATGCATCTGAAGCATTTTGTTATCAGAACTGACTGCACCAGGTTCTTGACTTTCAAAGAAAAAGACCATGGAAGAAAAGACGGTCATGGTAAATATTTAAGATGGCAAGAGTATTTAAATCAGTTTCATTATGAAGCTCAACATATTGCAGGAAAATCCAATATTGTTGCAGATTATTTCAGCCGACCTTCTCTACCAACTGTATTTGACCTTCGATAACATCTTCAGATGCATCTATTTCAGGAATATCTTCTAAAGAAAGATCATCTTCAGTAGGAGTAATTGCTGGTAACTCAAAAGTTCCTTCAATGAAAGCTTCATTTACTCTTTCGATTCCTGTATCAGGATGAGAAAATCCTTGAAATTCTGCCATTTCGTTTAAAGATGAGAAATAGGATGAACCTGAGATAACTTACAGGGGTTTTACAGGAGAGATATAAGAACCCTTAACAGAAAAAATCTTAAATGGGTGAAACTCTCAAATCCTAACACCAAAGTGAAACCCTACAGAATATAATTCTTCATTTCCCAGATAATTTCTCAAGTCTTTGACTAGAAATTAGATAAACGGTAGATTAACTATCCCAAAGAATCAGAAGAGGCTTTGATACCACATGTAGAGTATGAGTATGAGTATGAAAGTGAAGATAGAAGAACAGCGGCAGAGGCTGATGGCCAAATGACTACGGCTTCTGATATTCCTGAATGCAAAATAGATTACAAAGATATTAAGAGCAAACCAGAGATAATGGTACTCTTATCTTAAAACTTCTTGACTCACTAACTCTAAGACTCACTAAGGCTTTCTAAAACTCGGTGCCTATTATGCTTCCTCATCAGCTTATTTATAGAAGAGAGCTGACTTGAAAGGTAGGGAAAAAGAGAATCAACCGACTGAGCTGGTTTACAAAAAGGAGGTATGTCGTGCCAAATGGAAAATAGTGACAATCCTTGTACAAAAGTAATACGTCAGGGAATCTCTTTATGGACTATAGCTGCCATGGGAACTAGTATCATTAGTGGATGATGACAAATTAGACCGGTCATATCCATAACGATAGACATCACACCAACTGATAGGATGCCACTTGGCATGTAGACAGAATCTTTGATGGATAACCCAATCTTGTAGTTCAACGTCATGATTCATAGTGGGTGTAAAGTAAGATTCCCATTTTAATCTCATGTTAATGATAACACGAGTGACCAAGTCTTGACTGATGGGTTCATCAGGATTAACAGTTGGTGGTCCGGCAAAATAGAAGAAATCCTCCACTTGTTTTGTTATAGGTGCTGAATAGGTAATCTGCCAAGTGAAGAAAGGTTTTCAAACAAGATTCAATAAGAGATGATACATATGATCAGAATTGAGATGGAGTATCTCAAATTGACCATATCCTTCGTCATATATATCAGGAGTAGAAATGCAGCCAGTATGTTCTAATGTTTCAGCTCCTTGAATTGCATTTTTAGCATAATGATTATTCAACCCTTTACTGAGAATGTTTCTTTGGACAAGCACATTCATATGCCTAAAGGGTGCATCATAATTCCTTTCTCAGATAAAGCCAGGAATGCTAGAAGAAGATCCAAGATTCTGCATGAATATAGTTGGTAGAGAAGGTCGGCTGAAATAATCTGCAACAATATTGGATTTTCCTGCAATATGTTGAGCTTCATAATGAAACTAATTTAAATACTCTTGCCATCTTAAATATTTACCATGACCATCTTTTCTTCCATGGTCTTTTTCTTTGAAAGTCAAGAACCTGGTGCAGTCAATTCTGATAACAAAATGCTTCAGATGCATCAATTTGAGAGCAAACTTTTTCAAATTCTTGATCGCACTATAAATCTTTTTATCAGAAGAGATCCATTTTTTCACATCAGTAGGGAAAGTCCCACTAGCATATTCTGCAAGTAATTCAACTCCATTTTTTATGAAACAAAGGTGTCCTCCCCAAGCATAACCAGATGCATCTGTATACAACACAAATTGATCTTTTGTAGGAACATGAAGAACAAGCAGATGTTGTATCTTTTGTTGAATAAGCTTTACTGCATTAGTATGAAGTTGACTCCATTGGGGTTTTCTTTTTGAAAGGAGTTACTGTAATGGTTCCCTATCCAAACCTGCATGAGGATAAAAATTATTAACATAATTTAATATATCCAAAAATCCTTGCAACTCCTTAGTATTCAAGGGAGGCTGAAATTCAAGGATCTTGGCCTTAATGTGTGGTTGGACTTCCAATCGTCCACCTTTGACAATCATACCTAAAAACTTACAAGAGTCTTGACACCATTGAATTTTGCTTAGGGACAAAACAATCCCAGATTTTAAAGCAAGTTCATAAAACCTATTTAAATGGGAATGATGTTCCTCAAAGTTTTGACTAAAGATCAGAATATCATCTATGTATACACATAACCAATCCTGACAGCTAGCAAATATTTTATCCATTCGTTCATGGAAATAAGTAGGAGCATTCATTAACCCAAACGGCATGACAGTCCATTCAAAATGACCAAAAGGACAGCTGAATGCAGTTTTGAACTGGTCTTCCATCTTGACTCTTATCTGGTAGAATCCTGATTTATAATCAAATTGAGAAAAGAGCTTTGAATTAGCCATCTTTTCTAACAAATAAGATTTATCAGGGATAGGATAAGGAAATGAAAGAGTGATTGTGTTTAATGCTTGATAATTAATAACCATTATTTTCTTCTTTCTTCTTTTTTTAGCTTCCTTGCAAACCATAAAAGCATAGCAATTGTATTCAGACTGAGAATGTCTAATATACTTTCCTATTTTGAGTTCTTCAATTGCAATAGCCATATCATCAAGGTCATGTGCAGGAATAGGAATTTTTTTCCCACATTTGATCTTTGCTCCTTCTTGAATGCGAACCTCCATTTTAGGCATTTCTTTTTCCTAGAATTTCTGAGGATCATCTGAACAGATATCTTTAAGCAAAGCAGCTTTTAATTCTGGAAGAAGTTCTACAGTCTGTATTTGATGGATAGCTGGATATTTTTCTGTAGCATAAATTAGTCAGGGAGTACTAATCTTTTCACCATTGAGTGTAAACATAATACTTTTCTTAGTACATCCATAAGGAGTATATCTATCAATGAAATTTCCTCCTAAAAGGATATCAACGGGCATGTGATTCATAGCAAAGAAATCACATTTGAACTGTTTACATTCTATTTGCAGAGGTTGTTGATGACAGTATTTATCACAAACAAACTCATTTCCTTGGACATCACGGGTAGTATAAGTAGTTTTAGTAGTCAATTGTTCCCAGTGAGCAATTATAGGAGCTTTGCAAAATGACAGGGAAGCACCCGTATCAACCTGGGCATCATATTGACAGCCATTGATAGTAATAGTAATATACTGAGAAAACTTTCTAGTTAACAGATGTACTAGATATGTTGGATCTAACTGTGTTGGGCACACACACGAGTTGTTAACTTTGAAAGAAGCAAGATAGCAATGGTTCAATTTTATCCTCCTAGCATTGGGACTATATTCAAGTTGTTGATGCAACAAGATCAAATTACAATCCTCCTAGTTAGAGCTAAATGAGATTTTGCATGAACAATCCATTTACTTTCCTTTGGCTAATTAAATCTAAAGATGAGTTAACAAATGCAGCTATATGACTAAACCAGCCCCTAACCTGCAAGTAGATCTAATGCGAGAAAAGTTAGCATTAGCAAAATCATAAGAAATAACTCACAAAATCCCTGTCAAAATAAATGCGCAGCTACAGAGTACAAATGCATAGAAGTACAAATGCACAGTCACAGAGAACAAAAGCATAGAAATAGAGAATAGATGTGCCGAAGTACAAATGCACAGTTACAGAGTAAAAAAGCGCAGAAACAGAGAATAGATGCACCGTTTGAATAGATGCATTATTTCAAGAGACAGATGTGCTGCTTTAGAGAATAAATGTGCCAAATTTCCAGATGCATTGAAATAGAGCTCATATGCATGATAGAAATGATCAGATGCACAGAATCTACCTATGTACGAAACCTAACGCAAAAAAACTCAGTTTCAAGGTTAAATTGGGGCAAGGCCCCACGGTGGGTGCCAGAAATGTTATCAAAAAATTGGAATGATTATCAATAGTATCAAAGTAATCCAATAAACTCAATGGAAAAGGAAATAATCAAGATTCATACAACAAAGATAAACCTTGCAAACCTCAATACTTCATAGCTTCCATTGGTCACCTATCTCAATCGATCTTGTGTATGAATATGGCCCTTAGAAGGTGCACTTCCTTACTATTTTCCAAGATGTCAAGTGGGAATGGCTAGGATACTTCTTGTAATGAAGATGAGCTTCAATACAATAAAAAAGGTGATCACAAGCTATGGATATGGATTTGGATGCCAAAGGCGCGCTATGAATTCTGTAGAGTAAGTTTACTAAAAACTTAGAT
The DNA here is from genome assembly GCA_027924645.1 of Cunninghamia lanceolata. Taxonomy (NCBI): domain Eukaryota; kingdom Viridiplantae; phylum Streptophyta; class Pinopsida; order Cupressales; family Cupressaceae; genus Cunninghamia; species Cunninghamia lanceolata. Next base: position 5,842,696 of record BSBN01000158.1, on the reverse strand, counting down.
GATAGAAATGGAGGAATTGGGTTCAATTTATAGACTCATGAGAGAGAAGATCAATGGTATAGAAAGAATAAGAAGATCAACAGTTGAGAAACCTTGAGAGGATGTGCGCAAATAGAAAGAAGACAAGTGTCACACAAAAAGGTTGTTTTGTTTGAGTTAACTGCTTTCTTTTATAAAGATAAGATTTCATTTCATAAATTAGAAAGTTTTTTTCTAATTTAAGAGTTGTTGATAAAAACAAGATAGAATAAATGAATTAACTCAACTTGTGATTTTCTTTTTGCATGATTTGAGAGAAATTAAATAATAAATTATTTAATTTTGCATGCATGAAGAAGAAGATTTATTTTTAGAAGATTTGGAAGATTTTTAAGGAATTTGAAGATAAGAAAGCAAATTAAACAAATAAATTTATTTAATTGTTTGTGCATGCTTTGGAAGAATAAATAAAATATTTTATTATATTTTATTTTTAGAGATTGAGATAATTTAAATAAATTTGATTGATTTATTTAAATTTGGAGGAATAAGTGATTTAATTAAATAATTAAAATGATTTAATTGCTTGGAAGAAGAAAGTTGACATCGATGAAATTAATTAAATAAAGGTAATTTATTCAATTAATGGGAGGAAAATGAACCAAATAAATAAATTGATTTATTTATTTATTGATAGAGGAATTTAGACTGAAATAAATATTAAGAATATTTATTTAGACAGAGTTGTGTCACTTTTAGGTGTATACAAAATCCACAAATCCATGAATACAAAGTGAATGTCGAAGTCCTGTAGCAAAACCATGATAACATAAGAAATATTTGAAAGAACCCTGCAAATATCTAAACACTCTATTCATTGCATCCTAATGCAGCCATCCAGGATTAGCCATAAACTGACTAAGGACTCCCACTACTTGGGCAATATCTAGTCTTGTACAGACCATCGCATACATCAAACTACCAACCGCACTAGCATAAGGAACTCTATTCATATCCTTCATCTCAGAAGGAGACTTTGGACAATCTACAATAGATAACTTTGTCCCCATTCTAAGAGTAATAGTCAAAGGTCTACAATCCACCATGCCAAATTTCTCCAACATATTGTTAACATACTTACTCTAGCCTAACCAAAGTTTTTTGTTTGCTCTGTCTCTTCTGATCTCCATCCCTAGAATGTACCGAGCTTCCCTTAGATTTTTTATCTCAAGTTGTACTGACAACTGAGACTTCAACTCAGAAATCAAACTTTTACCATTCCCAATGAGTAACATATCATCAACATACAATGCAATAATGAGAATGTGATCATTGTCCAACTTGTAATAAACACAATGATTTGAAATCTAATACTCAACACAAAGGCATCAAACTTATTGTACCACATCCTAGGAGACTGTTTCAAACCATACAAAGACTTTTTCAACTTGTAAACTAGATTTTCTTTACCTTTCACCATGTAGTGCTCTGGCTGTGATATATAGATTTCCTCCTCCAAGTCACCATGAAGGAATGTTGTCTTCACATCCATCTATTCCACTTCTAGATCATACGCTTCTATAAGAGATAACAGGAACCGAATCGATGTCATCTTTGCAATAGGAGAGAAAATCTCACCATAGTCAATTCCCTCCACCTAAGAATACCCCATCGTAACCATTCTAGCCTTATATTTCTCAACACTGTCATCTATACCAAATTTATTTTTTAACACCCATTTGCATCCAACATGTTTTCATTCTTCTAGCAAAGGCAACAAGTCCCAAGTATTATTCTTTTCCAAAGAAGCCATCTCCTCTTCCATGGCCTCCTTCTAAGAACCTGCATATTTCATACCCATAGCCTCTTTCACAGTTCTAGGCTCATCAACATTAGAATTCAAAGCAAAAATACAAATGGAATCATGCAATGAATAACCAAACCTATCAAGTTGTTGCCTTATCCCATTGGACCTCCTCAAAGATTGAGGTTGAGGTTCTTTATCTTCTTCTAGACTTTCAGAGATACTAAAGCTCTCCTCATTATAAGGTCCAATAGATGTTTTTGGTTTAAATTTCTCAGGGGTGGAAGGAAGCTGAACCATATCATCTTTCTTCTCTTCTTTCTCTAGCTAGAAGACAATAGAAGAAGGATTAAGCTCTCTGAAGATCACATTTCTGCTATACATAACTCTCTCAGCCAATAGATCCCAAAGCTTGTACCCTTTCACACCGATGCCATAATCGATGAAGATACACTTCACAACCTTGTTCTCCAACTTAGACCTCTTCTCCTTAGGAACATGTACATATGCCTCATGACCAAATACTTGAATGTGTCTTAATGAAGGCTTTTTACTAGACCATACCTCCATAGGTGTCTTATCAATGAGCGCTGATGTAGGAGACTTGTTAATCAAGTAACAAGTGGTAGCAACAACTTCAGCCCAAAACTTTTGTTCAAGGCTAGCCCCACTTAGCATACTCCTTGCCCTCTCCATCAATGTTCTATTCATCCTCTCTGCAACTCCATTTTGTGTAGGGGTATACAAAGTTGTCTTGTGCCTCTCAATCCCATGTTCTTTACAGAACTTGTTAAAATTTGTTGAACAAAAATCACCACCATTGTTAGTCCTCAAACACTTAATCTTTCTATCCTTTTGATTCTCTACATGAGCTTTGAAGTCTTTGAATCTACTAAAGACTTCATATTTTCTTCTAACGAAATACACCCATGTCCTTCTACTATAATCATCAATGAATGAAACAAAGTAAATAGATTTTAAAATTGAAGGAACATTAATAGGACCAAACACATTAGAATGAATCAAGTACAACACCTCAAAAGATTTGTGAGAACTAGAATAAAATTGAACACGGTTTTGTTTTCCATAAATGCAATGTTTGCATAAATTGAACTCAAGATTACAGTCATTCGTACCCTCAACAAGATTTTTGTTTTTCAGGGTCCTCAAATCCTTTTCACCAATGTGACCAAGCCTTTTGTGCCATAACATTGTCTTCTCAGCTAGAAGTTTTATCTCCATAGAATGAGCACGCTTAGGTACCTAGAAAGCGCAACCATTGAAACTAGATGCACCAGTCCTCTTCACTGTTGGTTCCAATGGTGAGGATGAAGACCCTGAAGCTCTCTTCTTTGAAATAGTGGCACTATTGCACTGAAATGTGCATGCATCAAGTTGAAACAGAGTTCCAATCCGAACACCCTTAGTCAACACCATAGATCGTCAAGTCATCTTGCATCCTTCATTCGAGAAAATAACTTGCACACCCACATCATTTAACTTACTTATAGAAAGAAGGTTCCATGCCAAACTAGGGATATGTAGAACACCATTGATTCCCTTCACTCGTCTATCAAGGAATCAAATCAAGACTCTTCCATGGCCAACAATCTTCAGGTGAGAATCATCACCCAAGTACACCTTTCCACCATCGTATCCTTCATACTTTGAAAACCAACCCTAATGTGAGGTCATGTGAAAAAATGCACTAGAGTCAATAAGCCACACATCCTCAGATGCATGCATTGCCAAAGCAATGACAAATGCTTCTTCTTCATCCTGAGAGTACCTATCAGAATTCGAATCATAATTCTTCTTCTTCTTCTTTTTCTTTTTCTTTTTCTCCTCCTTGCACTCCTTGCGGAAGTGACCAGGTTTGTCATAGTTCCAACATAGGGCCTTGGACTTTCTGGGAGACTTAGATCTCCCACAAGATTTGGATCTTCCTTTTTCTTCCTTCTTATCCTTTTTCTTTCCCTTCTCTTTAGATCTACCACGAACATCAAGAGCCTCCTTAGCCAATTCACAAAACTTTCTCCTCGTCTCTTCAAACAATAGCGAAGAAACCACTTCATCCATCTTGAAGGTGGTAGTGGTACTCCCAATGGCCATAACAAGGTGATCCCACGAATCTGGTAAGGAACACAGTAATGTCATGCGTCGATCATCCTCCTCCATCTTCACACCAACAGAGGTCAACTCAGCAACTGTACACTCAAAATCACGATGTTAGTTGCCTAGGGCTGTCGAGTCAGATTTTAGCGTGCACACAAACCCTTCCCTCCTTGCCATAGGGTGAACCACCACGTCACTCTCACTTTCATGGAAATAGCCATTCGAGAGGAGGTGAGACACGGGGGTGGTCTAGCTCATTGGAGAGATGGACTTTGTGGAGAGGGGTCAACATGTCCTGGGGCCTTTGTTGTTGTGCGCTTATATGTATGTTTTGTTCAATGATCATTGTTGTAGAGATAATCTTATGACTCGAAGGGTCACTAGTTACTCTTCTTCTGTTAGGGTTTCTGATATTCCACCTTTGTATGGGTAAGCTATTGCTCTCATTGATTGCTAGTTGTCTTTCAAAGTATTGGATGAATGCTTGTTGTATTAAGAATTGCCTATGTTCTTCTTGTTGTTGTAAGACAAGTGGGTCCTATTGTGGTCTCGGATGGATTTCTTCTATCTTGTCGAAGATTGCCCTCACCCACTCACCTCTTAATCTTGGGCACATTCATGAGCCGAGACAAGAGATAGGTGTATGTGAGCTAGCCTTAACATGACCTAGGGTTTGACTTAGGGTTTAATTTGACCTAAGGTTTGATTGTGCATTGACCTTGTTTGACCTTGTGATGGAATCAAGGGTTTTGACCAATGTTTGACTATGGTTGACCTTGTGATGGAATCAAGGGTTTGCGAATTTTCTAAGTGTCTAATATTTTTTGTTCTTTTTGGGTTTTTATGAATGCAAGCCTAAATGAAATGCAAAACTTCTTTTTGTGCTTTTTTAATATTTTGGATTGAAGATGTTTTTTTCTAATCTAGAAATCAAAGAATGAATTCACACTATAATGAGTTTACCTAGTGCAATTTAAGCTATGTTTTTGGTGTTTTCTGAATATTTCAAAAAAATTAATCTAAGAAAGGAAATTGCTTGTAAATTAATTAAACTATGAACTTGAAAGCAAATTACTCTAAGAATGCAAGATCTATCTATCTTATCAAGGAAAAAGCAACAAGATTACTGATCCTAAGAGCAATTTTAGTTATCTAATTACTACAAATTGAAATAAAGCATAAAGGAACTTAGAGACACATGAGCCTCCACTACCCTCAAAAATCCTTATTATTGCAACCTCATATTCTCTTGTAGCAGCAGGGAATCCTCTTGGCAACAAGATGACAATGGAAGTGAAAGAAGCTTTAGAAGCTTTCCATAGAGAGCTCAATGAGATCTATTGATGAGCATGATGGCTTGATTTGAGCAATGTATGGATGCATGATGAGCTTTATGTGAAAGCTAGATGAAGCAATGAACGAAAACAAAAGGATCCTATGTCTTGTATGAGCATGCGAATGTTGAATGTGGAGAGCAATAATTTGCAAGAGTTGTGTGCACAAATGAAATTGCTTCCTTCGGAGAATATTTGAATCTATGCAATAATGAAAGCTTTGAATCTTTGGAGAACTAAAGAAATAAATGAAGAAAGAGGCTCCAAGGACCTATGAAGAAGCTTGAAAAAGCTTGTGAAGATGAGAAGAGTATTCTCCAACTTGCTCCACTTGGAAAATAATGGAGGTGAGGAGTATTTATAGGTTTGAAGAAGGGATGAGAGCTAAAGAAGAAGAAGAATTAACTCAATTATATTGGAGAGTTAACTTAGAATACTTAAGAGTGATCTGGACTAAAATTGGAGTAATCTACCCAATAAAAGCTTATCACTCAAGAAGAAGTGAAGAAGAACTAATGCATGGGAATGCATGAGAATGCATGAGCAATTAATTGAAGATGAAATAGAGCTAATTATGCATGTTTGGGTGCATGAAATAGTTAACTCTATATTAGGCTCAAAAATCCATACAAACAAGAAGAAAAACAAGCGAAAATAGAGCTTTTTTTAGTTAGAAACTTGAGTTTTACCATAGCTGGAAACATGACAGGGTCACCCAAGGGTCGTCCCTTTCACCAGTCTGATTGCCCAAAGGGTGACCCATGGGCGACCCACTAAGGAGATCACCTAGGTTGGAGTGCAGGATGGGAGATGGAAGAGGAGGAGAAAAGAAGGGGATCTACCTCCAAAAATAGGTCAGTCATGTGCAAGAATACAAATCTCCACTTGCAAAGTAGGATCTCCTGATGAGAGATCTAAAAATAATAGGGGGAGATTTGGATTGGTTGAGTGAAACTAAAAATTTAAAGTGGGCGATGGTTAGGGGGGACCTCTAGAAGGCTTCTAGGGGGTGGAGAAGATGAAAAACACTAAGGAAAGGTGAAAACTTACCTATAAGACACATACAACACTTAGGAACAGGGTCGCAAGCTCAGAAGATGCAAATCGACAAGTGTCAAAAAGTGTTGAAAAGCGTCAACAACAAAGAGAGAGGAAAAATAACAAAGGGGAAACAACACAAGACAAAATAGAAGACATGTCACCAAGAGGATTATTGCTAAGAGGATGTTATTTCATGCTTACATGTACGTGACAAGGATTATATATCATCATAGGGGTCCTTGTGGAGGATGTGCATGATTTTGGTGCTTAAATATTTGCCCCCTCGAGGATGGTAGTCTACATAAAAGGTAGGTATCATTCCCAAACTAGGCCTTACCTATTATCAATTTTCCTGCAATTGTACCATGGATCGTGAGAGTTCGACTAGTTGTTTGCCTTTGTTGGTGAGACCTGTAGGAATGCATGCATGCAAAACAAATGCATGAGAGATGTATAAAAGAGATATAACACATGATAATCTAGATAGCAGAAGAAATTCTCCTTTTATTGTAGATTTTGAAGAACATATTTGATTTTTTAAGGATTTTTTATGTTTTACAATTTTTTTAGGTTTTTTCAATTTTCTAATTTTTATGGTTTTTCTGGAGATTTTACAAAGGTTTCATCTTGATGTTATTTGAGGTCTTTGAGAGACCTACATTGAAGATATTGCTACCCTTGCCCCCTTGCATGGAGAGACTTGCACACTTGAGTGCACGCTTTTGTTCTTTTGACTTGTTGGAGGAGTGACTTGTGCCCAAACATTGTTTTGCAAATGAGACCTCATTAGTTGAGATCTATACGTACCTTTAGTTGACATCTTGTACTTCACTTTCTCTCTTGTGCATATGGTTGGATAGAGATTTTTATTTTTCTTATGAGAATGCATACCTAAGATGATCACATATGGATGATGCAATTTGTTTTTGTCTTTTTCAGAATATGTGTGTGTGTGTGTGTGTGTGTGTGTGAATGCAGGTGATAATATGCAGATGCAAGAACACAAGCGATTCTTGAAATGAAACTTTTATTTCTACGGAATGTCATGAGTTATGACATTGACTTTATTGCTTTGGGACTCTTTTTTTGAGTTTGATATGAATGCAATGCGAGACAAACAATATGACTTCTCTTTAATACAATTTTTGATCCAAGGGATTGCAAGTTGTCCTAATATAAGAGACCTATTCAAGGCTATGAGATAGGGATTTAAAACTCAAGTGGGGAGTAGGAGTGAAAAATGGAGTGCTTCTAATTTTAGGCTTTGCTAAAGGCTTAACACTGATCCTTATCTAGATAAGACAATCTGACAAGATTTCAACTTAGACAAGTAACAAATTTTATTGATGTTCACTAGACTTAGATCATAGATGGCGAGAAAGATAGACTTGGGGTAATGGATAAATGGGAAAGAACAAGGGTCCCTAGATAGAAAATGATCCTAAAGACTGTAAGGAAAGCAAAGGTGCAGAAAATAGCTTCCCAAATGAAACTTCCAAGGGGAAAATGTAAACAAGTAACTTTCAAGAAAATACACTAGAGAAACAAAATAGACAAAATAGACAACACAGACTCTAGTATTATGTGGGAAAACCCTTTCGGGTAAAAAACCCACCACCACAATAGAACAATCTTTATTACAGTAAAACTGTATATACACTAAAAATCCCCTATTCTAATATTCAGGTATCGGTCACTTTTACAATTCGTACAAAATTATTTTTCTCAATTGCACATTCTACAGAATAAACTTGTACAAATCAAACCTTAACAACCTCACTGACAACTATCAGAACGACAACTGTGAGTTTACCCGACGCCCAACCTTATGCTGATGGACTTCTCACATCGGTATGACCCTCATCGATCTAAAAAGTAACTTAAGACTGTGCCGATATAGTAAGTATGCCCGATAGCTTGTCCCTTCATCGATGTGAACAAAACTGTCGGTGTAACATTCACTAGTTCTGCCAAAACTCTAGTGCATCCGATGACCATTAAAAGAAAGAGGTCCCAAACAATAACTTGAGACATTAGGTCTCTTCAATCTCCCACTTGTCGAAGAGATTATTGCTAACCTCTTAATCCTCAAAAGGATTACTGAGAATTATGGGCCTGAAGACCCATTTCATCTGAACACCATTTAAACTTGGTTGTGCTTACTAGTTTTGTTAAGGTGTCAGCGACATTTTCCAAAGTGTCAACTTTTTCCAGCTTTACCTTCCTGTCTTCCACCATATCATGAACAAAGTGATATTGGACATCAATATGTTTTGTCCTAGCATGAAATGTAGGATTTTTCACCAAACAGATAGCACTTTGACTATCACAATGAATTTGTATTTGCCCTGCATTAAAACCAACATCAGAACACAACCTCTTCAACCAAACAACTTCTTGGCATGCACGAGTAGCTACCATGTACCCTGCCTCTGTTGTGGACAAAGCGACTACAACCTGTTGCTTACTCATCCAACTAATAGCACCACCATTTAACGTGAATACATATCCACTGGTAGATCTTCGACTGTCAATGTCCCCTGCCCAATTAGAATCCACATATCCCTGAATGCTAATAGATCTCTGTGATCCAACTGAGTTTCCATGATAGCAAATAGCATAATCAGAAGTTCACTTCAAATACCTCATAACTCTTTTCACAGCATCCCAATGTGATCTACCTGGATTCACCATAAATCGGCTCAAAACTCCCATTGCTTGGGCAATGTTTGGTTTGGTACAGACCATTGCATACATTAAACTACAAACAACACTTGCATAAGGCACTATTTTCATGTCATCAGTTTCATTCGAAGATTCTGGACAATCTTCAACAGATAGTTTCGTTCCCTGCAAAACTGGAACAACTAACTGTTTAAAATCAGACATATTAAATTTATCAAGAACATTAGTAATATACTTGCTCTAGCTGAGCCAAAGCTTTTTCTTAGATCTGTTCCTTTTGATCTCCATTCCCAAAATGTACTTTGCTGCCCCTAGATTCTTCATTTCAAATTTCAAGGACAACTAAGATTTTAAATCTGAGATCATCCCCTTACCATTGCCAATGAACAACATATCATCCACATACAGTGCAATTATAAGAATCCAATCACCTTCAGTTTTATAATAGACACAATGATCAGATTTAGATCTTACGTATCATAAAGATAACACATACGTATCAAACTTCAGATACCACATTTTGGGAGATTGTTTCAAACCATAAAGAGACGTTTTAAGTTTACATACCAGATGTTCTTTTCCTTTTACCACAAAATGCTCTGGCTGAGACATATAAATTTCTTCTTCAAGGTCCCCATGAAGAAAAGTTGTTGTCACATCCATCTGCTCAATTTCAAAATCATACGCTGCTGCAAGTGACAAAAGAAATCTAATGGATGTCAGCTTAGCTACAAGAGAAAAAATTTCTCCATAATCAATACCTTCCTTTTGGGAATACCCCTTAGCAACTAGTCTTGCCTTGTACTTATCAACACTACCATCTGGACCATATTTCTTTTTAAATACCCACTTGCAGCCCACAGGTTTTCTACCTTCAGGCAAGAGCACCAGATCCCAGGTTCCATTCTTCTCCAATGATTTCATTTCACTATCCATGGCTTCCAACCAAGAATCTGAATCAGGTAAACTAATAGCTTCTTTCACAGTCCTGGGTTCATTAGTATCAGTAAGTAAAGCATAGGTACAACTTGAATCAAGTACTGAAAATCCATACCTATCTGGTTGTCTTCTTTCACGTGTAGACCATCTCATAAGCTAAGGTGCAGGTTCAGGTTCTTTCTCTGGATATGAATCTTCAGAGCTACTTGAACTCACATCTGAACCATCTACACTTGGTGTTTGTTGTTCCTCTTTTATAGGGGTTAGAGGAATATTCACAACACTCTTTTCTTTCTTCTTTTCTGTCTTCTCCGGCTGAGGATCAATAACCAAATATTTCAGCTCTCTGAAAATTACATTTCTACTGTAAATGACCTTTTCAGTTTCAGGATTCCAAAGCTTGTACCCTTTAATACCAACACCATAGCCAATAAAGATACATTTAACTGCCTTGTTATCCAACTTAGATCTCTTTACCTCAAGAATATGAGCATATGCCTCACAGCCAAAGACACGAAGATGTCTTAGAGAGGGCTTCTTTCTAGACCACGCTTCCATAGGCATCTTATCAACCAATGCTAAAGTAGGAGAACGATTCAGCAAGTAACAAGCTGTAGCAACTGCCTTAGCCCAGAACTTATGTTCAAGCCCAGCATAACTCAACATACTTCTTGCTTTCTCCATCAATGACCGATTTAACCTTTCAACAACTCCATTTTGCTGTGGAGTATAAGGTGTAGTCTTATGCCTTTTAATTCCATGGTCTACACAATACTTATCAAAATCTGCATTACAAAATTTACCACCATTATCTGTTCTCAAACATTTTATTTTTATACCAGTCTGATTTTCCACAAGAGTTTTAAATTCTTTAAACCGACTGAACACTTCTAATTTATTTTTCATAAAATATATAAATGCCCTCCTTGAATAATCATCAATAAACGATACGTAGTATCTTGATTTAGACATAGAAGGAACATCGACTGGACCAAAAACATTAGAATGTACATAGTCTAGAACACCAGAAGATTTATCAGAACTAGAGTAAAAAGAAACACGGTTCTATTTTCCATATATACAATGTTCACAGGAATTGAACTCCAGATTACAATCAGTCAACCCATCTACCAGGTTTTTGTTCTTCAAGGTTTTTAAACCATTTTCACCTATGTGACCAAGTAGATGATGCCAGAGCATTGTTTTCTCAATAGGAAGTTTAACTTCCATAGAGTTTGCATCATGTGTTACAATAGTAGCTTCTTCAGATTTTATAGAGACATTATTACAGCACACTAGTTTTGCATCTAATTTTTACAGAGTTCCAATGCGTTCACCCTTTGCCAGTACAATAGAACCTCTAGTCATTTTACAGCCACCATTTACAAAAGTAACTTGCACTCCAACATCATTAAGCTTACTAAAAGAAAGTAAATTTTGAGCCAGACCTGGTATGTGAAGAACTCCATTCATTCCCTTTATCCTGCCATCTGGGAACTGGATTCTGACTCGTCATCGGCCAACAATTTCTAGTGTTGAATCACTTGCCAGGAACACCTTCCCACCAGCATATGGTTCATACTTTATGAACCACTCTCTATGAGATGTCATATGAAAAGATGCTCCTGAATCCACCAGCCAAACATCTTCAGATGCAGGTGTTGCCAAAGCAGCAATGAAGGCATCAGCATCACTCTGTGAAGACTCAGAGTCAGAGAAGCTCTTCTTCTTCTTTTTCTCCTCTTTGTAGTCTTTCTTGATGTGACCTTTCTGCCCACAATTCCAGCACTTCATCTTGGACTTCTTGCCAGGAGATTTTGATTTCCCCTCTGATTTGGACTTAGACTTCTTGTCCTTCTTCTTGCCTCTTTCCTTTGATCTACCTCAAACAAATAGAGCCTCTTTGGCCATACCAGAAGACTTCCTCCGCATCTCTTTAGACAACAGTGAGGCAACAACAGTTTCTATTTTAAACGTGGTTGTTGAACTTCCAATAGCCATCACAAGATGATCCCATGAGTCAGGTAAAGAACACAACAGAAGCATACAGCAGTCCTCCTCTTCTATTTTTACACCTACAAACGTCAACTGTGCAACAATCAAATTAAATGAGTTCAGATGGTCTACTACAGATGCTCCTTCATCCATCTTCAGAGAGTACAACTTTTTTCTAAGGAAAAGCTTATTTACCAAGGACTGGCCCTGATAAATATCTCCTAACTTTTTCCACAAAAGGTTTGCAGTTGTCTCTTCATGAACGTTCAATAGAACAGAATCCGCTAAAATTAATCTTCTCAGTCCTCTGGCTTTCCTATCTGCAAGGTCCCAATCTTCTTGCTTCATGGCTGCAGGTTTAGTTGCAGATACAGCAACCCAAAGATCTCTGTCGACCAGCATATCTTCAACTTTAAGTTTCCACAACTCAAAGTTTGTGCCATTGAACTTTTCAATGTCTATCTTTCTCGATGTACTTGCCATCTTATTTAACAAAATAGACCTCTGCAGTACTCCCACTCATAGAACTAACACAAAAAACCCAACCTACCAACAAGGATAACAACAACTGGCCAGGCTCTGATACCACTTGTAAGGAAAGCAAAGGTGTGGAAAACAGCTTCCCAAATGAAACTTCCAAGGGGAAAATGCAAACAGGTAACTTTCAAGAAAATACACCAAAGAAACAAAATAGACAAAATAGACAACACAGACTCTAGTATTACGTGGGAAAACCCTTTCAGGTAAAAAACCCACCACCACAATAGAACAATCTTTATTACAATAAAAATGTATATACAATAAAGATCCACTGTTCTAATGTTTAGGTATCCATCACTTTTACAATTCGTACAAAACCATTTTTCTCAATTGCACATTCTACAGAATAAACTTGTACAAATCAAACCTTAACAACCTCACTGACAATGATGCCAGCAGATTAGTTTTATAACATCAGTTTTCAAGAGAAAAAAATGGTTACTCAACTTTTGCCCTAACTGAATGATTTGCCTTCCCCATCGTCGTTGCTGCTCAACAGTCATAACTGTTCGCATTCCATGAGATGCATAATCCCACATGCACCAGGTGGTGTATACTATTCTGGTTTATAACCACAAATGATCAAAATGACTATCGTCGGCAATTTTGTTGCCAACAATGATAGTCAAAGACTCATCGGGATAACCTTCATCATTGGCGAACTGTTCAACACTTACTTCGACAGATCCTTGTCTCACCGACGCCAATGCTAAGCTAACCCTTCATCAGAGTGACTGGTAACTTCGGATAGACATCTCAACACTAGGCCAATTATAGTTCTTACGCCGATGATCCATTGATCCCAACGCACACTTCCATCAGGGTAACTCAATACTATCGGAACAACCACCATGAGTTTACCCGACGCCCAACCTTATGTCGATGGACTTCTCACATTGGTATGGTCCTCATCAATCAGAAAAGTAACTTAAGACTGTGCTGATATAGTAAGTCTTCCCGATAGCTTGTCCCTTCATTGATGTGAACAAAACTGTCGGTGTAACATTCACTAGTTCTGCCAAAACTCTAGTGCGGCCGACAACCATTAAAAGAAAGAGGTTCCAAACAATAACTTGAGACATTAGGTCTCTTCAAAGACTACTAGACTCTTGGCTTTTCTTAGCTAGTGTGTGTGTGTTCTTTGTACCTTTTTTTTTTATTTCATCTATTAGAATGTCACCCTTGAGGCTTCAAGCTTAGACTGATCTCCACCCAAGAGTACGAACATTCAACAATCTTCTCTCTTTCACTTTTTCTTTTTGTAACTCTCTTTTTTTTATTTTTCTCTTTTATTTTTGTATTTTCTAGAATGCCTCCCTTGATTTCTCATTTTTTTTGGATTTTTGACTTTTATGAAAATGAATACTTTTGGAACTTTTGGATATGCAATAATTTGATCTCTCAATACTCACTTTTCTCAACACTCTTATTTTGATCACTCATTTTGTTATTCACTCGAATTTTAGATTGCTTCCTTCAGAGTTTTGATCCTCCTGACATTTTTGGCTAAGGAAGATAAGCGGTTGAGCGCCACCAAAAGTTTTTGTAATCTAGTTGGACTTCTCTTCTACTAGGGAAGAATTGGGAAGGTCTACTTGCAAGCTTCCTTTGAACATTTTAGGTTTGAATATTGACTTTATTTAGACCTAACATCATGGCTTATTAAGACTGGGATTAGTGTAAAGCTAAGAGCTCTAGGCTTTGATTAGAATCACTGGGAATGAAAAAGGACATGGTGATTGTGAAAATGGGGAATCTCTAGGAACTGAAAGGATCACCTATACCTAGGAAACCTTACACTCCTTATTGAAATCAAAATAATATAAGAGCGAGTCATTCATTGTAATGCAAGATGAACAGAATGATACTGAAATGCAAGAAACAAATTCTTTTTGACATTTTTTATTTTTGTATTTTTAGAATATTTGATTTTTTTTGGTATTTTTATGTTTTATGATTTTTAGACAGTATTTCTTGAGGTGAAAGGCATTGATTGTTTCACCAAATTCCTCCCCCTCCATTGTACACAAGAGATAGGCATCATTTCCAACATCTTATTTAACCATGTAAGGACCTATCCAATTGGGTTTGAACTTGTGTCCTTCACCAGCTCTTTTATCAATTAGGTTGTCAATTCTGATTACTAAGTCTCCCACTTGAAAAGGCCTTGGGATGACTTTTTTGTTATACTATTTTTTCATCCTTGTGAGGTAAGAGTCATGTCTTTGGATATCTCTTAATCATGTTTCATCCATCATTTCTTGTTCAGCCAATCTTACTGCTCGATATTCCTCATTATCTAATAGGCCTTGTAATGACACTCTTAAGCTAGGCAATTCTACTTCCAATGGCACACTACCTCTGATCCAAAAGTGAGAGCATAAGAGGTGGTTCTAATTCAAGTTCTTACGCTTTTTCTATAATCCCAAAGAGCTAGGTATAACTTTAAGTGCCAGTCTCTTTTGGAGTCTTTCATAATTTTGACTAGTATCGATTTCAATGTTTTGTTTGTGGCTTCTGCTTGCCCATTCCCTTGAGGATAGTAAACCGAAGAAGAACTATGATTGATGTGGAATCTCTCACATAACTCTCTTACCTATTGATTTGTGAATTATGATGTGTTATCTGTCACTATTACTTGAGGAATTATGAATCTGCATATGATTTGATTCAATATGAATTTTTGCAATTACTATCCCTAAAACTATGGTGAGAGGCATGGCCTCTACCCATTTGGAAAAATATTCTATCATGGTGATGATAAACAAATGTCCATCCATGGATGGAGGGGACATCTTTCCTACTAGGTCCAAGCCCTAAGTAGAAAAGGGCCAAGGATTAACTATAGGTTGTAAATCTCTTGTTGGTGTGTGGTGGACATGTGCATAAGCTTGACATTTTGGGCACCTTTTTACAAATTTGATCGCATCCCCTTACAAACAAGGCCAGAAGTATCCCATCTGATGTATTTTTCTTGTTATAGCATGACCACCAAAGTGTCGTCAACAAATTCCACTATGGCATTCTTCCAAAATCTTATGTGCTTCTTCCTTATCAACACATCGAAGAAACATCCCATCTAAAGCCCTTCGATATAGAACATCATCAATCTGGACATATCTTGCAGTGAGGGCGCGTAGATGTCTTTTTCCTAAAGGAGTCATGTTCTCTAGGTAAGTTCTATTTGCAAGATAGTTGACAATGTCTCTATACCAATATGAAGCGGTGTATTTCTCAAGATCAATGACACAAATCTCTTTGTCAGGGAAGTCTTCATTTATGGGCTCCTCTTGAGGAATCAGATGGTCTTCTATCCAATCTTCTATCACTTGTCCTTTGACCAATTTTTCATTGACGTAAGTTAATTCAAACTCACTCAGTAATGTTACAAACTGGCCAGCTCTCCTTAACAACATTGGTTGGTTTAAGAATGTCCTTAATTGTTTGGATTGTATCATGACCCCAATTTCCTGGTTCAACATGTAATGTCGCAACCTCCTAGTTGTGAAGACTATGGCCAAACATTCATTTGCGTCTTGAGTGTAGTTCTTCTCATATTCTAGTAAAGTTTGGCTTATGAAATATATGGCTCTTTCCCTTCCACCATCTTTCTGAGCCAACATGCAAGCTACAGAGATTTTAGTTGCTGTAAAATATAATGTGTTTAATATGAAAAGAGGGAAGATGGTAATTTCAAGGGTTTATGTTAAATCCTCCTTTCACATCAACATTCAAGGACATTCAATCGAGTAGAGGATTCTACTACAGATTTTCTATCACTTGGAATAGAAGGGAAATTTGGAATTGTATCAATTTGTTGTTTAATTAAGTCTGATTATGCTTAAAACCCTAATTCAATGAAATCATAAACAAATAGACATATAACAAAAAATGCTCACACACAGAGATATCAAATGATAATCAAATGCATACTAGATTTTGAAGTTTGGTGTACAGAAATGTTGGGGACTAATGAGCAAGCGCCCTAGTCCAATGTACCATTTTTTTGTCGAGATCTGGGAAGGTTGTCTACAACTTTATTCTATTGTTCTGAAGATTTTACTATTATGGGATCTAGAAGACTAATGAGTGGGCACCCTAGTCCAAGTTCTTGTTTTCCGCTTTACTTTGCACTTCTGACAGTCTACACTACTCCCCTGCAACTCTACTTCTTTCACTTCTGCAACCTATAACCTGCAATCACAGAAAAGGGGTTTGGGGGTTGTGGTGTTTAGAGGCTTGCCTCGATCAAGCCCTAGAGAAGACATTCAAGTCTTCCAAACACCGTTGTTAGATAAAGAGTGCGTGTCCCTATAGGATAGAGGAAAAATCCAAATGATAAATGATTGAAACACAAGTAAATGTCACCTTGTAGTGTAGATCTCATGGGAGGAAGAATCTTCTTTCATGCCATGAGGAGATGGAGCCAAATCTGCATAAACAAACACAATACCACTCTGCAACACAATGATATCTTTGAATCACCTTCACATAAGCTCATAAATCAAACATTACATCTAGTTTACAAATGAATGCCTAAACATGCTTATATATGCAACTAAACAACTTCCCACCAAGAAATTCGTAATTCAAACTTGAGGTGTCAGCCTGGGACCCAATAACGGTCACATAACCAACACACAAAAATAGGCCTTGACCTAAAATAGGGTAGGACTAGGGCATGGGCGCCCAAGTCCTCTCCCTATTTCAGGAAGGATTCATGTCAAGCACATCCCCTAAGTCCCATTTGCCATGAAACTTCAAGGTTTTCTCATTGGGAGTCACCATTAACATGCAAGATGACCTAAATGCGTTCTAAAGGACCCAGGAGCTAAACCTTAGGAGGGAAAAGCCCCCAAGGGGACATTTTTTGACATAACATTTAGCACCCACTTTAATGTATGTATAAACACAAGGCCAATACAAGCATTAAAGTAAGGTCAACAAACATAATAGACATGCCAAGCATGATGAAGACACGCCAAACACATTGAAGATAGTAACAAGCATGCAAAACACAGAGAAGATAGTTACAGTCATGCAAAACACAGAAAAGATAGTTACAGTCATGCAAAACATAGAGAAGACAGTTACAGTCATGAAAAACATAGAGAAGACAGTTACAGTCATGCAAAACACAAAGAAGACAATATTGAAGACACACAAAACATAGTGAATATAGTGAATGCAGTGATTATTTCTTTTTTCATTTTCTCATATATGAAATGCAAATGCAAGTACAAGGAAAGTAAACACACGACCCAAATGCAGGAGGAGCTCATCGCCACCAGTCTTGAAACTATATAAGGGGCAACAGATACACAAAACAAATCTCAAAGTGTAGAAGGAGCTCATCGCCACCAATCTTGAAACTACACTTGAGAACAAACATGCCATACAAATCCCAAAGCATAGGAGGAGCTCATCACCACCGGTCTTGAAACTATGCTTCAGAACAAACACGCCCTACACACACATGGAAGACATGGAGAAAACAAGGCAAACAAGTGATGGAAGAAACCTATTGCTAGGTTCGCAGCCATCTCAGGCACATTATAGGCACACACCAATGATTGGGCTTTGCCACAACAATCGCTGAAGACATGCTTAAGGATTAGGATAGTCTCAGATCCACTCCCCGCCTACTTAGAGGACTTTTAGAAAATGATAGGATGTGCAATCTCCTCAAGAAATACACCATCCCCGCCTTCTGCAAAAGGGCTTAAAATAAAAAGGATATGCACAATATCCTGCCTCTGCAAAGGGCTTAAATGATTGCAATAGATTTTAGATTTCACAAACACACTTTGCTAGCATCTAAATTAGACAACTTACATTATATGCCCCCACGTTAAGGTGGTGGATATCATGTACTGATATCAAGCACGTTAAGGTAGGAAGAAAACACACAAGGGAACATGAGCTCTCGCAAAGCCCATACCCCCAAAGGTGACATGTACTTTACAATTGCCAAATGTTCCCACAAACACATTCCTGCAAGAAAGAGGTTAGAAATATTTTCATAAGACAGAAACCACATCACACGATAAAATAAATGCATGATAAATCATCACATCAAGAAGCCAAGGTTACACTACATATTCAAAACCGAGTATAACCGTGGGGCTATATTGCAAGATCTCAGAATCTAATGTAAACGAGGTAAGATTCAAAGATAAACAAACTGCATAGAGCAGCTATATTGTTATGGTTTGTTAGTGCGATAAGACAACATTAAAATATCACATGGAGTGATTCTACTAGCCAAGCGTCGGATTATATATATATATATATACCAACCCTATCGTCATGATGGACTAGGTCCATTTTTTGATTTCTCGCTAAAGGGACACTTGGTCCATATTAGATATTATTTGTTTTTCATCATCTACCCGCTAGATAGAACCACTAGAGGAAGGTAAACAATAAATCCAAAGAGAAGAACAAGTGTCTTAGGGACAATCACGTAGGAGGGTGCCCCCAGGTCACCAACCGCAATGCTATGTCCATCAGGCACAACACACAACAAATGAAAATAGAGGAGAAGCCATATAGAAGATGATGATACAAATAGAAGAAGGGTCACAACAGAGGCAGTCTCCTAGTATCCTTAACCTTACAAGAGAATCAAGGGTCATCCCAGGAGGCCTAAACAACACATAACACATCACAGGGGAACACAACATGGAGGTAAAGGTTAGAAACAATTACTTGCAAAGACAACTAAGCTAGGGGTCATCATCGAATAGATCATTGTCTTCCCAATCCTGAATGCTAGAGGAAAGAGATGTGT
Organism: Cunninghamia lanceolata; assembly: GCA_027924645.1. Classification (NCBI taxonomy): domain Eukaryota; kingdom Viridiplantae; phylum Streptophyta; class Pinopsida; order Cupressales; family Cupressaceae; genus Cunninghamia; species Cunninghamia lanceolata. The sequence goes on along the minus strand of BSBN01000158.1, from coordinate 5,823,471 downwards.
AAGGTACCATATCCTGACTTTTATTCATGTCTTCAAGATGTCCATTCTTAAAGTCTTCTTGGTTTGATTCAATGTTTGGTGAGATGTTTTCTTGTTGAGATGTGTTTTGTTGGGCAAATCCTTGTCTTCTCTTCCTCCTTTCTCTTGCTTGTCTATTTCTTCTTGTCTTATTATTTATCTCTTTTAAAACAATGTCTCTTTCTTCCATAGGTTTTTGTGTTTTAGAGGAGGAAGCACCAAGTTCAAATTTCATTTGTCTTTATGGAATGTTTTGTTGTTGATGACTGCCTCCCAATCCTTATAAGGATGACAAAGCAGGAACCTCAGTATAACATCCTTTTCCTTTCAGTCTAGGATGTTCTTCAAATGTGGGTTGTTCGTCTCTTATTGTTTCTTGAATAGAAGGACCGGCTACTCGATGTAATAATTGTGTTTTGTAGTTTGTATATCCTGAGGAGTTAAAATCCATCCATGGCTCCAGTTCTAGTTCAGATCATTCCAAAAGTAATCAATACTAAAGTGTTGTCTTGTAACCAAAGGTTTGTATCTATTATGAGGGATAGTATGCACTTGTCCATTCAAAGGGAATTTTACATAGTTATGAATTGTTGAAGGGACAACTTTCATATCCTTTAACCATAGGTGTCCTAATTTTATGTGCAAAGTTTAGATATGGGGACAACATCAAATAATTTTTCTATGGATTTCTCAAAAACAGTAACCAATAAAGATATCTTCCCAGAAGTGTTTACAAAGGTTCCCTTATGTGTCTTAATCATCATGTCTGAAGGGTCATAGAAACCTTGTATCAAACCATGTGAATAAAGGAATTCTTTCGTTGCCACATTAGTCATGCAATTATGATCAATAAGGGTTCCATCCATAGGATTTCTCATTATCTTCACAGTGATATAAAGAGGTCCTTCAGTATCTCCAATTGTTTTATCATGAGGTGTAAACACAATTTCAGGTTCAGGGACCTTTCTTTTCATATAAGGCCTAGGAGGGAACCTAGTGTTATTGTTATGATTAGAAGCCATGTGTATATGTTTTCAAATCGATGTGAAATCAGTTTTTAAAAGATTTTCAAAATTTATGCAAGTAACAAGTGCAAAATTGTAAGTGAAAATGACCTAAAATGCTTGATTTTTCAACTTTTTTAGTGCAAATAAGTGAAAGAAGAGGTGTTGTAAATAAATTTATGAATGGAAGCAAATAATATGTCTAATATCAGTCCAATAAACCAACAATAACCTTGACAACACACCTTTGATGCAATCCTATAATGATGATAAGCCAAAACCTAGTGAAAATACACTAAAAATATGCGATTTTTCACCAATTCTCAATGCAAAGGCCTAATAGAAAGGGTGTTGTTAGGAATGTGAGGAGGGGAAGAAGATTATAACCCTAATAATAGATAATTAGTGCAGAAAATTTCTTCACAACATGCCTATGATGCAATTCTAGAGAGATGATAAGGTCAAATCTAGTGAAAAATGTAAGGTTTTCAAATCCTAGACATGAAATTTTGCAAAGAAACCACTATGATGAAACACTATAGTTATAAATCAGTCCTAATCAGTGTTTAAAAATAGTAGTAAAATCTGAAACGAGATTTTTACTACAAACCCTAGCTAATACAAAACTAGGTTTTTATGAAAAATGCACAAATTTAAGCAATTTTTAACAATTTAAACATGACAATGCTATGTAAATGAATGATGAATGATGGATTTCTATATTTTAAATAATATCTAATGATAATAGAAGAAATTAAATGCCAACTAACTCAAATTATTTGAAAAATGCAAGCTAAAAATGCCAATTTTTTTCAAATTTCTCAATTTTTTTGTAATTTTTCAAATGCAATAGGATGAAAACTAAATGAATGAATGAAATGAATGTAAATCTGAAGTACAACGCTCAGCAAGGTGCAAAAATCCTTAAAACATGGGTTTACCAAAATGTTTAATATGAAAAGAGGGAAGATGGTAATTTCAAGGGTTTATGTTAAATCCTCCTTTCACATCAACATTCAAGGACATTCAATCAAGTAGAGGATTCTACTTCAGATTTATTGTCACTTGGAATAGAAAGGAAATTTGGAATTGTATCAATTTGTTGTTCGATTAAGTCTGATTATGCTTAAAACCCTAATTCAATGAAATCGTAAATAAATAGATGTATAACAGAAAATGCTCACACATAGAGATATCAAATGATAATCAAATGCATACCAGATTTTGAAGTTCAGTGTACTAAAATGTTGGGGACTAATGAGCAGGTGCCCCAGTCCAATGTACCATTTTTTGTTAGGATCTAGGAACGTTTTCTGCACCTTAATTCTGTTGTTCTAGAGATTTTACTATTGCGGGATCCAGAGGACTAATGAGTAGGCACCCTAGTCCATGTCCATGTTTTCCACTTTCCTTTGCACTTCCAACAATATACACTACTCCCCTACAACTCCACTTCTTTCTCTTCTGAACCTACAATCACAAAAAAGGGGTTTGGGGGTTGTGGTGTTTAGAGGCTTGCATCGATCAATCCCCAGAGAGACATTCAAGTCTTCCAAACACCATTGTCAGATAAAGATTGTGTATCCTTGCAGGATAGAGGCAAAATCCAAAAGATAAATGATTGAAACACAAGTAAATGTCACCTTATAGTATAGATCTCATGGGAGGAAGAATCTTCTTTCGTGCCATGAGGAGATGGAGCCAAATTTGCATAAACAAACACAATAACAACACAATACTACTCTGCAACACAATAATATCTTTGAATCACCTTCACATAAGCTCATAAATCAAACATGCCATCTAGTTTACAAATAAATGCCTAAACATGTTTATATGTGCAACTAAACAACTTCCCACCAAGAAATTTGTAATTCAAACTTGAGGTGTCAGCCTGGGACCCAATAATGGTCACATAACCGACGCACAAAAATAGGCCCTGACCTAAAATAGGTTAGGACTAGGACGCGGGCACCCAAGTCCTCCCCCCTATTTCAGGTAGGATTCATGTCAAGCATATCCCTTAAGTCCCATTTGCCATGAAACTTCAGGGTTTTCTCATCGGGAGTCACCATTAACATGCAAGATGACCTAAATGCATTCTAAAGGACCCAAGAGCTAAACCTTAGGAGGGAAAAGCCCCCAAGGGGACATTTTCCAACATAACAAGATGAAAAGCTTGTCATTTTTTGGTGGAGTTAACAATAATTTCTTTACTTGCTCAAATGCATTTTGGCAATCCACAATCCAAGTTATGCCGACTTGCTTCTTCAGTAATTGATTAATCAGGGGAATTTTAAAGGTCATGTCCAGTATGAAATGCCTGATTGTCCCTAATTATCCCAAGAAAGTCCTTATCGCCATCTCACTTGTTGGCGGGCTTGCATTTAAGACTGCTTTAACCTTTGTTGGATCAATGTTAATTCCTCTTCACGAAATGATGAAACCTAACAATTTTCCTATCGTGACTCTAAAAACACACTTCTCAAGATTTAGCCTTACTTTATAGTCTCCAAACCAATTGAAGATCTTGTGAAGATCCTCCACATGTGTTGATCTTTGTTCTAATTTATCCAAAATATCATCGACATACATTTCAACTATCCTGTGAACATAGTCATGAAAGATATGTGTCATCACCCTTTGATAGGTAGTCCTGCATTTTTCAATCCGAATGACATGACTATGTAACAGAAGGTTCCCCAAGGGGTGGTGAATGTGGTTTTTTTTGGTCCACTTCTAAGTTTCTGATCTGATTGTATCTCGAGAACACATCCATAAGAGAAAGTACTTCATATCCTACGGTTAAATTGACAATTTGATCTATGGATGGTAAGGGGAAGTCATCTTTTGGGTAAGCTTGATTGATATCCCTAAAATTGAGGCATATCCAAATTTTTCCATTCTTCTTTAAAAATGGTACAATGTTTGATACCCAACTTGAATAATCCACCAGTTTGATAAAGTCGACATTCAACAATTTCTTCAACTCTTCCTTTACCATTTCAGCTACTTGAGGTTTTATGGGTCTCAATTTCTACTTTATGGGTTTGGTATTATGTTTTGTTACTAAGTTGTGTACCACAATCTTTGGGTCTAACCCTGGCATGTCTGAGTATGTCCAGGCAAAGACATCAAAATATTTGATAAGGAACTCAGTGTATTCTTGCAATTCTTCATCATTTAATTCTCCTCCCAATTTTAACATCTTCAGTTTCTCAGGAGTTCCTACATTGATATCAATGGTATCTCCAGATAGTGATGGATGTCCCTCTTCAAATTTCTGAGGGGCAGGTGGTAAATTTGAATTTTCTTCAATCTAGAAGATTTCTTTTTCACTTCCAAAATAATCTTTTGGATGTGGGAGAAGCATGCATCCTTTCTTGTGGTATACTCTTGGGAGACCATCATAAGCATGTATATATTCTAAGATGGATTCATCATTCTCAGTGTAGTCTTGAGGTGGTTTCTCTATTTGATCTGTAACATAATTTAGAATGCTTGGTAATTCTTCACTTTCCAATAATGGTTCTCCACAAATAGATATAATGTATTCTAAAGTTTGAAGTTGAGCATGTGGTGAAAATAATGCGGTTGACGTAGCCATTGAGTCTGCTACTTGGTTCTCTTCTCTAGGTATGGATTTGATGGAAAAAAAGTCAAATAATTGAGCCAATTTCCTGATGGTTTCCTTGTAAGGTCGTAGTTGTTCAGATTTTTTTTTGTAATTCTCTGTAACTTGGTTGATCACCAATTGGGAATCTCCAAAGGTAGAGATCATCTTGATTCCCATTCTCATGGCTAACATGACTCCTAGGGATAAGGTTTTGTACTCAGCAATGTTGTTTGTGCAAAAGAAATCCAACCTAAAGGAGAAGGGGAGGACTTCTCCTTTGGGGGAAGTAAGGATTATCCCCATTCTTGCCCTCATTTTACAACTAGCTCCATCAAAATGCAAAGTCCATAGGTCTTGATTGCTTTGTGATTGGGATGTTTCTCCAAACTCGTAAGTTGATTTTTGTTTTTCCTCTTTTTCTTCCCCTTCTTCAAGGATCTCTATTGTTCCAATAGAGAGGTACCTAATGTCATATTCATCCAAGCAAGGGATGGTTGTTAAGCCAAATGGAGCATGAGACTTGGTGGTGTGGGGATCAAAGGGGAATTCTCTAAGGTCATCCATGCTTTGGTATGATATGTTGAGAGTACTTGTGTTTGGGTAAGGATTCTGAGTTTCCTCTTTTACTTTCTCTTGTGTTTTTAGCTCCTTATCCTTCTCTTCATGTTCCTTCCTAAAAACATTGAAAGGATCAGGATCTACTTTGACAATACAGATTTTTCCCAAGTGGTGGAAATATATTTCTTGGAACAATGTAGTGGCCACAGCTCTCATGGCATGGATCCAAGGTCTTTTGAGGATCATATTGTAATTTGTTTCTTTATTGATAACATAAAAATTCATGGAGATGGTTTTGGGTGTGAGAGTGATTGGTAGACTAATCTTCCTGACCGTTTGAATGTCATGGCTATCATATATCCTCAAGGTGGTAGCCTATTGCTTTATACATGTCTTTCTATATCCCATCCTTCACAGGAGTGACATTGGTAAGAGGTTGACCGTTAACCCTTCCTCCACCACCATTCTTTTTATGATAACTTCTTCAACTAGAGCTTATATGTATAACGGTGAATCCCTTTGTTTACTTCCTTCATCTTTAGGGATTTTTGAGATATCAAAGGCAAGGGGAGTCAACTCCCTTGTCCTGAACATCCCACTTCTAATACTTCCAAGAATTTTTTTTGGTGTGTGGGGGAAACCCTCAACAAGTTTATTACTTGCGAGAAGACATTTTCTATTTGATATGTTTCTTCTTCCTCTTGAATCACAAACACTTCTTGGTTCAACTCCATGTGATTGGAGCTCTTTTGATTGGCCTTCCCTTTTTCATTTTGAGGTTCTTTCTCCCTCTTTTGAGATTCAAGGAGTGTAAGGAAGTTTCGTTGTTGGTCCGAAGTAAGTTTTGAGATTGCTTTATTCTATCCATAACAAGTTTTTGTTTCATGACCTTTTGTCCCATGGAACCAACAATACGTATTGGGACCGTATGAGTAATGACTTGATCCTTGATTTCTTTTTTGTCACCACTTGTTATTGTTGGGAGTGCTCTTCACAACATTGATAACTTTGTCTGAGGAGACATTTGATGTAACCTTTTCAATTGATTTTGGCATTTTGATTCTTCCATTAGTGTCGTAAGTTTTTCAGCCACTATCAATGGTAGCTTGATCTATCCTCAAAGCACTTTCCAATACTTCCTCATAGGATCTGTATGTTAATTTCTGAATGTCTTCTCTCATGTCTTTGTTTGAGGCATGTAATAAAAGATCACATAACTCGAAATGGTCCATGTTTGGGGTGTTGGTTGAGGAATAGAGGACTTGTCTCCATCTAGCAACAAAGTGGGTGAGAGGAACCTCCTACAACAATATGATGAAAAATGCATGAAATAATAGAAATAGCAGAATCACAGAAGGAATTTATTGATCGCAAGCCACTTCGAGGGGGTAACCTCCTTTGAGCAAGCTCAATACAATAAATTCATGGATGTCTTCATTGGCCTCAACACGTACTTATATACTAAGTCTAATCTAAACAACTATTACTTCCCATTAATGTGGGATAATACAATATGCTCATGGGACGACTTACAAAGCATATGTGTCCAAATGTAATATACTAACAAAGTAAAGAGAAGGGTTAAACATAGGTTCCTAACATCCCCTCACTCTTAGAAAAGCTTTGTCCTCAAAGCTTAAGATGTGGAAATTGTTGTTGAATCTGAAGGAGTGGTTCCCATGTAGCATCCTCTAGTTGCATTCTGTGCCACTAAATTAAGACCTTTGAGATGGATCGGGAGAGAAGCTGATGGGTGCTTCTATCAAGGATTGCCTCTGGCTCCAAAATGATGGATCCTTCGTTATCCAGTTCTAGTAAAATAGTTTGTGCTCTAATGTTGGTGCCAAGAACTTTCTTTAGACAAGAGACATGAAATATTGGATGAACACAGGAAGGAGGAAACTCCAATTTATAAGTAACTGACCCAATATTTTGAAGAAACTTGTATGGCCCATAGAACTTCAAAGCTAGCTTATGATGCCCTTTGAGTTTCAAGGATGATTGCTTGTAGGTTTGTAGACAAATAAAAAACATATCACCTACTTGAAAAGTGTGCTCAGAACGGTGTTGATCATCTTGTTGTTTCATTCGATTTCTTGCCATGTGAAGATTGTCCTACAGGATGAGAAGAATTTGATTCCGGTTTCAGAGAACCATGTCGACTGCCTGAACTGCTGAACTGCTGGGGGTGTATGGAAGGAGCACTGGTGGTGCTTGACCATAGACTACTTCATATGGAGTCATTTTAGATGTAGTGTGGTAGGAGGTATTGTACCACCATTCAGTGAGAGGGAGCCACTTTGCCCACTAATGTTGTTGTTCTAAGGTGAAGCAACGAAGATAAGTTTCCAAACATTTGTTGAAAATTTTAGTCTGACCATATGTTTGTGGGTGATACCTGGAACTCATCTTCAGTTTGGTGCCAGTGTGTCGAAATAGTTCTATCCAAAAATGACTGGTGAAAGTTACATCATGATTTGAGACAATGGAAGAAGGGATGCCATGAAGATAGAAGATCTAGTCGAGGAAAATTTGTGCGACTGAGGAGGCTGTATAGGGATGGTTGAGGGCACAAAAATGACTATATTTGGAGAGGTGATCAACCACAACCAATATCATTGTCTTTCCTCCAAATTTAGGGAGCCCTTTAATGAAATCCATAGAAATATCTGTTCAAATCTGTGTAGGGATGGGTAAGGGTTTGAGCAATCTAGGAAGGAGTGTCGTTTCACCCTTGTTGCATTGGTAGGTATCACATTTGGCCACCATATGTTGAATTGCCCTTTTCATTCCCTTCCAAAAGAAGTTACGTTGTGCTCGCTCATAAGTTTTGAGCAACCTAGAGTGCCACACTGATGGAGAAGCATGGAGTTCATAGAAGACATCATGTTGAAGATATGTGCTCTAGGGAAGCACCAGATGACCCTTATATTGCAGAGAAGCACCATCCCAAGAGCAATGTGGTATAGCAGAGGGGTTAGTGGCCAACTGTTGAATGATTTGAGATAATGAAGAGTCATTGACATGGCCTTGCAAGATGGATTCCAACCAATTTGGAACAGGCATAGAAATGGCTGAAAGGGAAGCTTGGTCATCAAATGTGCGAGAAAGAGCATCCACCACAATATTGTCCTTACCCTTCTTGTAAGTGATCTCATAGTCATAACCCATGAGTTTTTTGACCCATTTCTGTTGTGCTGGGGAGGTGACCCATTGTTCCAAAAAATATTTTAGACTCTGGTGATCAGTCTTGATGCAAAAAATGATTCCCTAGTAGGTATGGCCACCAATTCTGTACTACATGCAAAATAGCCATCATTTTCTTCTCATATGTAGAGAGTACTAAATTCTTGCCAGAAAGGGATTTGCTGGTGAACGCAATGGGATGTTCTTCTTGAAGGAGAATAGCACCATTTTCATTGCTACAAGCATCACTCTCAATGGTGAAGGTGTTGGAAAAATCTCGCATAGCTAGAACAGGTGTAGTACACCTAGCTTGTTTCAATTTTTAAAATACACACTTAGCAGCATGTGTCTAGATAAAAGCATCCTTTTTTAATATAGTTGTTAATAGAGCTGCAATATTCCCGTAATCCTTGACAAACTTGCGATAGTAGCTAGTCAGCCCCAAAAAACCATGGAGGCTCTTAAGTGTCTAAGGATGCAGCCAATTTTTCATGGCATCTATTTTTGTAGGATCCACTCAAACCCCTTGGGATGAAACAATATGCCAGAGATACTCCACTTCCTCCTAGCCAAAAACACATTTAGACTATTTTACACAGAGATGATGATCAGAGAGAAGTTGCAGTACGAGATCTAGATGTTGGAGATGCTCAGCCCATGTTTTACTATAGATGAGGATATCATCAAAGAATACTAGAATGAATTTCCGCAGGTAGGGCTAGAATATTTTATTCATCAATGCCTGGAATGTTGAAGGAGCATTAGTGAGGCCAAAGGGCATGACCAAAAAATCATAGTGGCTATCATGCGTACAGAAAGCCGTTTTAGGGATATCATCCTCATAAACCCAAATTTGGTGATACCCAGAATGAAGATCCAACTTGGAGAAAAAATGAGCGCCATGAAGCTCATCAACAACATGAATCAGAAACTTATCCTTGATTGTGATGTGATTAAGTGCTCAAAAGTCAATACAAAGACGCCATGACCCATCTTTTCTCCAGACAAGAAGGACTGGTGAAGAAAAGGAACTAATACTAGGGTGAATAATACCTTGCTTCAGTAAGTCTCGAACGAGCATCTCAATCTTTGTCTTTTGGTGAAATGGGTAGTGGTAGGGCCTGATGTTGGGAGGAACACTTCCAGGAAGGAGTTGAATACGGTGATCCTCTGGTTATGAAGGTGGCAATCCCACTAGTTTAGAAAAGACACATGCATACCTATCCAAAATTTGTTGTAGATCCGAAGAAGTAGTGGAGACTATTGATGGTTGCATTTGAATGGAATGGAGTTGAGCTATGACACAGTGTGAATTCTTCTTACGAAGATTTTCCATATGATGTGAACTTATGATGCTGAGAGACCCCAGTTGTAAGCCCTTCAATGTGTGTTTTTGCCCATTGTCTAAAAACTGCATCCAAAGTTTAGCAAAAGATGGGTCCAAGTGTGTGTAACCATTGGGTACCCAAAACCACATCACATCCACCTAAGGGCAAGGTAAACATGTCAGAGTGTAGGTTATAATCTCCCATAGAGATATGCACATTGCGACACTTCCCTTTGCAAGGTAATGTGCCCCCATTGGCAATCATGACTTCAAAGCTAGAGCAAGGATGGACAAAACAATCAGCCTATTTGGCGATTTGAGGATTAATGAAGTTATGAGTGCTACTAGAATCAATGAGTATTGTAAGAGGGAGCTTCTTGAAGTAACCCTTGACCGCATGGTTTGTGGGGTGGTGTCTCCTCCTAAAGCATGGAGAGAGATCTCTAGGTGGTCTTCCTAAGAAGCAGGGTCAACAAGTGGCTGCTAAGTGTTGACTTGATCATCCACTGTATCCTGAGAATCTGCATAAACTTCAGTTTCAGGTGGAGAATCCACATCCAAGAGATAAATCTTTTGCTCAACACATCTATGTCCCCAAGTGAATTTCTCATCACAATTATAACAAAGCCCTTTTTCTCTATGTGCCTGCATCTCTGCTTTAGTCAAATAATTGATAGGAGTTGTTCTAAGAGTTGGTGTTATTTGACGTCGTTGGAAAAGCATATTTCTGAATGGAACAAAATTGGATTTGGATCATTGTTGAGCTATGATCATGTCCTTCACCAACTTAGCCAACCCTAGGGCTTCCATCATTGTGCTAGGATGGAACATTTTAACCTCAGAGCGAATTGCATCCTTCAGACCACTGACAAAACAACTCCTGAAGAATTCATCAGACAATCCCTCTATGTGGTTGGCCAGTTTTTTAAATTCTATCTGATATTCTCTCACAGTGCCTGTTTGGCGTAGTTTAGTGAGTGCTCCTATGAAGTCATCAAAAACACTAGGGCCACATCGTTGCAAAATGAGTTTGCAAAAATCTATCTATTTTGGCTCTTATTTTGGCTCTTCATGAGCCTTGATGTACCAATGGAACCATTGAAGGGCTTCATGTTCCAAATGAAACGATGCAAGTGGGACTTTGTTGACATTAAAAGTATTATGCATACTGAAATATTGTTCTACCCAATATATCCATCCAATTAGATCATCACCATTGGAGCGAGGAAAATCAAGCTTCGACCCAAGAAAATTGTTGGAAGAAGAAAACCCCGTGTCTACAGAAGACTCTGGCTGCCATCTATTATTCATGGCTAAATGCTAAAAATTAAGGCCGAGAATTTTTTCATCTAGATCTTGGAGTTTGGTCTTGAAGGTTGCAAGTTCATCCTCCATGTTTTTTGCTCCTGCATAGGTGACAACCATAACCAAGAGTTTTTTTTTTAGGGAATGGGTAGAAAAATAAAAATGGAAACTTTTTTTAGTAAAGGAAAATTTAGATTTGGGAAAAACTCAGATGGGTAATTAGGGTTTGACTAGGTTTTGGACACTGTCTGAAGTAAAGGGAAACAGAAAATGGGGATTTGAGAAGCAGGGTGAAAGAATGGGAAAATTTGTCCAAGAGGGACAAAGGAGCAGAAATATGAAATGAACACTGTGGTAAAATTTGAAGGCTAGTGGGTGAGAATCGAAGAAGTTATAGCAAACCTTAAAAATAGAAAAATTTGGGATTTCTAGCTTCAATAAGTGGAATTTGGGATAGGGTCCTCAAGGAAGGAAATATGTAGAATGAAATTTTAGGGGTTCCAATGAATTTTGAGAGGAAAAGGAGCTAAAGCAAGGAAGATATGGCGAAAAAACATTTTTTTCTGGAAACGATCTGCCAACTGCTCTAGACGGATTCAATCTACGATTTACCAGCTATCAATAGATATGGGCCCCAAGTATGTTCGGCTTCCTAAAGGTTCAGGGGAGTCACTCGACCACCAATGTTGTCTAACAGCTTGCGTATTGGGGTAGTACCCCTCACTCCATGGCTTAGGTAAAACTGATAACTGCTTTTCCACAAATGACAGCTATTGGTTTACCTCACGGATGGGAACTAGTCAATCAGGTAGGGGCTGTTGCCCTTTTCGCTGGTAGGTCCTCTCAATGGGCCAGCTACTTTGAGGTTCCTATGGTACTCCTCACAATGAGTTTTAGGGCTATGCCCAGGCACTTCCCACAATTAAGTGGATAGGGATATTTCCTAATTTGAACCTACAAATGAAATGAACAATACAGATGTGAAAAAGAAAGAACTACTAAAAAAATCCCAGTGCCCAGAGGCCACTGTGGAAAAAAAATTCGACAAAAATTCTACCCAGCAAGCCCAAGAAAGTGCTCTGATACCAGATGAGAGGAACCTCCTGCAATAATATAATGAAAAATGCATGAAATAACAAAAATAGTAGAAACACATAAGGAATTTATTGATCGCAGGCCACTTTGAGGGGGCAACCTCCTTTGAGCAAGCTCAATACAATAAATTCATGGATGCCTTCATTGGCCTCAACACGTACTTATATACTAAGTCTAATCTAAACAACTATTACTTCCCATAAATTTGGGATAATACAATATGCTCACAGGATGACTTACAAAGCATATGCATCCAAATGTAATAGACTAACAAAGTAAAGAGAACGGTTAAACATGGGTTCCTAATAGTGGGCTACAAATTCGTTCAGCTCTTGTTTCATGGTCAAGAATTCTCTGATCCCTATTTTGACGGGTTTGTTCATGTTGAATGCCATGACAAACTCTCCTATTAGTTGTATGAATGGGTGGATTGAATCTTCTAGTAAATGATAATACCAATCCAGAGCTATTCCTTCGAGGGTCTTTGGAAAGATCTTAGCGACAACCCCATCCCAAGGGAGGAGTTCTCTAATCACAGTGGTATAAGCTTTGATATGGGAATTTGGGTCTCCCTCTCCTTTGAACTTTGGGAGATCAGGTAACGATTGAGGCAACTAAACACTTCTTATGTTTAAATCAAGCAGTTCTTTTAAGTACTCTTGATATGTCCCAAGAAAGGCACTTTGCGATTGGGGGGTTGATAGAAACAACCCCATTGGAGGGTTTTGGTAACCTACCATTTGATTTACTTGATTTCCTATCATTGTTGGATTATTCTAAATAGGAGGGTTCCCATTTAGACACATGTCATTACTTGCATTTCTTGAATAATAGTTGAGATAGGTAGGATTCTAAGATGCCCCTAGTCTTGTTCGTTTAAAATGTTGTCATAGGACTTATGTCTTCTTTTAGGAGCAACTTGTTCTACTTCCAAGGTTCTAATCCTTTGCATTAGAGTTGCAATTAGATCTGTAGGAGTGGTAGTTCTAGGCATTTCCTCATTTCTAGGGTTTTCTCTTCAAGCATTTTCATGATGGTGCACTTCTTCTCGCACAACATTGTCTCTTTGCTCTTCTCGAAAGGCAACTTTTAATGCTTCTTAAGCGTCTCTTGCCTCTTACAAGTGTCTTTCCAACTTTTTTACTTCCTCATCAAGATGAGTACTTGAGGTACTTGTGGAAGGTTGATCGGGTCAATGTATTTCTAACCTTAGTTGAATTCTCCTAGCCTTATGAGGCACATTTGGCATGGCAGGGTTGTGTTCCCATGCAGGATTGTTAAAAGACAAAGAATGCCTAGGTTCTCTTTGGTCTTTCTCATAGTTAGAGTCTTTGTAATTGTAACAATTTGTGATTGGTGCATCTAGGTGCAGGGGCACATACCTATCAAAAGGAGTTTCTAGTTCTCTAGAGGGAACATTCCCTAAGTTTAAATCTAGTTCTGTCATATTTGGGGGTGTTGTAGACACCACAGAATAAATGGAACAAATGATGACAAAGGCAATAGAGGCTGAAGTGGCAGAAGTAGACATGAAGAATAAAGTGAAAATGCTTGAAGATTGTTGTTTTGAAGTGTTGAATGTTTTTTATGTGATCTGTGCATTTGGAATGCAAAAAGCATAAACAAAAGTTTTTGCTCTTCATGCCGGGTTCACCAAAATATGTACGCTCAAAATTGCAACTTCAGTTGCCTAGGGCTATCAAATTAGATTTTAGCATGCACACAGACCATTCCCTCCTTTCCATGGGGTGAACCACCACGTCACTCTCGCTCTCGTGGAAGTAGCTAGTTGAGAGGAGGCAAGACACGGGGGTGGTCTGGCTCATTGGAGAGCTGGACTTCTCAAAGAGGGGTTGACACATCCTAGGGCCTTTGTTGTTGTGCACTTATGTGTATGTTTTGTTCAAATATCATTGTTGTAGAGATAATAATATGACCCGAAGGGTCACTGGTTACTCTTCTTGTGTTAAGGTTTCTGATATTCTACCTTTGTACGGGTAAGCTATTGTTCTCATTGATTTCTAGTTGTCTTTCAAAGTATTGGATGAATGCTTGTTGTTGTAAGACAAGTGGGTCCTATTGTGGTCTTGGATGGATTTCCTCTATCTTGTCGAGGATCGCCCTCACCCACTCACCTCTTAATCCTAGGCACATTTGTTAGCCAAGACAAGAGATAGGCATATGTGAGCTAGCCTTAACTTGACCTAGGGTTTGACTTAGGGTTTGATTTGACCTAAGTTTTGATTGTGCATTGACTTTGTTTGACCTCGTGATGGAATCAAGGGTTTGTGAATTTTCTAAGTGTCTAATGTTTTTTGTTCTTTTTTGGTTTTTATGAATGCAAGCCTAAATGAAATTCAAAACTTCTTTTTGTGCTTTTTTAATATTTTGGAATTGAAGATGTTTTTTCTAATCTAGAAATCAAAGAATGAATGCATGCTATAAGTATTTACCTAGTGCAATTTAAGCTATGTTTTTGGTGTTTTCTAAATAATTTGAACAAATTAATCTAAGAAAAGAAATTGGTTGTAAATGAATTAAACTATGAACTTGAAAGCAAATTACTCTAAGAATGCAAGATCTATCTATCCTATCAGGGAAAAAGCAACAAGATTACTGATCCCAAGAGCAATTTTAGTTATCTAATTACTACAAATTGAAATAAAGCATAAAGGAACCTAGAGACACATAAGCCTCTACTACCCTTAGAAATCTTTGTGATTGAAACCTCGTATCCTCTTGTAGTAGCGAGGAATCCTCTTGGTGACAAGATGATAATGGAAGCGAAAGAAGCTTTAGGAGCTTTGCAAAGAGAGCTCAATGAGAGATATTGATGATCACAATGTCTTGATTTGAGCATAATGTGGATGTGTGATGAGCTTTATGTGAAAGCTAGATGAAGCAATGAATGAAAACAAAAGGCTCCTATGTCCTATATGAGCATGAGAATGTTGAATGTGGAGAGAAATAACTTGCAAGAGCTATGTGTACAAATGAAATTGCCTCCTTTGGAAGAGATTTGAAGCTATGCAACAATGAAAGCTTTGAAGCTTTGGAGAACAAAAGAAAGAAATGAAGAAAGAGGCTCCAAGGGCCTGTGAAGAAGCTTGAAAAAGCTTGTGAAGATGAGAAGAGTATTCTCCAACTTGCTCCACTTGGATAATAATGAAAAGGTGAGGAGTATTTATAGGTTTGAAGAAGGGATGACAGGTGAATAATAAGAAGAGTTAACTTAATTTGATTGGAGAGTTAACTTAGAAGACTTAAGAGTGATCTGGGCTAAAATTGGAGTAATCTACCTAGTAAAAGCTTATCACTCAAGAAGAAGTGAAGAAGAAGGAATGTATGGGAATGCATGAGAATGCATGAGTTGTTAATTTAAGATGAAATAGAGATAATTATGCATGTGTGGGTGCATGAAATAGTTAAATCTATATTAGGCTCAAAAATCCATGCAAACAGGAAGAAAAATGGGCAAAAATAGAGCTTTTTTGAGTTAGAAACTCAAGTTTTTTTGTGGCTAGAAATATGACAGAGTCACCCAGGGGTCGCCCCTTTCACCAGTCTAGTCACCTGGGGGCCGACCCATGGGCAACCCATTAAGGAGAGCACCTGGGTTGGAGTGCAGGATGGGAGATGGAAGAGGAGGAGAAAAGAAGGGGATTTGCCTCTGAAAACAGGTCAATCATGCGCAAGAATCCAAATCTCTACTTGCAAAGTAGGATCTCCCGATGGGAGATCTGGAAATAATAGGAGGGGATTTGGATTGGTTGAGTGAAACTAAAAAATGAAAGTGGGAAATGGTTAGGGGGGTCCTCTAGAAGGCTTCTAAGGAGTGGAGAAGATGAAAAACACTGAGGAAAGGTGAAAACTTACCTACAAGATACATGCAAGGCTTAGGAATAAGGTCGCAAGCTCAGAAAATGCAAATCAACAAGTGTCAAAAAGAATCGACAACAAAGAGAGAGAGAAAATGACAAAGGGGAAACAACATAAGACAAAAGAGAAGACACGTCACCAAGAGGTTTCCTACTGAGAGGATGTTATTTCACACTTACATATATATGACAAGGATTATATATCATCATAGGGGTCCTCATGGAGGCTTGCGTGATTTTCGTGCTTACAACAACAAGCATATTGAATTTATTCGGGTGATTAGCGATAGATCTTCCATCTTCCATCCTCAGAGAATACAATTTCTTTTGCAGGAATAACTTGTTCACTAGGGATTTAGCCTGATAAACATCTCCAAGCTTCTTCCAAAGATCCTTTGCAGTCTTCTCTTCATGGATATTCAGGAGCACTGAATCAGCCAAACAGAGTCTTATCTAACCCTTAGCTTTTTAATCTTTGAGATTCCAATCTTCTTGAGACATTGGCATTAGTTTTGTTCCAGATATGGCATCCCATAAATCCTAATCTACAAGCCTGTCCTCCATTTTGAGTTTTCACAACTTGAAATTACTGCCATTAAACTTCTCTATCTCAAACCTCCTAGATGTGCTCGCCATCTCTTTCCTACAACAAAGATTTCAAAATCCTCTGCACAAGCTCCTACTCAAACAAAGATCATCTCAAAAAACCCTCTACCCAACAACTAGAACCAAAGGTGATCTGGCTCTGATACCAACTGAAAGGAAGCAAGGTATGCGGAAACTCTTCCTACACTAATCTACTGAGGAAAGATTTATGCAAATTTTAACTTTTATAGTTACAGGTTATTAGATGCACATTAACAAAAAGGTAATAACAACATCAAAATACAAAACTCACAACACAAGATATACGTGGGGAAAACCCTTTCAGGTAAAAAACCCCACTCCAAAGCTGACCAATATATTATTTAGGAATCAAGAAGATTACAATATACTTGTAGAGAAAGCTTTCATAGGAGTATAACCAACCAAAGATCTAGGAAGTAACTCAACATCTATAAGACTCTTACATACAACCTCCATCTCAAGCTCCTGATATATAGGAGATACAATACAAGAAACCACCAACGATAATTACAAAACCATGAGCCAAGAAACCACCCAAAAGTGGCGCCCAAATTATCTCTAATCAAAAATAACTTGTGATGTTCCAAACCACATGCCAACACGTCTAACTCTCACCTTTACAACTCTTTTATGTGTCCAACACATTTTAACATTTCCCAAAAATAGGAGGTCCAACTTCCGGAGGCCATAACTTTTGATCTGAGTGTTTGATTGACGAACTATTTGATGAGTTGGAAAGCTTGTGAAGAGATTTATCATGCTATAACCAACTTCGTGGGTTATGATAAATTTCAGGATGTTTAGGGACCTCTAAGTGCCTCAAAAATAAGTTTGAAACTTTTTTTGGCAGTTTCAAAAAATAGAAACTTTAATATCTCACAATCTAGATATGATCTTGAGTCGAAACTCACCCAAGATGTTTACTTAGCTGTTTCGTGCCTTCCAGGAAAATTTTAGGTCAGTCCAAGGTCAAAAGTAAATTTACTAAAAATAGCAAGTCCCACCATTTTTAGCCCTTTTGGAAACTTTGAAAGTTCTAGATCATTCTTCAAGATAAAGGGTATTCAAAAAGACCAAAACTAGGAAGAATAGTAACCTTTCAAAGTTGCAAGGTTGAGACACTTTTCTTAACAAATATGTGTTTGATATCTATATGGATTTTGATTATCATTCGGAGTATAGATGTTTGTATTGAATGTGATTAAGATTGGAATTATATTCAAGCTTCTTTAGCTATATATGCATATTGGACATATTGACGTGTGTAATTGAGTTGTGCAGGTACCTTCCTTGGATAATGGAAATTTAGAGGTCATCTAGAAACCCTATGTAAATTCCTAATGAAGCTTGACCTTAGTCCACCATAGGGACTAAAGTCTTTAATTTTTGTGAAATGGTGTAATGTGATTTATTTAGTGATGTTAAGTTGATTTTTATACTTGTTGTAGGATGTTGAGTTGGATTAGAGGATGAGTTGTCATCCTTGTGTTCAATCTCAGATTTTTAATTTTGGGTCACTTCAAAAACCTTGGGGTTGGGGACCTTTTGGGCTTTAAATTTTTATTTTTGGGAAGATTTGACCACTCCCAAGTTCTTTGAGAAAAAAATTAGCATGGGTAGGTTTTGGGAAGAGGGATGGTGGACTTGTCACCATCACATCTAGCCTTCCTAGGTTCAAGGATGAGGGTTGGACCAAGTACACACTCACCCCCATGCTTCACACATGTGGGAACATATCCTAGGATGGGTTTGGAGAAGATTGTACAAGTACACTCCACTCCCCTATGTCTTAACACGTGTGGAACCATGAGGATTCTAATCACTCCTTGGGAGGTTGGGATTGGTGATGGAATGAGATAGATGCCATGTGTCACTCCTCATGTTGAGAGGAGGTTTAACACGTCACTCATTACATGTACCTCTCTTGCAACTTGAGAAAGGGACTTTATTTTTACTTGTTTTTGAGAGAGCCTTGGCTTGGGAGTTTGGAAGAGTTGGAGAAGTCTTGGAGAATTATTGAGAGGACTTCATCAAGCTCAACTTCATTTTGGGAGGTTTTTTAAAGGTAGGCCCCTTCTCTTCTTGTAAGTAGTTCTAATGCTTGTATGTATTGAATGGATGAATGTTTTCAAGCCTTGTGTTGGTGCTTTTCTTCTTTTATTTCTCCCTTTATTGTTATATTATTTTTATGTTTGTTGGGTTAAGGGTGTTTGTATTGGGTTGGCTCCCCACATGGACAAGAGAAACCCATGAGAGGGGTTGAGGGAGGTGTGAACGTCCTTGGGGATATTTCACTCTCTTAAGAGAGAGTTTTGGCATGAGTTTCATATGCCTTTGTTTGGTATCAGTGCCATTTGAAGTATGAGAAGTGATGGTTTTTGTTATGTGATCATTTGAGTGTGAGAAGTATTGGTAATTTTGGAAGAAAATGAAGAAAACATGACTATGTTTTGGTAGAGGATTGGTACTATTTTCCCCAAGGTATAGATGTCCACTCTACTCCCCCTACTTATGATTCCTTCTGCATTCCATTGTGTTGTGTAACCCATGGGAGATTCAGGAGTTTTGTGTTTGTTGCATTATTTTGGAAAGTATATGGCTTTATTTGTGTTGTATTGTGAACCTGATTTCATAGTGTTTAATGGGAAATTTGA
Source organism: Cunninghamia lanceolata (assembly GCA_027924645.1). Lineage (NCBI taxonomy): Eukaryota > Viridiplantae > Streptophyta > Pinopsida > Cupressales > Cupressaceae > Cunninghamia > Cunninghamia lanceolata. The sequence goes on along the minus strand of BSBN01000158.1, from coordinate 5,804,203 downwards.
GATTTTTTAATGTTTTGGTGTTTGATTGTTTGAATTCACCTTTCCACCTTAACATTCAAGGACCTAGGGTCAAGTGGCGGGCACTATCATACCCTAGGATCACTGTGAGATGTAGGGAAGCTTGGATTAGGGTGTTTAATTGCTAATTTTCTTTCTCCTATGCTTAATTAACCATTAAAACCCTAATTGTGTCAAAACAGTAGTAAATGGATGAATATCAGAAATTGCTGCTACAGGAAGATGTAAAATAATAAAACACTACATACCTATTTTCGAGGTTCAGAGACGGAAAAGTTGGGGACTAAGGAGCAGGCACCCAAGTCCAAGGTACCAGTTTCTCTATGGGATCTTGGCCTCCTTCCAATACTAATCTGTACTGTAACTCATGTTTCTAGAAATTCAACTGCAGAGGACACTAGAGCGAGAGCCCAAGTCCCGAAAAGGCTCCAGTGTCCTGTTTCACTTCAAATCCTGAATCCTTAATGTCTGTTGATCCTTCCTGTAGCTCCACTTCTTCCAAATATGACACCTGTAACCTGTAATCACAAACTTTGGGAGGGGGTTGTGGTGTTTAGGAGCTTGCCTCAGTCAAGCCCCAGAAGGACACTTAAGTCTTCCAAACACCTTTATCAGATAGAGAATGCATGCCCTTGTGAGGTAGAGGAAAAATCTAAAGGAAACAATGATAGAAAGCACAATGATATCACCTTGTAGTGAATATCTCATGGGAGGAAGATGCTCTTCATTCCATGAGGAGATAGATGCTCAAATCTACAAATACAAATGCATAAACAACACAAGTCTGCTCTTGCAACACAATGAAAGCCTTGAATCACCTTTAGAATGCATAAACATAACAATTTCCATCTAGTTGTCATCTAGTTTCTAAATGAATGCCTAATCATGCTTTTATATGCAACTACAAGCATTCCCGCCAAGATTTCAAAAATTTAAACTTATTGTGTTGGCCTAGGGACCAAATAACGGTCATAAACTAACCCTTCAAATTTGGGCCTGGCCCAAAATAGAGCAGGACTAGGACGCGGGCTCCCAAGTCCTCCCCCCTATTTTGGATAGGGTTAATGTCAAGGGGTCCTCCTAGGTCCAATTTGTCATGAAACCTAGGTCTCATTCCATCAGGATGCCAAAATATGAAGTAAGATGTCCTAAATGCACACTAAAGACCCGAGAGCTAAACCTTATGAGGGAAAAGCCCCCAAGGGGACATTTTCCAATGTTACATTTAGCCCCCACTTTAATGTATGTATAAATGAGAGGCCAATACATGCATTAAAGTACAGTCACATACACGACAAACACGCCAAGCATGGAGAAGACATGCCAATCACGTAGAAAATAATAATAGGCACGCAAAACATGGAGAAGACAGTTACAGTCATGCAAAACACGGAGAAGACAGTCAATGCATAGAAGACACATTACTGCATGGAAGACAGAAATGATATCTTTTCTTTTCTTTTTCTTATATATATGAAATGCAAATGCAAGTACTAGAAAGTAAACAAGCCTCCCATAATACATGATGCACTAATCACGCAAGTCTTTGTATATATGGGGCAACACACATGCAAGACATGGAAAACCTCCCAAAATGTAGGAAGCAAAACCCTAAGGCACTAGTCTTTATTCTGTATATGGGGCAGAAAACACACCAAAACACACACACTTGAAGACACAGAGAAAACACGACAGACAAGTGATGGTGTGTTCCCTATTTCTAGGCTCATCACCATCTTAGGCACATTATAGGCACACACCGACGATTGGGTTTCTTCGCAACAATTGCTGAAAATACGCTTAAGGGTTGAGTTAGTCACAGAACCGTTCCCCACCTTCACAGAGGACTTTTGAAAATGACAGGATGATGTAATCTACTCTGAGAAGTACACCATCCCCGCCTCCACAGAGGGCTTAAGAAAAAGTATATGCTCGATATCCCACCTCCACAGAGGGCTTACATGATTGATTGATTGATTGCAAATAAACTCAAGATGCATGATGCACTCATCATGTAGGTCTTTGCACCTAAGGACAAACACATTGCTAACATCTATAACAAAGAGCTTACCTTATATATGCCCCCACCTTAAGGTGGTTGATATCATATATCGATATCAAGCACATTAAGGTAGGAATAAAACACACAAGGGAACACCGACTTTCACCAAGCCCATGCCCCCCGGAGGTGACATGTACTTTACGATCACCAAATGTTCCCAAAAACACATCCCTGCAAGAAATATGTTAGTGTCTACAAGATCATGATACACAACAACATCAATGCATATGATTAACCACACAAAGAGCCAAGGTTATATAATGAATTCAGAGTTTGAGGATAACTGTGGGGCTATATCACAAAGCTCTCTGAATCGAGTACCACCAAGGCTAGATTCAAAGACAAACAAAGGTGCACAGAGCAGTAGTATTGTTAAGGTTTGTAAATGCGATAGAAACATCATGAAATTCACTACACGGAAAGCACGAGTGCTTCCACTAGCCAATCATCGGATAAAATATACAACCCCATCGTCATATTAGGAACTAAGTCCATTTTTTGATTGCTCTCAAAAGGGACACTAGGTCCACATGAGTATAAATGTTTGTCGTCATCTGCCCGCTAGGTGGAAACACTAGAGGAAGGGAAACAATAAATAAGAGAGGAGAAACAAGTGTCTTAGGGACAGTCATGTAGAAGGATGCCCCCAGGTCACCAACTGCGACACTATGTATGTAAGACACAACACACAACAATGAAATCAAAGAGAGAGGCAATATAGAAGAATGATGATACAAATAGAAGGTCACAACAGAGGTGGTCTCCTGGTATCCTAAACCTTACAGGAGAATCCGAGTTCATCCCAGGAGGCCTAAACAACACTTAACACATCACGGGAAGGACATCACAAGAGAGATAAAGGGTTAGAAATACTTACCTGTAGAGAAGTCCATGCTAGAAGTCATCAACAATCAAATCATCTTCTTTCCAATCACAAATGTTAGAGAGAAAAGGTGTGTAAGGTACTATTGCTAAGTTTTTGTTATTATTCTTTTGTTCATTCTTAAATGCTTCTTGGTTTGATTCAATGTTAGGTGGAATTTTTTCTTGTTGGAGTTCATTAGTGCACATATTCGCTATCCTCTTAGGTGGTGGGAGAAGCAAATTATTTTGAGTGATCTCAACATCCATCCTTGAGGGATTTAATGTGAGAGACTTATCCTCATCCACTAGTGGTACATCCTTAGTGGTGTCCAAATGACATGAATATTCAAACAAATGAGGGACATTAAAGGTCTTCTCTTCCTTAGTGAAATCCAAGGTGTATGAACAATCAACTAAAGGAGCAAGGTTGCTAGGATGATCCATAGGGGTTTCATGCATTATGATAGAGTTTTTATTATTGTTAGATGAAAGATCATTGTGTACCCATGGAATGATCTTTGTTGAGGGGATTTCTTCATTCACTAATGCTTCCTCTTGGCCAAGGAGAGCATTGGAATGGCAAACTAGTGATGGTTCTTCATTTGCTAATGCTTCGTCTTGGCCAAAGTGAGCATTAGAATGAAGACTTGATGATGTGATGTTAATAGATGTGTCAATGAAATAATCCTTTTGCATCAAAGTTTCCTCATGAGGGGGAATAACCTTAGAAGAGGGATCATAAGGTAAACCAAAGTTATCATCACATGTTTTAGCAATAGTTGTCATAGTGGAATTTTCCATAAAGTCATCCAAGGCTTCATCTAACATTTTAAGATCATCACTAGTATATATATTATTGATCATGAATTTAGTACGATCATCCAATATTAGAGGGTATATTCCCATGAAAGTTGTGAAGATATCAAATTCAGATATATGACAAAGGATTTCATATGTAGAGCACATAGAGAGATCAACATCATGAATGTGTGCTATTTGTTCCAAAACTTGAGGATGTTTATCAGTGAATTTAGAGAAATGATCAATGTCTACGATGTATGAAAACAACTCTTCTAAATAAGTAGCCATGATATATGTTTCCACATCAATACAATATCATGTTTTAAAAGCTTCTCCAAAAGTATGTCGAAGACAAGTGCGAAACTATATGCAAAAACGACCTAAAATTTCTTGGTTTTTTGTATTTCTTCAATGCAAATGAATGAGACAAAGGATGTTGTAAGGATTTTAGTCAAGGGAAGAAAATTATATGTCTAATATTAGTCCAAGACAACAATAGTATCCTCCTCAACACAATCTTGATGCAATGCCAAGTCAAAATATAGTGAAAATATGTCAAAATAAGCACTTTTTTCACCAAAACTTAATGCAAAAGAGCATAACAAAAGGTGTTGTGAGGAAAATGATGATATAAATCAAATTATATCAGTAATAACAGCCACTTAATGTTAAAATACCTAACACAACACACTTTTAGTGCCACTTAAGGTAAAACCCTAGTGAAAATATACCAAAAATAAGCTATTTTTCACGGTTTTTCAATTCCAAGATCTAGCAAAAGATGTGTTGTAATGAATTTTAGTAGGTTCATAAAATAATCTCAATGGTATCAGTCACCTCAATCCATAAAATTTATCACAACACACTTGGAGTGCAAACTAGGTCAAACCCTAGGGCAAAAATAGTCAAAATGTGTAGTTTTTTGCCAAATTTTCAATCCAAGAGGCCAATCAAAGGGTGTTGTGAAGTTTATTAGGAGGGGAATCAATTAATTACCCTGATAACAACCAACTTTTACAAAAATACCCTTCACAACATGCCTATGGTGCAATTTTAGAAGGTCGATAAGGCCAAATTTAGTGAAAATCGTTGTTTTTGAAGCCCTAGGTTTTATATCTTGACACAAAATGCTATGTGAATGTTCTAAAGTATGATTTATGATGGAAATGAAATTTTATCAGATCTAAAAATAAATTCCAAGGTGTAATATGCAAAATGCCAATGCAAATCTAATGAAAATGCATGAAAAATGCTAGTTTTGTTGAAATTTTCTATGCAAAAATGCAAATATTTCAAATCTAAATGCAAATTTACACTAAAATGAAAGACTAAAGAAAAATTATAATTTGAATGATCCTCTAAAATTGGTAGAAAAATCTGAAAGAAGATTTTTCCTACTAACCCTAGATTTTGGAATTACTAGGTTATATGAAAATTGTCAAAATTTCTACAAAAGCCTAGCAAATTAATAATGAAAATGCAATGCAAATTATTGAATTTTTGTGCTTTTCTATATTTTATATCAGATTTGATGCAAAAATCATGAATTAGGGAAATCTAGGAAGAATTGATGCAATTTAGTAAGCTATATGAAAATGCAAGCTAGGGTTTTCAAATATTTGCAAATTTTTCAATTGTTTTGTAATTTTTTCAATACAATAAGATGAAAGACTATATGACTGAATGAAATCAATCTAAATATGAAGACACACACTCAGAAAGTTGCAATTTAAGTCCAAAAAAATAGGTTCACGAAGATGTTTAATGGGAAATTTGGGATTTGTTGATGTTTTGGTGTTTGATTGTTTGAATCCGCCGTTCCACCTTAACATTCAAGGACCTAGGGTCGAGTGGCAGGAACTATCATACCCTAGGATTGCTGTGAGATGTAGAGAAGCTTGGATTAGGGTGTTTAATTGCTAATTTTCTTTCTCCTATGCTTAATTAACCATTAAAACCCTAATTGTGTCAAAACAATAGTAAATGGATGAATATCAAAAATTGCTACTACAGGAAGATGTAAAATAACAAATCACTACATACTTATTTTCAAGGTTCAGAGATGGAAAAGTCAGGGACTAAGGAGCGAGCACCCAAGTCTAAGGTACCAGTTTCTCTACGGGATCCTAACCTCCTTCCAACATTGATCTGCACTGCAACTCATGTTTCTAGAAATTCAACTATGGAGGACACTAGAGTGAGCGCCCAAGTCCTGAAAAGGCTCCAATGCCATGTTTCTCTTTAGATCCTGAATCCTTGATGTCTGTTGATCCTTCCTGCAACTCCACTTCTTCCAAATGCAACACCTATATCCTACAATCACAAATTTTGGGAGGGGGTTGTGGTGTTTAGGAGCTTGCCTCAATCAAGCCCTAGAAGGACACTTAAGTCTTCCAAACACCTTTGTCAGATAAAGAGTGTGTGCCCTTGTGAGGCAGAGGCAAAACCTAAAGGAAACAATGATAGAAATCACAATGATATCACCTTGTAGTGAAGATCTCATGGGAGGAAGATGCTCTTCATTCCATGAGGAGATAGATGCTCAAATCTGCAAATACAAACACATAAACAACACAAGTCTGCTCTTGCAACACAATGAAAGCCTTGAATCACCTTGAGAATGCATAAACATAACAATTTCCATCTAGTTGTCATCTAGTTTCTAAATGAATGCCTAATCATGCTTTTATATCCAACTACGAGCATTCTCGCCAAGATTTCAAAAATTCAAACTTACCGTGTCGGCCTAGGGACCAAATAACGGTCATAAACCGACACTTCAAATTTGGGCCTGACCCAAAATAGGTCAAGACTAGGGCGCAGGCACCCAAGTCCTCCCCCCCTATTTTGGACAGGGTTAAGTTCAAGGGGTCTTCCTAGGTCCAATTTGTCATGAAACCTAGGTCTCATTCCACCGGGATGCCAAAATATGAAGTAAGATGTCCTAAATGCACACTAAAGACCCAGGAGCTAAACCTTATGAGGGAAAAGCCCCCAAGGGGACATTTTCTGACATTACACATAGATAGCCTGCTAGCTCAGGGGTGGCTTATGAGCAAGCCTAAGGTTGGGAGGTGAGCACCTCCATTGGTTTTTTGGTTGGAACTTCTTGTTTTACATGTTTTGTCATGTAGTGAAGAAAGGAGAAAAGTCTTCTATTATGGGGTTGAAATTTTTGTTCAAGAGGAAATTCTTTATGTAAAAGAGTTTGTGATGTAGATAAACACCTTGGAAAATCTTTGTGAATTCCTATGAGAAAGGAAGTGAAAGTTGTTAATGTGTTTGTAAATGTCCTTTGTAATGTTAAGAATAGTTATGTGTTTTCAAAGTTGTTCACCTCTCCCTTGTCTAAGTTCCAAAATGTGTAAATTAATAGCTCTTATGCATTTTAATGTATATGATAGAAGAAATGAAATATTTAGATGTATTATTGCCTTACAAATATAAGTGAAATCCTTTATGTTTCATTGTAAAATGTTTAAATGTTTAGTTGTAGGAGGAAAAATGTAGAAATTACCACTTAAGCATTCTAATGTTGACCTGAGCTAATGTCAAATTAATTAATTAATATATGTATGTATGTTGTATGAGAAAATATCAGTTGGCTTTCTTTTTTATTTGTGCATTTAAATATAGTTAAACAAGTAAAAATAATTCCTTGTTTTCAAAAAAATAAAATGAAGTAAATATTGTTGTAAGATTAGTTAACAATACATGTGGAGAAATTCAAGTATAAAATCTTAAAATATATTGTTTACATTCTCATTAATGTTATAGATCTTGTTGAATGCATTATTGAAAATGATATATAGATATATATATATATAAGCAACTCTATTTTAAAAAGAATAATAATTCTAGTTTATTTATTTATATAATATATATACACATATATAAAAAAGAGTATTAAAGTGTCTTTAAATAACAATTGGGCAATAGGAATTAGGGTTAAATTTTCTAAAGATTAAATATATACAAAAAGGTAAGAATTTTTGGTTTGCGCATATGCGCAGGCCTTACCCACACGCCTCCATAGAGACAGCGAGAGGACTGGAGTGGGATCAAAGACCCCATCCCCAAAGTTTATGTGGGTATTGTGGGGGTGGGGGCTTTGCCCCCCATCCGACGAGACCAGCATGTGTGCAGGCTAGGATCTAGGGCCCATGCCCTACACATAGTGTCGTGGCCACCCTTACTAAGAGCTCCATGTGTTTATGTGTTTATTCCATTTTTTAAACATGCTCACTGTTATTTGTATGTGTGTGTGTGTATATATACACAACAATATACATATATTTATATATAAAAAAACTTATATATCCTATTTTCTAAACTATAGTTGGATATATTGTCATATAAAGAAAAATTAGAAGCTTTCAGTAGATTCAAGATCTTCAAATCTATGGTTGAAAATGAAATGAATGCTAGAATCAAGTGCTTAAGATCTAATAGAAGTGGTGAGTTCACTTCAAATGAGTTTGTAGAGCTTTGTCAAGAACATGGAATCAAAAGACACTATGCAGCTACTAGAACCCCTCAGCAGAATGGTGTTGCAGAGAGAAAGAATAGGATTGTCCATGAGATGGCTAGGACAATGTTGAGTGAAGCTAAACTACCTAACATATACTAGAAAGAAGCAATTCACACTACAGTATACATTCTTAGCAGAGGACATCTAAGAAAGCACAACACCAAGACCCCTTATGAGCTTTGGGATAGAAGACCTACAACAGTCAAGTATTTCAAGGTTTTTGGAAGGAAATGCTACATCAAAAGAGATGAAGAAGGTCTAGGAAAGTTTGACTCAAGAGCAGATGAAGGTATTTTCCTTGGGTACTCAACTACCAGCAAAGCCTACAAATGCTACAATAAAAGACTAAGGAAGATAGTTGAGAGTAAAAATGTCATAGTGGATGAAGAATGGGTTACACTTTCTGGGACATCCTAATTTTTGTTAAAATCACATATTTTTAGAAAATATAATGATTTAAGCCTTGAAAGGTTCCATTTAAAGGATTTTAATTGAAGAGGGTTTGATCAAACCCCCTTAGATTCAAACCCCCTTGGATAGAACCCCGCTAGTTTTAAACCATACCTATAATGGAGTCTCCTCTACACCTATCAAAGTGTTGATAAAAAACCACTTTTCATTGACTTTTTGGGGGATCAAATGAATTCATTTAAAATTTATGTTTTGTAAGTATGTAGTCCTTATTATAAGCTTCCCAAAACTTATAATTTTAAATATATTTAATTTGATTATTATATTTATTTTTTATTTCTTGTGAATGTAGGTTTTTCACCGAACATCAAGTTCTCTATTCTACACACATGGAAAATTAGTAAATTAGTGAAAAAAACTTCTAAAAAATATCTATGCCTTAGGTATTGATGTCCTTGTTTCAACAAAAAAAAGAAAAATTAAATTTTGATACATATAGAAAAAGTTATGTTTTACGAAATATGCCTATGTCTAAATTATAATTGGTTTGACTTCAAAACTTAATTTTAAAAAATATTCAACAAAACATTATGAAACCAAATGCATGCCCTATATATTGGTGTTACCAATCTAAATTTAAAAGAATCAAAATTTTATCCTTTGTAGAAAAAAAGTTATGTGCTATGGGATACACATCACTTTAAAAAAATGTTGTTTACTATTAAAAACTAGTTATCAAAGGAGAAGTAAAAAAAAAATTACAATTTAACTCCAAATTTTTTTAAGAAAATATATTTAGAATCTACAAACAAAATCTCACAAATCACTAGTTCACATCATCTTCAAATTTCTAACGATTTAGCAGCTATAGGCATCAGAAAGTGAAGATTTAGTTCAAAATGTTGATTTCAATGTCAATTTTAGCCAAAAAGTGTAACCCATTATTGTGGGATGACCCCAGTGCATCAAAAATTAGTTGAGCAAGAGGATTGTTGGCTAGATGAACCTGCCTGCACAAAGGAAGTTACAGAATTTGAAGAAAAGGAAGAAACTCTAGAGAAGATTGCTAAGACTCCAACCAAGTATGTTCTGAAAAATCATTCAGAAGATTAGATCATTGGAGACAAGAATGAAGGATTTCACACAAGATGAAAATTTGCAAGAATAAATGAACAAGTAAACTTTGCTTTACTGTCAAGAATAGAGCCTAAAAAAATTAATAGCAAGGATGAAGGATGGACACAAGCCATGGAAGAACTAAACCAGATAGAAAAGAATCAGACTTGGGAGTTGGTACCAAGGCTTGCAGACAAGAATGTGATAGGAACAAAATGGATTTTTAGGAACAAGTTGAATGAAGATGGAGAAGTGATAAGGAACAAGGCAAGGTTCATTTGCAAAGGATATTCACAAGTTGAAGGTGTTGACTATGAGGAGACATTTTCTCTGGTCGCAAGAATGGAAGAAATTAGAATGGTTCTTTCTTTTGCAGTACATAAGGGATTCAAGGTATATCAGATGGACGTCAAATCTACTTTCTTGAATGGTGACTTGGAAGAAGAGGTCTACATAGAGAAGTTGGATGGTTTTCAGGTATTAGAAGACCCAAGCATGGTGTATAGACTCAAGAAGGCTCTATATGGTCTCAAACAAGCCCTTACGGCTTGGTATGCAAGGTTGGACAAGTACTTGCTCCAGTAGGGTTTCAAGAAAGGTATCGCAAATAGTAATCTTTACATCAAAACTAAAGGTGAACAAATTCTAATTGTTGTTGTGTATGTTGATGATATAATTTTCTGTGGATATGATGAGATGTGTAAGAAGTTTGTAGGAGAGAGCAAAAATAATTTGAAATGTCTATGTTAGGAGAGTTATCATTCTTTCTTGGACTTCAAATTTCTCAAACAAATGATGGCATCTTTATCTCTCAAGAAAAGTATGTTAAGGAAATGTTGAAGAAGTTTAGAATGGAAGATTGCAAACCTGTGAGTACTCTTATGGCAACCGGTTGCTACTTGAGTAAAGATGATGAGTCACCTAAACTTTATCAGACTTAGTACAAATTTATGATTGGGGGCCTTCTATACCTAACTGTTGGTTATGATGTTAGTCACAAACAAGCATAGAATAAAAGTACACATTAACCTTTATTCATCTTGAAAGATACGACAAATTCAGGGAATTCACAATCCCAAGTCTCCAGTGATTAGATCTTAATCTTCTGACATTACTCAGAGGTTAATGTGAGTTGCTGTTTCCATTTTGGGGCCTTACGTGAAAGTCTATCATCATCATGATTCTCCTGCAGAAATTCTTTACAGAGAGGTCATTCTGTACCATTATTAGATGAAATAATGCAAAAATACTTCAATCTTTGCATGATATTCTCAATTGTGCATGCTTTGTATTCAAATATGCTAAATATTTGCAAGTTATCTACGAGATGACCACATATTTGTGTTATTTGCTTAAGATCGTCAATTGTTTGCAATTATGAGGATGAAATGCTCTGAAATTTAAAAGAAATTGAATAAATGTTTCTAATTAAAGTTGAACCTTTAGCTTCTGAACCACATGTATATTAGATACTATCATGAAGAGAAGAAAAACAAACCATATTTTCACCAGGACATTCCACAGCTAGATATAGTTGATGCTAACTTCAAAGTGAAATTTGTACAAAGACAACATATGTAAGTAGACATGCACTCCAAGGGACGCAGCAAATCACCACACATATCTAGAATTCATACACTGATTACTCAAGATTTATCATGAATTGTAATCGACACAGTCTTCTCATTCATTAAGCATGCAAAAATATAAATGTATACAAAAACTTTGAAATGAGCTCTGAATGCTTCAGCAGACGGATTTCAATTAAGTTTTGAATGTTTACAATAAGGCATTCCATCACCTTTTATAGAATAAGGTGAGGAATCTGTTACAAAAGATCCACGATCTTGATTTACCAATGCACATCTACGGTCATCATTCTTCTTAACTTTGTCAAACTTTACAAAATGGCACAAGTTGCCAGCTGGCAACTATCTGGATTACTCACGCTGTCCCCTTATGATGTGTCTTCATCATGCTCCTCATCTGATTCATGTGAATCATCATCATGTGCATCACTTCCTGAACTTTCACTATCCTGATGATGATGATGTCGCATATGCGGCTGCATGGTGCTCCGGACTTGTTCATATGACTGCACAATTGGATCTATTGCTCCGCTGTCCTGAGTTTTTGCTTTGATGATGGCGTGTTTGTGTGCCTCATATTTATCTTTGCTACTATCCAGCTTGTCTTTCCTGTCTTGCAATGTCTCATTGTATTTCTCCATCTTGACCTTGATCCTCATTATTTTATCTATAAGTTCTTTTGTCAAGTGGACAAGTGGACCATCTACCTCTGATTGGAAGTTGCTGTGTAGAGCTTTGATGGCAGACTCTTCATCTTGATTTTCTATTTTTCCTTCCACTTTTCCTTCCAATATTTCTAATATTTCTGCCTCTTCAGCCATCAAATCATGTAACTTCATGCTGATATCTCTCAGCTTATTATTGCATCTTCTGAGCACTCCACATTCAAACTGAATGTCTTTATACCAGATGTCCACCAATAATGCAGTATGGCTGTTCAATACCTGCTTACTGATAAGCAGTTGAGGATTTATCCTCTTTATTTCTCCCAGGATGCTTAGGACCTTTTCCAGTTTGTAAGACCTTTTCCCAGTCTGCATTTGCAATTTATCCACCTTGGTCCTGGAGTCACTCAGAATGCTCCACCTCTTCAAAGAGGCCTTTACCATTTCCTCAGCATCATCCAATGTGGATGACATCCATTTTCTTATCACAGATGCCTCATGTTTCATGAGGTCTAACTTATTTACCTCCTCCTGAGAAATAGCAGTCAATGGGACTGCATGTTCAGTTGAAGTATCATCAGGATTAATCAGCCTTCTTATGTAGGCATGCAACTGAGCAATGTGCTCTTTATGTTGCTTATTTTTCTCCTTTTCTCTTTTCACCTTTAGAATCAAAGAATCAATAATGTCCTTGCCCTCTTGACCTTCTTGGTCCTCATTGGCAAAACCGAGATCCACTGTGCTAATTTGAAATTCATCTAGGGTGATTTTACCCTTTTCTTTCTCCACAGTAGGTACTGCAATTTGTGCAGTCCTTCTTCCAGTTGTTGGATCTCTCTTGATGGCCGAGGTCATTCTGGCCTTCCTTTTAGGTTTCATTATGTCCCCGGAGAACAAGGTGGAGACATCAAATTCTTGGATTTATAATTCTTCTTCATTTACCTCTTTCTCCAGCCACGGAGGCACTTGATCATGTTTCTCGGCATCATCATGATGTTCACCCATATCTCCTGTTTCTGTCAACAGATGTGGTGGAGATGGTGATTTTCTCATTTCTTCTTCCTGATGCTCACCTTGTTGTTGATCCTGTGGCACATCCTCTTGTTGAGGAATTTCCTTCTCCGGAGGAGCATCTTCTTGATGTGGGGAACCTTGCGGTGCATCTATATGTTGATCATGATGATCTTTCTCTATCATTATTTCATCTAATTTCAACTCTTCCCCTTGTTGTGTATCCATTGCATTGGATACTATGGATTCTGCCTGAGGTGCTGGTGTTTGTTCTGAAGCCATTATTTGTTCTGCACCTGTACTATCAACCTCCTGGGCTTTGGTAGCAAGCTCCTCCGATGTATCTTGCGGACTTTGCTGGCCCAATTCTGGAGTGTGGCCTTCTGATTCTGTCATCTTTATTTCTTCTGCTGGGTGTTCCCTATCAGGTGGTCCTGCTAGATGTTCAGGACTTGCGTCCTGTTTCCCTGTTAAGTCCACTACTGCAGGACTTGTCACCTCTGTAATTAATGTATCTAGCCCTATTTCCTGAGCTACCTGCTCTGGGCTCTTTTCTAGTTCTGCCTCCGCTTGTTTCATCTCCTCTAGTACAGTTTGAACTGGTGGGGGCTTATGAGGAGTCATGCTTGTACCAGCAGCAAGTGTTTCCATCTTTTGTGTAGCCACTTCTTGCACAACTTCATCATCAGACAGATTTATTGTCTCATCAAGTGAGACATGCCCTGCTTGTGTCTGTGAAGTTTCTTTCATCTGCTCCTCGGCAAGTTCAGCTTTGAACTTGACAATGGTAGGAAGTGGAACATTATGTTGAAGTTCCTTAGGCACTTCACTACTTGCCCCTTGTAACAATGTAGGGGGTTGTTTTATTTCCCCTCTCATAGAGGTTCTTTGTTTCTTAGGTGGGGTGGATACCAGCACCTGTGGAGCTTTTCTCTTCCTCTTTATTATTAATGGAGCCTCTTCTTCTTCAGGCTCCTCCTCCATGGGGATATCCTCTTCTCTTGGTTTTCTTGAGGATTGACCCTCTTCTAGGGTCTCAGTGATTCCAGCCTCTGCTGTCTGACTCCTCTTGGATTTTCCTTTTCTTGGAGGGAATGCTGATTCTGATCCAAATCCTGATGTTGCTGCCTCCTCAGCTAAAAATACTGTCCTTTCAATAATAACCCCTTTGGGTTCTTTATCCACCTTCTTGCCCCTTGGGGGTCATTTGCTCTGTTGTTGTGGTGGAGGGAGTCTATCTCCCTTAGTCTTCCTCTTTTCATTTAGGAAGTCATCATACTCATCCCCGGGAATATCCTGCCCCTTCTTCTTGTTGTCCACCGTAATGGCAACACCTTTCTTCTTCAGTGCCTCTACCTGCTCATCAACCCAAGCTTGGGTTAGTTGTATGGTCCTGGCAATGAAGGGGTCCAAGGATATGTCCTCCTGCATGGTGAGGTCAAGTGCAAAGATGGTGTCGTTATATATCTTCTTTTGCTCATACTCATATGCAATTATCCTACCATCATCCTTCTTCAATTATTGGGGGATGGGGATGCAATCAAAGGTTCTAATTTGGTTCAGAGTTAACCTTTGATACCTTCTTCTTCTTGCCTCCGCTTCATCCTCACAGTCGGCCCAGAAGTCCTCTAGGTGCCTCTGATGAATAGGCTTTCCTAGTATTTTCTGCATTCTACCGTAAGGATCATATGGTCTGATTAATGGAAACGGCTGCAAGCTCATTTTATTTAAGGTGACCATCACTTTCTTTATGTGTTCAGAATCTGGGCACATATAACAGCCAATGCTGACTGGAAATAAAATTGGTGGCAGCTTCTTAGCATCTTTATATGCCTTTATCATAGTGGAGCCCTGCCTGATGAACTCCATAAGTACCACTGCATCAGTGGGATACCTAGGCAGCATGAGGGGAGGTCCTTCAAAACCCTCAATCCTTATGTAAGAGAAGGTGGCAAACTGTATATACCAGGCTCCATGCCTGTAAACTATCTCTTGAGCCTCCATGCTCAGTCTCTTTGTTTTGTCCTCCTCCATGGTCCTCACCAGATGCATGGAAAATGCATCATTGACCAGTTTGTAGTCCTGGAGGTAGTTAGCTCTTTGCAGCTGGGGATGATGGTCCTAGATATGCATAGCATTTGTACCTGTAAGCTTCCCATCAGTAACTAGTGCATCAAATGTGCCTTGGTATGCACAGGAATAAACAATATAAGATGTCATGTAGAAAGCACAATTTGAACCTCCTAGGTTCATCAACTGCTCATGTAGAGCATCACCTATTAATTGGCCCCACAATGGCTTGATGTCTGAATATATGCACATCATTATTATACCATACATCCAATCCTTAAAGCTACCAGCATCAGGCTGGCCTGTTAATCTGTTCAGCAGTGCAATCATATACTGATATTCATCAGCAAAATCATATTTAAACAAGTGCACAAGAAGTTTGGCAGCTGCCGAATACGTGTTGTTCTCAGCCCTCCAGTGGTACATGTTCTTCCTGGCTTGTTTTTTGTTACTCTCATACTCTTTCTCTGATTTCTTTAGGTCTACACTTGACCTTTTTGCCCAATGGCAGCCCAAATGTTCTGGAAAGACCTTTGATGGACAGGTCTGCATATACCCTCCCATGCTTCATTACCTGCCTGGTCTCTAGATTATAATTCTTAGCACACTCTATAACCAGCTCCGGAGACTCCATGGAGTATGGGAAACCGGCGGCATTCCACATCCCGGATACAAAAACTGCATCCAGCACAGGACTTCTATTTTTCCCGTCATTCAGTTTAGCTGACCAGGCCTCCAGATTAGTATCCCCCTGATGGGTATCTGTAATGGCACCATATTTGAATAGGACGCCCCTCTGGGATGAGAACATATGCTTACTGAATTCTTCCTGACACTTAATTAACCTCTTCTCGGCCATGAGTACCTACAATCAACAAAATCCTATCTCACAATGGGTATACACATGCATGCATATTGCAATTAACTTTATAAATCACCATGCCTACTGTATCTATTCAACATTACTTAATCATATGGATGCATAAACCAAAACTTCAGCTTGGCCACCCATACCTGGCTATTACAGACACAACAGGATGAGGGTTTCATTTATATACCTAGTTATGCAGACCTCTTTTATACCAGTGAACTGCTAACGACGCTCTTAATTCAGCTGATGATCACTTCCTTCCTTCTGTCTGTGATTTCAAATCATGCAACTATCGCCTGGATGAGGATATGGAAGTTGGTGCTCTGTAAAAACAATTTTATCGCAAGGTAAATGTAAAAATGACGGTTGAATTACCTTTTAACCTTGCAATCATGATAAATTTAGGGCAACTCTGACAAATCAGATTGTATTCATTGATTATCTGTGCGAAAACGCAAGATCTCGCCAGGTGTTTCATTGGGTTCTGGGGTTGGCGGGAACCACCTACCATGTCTGTGCGCATTAAATGATATTGGCAGCAACGGGAGCGGGGGGATATCCATATGACAAGATATTATGAAGGCAGGATGATATTCGCAAATATCGGGTCGAGTTTCAATGTCATCCTCCTCCCTTGAGTTGGAATAGTTATCGTGACAAGATTCAGGTTACGAAAGCACCTTTTGGTTATGTTTAGTACATCAGGAGGATATTTCGATGTATCAGGTGATGTCTCAAATATGATGATGACGAGACCAACTTACATGTCTCTCTTTTGGAATATCAGGTTGACGTCATCCTAATATTCGTTCTTTGTATTGGAAAGGCATCATGATGTCATTGTCATGTTATGCGAACATGATCATGTTTTAGAAAATATCCTGCCAAGAGGTAAATATGATGATGATGTCATCGTCATATTTATTTCTACGTTTATCAGACTCAGATGATGTCATCAGGATATTGGCTTAGGGTGATATTTCGCGGCAGGAGGATATTAAGAAATATCGGGTTACATTCGGAAACATGACGCTCGCGATATATAAGCCTGTTTGACGGGGAAGATTTACTACCACTTAAAGTTGACGTCCGGATATCTAGACCGCATGACTTATCGGGTGATGTACCAAGATCAGGGTGATCTTCGATAACAGGACTGAGGTTATAAAAATATGATCCTCCTCTTGCGAATATCAGGTTTGACCAAAACTTTGACTGTTCATAACTCTCACATCCTGATGAATATCAGGGTGATGTAAAAGGCAACCCTGCATGAATTTTAATGCTCTTTCTAAATATGAGGTCACAGAGATGAAATACAAATTTTGACAAACTAACCTCATGATGATGACCTACCTTGTCCTGACTCTACATGATGATGCACATGACTCACTTTTACCAAACCGCCAGAAAGCAAACAACACAAGCCAAGCCAAAAAGTTGGGTCCCTGTTTTGTCAAGTCAGAATGGGGCGTGTTGTGTAACCACACAACACTAACATCATCAAGGCCTGATATTATGCAAGTTGTATGTTTGGTTGTAAGGTTTCAAGTTGATCCTAAGGAAACACATGTGAAGGCAGTCAAGAGAATATTCAGATATTTGAAGAGCACTTTGGAACATGGATTGTCATATCAAAAGGGTGATGAATTTTCCCTAAGTGCTTATACTGATGCAGATTGGGATGGTAATGTTGATTCTAGAAGAAGTACCAGCAGAGGAGCTTTCTTTTTGGGAGACAGACTGGTCTCATGGATTAGCAAGAAGCAAGATTTGGTGTCCTTATCAACTACAGAGGTAGAATATATAGTTGCAACTACCTATTGCACCCAAGTGTTGTGGATGAAGAAAACATTGAAGGATATCAAGGTTGTACATGATGAAGCTATTCCTATTCTTTGTGATAATACAAGTGCCATCAATATTTTAAAGAATCCAATGATGCATTCTAGAACCAAGCACATATCTATTAGGGATCACTTTTTGAGAGAAAAGGTTGCAAATCAAGAAGTCAAATTAGAGTATGTTCCTACAAAGGATCAAGTTGCAGACATCTTCACCGATGCACTTTCTAAGGATACTTTTGAGTATCTCAGACATAAGTTAGGGGTTGTTTCCCCTCCTAACTAGATGCATAGATGGTGCATCTATCTAGGGGGAGCAGTTCATGATATATTTTTATCCCTGGATTGATGGTGGTTGACTCTTAGAGGGAGGAGGTAAGCAAGAGGTTTTGAAGGATAACAAGATTTGATCAGTCAGGGGAGTTAATAGGTGAGGAGCAGTGAAAGAAGAATCAAGAAGAATGTAGACATGGGGAGCTAATGGAAGATCAATTTAGAAGAAGTCCACTAGCCCTTTGTCCTTGATGTCAAAGGGGGAGAAATTTGCATATCAAGTCAAGTGTTGCCATCAATATCAAAGGGGGAGATTGTTGCATTTGTGTTGTCATTGATGTCAATAGTGTGAGATTCAGGAGTGTTGTCAGAAGTGTTGTAATGAAGAAGGCTAGAAGTAAAGTGAACAAGAGGTAATGTCAAAGGAAGTCTATGGCAATGTGATCAAATAAGAAGACAAAGAATATGGATCAGAGAAGTTGTGATGAGAAGGGTAAGGTGATGGATGTCATATACTATGTATACTCATTGGATCAATATCATATGTACATAGTTGTACTCTATCTTCTGAAGTTCATAGACAAAGATTGTGCTAACATGAAGGTTCCTATTTTTTTAAAAGAGTTTGTTGTTGAGAATGAAATATTTGATGTAGTAAATATTGCATTCATTGTTTCCTAAGGAAAAGTTTTGAAAGAAAGATTCAAGTTGTCCAAGGCACTAGAGTTTGGATAGAATAAGGTCAAGAGAATGCTCTGCATTCCTCTACATTTGAAGGTATGACCTTGTGGTTTTGGAGTTTGTGAAAGACGTGTGAAGCTTGTATGTTCCTAATTTCAAAGATTTAAGGTTAATGCAAAACATTCTAGAGATCGCATAGTGAAGACAATTGTTCAAAGTTGTTACAGTCAGGATGCATTTGGGAAATGCTCTACATTTCTCTAATTTTAAAGTTGACATCCTGCGGTTTGAAGGATTATCATTTATAGATGAGAAGATGGTTTTTCAAGTTTCAGTTGCTAAGGTGTACTGCAGAGATTCTCTGGGGTCAGCAGAACAAAGACACATCTTGCTACTGACTAAGGTTTTCTGGAGGAGAAAGCAGAAGCCACCACATTTCACCACAGTTCATATTTTGGCTTTGGTGTTTTGAGGATGAGTTCAGATATTCATTTTGATGGTTCAGTTTAGGTTTAAGGTGCTAAAGTGCACTGCAAATTGGTTTTTCAATGTTGTATCTCAAGACTGTGTGTTCGGTGTTCATTTGCGATACTAGGCTCAATTTCTGATTGTTTATACCAAAAAGAAAACATATATTTTAGAGGAAGGATTGGTTGAGAAGGTTTGTGTAAGTCTTATATTTCTTATGTGATGATTTGCATTATGTTAATTGATCCTTTTGGTATCGATTTAGGTTTGGAGCTATTGTGTGGAAGAATAAGTGTTTGTTGGGCCAACTTCATGTGTTTTGATGTTCTCGCCAGATGATTTGAAGTGTGCACCTGCTTGGAAGAATGTGTTAATGTAGTATAGGTCTTGGTTATCACTTGGCTTGAACCACATTGATTTTCTACATCTTTTGGATGCCAACTTGGTGTGGCCTTACATGTTTCATGAATACACATTTCATCTTGGTTGACATGGGAGAAAGATTTTGAAATTTGCGAAAGGTATAAATGAAAGATCTTATTTTTTGAGGAAAGGAAGAGTGTGCAAGTGTTGAAATGCACCAGACAACTAAGGGGGGGTGAATTAGTTGTCCAAAAAAACTCAAACACTTCTGCACTTAAACATTAATCACTTATCCACAATTATTATGATTTATTAATGAATGCATGAAATCAGAAGCTTAAACACAGATACAACATTAAACACAAGAGACACTAGATTTTTACATGGAAAACCCCAAGGTGGGGAAAAACCACAGAGAGGATTAGCTCTCAAAATATATTGCAATCTTTGAAAAATGATGTTCAGTGGTCACTCCACAGGCCCAGAACATACTGGCTCACTACCATGAAGTATAGCTAGGTCTAGCAGGCTCACTACCTCAACCCTAAACCTATAAAGATTACAACAAGGGCTGTTAAACCTTGAGGGATGTTAAACCCTACTGGCAACTCATTGCTAGGCTCACTGCCACAATCACCATCTTCTGAGATTAAAACATTGAAGTACAATCAGTCCTCTACTCTGCTCTACCTTATCTCCTCGCCCCTTTTCCTTATCTTCACATTTTCACTCAAGGACAACTTTTCCACAACTCAATTACAAGTATTTATACACTTCATCAACCTTGGAATGATCATCAAGGTCAGCATTACAATCATCAACCATTGGAACAATTTCCAAGTTTGGCATTACAAACATTTACAAAATAGGTCCTGACCTATTACAACATTATGCAAAGGAAATGAAGTAAAGATGTATGCGGATCATGTCATGCCTTAGCTGGGACTCAAACATGATCTTCCATGCTTCATCAAACATGATCTTCCACGCTTCAACATGCTTCCATGATCTTCAAGGGATCTCCGTAATTACTAGAATTAACTAAGTCGGCTAAGACTGGTTACACGCTACATTATCTCGAAACAATCTTCAAACACGATCTCAATTACTTAACATGGACCAATGTCAAGGTAGGAACATGATTAGGAGACATCCACAAGCACGTTATAATCATTAGGAGAAACCGCACGAACCTTAACCACTTTAGCCATAGGAATCTTCTTACCAGAACACATGAACTTCACTGTCTTTGACTGATATAAAAGAAAGATAGCTTGCGAACCACCAAAACATGAACCACTACAATTGTAGGCACTTATCATCATCCCAGACTTCCCTCTAGAACCGCAGAGCAAAATACTTTATTGTAGATGAATGTGGAGTAAAATGCTTTCTCCCTATCATCAGAGAATAATCAGAGAAAGCAAGTTTTACTCTGGTGAATGCAACTCTCTTAGTTCTTCACACCAGAGGCTCAAACTCAGGATTTAGCATCTTTAGACATCCCTTTAAATAACTTCCAATCCACAGACCAAGATCTTTAAGGAGCGAGAAATACAAAGTAATCTACTGGACTATTCTTCAGCATACAACTCACTGTCTATACTGCACTTCACTGTAACTCACTTGTTTCTTCCGGAGGGGCCAATTTTCTCAATATCCTCAACATACAAAGCTTCTAAACAAGTAATAGAATAGGACATAGTTGACACCAATGACAACAAAGATATGTTGACATCAATGACAACACTGATTAGGCACATACTTGCAACAATGAGAATGTGCAAAGATGTGTGAATAGATCATGTGAGTATGTTTGTGAAGGTGTGTTGAAGGTAGTAGTGTTCGTTGTCTAGAGAAAGTGAAGTTTTGTGACAAAGTGAAGTGTGTGAATGATGCGAAGGTGTTTTGTCCTATAAGATCTATTGGGTGTAATGTTCAGAGGTTGTAGCCTCATTATGTAAGTGCTATTGTATTGTATTTTAGGGAGTTGTAGCTTCCTTTGGGTTGTAGCCCATAAATAATATTGTAATCCTATTTTCATTTGTGAGGTTGGATTTGGACAATAGATCCAAGTAGCTTGCTCACCGTGGTTTTTCCCTTCTTGGGTTTTCCACATAAATCTGGTGTTGTGGTTGTGTGCTTATGTATTGTGCTTTAATTGGTTTAATTTGTTGATCTTTCAATTAAAGCAGTTAGAAGTTTTAATTGACAATGTTAAACTAGAATTAGTTTTGATATATACTAATTTACCCCCCTCTCAGTATATCCTTATGTTCTAACACCCACACACTATCCATAATCCTTCAATCATTCCATCCAATCCTCCCTTCATCCTTATCTCTAGACTTGTTTTTCCCTTGTCATTGGTTCCAAGCAAAAGGCTAGCCAAGTGTAATCCAATGCAATAATCCTCAATCCCAAAGTAGTCCATCCAAATGCACACAATCCCAATCCATAAAAATTCTTCCAAGCAATCTAATGCACCATTCAAAATCATCTATCATTTTTATTCCTTGCCTTGCTACAAACCTTAATTGACTCAAATCAAATGATCATTGAGATATATCATTCACAATCCTCACCTTGTTCTAAAGATATATCATTTCCACATCAATAATGTTATCATCATCAATCAATCATTAGTTTTTAACTTAACCAGGGGCAAAATCTTGCTTGTTTTGTATCATTTGTGCATGCTTTCTTGTGTGTTTTATCTTACATCTCTAATGGTCCTTGCAACATATTGCCACAATGATATTATTGGAAATATGGTTGTTATTGCACCAAAAGATCGACCTATTAATGCCTGATACAACCACCAGAGTTAATGAATTTCCACGGGAGGCGGTTAAGCCTTGTCATGAACCCAAGTGCTGCACTGCACAACACAAGAAGACCAAGGGTGCCACCTTGTAACAATCCCCCCCAACGCAAGCGAGGGGTTTGAACCCATGAACCTAGCTCTAATACCAATTGTTAGAAAGACAGTTACTATTGCACCAAAAGATCAACCTGTTAATGCTTGATACAACCACCAAAATTAATGAATCCACAGGAGGTGGTTAAGCCTTGTCACAAACCCAAGTGTTGTGCTGCACAGCACAAGGAGACCAAGGGCGCACACCTTGCAATAGATATCATGGTCTTCCATATCATGGTGTGATATGGCATATGCTTGCTTGTGACCTTTTATTTTGAGTCAATATTTTATGCATAAGACACATCATCACCATGGTGTTTATATATCATGGTGCATAATGTCAAGTGCTACATCAAAAACTGAGTTGCTTAACCTACTAGCATGTCCTATCATCCACCTCATTTATTTGCATCTCTCTCCCCTCTATTTCGCAACCAATCTTCTTATCCTCAACATTCATCATGAACCTACTTCTATCTATATCCTCCAATCCCTTTCATCCATCATTAGCATCCACTTCTATCCACGTCTTTCTTTTCCATTCATCACTAAGAATATTTCCTAACATCTTTTTTTCATCCATTTTGAGATCACACGTGTTCTTCAAACCCACCTATCCTCTCGATGGGGCATCCCTAATCCAAATCATTTTAATCTAAAATCAAAATCCCAATGTGTGGGGTATGATATCACTAATGTCATCCCACCTAGTGCCTATATCCATTTTCTTTAAAATGATGTTACTTCTCTTAGTCGCAACACCATCTCAAAGAGGGCAAAAATGTAGACACCTAAGTTTTATCATGTCCTAACATCGCACTAACCAGCCCTCGCCACACCATATTCATCCCATATCTCCCCTTCGAGCATTAGTTAAATAAACCATATTTAAATTTAATTAGCCAATTTGACCATCTTCCTAGCATTAATTAAATAAATTGTGTACATCTATTTATTTAATTAACCAATTCAACCTTTCTTCTAATGTTTCAGCCTTTAATTGAATAAATTCAATTTATTTAATTAAATCCATCTTTCCCTGATCATTCCCCCACAAATTAAATATATACATCACATTTATTTAATTTATTCTAAAAACCCCCCTCAACGATTAGTTGATTGAATAACCTAGTTTAAATCAACTAATTAATCATTTGCACATTCCCAAATTCAAACTAGTCAAGTTAGCTTTACACATGGCTTAACATTTGCACAAGGCTCCACACATGCACATGGCTCCAAAAATCTTCTTTTTCAATCTCATTCCTTGATTTAATCAAGAAAATCATCAGCATCAAAATTCCTTAATCATGGGCCTAATCATGTGCACCAATCACTAGATGCCACTTGTTGGCCTCTCAATTATCTTTGGGTCTCAATCAGCCCTAGCCCTCTATTTCCAAGATTCAACCCCATCCATTCATCCTCCCTCATCCAAATCTATAAATAAAGCATCACCCACATTTCTAAGTTTTGGAGTTGATTGCATGCAAACCCATCCAACAAGATTGCATTGGTGAGGCCTCTCCATTATTTTCATTTCTTTGCTTGCAGCTTTAGCTCAATCCAAAGTGTTTGATTAGTATATGTTAAAATAGATTTGTGTTTCATAATCTATTTACATTTGTCTTGCATTTTATCACTCACATATATAATATTAAGGGGCCCTTTTCTAAGTAAGTTGAGTTCCTATATTTCAAACATTATAGGAAAGTTTCAAGTTTTTCCAACATGACATCAAATCCTTTCTAACAAATTCTCACCGTTGTTGAACTCTTCAATAAATCCACTCTATCCCATCTTTAATGGTTAGGGCTTAATTCCAAGTACTATATTTCTAAAGTGAAGTTAAGGAAGGATGTGAGATTAAAATGATAGTATCATATGAGGCCCTACACAAATTGAACATCATATTTTCCTCTTGGTGGTAGAGAGATTAGAAATGGTATGTAAATACTCAATTCTTTTGTTATAAATCGCAAGCAGACTATTTATGGCTATCAAGAAAGCTTATGTCATGTGAGGAATTGTATCATAGGTGGAATCTTAACTCTCTTGCTTATGCTTGTAGCCAAAAATTTTAGACTATGTAGATGGTCGTTATTGAATCTAAGAACCTTAGCTTTTTGAATTTTATTATACTATGGTTTTCTAGTGAGAAAGTGGCACAAAAGTGGCTCTTTTAATTGGGCGATTTAGACCTCCAATGTTTAATTTGAAAGCAATAGGAACCCATAAAGCACATGTTTTGGTTTTATACTAGGGTTTAAGGTACTTGACCTTGAATTTACTCTTTCTTAAAACCTTTTACCCCCGTTTCTTCACTTGGATATTATGTTATGCTTATTGCATTACTCACAAAAATACATTGCATATTTTTCACATTGATATTCTCTTTTAGTTATGAAAGAATAAAATAAAACTATTTAACAATATTTGAATTGTGCATAATTTTGATGTGAATAATTTTTATGATATCAAACACGATATACATATAACACAAAAATACATTGCATATTTTCACATTGATATTCTCTTTTAGTTATGAAAGAATAAAATAAAACTTTTTAACAATATTTTAATTGTGTATAATTTTGATGTGAATAATTTTTATGATATCAAACATGATATACATGTAATTTTGAAACTGTTTAACAATATTTTAATTGTGCATAATTTTGAAGTGAATAATTTTCATGATATCAAACATGATACACATTTAAATTTTAAAACTTTTTAACAATATTTTGATTGTGTATAATTTTGATGTAAATATTTTTATGTTATCAAACATTATACAAATATATGTGCAAGCAAACATGGTGGTTTCAAATTTTACCACCTTGAGACCCCCATAGGCCAACCCAAATAATGTCATCTTGATACCTCTAGACTCCTTAGCATGGCACATGATGTCGTGACTAAGATCAATAGGATAAAAGCAACTCTTGGTGGCATTCTAAGAGCATGTTGAGGTTATCTCCCCTTCTAAACATTTATTTCCACCATAAAGGATATGGAGGTGGGAAGCCACTATCAAATCCCTCACTTAGCTCTTTGCAATCTTTTTGGCACATCCCCAACAATAAAGTGATAAAACCAAAATGAAATGTGTATCCTATCTAATATTGTTGATCTCTCTTTAACCCTTTGATCTTTTTTTATTGGAAACTCTTCTAATATTACACATTAAGCATAGTTCAACAAGTACATTTTGGAAGGTTTACAATAAAAGATTGACTAATTGAAATTTACGGCCCAAAAACAAACAAGCCCATGAAAAGCAAATTAAAACAAACTGAGCACAAGCAATCATCCAAGGAGGAGGTGGTGGAGGCTCGTCATGCCTTGGAAGCACCTACTAGATACACTCATCAAACACTTAAAACACATCTCAATTAGCTATTCTTAAACATCATACAATTCAACAGTCAAAGGTCAATTTTGGTCAATAAAAATACGACAAATATTTACCACTTTTTGGTGTGGACGAGGTATAAACTTGTTATTCACTGTTTGACCATTAAACCGAATGATCCCAACCATCGTGCTCTCTTACACAACCAAAGAAACAAAAAACACCCATCAAAACAACATAATTATATCCATCAAATCTTTACAAACTTAAAAGCTATAATTTATATAGTCCATGCCATTTTAGTATTTTTGATTCCTTTCTACCACATAAAGTAAAAAGATTTTTCAAAGGAAGAACATAAATGGGAATTGTCATATCTAATGATGTAAGAGGGAGGCCCTCATGTCGTACTAACTTTACTTTTAGCTCATATTTCACTAGCACAACCAATTATGGAGAGGGGCATCTTTCCTTTATGGTAATGGATATTGTTTATTTCATTGCTCATTGAAAAGCTTACGAGAGTGACAAGCATTTTCCCTAGCAAAGGCAAGGGAATTGCTAAGTATATTAATACAAATAACAAAGTCTGTAATTCGTGATCAAATAGAATAAAACAAATTCGGCATTGGAGCGCCACGTGTAGAAATCTAAATAACTTGGTGTGAAAGGAATTAATTGAATTTATAGAATGAGAAAATAGCCACCTTTTACTCGTTTACGAAATTTTATTAATGTCATTCATTTGAAGATCATCTAAAGAGTTTGCTGATTTGTGAAGGCATTTAATTGAATTCCTAGAAATTAGAAATTTTTATAATGCATGCATTTTTACGTTCACACTTTTATCTAAAGAATCTTTGTAAAAGCATTTAATTGGACTTTTATAAAGTGGGTACTTTTACTTGTCTAACAAGTTTTATTGATGTCATGCATTAAAAGTTTTAAATATGTTTACCATTAATAAAAAGATTAAAATTATTTATAGAATTCCAATATTAGTAATTGGATCCATAAGTTTAATGGGTACGTTGATAAACTTTTTAATTACAGTAAAATTTTATTCGAAAGATGATTTTGTCATAATCAAATTCTTAATTATATGGAAAATTTTACAAAATATATGAAGTTTATTAAATGCGTTGTTTATAGGATAGAAATAAGTGAAATAACTTTTATTACAAAGTAGTAGAAAAATAATTAGAACTAAAACCATGTATCATAGTTGAAACATGATTGTTTTTTAAATTTACCAGAGCTAAATTCTATCATATCTCAAGATTTGGATTTGGTATCATAGTCAATCTCAACATAAATGTACCTTAGAGGGCATGTTGGAATTGAAATACACTTCTTGATAGAATTTCAAAGCTTTCGTCATGGAAGGGCAAGTGGTTTAGTGGTGGAAAATCCCACTAGCCACAAGTAAGTTCTAAGTTTGAATATCAACCTATCCAATATTCTCATTAATGTACCCATAATTTCTTGTAGAAACAAATACAATCCTTATCGAAAAGTAGCAGAAAAAATAATTAAAATTAAATCATGTAAAAATACCTAAAATGACTCAAATAACTCTTGTACGCGAAGATGTACATACACTCAAAGCTCTTGGGAATGAATATACACCTTTATGTTGTTTAGTAATTTGATCTCCTTTAGTGAACACCAATTCATTCAATATTTAGGAAAGAAATGGGCTTCATTAATTAACACTTTTTTGTAGGGATGAAGTGTAAAATTGCTATTGACTTTGACCGTTGAAGAGTGTGATGTTTAAGTAGAGCATAGAGAGATGGAAATTCTTGTGCACAAAAGTTCTCTACATAGTCGTCTATGTTTGTATTGTGATTGGCATAGTAACATGAAATGGCTAAAATAAAGAAATATCTCAAAAAAATAGTATTTTAATCTTGAATTCATAAATTGACAACAAAAATTAAAACAATACCATTTAATATTTTTTTAGGATATTAATGTTGAGAATAAATTAGTACAATGTCAAAGAATATTAAAGCTGAGAATGAAAAATTTAATATAGCACAAGTTAAATTATTGGCAAATATTTTCACAACCAAGCAATTGTTAGGCTAGGCACAAATACAAAAAAAAATCAAAGAAAAGTGCCTCACTCTTTTGGCATTGGGTAGTAGAGGAGGAGGGTGTAGTTATCTTGTCCTTTCTGTGATCCTCTCACATGAGGAAGGTCAGTATCACCAAGAGATTTTTTTGAGTACAATAATCAAATCCATCATGAAAGCCTAGTCAAAACTAGGCTAATACACATATTGAATACATCTCTACTAAGCATCATCCTCAACCACCACACGTGCATTTCACCTAAACAAAATCCTTTCACTAGAAGATTAAAAAAAACCATTCTTGTAAAGACAATAAAGAAAGAATGAAAAAACTGAGGCATTCTATCATTGGTAAAATCAAAGACCTCATCACAGTGAAGAGGATTTTTTAACCATCCAATGTATCTCCAAGATAGCCTTCCCATCTCTGGTGTAGACTAGGAAGTTGCAAAGGAAGGTATGCAACAATAATATCAATTAAATAATAGAAATATGTAAAAGAAAATATAGAAATGATGTGTATACCTTGTAGCACAGTGTGAGAAGCAATTTGCCCTAGGCATCCATGAGAATAAGGTGGTTGGAAGCAAGGGTGTATGTGTCCACTTTGAAGACATCTTCATTATAGTTAAAGATGGTGAAGCCCTTGCTAGAATTTATAGAATTAAATAAAGAAATAGATATTTTTCAAAATCAAATCAAATCAAAGATGTCAAATGTTATGAAATCAAACATAAAATCACATAACTAATTTTCTGCAAAAATAAAATCATACAAAGTTTCCTAAAAAAACCATAAGACTCCATTAATGGCTTCTACCAAGCTTTTCTCAAGAAAATGAAAATATATTTAATAACCATTTTGAGCACACACACACTCAAAAAATGGAATAATTAGCACAAGAAAAGCCATATGCTATCTCCTTGTAATTTCTCTATTGTATAGTGATTGAATGAATAGGCTATATGGTTAAAAGAATTTAATTGAAATCTCTTACACTTCTAAAGAAATGATAGTGGTAGGATGCTTCTATTATATACTCCTACACATGCCTAACATGATAAAATAGAAGGAAATATCATGTTACATGTTTATAACTACAACACAATTTTTTGAGGCAACATAGGCCTAGACATTGTCTATTTAATATCTTTTGATCCAAACACATTTACAACATACACAAGATCAAACAATCATGAATTTACTCAACAACATATCTAAGAAATAAAATCTTAAATACAAGAATTATGAAAATTACAT
Source organism: Cunninghamia lanceolata (assembly GCA_027924645.1). Taxonomy (NCBI): domain Eukaryota; kingdom Viridiplantae; phylum Streptophyta; class Pinopsida; order Cupressales; family Cupressaceae; genus Cunninghamia; species Cunninghamia lanceolata. The sequence goes on along the minus strand of BSBN01000158.1, from coordinate 5,774,943 downwards.
AAAAAAACCTAATCATTCACATGGTTTTATCTCATTTATTATGTATTTCTTCTAAATATGGTAATCATGAATAAGTTTAGAAATCTCATACCATTCTATAGAGTACAAACACTAATATGTTTCAGCATCATCTACTAACTCCAAAGTAACAATTACACTTAATTCACATATTTTCTCAATGATAACAAAATGCAACAAATTAGCTAAATGAAATGTGTTTATTTATTTGAAGACTAAATAGATTTCTTATCTCCATCTAAAGAAACTTAAATTGTTCATAGAGAGATAAATGTAAGTTCAATATCTTATTGATTCCCCATCATTTATGACAATTTAAATAAGATTATTTGAGAAAATGTAATAAATGTAAGGCCAAGATCTTTTCCATATGTCATAAATATGGATTTATTGCAACATGACAAGGTTTTATGTCACAATCATGTATTAATGCAAATTGTATGGTCAAGATTTGTTTGATGGTAGTCCTTTTAATTTTTGTCATCGATGTATGTATTTCACTTAGTGCTCCCCACTAAGGGAACACTTATCAACATAAACATAATAAATAATAAGAAATATGCAATGTAAGTGTAACTTCAACAAATTTAAAAGAAAAGAAAAATAAAAGAATATATAATAAAGGAAAAATATATGTAAACAAACCATATTCTATAATGACTCACAAATCTTATCAAGTTTATAAGTCTGCCATGAGATAATGGAGATAGACACTCTGATACTAGTTGATGGTTACATGGAGTCCCTAGTACCACATTGATGGCATGCGAGAGTCCATGAATCACCTCAAAAACTCACACTTAGCAACATAGAAGCAATGGGGTTTCCCTTTGTTACTGGTCAACCTACAAAAACTCATAGCCTAAAAACAATCTAATCCCTAAGAGTATCACCACCTAAAACAATACACACTCAACAATAGCTAGACAATGAGACTACTCTTTAACTACATGACAACTTGTAGTTAGGCTCTCACACACAAGCAAGCAAACACAACATGAAATGGTACCCAAATCCTCATGCGTGCACACAAGTGTACATTTGACTCATAACACATTGAACAACAAATAAAATGAATTATTTTGATTACACATGAATCAAATACAATTAGGGACTTGACCTTCCCCCATTTTACTCGCACATTCACTCTTGGAATATTGCCTTTGCTTCTTTATTTCCTTCCTTCTTGCACACAATTTGAATTTCTCCACCACATCTTGGCCTCAATGTAATCACATCACCTTCCTAGTGTGTTTTGCTCTATTTTGCCACACCCACTTGGCTCTTACAACCTCCACACACCTTCTTCAGAGTGTTATACACTTGCATGCAACTTACACACCTCCTTTATGTTTTTTCTTGGAAAATTTGTGCCTCTTTCATCTAAGCCTAATTATGGTCCTATTTCCCACATGACTTATTCTTTCTATGGTCAACTCCCGGCCTCTTCCATTCTTTGGAATTCTTTACTATCACTTGGACATTCTTCTCCCTCAACCGTATTCTATTTCCTTCTAGATTACACATGACCTACTCTCCTTGGCTCTCTACCTTGTTCCATCTATTATTCTACTAAGGTAATGGCTTCCAAAATCTTCTTCACGACCTTCTAGAATTTTCTCTTCTTTAGAGCCTCATTTTCCCACTCACAATCTTGGCATTCAAATCCACCTACCTCCTCCTTGAGCACCAAAATTGTATTAAGTGTTAGATGCACCTCATTAAGATTTCAAATTCACCTAGCACCCTAAAATCCTACTCAAATCCTTCTTCACATGTTGGGTCTTCATTAATGCAATTGGGTTATTTGATCAAATCCTTCCTCCATTTAGTGCCAACATCTAATTCAAATCACCTCTACTAGTAATAAATGTAATTCTTTCAAAATCCACAAGCTTCCTTAATTCATGCCACTATCCACACCATCTTGGCATGAAATGTTGACCTACTCAAGGTGTAGGCACACATATGTGCTACCAAAAACTATTGCCATGAATATTTTGGTGTCATTCACTCCTTCGTGATGTCCTTTGATCTCCTGCATCTTTTTGGGTTTTTTCACGACCTAATCACACACCTTATTATTATTTGGGCTCTTCTACAACCCTAGCACACCTCCCTACATCTTGACTTCATCAACATCCTCCAACACTCATGCAACCAATAACCAAATTTTGTAGCACTTTAGACTTCTCCTACGGATTGACACCATCCACATTAGCAACCCAATCAACTTTGTTGCTTCCTTTAATTTTCACCTCTACAATCTCTTCTCATTTCTTCTACCACTCTCCAACTCCATCGACAACCTTTGTGCACCTCTCCAATGTCATATCAACCTCTTTTGTTGACCAAGTGAGATCTCAATCCACAATGCAAACACTCTCCATAGCATTCCTTTACTACAAGTGAAACTATAGCACAACTCTTCCCATGTAGCACCACCCATAAATGTTTCCTTGAACATAAGCAACTACCATTATTAATGCAAGTGCACTCAACAACTCATCTAATTCCTAAAAGTGCCCACCTTTCGTTTTGAGCCATCCTTTAATTGATATGAGTAACTTCTCCATTCATCTTGGCTCTCCCAATTTCTACAAATGAGTCAAAACTCACTCCTTTCCTTTGCTACAAGTCCTCAAACTAGTTGCTACAAGTGCATTATGCATTGTGGTGATAGCCTCACCAATGGTTGCAAGTGGCAATCTATTCTAGTTGCAAGTGGCAATTTATTCTAGTTGTAGGTGGTAGACTCACTAAAATTGAATGGTCCAAAGCCTCCAAAACCTAGGATGTTGTTGCATCACACTTATTAATCAATCCTAATAAGAAACAAGATGAATAAAAGAAGAAATCCTCCAAGTGTAGAGCATTATGGAAGCAAAGTCTTTTGACCAAACCTATATATCCCTTGTAAAAAGATCTAGTGTAGCAATTAAAATTTTATATGAAGTCCATCCATGTCAATGCCTGTAAGGTCTAGTATAATACAATCCTTGCCATACTAACTTGAATAGATCTTATGTGTGCTTGTTGATGTGAATTCTTGATATGGGTATTTGAAGAAATTTGTCAAAGCATTGGCCATCCATCTAATCCTATGTATCATAGTTTTATAGAGGTTTTGAATTCTTGATATGGGTATCTTTATTGGTCGTCCATCTAAGCCTATACGACTTGAAAGATAACAACAATAATACATGTGGTAGTACCAAATTTAGTGAGAATGATCTCTTGATAAAGATCTTTCAACATGAATGATGGGATGCTTGTGTGGGGTTCTCAATATGAGGAAAATCATTATTGAAAAAGGTAGAAAACCTTTAAAAGTCACGAGTCATCTATTTTTTTATGGCAAAGGTATTTATATTAATTATATAAGTGTCATAGGGGAATCATATTAAAGACAACTTAACAACATAAGTTATAAAACCAAAGCCAAGCTATATCTTGAAGACCAATACTTAAAGACATTTATTTTTTGACAAATATATTTAAAAATGAAGTCAAAGTTAGCAAAGAAAGCTATAATGAGTTAGTAAACTTCACAAACACTTGAAATGCTAGAAAACTTTATCCTCAAGGTTATAAGATCTATATGTGTTTCTCCATCTAATTGTTGGTATGGTTTGAAGTCATAGTGTGTAGCAAAATAATGAAATTGTTTCCTTAACTACTTAGTTTAAACATTATTAAGAGACATTGAAATCTTGTTATGAATTACAAATTGAACACTCACAATGTGAATATTATGTCTTGCAAATATCAATGGTTACTTTAGTTGAGTTTATAAAGTATGAAGCTCATGAGTTTGCTTATGATTTCTCTTTAAGAGCATAAGCCCTTCCACCTAAAAAATCACAATACTCTATATAATTTGTCAAATGCCTTGGTGAAGATCTTTTAGCTCACCTTATATATATATATATATATATATATATATATATATATATATATATATATATATATATATATGTATAATGCACCTAGTAAACTTTTTAACATGACCGGCCACGCTGGTATGACACGCCCTCTGACTCCACATGAATGCTTTTGCCTGGAGCAATGAACCGGTGAGGCCACAACACGGGGGACCTCATCCCCTAGCAAGAACACTTCAAACTCGCGAGCTCGTTGGCCCAGTAAAGGCGTAAAGCATGCGAGCTCATTGGCCTAGCGGGGGTTTGAACTTTAGTGGCCACCACTACAACCAAGTGACTTAACCACCAAACCACACCTTTATCGTCATATATAAATAGGTTTTGAATTGATTGGCCTATACTATTAACTTAATTGGTGATTTAGTTGTGACAATTTATGGTGTTCTAAAATACATTGAATATGAGTGACTTAAGCATTATTATTCTCTTGCATATAACAATTGAATTCTAGTGAGGGAGATGATTTTTTGTCACCAACACACCCAAATTTTAGAATTTGGGGCCACTTCAAAATTTGAGCAAATTATTCATCTTTCCACAGTTTTTGTTTTAGTGTATCTTTAAGTCTTGCTTACAATTTTTGGTTTTGTATACATACATGTATTATTTATGTAGATAAGATTCCTTATTATAAACTGATCTTATATTTATCCAACAAATTTACCATATTCCCTATGTTTCAAAAAAATTCCTTTGGATTGTCATAACCCGATGTTGCAAGTAAATAAAATTTACTAAAATTTACTATATTTTTTCTTAAATGAACAATTACATCCTAAATTGTATAATGCAATAATAGTTTATAGTTCAAAGATTTTATTAATTTTATATAAGTACTAGCTAGATCATGACTAAGAATGAAAGCTAATGAGTGTGAGTATGAAATCTTAAAATGAGAATAAGGTTCAAACTTTGACATATTAGAAGTCCATTCACCTCATAGGAATTTAAACTCTTGTAAAACAACAAATAAAGTTTATGTTTTCATACACATAGGGGTATACACTTGAAAAAATCAACAAGACTATATGTGAGCTTAGTTCTTTTCTTAATATGCTAGAGTATTTACTAATTTAAAACAACTCCTTTATAAAACCACTATGAAAATAACATATATAAAATAACTCAACAAATCAACCACAAGGACTCTTTTAATGTTATAAATGAATGCATTCATCTTCACAACTTTCTAAATTAGATTTCCACATATTATATAAAGTGAACTGTTTTGAAAAATAGGTTATAGAAAGCACATGTTGACCCTTTTATACAAATATGCTTTTACAAAATTTTGAATATAATCATTTTTATTTCAAGTAGATATTATAAAATTTGAGAACATTGAAATTTATTTTTAGTTTAATCAAGTCTAGAGGAATGTAGTTGAATCCTACAAAAGATAAGTATATCAAAAACATAGAAAAAAATTCCTTCATATCAAAATCAAACTTACATTAAGAAATATAAAAATATATCTCAATTGTATTACCTCAATTTTGAAAATTTCCAATGCAAGTATATATATAGTCTAATAATGGAAAGAAATTGTAATAGAGAGAGTGAGGGAATCATAGAAGTGATTTTCCACCAACCACATAGTTGTATGACTCCCTTGTATGCCACCTCAAAATGTGGGACCCTACCCTTCATGAATGGGGTCACAAGAGTGTATTGTATAGGTAGAGACTAGAGCATGTGAAAATGTCCACTACAACTCTTTCACAAAACAATAACACTTTCACAAAGATATCCCCTAGGCCAAGAATTTCAAGTGACAATCCACAATTAGAAATTGACTCATATTTTCACAAGATAAATAATATTTTCATGTAAATAAATGGTGTCAATATTGCCTTTTTGTGTACAACTATTTTATATAGTACCACTGATAGGACCACCAAGTTACTATCCAAAAGATGTCACATGATATAAACAATGCTCAAAATCTTTCCTATGCAATAACCCCTTGATTTCAACTTCAACTATGCATAATCTATAGGATCAGTCAAAAAGATTAGTTGAGGCCCCCATAAGCCCTGTCATCCCTTCCAATTAACCTAGAGACTAAGTGGGATGGAAGTTGAAATATACAGCTATACTACCTTGTGTGAAGTCATTTACCTAATTCAAATGAATCAATAGATGCCTCCATCAGCCCCCTCATTGTATTCGGATGACCAAATGACTATCATGAAGATAATAATGATTTTTGAAGCACGTTAAAAACATAATAAAAACATGCGTCCATTTGCAAATGCCTCCATCTGCAAATGAGGTCTTTTACTCCTTCTGCAGGTTGGTCTCTGAGATCACGTCAGCCATCACTCTTCTTGTGGCTAAAAAACCCCCCACTCTGGTGGAAGTGTGGACTACCATGAATTGGGGACTGACAGTGGACATAACCAAGATTGACATTTCCAAAAAACTGGCCAGACAAAACACCCTCTGGAGACCCCCTCCCCGGGGAGTGGATCAAACTAAATTTTGACGAAGCTGAAAAAAAAAATATTGGGAGGGCAAGTGGGGGAGGGATATTCAGAGATAGTTAGGGCATCGCCATTGCTACTTATGCAAGGTACATTGGCATCCAGTCCAGTAGTGTGGCAAAGGGATTGGCCCTGCTGTGGGGTCTCAAAATTGCTCTCTCTATGGGAATGGACAAATTACAAGTGGAAGGAGATTCAAAAATCATCATTGAGGCAGTTCTTGGTAGGTCTAATAGTGGCTAGAAGCTAAAGGATATTATGGAGGATATAGTCTGCTTACTGACTGGGTTTAAGCAGATAGAAAATTGGGCATGTTTACTGCGAAGGTAATAAAGTGGCGAATGGGATGGCAAACCTTGGGTAGAGCTTAGACACTTGGAGATGTTGGAGAAGAAAGAAAAATTTACTTAGTCAGATACCAAACCTTCTTGAGAAGGAACAAAGCCCCGCTCTTGACCTCTCATGATTGAATTACTTAAATCGTTGACCTCCTAGCCTAGGGAGTACTTTGGGTGCCATATGGGATCTAGTTTTGATTGCCATCTGGATATGAGGACTTATGTTTTGAGGAATGTGATGCTTGCTTGCCAGCTCAGATGTGTTAGAGTTAGGATTCGCCACAGTACGAAGGATTGCTCACCCTTCATGTGGATGTGGAGGCCTAAGGTGGGGTTTCACATGACTGGGCATGTGATTAACTCGACGTCACTATGCAACACCTCTAATTATGACCAATTAATGCCTTGTAATTATGGCAAGAAAGGGAGTGATAGTTCACATATTGCGAATTTAAGTAAGTACATCACCCCCGGTGGCCGAAAAGACACTATACTCATTAACTTGAGTATGAATATTAGTGTTTGGGATATTTTCTACAATTTAAAAGTTTCTAAGTTCTCCATCATTTCTTGCATTGCTAGCTTGTCTATTTGGTGCAATCTCGCTATGGGGGGTAGGTCTTGCACTGTGCCAGAATCCTGTGAAGAGATTAAATGCAACAAGACCCTTTGGCACATTTTCTAGGAGGGCGGGGTGGCATCCTATTTTGAATGCTTGTAGGGCCATGATGAAAGCCTCTCAATGCAGTTCTTGCATTCTTAGGAGGGAAGACAGGTTAAGGTGGGCGGTGTGGGATTCAAAATATTGAAGGAAGTGATAGGAATGGTGACGGGAATGCATACTGATGGCATCAAACACCAAAAAAAGAGCAAAGTTTCTGACCCTGATGGAATGGCTTGTTTTTTGAAGAAAGGGGAGGTGTTACACAGTCTTCAGGGGGGGTTTGATCGTGAAATGCTACCAAAACCTTGGGACGAGGTGTGTTATATGATCATAAAGTAATTCACTCTCAAAGGTAGATTCAAACATTTTTTCCATTATCATTTTGCTCTGCTCAATCATTTTCGTTGTACTAAGGTGATAAGTTTCCCCTTTTATTTGCTTTCATCTCTAGAAGCGTCGATTGCATCTGCCATCGAACAAAATGTTGTAGACCCCAAAAAACCCCTCATCTTGCTCCATTAGGGGCTTATCCTCAAACTGTATAAATTCCATTTAGCCCTCTAGCCCCCTAAATCCCTCATGGCTTCTAAGGTTGAATCTCCCCTGCCGCCCTGCTCCATTCCTGTGAATACTAGCTCGGTGATTATTATGGAAGTCACTCCAAAGAAGTGTGCCAAATCCATCAAGTCAGGAAAGAAAAACACTACCTTTGGTAAAATCCCAGAGCCTAAGGCCTGTGACCAGACTCCCATGACCTCTGTGAAGACCTATGTTAAAAGAAAAATCCTTCCCGGTGATTCTGTCCAAGTGACCCCTCAAAAGAAGAAAAGGGGAAGTGTTGAGGAAGAAAGTGGTATGAAGAGCGGGAAGAAGGCCAAAAATGTGTCTATGGTGGTGGAGGAGGTTACCTCTGAGGAAGGTATCGGTGGTAGTGATAGCATTGCTAATGTGGATTTCACCATGACTGATAGTAAACCCCGGGTACCGTCGACCAGGAGGTCGACGAGGCTTGCTGCTAAGCCTAGTCTTATTCTCCAAAAGGGGGAGGTTACTGAGATGGAGGAGGATACTGTGGACCTGGAGGGTGATGGTATTTCTTATGACAAAAATAACAAAGTGGACACTATTGTGCCTCAGACTGAGTAGCTGGGTGGGGAATTTTCTATCAATAAGGAAACTAAAAATGTTAATGTGGAGGGTGAAGTAGATGATGAGCCCAATAATTTTCCTAAGCTCAATGTTAAGGGGTTTGAATCTATGAGCTCAAAGAAAGTGGTGAAGGAAGCTGGAAAGATGAAGAGGGGAGGCAAGGTTGTTGTCAAAGATAAGGAGATACAAATCCTCTCTGTTAGGATCAATGAGCTGGAGAGGAAGTTCAAGATTCTGGCCAAGTTCTCTATGAAAGTGATGCACCGGTCAGCCACAACACTTGTTGTCCTCCAGGATGTCGAGCTTACCAGCCAGGGTATGAAGGAAAAAGAGCTCAAGGAGTACGTGATCTCTAGTAGTTCCTGGCTGAAGATTGGGACCAGATGTTCAAATGTCATTGGGGGCTTTTTTTGTGCTTTTGGTTTTATCTGTTGTTGGTCTATTGTCGGTCCCCTGTGTCTTTGTCTTGGGTCTCTTTTTGGTTGTTTCTTGTTGGTTCGGTCAGTTTCTCTCTTTTGGTTCTTTGATGGAACTCTAGTGCACCTTTTTGGCTAATATGTAATGGAATCAACACCCTTTTTTGCCACTTATATTATCAAAAACATTATAAAAACATGGCTTTGATATTTGAAAATAATTCATTATAATTCATTGTACTTACAAGATTCATTTCAAATGGATAGGATCAAACTCAAGGACTAATTATAATCAAACAACAAGGTGTTATATAGTAATTAAGACATAAATCAAAGTAAAGAAGTCATCATATAGTGGGTGTGCCATCCTTTCCTTGATGCACCCCAAATAGTTATAAAATGATAGCCACCCACAAATTGATTCCAATTTATAACACATCTCAAGATTTACTAAATCCTCTTTGCCTCTTCATACAAGTTGCAATGAAAACATTTTCAATAGAGTTTGATTAATCAAGTATCAATCTCAAATCATGTCATAGAAGTATACCTTCTTAATTCCCCATAAGAATAACCTTTAAACATAATCTCATATGAAATCACAATTCACATATTTTGTTTGAGAATTACAACAATGCAAGTATCAATGTTAGTTCTACTATTTTGATATGTCAAGGTGCTTCTATGTACATAAGTATACCCACTATTGTGAGTAGATGTAAGGTATATTATGGACTACGATAATATTTATACTATTGTGAGTATATGCTTTAAATGTATTTATCTCTATAATTTTATATCCATAGTTGTACACACACATATACATACATATGACAACATTCAAAACTTTCTAAACATTCAAAATAATATTACTAAAGGTAAAAAAATAAATGAGCATCTTATTCTATTTACCCTTGGAATTATTATCCAGGGTAACATATATAAGCAACACAAGAAGCACAATCAACAAATTCACATGCCAATCACTCATGGTACCTCATTAACATGGCTAGAGATGTGTTAGGGTTTAAGTAACACATAAAAAAAAAATTCACAACCACACTTAACTCATTTCTACTATCCAATCCAAAGCATTATAATACCGACAATAAATATATTGCTCACCTATACTTTAGCCAACTACCATGATATCACATTTACCATTGCAATAAAGAGTTTAGGGTATATCAAATTTAAAACACTTTGAAAAACTTAGGAAATAATCCTAGTTGACATAAATAAAACAAGACACCACCACACTTGATTATGCATAGTGTGAATACAATACTATTGAATGGGAATTTCTAGGTAAAATAAAATCATGAAAATATGATTATTTGAGGATTCATGTACTTGGAATAAGTAGGAACATGTTAAAGATTTTGGTTTACAAACTTGTGGCCTCCTAGTCCACCACACCAAACCTACATAAACAACCCTTGTTGCAAACCCATGCGTTCCCTTTTCACAATAATATCAAATAAATAATAAAATAATTCCAATCAAGGACTACAAAAAACTCATAATAAACTCCATGTTGACTCTCACAACACTCCTTAGTTCTGGTGCAGGAGCACCCGCACATGATCAGGATATAGGTCCGCATGATGACATACATGATCAGGATATAGGATAGTTATCAGCATGATGACAGGATAGTCTATTTTTAGTATGTTTGACTTCTTCATGTAATAAGGTCCATTGGACCGATGCTATGTATTAGATCAGCATAGGAGTATGTGTAGGCAGTTAGAGATCGGGATAAGATTATCTGAGCTGTCCTCTCTCCCAGCCGCTTGGAAGCTCCCAGCCGCTGGGAAGTGAAGTTGGTAGTACTCGAAGGATTTGTTATATATACCTTCGTTCTGTTAGGGTTTAGACACAGTTCATATTGATAGTTCATATTGATATTGAGATTGATGTTGATAGATGTATTGGTGTTGTGTTGAGTTGAGAGCAGTTCAGACATTGTGAATCTGTATTCAGGACTTTTGAATTTCAAGTGAATAAGATCTCATCTTTTGCAGTATCTGGTTGTATCAGTTGTATCTGTGTTGATTTCCTTTCCGTTTGCAAGTTAATGGGTATTTTCAACCCTTCCACCGGTTGATCCTGCAAATCGGTGGAATGGTCCTGTATCATAGCTTAGGTTGCATTTGTGTTTTCTGTTTATGCATTGCATTGTTTAGGAGATCAGTTAGGAGCATGCGGTGAATCAGCCTAGCATCCTCATGTGCTAGGTCTAGAAGATAAGTTGTTAGATTTTGGTTTGAAGGTGATCCGGCCCGGTCGTCACATGATCTTTGTGAAATAGAGCGGTTCGGAGTGCTTACATGCAGTGGAAGGATACACAGGAGTCTGCATGTGCGTTTCCAGTCGGAACGAGCCACATCATCATCTGCGGATCCATCGCCATCAGGATCGGGTCATGAAGTTGTTGAAGTTTGCATGTTGCAAGTGCATCATGATGTTTTGAGTTGGATATATACTCAGTGTATATATCGCAGTCAGGATCATCTCTCGGGGAAGTTCATCATCCGCATATCGCTAACGGATGCGGGTGTGAAAGTTTAGTTTTTGTCTAAGTGTTGAAGAGTTCATCAGGATGATGTGTGACGTCATCGTCATCAGGATATGACGTCATCGTCATCAGGATATTAAGAAATCCCTCAATGTGAGTTTATCCTGTTGTCACTAAGTGGGAAGGTATCGGCGTAGGCAGGAAGTTGTATTAGCATCATCAGGAGGTTTCGAGGAACCGGATGAACAATATCATGATGCTGTTGCTTGTATCGTCGGGCAGTGGAGCATCGAAGGCAAGTTGTTGAAGTGCAACGTCATCAGGATATTTGGAGCAACCGGATATTTGGATATCCTGCTGACGAAGGTGATATTGAATATCAAGATGATGCCGCTTGTATTTGGCACCCGATGAACAGTGCAACCGGAGGATGTTTGCGCCCGTTGATTATCATGATGATGATGATAGGTGACAAACGGAGGAGGTAAATAGTAGTCGACAGGAGGATATTTGCGATCATCCGAAATATGATGATGCTGTTGAAATGTGATGATGCTGTTGGTGTCTCTAGGAAATATGATGATGATGTTCAGCCGATAGAGAATTTTATCATGCTGTTTGTATTGTTGGCTACTCCTTCCTGTTAGTTAGCCTCCGTTGCGTCCCACTCTGCATCAAGTTCACTTAGATATTCCAGCCTTATAAGGTGAAAAAACTAATAGATCAACAATGCCATTAACAACCCTTCATGCTTTTTCTCACAAATTAGGGTTTGGGACTACAACTAGAATCCTCTTTAAATATTTCACCTTCATTAATTATTGGCATACTTGTTATTATATGCTCAAGACTAAGTTGGCTAGCCAAGTCCTTGGCTTATGAATCAATAATTATTTTATTTTTCAAATTTGTAAAAAGCTTTTCAATAGATGGCCTTTCCTTGATTAAGTAATATTAGAAATTGAACCTTTTAATCACAAGCAAAACATCACTAGATTAAGAGAAAAATCTAAAAACCTTTATGCTTAAAATATTTAATCATGAACCAATCCAATATAAATGATCATTTCCAAGACAACCATACAATCAAGTAGATAATCCTCCTAACATAATTTAGACCAAAATGATTATAGCTCAAACTTACATGATCAAGACAAATGAGTCGAATGACTAAAGAGAAGCCAAAAGAACAATCAAATGATGACAAGAAGGATAGTCCCAAATAGCCAACATGATATGCAACTTGTCCAATAAAATAAGAATCACAATTCTAAGCATACGAATAACACATATAACCCACTAACAAAGTTATGCATGAGTCTTATCTCTTATCCAAGTCACTACACTAGTGTGACAATATCTTCCCCGTTATGCTCTCACTTGCTAGGGTTGAACCTCACACACACATCAAAGTGACAAACAATACATTAGTCAACATGCTACACATATAAAATCAACATCATATGCAACATACAAACATAAAAAATTGAATGTCTAAAATTGATATAAACTTACTAATTTTGACCAGGTATTCTACATATTCAACTATCACAAAATTAGAAATAGATGCAACACCAATTATTCATAATAATTGCAAAATAACATCCAAGAATCCTATTTCATCAAATATCTCAATAGTTTTCAAAATATAATAAAAATTATTACATTCCAAATATTTATTATTTAAATAGTCTAAAAATGGGTTATTACATAAATGCACTTTTGATAAATGATATTCTAAACTTCATGCATTACTCACTAAATTTTAAATACCTTTGCTTCAGTTTAGTGAATGGTATTACAAACACAATAAATGGGTACAAATGTCTCCACTTCATGTTTCTCTTAACTTGTGTAACATACACTAAATTAATCTATTTTAAATCTATGCATTAAAGTGCTCCTTTGTAGCACATACAATTGGGACACTTAGCATAATCTTTTGTAGACAAACCATGAACAATTTTTAAAGAGGTTGTGACAACTGTTTAGTCTCATGGGATTATAATGGAATGATATGGAAACAAGTGTGTCCATGCCATAGCCTTCCATTTACTATGTTTCTTTGAAAGTTTTATTTTCACTACGGGCTTACAAATTAATGAAGATAGTTGTTTTGGATATAATAGTTCTTTCTACATGTTAGTCTTGTAGAGGAAAATAACCACTACCCTCTTGAAAATATCTAGGATTAATTTAAATGAAAACCCTAAGATATGGAGCTAAGTTTGATACACAAACTAAAGTATGTTAATTGAAATAATAATTGAACATGTGCTAAATTGAAATACTTTAGGTGATTGGGTTTTGTGTACCTTATATATAAACTTACTTGATTACACATTGTGATAAAAGACTTAAAACTAAAATTTGAGAATGGGTCTATGATCAAAAGATTGAGATGTTTGAATCTTGAGAAAATGAGAGTCTAGGATATACTTGAAATAACAATCTTGTCCTACCAAACCGCAATCCTAAACTGTGAAACTATAATTGTGTCCTACAAAACTATGTCCATGCCCCACAAAGCTATGATCATGTCCTCTACAAAACTAGGTCTTTGGTACCTACAAGAAGACTTTTCTTAGTGTCATCTAATATAAAGAAACATGGGTAGTGCTAAAAAGAATTTAAGATATTTCTATGCAAGGATTGAAGTTTAAGACTTCCTTGCACCTTAGTCAAGCCCCATGACTAAACTAACATTAAGAGTAAAAGAGAGATAAGGATGAAAACTGATGTCAATGTGTGGATGGAAATGAATGTCATTGTCGATCACTCAATTTTTTGATTTGTAATTTAAATTTGATGTGTGATGATATTGGGTAGTGTACTTAATGGCATCGAGCTAGTCATAGATAAAACTAAACCACTTTCAGGGGATTCAACAAAGAAAAATATGTAGAGAGAATGACATGAATTGCAAAGTACCTTCTACAACAAATCAATACCAGAAATGATAGGAGGGAAAGAGAAATTCTACACAAATATAATAGTCTAAATACTATGCTTTATTTTCTATTAAAAATTGTTCCTTAGATACAAAATCAACCTCAACAATCGGCCTTCTTTCTCAAAAAAAAAACTTCCTAACTAATTTCTATCCTCCTGTACCTTCTAACCACCATTCCATATGTAGATTGCTCCTTCATAAAAGGCCTTCGTTCTACCCACGACCAACCAGGATGTCGATTCCAGAAACTTCAATCAGTCACTGTCGCTCAGGCATAAACGATTCTTTCCTACCTTCGATTTGCACTTGTTCTCAAGAAACCATCGCATGCATGGAAGATTCTTCACTACTACGTTCCATCTGTCATTTCGCCAGGTAAAGACTCAACAAATTCCTCAAGAACAACTTGCATAAATTATTGATTCCTTCAAAGGTTACAAACTTGACTGTAGCCGTTATTCCTTATGATCATTCAACTTTCTCAATTTGTCAGTGTAACCGTCGATTAGTAGGAATAAAGATGACAGAATAAAATTCCTTATCCAAATGGTTTCTGGTGCTTGGCACCAGGAAGCTCAAAAAGATGCAGAGCGACAAGAGCTGCAAAACTTAATGCCCAATCCAGCGACAGGAACACTTCATCGGTTATGAGCTTGCATTGATAGGATAGAGAAAAGGTAGAAGGCAAAAGACACCTAACAAAACAAACTATTTAGTGGAAAATTGGATTTGTTAATGTTTAGTGTTTTGATGTTTAAATCCTCCTCTCCACTTTACATTCAAGGACCTAGGGTCGAGTGGCAAGCACTATCATACCCTAGATCATTGTGAGATGTAGGGAAACTTGGATTAGGGAAATTAATTATCAATTTCTCTTCTCTTATGCTCAATTGACCATTAAAACCCTAATTATGCAAATACGACAATAAATTGACAGATAATAGAAAATGCTCTTGCAGACGGAAGTAAAATAGCAAATCACAGAATACCTGTTTTCAAGGTTTCAAGGCAGAACAGTTGGGGACACTGGAGCGGGCGCCCAAGTCCAAGGTACTAGTTTATTTGGGGGATCCTAACCTCCTTCCTACACTAATCAACTATGTAACTTCTATTTCTGAGAACTCAGCTGTGGAGGACACTATAGAGAGTGCCCAAGTCTTGGAAATGCTTTAGTGTCCTGCTTCTCTTCAGATCCCGAATCCTTGATGCCTGCCAATCCTTCCTGCAACTTCACTTCTCCCGAATATGACACCTGTAACCTACAATCACAAGACATGGTTTAGAGGTTATGGTGTTTAGACGCTTGCCTTAGTCAAGCCCTAAAGGACACTTAAGTCTCTGAACACCGTGTTAGATAAAGAGTGCGTGCCATTGTGAGGCAGAGGCAAAAACCAAAGGAATTGATAATGAAAACACAATATAATGTCACCTTGTAGTGAAGATATCATGGGAGGAAGATGCTCTTCATTCCATGATGAAATGGATGCTCAAATCTGCAAACAAACATATAAACCACACAAGTTTGCTCTTGTAACACAATGAAAGCCTTAAATCACCTTGAGAACACAATAGCTTGCTAGTAATCATCTAGTTTAAATCTAGTTTACAAATGAATACCTAAGAATGCTTTTATATGCAACTACAAACACTCCTGCCAAGATTTTCGTAATTCAAACTTACCATGTCGGCAAAAGACCCAAATAACGGTCATAAACTGACACCCGACAATTAGGGCTACCCCAAAATAGGGCAGGACTAGGACGCGGGTGCCAAAGTCCTCCCCCCTATTTTGGGCAGGGTACAACTCAAGGGGTCCTCCTAGGTCCCATTTGTCATGTTACCTAGGGCTCATTCCATCGGGATGCCAAATTATGAACTAAGATGTCCTAAATTCATGCAAAAGACCTGGGAGCTAAACCTTATGAGGGAAAAGCCCCCAAGGGGACATTTTTTGATGTTACATTTAGCCCCCACTTTAATGTATGTATAAATGCAAGGGCAATACATGCATTAAAGTACAGTCACAAACATGCCATGCACGGAGAAGACATGCCAATCACATAGAAGACAATAACAGGCACGCAAAATACAGAGAAGACAGTTACAGTCACGCAAAACATGGAGAAGACAGTCAATGCATAGAAGACACATTAATACATGGAAGACAGAAATGATATCTTTTCCTTTCTTTTTCTCATATATATGAAATGCAAATGCAAGTACTGGAAAGTAAATAAACCTCCCATAATACAGGATGCACTCATCGAGCAAGTCTTTAGACTGTATATATGGGGCAACACACACACAAGACACACAAAACCTCCCAAAATGCAGGATGCACTCATCGAGCAAGTCTTTAGACTGCATATGGGGCAACAAACATGCCACACAAAACAAGCACGCCAAACACACACACTTGAAGACACGGAGAAAACACAACAGACAAGTGATGGTGTGTTCCCTATTGCTAGGCTCATCACCATCTCATGCACATTACAGGCACACACCGACGATTGGGCTTCGCCACAACAATCACCGAAAACACGCTTAAGGGTTGAGTTAGTCACAGAACCGCTCCTTGCCTCCACAGAGGACTTTTGAAAATGACAAGATGATGCAATCTGCGAGCTGAGAAATACACCATCCTCACCTCTGCAGATGGCTTAAGATAAAAATGATATACGCGATATCCCACCTTCGCAGAGGGCTTATATGATTGATTGATTGATTGCAAACAAACTCAGGATGCAGGATGCACTCATTGAGCAAGTCTTTAGATTGCACCTGAGGACAAGCACATAACTAACATCTACAATAGATAACTTACCTTATATATTCCCCCACCTTAAGGTGGTTGATATCATACAACGATATCAAGCACGTTAAGGTAGGAAAAAAACACACAAGGGAACACAGACTTTCACAAAGCCCATGCCCCCCGGAGGTGACATGTACTTTACAATCACCAAATGTTCCCACAAACACATCCCTACAAGAAATATGTTAGTGTCTACAACATCATGATAAATAAAAACATCAATGCATATGATTAACCACACAAAGAGCCAAGGTTATACAATGAATTCAGAGTTCGAGGATAACCGTGGGGCTATATCACGAAGCTCTCCGAATCGAGTACTTCCAAGGCCAGATTCAAAGACAAACAAAGGTGCACAGAGCAATAGTATTGTTAAGGTTTGTAAATGTGATAGAAATATCATCAAGTTCACTACGCGGAAAGCACGAGTGCTTCCACTAGCCAAGCCTCGGATAAGATATACAACCCCATCATCATATTAGGAACTAAGTCCATTTTTTGATTGCTCTCGAAAGAGACACTAGGTCCGCATCAGTATAAATGTTTGTCGTCATCCGCCGACTAGATAGAAACACTAGAGGAAGGGAAACAATAAATAAGAGAGGATAAACAAGTGTCTTAGGGACACTCACGTAGGAGGGTGCCACCAGTGTCACCAACCGTGACGCTATGTCTGCAAGACACAACACACAATGATGAAATCAGAGAGGCAATTTTAGAAGAATGATGATAGAAATAGAAGAAGGTCACAACAAAGGCGGTCTCCTGGTATCTTAGACCTTACGCGAGAATATGAGGTCATCCCAAGAGGCCTAAACAACATATATCACATCACGGGGGAAGAACATCACAAGAGAGATAAAGGGTTAGAGATACTTACCTGTAGGGCCCCTACCGGGCTAGAGGTTGTCTATAAGCAAATCATCCTCATCACCTTCCCATTCCCTAATATTGGAGGAAAGTGGGACATAAGGTATAATAGCCAAATTCATGTCTTGCTCATTATGTTGTTCATCATTAGGATCATTATTGTTTGGTTGAATATTGGGATCAATGTTTTCTTGTTGAGAGGCAAGGTTTATGGCATATTCTTGTCTTCTTCTTCTTCTTTCTCTTTTCTATTTCTCTTTCTTTGACCACTTATCTCTTGTAAGACAGGGCCTTGATCTTTCATAGGTTTTTACAAATTAGAAGATGAAGCACTTGGATCAAACCTTATTTGACGCGGTGGAACATTTTGTTGTTGACAATGACCTCTCGATCCTTGTAAGGATTTCGAGGGAGGAACCTCAGCATAGGGACCTTGTCCTTTTGGTCTAAAGTTCTCTTCACATGTGGGTTGTTTGTCTTTTGTCATTTCTTGTATAGGAGGACTAGGTATTTAGTTTTATCCCAAAAGAATTCAACTTGTAATGTGTTTTCTGAACCAAAGGTTTATACTTGTTGCGAGGGACGATGATTATATGGCCATCCAGAGGGAATTTCAAACAATGGTGTATTGTTGAAGGGATAGCTTTCATTTCTTTTAGCCAAGGATGTCCCAATTTAATGTGAAAGAGATCAAAAATAGGGACAACATCAAACCATTGTTCGACATGTTTTCTGGATAGTGTTACTAACAATGATATCTTACCCAAAGGCTTGATAAAGGTTCCCTTATGTGTCTTAATCATCATGCTCGAGAGGTCATAAGAACCTTTCATTAGTTGATGTGAAAAGAGGAACTCCTCAGTGGAAACATTAGTCATGCAATTAGGATCAATGAGAGTTCCATCCACAGGGTTTCCCATTATTTTCACAGTGATGTAAAGAGGTCCTTCAGAATCACCGATTGTTCTATCATGAGGTGTAAATACTATTTCAGGTTTAGGGACTTTTCTTTTCATGTAAGGTCTAGGAGGGAACCTATTGTTGTTTTTGTGATTAAAGTACATGTTTATATGTTCAAATCAGATTTGCAAGTTTTTCCAAAAGTATGTCAAAGATAAGTGCAAAGCGATATACCCCAAAATAGCCTCAAATACTTGATTTTTGTACTC
The DNA here is from genome assembly GCA_027924645.1 of Cunninghamia lanceolata. Classification (NCBI taxonomy): domain Eukaryota; kingdom Viridiplantae; phylum Streptophyta; class Pinopsida; order Cupressales; family Cupressaceae; genus Cunninghamia; species Cunninghamia lanceolata. The sequence continues at coordinate 5,755,597 of BSBN01000158.1, read as the reverse complement.
TTTTAATGCAAATAAATGAACCAAAGGGTGTTGTAAGGGTTTTAGTCAAGGGAAAAAAGTTATATGTCTGATATCAGTCCAAAACAATAAAAATATCCTTCTCAACACACTGTTGATGCGAATTCAAGTTAATGCCAAGTCAAAATATAGTGAAAATATGTCAAAATAGGCACTTTTTTCACCAAAATTCAATGCAAAAGGGCATAACAAAGGGTGTTGTGAGGAAAATGATGATGGAAAACAAATAATATCAGTAATAACAGTACTTGGTACCAAAATACCCAACACAACATGCTTTTAGTGCCACTTAAGGTCAAACCTTAGTGAAAATATAGCAAAAATAGGCTATTTTTCACAGTTTTTCAACTCCAAGACCTAGCAAAAGGGGTGTTGTAAGTAATTTTAGGAGGTAAAGAAAATAATATCACTAATATTAGTCACCTCAATCCATAAAATTGATCACAACATGCTTGGAGTGCAAACTAGGTCAAACCCTAGGGCAAAAAATAACCAAAATGTGTATTTTTTCACCAAATTTTCACTACAAGAGCCTGATAAAAGGGTGTTGTGAAGATTTTTAGGAGGGGAAGAAAATTATTACCCTGATAATAAAAAATTAATGCAAAAATACTCTTCACAACACACCTATGGTGCAAGTTTGGAGAGTCGATAAGGCCAAATTTAATTTAGCAAAAATTGTTGTTTTTGAAGCCCTAGGTTTGAGATGTTGACACAAAATTCTATGTGAATGTTTTGAGGTCTAATTTATTATGAAAATTAAATACTTTCAGATCTGAAAATGATTTTCAAGCCTGAACATGCAAAATGCCCATGCAAATTTAATGAAAAAGCATCAAAATTGCCAGTTTCTGTTGAAATTTTCTATGCAAAATTGCAAATATTTTAAATCTAAATGCAAATTTACACTAAAATGAAAGACTGCAGCCAAATTAAAATTTGAATGAACCTCTAAAATCAGTAGAAAAATTTGAGAAAAGATTTTGCCTACTAACCCTAGATTTTGGAATTACTAGGTTATATGAAAATTGTCAAAATCTCTACAAAAGCCTAGCAACTTAATGATGAAACTGCAATGCAAATTTATGAATTTTTGTGTTTTTCTATAGTTTATATTAGATCTGATGCAAAAATATGAATTAGGAAAATTTAGAAAGAATTGATGCAATTTAGTAAGCCAAACAATGCAATTTTTTTAAATTTTTTAAATTTTTCTCAATGCAATAAAATGAATGACTATATGAATGAATGAAATCAATCTAAATCTAAAGACACACATTTAGCAAGTTGTAATTTAAGTCCAAAAACACAGTTTCACCAAAATTTTTAGGTGGAAAATTAGATTTGTTAATGTTTAGTGTTTTGATGTTTAAATCCTCCTCTCCATGTTACATTCAAGGACCTAGGGTCGAGTGGTGAGCACTATCATACCCTAGATCACTGTGAGATGTAAGGAAACTTGGATTAGAGACATTAATTATCAATTTATCTTCTCTTATGCTCAATTGACCATTAAAACCTTAATTATGCAAATACGACAATAAATTGACGAATAACAGAAAATGCTCTTGCAGACGGAAGTAAAATAGCAAATCACAGAATACCTATTTTTGGGGTTTCAAGGTGGAATAGTCAGGGACATTGGAGTGGGTGCCCAAGTCCAAGGTACCAGTTTCTTTGCGGGATCCTGACCTCCTTCCGACACTGATCAGCCCTATAACTTCTATTTCTAGGAACTCAGCTGGGGAGGACACTAGAGTGAGCACCCAAGTCCTGAAAATGCTCCGGTGTCCTACTTCTCTTTAGATCCCAAATCCTTGATTCTTGCTAATCCTTCCTGCAACTTCACTTCTCCCAAATACGACACCTATAACCTGCAATCACAAGACTTGGTTTGGGGGTTGTGGTGTTTAGAGGCTTGCCTCAGTCAAGCCCCAGAGGACACTTAAGTCTCCGAACACTGTTGTCAGATAAAGAGTGTGTGCCCTTGTGAGATAGAGGCAAAAACCAAAGGAATTGATAATGAAAACACAATATAATGTCACCTTCTAGTGAAGATATCATGGGAGGAAGATGCTCTTCATTCCATGATGAAATAGATGCTCAAATCTACAAACACAAACCACACAAGTCTGCTCTTGCAACACAATGAAAGCCTTGAATCACCTTGAGAACACAATGGCTTGCTAGTAATCATCTAGTTGAAATCTAGTTTACAAATGAATGCCTAAGCATGCTTTTATATGCAACTACAAACACTCTCGCCAAGATTTTTGTAATTCAAACTTACCATGTCGGCAAAGGACTCAGATAACGGTCATAAACTGACACCCAGAAATTAGGGCTGCCCCAAAATAGGGCAAGACTAGGGCACGAGCACCCAAGTCCTCCCCCCTATTTTGGGTAGGGTACAGCTAAAGAGGTCCTCCTAGGTCCCATTTGTCATGTTACCTAGGGTTCATTCCATTGGGATGCCAAATTATGAACTAAGATGTCCTAAATGCATGCAAAAGACCCAGGAGCTAAACCTTATGAGGGAAAAGCCCCCAAGGGGACATTTTTTGACATTACACAAATAAAAAGAACAAAAGCAGCAAAAAGAAGAAAGCAAAACAAGAGGGCAAGATGCCCCTGCATCAAACTCCCCGAGTGGAATGAAATCATGAGCTCCTGCTCATGAGGTCTACAACTAAATGACCCCTCTTGATTATGTCCTCCTCAATGAGCTATGAAGCATCTTCAACTGGATGATTGTTCCATTTTATGAGGTACTTGAAGTACTCATGCTTCTGGGTCTTCTTCAGCAACTGTTTGTCAAGAATGCATTCTATTTGTGGTGGAGCAGTAACTGGTTCAAATTGTTCTTCATGAGGTGCATTGGCTGCTTCAACTTTATCTACCTCTATATCCCCTTTGTATGGATACAAATTAGCCACGTTGAAGATAGGAGATATATTCAGATCAGCAGGCAGTGATATTTCATATGCATTGGCAAACAACTTCGTCAAGATTTGGCATGGAGCAATCTTTTTCATCTGAAGTTTATTATAAGTTCCAGTAGGAAATTTTTCCTTTTGAAGATGTGCCAATACAAGGTCTCCAACCTGAAATTGCAGCTCTCTTTTCTTCTGATCAACATGTTTTTTATACTGCAGATTGTTGTCCTCAATATTATGCTTCACCTTTTCCTGAATGTCATGAATAACTTGAACAAATTCTTCCCCATTTGTACTCCTCTTTTCCATTCCAGCCAGATCATGAAGCTCAAATACACCTCTCAAATGCATACCATACACTATATAAAAAGGACTAAAACCTGTGCTTTTATTTGGGGAATCATTATATGCAAATTTAGCTTGTGCTAACATGAGATCCCAACTTCTAGGTGAACTACCAACAAGACATCTCAACAAATTTCCAAGGCTTCTATTGACAACCTTGGTCTGTCCATCCGTTTGTGGATGATAAGCAAAACTAAAATTTAGATTTGTGCCTAATTTTCTCCATAGAGTTCTCTAGAAATGACCCATAAACTTTGTATCCCTGTTAGAAATTATGCTTCTTAGTATTCCATGCAGCCTTACAACTTCTTTAAAGAAAAAATTTGCAATATTAGTGGCATCACTAGTCTTCTTACATGGTATAAAATGCACCATTTTTGAAAATCGATCTACTACAACAAAGATCGAATCATTACCCCTTTGTGTACAAGGCAAGCCCAAAACAAAATCCATACTCACCGAATCCAAAGGTCTAGTTGGAACTAGCAATGGCTGATATAGTCCATCATTTTGACTTCTTTCCTTAGCATGTTGACAAATTTTGCACCTTTCCACATATCTTTTCACATCTACTTTCATCTTTGGCCAATAATAATGAGTGCTTAACTGCTAAAAAGTTTTATCCTGTCCAAAGTGACCAGCAAGACTACCACTATGTTTTTCCTTCAACAAATTATCTCTCATGGATCCTCTCGAAATACATAACTTATTTTCCTTAAATAACAAACCTTCTTGAATCATGTAATCAGTCCATGGCTCCCTATTCTTGCCAATAGGATCATTGCAAGCTACAAATGCTTCTCCAAAATCTGCATCTTCTGCATACAACTCTTTCAAACTTTCAAACCCCACACTGTTACTTTGTATTTCACTCAACAATAAACTTTTCCTACTCAATGCATCAGCAACTCTATTGATTTGACCACTCTTATGCTTCAAAACAAAATTAAAACTTTGAATCTATTCAACCCACTTAGCATGCCTTTGATTTAATTTGTGTTGGCTATTAATAAACTACAAAGCATGGTTATCCATATACACAATGAACTCTTTGGGCAAAAGATAATGTCTCCATTTCTTGAGAGACTGAACCAAAGCATAAAACTCCAAATCATATGAATAATACTTTCTTTTTGCCTCATTTAATTTCTCACTAAAATATGTAACCGGTTTTCCCTCTTGACTTAAGACTGCCCCAATAGCCAAACCACTAGCATCACACTTAACTTGAAACACATTATCAAAATTAGGCAAAGCAAGTATGGGCTGTTCACTCACCTTCTTTTGAGAAATTTGAAATTTTCCTCAGCCTCCTTGGTCCACACAAATGGTCTTTTATGTCCTTCAATAGTCTCCAAAATAGGTGCAACAACATGACTGAAATTTCTTATAAACTTCCTATAAAAACTAGAAAGACCATGAAAACTTCTTACCTCCATGACACTTCTTGGTGATGGCCAATCAAGTATGGCCCGAACCTTCTCCTTATCTATTTTCAGCCCTTCTTTTGACACCACAAAACCTAAGTAAATAAGCTCGATCTGCATAAACACACACTTTTTCAAATTAATTTGCAACTTTTCTTCATGTTGCCTCTTCATAACCTGCCTCAAATGCTCTATATGCTCCTCTTTAGACCTGCTAAACACCAAAATATCATCCAAATATACAACCACAAATTTTTCAATAAATGGTTTCAAAACCTCATTCATTAACCGCATAAAAGTACTAGGAGCATTAGACAACCCAAAAGGCATAACCAGCCATTCATACAACCCATCACTAGTCTTAAAGGTTCTTTTCCATTCATCCCCAGGTCTAATTCTTATTTGATGATAACCACTTTTCAAATCTATCTTAGAAATATACATTGAACCACTCAAACAATCCATTAAATCTTCAATTCTAGGTATGGGAAACCTATATCTTATGGTGATTTTATTAATTGCCCTTGAATCAATACACATGCGCCATTCCCCTCCTTTCTTTAGAACCAATACTGTAGGAACAACACAAGGGCTCAAACTTTCCCTTATCAATCCTTTCTTCAAAAGATCCTCCACTTGCTTCCTTATCTCCTCATTTTCCATAGGTGTTAACTTATATGCAGCCTTGTTTGGAAGGCTAGCACCCAGAATCAAATCCATGTGACGACTAATGCTTCTAATAGGAGGCAATTCATTTGCAACAATATCCATATTCTCATTCAAAATATCTTGTATTTCAATAGGCAAATCCTCCAACTTTGTAGAAGTCATTACACATCTAGGCTTAGGCACCAAAGCATAACCAATTTCTTCATTTTTCAAATCACTTAAGAACTCTTTACCACTTACCAACATTACCTTACTATTGCTGCTGTTGCTATCCTCTTCTTTCTCCTTTATGGGCAGCAAAGTATGCTTCTCTCCATCCTTCTCAATGGTATAAGTATTCTCCTTTCCATCATGCACTGATTTCCTGTCAAATTGCCAAGGTCTTCCAAGCAAAACATGGCACACATCCATGGGCATTATATCACACAAATCACAATCCTTGTAACTACCAATCTAAAAATTAACATAGGCCTACTCACTAACCAATATTTGATGGCCTTTTTGTAACCAAGTCACTTTATATGGAGTAGGGTGCTTAATCCTTTTAAGATTCAACTTTTCTACCATTCAGTTGCAACAATATTATTAGTGCTACCACTATCTATGATCAGCTTACAACATTTACCTTGTGACTTACACTTGGTTTTAAACAATGCTCTCCTTTGAACTAGCTCTTGACTCTCTTTTTGTGACTTCAATAACACCCTCTTAAGCATTAAAGACTATCACGATTCTGCTTTATCCTTGTAATGCACCGGAGATCCCACACTCTCTTAATCAGCATGAACAACTTGATTGCTTCTTTCAAACTTTGAATGTCCTCCTTGTGATGATTCGAAGCATTCCCAACTCTTGTGCCCAAATTGATTGCACTTGAAACATTTTCTGGCAAATCCTCTTCCTCTACCTTATGAACCACCTCTTCCATAAGATCTTCCTCCTTTATTTTGAAAACCACCTCTATCATTGTGGGATGTCCCACTAAAACTTCCAGCCTCTTCACTTTGATGATGTTGTTGTCCCCTACTTGTTTGTTGTCCCCTACTTCTAGAACCTCTTCCTCTCTTCTTCTCTTGCCGACTTTGCTTCCTTTGCAGTTTCTCCTCTGCCTTAAGAGCAAGCTAGTAAGCCTCTTCTAGGCTCCTTGGGGACAAAAGACTTATTTCATCTTGGAGACTATACTTGAGACCATTCACATATCGGGTTATATTTTCCACATCTTCTTCAGCATGCCCAGATTTGATTATCAATTTGTAAAATTTCTCAGTATAATCTTTCACAGACATATCCTTTTGCTTCAAATTCTGCAATATCTTAAAGAGATTAGTCTGATAGTCACTAGGAAAAAATTTAGCCTTCAACTTGGCCACCATTCGATCCCAGGAGTTAATCTTCTCCTTATTTCTTCTTCTCCTCTCAGCTTGGACAAAGTCCCACCACATGGCAACATGGCCCTTCAATCTGGTGCAGACAAACTTCACTTTTCTTTCCTCTGCTACACTTGCATATTCAAAGTATTTATTCAGGTCAGTGATCCAATCGATCAAGTCTTCTCCATTGAGGCTTCCAGCATATGTTGACATCTCTATCTTGGGTTTTGAACCCAGGCTCATGACTGACTTCAGTAGCTTGTCACCAAATTCTTCTTCTTGATCTACCTGTCCTGCCTCATTCTCTTCTCTTTGTTGCTCTTCCTCTTCATCACTTATATATTCAACATTAGGAATTCCTCTCTTCTATGCTCTCTCTAGGGCTTCCATCCTTGCAACTAAATTCTGCAACAACTCAGGGTCCCCTTGGTCTCTTCTACCATGACCTCAGCCTCCTCCTCTGCCCATTCTTCTCAGAGGCATCTTGACCCTTTACCAATGCCCAATATAACTCAGGCTTTGATACCAATCTGATAGCATCGAGCTAGTCATAGATAAAACTAAACCACTTTCAGGAGATTCAATAAAGAAAAATATGTAGAGAGAATGACAAGAATTGCAAAGTATCTTCTACAACAAATCAATACCAAAAATGACAGGAGGGAAAAAGAAATTCTACACAAATATAACAGTCCAAATACTATGCTCTGTTGTATATTAAAACTTGTTCCTTAGATACAAAATTGGCCTTAACAGTCGGCCTTCTTTCTCAAAGAAAAAACTTCCTAACTAATTTCTATCCTCCCGTGACTTCTAACCACCATTCCATATGCAGATTGCTCCTTCATAAAAGGCCTTCGTTCTACCCACGACCGGCCAGGATGTCGATTCTAGAAACTTCAATCAGTCACTGTCGCTCAGGCATAAATGATTCTTTCCTGCCTTCAATCTGCACTTGTTCTCAGGAAACCGTCGTATGGATGGAAAATTCTTCGCTGCTACATTCCATCTGTCATTTTGCCAAGCAGAGACTCAACAAATTCCCCAAGAACAGCTTGTAGAAATTATTGATTCCTTCAAAGGTTACAAACTTAACTACAACCGTTATTCCTTATGATCATTCAACTTTCTCAATCTGTCAGTGCAACCGTCGATTAGTAGGAACAAAGACGACAGAATAAAATTCCTTAGCCAAATGGTTTCTGGTGCTTGGCACCAGGAAGCTCAAAAAGATGCAGAGCGACAGGAGCTGCAAAACTTAATGCCCAATCCAACGACAGGAACACTTCATCGGTTATGAGCTTGCATACAGATAGGATAGAGAAAAGGCAGAAGGTAAAAGACACCTAACAAAACAAACAAAAAGAACAAAAGCAACAAAAAGAAGAAAGCAAAACAAGAGGGCAAGATGCCCCTGCATCAGTACTTTGTATGTGTGCTTTGGAAATAGATGCTAATTGATATAGATAAGTTGATTTTTTTTTATGTATGATATTGGATGATTGATGTACTTGGAAAATGAGAGAATGATCTTCAATAATTTTTTTAAAATATTTTTTTATTCATTCCATCATGTGTGAAAATGACCTACAATGTTTGTAAATACACAACCTTGGAAGTATGAATTTAAAATATTGGAATCCACACCAATGAGTAATGATTAGATCTAGAAATGTCACCCTTAGAATGCAGAAATTTGAAATTTAAAATTAGAGGACAAGATCATGCCAATGATCCTATCCATGGGATAGGACCACAAGATAAATCATGTCTAGAATAAGTGAATTGTTGGGAAATGGATCACAAGGATTCTAAATAGGGAAATGAAGCATGTTTGGGTGATGAATTAGGCATTAGGTAATTGAGTGCACCAAAATAGTCAAATCATGCTCTAGAATCATGCATCTAAGAGATTGTTTGAAAGTGGCATAAAACTAGAGTAGAAAAATGTTAGGGTATGCACCTTTTTGCATACCCTAGATACACTTGCCAAAGAGATACAAAATTTGAAAAAAATGATTTAATTATAACAAGAAGTATACTATTGCATAAAATCCTCTACATCATATGCCTTTAGCTTTTGAGTTTGTTGCATGTTCATTGCTTATAGGATTTTTGGCTCCTCATTTTGAGATGTATAATCGAAGAGGATATCCTAATTTTTATTTACAATCATTCACTACATGTATTGATTTTTCATATGATGATTTCATTCTAGCTAAGTTATTCCCAAGAACCCTTAAGGATCAATATGTTATTCAATGGTTTTATTCATCAGCACTGGGTTCAATCAAAGTGCTTTGATGATCTTGTTGTTGTTTTCTTATATCACTTTTATATAAATACGAGATTGAAAATGTACCATTAATTATTTAACTAGATGCACATAAAAGAATAATAAACCTATCAGTGATTATGATATTATATTTCAAACTTTGTGTTGAAAATTGAAACACTAATTTGGTGACGATGAGTTACAAATAATTTTCATAGATGGACTACTTCCAATTATCAATAGTAATGTGCACCTAACTGGCTTTCCATTTGTTAGAGATATATGTACACATTTGAAGAATCTTGAGGTTAAGTTGCTAGCATCAAATACTTTAAAATATAGGTCATCATCATCATCATAATAGTCTTCCTACCCTTCTAAGTTTCAAAAATATAATACATTTTCAAAGGGTAGTGATATGAAGGAAAATATGAATCAAGTTGCCAATACTTCTTTTCCTTCTTTTAAACCAAATGCTCCTAGGAAATTCGTTAAGTTTCAAGAATCTGTGGATGATATGCTTCAAAGTTTGTTGAGTGCTAATCTAATTACACTCCTTCCCATCCATCCATTAGACAACACTACATCACCTCCTAGATCATATACTAATCAAGCATTTTGCAACTATCATAAAGTTAAGGGTCATTACACACAATCTTGTTTTACTCTTAATCATAAGGTACAAGATCTCATTGATAACAATACAATTATAGTTGAGGGGGCTAATGATAATGGATATTCATTAGTTCCACCCCTAAACTACAATTTGATGAAAATCATTCACATAATGTTGAGATGCATGATAATATATTAAAAAAGAAGAAGGTTTTTGTGGGAAATGTCGAGTCTAATACATCTTCCTCTCCTCTTATGGACCCACCAATTTCATTCAAAGATGAGGAGATCCCACAAAGAAACCATTATGGACCATTGTAAATTAAGTCATACATGAATGAATGGGAAATTTGAGATCTATTAATTGATCCAACTAATTAATACAACATATGCTTGAAATATCTATTAGTTTATACAAAGACAAAACCAACATCATATGCACATTCTAGAGTTTCTTTAAAGATGACAAATGTAATATTAGTTAAGACTTTGGGTTGTGGCATCTTACCATTTGAGTTTGGACCTAACATGGTACAAGTTCTATGTCAAGTCATCCTTGCTATGGATCAATATCCTATTTTACTTGGAAGACCATGGATAGAACATTTAAAGTAATTACTTTAGTGGTGCATCAATGTGTTAAATTTGTTTATGAAGAGTTGGAAAGATAAAAAGAGATAGAGCCAAACCAATAATGTAGTTCATTCATTTCACTTTCGACACATATATTCCAACTTCAAAAGAAACCCCATATAAAGATGAAGAAGGTATTCAAGAGAAACAAGAACCAAAAAAAGAGAAACAATAACCAAAACCAAAAGAGCATCACATTGAACATCATGTACAAAAACAAGAAAAGGTACAACAAAAGAAATAAAACATCAACTAAGAACCAAAGAAGGAACCAAAAGAGGTATTTAACCAAAACTTGAGTATCACATTAAGAAAAATTTATGGAAGCCAAAGTACAAAGTAGTGGTGCATAAAAAATACCTATCACTCTACCACAACCACATGTTCAAAAGCAATAATGGGTAAGAAATGAAGTGCCTAGTATCACACCTATTGAGCATATGTTCTCACCAAGCACAAAGGGATATCAAGATAAAACACATGTCATTGAAAAGGGAAACAAAGAAGAATTAAAGGAAAATTAAAAGGAAGACAAGTTCAATGATGACTTTTAGAACAATGATGATCTAATGGTTGATGAACTAAGATAGAGGTACCAAAGGTGGTACCTAAGATGAAGCTTTCCCCTTTTTGATTCCCAGCGTTAGCTTCTTTTGGATTTTGTATTTTATGCTTTAGCCTTTTTTATTATGCCTATATTGTTGTGCCCTTTTATACACATTTCACCTTCTAAACTTTCTTCACATATTTATCCTCCCTCACTTGGGGGGAATTGTTGGCTTTCACTTTACCTTTCACTATTTGCTTACGTGTTACTTTTGTTTTTGTTTCATTCCCCACTTGGGTTGCCTACTTGTTTTTGTGTATCCTTTAACCTTTGTCCATTATTGCTTCCTTTATCTTGTTATGCATGTTACAATTATGCTCATGATTCATAGCTCTTACATTGAATATCATGCTTTTAGGGTTTCTTTATTCATCTCACATTGTTACAAATCATGATTATTAGAGTCCATACTTTGGTCTTACATTGATACACGTTGCTTCGTAGAGATTCACACATTGAGCATACATCAACACATCATACTCCTAGAGTTATACATCTTGGTCTTGCATTACCATATTACACTTCTAGAGTTACTATTAGTTTGGGGAAGCACCGTACCTTCCCCCATTACATATAGATCTTAAACTTTGCCATATATTTACACCGGGGGCATCATGCCTTACCCTTATGCTTTCATTTCCATATCCTTACACTTGTGGGGCATTATGGCTTTTCTTCTTACCTTATATGTTCCTATTACCACATCTTTAGCACTTACACTTTAGGGGCATCATCGCTTCCCCTTTCCTCTATGTCACACCTTCATGGTTACATCTTTACATTGAGGGCATCATGCTTCCCTCTTTTACATATTTTTCTTATTACTATATCTTGGGCCCTTGCTCCACTATTTCAGCTTCATGCCTTGTCATGGGCACTTGTCCCATTGTTTCAACTCAATGCCTTGTCTTAGACATTTGCCCCATGGTTTTGGATTTATGCCATCATTTATATTTCCATCACCACTAGGGACTTATTGCTTTATCTATAACCTTTGTGCGCTTGTTCTCTTAGAAGCCACATTGGGGGCATATACTGCTCTACTGATCTATGTACTCACATGGATGCTTTTGGTCATCAAGGGTCGCATCACCATTTTATTACCCATGCTGGAGGCAATGTTATTACTCATCAATATCATTTACAACCCATGTGCTCACATGATGCATTCTTTCCAATAATTGCTATCCATGTTTATATGTATACATGTACTTAGACTACATTTACTTTTCGTGTACTGTTTCCCCCTCTTCAGACAATTCTTTGTATCTTATGGATATAAATAATTGTTGGGGGCATATATTAACAATGTTTCGATGTTTAGATATGTAGACAATTATAGGTGCTTATAGAGACTCATCTTATGGAGAATACATACTAGTGATAACTTTAAGAAACCCAACTTGAAAAAAGATATAAAATCCTTGCGAATCTTGCATTTTTTTGGGAAAAAATATTAATTTTTATTGGCAAATCTTTCCTTTTTTTTGGAAAAAATATTAATTTTATTGACAAATTTTTTACATCACTACAAATTTGTAGAAAATCCTAGCAAATCTTGATGAAAAATAGGCAAATGCATTAATTTCCATGGTGAATCCTTTCCTTTTCTAAAAAGTTAAATTCCTATGGAAAAGTAAGGGCCCGAGGGTGGAAGTGATTAACTAGTTTAAGGTGTAGTGCTCATGTCTATAATTCCTTAATTCCTTAATATTTTAAATCAAATATTGAATATTTTGAATCAACCCTAAATTTATTTTCACCACCATTGATTTTATTTATAATCTAATGGTTTGGGTTTTATTCTGTGTGCCAAAATGTGCCCGTGGAGCTCCAATGCCCATGGGGCCCAAAATTACATTTGAGCCATTTGCATTTTAGGCCATTGATCTCAAATGTAAATGACCCAAATGCAATTTTGGGCCCCATGGGCATTGGAGCTCCACAGGTACATTTTGGCTCACAGAATTTTACCCTAGCTATTAGTTTATAAATTGAGATCAATGACCTAAATACAATTTTGGGCTTGATAGGCATTGGAGCTTTGTGGGTACATTTTAACCCATGGAATACAACCCCAATCGTTAGATTATAAAAAAAATCAACGATGGTGATTAAAAATTGGTGATATGGCCCTAAAGTAACCAATAATTATATAATTTATTGGCGAATTAATTTTATTTTCTACTATAACTTATTAAATTTAGGCAAATATGATCTATTAAGGTATCAAATACCATGGCAAATTTTTAAGTTTAAAAGTTTAATAAAATAAATGTTCTGGCGATTTAACTAAAACTAAAATAAAATTTTGTAAAAATGTGGTGATTTAGGTCGCTTTATAGCTTGAACTATTAGCCAAATTTTGAATCCCCAATTTCAACTATTAGCCAATTGGCGAATATTAGCCACTAAAAAAATCATTGACATACACATGAGGCTTATGATGATATCAATTGAGTGTTTGAGATATTTACTTTACAAGCATGTTTGTGAGCGTTACATACTATGAGATATATAATCATTTTAGGATTCACATGCACCTTAAAGTGGGGGCAAAATGTAATAGTGAAATTTGCATATCCATGCCATTATTTCAACTTCATGCCTTGTCATTGGTGCTTGTCCCATTGTTTTGGCTCCACGCCTTGTCTTGGATACTTGCCCCATGGTTTTGGTTTTACGCCATCATTTATATTTCCATCACCACTAGGGACTTATTGCCTTACATATACACCTTTGTGTGCTTGTGCTCTTGGATGCCATGTTGGGGGCATATACTACTCTAGTGATCTATGTACTTACATAGATGTTTTTAGTCATCGAGGGCCGCATCATCATTTTATTGCCCATGCCGGAGGCAACATCATTACTCATCAATATCATTTGCAGCCCATGTGTTTACATTATGCATTCTTTCTAGTAATTGCTATCCATGTTTACATGATTAGATGTTTATATGCATACATACTTAGATTACATTTACTTTTCATGTAGTATTTTCTCCTCTTTAGACAATTCTTTGTATGATATGGATACAACCATTTGGTGGGGGGGCATATCTTAATAATGTTTCTAAGTGTTTGAGATATTTACTTTACATGCATGTGTGTGAGCATTACATACTTTGAGATACATGATCATTTTAGGATTCACATGCTCCTCAAAGTGGGGGCAAAATGTAATGTAAAATTTGCATATCCATGTCATTTCCCATTTACTTTTGTGCCCACTCTGAGGAAATATCTTGATACATGTACATAATGATAAATGACATGATCTTATGCGAAGTTGGGCTCATCCCTAACTTTTTATCCATTTATACACATACATATCCCTATACACTTAGACCTACCCTATCCATTTACACGCACTATGATATATTCTAGGATAAGTATTGGATAAAGCAAATGTATCAAGTATTCGCCTTAAAATTCAAATTTAGTTGATTGGACTCAATCACCATCTCACCTAGAGCCAACTAAACATATGCTTGGTGCAATTTGATGCTACGTGCTAATATTTAAAGACATTTAGTGCGTCCATTCTAATCAAGTACACATATGTTCTCTCTCATCCTAAAGCATTGGAGCAATCAACAATGACATATTTCAATTTTGGTGCAATAAAAAGAAGTAATAGATTTGCACACTTAGGCTTTTGCCTGTCATTTTCAATCATTGTTTAATTTTTGGGGGTTGATTTAGGAAAACTTGCCTCCCTATGACTAATCAACAACCCTTAAGGTATTTCTAAATACCACCTAGTCCCCAAATATCTAGGAAGAGTAGAGTATGCTATCATCCATTAAGTGAAGTTGCAGAACATAACATCATTGAGTGTAGGGACAAGTCTGAACTAAGAGTACATCCACAACCATGACTTCGTTCTAGATTTGCAAACTTATTCTCTAACAGAGAAGAGATCTAACGTAGACATCAAGGCATTACACTAATAGAGAGACATTGTTCCCAAATTAAACATTAGGCAAGTCAAAAAATCTCATCAATTTGACATTCGTTCTTCAATCATCAAGCTTCTATTTACTTGTAAATGAATGCTTCTGGATTAAACTGTGTGATAGTATTTTTCCTCAACGTTTCGAATCATACTCCATGATCCATCATCAAGAGTATGATCCAAAACATTGAGGAAAAATACTATCACATAGTTGAAATCTGATGTCTATTCTATTTACTTTCCAAATACAACTTAACAATTTACATCTCTACCTACCTCACTTTTAATCACACCATAACTATCATCATGGAGTATGATCCGAAACGTTGAGAAAAAATACTATCACAGAGTTGAAATCTGATGTCTATTCTATTTACTTTCCAAATACAACTTAACAATTTGCATCTCTACCAACCAAACTTTTAATCACACCATAACTGTCGTAGACTAATTGTACTTATTTGGTTACATTTATTTAATTATCCTTGTTTGCACCAAAACCCCAAGGGGGTAGGTAATAAAAGACAAAAGAAAAAAAATTGTTGCCTCCCAAAATTCCAAAGTCGGTTGTATCAAACTAGAAGGAAACGATAGAGGTTCGAGCCAACACCCAAGAACTCATGTGTTCACAAACTTGGATTCACCGATGTGTAAGACATTACACGTCTCCTTCAACACACGCCAAAAGCATTGTCGTGACTAGGACAGAGGATGACAGCTGGCATGCCACCTCAGTTACAGTTATCTCCACGTAACCAAAACCCCCCTTTCCATATTAACAATTGCAAAAGCAAACATATCTTTATAAAGAATTGCAAGAGCAAAGAAATCTTTATAAAGAATTGCGAAACAAATGAATCTTTGAAATAGATTTGCTTCACGGAATATCCAAACCAGGGGTTTTGTTTGCAAACGGCGCCGTCTATACTGACAGACGTGGCAGGCTACAAACTTCCGGCCACGTGTTTCTGCCGTGTGTTAGTCTTCGCCGCCGTTTGTCGGGATCCGACGGCCGGCGCCGACGACGAGGTTCCCGGAGAAGAATCAGGGCCGTCGGATGGCGGGAGATGGAGGGATGTTTAGCGGCAGACAGTATAAAAGGCGAGCTCTGCCGCTTTTACTCATTCATCACTCAACAAAGGATTTCATCACCCTGTGTTGTTTAGGAGTGATCGTATCGTATTATTAGTATTATTAGTTTTTTTTTTGGTTGGGGTTATGCTCTGGTGTAGGAGTTTAAAATTCTAGAGCAGTCATGCTCTGGAATGCTCTCAAAATTTTCCTGACTTTTAAGGAAGTTGAGTTGGTGTGAGTGTTAGACAAGTTGGGAGCCAAAAGATAGAGATTTTCGCAGAGGAGTTTTGAAGTTGTTATACAGAAATCTAACAGGTATGTTTGATTGTCATAATGTTTTTTTTTTCCTTTTTGAATGTTGGATTTTTTATTTTCTGTGGGGATGTTTTATATTGAGCTATCGGCGCTGTTTGTGGATCGGAGTGTAGATTATTTTTTATAAAAATATGCAGTATTTAAAAAAAATTAGTGCTTGTAATGTGAGCTTTGCATTTTCAAATTTAAAGCCTCATGATTCTCTAAAATTTGAGGAGTGATTTGATGAGATTTTTGTCGCCCACACGTTTCACAAATTTTCAGTTTGAATATTAGACGTTGTTTAAAAGTTTCTCGTGGTTTATAGGGAAATATTTTTGCTAAATTTTGTTTGAGAGTCAGAATTTTAGCTCAGTGTGGCATACTATTTAGGCCATTAGAAAAAAGTTCGGTTTTATTAAGATTTATAATTTTTTTTTTTTAAATTTTTTTTTTAAAGATTTATAAATTTTAACCATGTTGAAAATGGGCATCAGAGTTGTTACACTATAAACAATTTACAGGTAGACTAGCTTTCTGTCCAGGCCTTTACCGTGTCAAGAAATTCCTAGGTGGGTCCTGTTGTAACTTCCAGCCTTTACTGTGTTCAAGCAAATCCTTGCTTGTTCCTGTTGTAAGCTAACCAAACTTTGGGGAATTTTAGTTTAAGTCTCGAGCTTTACCTTTACTGGGTTCATGCAAATCCTTGCTTGTTCCTGTTGTAAGCTAAGCAGGCTTTGGGGAATTTTAGTTGAATTCTCGAGCTTTACATTTTATATCAGTTCTAGGCTCTGGCAACAGAAAAAGTTACAATAAGCTTGCAATTGGGTTAGATGGGAGATCTCTTCTTAAAATACACTCAATAAACACCTTTGTTTATATTCTGCTTTACATTTTATATCACTTCTAGGCTCTGGCAACAGAAAAAGTTACAATAAGCTTGCAGTTGGGTTAGATGGGAGATCTCTTCTTAAAATCCACTCACTAAACACCTTGGTTTATATTCTCTGGTTTTTTCTTTCTGCAAACCCATCATAAATTTAACTGTCTTAAGGCTATTGAATGGTCTGGTGTGGATTTGTTGTAATTTAGAGGCTTCCTGTCGCTTTTTCTAGGATTTTGGCCTCATCTGGTTTCGGAATATCTGATAGCTCGTGAAATATTTGAATTGATTGTAAGATATTTTGTAAATCAGATACATTTAGTTTTGTTTGCTTTTGAACAGAGCGTGGGATTTACTAACCGGGTGGATTGTTATATCATAATCAGATAAACAGAAATTGTCAAAGGCAAGTTAGCAAAATGACGGTCACTCCAAAAATTTCCATTGTGGATGGCAATCTGGTTGTGCATGGGAAGACCATACTGACAGGCGTGCCAGACAATGTAATATTGACACCCGGCTCAGGAGTGGGGCTGGTGCAAGGCGCATTCATTGGGGTCACTTCCACCGAGAGCAAAAGCCATCATGTTTGCCCCATAGGGGTGCTCGAGTAAGTAACCAAAGCTTGTTCTGCTTTTTCAGGATTTTTCTGGTTTTTTTAATCTTTAGATGGTCTTTAATTTGAATCCTTCTTAATGGGTTTTCTAATTACTTTGCAGTGGTCTCCGATTTATGTGTTTGTTCCGGTTCAAGTTGTGGTGGATGACACAGCGGATGGGAAGATGTGGAAAAGATGTTCCCTTGGAAACCCAATTCATGCTTGTGGAGAGCAAGTATGGGTCTCCTCTGACTGGACAGAATGATCTCAGCGAAGATGAGCAGACCATTTACACGGTCTTCCTTCCTCTCATAGAAGGACAATTTAGAGCCGCTCTGCAAGGCAATGAAAGAGATGAAATCGAGGTCTGCCTGGAAAGTGGTAAGTAAAACTGGTCTTGACGGGATGTGATCTGATCAGCTAGGATACCACTACCTATTTAGAAATCCTTGAGAATCAGCTTATCAGGTGCCTTGGTAGAAAGTCTGGGAGTGGGTTGTTTTAAATTAATCAGAAAGCACTCAGCTACAGATCATTCCACATTGTTTGTTAGAGATTTGTCATCTTCTAGTTTCAAACAGGGATTAGTCTTAAGAGAAACAGGACCCTTGTAATCAAATGCGTTAGAGAGACCTTGCAGTCAAATGTAATATACGAGATCAGTCAAACAAGGTTCATCTTAGCAGGACCTGACATATATTAACATGAATCCCATCATTGAGTCCATCTAAACTTTACTTAGTTCATCTAAACTTCCAATGTCAAGAGAATGGATGCTAGGCACATCTTTATGTTTTTATGGGTTTTATTTGCTTCTTAATGTTTTTGTTCCTTTAGAGTTTGTGGCTGTTAAAACTTAAAACACAATTTTAATAGGTAACTATATTAGACATTGCCATCGCATACCTTTTCAGCTATTTACTGTTTTGAGTCCATCGGCCATTCTTAGTTACTTTTCGCTTGTGAACAGTAATATTTTAATTGAATTGAAGGCAAGGTCTATTAAAGTGATTTCAAACTAAGTATTTGTTTTAGGGGAGCCCTTAGAAATGGGTTTTTTCTATATTAAATTGTAGTAAAGTTTAAACGAATTTGAGTGTAATTTTGCAGGGGATTCTGCTGTAACAACCAACCAGGGACTGCTTGCAGTGTACATGCATGCAGGATTGGATCCATTTGAAGTTATTGGAGACGCTGTCAGGTATGAACTAAAGCTTAATTCCTTCAGCCTTGAGTGGCCCAATTTTCTGCATGCGTTTCTTATAAAGTTATATTGCTTTGTGCCTGTCCAGGGCCGTGGAAAGACACTTGCAAACATTTCAACACCGTGAGAAGAAAAAGGTAAAGCACGCTTTTTCTTCACCCCTGCAAGACACCCACTTATGTATGAGAAGTTTTTTTTTTGGGGTTCAACAGATAATAATTACTTCACTCACACCCCATATCAGCAGCCCCCAACCGCTATTTACATAAATGCCATTACAATTTTTCTGTACTACTATGGTGCGAGAGTAGTTGCTTGCAATAGATTTGGCTTGGGTTTTCAGGCATAACTACTACTATTTTTTTTTATTATAAGTATTCTGAGTTCTCTTCTGCTTTATGTTCATTTTCGACTTCAGTTTTGCATCAGTTTATTGGAAATGAGCTGGGCACTTTGGTCGTAATACTTTTTCGGCTATGCATCTTTCGAGAGTTCCATTGACCATTTATACCTAAATTAATTAAATTATATTGAATATGGTTACCTTAACGTTATTGCTGAATCGATCAATATTGCAAAATTTGGGCTATACTGGTGACCACAATGATTTCTGTTTTGTTTTTTTCTGGGCGTTGTATGTCGATCGGCAATTACCTTTTTAAGTTTATTAGATCATTCATTTAGATGCTTATAGACCTAGTGGGTGATCTTTTGACCATTCGGTTTAAAGTACTCTTCACTTGACAAAGTGTACTGCCCTCTTCTTGTGACAGTTGCCTGCTTTTGTAAATTGGTTTGGATGGTGCACATGGGATGCGTTTTATACTGATGTCACTGCAGAGGGTGTGGATGAAGGTTTGAAAAGGTAAGCATTTAACCTGCCTTAGTACTGATTTGAAAGGTAAGCATGAATCCTGTTTTAGTTTGGACTTGAAAAGGTAAGTAGATATCCTCTTTTTAGCTTGAATGTGCAGATGATTTGTAAATAGAATATATGTTTTATTTCAATCTGCAGTCTGTGATTTCCTTGTGATGAACTCTTTATCTTGCAGCCTTTCGGAGGGAGGCACTCCTCCTCGTTTCTTGATCATTGATGATGGTTGGCAACAGATTGGCAGTGAAGTAGAAGATCCCAAGGCCACTGTACAGGAAGGGGCACAGTAAGTTTTCACGTCCATCTGCAGATACTTTTTAATTGCATTATTGTTGTATATTTATCAAATTCTAGGGGATCACAGCCTATGAAAGCTTATTTATTGCCACTGGATCCAGCACACAAGAAACTGAGGGTGTTTTCATTGTCAGGTTTGCTAGCCGATTGACTGGAATTAAAGAGAATCAAAAGTTCCAAAAGCACCGCAAGGGAGCTGAAATAACGAAAGATCCCCCTGGCCTCAAACATGTTGTAGAAGAAGCAAAGGATCACCACAATGTCAAGTAAGTTTTATTTACTAACCCATGGTGTAGGTGGATTGGTAAGGACTGGTTTGCTTCTGAGCATAGTATTGAGACTCGGACTCAGCTCCGACTTGCCGGGCATATTTTAAGCTAGGACTAGACTTGGCTAAAAACTTGTAGAGACTCGCAGAGTTTCAATACTATGCTTCCAAGGTTGGGTGAATCCTTAAGGGGTGCAAAATTTGAATAATATATATAAGGTAGAGCCCTTTTTTTTTAGCAGGAGGCACACACCCAGGAAGGGTGTTCCCTAGGCTGGGACCAAAAATAAAAGCTTTACCTTCTACCTTTCATTTACACTATTAATTATTTGTCTTGTAAGCTTTCTATATGGAAGTAGATTGGTATAAGGTACTCACCACAGGAATGACCTGTGCAGATATGTATATGTCTGGCATGCCCTTACTGGTTACTGGGGTGGAGTCAAACCTGCTGCTGCTGGAATGGAACATTATGATACAGCTCTTGCTTACCCTGTTCAGTCCCCGGGTGTCACAGGCAATCAGCCAGATATTGTTATGGACAGTCTGTCAGTTTATGGATTAGGACTTGTCCCTCCCAAGAAGGTTTTCAATTTCTACAATGAGCTACATAGTTACCTGGCATCAGCAGGTGTGGATGGTGTGAAAGTAGATGTACAAAACATTATTGAGACTTTAGGTGCAGGCCACGGAGGCCGTGTATCTATAACAAAGCAATATCATCAAGCATTAGAGGCATCCATTACCCGCAACTTCCCTGATAACGGATGTATTGCTTGCATGTGCCACAATACTGATGGACTTTACAGGTATGTGCATTCGTACTGATTATCTTTGCATCTTTTTTGTTAAATTGTAGATACCTGATTTTCTTTAATAACAAAATTTTCAAAATGGTACCGTTGTGCAGCGCAATGCAGACAGCAGTTATGAGAGATCAGATGACTTTTATCCAAGGGATCCAGCATCACTTAGTTTGTCATGTCTGATTTTTTTTTAATAACAAATGTTCAAAAAAATTGTACTGTTGTGCAGTGCAAAGCAGACAGCAATTGTCAGAGCTTCAGATGACTTTTATCCAAGGGATCCAGCATCACATACTATCCACATTTCATCTGTTGCATACAATACTATGTTTCTTGGAGAGTTCATGTTCCCTGATTGGGATATGTTTCATGTAAGTAGGCTTTGTAACCTTTTCTTCCATGACTGAACACTGTAGTTGCACTGAAGGAGAACTGCTTTTGGAATTCAGTGCATGAACGTTACGCTTATGATTGATTACTCATGCTCTGTTGCAGAGCTTACATCCATCAGCTGAATATCATGGTGCTGCACGAGCTGCTGGTGGCTGTGCAATTTATGTCAGGTTGAATATCCCATTTCTTTATATCTTCTTGGTAATACCATTGTACGCTGTAGGGATAGTGCCTGCTAGTTTGAGATTAGTCTGCCATTAACATTGATTTCTTTACAAACCTTCCCCTGAATCTAAGTAAAACTTGGGCTCTTTCTCCTAATTGTTGGATGCATTTCTTATACGGTCTTTTGGAATTTCAGTGACAAACCCGGCATTCACAACTTTGACCTCTTGAAAAAGCTTGTCCTCCCAGATGGATCTGTGTTACGCGCACAACTGCCTGGAAGGCCAACCCGTGACTGCATCTTTGTGGATCCAGCTAGGGATGGGAAAAGGTGCAAAACTCTATAAAAGTTGCTTCATTGTTGTCAATACAATCTTGTCTTACTATTTTGCATTCTTGAACATTGCAATGATGGTTTTGTATGCAGCTTGCTGAAAATATGGAATTTAAACAAGTACACTGGATTGGTGGGTGCCTTCAATTGCCAAGGTGCAGGGTGGTGCAAAGTTGAGAAGAAGAACCGTATTCATGATAGATCTCCCATGGCCTTAACTGGTAGCGTGCGTTCTATAGATGTTGACCTCCTCCCACAAATTGCTGGTGATGGTTGGAGTGGAGATTCCGTTTTTTATGGTCACAAATCAGGTAATAATCAATTTTGCTTTTGGTGTATGCCCAGAGATTTTGCTCTTTGTTCCTGACGACTTTGTAGTCTCTGTCTCAAACATAAGGTTTTCATTCCTATTGGCATAGGATAAGCTATTTCATAAAGAAGGGAACATTGAGTTCTTTTATTCGTACATGTAAATACACTCTTTATGGAAGACCGAGCATAAACGAAAGCATTATTGATTTAATTGTTATTGACTGTTTATAGTTAATTGATGGTTGTAATTTGATTAGAAGTGAAACCCATTGAACTAGAGGACATTACTCCTGTGCACATATTGCAATGAAGTCATGATCTCTGATTTGGAGAGCTAAGCAATGATTAATACAGTAGCATGTAGGATTCTATGCAATAGCATCTGGATTTTTCAAAGATGGTCTTGAACACAAGAATGTTTTTCTCTTGCAGGGGAGTTAATTAGACTTCCAAAGGGTGCTGCTATTCCTGTCACATTGAAAGTGCTTGAATATGAGCTATATACAGTCTCTCCTATCAAGGTAAGTCCTTTGATTGATTTTTTATTGATTTACTCATATTTAAGGTGTTTGTGAGCGAGTTTAACATTTTATGGGACTTGGCTTTATGGACTAATTGTATAAGCAGCGGTAAAATCCAGTGTCTTTTAGAATGGCACTATGTTATAAGCTCTGAACAATGGAATGAAACTAATTTTGGTTTCAATGTGTGCAGAACATTACACCCCAAATTTCTTTTGCTGCGATTGGCCTTACCAACATGTTTAACTCTGGTGGAGCAATTGATGAACTGGATGTACAAGGAGAGTCCAAAAATGGAGAACTCTCTGATGGCTTTGTTGAAGTCAAAATGAAAGTTCGTGGTTGTGGTAAATTTGGGGCATATTCTACACGAAGGCCCAAACGGTGCTGGGTTGATTCACTGGAGACGGACTTCACATATGATGCTGCCATTGGTCTACTGACACTTGAAATTCCTGTACCCAAAGAGGAAATGTATAGATGGGAGGTGAAGATTGAAATTTAAGTGGCACAACTTATTCCTATGATAGGATTCGAATTACTTGTTGGCTATCATCTTGGCCACTATGCTAGAACTTCCATGTCCCTTTGAGAAGTTTGAAAATTGAATAAAACATCTGTAGGGAGTAGGTTGATGTAGAAGGATAGCTAGTTAAAGGGCGTGGCACTTCTTGTTTCTAAAATATCTGCATTTACATCTGATAATTTTTTTAGGAGTGGGTGTGAATGTAAGGAAACTTTGAATGACCAACTCCACCTGGCATTGGAACTACTAAAGTGACCACTGCTAACGTGGATACGGGTCTAAGTAAAGCTGTAAAGAGTACACAATCTTGTCTTTATAATAGAATAAGATGATGTTCAGCTTTAATGTCTTCTCCTCAATGATAATAATCTCTTTCTCAAAGGACGCTGTTAATAATGTAGATAGAATTTCTGAAATGTCCTAATGCCATTCACTCCAAACTTTTGTAGGAATATGTATGGACTAACACAACATTCTTAAATTATGGATAAGTACTTCAAACCTGCCAAGTCTGTTTAAACTTCTAATGGGATGAATGAAGTGGACCACAAGGCTGTCTACTCTTAATTTAATGTACGACCTCGGAAATGTGAATTTGGAGTTGGTGGGGTTGGAGATCTCATTGAATAATGACGACAAAGTTGGGATCTCTAGTGGGTGGGTTTGACGGGGTTCTACATCTTATTGAATGTTATTAGATTTTAAAGTGAAAACTTGTATTCATGTCCACGAAGATGCTTGAGAATTTTGACTAGAAATGTATTTTGGTTTGGTCGTCCTTTTACAATGACATTTGTGGACGTGTTGTTTGGGCTGTTGAAGTGACCCATGAAAACTCTTCTTTCCTAAACCCGCAATCAGATGGGAGTCATTCGGGTGGAAAGGTTTTTTTTGCGACTGATACAACATTTACCTTTCTTACTGAATCAACATTTACCTTTCTTGACTAAGCAGTTTGGTTAAAAACATATACATGGGGGCTTGCTCCCCCTCTCTTCCTCCCACCCGGGTGGCTAACTAATAGATAGTTGCCATTCCGCCACTAGCAATTTCGGGTTCCGCCACAATATAGTTTAGCTAATTGATTTGATTGACTTGCCGGATGCTCGAGGTATTATTGTATCTCTAAATATGTGCCGTTGTTTCAACTAGAATAGTTTGAGCATTCTTTTTAAAGATGACATCTCTTACACGTAACTACTTTTCCTAGAGACCTCTCTTCTTGATGCTGGTTTATTCTAGCTGGTCATTCAGAATAAAACTAAGGTTTAAAAGGGTATACATCTAAGGTTTAAAACGGTATACATCTACTTGAGTATATATATTATGCATTTTTGTGTTTAATTACTTTTCTTTTGAGACCTCTTTAATGTGGCTGGTCATTTTGAATGAAATGAGGATTTAGTGTATATATATATAATCTCTTTTATGTAGTTGGTCATCTAGATTAAAATTAAGGTTTAAAAGGGTATACATCTACTTGAAAGTATATATCATGCACTCTTGTGTTTAACTACTTTTTTTTTGAGACCTCTCTTTAAGGTAGCTAGTCATTTTGAATGAAACTAAGATTTATATGTGTGAAACCAAGAGAGAGAGTGTGTGTGTGTGTGTGACAGATGGAGGGTCCAAGGATAGGACTATCCTACCATGTAGCTTTAGAGTAAACACAACAAAAAACACAAAGAATGAAACAACAAATGGAGGTTTATTGACTCAATATCATGAACAATAACAACTTTTGTATGTCGGCAATATGCAGACTTCAATTGGCTCACTAGCTTGTCTCTGACTTATCAAAAAGATATAGCTTTGAAGCGCTATGCAACAATCTTAACTTTCCAAACTATCCACTAACTACCAACTTCACCACTTCACACTACTACCTCCTAATGCATCTAGTGAATGATTATATAGCAATTCCCAACTTTTCAAAGTTCAATGCTTGATGAAATGTGTAGATCGACCTAATTCCAATGGTGAAGCCTCCAATGTTGATGGATCATGTTGCAGTTCTAGTTGAAGGTGCCTCTAGTCCCATAATGCCTTGTGAGATGTGTTTTGGATAGAAAAAAGAGACTAGCCTAAGAAATTAAACTAGGTCAAAACCCTCTTCTATTAAACATTCGAACACAAATCGAGCTTGGCTACTAACCATAGAGGAGAGCCAAATTACACGAGTTTTGTTCTTTTGTTGTATAGAGGAGCATCAACCAAATTCAATCAAGTTCTGACAAACAAATAGGGCAAATAACCAAACCCTATTTGACAAGGATCAGCTAATAACTAACTGTCGGAAACAGATATTAGAAATCCAAAAGTACAATAGAGATCAAGAAGTAAAGCAAAACTTGGATCCAGATTCAGAGGAACCAAAGACTAGGGCACTTGGGCACCCTAAACCCTAATTAGGGTTTAGTAGAATCTCTAAGTTTCACCTCCAGATCTTGTCTTCAAAAGCTTGTATCTTTAACCTGCACATAAGAAAAGAGGAAAAGGTTGTGCTGTGTATAAGGGCTTGCCTTAGTCAAACCCTGTGTTAGTGTTTCCATCTCCACTACAACAATGATTAGATCCAAGAGTGCGTGCCTTAGGAGGGCAGAAGCTAGATCTGAAATATATGATAAAAATATGAATGAAAATGATAATGATTACCACAAGATGTGAAACCCTAATTTATGGAGATAATTCAAGATCATGTACCAACAAGGAGAGTGATGGAGAAGGCTTGAAACTTCCTTCAAGGCCTACAAACAAACTTTATAACATCCACAAGTAGCTAGCAATTCCAAGTATGATGAACACTTTAGCATAGAAGATCAAAACATGTGAGGAAACTCTAATTTCACCTTAGACCTCTTTTTATCATCTAGGTATAAAGTGAATTGTAAAAATCCCTTATATATATGCACTTCCGCCCACAAACCATGATTAAAACCAAATGTGGTTGATATTTACAAACTAAGGAGGTGTTCTAAGCCGACACCACAAGAGAGGGGCTAAAGGACCCATCTGGGACTAGGGCATTTGGTCCCCTAGTCCTTTAGCCCCACAAACTTTTCAAAGTGTCAAATATCATAGGCTTAGGCCAGTCCTAAGTTTATTCTACTGGGTTTATTTATCGGGATTGAGATTTTATCGTTTAATCCTCAAAAGGTGTCAAAATAGGTCATGATTAACAAAGATAAATATTTTAGGTGCCACTAGGCGCTAAACTAGGTGTAAAATGCTAGTGTCACATTTTACTCCATAAAATTTAGCCCCCACTTTAGCGTGGGTACAAACTAGTGCAGGAGCACCCTTGGTTTCAGGTGCACCTTGAGTCATAGGTTGAAATTTAGATTTTGTCATGTACATGTTGGTTTCATGATAATAAGGCCTTTTTAGGCCATGTCATGTCATTTTGGAGTCATTATTGAGTCTTCAGATGCAAGGTTGGAGGTTGGGCAAAATTGTAATTTAATGATTTGTTAAGCAATTAAACCAAAATACAGTTGGGGAACAGTTAGAATATGGTTGTAGACATTCAAATAAGCCTTGTAATATCGAAGGAAGAAGTTAGATGAAGATCTTGAAGGAGAAATACCGTTCTTGTACATTGAAATTTGTGTTTTCCTGCATTTTCTCTGAATTCTATCACGTTGTACGGACTATTACTTGACTGTATGGATTGAAGGTTGTTTGTATGTTGTGAAGGGATCTCTTACCTTTAATATGCTTTTGATTTGACTAAAATCCATTAAGGTTTGAGAAAGATATCAATATTTTGGTGAAACTAACCAGAAACCCTACCTAGGGTTACATTGGGCATTTAAAATGCATTTACTCACATTTCCTCCATGATCTGGTAATGAAACCTTGTAGTTAATTATGTTTTGATATTTTCTAACACCTTGCAAGATTTGGGGCCTGGGTGTGCATGTGTGGAAGAGGAAACAAATGACAAAAGGCTGCATTTTGGCTTGCTTGCAGTCAACAACCCTAGTAGACTTACATGGTTTGATGAATATGACTATATAGGACTGTTCATGATAGAGGGATGGTTTATTGGGACCTAGTTGGATGTATTGGATACGTAGGAACAAAGAAAATCCCATTTGAAATCAATAATTAGATAATTGTCAAGCCTAAAAGACCTATTAGGCCTAATAGAAAAGAGGACAGTTAAGATTTGCCTCAATCCTTACAAAGGAACCCTACCCCATTCTAGAATATGTTTTGTTTTGCCCAAAAGGGTATCCCAAATGGATTTTGTATTTTGGGTAGTAGGTCTGTAATGAGTTATGGTCAAAAAGACCTTTTTGAAAGGCTACAAAAATTAAGGGAAGTTTATGAAGGAAGACCTAAAAGATTGTAGGTTAAGGTGTTCTTGTGGGTGATTATAGGTTGCATTTGTCATTGTATGATCCCCTCCTTTGCATCAAATTGGTATCAAAGCAAGAGAGATCTGCGAGAAAGAATAGTGAAGTGATATTGTGGTCAAGATGCCTCCAAAAACAAATATAGTTGCTAGAGAAGTGAGTTGAAGGAGAAACATGCAAAAGAGATGAGGGAGATGAGAGAAATCTTTGAAGCTAGACTTGTTGCACTTGAAAGAAATCAGAAAAGAGGAGTGGTCACAGGAGATGAGTGACCAAGAAGATGAAGATGTGGGTGAGGAGACACCACAAGTAGAACAACAAAAAGAAAGAAATGTTGAAAAGATGAGGATAGAGAGGCTACTCAAGGTTGTCAAGAATGATGGTCCTACGGTCAAGATGAAACTCCCAATGTATTTAGGGAGTCTAAATACTGAAGAACTCCTAGATTGGATAGGAGAAATGGACAAATACTTTGATTTTGAAGAGATACCTGAGGGGCAACAAGTGAAGTTGGCAAGAACAAAGTTGAAGGGTCATGCATCCCTTTGGTGGGACTATGTGCAAGATGAGAGAAGAAAGCGGGGCAAATCCAAAATCACCTCTTGGAACAGAATGATTGCAAACTTGAAAGGTCAATTTCTACCTAGTGATTATGCCACTCAATTGCATAGGCAATTACAAAATTTGAGACAAAAAGATATGGATGTAAAGACATATACAAAGGAGTTCTATAAACTAAGCATTAAATTAGGCCATATGGAGGATGAATTTGACAAAGTTACAAGGTATTTGAATGGGCTAAAATATAGCCTACTAGATGAATTAAGTCTCACAAATCCAAGAACAGTAGAAGAATGCTATCAGTTGGCCATGAAGGCTAAAGAGAAGTTGAAAAGAAGACAAGAGAAACAAAGTAGAGGTAGGGGAAGGATTTTTAGAGGAAGAGGATCATTTGTTGATTCAGGACAGTCACATGAGAGTCAAGGAGAGACAAGTAATTCTCAAGAACAAGTCTTAGAATCAAGGGGTAATTTTAGGGGCATAAGATCATATTTTAGGGGCAGATTTGAGAGTAGAGGAGGACCAAGTGGATTCACTAGGAAATGTTATAAATGCAACAAATTTGCAGGTCACCAAGCATGGCAATGCCATGCAGTGAAGAACAGTCATTTACTTCAAGTTTGGGGGTGAAAGGAGGAATCAAATTGCACAAGGTGAGGATAATGAAAGTGTCAATTCTCCATCATACAATGCTGATCTAGAAGTTGGGGAGTCCTTCTTGATGAGAAGAACCTTGATCAAAGTGCCCATGGAGAAGGAACCACCTCAAAGAAATTCTCTCTTCAAGACTACATGCCAATGCCAAGGTAAATGTTGTAAAGTTGTCATTGATTCTGGTAATACTGATAACTTGGTTTCTATTGAAATGGTAGATAAGTTAAAATTGAAAAGACTACCCCATGCCACTCCATATAAGGTCTCATGGCTAAATAAAGGGCAACAAGTGTTAGTTAATGAGCAATGTTAGGTAGAATTCCAAATAGGGGGATAAAAGGACAAAGTGTTGTGTGATGTCATTCCAGTGGATGTTTGCCATATGCTTCTTGGTAGGCCTTGGCAGTATGATAGAAAATTAGTTCATGATGGTAGGAAAAACACCTATGCCATAGAAAAGGATGGGATTTCTTACACCTTAACACCTTTGAAAGAAGAAAGTCAAGAATCACAAGTGGGTTCTAGAGTCATGTTGGTAAATGAGAAGGAGTTCATACAAACCATAGAAAAGGAGGACAAGGGCTTAGCAAGAATAAACAAACCTAGGACTGTTATGACAACAAGTAAGGTTGATAAGTCATCATTGGAGGTCCAAGATTTGTTACAGGAGCATGTTGATATAATGGTAGATGACATCCCATGGAGAGGCATCAGTCCTCATATAGTGTTGCTATAATGGGAAGGAAAATTTTTCAGTTTAGTTAGAGATGCTAAGTATTTGCAATTAGCACATGAAGATATAACCCAAGTTAGCTTTCCATTGTTTGAGGAATTTGGTGAATGCAACCCAATACAAGATGGTGTGACTAATATATATAGGGAAAGGAAGAAGGCCATTCACTATGCAAATTCCATAGAGAAGGTAGAACTAAACATTTCAAATTTGGGAGACAAAGTTTATGTTGTTGACTTTCAGACCAAGCCCCTTCAATCAATAGATGACATGTTGAAAGGATCACTAGATAAGTGTGGCAAACATGACATGATTGCAATGTGGGAGTCTTTTCACAATTTGAGTAGAGGTAACAGAGGTGCAGTTCATGCAACAAGATCAAGGAAACATAACTTATTGGATGTGGATTCTCAGTTGGATGGCAAGGGGTAGGGGAGTGAAAGACCTAAGGTCAAAATGAAACCAAGTTTGGAACAAAGGATTGTTAAAATCCCTTTGGACACTTCTGAAGTTGAATGTGAGCCATGGTTTTTCAAAGACAGTTATAATGCACATGAATTGAATGGAAGGGAAAGAACTTATGTTGGCGAATCATTTTTAGACCTTACCTTTGTAGAGATTCAAGAGCATAGTCTTCAGAAATCTACCAATGAAGACACTCCTAATGGGGATCTAGAAATTACTAAAAGAGAGCAAATTTCTATTACAATGCAAGGAGTCCATCATCAAGGCAGGGAGAAGCTACAAATTGGAGTTAACAGATGCAAGCAAAGGACAGTTGTGAGTAGAAGAGCAGTTGATTTCTAGGTTGAAGATTTAGTTTCTAATTTGCACCCTTTACAAGGGGATGTTATTGAAGGATTGCCTAATGCAGATGCTACTTAGATGTTTGAGGATGATATTATCAGGCATGGATTTATTGTTGCAGGTCTTAACTCAAGGGGGACTTGAGTTCTTTTCTCCTCTAGGGAGTATGGTGCAGGGGCACCCTTGGTTTCAGGTGCACCTTGAGTCATAGGTTGAAATTTTGGATTTTGTCATGTAGATGTTGGTTTCATGCTAATAAGGCATTTTTAGGTCATGTCATGTCATTTTGGAGTCATTGTTGAGCCTTTAGATGCAAGGTTGGAGGTTGGGCAAAATTATAATTTAATGATTTGTTAAACAATTAAACCAAAATATAGTTGGGGGATAGTTAGAATATGGTTGTAGACATTCAAATAAGCCTTGTAATCTCAAAGGAAGAGGTTAGATGAAGATCTTGAAGGAGAAATACCATTCTTGCACGCTAAAATATGTGTTTTCCTGCATTTTCTTTGAATTATGTTACACTGTATGGATTGTTACTTGACTGTATGGATTGAAGATTGTTTGTATGTTGTCAAGGGATCTCTTACCTTTAATATGCTTTTGATTTGACTAAAATCCATTAAGGTTTGAGAGAGATATCAATATTTTGGTGAAATTAACCAAAAACCCTACCTAGGGTTACAGTGCGCATTTAAAATGCATTTACTCATGTTTCCTCCATGATTTGGTAATGAAACCTTGTAGTTAATTCTATTTTGATGTTTTCTAACACCTTGCAAGATTTGGGGCCTAGGTGTGCACATGTGGAAGAGGAAACAAATGACAAAAGGCTACATTTTGGCTTGTTTGCAGTCAACAACCCTAGTAGACTTAGAGGGTTTGATGAATATGACTATATAGGACTGTTCATGACAAAGGGATGGTTTATTGAGACCTAGTTGGATGTATTGGATGTGTAGGAACAAAGAAAATCCCATTTGAAATGAAGAATTAGATGATTGTCAAACCTAAGAGACCTATTAGGCCTAATAGAAAAGAGGACAATCAAGATTTGCCTCAATCCTTACAAAGGAACCCTACCCCATTCTAGAATATGTTTTGTTTTGCCCAAAAGGGTATCCCAAACAGATTTTGTATTTTGGGTAGTAGTCCTGTAACAAGAGTTATGGTCAAAAAGGTCTTTTTGAAATACTACAAGGATTATGGGCAATTTATGAAGGAAGACCTAAAAGATTGTAGGTCAAGAGGCTCTTGTGGGTGATTATAGGTTGCATTTGTCATTGTATGATCCCCTCCTCTACATCACAAACTTACATTCAAACTCACACTAAAGGAGGGAGAAGATAGATTCCAAACACGAAAACATAGAAGCCAAAGAATTCTGCCAAGTTGTGGACCATTAGTAGCCCCCAAGCTTATGATTCTAAGGTTTTTGATTAAGTCAGCTTAAAAAGAGGGCCCAGAACTGTATACAAAATGGCCCCAAGGGCAAAACAAGACCTTACGAAAGCCAAAAACAACACATTAACAATTCATAAACAGTTGATAAACAACACTAAAACATGAACATACTGATGAGCCAAATAATTGACTCATTTAATTATCAATATTTTCATGCTCTGATAAACTTTTAAAAACATATTGGCATATAAATACATATTATTATAAATATAGTTATCTTGAGAATCTATTATGCTTATGTTTTGTTTCCATTATGCTTTGATGAAATCTCTTTAATTTTGATACTTGAAAGACATTTTCTATGTGTATATCTCATAATTTGTGGTATAAGTTGTGGATGTTAAATAAGGATTGCAGTAGTTGAACTTCAACTAAACTCCATATAGCTCCGGAGGCCAATACTTCCTAAGTGTCATCCTCCCCTAAGTCGATGACTTCCAATAAACGCTCCTGGAGACCTTCTAAAACCTGCAACATGTCCAAACCAGCACCTCAATCCTTGCCGCAACTCTTGATCACAACACCATGTCACTGAACTTGGTGACCCAGATAATTGATCGAAGACATCAGTTCCAGCTATTGCTAGCACTAGGCACCCCACTGTTTTAGGGAACTCATGGAGTTCGCCCTACTAATCGCCTTACTCAAATCATGGATCTGGAGTTCCTTGCAACTGATTGTGTAGTCAAGCAAATAATACAGTTGGCTGTTCTAGTTCCAATTCATAGGAATTAGTTAGTAACTAGATTTTCCTTTCAATAAGCATGCAACTAGTTGTTCCAGTTCACCGCAGTTAGACTCGCAATTAGTATCTCTTTCCAATAAGGCTCGATTGTATAAGTAGAAGAGCCATTGCACCTTTTTAGGTTAGTTCCTATTTTTCATCAATTAGATGTTCATCGCAGTTTGTTTTTAGCAGAAGGAAAACTTCTGAGTTTAGGCATGTACATTCTTTGAATGAGAATAGAATGCAAATGAAGGGAGATTTCTTTTGAAAGAAGTTGTTAAGCAAAGAGGATCATCTCTAGCTGGGAAAGTAGGGCCTGCTTCCCCATCTTGGAGGAGATCTCTCGGTATTCTGTTTGTGTTATTTTTGTTCCTGTTAATTTCCTTGCAAAAAATTGTTATATGTGTTGTTTCCTGTTATCTGTTCTCACTTACAGGTTTATTCTTCAAAAATAGAAAATCATAAAAATTAGATTTGTTATCTCTTTAAGCATTGTGATGTTCAGAGTATTGCATGGCTAAGAAGTAACAATAGATTTCATTTCTTTTCATCTCTCATTTCCGCAAGTGTTTTTATTTCTAGCAACTAGATTAACCCTTCATTTTAGTACTTGTGTTTATTTCAAGAAAATAGATTAGTGTTTATTTCAACAATGTTAGAGTAGTTTCGTTCCAAGCAAGAGTGTTTCTTTTCAAGCAAATTAAGGTAGTTTATTTCATGAGCAAGAAGATAAAAAATCCAACTGTGTAAGGGTCCCTAAACCGATCCTTGGTCCTCAACCATTCCATTCAAAAAACCCCCCAACAAACAGTCTTATCACAGATCGCTTTAGACACCTCCAGATTGATAAAGATTAAATGATGATGTATTAACAAAGCCTACTTCGACCTCATCACATACTATAATCAAAAACAACAAAAGGACCCAAAGACCAGCTAGGGATTCTCAGTGATCCCATACTTGGACAGGAACTTGAACATGTGCTTGTAATCCCCCATACTATCAACTCCAATTCCCTTGACCTTATCATCAAAATCTTTGACAGCATAGAACACAGAGGTCATGCGGTGTAGTGCTTTAGCAGCAAATTCTGACATAACCCACCACTTCTTCTGCAGCTTCTCCATCTTGTCTTTGAGCTCAACAACATCTTTGGTCATTTTGGTACACATAGATCAACCTCCTTTGTCACCTTTGTGTTCCTGGAATTCCTCCACATCATCCTCCTCATCATTAGAATATGGTAAATTCAGCTTAGGGAAGTGGCTAGTCTCCTCTTCCTCATGATAAGACTCCATAGGAGTCTTGTCCTCCCCTTCACCCAAAGTATCTTCAACAAATTTAGAATCCCTTGATAGTTCCACACCTTGCAGATTGGAAAAATGTATGCCAACTATCTAGCTCAATCTTCTGATACCTGGCACGGGGTTACCAACAACACCTAAATCTCCACCTTCCCCCATTTTAACAATAATCTCTAGATCAATAAACTTCAAAGCAACCATATCCTTCTAAACTTTTGCTTTCCCAACTTTGGCCTTTTTGTGAAGTTGAATTTCCTCCTCCTCCTCAATATCCAATCCCCTCTTCCCCACTACTGCAACATCCTTCTTAACATCTTGGACCGAGGATTTGTTCTTTTGACTGGACTTTTTGTGTGTGGATTTACTTTTTGACTTAGAGCCCGATTTGGGGACAAGGGTACCCACTGGTGAGGAATCACATACTTCTTTGATTCTGAGCCCGTCATTAGGGACACTAGGGCAAGGGGCTGTGATTTTGGGGACCCCGACAAATTTTTTACCCTTGCTCTTAGACCCGAGGTCAATAGTGGCCAGAATCGGAGAGGATAGCTTAGGATTCTAAGGTTGCAAACACATAAGCAAAGGGATTTTCAAACATGCAAGACATTGTAACATAATTCACACATGTGGAGTACAAAAAGCATACATAGGAATACATGCAAGAGACATGCCATACATGAAGGTAATACATGCCATACACAATGTATACATGCTAGACACGAAGCATACACATAAGATATATGGTTTCATTAAGGAATACAAGTTAAAACAATACATAAAGCAAACAAACATAGAAAGAAACACAAGACACATGACTCTGACACTAGCTTGCTCTATCGCTAGGGGTTATGTGAAAACAAGTTCCTTCATGGATCACACACTAGTAAGGACCATCGAAGATATAACCCAAGTTAGCTTTCCATTGTTTAAGCAATTTGGTGAATGCAATGAATGCAACCCAATACAAGATGGTGTGACTGATACAGATAGAGAAAGGAAGAAGGTAATTCACTATGCAAATTCCATAGAGAAGGCAGAACTAAACATTTGAGACTTGGGAGACCAAGTTTATGTTGTTGACTTTCAGACCAAGCCCCTTCAATCAATAGTTGACATGTTGAACGGATCACTGGATAAGTGTGGAAAACATGATATGGCTGCAATGTGGGAGTCTTTTCACAATTTGAGTAGAGGTAACAGAGGTGCAGATCATGCAGTAAGAT
Source organism: Cunninghamia lanceolata (assembly GCA_027924645.1). Classification (NCBI taxonomy): domain Eukaryota; kingdom Viridiplantae; phylum Streptophyta; class Pinopsida; order Cupressales; family Cupressaceae; genus Cunninghamia; species Cunninghamia lanceolata. The sequence goes on along the minus strand of BSBN01000158.1, from coordinate 5,720,359 downwards.
CAAGGCAACATAACTTTTTGGATGTGGATTTTCAGTTGGATGATAAGGGGCAGGGGAGTGAAAGACCTAAGGTCAAAATGAAATCAAGTTTGGAACAAAGGATTGTTAAACTCCCTTTGGACACTTCTAAAGTTGAATGTGAGCCATGGTTTTTCAAAGACAGTTGTGATGCACATGAATTGAATTGAAGGGAAAGAACATATGTTGGTGACTCATTTTCAAACCCTACCTTTGTAGAGATTCAAGAACATAGTCTTCAGAAATCTACCAATGAAGACACTCCTAATGGGGATCTAGAAATTACTAAAAGAGAACAAATTTCTATTACAATGCAAGGAGTCCATCAACAAGGCAGGGAGCAACTACAAATTGGAGTTAACAGATGCAAACAAAGGATAGTTGTGAGTAGAAGAGTAGTTGATTTCTAGGTTGAAGATTTAGTTTCTGAATTGCACCCTTCACAAGGGGATGTTATTGCAGGACTGCCTAATGCAGATGCTATTGTTTGAGGATGATATCATCAGGTATGGATTTATTGTTGCAAGTCTTAACTCAAGGGGGACTTGAGTTCTTTTCTCCTTTGGGGAGTATGGTGCAGGGGCACCCTTGGTTTCAGATGCACCTTGAGTCATAGGTTGAAATTTTGGATTTTGTCATGTAGATGTTGGTTTCATGCTAATAAGTCATTTTTAGGCCATGTCATGTCATTTTGGAGTCATTGTTGGGTCTTTCATTTGGAGTCATTGTTGAGTCTTTAGATGCAAGGTTGGAGGTTGGGAAAAATTGTAATTTAATGATTTGTTAAACAATTAAACAAAAATACAGCTGGGGGATAGTTAGAATATGGTTATAGATATTCAAATAAGCCTTGTAATCTGAAAGGAAGAGGTTAGATGAAGATCTTGAATGAGAAATACCATTCTTGCACATTGAAATCTATGTTTCCTACATTTTCTCTGAATTCTATCACACTGTACAGACTGTTACTTGATTGTACGGACTGAAGGTTGTTTGTATGTTGTGAAGGGGTCTCTTACCTTTAATATGCTTTTGATTTGACTAAACTCCATTAAGGTTTGAGAAAGATATCAATATTTTGGTGAAATTAACTAGAAGCCCTATCTAGGGTTACAATGGGCATTTAAAATGCATTTAATCACATTTCCTTAATGATCTGGTAATGAAACCTTGTAGTTAATTATGTTTTGATGTTTTCTAACACCTTACAAGATTTGGGGCCTGGGTGTGCATGTGTGGAAGAGGAAACAAATGACAAAAGGTTGCATTTTGGCTTGTTTACAGTCAACAACCCTAGTAGACTAGGACTTCATGACAGAGGGATGGTTTATTGGGACCTAGTATGATGTACTAGATGTGTAGGAACAAAGAAAATCCCATTTGAAATCAAGAATTAGATGATTTTCAAGCCTAAGAGACCTATTAGGCCTAATAGAAAAGAGGATAGTCAATATTTGCCTCAATCCTTACAAAGGAACCCTACCCCATTCTTGAATATGCTTTGTTTTGAACAAAAAGGTATCCCAAATGGATTTTGTATTTTGGGTAGAAGGTCTGTAACAAGAGTTATGGTCAAAAAGGTCTTTTTGAAAGGCGACAAGGATTAAGGGCAGTTTAAGAAGGAAGACCTAAAAGATTGTAGGTCAAGGGGTTCTTGTGGGTGATTATAGGTTGCATTTGTAATTATATGATCCCCTCCTTTGCATCACAAACTTACATTTGAACTCACACTAAAGGAGGGAGAAGACAGATTCGAAACACGAAAACATAGAAGCCAACGAATTCTTCCATGTTGTGGACCATTAGTAGCCCCCAAGTTTAAGATTCTAAGGTTTTTGATTAAGTCAGCTAGAAAAGAGGATCCATAACTATAAACGAAATGGCCCCAAGGGAAAAACAAGACCTTACGAAAGCCAAAAACAACACATTAACAATTCATAAACAATTGATAAACAACACCAAAACATGAACATACTATAATCAAAACCAACAAAAGGACCCAAAGACCAGCTAGGGATTTTTAGTGATCCCTTACTTGGACAAGAACTTGAATATGTCCTTGTAATCCTCCATACTATCAACTCCAATTCCCTTGACCTTATCATCAAAATCTTTGGCAGCATAGAATATAGAGGCCGTGCGGTGTAGTGCTTTAGCAGCAAATTATGACATAACCCACCACTTCTTCTATAGCTTCTCCATCTTGTCTTTGAGCTCAACAACATCTTTGGTCATTTTGGTACACATAGATCAACCTCCTTTGTCACCTTCGTGTTCCTGGACTTCCTCCACATCATCCTCCTCATCATCAAAATATGGTAATTTCAGCTCAGGGAAGTGAGTGGTCTCCTCTTCCTCATGATAAGACTCCGTAGGAGTCTCATCCTCCCCTTCACCCAAAGTATATTCAACAAATTTAGAATCCCTTGATAGTTCCACACCTTGCAGATTGGCAAAATGTATGCCAACTATCTAGCTTGATCTTCTAACACCTTGCACGGGGTTACCAACAGCACCCAAATCTCCACCTTACCCCTTTTTAACAATAATCTCTAGATCAATAAACTTCAAAGCAATCGCATCCTTATGAACTTTTGCTTTCCCAACTTTGGCCTTTTTGTGAAGTTGAATTTCCTCCTCAATATCCAATCCCCTCTTCCCCACTACCGCAACATCCTTCTTAACATCTTGGAACGAGGATTTGTTTTTTTTGCTGGACTTTTTGGGTGTGGTTTTACTTTTTGACTTAGAGCCCAATTTGGGGACAAGGGTACCCACTAGTGAGGAATCACAGACTTCTTCAATTCTGAGCCCATCATCAGGGACACTAGGGCAAAGGGTCCTGATTTTGGGAGCCCCGACAAAATTTTTACCCTTGCCCTTAGACCCGAGGTCAATAGTGGCTAGAATCAGAGAGGATAGCTTAGGATTCTAAGGTTGCAAACACATAAGCAAAGGGATTTTCAAACACACAAGACATTGTAACATAATTCACAGATGTGGAGTACTAAAAGCAGACATAGGAATACATGCAAGAGACATGCCATACATGAAGGTAATAGATGCCATACACAATGCATACACGCTAGACACGAAGCATACACATAGTACACATGGATTCATTAAGGAATATAAGTTAAAACAATACATCAAGCAAACAAACATAGAAAGAAACACACAAGGCACATGACTCTAACACTAGCTTGCTCTGTCACTAGGAGTTATGTGAAAAGAAGTTCCTTCATGGATCACACACTAGTAAGGATTGCCGAAGATATAACCCAAGTTAGCTTTCCATTGTTTGAACAATTTGGTGAATGCAACGAATGCAACCCAATACAAGATGGTATGACTGATATAGATAGGGAAAGGAAGAAGGCCATTCACTATGCAAATTCTATAGAGAAGGCAGAACTAAACATTTCAGATTTGGGAGACAAAGTTTATGTTTTTACTTTTAGACCAAGCCCCTTCAATCAACAATTGACATGTTGAAAGGATCACTAGATAAGTGTGGCAAACATGACATGGCTGTAATGTGGGAGTCTTTTCACAATTTAAGTAGAGGTAACAGAGGTGTAGATCATGTAGCAAGATCAAGGCAACATAACTTTTTGGATGTGGATTCTCAATTGGATGGAAAGGGGCAAGGGAGTGAAAGACCTAAGGTCAAAATGAAACCAAGTTTGGAACAAAGGATTGTTAAAATCCCTTTGGACACTTCTAAAGTTGAATGTGAGCCATGGTTTTTCAAAGACAGTTATGGTGCACATGAATTGAATGGAAGGGAAAGAACTTATGTTGGTGAATCATTTTCAGACCCTACCATTGTAGAGATTCAAGAGCATAGTCTTCAGAAATATACCAATGAAGATACTCCTAATGGGGATCTAGAAATTACTAAAAGAGAGCAAATTTCTATTACAATGCAAGGAGTCCATCAACAAGGCAGGGAGCAACTAAAAATTTGAGTTAACAAATGTAAGCAAAGGACAATTGTGAGTAGAAGAGCAGTTGATTTCTAGGTTGAAGATTTAGTTTCTGATTTGCACCCTTCACAAGGGGATGTTATTGCAGGATTGCCTAATGTAGATGCTACTTGGATGTTTGAGGATGATATTATCAGGCATGGATTTATTATTGCAGGTCTTAACTCAAGGGGGACTTGAGTTCTTTTCTCCTTTGGGGAGTATGGTGCAGGGGCACCCTTGGTTTCAGGTGCACCTTGAGTCATAGGTTGAAATTTTGGATGTTGTCATGTAGATGTTGGTTTCATGCTAATAAGGCATTTTTAGGCCATGTTATGTCATTTTGGAGTCATTGTTGTGTCTTTCATTTGGAGTCATTGTTGAGTCTTTAGATGCAAGGTCGGAGGTTGGGAAAAATTGTAATTTAATGATTTGTTAAACAATTAAACCAAAATACAGTTGAGGGATAGTTAGAATATGGTTGTAGACATTAAAATAAGCCTTGTAATCTCAAAGGAAGAGGTTAGATGAAGATCTTGAAGGATAAATAACATTCTTGCACATTGAAATCTGTGTTTTCTTGCATTTTCTCTGAATTATGTCACGCTGTACAAACTATTACTTGACTATACGGACTAAAGGCTATTTGTATGTTGTGAAGGGATCTCTTACCTTAAATATGCTTTTGATTTGACTAAAATCCATTAAGGTTTGATAAAGATATCAATATTTTGGTGAAATTAACCAGAAACCCTACCTAGGGTTATATTGGGCATTTAAAATGCATTTACTCATGTTTCCTCCATGATTTGGTAATGAAACCTTGTAGTTAATTCTATTTTGATGTTTTCTAACACATTTCAAGATTTGGGGCTTGGTGTGCATGTGTGGAAGAGGAAACAAATGATAGAAGGCTGCATTTTGGCTTGTTTGCAGTCAACAACCCTAGTAGACTTAGAGGGTTTGATGAATATGACTATATAGGATTTTTCATGATAGAGTGATGGTTTATTGGGACCTAGTTGGATGTATTGGATGTGTAGGAACAAAGAAAATCTCATTTGAAATCAAGAATTAGATGATTGTCAAGCTGAAGAGACCTATTAGGCCTAATAGAAAAGAGGACAGTCAAGATTTGCCTCAATCCTTACAAAGGAACCCTACCCCATTTATGTTTTGTTTTGCAAAAAAGGGTATCCCAAATGGATTTTGTATTTTGGGTAGTAGGTCTGTAACAAGAGTTATTGTCAAAAAGGTCTTTTTGGAAGGCTACAAGGATTAAGGGTAGTTTATGAAGAAAGACCTAAAAGATTGTAGGTCAAGGGGTTCTTGTGGGTGATTATAGGTTGCATTTTTCATTGCATGATCCCCTCTTCTGCATCACAAACTTACATTCAAACTCACACTAAAGGAGGGAGAAGACAGATTCGAAACACGAAAACATAGAAGCCAAAGAATTCTGCCATGTTGTGGACCATTAGTAGCCCCCAAGATTAGGATTCTAAGGTTTTTGATTAAGTCAGCTGGAAAAGAGGGTCCAGAACTATATACAAAATGGCCCCAAGGGCAAAACAAGACCTTACAAAATCCAAAAGCAACACATTAACAGTTCATAAACAACTGATAAACAACACCAAAACATGAACATACTATAATCAAAAACAACAAAAGGACCCAAAGACCAGCTAGGGATTATCAGTGATCCCATACTTGGATAGAAAATTAAACATGTCCTTGTAATCCCCCATACTATCAACTCCAATTCCCTTGACCTTGTCATCAAAATCTTTGAAATCATAGAACACAAAGGCCGCGTGGTGTAGTGCTTTAGTAGCAAATTCTGACATAACCCACCACTTCTTATGCAGCTTCTCCATCTTGTCTTTGAGATCAACAACATCTTTGGTCATTTTGGTACACATAGATCAACCTCCTTTGTCACCTTTGTGTTCCTGGACATCTTCCACATCATCCTCCTCATCATCAGAATATGGTAAATTTAGCTAGGGAAGTGGTTGGTCTCCTCTTCCTCATGATAAGACTACGTAGGAGTCTCATCCTCCCCTTCACCCAAAGTATCTTCAACTAATTTAGAATCCCTCGATAGTTCCACACCTTGTAGATTGGTAAAATGTATGCCAACTATCTAGCTCGATCTTCTAACACCTTGCACAGGGTTACCAACAGCACCTAAATCTCCACCTTCCCCCTTTTTAGCAATAATATCTAGATCAATAAACTTCAAAGCAACTGCATCCTTCTTAACTTTTGCTTTCCCAACTTTGGCCTTTTTGTGAAGTTGAATTTCCTCCTCCTCCTCCATATCCAATCCCCTCTTCCCCACTACTGCAGCATCCTTTTTAACATCTTGGACTGGCAATTTGTTCTTTTTGCTAGACTTTTTGGGTGTGGTTTTACTTTTTGACTTAGAGCCCAATTTGGGGATAGGGATACCCACTAGTGAGGAATCACAAACTTCTTTGATTTTGAGCCTGTCATCAGGGACACTACGGCAAAGGGTCGTGATTTTGGGGGCCCTGACAAATTTTTTACCCTTGCCCTTAGACCCGAGGTCAATAGTGGCCAGAATTGGAGTGGATAGCTTAGGATTCTAAGGTTGCAAACACATAAGCAAAGGGATTTTCAAACACACAAGACATTGTAACATAATTCACAGATGTGGAGTACTAAAAGCATACATAGGAATACATGCAAGAGACATGCCACACACGAAGGTAATACATGCCATACACAATGTATACACGCTAGACACAAAGCATACATATGTTAGGGTTAGCCGACATAAGATATCAATTAAATCCAAATAAAGATTAAACAGAGGAATGGAAATACACAGAAATAATAACAGAGAGAGACAAGTTTTAATGTGGTTCACCCAAACTCGGGCTACATCCACCAAATAGATAGTCCAATATTATTATCCAGTAAATCAAACCGATTACAACCAGCAATCCCTGCAACTCAATACCGCTACAAATGCTAGAATACATCAATGGAAACCCTAACCCTTAGCCATTTTTATCATGACTTTTTTCGGTTACAAAAAATAGGGTTTTTTATGTCGGCCAATGAAAAAAAAAACTCCTGATGCCTTAATAAAATAATAAAAAACCATGTGAGGTTTCGGGGGCATTTCCCCCGAGCCCCCACGGGGGCACTACCCCTCGACCCTGCCCTGTATTGCGACAGGGAGTGCACTAGGGGCGCTGCCCCTGGACCCCACAAGGGGCGTTGCCCCTTGACCTCGTCTTGGGGGCGCTGCCCCTTGACCCCGTAGGAACTTGGGGGGAAATCGTGTTGATAAAGGTGGGGTTAATTTAACCTCCAAGTCTGATTAGGCTCCATATATCAACAACACATAAGACACATGTCAAGAAAATAAAAATAGCAAGAAACACACAAGGCACATGACTCTGACACTAGCTTGCTCTGTCGCTAGGGGTTATGTGAAAAGAAGTTCCTTCATGGATCACATACTAGTAGGGATTGCCGAATTAATAGATGACCACGGCAAGTCACATGAAGCATGAAGCACATGGGCTAGGTAACTTCTTTGTACTAGGTGGCTCATGGACCAAAATGAAACATCACAACCTAGTGAGGACCACTGAATCACTAGGTGAGTCGCATGCATACTATATAAACAAGTATATAATCAAAAGGAGGGCATAGAATGATGTATGCCCCCACCTTAAAGTGATTGCTAACTCCTATTAGGAAGCAATTTCTTTAAGATAGAATAAACCACAAGATAGACACGAGAGCTTTCCAAAATCACATGCCCATAAGATATGTGCCCAAAAAATACATTGCAACAAGGGGTTGCCCCCATAAAGGCAAACCAAGGTGATGCTATGAGCATGATACACAATGGCTTGTGTAGTCATGGTATGATGTCGAGCATAGAAACAAGGTGTCACATAAATCAAAAACATATAAGTAAAGAGAACTAACACAAAGGGATCTACCTAATTGGTTTTAGTATATGAATGCTTGTATAATAGGAGATATGTTGAGACTAAATATATTTGGAATTGTCATCATCCACTAGTTGGTAGAACTATAGAGGCAAAGGAAAAAATATCACATGAAATCAAATAAAAACCCTTTGCATCAACAAGGGAGAATGCCAAAGCATCCTATGCCTTGCATCTTCCCTGAAGGACACAACAACAATGCAAATTACGATGCATAGAAGAATGATGATACAAATAGAGAGAATGTCACAACAAATTTCAATCCCTTTGTGTCCTTGCACCTACAAGGGTGTCAAGGCTCATCCAAAGAGAGATGAACAACAAAACATAACTATAAAGCATCAAGCAACATATTATGGGGGAAAACAATCACATGCACTCATAACATAATAAAAATAAGGGACGACACTTGCGAGTCAACCTAAAGCAAATCCTCCTCCTCCCAATCTTGCTCAACATCCATTTGGACAGGTGGACAAGATGCAAGAGGAACTATAGCAAGTGTGGTATAAGGAACAAGAGCCATACCTATACCAGTATTATATTCAGATTCACTATCTGAATATAGAATGATAGGTTCCACAATGGGTTGTGAATCTTTCTCTTTCTCTAGAGGAGACAAAACACTAGTATATGTGTCTTTTGCATCTGTTGGTGATAAACACTTGTAAGGATGGAGATTGTCCTCTCCTACAACAAGGCAAGCCATAATACGATGACACTTTTTTCTTTCTCTCTCAATTTTATTCCACTAGCTTTATTTGTGATATTTGTGAGGGGAGCCATAGTGTCTTCCAATGTGGGTTCCTTTACTTCCTTTGCTTTGAGAACATTAGAAGAAACCAGAAGAACCACCAAAGGCTAAGAGACAACGGGGGAAGGGTTCCTCAATGCTGGTTGCTCTTCCTTCTCAACTTGTGAAACAGGATGAAGTACTTTAGCATCCCCAAGCAATTGAAAAACCTCAGGAAATAACATACATGCAATTGATTGATTTCCATTAGTCTCCACGGAGGCAGGTGGACAAAGGTAATAGTGTGATTGAGGGAAGGTATTTTTTTTCTCAGAGTTTGCCTCATTGTCCTTTAAGGGATGGTGGAAGGGGAGCCTCAACATACTACCAGATGCTCGGGGACGGAGGTTCAAGGACATCACAAGGAGCTATGTTACTAAGTGATAACTCTATTATTTTCTTTGCTTTAAACTTTTGATATGACAAGAAGAATAAATCCTCTTTAGCTTGAGCAACTCCAACTGGTGGTGGCCAGAAGTAGTCAAGTGTAAAATGTTTATGTCGAGGAACAGGCAGGTATTGACTATGATGTACAACATGAACACGCCACTCAAATGGAAACTTTAAGCACTTATGAACCATATAGGGGACTGCCTTTATGGAGTAGAGCCACGGGTGGCCCAACTTCACATGAAAGGAATCCAATGTAAGAATGATGACAAAATTAACATCCAAGGTTCTTGGTCCAACCTTAACTTCAAGAGTTAAGGCACCAATAGTTGGAAGGATAGACCCATCATGTGCTTTAGTTGTGATGTTTGATACATCATAGTGGTCATGATGTAGACCATGCATGTAGATAAACTTTTCAGTTACTACATCTACCATGCATATTAGATCTGTCATAGCACCTCGAATGGGTTTATCATTGATTCAAATAGTAATGTAAAGAGGTCCAACAAGAGCTTCAATAGTATCATCATGTGGAGTAAAAGATATAGCAGGTTTTGATTCCACTCTCTTTATGAGGGTGGGCATCCACCATGCAAATATCACCTTCATAATCTTGTTCTTGAGATAGATTTATAACATTAGATTCATGATGAGGTAAAGGATCAGTATATATTTGGAGATTTTGATTAGGAGCAGCCACTAATTTATCCCCTTTGTCATTCACACTAGCAACCTAGATGACAGTGGAATCAATGAGGTCTTGAATTTCATGTTTAAGATGCATATATCTTTCAATGTCATGGCCAACAAAGTGGTGAAATTGACAAAAGGCCTTCAAATCAAAGGAAGATGATTGCATCTTGCTTGGATTGAGAGGTCTAACGAGTGGAAGCTTGATGAGGTTGTTGTTCAAAAGTTGTGTCATTATAGAGTAACTTGAGACTTCGATAATGGTGTGAAGTGTCTTGTTTTTTGTTTCAATGTATCAGGGGAGGGAGCAGGAGATGACGCTGCCACCACATGTTTTCTTATGTTACTAGCTGAAATTGCATTTATCTTGATGAAGTTTTTGTTGTGTCTTTTGAATGAGTGATTGTGAGAGGCTTTGGATTGACCAACTAGAGCCGAAGAGGGATCATGGCCATGTTGACTTGCCAAAAGTTGGTAATCATGGAGAGCCATGTAAAGATAAGTGAAAGAATCATATTGCATCAATAATATCTTATCACGAATGTGAGGTTGTAAGTTTTCAATAAAGATTCTTTATACATTAGCATTCAGAATAGAATATTGAACTTGTGAGAAGAGGGCTTGACAACAACCCATAAAATCTATTATTTTTTCTTTTATTCCTTGTTTCCAATGAACCAAGTCTATCAAAGAGACTTGAGGTCCAATGTTTGCTTGAAAATGCTCGAGGAACTTATTGACCAATTGTGATAAAGAAGTTATAGAATTAGGAGGTAAAGAGCAAAACCAATCCAAGGTTGTGTCCTTGAGTGACCTAGGAAAGAGTTTTGCCAAGATTGCATCATCAAAGAAGAAATCACTACACATAGTGGTAAAGGCTACCACATGGTTTTTAGGGTCTCCCTTCCCATTATATTTCTCGAAGTGAGGGATCTCAAATTTCTCAAGCATTTGAGCTCTTAGGATTGAATAGGACATAGGGCTACAAATATAATGTGTTGTCATATTAGGTTTAGGTGGACTATTGCTTATGCTAGCCAATTGTTGTTGGATAGAGGTCATATTTTGCAACAATTGGTTTATGATAGGGTCGGAAGATGAACCAGGTACAGATTGAAATGAATTTTAAGGACTAGCTGACAATGCATGAGTAGCCTTTTGGAAAGTGATAGGAGGTTTAGATGTAGGTGGAGTTGAAGATGAAAAGATCTCAAAAGCATAAAAAAAATGAAAAGAAATCAAACTAAAGTGATTATACCTTCTTAAATGCCTTGAAGTCCTTCACTCCTTGATAAGGTGAAAGGAGATGCACCCAAATTCCTTAGCTTTACCCAAATGTGATGAAATAATGTAGATTACAATGCAAATTCTCAACACAATAATATCTCAAGAGGGAGATTTGGAGGTATTTTGGCATAATAAGGCTACTTGAAATTGAGTTGTGAAAATGGCTTGTGAAGGGTCATATTTATAGGCAATTTCAAGGAGGGATTTGAATCGAATGGCTAGAATTCAAAGTTGAAATCAAAGGATGAGATGAAAGGATGAGATAAAGGGCTAATATCTCATCAATAAAGATGGAGGGATAGGAATAAAAATGAATTTTAAATTCATTTTTAGGGAAGGCTTTACATTTAATGTGATTTAGACACATGAAGAAATCAAAAATTATTTCCTTGGGATGAGATGGAATTTAAAATTCCATTTTATGTGGAATGGTGAGAGACATGTGACACATGCACATTTTTGGGACCTTACATTTGTAAGCTAATTTCATGGAGAGTGTTTTAACATGAAAATAGAAAGGTGAGTTCGAAGGGTCATGTGACCTTTTAGATTAAAAGGTAATTTTTTTATTTGTGGGTTGTGGGAGAAGCTTTTAATGAAGTTTTGACCAAGTTAATAAGGGGGATTAACTTAATTAATGTGGCTAGAGAAAATTAGTGGATGGGTTAATCAGGGTTTAGAATTAATTAAATAATGATTTATTTAATTAATTCAGGTAATAGGGGTCATGTAGGCTAGGGTAGCTAATTAAATAATGGCTATTTAATCAACTAGCCTAGGTTTAGGCTAATTAGTAGGGTAGATTAATTAAATAACTATGATTTACCTAATAATCAAGTTTAGGGTAGTGGACAAATTAACCAAATAAATATATCACATATTTATTTAATTAATTGGGATAATGTTAGTAAGGTATAGTGTTGAATTAATAAAATTAATTCAGGACTAAAGGTAAATTGATGATGGATGGCTAAGGATAGATAGTCAAGGATGAAGCAAGGTTAATTAATTAAATAATTATGGATTTATTTAATAAATCAGATGAAAAGGGAAATTAGTGGTATGGATAATGCAAAAAAATGATTAAAGAGTTAAGACATTTTTAGGTGTCTACATTTGCTCCTTTTTGACATGGTGTCATGACCTAGTAGGGAAATGGCGTTAGGTTAAAGGATTTTGCCCTAGCTAATGGGAAGGAGTGAAAATGGATGAGGGATGCCCCCTCAAGAGGTCGGGTGAATTTGTTTTTTGGGGTGAACTCTTGTAAAGGAGGGAGTGGTGGTAAAAAATGGGTGCAGGACAAAAAATAGGGTTGACATGAGAAAAAATGGAGGAAAAAGGCTAAGATTTGTGGCATGAGAGAGAAAATGGTGAATTAGGGATGACATGGTAGCTATATATAGTAAGTGTGGGCCCGATATGCCACATTTGCATACTCTAAGTTAACTGGACGAGAAGAGAGTAGGAGACATGGCGCAACCGACATTCCCATCACATTTGCATCGATCCGAGAGGGTATGAGACCACATATGCATGGAAAAGGCTGGACCACATGTTTGTCGTCCTAACCTAACTTTGTGATTTTAGATTAGGTTAGTGGGTCAGGAAATGGGTAGTTAGGTAGATTAGCACTATCGTGCAACTGCGTAGCTCCATTTTGGAATGGTATAGCACCATACAAAAAGGGAAAATTCATCTAGTTTAGCGCCATCCGCTGGCAGTTTAGCACCACAAATTTAGGGGTTTCATGGTTTAGCATTATTTTTTAGTGCTATCATCTAGTTTAGGGCATTATGGATAGGGTTTAGCACTATGTTCTTGTTTAGTGCTAGAAAAAATAGGGTTTTTAGGTGAAATGGTAGATTAGCGCCATTGGGTAATGAATTAGCGCTATCCTCTAGTTTAGCACAGTATGGGTAGGGATTAGCGTTATCCTTTGGTTTAGCACCATTAGGGTCAGGATTAGTGCTATCCTGTGGATTAGAACAATAAGGCTATAAATTAGTACCACCTTCTAGTTTAGCACTATAAGGCTCTGGATTAGTGCCAAAGCATTGTTTTAGGGAAAATGAATTGACTTAGGTGATTTTTTAGATGTAGATTTAGGGAGTGGTGCTACAATAACGGGAGTGCCGAGTTCCTGTTGTGATGGCTTTGAGGGCACAATTTGATGTTGCAGATATATCTTGGCTACGTAGGATTGGGTTGCACACTATTTCAGAGATGCCTCGGTTATAGGTGCATAGGGCCATGATGACAACCCTGGTGGAGAGGTGGAGGAGCGAGACATGCTCCTTCTTACTTCCTACAGGTGAGATTACCATCACCCTAAAGGATGTATGGAGGATCCTTAGGACCCCCATAGTGGGAAAGAGGGTGACATATGATGTTCACTCTGGAGTGGTAGCTTTAGATCGAGTATTTGTGCCATCTTGACCATCATACACTCTGGATAGGCAAGAGATGAGATTCGTATGCACTTGTGCGGTTCATGGAGCTGGGTGTTTTGTATTATATGTCTACGGGTTGATTGGAGGCATACTGATGTCAGATCGACAGTCGCGAGACTTCTTGGTTGGCTAGGGGTAGGTGATTGAGGCCATGATCACTCAGGATACAGTGTTTGCATGGGGACCCTACTTGCTAGCCCAGCTGTACCATGAGATGCACTTGGTAGTACGCCAGGTAGATGTGAGCTTGGGAGCAGGGGTGACATTGTCCCGCATGTGGGTGTGGGAACACATTGTGATCATGTGGCCCGAGTGTGCTTACATGAGGGGGTAGTTTGAGGCCTATGTATTTTTGTGCAGAGAACCTCTCTGACAGACACAACTAAAGTGCTTGAGATATTGGAGATGACAGTTGGATTATATGGATATAGTTATCTAGTGACCATATATAGGAGTGGAGCTATGGTTAGATGACCATGTACATGTGCCCTACACTTTCCAGCCTCGATATATGATGGGGCGGACAAAGAATATTATTGAGAGGTATATTCTGTCGCATGTTATGCAACAATTTGGGTGAGGTAGGATTTGCCTTAGCTGATGGCCATTTTTGCATGGGGACTAGCATGTGTGTCAGCCTTGCCTACACAGTTGCAGCCATAAGTGGCGTTGTTAGATTGGGCAACACTGTAGCCAGTGCGGTGGGATTAGTGGAGTCAGATAGCAGATGCAGTGACGATGCCTACATATGACACATGGTGGCAACAGGCGAGGCTGTTATGACTTACAGTTCTAAAGGCTGATCTAGGAGAGGAGGAGGTGTGGGAGGAGTACATCATGGAGGATGTAGAGGTTTAGGAGGAGGGAGGAGGGGCAGGAGGGGGTGATGGATAGAGGTTTTAGCAGCAACAGTTGTAGGGCAGGGTTAGGTGGGGTAGGCACCTATTAGACACGGCCTTGTGAGATAGGCACTGGTTGCAGGACAAGCACCAAATATACATGCACCAGTTGATCAGGGCAAGTGGGGTAGATTCTAGTGACACAAGCACCTTTAGGGTACACACTGGTGGATTAGAGGCCATAGGTGGGGACTTCAGTCTAGGTGGGAACCTCAGGATAGGTGGGGTCCTTAGGTGTAGGGCCATTAGGTGCTAGCCCTAGTCCCACTCCATCATCTAGCCATCAACAGGTGAGGCCAAGGGGAGATGAGGAGGAGGATACGACAACACTGTGGGCCCAAGTGGTGAGCCTGGAGGATCAGGTTATGAGACAACAACAGGACATGGCCACTATTACAGCATAGCGAGACAATGCTCTTTCACAGTTACAGAGACTATAGGGTGTACATGCCTTGTTAGACGAGGTGAGTGGTAGGGATAGAGATCCATAGATTCAGATTTTGTAGGCACAAATAGGCCATCTCAAGAGTCAGATGTAGGTGCAGATAGCATAGAATATCATAGAGAGAGATGTTGAGATAGTGATGCGAAAGGGGGTAGAGGCTCGACTACAAAGAGCTAAGGGCAGGGCTACACAAGCTGAGGCACAAGTGGTGTAGCTATAGGAATAGGTCTCATAGATGCAGGGTGTCATTGCTGGTAAAAACATGGCCTAGTTGTGGGGGAACTACATAGTGGCACAGTAGCATCTATCTTAGGTTCAACATTAGTTGGCAGACCAGAGGCCAAGGTCGATTATTATTACAGAGCCTACTGCACAACGGTTCCTAAGGGATAGAGAGTACTGAGCTATAGCTAGCATCGTCAATCTCTTATGTCAGGTTCCTGTAGATTAGGCTACTCTCAGAGGTCTATACAACAGCCACCATCCCAATAATAGCAGCAGTCTCAGTAGCAGGTACCCATGGGGTCACATCCACTTGCTTCTCCTACAAACTCTGCTAGGGGCTCCTCATCTCATGGTTGATGTTTATGTTTGCATGCCTTCAAACGTTGATGTATTTTGATGTACTTTAAGCCCTCAGGGCACACATTTTTGTATCATGATATTACCCGAGATGTGTATGATTTTGAGAGGGGATATATATATGATATGTTATGGTGTTTATGCATTTATGGTTATGATGATGTATGGATATGATGGATGTGTTTATGGATCATATATGATGTTATGGATGCATTGTTATGATTATGTTTATTGATGGATGCATTGATATATGTTTTTATATCATGATTATGGATGGATTATGTATAAATGTATGGATGTATGGAATTTACCACTTCAGTTTGTCCATCTGTCTGTGGGTGAAATGTGAAAGGAAGCTAAGTGTGCAGAAATTGCTTCCTACACTAATCTAATGAGGAGAGATGTATGCAAATTCTTTACAACCTTTACAATTACAGTGATGTTAACATAACAACAGAGATATTACAGCAATACACATACACACAGAATGTAGACAGAAGAGAGAGACAAGATATAACGTGGGGAAAACCCTTTCAAGTGAAAAACCCCACACTCCAAAACTTGCACAATGTATTATAAAAACAAAGAATGTTTACAACACACTTGTAATGCAAGTCTTCCTAGGTGTCTTCGACACTCGTATCTAGAGATATTTTCGTAGTATAATAGTACTTGTCAATAATACTATGCATCTTCCATCTAAGACCCTATTTAAATAGAGTTTACAAGGCAAAAATGGAACCTTCTTGAGATGAGTGTCCATCTTGGCCTCATGGCCCAAAACCCATGCCTAAGGACACTTGTCCATCATCACAACATGAATTTTACACTTGTCATATCATCCCATCCCAAAGTGAGCGCTTATTCCCAAGATAGGCTATGATAGATGCTCTTACACACCTTACAACTGTCATAGAATCCATCATAACTGATAGTGCTTACAGTTGTAAGAAAATCTATCATATACTGACTAAAAATAGCATATTCCTCTTACAACATGTCATAACCTCCCTTGGGCACCCAAAGATGCCTTCCTAAAAAATGCTCTTCGACACATGTCTTCACCTATCATAGAATCTTCTATTTTCGACTCTTACGTGTCATAGAATCTGCCATAACACTTACGCGCCATAACTCCTTACACACTGCACAAGATCCCAACACATGGTAGAAAAGATCTACCACAATATGGGACACCTATGTCCACTTGGGATGAGTTGACCATCCTAGTCACATTACAAGTGGAGTGACAACTCACTATGCCACTTCACACTAAATGATGAAACAAGATTTGCAACCCAAAATACATCATAGGTAATTATATAAATACATAATCAAATAATTAATGCTAGGATTTACCAAGGTTGAGACACCTTAATTCCCAACATTCTCCCACTTGTTGAACACCTTGTAAGAGCCAATAGAAATAACAGGATTTAATTGCTATAGGCCGAGAGGCCCATAGACTATGAACACCATCTGAACTTCTCTATGCCCACTAGTTTTGCCAATCCATCCACAACATTCTTCAAAGTGTCTACCTTCTCCAATGTCACCTTTCCATCCTCTACCATGTCTCGCACAAAATGAAACTATACATCAATATGCTTTGTTCTAGCATGGAAAGTTGGATTCTTTGCTATGCAAATTGCACTCTGATTGTCATAATAGATAGTAATTTGTCCTGTATCAACACCAAAATTTGAACAAAAACTCTTAAGCCAAATGGCTTCCTTGCAAGCATGTAGCTCCTATATACTTATCTTCTATCATGGACAAAGTGACCACAGGTTTCCGCTTACTCATCCAACTAATTGCACCATCGAACATAGTGAACACATAAGCACTAGTGAATCTCCTGTTGTTAATGCCACTTGCCCAATCAGAATCCACAAATCCACGAATACTTATAGAATACAGAGGTCTTCTAGGATGACCATGATAACATAGGGAATACTTAGAAGTACCCTGCAAATATCTAAACACTCTCTTCACTGCATCCCAATGTACCCATCCAAGATTAGCAATGTTTGGTCTAGTACAGACCATAGAATACATCAAACTACCAACATCACTAGCATAAGGTACTCTGCTCATGTCCTCCATCTCAAAAGAAGACTTTGGACAATCATTAATAGATAACTTTGTCCCCAAAGAAATAGGAACACACAATGGTCTACAATCTACCATGCTGAATCTATCCAACATGGTCTTCACATACTTGCTCTGGGTTAACCAAAGTTTTTTGTTTGTTCTCTCTCTTCTGATTTCCATTCCTAGAATGTACCTGGCTGCCCCTAAGTTTTTCATCTCAAACTGTGCTGACAATTGAGACTTTAAATCAGAAATCATATTCTTACCATTCCCAATTAACAACATACAATGCAATTATGAGAATGCGATCATTGTCAAATTTGTAATACACATAATGATATGATTTTGACCTCAGAAATTTGATGTACAACACAAAGGCATGAAATTTCATATACCACATCCTAGGAGATTGCTTCAAACCATACAAAGACTTCTTCAGATTGCAAACCAAATTTTATTTACCTTTTTCTATGTAATGCTCTGGCTGTGACATGTAAATCTCTTCCTCCAAATCACCATGAATGAATGTTGTCTTCACATCCATCTGTTCCACCTCTAAGTCATAAGCTGCTACAAGAGATAATAGGAACCGAATAGATGTTAGCTTTGCAACGAGAGAGAAAATTTCACCATAATCAATTCCCTCCACTTGTGAGTACCCCTTCACAACCAATCTGGCCTTGTACTTTTCAACACTGCCATCTGCACTGAATTTCTTCTTGAACACCCATTTATAGCCAATGAGTTTTTGTCCTTCAGACAAAGGCACCAAGTCCCAAGTTTTATTCTTCTCCAAAGAAGCCATCTCATCTTCCATGGCCTCCTTCCAAGAACATGCATCTTTTATGGCCATAGCCTCTATCACAATTCTAGGCGCATAGTGTTAGTAAGCAAGGCAAAAGCACAACTAGAATCAAATAGCGAATAACCAAACCTATTAGGTTGCTTCTTTGTTCATGTAGACCTCCTCAAAGGCTGAGGTTGA
This sequence comes from Cunninghamia lanceolata, assembly GCA_027924645.1. Classification (NCBI taxonomy): domain Eukaryota; kingdom Viridiplantae; phylum Streptophyta; class Pinopsida; order Cupressales; family Cupressaceae; genus Cunninghamia; species Cunninghamia lanceolata. The sequence continues at coordinate 5,701,757 of BSBN01000158.1, read as the reverse complement.
GGTTCTGCTTCTTCTTTTAATCTTTTAGAGCTACTAGAGCTCTCCTCATCATCATGTCTCACAAGGTCTATCAGTTCAATCTTCTCAAGGGTAGTGGGAAACTGAACCACATCCTCTTTCTTTTCTTTCTATTGTGGCTGTAGAACAATGGAAGAAGGTGTTATCTCTCTGAAAATAACGCTTCTGCTATACAATAATTTTTTGGCCACAGGATCCCAAAGCTTGTATCCTTTCACACCGACACCATAGCCAATGAAGATACACTTAACAGCCTTGTTCTCCAATTTTGACCTCTTCTCCCTAGGCACATGGTATATGCCTCACAACCAAAAACATGAAGATGTCTTACTGAAGGATTCTTACTAGACCACACCTCCATGGGTGTCTTACCAACAAGAGTTGATGTAGGAGACCTACTTACTAGGTAGCAAGCAGTGGTAACAACTTTAGCCCAAAACTTCTATTCGAGGCTAGCTTCACTAAGCATACTCCTAGCTTTCTCCATCAGTGTCTTGTTCATCCTCTCTACAACTCCATTTTTTGTGGGGTGTATGGAGCTATCTTATGTCTTTCAATCCCATGTTCTGTACAGAACCTAACGAATTCTATGGAAGAGAACTCACCACCATTGTCAGTTCTCAAACACTTAATCTTTTTACTAGTTTGATTCTCAACAAAATCTTTAAAATCTTTGAACCGACTAAAGACTTCAAATTTTCTTTTGAGAAAATAAATCCATGTCCTTCTACTATAATCATCTATGAAAGATACAAAATATACAGATTTAGAGATTGAAGGAACATTAACTAGACCAAACACATTAGAATTAATAAAATCCAACACACTAGAAGACTTATGAGAACTCGAGTAAAACTTAACACAATTTTGCTTTCCATATATACAATGTTCACAAAAGTCAAAATCGAGATTACAATCATCTAACCCCTCAACAAGGTTTTTGTGTTTCAGGGTTCTAAGACCCTTCTCACCAATGTGGCCAAGTCTCTTATGCCATAACATTATCTTCTCAATAGGAAGCTTGACTTCTAAAGCATGAGCACCCTTAGAGACCCAAAATGCACTACCATCAAAATTTGATACAATAGGTCTTTTTACTTCTGGTTCCAATGGTGGGGATGAATTGACTGTAGCTCTTTTCATCGAATCAGAAGAACTATTGCACCATGAAGTGCATGCCTCCAACTGAAATAGAGTACCTCTCCAAGTACCCTTCAAAGGCACCATAGATCCTGTAGTCATCTTGCATCCTTCTTTCAAAAAGACAACCTACACACCTGCATCATTTAATTTACTTACAAAGAACAAGTTCTGTGCCAAGCCTAGGATGTGCATGAGCCTAGATATCCCCAACACTCATCCATTAGGGAATTAGATTATGACTCTTCCATGGCCAACTATCCTCATATGAGAATCGTCACCAAGGTACACTCTTCCACCATCAAACTCTTCATACTTTGTAAACCAGTCTCGATGTGAGGTCATGTGGAAAGATGCACCAGAATCAATCAGCCACACATCATTAGATGCATGGGTGGCCAAGGCTGTGATGAAAGCATCAACATCATCTTGTGACTTGTCAAAATTTGAATCTGTGACATTCTTTTTCTTTTTCTTCTCTTTGCATTCCTTTCGAAAATGTCTAGATTTACCATAGTTCCAATAGAGAACCTTGGACTTTCTAGGAGATTTGGATTTCCCACAGGATTTGGATCTATCCTTCTCAATTTTCTTGTCCTTCTTTTTCCCTTTCTCCTTGGGTCTTCTACGAACCGCAAGAGCCTCTTTGGCCGACTCGAATGACTTTCTCCGCATCTCTTTAGATAATAGTGAAGACACCACTTCATCCATTTTGAAAGTGGATGTGGTACTCCCAATGGCCATAACAAGATGATCCCATGAATCTAGCAAAGAACAAAGCAAGGTCATACATCGATCCTCCTCCTCCATTTTCACACCAACGGATGTGAACTGTGCAACTAGCATGTTAAAAGCATTCAGATGGTCTACAATGGATCCTCCATCTTCCATCCTTAGAGAATATAGCTTCTTCCATAGGAATAACTTGTTTACCAGGGATTTGGCTTGATAAACATCACCAAGTTTCTTCCACATCTCCTTCGCGGTCTTTCCTCATGGATATTTAACAAGACAGAGTTAGCCAAATAGAGTCTCACAAGACCCTTAGCTTTCTGATACTTGAGATCCCAATCATCTTGCGACATTGCCGCTAGTTTTACACTAGAAATTGCTTCCTATAGGTCTTGATCAACAAGCATGTCTTCCATCTTAAGTTTCCACAACTTGAAATTGGTGTCGTTAAACTTCTCCACCTCTACTCTTCCGGATGTGCCTGCGATCTCCTTCCTGCAACAAGATTTTAGAATACTCTACACAGACTCCTACTCAATCTAAGATTAGCTCAAAAAACCCCTACCTAGCAACTAGGACCAAAGGTGATCAAGCTCTGATACCAACTGAAAGGAAGCTAGGTGTGTGGAAATAGCTTCCTACACTAATCTAATGGGGAGAGATGTATGCAAATTCTTTATAACCTTTACAATTACAGTGATGTTAACACAATAACAAAGATATTGTAGTAATACACATACACACAGAATTTATACATAAGAGAGAGAGAGACAAGATATAACGTGGGGAACACCCTTTCGAGTGAAAAACCCCACACTCCAAAACCTGCACAATGTATTATCAAAACAAAGAATGTTTACAACATACTTGCAATGCAAGTCTTCTCAGGAGTCTTTGACACTTGTATCTGGAGATATTTTGGCATCATAAAAGTACCTGTCAATAACACTATGCATCTCCCATCCAAGCACCTGTTTAAATAGAGTTTACAAGGCAAAAATGGAACCTTCTTGAGATGGGCGTCCATCTTGGCCTCATGGCCCAAAACCCACACCTAAGGACACTTGTCCATCATCACAACATGGATTTTCTACTTGCAATATCATCCCATCCCAAAGTGGGCACCTATTCCCAAGATAGGCTATGACAGATTCTCTTACGCACCTTACAAATGTCATAGAATCCATCATAATTGACAACACTTATAGCTATAAGAGAATATGTCATATACTGACTAAAAATAACATATTCCTTTTACAACATATCATAACCTCCTTTGGGTGCCCAAAGATGCCTTCCTCAAAGATGCTCTTCGACACATGTCTTCACCTATCATAGAATCTTCTATTTTTGACTCTTACGTGTCATAGAATCTGTCATAGGAATCTGTCATAACACTTACGCATCATAACTCCTTACACACTGCACAAGATGCCAACACATGGCTGAAAAGTTCTACCACAATATGGGACGCCTATGTCCACTTGGGATGAGTTGACCATCCTAGTCACATTACAAGTGGAGTGACAACTCACTATGCCACTTCACACTAAATGATGAAACAACATGTGTAACCCAAAATACATCATAGGCAATTATATAAATACATAATCAAATAATTAATGCTAGGAATTACCAAGGTTGAGAAGCCTTAATTCCCAACAAAATGTTGAACTGAACTTTAGGTCTATCTTCTCTTCTTCCATAATATCCTCCAAAAATATCCAATGAATCTTGTATCCCTGTATGAACTATACTCTTAGGTAATCCATGCAATCTTACAATCTCCTTGAAAAATAGGTCAACAACATTTACAACAACATTTGTCTTCTTACAAGGAATGAAATGTACCATCTTTGAAAATCTGTCCAAAACTACGAATATAGAATCACATCCCCTCTGTGTTCTTGGCAAACCCAATATGAAATCCATGCTTATATCTTCCCAAGTTCTCTCCAGTACTGTCAAAGATTTGTACAAAGCTGTATTCTGACTACGTCCTTTTACAACTTGACAAACTTTGCAACTCTGAACAGATTTCCTTACATCCTTATATAGCTAAGGCCAAAAATAATATTCACTTACCAAAGCTACTGTCTTAACAATCCCAAAATGGTCTACCAATCCACCACTATGTTTTTCCTTGATCAAATTATCTCTCATTGAACTCCTAGGTATACACAATTAATTTCCCTTGAACAACATATCCTCCTGAATGAAATAATCCAACCACTTACTTCTATTTGTCACAACAGGTTCCTTACATGCTTTGCATGCTTCTACAGAATCAAGATCCTCTTCATACATATGCTTTAGTTCCTCAAAACCTAATACTTCTACCCTCATCTTTGTTAGCAAATTCTTTCTTCTACTTAATGCATCTGCAACTTTATTTAACTTTCCACTCTTGTGCTTCAATACAAATATGTAACTCTACATGAACTCTACCCATCTCGTATGTCTCTGATTCAACTTTCCTTGGTTGTTCAAATGCCGCAAAGGTTGATAGTCAATGTACAAAACAAATTCCTTTGGCAACAAGTAATGTCTCCACTTCTTTAGGGCTTGAATTATGGCATAGAACTCCTAATCATAAAATGAATATCTTCTCCTTGCATCATTCAACTTCTCACTAAAATATGCTACCGGTCTTCCTTCTTGACTTAACACTTCTATTGCATTTCAATTGGCATCACAATCAACTTGAAATATTTTGATAAAATCTGGTAATGCTAACACTAGTTGTTCTATCACCTTCTGCTTCAACAATTCAAAACTCTTATTTGCTCCTGATGTCCACTTGAAATTCTTTCTATCACCTCTCATTGTTTCTGTCATTGTTGTACATACTATTGTTTAGGGGGAAACTGGGATTGTTGATGTTTTAGTGTTTAGATGTTTGAATCCTCCTTTCACCCTTTACATTCAAGGACCTAGGGTTGAGTGGTGGGGGCACTATCATACCCTAGGATCACTGTGAGATGTAGGGAAGCTTGGATTAGGGTATTTAATTATTAATTTTATTTCTCCTATGCTTAATTAACCATTAAAAACCTAATTGTGTCAAAACAGTAGTAGACATATGACAACAGAAATTGCTGCTATAGGAAGATGTAAAATAACAAATCACTGCATACCTATTTTCGGGGTTCAGAGATATAAAAGTCAAGGACTAAGGAGTGGGCACCCAAGTCCAAGGTACCAGTTTATTTGCGAGATCTTGACCTCCTTCTGACATTGATCTACATTGTAACTTCTGTTTCTAAAAATTCAACTGCGAAGGACACTAGAGCGAGCACCCAAGTCCCGAAAAGGCTCCAATGTCCTACTTCTCTTCAGATCCCAAATCTTTGATGTATGTTGATCCTTCCTGCAACTCTACTTCTTCCAAATGTGACACCTGTAACCTGCAATCACAGACTTTGGGAGGGGTTTGTGGTGTTTAGGAGTCTGCCTCAATCAAGCCTCGGAAGGACACTTAAGTCTTCCAAACACCTTTGTCAAATAGAGAGTACGTGCCCTTGTGAGGCAGAGGAAAAATCTAAAGGAAACACTGATAGAAAGCACAATGATATCACCTTGTAGTGAAGATCTCATGGGAGGAAGATGCTCTTCATTCCATGAGGAGATGAATGCTCAAATCTGCAAATACAAACACATAAACAACACAAGTCTTCCCTTGTAACACAATGAAAGCCTTGAACCACCTTTAGGATGTCAAAATCACATGAACATAATCTAGTTTCTAAATGAATGCTTAAGCATGCTTTTATATGTGACTACAAGCACTCCCGCCAAGACTTCATCAATTCAAACTTACTCTGTTGGCCTAGGGACCAAATAATGGTCATAAATCAACACTTCAAATTTGGGCCTGACCCAAAATAGGGCAGGACTAGGGCACGAGCGCCCAAGTCCTCCCCCCTATTTTGGGTAGGGTTAAGGTCAAGGGGTCCTCCTAGGTCCAATTTGTCATGAAACCTAGGTCTCATGCCATCGAGATGCCAAAATATGAAGTAAGATGTCCTAAATGCATACTAAAGACCCAAGAGCTAAACCTTATGAGGGAAAAGCCCCCAAGGGGACATTTTCTGACATTACATTTAGCCCCCACTTTAATGTATGTATAAACGTGAGGCCAATACATGCATTAAGGTATGGTCACAAACAAAACAAACATGCCAATCACATAGAAGACAGTAACAAGCATGCAAAACATGGAGAAGATAGTTACAGTCATGCAAAACACGGAGAAAACAATCAATGCATAGCAGACACATTAATGCATGGAAGACGGGCATGATTTCTTTTCTTTCTTTTTCTCATATATATGAAATGCAAATGCAAGTACTGGAAAGTAAACAAACCTCCCATAATGTAGGAAGCACTCATTGCACTGGTCTTTAGACTGCATATATGGGGCAACACACATGCAAGACATGCAAAACCTCCCAAAATGCAAGAAACATTCATCGAGCTAGTCATTAGATTGCATATGGGGAAACAAACATGCCAAACAAAACAAGCACACCAAACACACACATTTGAAGACAGAGAAAACATGATAGACAAGCGATGGTGTGTTCCCTATTTCTAGGCTCATCACCATCTTAGGCACATTACAGGCACACACTGATGATTGGGCTTCACCACAATAATCACTGAAAAAATGCTTAAGGGTTGAATTAGTCACAAAACTGCTCCCCGCCTCTGCAGAGGACTTTCGAAAATGACAAGATAATGCAATCTTCTTTGAGAAATACACCATCCCCACCTCTACAAAGGGCTTAAGATAAAAAGGATATGTGTGATATCCTACCTCCGCAAAGGGCTTAAATGATTGATTAATTGCAAACAAACTCAGGATGTAGGATGCACTCATCAACCAAGTCTTTAAACTGCACCTGAGGACAAGCACATAGCTAACATCTATAATAGACAGCTTACCTTATATATGCCCCCACTTTAAGGTGGTTGATATCATGCTTCGATATCAAGCACGTTAAGGTAGGAAGAAAACACACAATAGAACACAAGCTCTCGCAAAGCCCATGCCCCCCAGAGGTGCATGTACTTCACGATCATCAAATGTTCCCACAAACACATCCCTGCAAGAAACATGTTAGTGTCTACAACATCATGATAAACAATGACATCAACGCATATGAAATCTAAGGCATGCAAGATTCAAGGTATACAAAGTGCACAGAGTGGCAGTATTGTTATGATTTGTAAATGAGATAGAACACCATCAAAATCACTACGTAGAAAGTACGAGTGTTTCCACTAGCCAAATGTCAGATAAGATATACAACCCCATCGTCATATTAGGAACTAAGTCCATTTTTTTTTGCTCTCGAAAGGGACACTAGGTTCGCATCAATATAAATGTTTTTCATCATCCGCCCACTAGGTGGAAACACTAGAGGAAGGGAAATAATAAGTAAGAGAGGAGAAACAAGTGTCTCAGGGATAGTCACGTAGGAGGGTGCCCCCAGGTCACCAACCACAACGCTATGTTTGTAAGACACAACACAGAACAATGAAATCGGAGAGGAAATATAGAAGAATGATGATACAAATAGAAGAAGGTCACAACAGAGGTAGTCTCCTGATATCTCAGACCTTACGGGAGAATCTGAGGTCATCCCAGGAGGCATAAACAACACATAACACATCACTGGGGAAGTACATCATGAGAGAGATAAATGGTTAGAGATACTTATCTGTATGATCATCGTATCAGATTTGGGAACTTGCAAACCTCTTGGAGAGGTACTCGATCATGTTGAGTGCAAAGTTTGAATGGTTCTTATGAAAGTTTTGTTGATTATTGTGTGATTCTTGATTTGTTACTCCTTGTGTAAATATAACTTTTTGTTGTTTATGAGGGGAACCACTTTTAAGTACTGACAGTCATCTAGCTCTTTTCTGATTTTTATCAAGTTTTCATTGTTGAATCTTTCTAGCATGGTGATGGGAATCATCCTATACCATCTTACTCGTCTATATTGGTTGTTGTTCTTGCTTTTCAGATGTATCTTGATTATCTCCTGATCCATATAACGATAACGAAGGAGGAACTTCAACATAAATTCCATTTCTTCATAGATGATTGTTCATTTATTTCTTATCCACTTCAATCATTCCCATGATGCTATCATAGTCTAAGTAATCATCCTCATTTATTTCCACTAAACCCTATTCCAACATATTGTTTTTAGTATGCTTAGGGAAAGGATTAGTGAATATTTGTAAGTTTTGGTTCAGCGGAGCAACTGACTTGTTTCCATTGTCATTCACACCCAATACCTAGATGACATTTGAATCAATAAGGTCCTATATTTCATGTTTAAGATGCATACATCATTCAGTGTCATGTCCTTGCATCCGATGATAATGACAAAAGGTATTAGCATCAAAGTAAGGTCATTGTTTACTAGGATCCACAAGATTGATCGGGGGAAGCTTTAGAATGTTATTACTCATAGCTTGGTTCATAATGGAATGATAAGACTTAGATATCAAAGTAAACTTTCTTGATTGATATGATGCTTTCTTTGGATTAGATATAGCTGAAACATTCAAAAAGTTAGTCATATTCGATCCATTAATCTTGATGAATCTCCTATTATTATTGTTCCTCTTAAAGTTGTTTTGTGATGATCCACCTGTGGATTGAACAACTTGAGCCGATGAGTTCTAGTTTTCATACTGACTAGATGAAAGTTGATAATCATGAAGGGCAGTACATAAATGTTGAAAGGCGTTATACTTCATCAAGAGTATCTTATCATGAATATTAGGTTGTAGATTTGTAATAAATATCTTCTGAACATCCTCATCTTTCATCTGATATTGAATTTGTGCATAAAGTCCTTGATACTGACTAATTAATTCAGTCAACTTCTCTTTTGGACCTTGTTTGCATTGAACCAAGTCAATTAGAGTGACTTGGGGTCTAATATTTGCTTGAAAGTGTTGTAAAAATTGATCAATCAACTGGGAAAAGGAGTGTATTGAATTTGGAGGCAAAAAGAAAAACCATTCTAAAGCAGTATCTTTGAGAGATCATAGGAAAAGCCTTGCCAAAAAATCCTCTTCAAAATAGAAATCACTACACATAGCTATGAATGATGCCACATGAATATTGGGATCACCTTTTCTACCATATTTTTCAAAGTGAGGAGTCTCAAACCTCTCAGGCATAGGGGTTCTCAAGATTGCATAGGATAAAGGATTACAGGCATGATATGTTGGTAAACTAGGTTGCAAAGAGTTTGTCAGATTTGTTACTTTTTGTTGTAAAGCATTCATGCCCTGTAAGAGTTGGTTTAGGATGGCATAATTTGAAGATGTGAATTGTTGCGAGGAATTGGAACCAAAGTGAGGAGGTGATTAATACTGACATGTGACAAGTGGAGGTTGGGAATAAGTCAATGGTTGTTGGACATATTGGTAGGTGGAAGATGGTTGGGAATAACTATGTGTGATGAGAGGTTGAGAACAATTATTCATAGGAATAGTCACATTATGGACTAAGTTATGATAATCAAATCCCATGGATTTGTAATTGGTGCCATTAGATACTCCAATACCAATGGTAGCATTACTACAAACATTTGCATCAATTGTTAATATCGTTGATGTGAAGGTTGATATTACTGTAGTCAGTATAGGTGTCGAAACTTGAGTATGCAACGGTGATGACATGTTGTTAATGACTTTTGCACATTCACTCACTGGCATTACATTAGTTTTCACAATATGTGTTAAACCATGAATAACATTAATTCCATCTTGTTCTTCTTTTATCAATTCTCTAACTTGGTGAATGATGGGTAAAGCCTCTTCAGCTATCCTCTCGGTTTACACATATTCTTGAAATTCGGCAAGGTCTTTGTCAAGCTTATTCACTTGTTCCGTAGGTAAATGTCCTACTACCTCAATAGCATCCTCAACATCATGAAATATTTTATCTTCCATAGTTGTTGAAGGATGTATCATATCTTGCACAATTTGAGTTTCTCCCTTTGTAAAGGTGTGCAAAGGATTGTCAAAGGTAGGGATATTATTTTCATCAAGAGCACTAGATCCAATTAGCCTTTTACTTATTCTTAAAGGGATATTGTTTTTAGGACAGTGGGTCATAAAGCTTATGCAAAAGTACACGGCACACAATGTACAAACTAGGATGACAAACCCTAAGAGAATGAGATGTTTAAAAGCCAAAAAAATGCTTAAAATTTTGTACTTTTTCAATGTAAATGAGTGAGACAAAAGAGTGTTGTAAGGATTTTAGTCAAGGGAAGCAAGTTATGTGTCTGATATCAGTCCAAAACAGCAATAGTATCCTTCTCAACACACTCTTGGTGCAATTTCAAGTTAATGCCAAGTCAAAATATAGTGAAAATATGTCAAAATAGACACTTTTTTCACCAAAACTCAATGCAAAAGAGCATAACAAAGGGTGTTGTGAGGAAAATGATGATGGACAAAAAATTATATCAGTAATAAAAGCCACTTATTTTCAAAATACCCAACACAACACACTTTTAGTGCCACTTAAGGTAAAACCCTAGTGAAAATATAGCAAAAATAGGCTACTTTTCACAGTTTTTCAATTCCAAGACCTAGAAAAAGAGGTGTTGTAATGAATTTCAGGAGGTGCAGAAAATAAAAGTGATAGTATCAGTCATCTCAATCCATAAAATTTCTCACAACACACTTGGAGTGCAAACTAGGTCAAACCCTAGGGCAAAAAATAGTTAAATTGTGTAGTTTTTCACCAAATTTTCAATGCAAGAGGCCAATCAGAAGGTATTGTGAAGTTTTTTAGGATGGGAAGAAATTAATTACCCTAATAAAAACTAATTTGTGCAAAAATACCTTTCACAACACGCGTATGGTGCAATTTTAGAAGGTCGATAAGGCCAAATTTAGTGAAAATCGTTGTTTTAGAAGGCCTATGTTTTTAGATCTTGACACAAAATGCTATGTGAATGTTTTAAAGTCTAATTTATGATGGAAATGAAATTATCTTAGATATAAAGATGAATTACGAGGTCTAATATGCAAAATGCCAATTCAAATCTAATGAAAATGCATGAAAATTGCTAGTTTTTTGTTAAAATTTTCTATGCAAAAATGCAAATATTTTAAATCTAAATGCAAATTTACACTAGAATTAAGACTACAGCCAAAATTTAATTTGAATGAGCCTCTAAAATTAATAGAAAAATCTGAAAGAAGATTTTGCCTACTAACCCTAGATTTTGGAATTACTAGGTTTAATGAAAATTGTCAAAATTTATACAAAAGCCTAGCAAATTAATGATGAAAATGCAATGCAAAGTATTGAATTTTTGTGTTTTTTATAGTTTATATCAGATCTGATGAAAAAATCATGAATTAGGAAAATTTAGAAAGAATTGAAAATGCAAGCTAGGGTTTTCAATTTTTTTGCAATTTTTTCATTTTTTGTAATTTTCTCAATGCAATAAGATGAAAGACTATATGAATAAATGAAATCAATCCAAATCTAAAGTCACACACTTAGCAAGTTGCAATTTAACTCCAAAAACACTGGTTCACCAAAATGTTTAGGGGGAAATTGGGATTGTTGATGTTTTAGTGTTTAGATGTTTGAATCCTCCTTTTACCCTTTACATTCAAGGACCTAGGGTTGAGTGGTGGGCACTATCATACCCTAGGATCACTATGAGATGTAGGAAAACTTGGATTAGGGTATTTAATTACTAATTTTATTTCTCCTATGCTCAATTAACCATTAAAACCCTAATTGTGTCAAAATAGTAGTAAACAGATGAATAACAGAAATTGTCGCTACAGGAAGATGTAAAATAACAAATCACTGCATACCTATTTTTGAGGTTCAGAGATGGAAAAGTCAAGGATTAAGAAGTAGGTGCCCAAGTCTAAGGTACCAGATTCTTTTTGGGATCTTGACCTCCTTCTGACACTGATCTACACTATAACTTCTATTTCTAGAAATTTAGCTGCGAAGGACACTAAAGTGAACGCCCAAGTCCCAAAAAGGCTCCAATGTCCTGCTTCTCTTCAGATCCTGAATCCTTGATATTTGTTGATCCTTCATGTAACTCCACTTCTTCCAAATGCGACACCTATAACTTGCAATCACAGACTTTGGGAGGGGGTTGTGGTGTTTAGGAGCTTGCCTCAGTCAATCCCTGAAAGGACACTTAAGTCCTCCAAACACCTTTGTTAGATAAAGAGTGCGTGCCCTTGTGAGGCAGAGGGAAAATCCAAAGGAAACAATGATATCACCTTGTAGTGAAGACCTCATGGGAGGAAAATGCTCTTCATTCCATGAGGAGATGAATTCTCAAATCTGCATATGCAAACACATAAACAACACAATGAAAGCCTTGAACTAACTTTAGGATGTCAAATCACATGAACATAATCTAGTTTCTAAATGAATGCCTAAGCATGCTTTTATATGTGACTACAAGCACTCCTACTAATATTTCATAAATTCAAACTTACCGTGTTGGCCTAGGGACCAAATAATGGTCGTAAACCAACACTTCAAATTTAGGCTTGACCCAAAATAGGGCAAGACTAGGGCACGAGCGCCTAAGTCCTCCCCCCTATTTTGGGAAGGATTAAGGTTAAGGGGTCCTCCTAGGTCCAATTTTTCATGAAACCTAGGTCTCATTCCATCGGGATGCCAAAATATGAAGTAAGATGTCCTAAATGCATACTAAAGACCTAGGAGCTAAACCTTATGAGGGAAAAGCCCCCAAGGGGACATTTTTTGACGTTACAACTGTACTAAAATTTCTGATGAACTTCCAGTAGAAACTTGCTAGTCCATGAAATGATCTTACCTCTCCAATGTTCATAGATGTTGGCCAACAATTGCTCTGACTTTCTCAGGGTCCATCTTCAATCCCTCTGCAGAAATCACAAATCCCAAATATAGCAATTCTTCCTTCATGAAACTACATTTCTTAATTTTTATCGAGAACTTCTCTTCTCTCAACCTCTGCAATACTTGTCTAATATACCACAAATTTTTCTCTTTTCTCTTACTGAAAATTAGAATATCATCCAAGTATACAATAACAAACTTACCCAAGAATTTCTTCAAAACCTCATTCATCAATCACATGAAAATTCTTGGTGCATTGGTTAATCCAAAAGGCATCACTAACCACTTATACAATCCCTCATTTGTATTGAATGTAGTCTTCCACTCATCTCCTTCTCTAATCCCGATTTGATGGTATCCACTCTTCAAGTCTATCTTTGTAAAATACTTTGCTCCATTCAAACAGTCCATGATGTGATCCATCCTTGGGAATAGCAATCTATACTTAATTGTGATCTTATTTATTACTCTAGAGTCTATACATGTTCTCCATTCTCCATATTTCTTTGGTGCTAGTACTGCAAGTACCGCACACGGGCTTAATTTGTCTTTGATCAATCCTTTCCTCAACAGCTCTTATATTTGTCTATTCAGCTCCACATTTTCTGTTGGTGTCATCTAGTGTGCTTCTTTGTTAGGTAAACTTGCTCCTAGTATAAGGTCCATATGATGAATAATACTTTAGATTGGTGGCAATCCTTCAGGCACATTATCTAATATGATATCTTGGTACTCTCTCAACAATTCAATTATTTCCTCTGGTGGTGATTCTTCTTCTTTTGTGGTAGTGGTGTCTGCACTTAGGGTTTTGTACTTATTTGGAATCAAAGCAAAACAAATATTCTCATGTCTCAATCCATCCAAAAATTTCCTTCCATCTACTAAACAGATCCTAGCATTCCCACATACTTCACTCTTAGGTTCATCTTCCAAAGGTATCAAGATATGTTTCTTTCCATTTGATGTTATAGTATAAGTATTCTTCCTTCATCATGTATTGCATTTCTATCATACTCGTGTTCATCTTGAATCCATGCTATCCTGTAGGGCTTTAGATGTTTCAATCTCTCCAGATTCAGCTTAGTCACCATCTCTTTAGAAACCAAATTATCTGTACTACCACTATCAATGATAACCTTACAACATTTACCTCTTGATTTACATCTTGTCTAGAAATTTTTTTTCCTTTGTGGTAGTTCTTCAATTGTCTCTGCTTGAAATAAGGCTCTCCTCATGACCAATGACTCCTTTCTCTGGTTTTCTAATTGAACTAGGTGATCCAACAGGTTCTTCTTCCGCATAAGCTGCTCTTGCACTATTCTTTGTCCTCTTGCTAGTACTTCCTTGATGACATTCAAATGCTCTGTGTCCTTCTCCTCCACACTTAAAACAAGTTCCTCTGAACAATTTTTTTTTCAAACCCTCTTTCATCTGTCATGTATTTGTCATTGCGGTAAGAATTGTGTTTCCCTATACTATTGCGGTAGGAACTTCTATCATCTCTCTGGTATGAATTGATCTCTATCTTCCTTCTGATATGGGTTACTCTCCTTATTTTTCTCTGCATAAGGTATTTCTCCTCCAAAATGTGTCCTACCTCTTTGAAATTTGCCTCCTCTACTTCTCTATTTCTGTTCATGCCTCTTATTTAACTTGTCTTCAACTTACAATGCAAACTGATATGTTTCCTCTACTGTTGTCATCCTCACCAAACTTAGTTCTTCTTGAATATTCATCCTTAATCCATTTATGAACCTTTCCATTTTCCCCTTGGTTGCTTCACTATGTCTAGTCCTGATAATCATCTTATGAAATTCTTCAGTGTACTCCACAGATTTCTCCTTTTGCCTTAGGTTTTGCAACCTTTTCAACAATTCTAACTCATAGTCAGTAGGTATGAATTGATTCTTCAACTTTGTCACATCCTATCCCATTTTATGATCTTCTCTTTTCCTCTCCTATTCCTATCCAACTAAACTTCTTTCCACCAAATAGCAACATGTCCTTTCAACTTTGTTTTTTCAAATATTACTCTCTTCAGATCTTCAATTTCTTCATATTTAAAGATTTACTCCATGTCATTTATCCAATAAATCAATTCCTCAAGGTTCAAATTTCCACTATAGTTTGATACTTCCATTCTATGTCTCTTACCCATTTTATAAATATCCTTAAACACCTTCACCTAATTTGTTTCTTCTTCTTCTAGGGCTTCTTCATTTTGGTTAGCAGCTTGAAATTCATCATCATCACTTTCATATTCATGTCTAGGGTTTAGTCCTCTTCTTCTATCTTGTTCTACATCATCCATTCTAATTTTCACTGTCCTCATCATCTCTATCATCTCTTCCATTCTTCCAACAACATTGGCCATAGCAGGCATCCTCCTTGGTGGCATATCTTCCTAGGATCCGGTGCAACTGCCTCAATTCGGTGATCTGACTACAAGGTAGAAACTACCTCACAATTAGTGCTCTATTGAAAAACACAAGTAGATTGCCTCAGGTCGGCAATCTATTTACCACAAGATCTTCCAAAATGCCTTCACTCCCAAAGGATTCACAAACTTCGCTCTAATACCACTTGGTACAGTCATGGATGGAGGGTCCTAAGAAGGGACTGTCCAAACCATGTAGCAAGAGTAAACACAATAGAAACAACACAATAACATAATGCAATGGAAGATTCAAATGCCCAATATATCAGATAATCATAGTGCTCATATGCTAGCAACATGTGGGCTGCAATCCAAGGACTCACAGGCCTGCTTGTCGGGTTACGACAAAAATGAAAGATATGGCATTGAGGTGTCTTCCAAAAAGAATTCAATTATCTACCTTCTCTTCTGAAACTACTAACTCTAGCTGACTTCCTAATGCATCTAAGAGATGTATATATATCATCTTCAAGCTCATAGAATCCTTCACGTTGGCCTCAACAGGTTACAAACTCCAATGAGTGATGAAACATGTAGATAACATGTAGGTCAGACTACAACACATGGTAATGCTCTGTAAATGAATGAAAATTGGTGCATACCTTAAGGAAGGTCTATCTGGTCCTTATATGTCTTGTATGATGTTCCATTAGGCTCCACAAGTCACGTAAGTGCTCCGCAAACCTTCTATTCTAAACTGACTGCATGAATGCTCTACTCTGTGAAATATGATGATCTTCTGATAACGATAAATTTTTGTAGACAAGTCCAAATCTCCTTAAATCTTAGCATGATGTTGCTAACATGGTATAGAAGCTAAATCCTACTCCATGATCTCTGATATGAAGATGTGGTAAAATGCAGTAGAAAATGTTGAACTATAACTAAAATGAAAAAAAAGAATGCAAATGCTTTTGGCTGATGCAAGATTTCTCTTCAACTTATGATTCTCCTGCATCATTTCCTGATCCCCTTTTCAGTTTTCTCACAAAGTTTTCTTCTTCTTCATCAACTTCATTGCATTCATCAGATGCTCCTTCATTCTTCACAGTATTGAAAGCAACTTCTCTTTGGCATGGTCCTATGACTTCATTTCTCATTTCATAGGGAGTGAGGGACCCAAACAATTCTTCCATTGTAAGTTTCTTCAGATCTTTGGCTTATTCAATTATAGAAACTTTTGAATCAAATCTGTGAGGGAGAGTTCTCAAGACTTTATTCACAACCAATGAGTCAGCTATATCTTCACCCATACTCTTAATTCCATTGACTGCTTCATCTACTCAGTGCAAATAGCCAACAATGTTTTATTCTTTCATCCTTAGATTTTGAAACATTGTTTTGTAAGATGCTCAAACCACTTAAGATGGTATTCTTGGCTTTAGCATTATTTTCATGAGCCTTCTTTGCATTTGGATCTATAATAGGATGTTTAGGTTCAGTGTAATCATCCATTGTAGCTCTCCAAATATCATACCCTAGCGAGATAAGATAGGCTTCTAGAAATCATAGTTACTTCCATCAAATATCAGAGATTTAGAAGAGGACTCCTTCTGAGCCATGTGTTCTACTCCAAGATCTACCTTCAATTGTTAGGTTGCACCAAGGAACTCAGCTTTGATACCAATTATTAGAACACACAGATATACTGAGAGGGGGGTGAATCAGTATATGCTAAAAACTTAATCCAATTCAACTTTATCAATCAGTATATGCTAAAAGCTTAATCCAATTCAACTTTATCAACTAAAACCTTTTACTTCCTTAAAAAAAATGATAAAGAAAATTGAGCAAATCAAAGCATAACACATGAGCACACAACCATAACACCAAATTTACATGGAAAACCCTAGAAGGGAAATACCACGGTGAGCAAGCTTCTTGGATATACTGTCCAAATCTAGCCTCACAAGTAAAAACAAGATTACAATATTAGTTATGGGCTACAACCTCTGTACATCACACTTGACAAATTCCACTGATCAAACTCCTCTGCACCACCAACACACTTCACGCTGAAACAAATCTTCACTTCCTCTACACAACAAACACTTTTACCTTCAACACACTTCCACACACTCACTCACTCACTTCCACACTAACACACACATCCTCGCACACACACTCTCTCTCTCTCCCTCACACACGCACACACACACACACACACACACACACACACTCACACACACACACACACACACACACACACACACACACACACACACACACACACACACACACACACACACACTTCTCAACAAACAAGCTCTTTTATTTATACCTTTTGCAAACTACAAAATCTTTCTCCTTCGTTGGCCAAGATGAAATGTGTAAACATGAAATGTGCAACAACCACAACAAATCAACTTCCAAATGATATAGAAATCTAATGCAGTTCAATCCAAGTGATAACTAAGACCTAATCTTCATTAACACATTCTTCCAAGTTGGTGCACACCTCAAAACATTCGGCATGATAATTAGAACACATCAAGTCAGCCTAGAAAACACTTATCCTTCCTCAAAGTAGCTCCAAACCTAAAGCGGTACTAGAGCGACCAATTAGCACCATGTGGATCACTTCACAAGCAACATAAGACTTGCACATACCTTCTTAAACATTCCTTCCTCTAAAATATATGTTTTGTTTCTAGTGCAAACAAATACATACTGAACATGGCATCACTTACAAACACTGAACACCTATTCTTGAGATAGAACATTGAAAAACCAACTTGTGGTGCCCTTCAACACCTGATACATGAAATGAACAAACATGTAGACAAAATGAACTTGTAGACACCTAAAATTGACTCGCTTCGCAAGCCAATTTCTCGTATCTCTACACTACCAATTATCCCTCCTATTAATTAAATAAATCTAATTTATTTAATTAATTTATCCCTAATCATCTACCCTTATCCATTTATCCATCCTTTGTGATCAATTAATTCATTTAATTTATCACTATACCTTATAACTATATCCTCATTGATTAAATAGATATTCTCAATATTTATTTAATTAATTTCTCCATCTCCCAATCCTGATTAATTAGATAAATCATACTTGTTTGATTAATCTACGCTACTAATCAACCTAAACCTAACCTAGTTGATTAAATAACAATTATTCAATTAGCTACCCTAGCCTACATGACCCCTAGACCTAAATTAATTAAATAAATCATTATTTAATTAATTTTAATCCTTCATTAGCCCACTAACTAATTTACTACAGCCATATTAATTAAGTTAAACACTTAATTGATATGGTCAAACCTTGCTTAAGCCATCCTCCCACACACTTTGAATAAAAAACAAATTTTTGTTCAAAAAGTCACATGACCCTTCCAACTCACCTTTCTATTTTCATGATAAAACATTCTCCATGAAATTAGCTTATAAATGTAAGGCCCTAAAAATGTGCATGTGTCACATGTCCTTACACTCCTCATTAAAACTTAATTTTTTATTCAAAAACTCCCTTACAAAATGAATTTTTAATTCATTGACAAGTCCACATCATCCTTACACTCTCCCATGGAAATGAATTTTTAATTCATTCCTCATCTTTCCCAATGTGAATTTAAAATTCACATTTAATCCCAACCCTTCATCTTTGTTGATGAGCTCTCAACCATTTATCTCATCCTCTCATCTCAACCCTTGATCCCAACTTTGAATCCTAGCCATTGGATTCAAATCCCCCTCAATTGGCCTATAAATAGAGCCCTCACCCAAGCCATTTTCATAACTTCTTCATAGTATCCTTACCATGCCTAAATTTATCTCATCTCCTCTCATCATACCCTTACCATGCCAAAATCATTCCTCAATCCATAGATAAAATCTCATTTATGTTTATCATAGCCAAATCTCCATACAATCTATCATAAAATCCCTTATCATATTGTGTTGAATGTCAAAGAGCAATCTACATCTATACTTCATCAACATTGGGTAAAGCTAGGAGCTCTTTTGGGTGCAAGATCCTCCACCTTATCAAGGAGTGAAGAAGACTTGAAGATTTGTGAAGGTATAATCCACTTTATTTTGTGTTTCTTTCATGCTTTTTTATTTTTTAGTTTTCCTCATCTTCATTTGGCATGCCCGGTGGGACCCCATGATCCCAATATAACAAGTTTTCTTGAGTTTCTTGCAAGGAGACAAACTAATAGGAGTTTTAGGGCCAAAATATCTCAGTTTGGCACCATCTGTTTGCTGAATAGCACCATTTGTCTCTATTTTGATGCCATCTACCTCTGTTTTGGCGCCATCTGCCCCTGTTTTGGTGCCATAATCTCATCGCTTCTTCTAACACTTTAGGCTTAGCAAAAAAATTTTAAAGTGGTTTTAGAATTTTTGACACTTTCTAACTTTTTGAGCTCTCTATTTTTATCAGAAACACATAGACATAGGGGGTCCTAATGCTAAAATTTAGCTAGGAATGCTTGAAAATGGTTTTTGCATAACACTAGTTTATTTCATTCTCTACTAACCTTTTTTTTCTTTCTAATCTAGTTCTTGGTGTTGTTTGATAGGATAGGAATCCTTCTAACCCCCATTTGACCTTTTTATTTCAAGTTAACACTCTTTTTTTAGAAGGTTTTGGGAAAAATCCATGGATTAGCGCCATATTCACACAGAATAGCACCACTAAACCAAGAGACAAAATATAAGATAGGTCAAACTATCGTTTGGCACCATCCATCCATATTTTGGCACCATATTTTGTTTTGGCACCATATTCTATTTTAGCACCATTTATCTATCTCTACATTAGTGCCATATGGCTCTGAATTAGCACCATTTACCTCTATTTTAGCACCATCTTCCTCTATATTAGCACCATTTTTTTGATAGATTTTTTAAGTTCGTGCAAGCATCTAGAAACTCCTTTCAGATATTGAAGACACATGTCAATGCACATTTTATCAAACTACTAACTTGTTTCTGTAGAATCACTTGTCAAAGCATCTTTTTATCACTAGCTTTTAGGCACATTAAAGTTAGTTTAGTTGGGAATTAACATTTGTATGCTTTGTCTTATTCACCTATAGATCTATGCTCTTCCCTCATAGCTTAGGGTGATATTAGGAATCAAAAGTCTATTTGTGAACTTTTATTGCTTTTAACTGTTATCCCTAAGGGGTCATCTTTTGCATATGCTCTCCTCTTGTGCCTCGTGCGATCTTGGGTGATCAAAAGCAAGGGTGATTTCTTCTTAGGAGGCCTGCTTGGGGATTTCATCCCCCCAAGGGATGACCTCAACCACGTGTACCAGTGGGGTATATCAAAGGGGGGAGAGTGAAAGCTATACCTCAATCTAGTTGCATTGTCATTGGGACAGCCTTGGGGCCCTAAGTGATTTTGGGCACAAGGTGAAGTGGTGCTTGCTGAACCACTTGGTGCCACATCCCTTCAATGGACTAGTGTTCATAGTTTGTACCTCATGTACCCTTGGGTATATAGAGGACTCCGTAGAAGCTCATTCAATCCTAGCTTAAGACCTCTTGACCATATGAGATTGTGATGCACCGGATACCTATAGGGACCAAGAAGTTACTCATCACACAAGACACATTGATTTTATCACCAAGTGCAATTACCCTCTAGAAACAAACATGCATTCTGTATATGCTCTCCCCTTGTGGCGTACGAGTGATCTTGGGTGATAAAAAATGGTTAGATCCTCCTCCTGGGACTTGCATGTCACACCTACATAAAGGTAGTGAGATGAGCTCATAATTTTATATACACCCACTTGAATAAATCTAGGAATGTTTGCGTGAATGGTGTGTCTTCTATGTCAAAACCTGTGAATCAAAAATCAATTTTATGCATTAAAGTTAGCTAATGTGTCTTCTTGCTTGCATTATCTCTTCCTAATAATCTTTAATCCAAGAAAAATCAAATTCATCCATCAATCCAACAATTTCTAAAACTTCACAATCTTTCAGCACCTTTAGTCCTCTGTTTAGTGCCATCTATTCATCCTTTAGTGCCATCTGTTCATATTTTAGTGCCATTTCCCTCTTTTTTAGCGCCTTCTGCATCTATTTTGGCACCGTTTTCCTTTGTGTCCAAAAAGTCAAAATTTCCATCAAAAACATCAATTATTGCGATAAAGGATGAATACATGGGTTGGGTTTTCCTCCCAACACCACTAAACCATCCCCCCATTTATCAAATCCCATCAATTGAGCTTATCTAATCCCTTTATCTAAGCTTAATCAAATTTATCCTAATCCACTTCATCCTTAATCATAGTCTATCTTCATCATCATAATCATTCTTAGCCACCTCATCTTAATCCAATCACCCATCTATCCTAATCATCCTAATCATCATCCAATCAACCTATAACTTTCATCCAAATCATTCAATCCAATCCTATCCTAATCACATCTACATCATCCTTAATCAACCACATCATCACTCTAACCAACTACCCAATTCATCTTCCAATCAAACAAACATTATTCCAACCTAATCTAAATTCTCATCAAAACTATCCTACATCAAAAATCCTCAACATCTTCTAAATTTTCATCAAAATTCTAATCTAATCCATCATCCCCTCATCCAACATCAATTAACCTTCATCCAAAATCAATCTCCAAAACATCACCCAAACATCAATCCACAATCCTCCAAACCATAATCCAAATTTAAAATCAACATCATCCCCAACATCATCAACCATCCAAAATCTATCTCCAAAAATCAAACATTCAAACTCCTAATCCTTAATCAACAAACCATCCTTTTGCAAATCAAACTTTGGTTAAGGACTTAGTTTTCTTCATCCTCCATCAACTTTTCATCCAAAATCCCAATCCCAATCATTATCAAAATCCCCCAACATCATTATCAAAATCCAAATCCAAATCAACCCAATCAAAAATCAAGACCTTAGTTGATCATCATCAACCTTCATCAGAACTTGCTTGAGATCATTAGTCTATCTTAAGTAAGTCTTCAACAACCAACAATCAACCCAATCAACTCTATTGCTTAAGTGTCATTAGTATACCTTAAGCATAGAGAATCATCAATCATCCACCAAAACAAATCAAATCAAATCATCCTAAGGTCTTGAAATTTGATCCCCAATATCACAATCATCCATTATCCATTTCATCTCATGTCTCTCCAACAACATGGATAATTATGTGGCAATGCAACATTTACAAAGACTTAAATATGCCTATGAGGATTTTGATCCTATCACTAATGAGAAATGCAAAAACATCATTAAAGATATCCCCTTATCACACCTCATCATTGGAGAATCCCAAGCCCCTACCCCATCTTCATTAGATCAACCTTCATCATACCAACCTTCATCCTATATATCCACCCCATCAACCTTATATCAACCATCAACATCTTACATGTCACCCCAATCAACCTCATATCAACCTCCATCAAATATGCCATCATATCTACCCAACCAATCAATACCTCCAACTTAGTCATCCCCCAACCTTTGTCATGCTACCTTTGGTCAAGTGAACATCAACCTAGCACACAAGCACCTTATGGCCAAAATTGAGAGACTAAGTGCACAACCAAGGCCCTATGTGAATCCTCCATTTTCCAATCCATAAATTTATCCAATCACTCTAAAATCACAATATCCCTCCAATGCTATCAACCTTAATCCATCACCCTATCTACCTTACAATCCATCAATCTCAATCCCCCCACCACAATATCCCTCCAACCTTATCAACCTTAATTCATCATCCTATTTACCTCATAATCCATTAATCCCAATCACCCATCCACTAGCTAACTTACCATTTAATCCACCAAAAAACCTTCCAAATTCTAAGCCAACAACATCTAATGAATCCTTGAGGGATTTTCTCCAAAGAAAAAGCAAAGCTATGGAGTCTGCCAAATCCCCCACCCATCCAACACTACCATCCAATCCAACATCTATCCTTAAGCCCTTCCAAGAACAACCACTATCTAATCCCATCACCCACCTATCCAATCTTAATCCTAATCCTACACCATCCACCCTTATTATCCATCCATTATATTGTTCTTCAACCCATACACTCATGAAAGATGTCATCCATTAGCTATTAACAAGGAATCAAACACCCTCATGCAATCCACCAGCCACCAAACCTCTTGAACAATCTCCTATCATAAGTCAAGAACCATCATGTAGCCATATTCAAGAACCCATAAGTCAAGCACCTATCACATCCATCCAAGCACCTGCAACATCTATCCAAGTCACTTCCACTTCTATCCAAACACATGAGCTATGTCAAGAGTCAAATCCAAAGCATGTTGAATCATCAACCCCCCATCTTAATCAAGATCTAAACATCCCATCTAATCCCATCCCTAATCCCCTCCCATTGAATGATCACCTTATCCACATTAACCCTATCACGTCTACCACAATAACCCCCGTTGATCTTCCCATACCACCTATCAACCCCATCCCAAATCCATCCTCTTATCCACTTGGAAAAAACACTTTCATCCAGGGTGGTTCCCTCATAGGAGGTGAAAACTTCCATCCACCACCTATTCTTCTCCAACAAATAATGGACTTGCATCTTGTTTCCAAAGCACTAAACATCCCATGCATGTCACGTGCTCCAACATATGAACTATCAAGGAAAAGTCTTAGGCCTTCATGAACAAGGCATATTAGAGCCCATCCACACCACATTCCATCCATCCTCGCATGGCCTTAGCTATACATCCCAAGGAAAATAGTCTAAACATGTTGGTACCACCCATGCACCTTCCAAAATCCATTCATCCAATCATCGCACCTCCAAATCATATGTCACCATCCCTCCTCCATCCTCATATTGTTTGCAAAAGAATGTGACCAAACACATCCCTCCATCAAATTTACCTCCACTTCTACCAACCCCTAACATCCCCATCCTTAAATCCTCTTATCCTCAAATCCCCTTATCCTCCCATCCTTCCAACTCCTAAAATCAAGTCCCCTTATCCTCCCATCCTCCCAACTCCTAATATCCCTATCCTCAAATCCCCTCATCCATTTATCCATAAAAATTTGGATGCCTCTTTACATAAAGCAAAAAAATACACATGAGCCTAAAGAAGCTTTCCCATCCAAACAAAATGAAAAATCCAAAAGGCTATTAAAATCCACACCATCCAAAGAAAAATCAAAAACAAAAATGGTGTGGGTCCCCAAACACAAAGCTAATCAGGCATCCACCTTCCAATCTACTCCAAAATCCCAAAAATCTCACCTCCAATCTAAAAATTCCACCAATCCTAAGTCCATTTGGGTCCCTAAATCCCCAAATTGACCATCCAAAAATCCCCTATCCTGATCTCCATTACTACCCAGCCCACATCCAAAATACAAGCTTCCAAATATATCAAGGTGTGTGCAACCGTTGGTCTTGGTTCCTCTCCATTCCAATACATTCTGACATACCCCCATCTCTCCATCTTTCATCCACTATCCTACATATCTTCCCCATCACATCCCTTTGGTCCATGCTTTTGCATAAACCTTACATAATCCACATCATAATCCACTATCCACCATCCATTCCATCTTCTCCTATCTGCCAACATCCATATAATTGTCATCCATAATGTTATCCAACATGGGACCATATTCCACTTGCTATGGAAATAGATGCTAAAGTCCCCATTCCATCAAAAAAGTAAAAAATAAAATTTAAAAAATCAAAAGATAGAAAAATAAAAAAAATAGTAAAGAGAAAAAATATGTCCAATGGTAAAAACCACTCCTAGTGGTGCCTTGGGCAAGTACCATGATGAAAACCCCTTGTGGGTGTCATTCATAATCCATTTCCCATCCATTGGTATGTTGAAAGTATGAGTAGTAAGTGTTGTCATTGATGTCAACACCTAAGGTCAACATCTAAGAAAGTTATTTGGATGAGTTTGAACAAGTGTTTGATTGTGCTGTCTCCCAGAATAGTGCAGTGTTTTACTCCACATTTCCTCATAATTGAAGACTAGAGTGTGAGATTGGGATATGATTTAGAGAAGTGTCTGAAGATGCTAAATCTTGAGTTTGGAGGTCCGAAACGCTATGTAGCAAAAGATCTATTCACCAGTTCGAAGACTGTGTTTGGCAATGTGTGCAGAGTGACAGGGAGAAAATGTTTTGCTCCGCATTTCTTCACAAATTGGAAACTGGCTTTGTAGTTCTAGACTTAAGCTTATAAAGTCCTTAGTTATCTTCATTCCAAAGGATTTGTGATTTGGTGCTCCGGAAGACAAGTTTGTGGTGTTATACTTCAGGTGAAAGTTGTCGAGTTCAAGTGATATTTGTTGTCTTCAAATATCTCCAAGTGAGATCTATTGCAGATGGATTTGCCATCTCTTAGGAGAATTTATGTTGTTCATGTATGTGTCAAGATCATGTTAAAGTATTGCACAAGGTCTGCTTGTTATGATTGTGAACAAGGAACCATGTGATCAAGAATCCTCCTAGTTTATGTTGTTTGGCTGACCTAATTAATTGTCGTGATCAAGGAGATGTTTTTGTTGAATGTTTAAGTGATGTGTAGCATGCTTGGATAAGATTTAGGTCCAAACTAAGGTATAATACATTATGCCCTCATTCTTTTGTGGCATGTGATGTTTAGGTCTAGACCTAATTTGATGTATGTATGAATGCTGACCTAGGAGATTGCTCCTATGGTTGATGAATGTAATGCCGACCTTGATGTACATTCCAAGGTTGATGTACATTCCAAGGTTGATGAATTGAATAAATACATGTAATGAAGTCTTGAGAAAGGTATCAATATGCATAGATGAGAATGTAAGTGCGAAGTGTAAAAAGCAGAGCAGAGAAGAGGGAATATACTGCGCTTCAATGGAACTGAACCCTAGCATGATGTAGACGATATTATCTCAGTTCACCAATTTTTGGCAGTGAGACTTTTTCATTTGAGTAGTGAGCTCTAGGCAGTGAGCCCTAAGGTAGTAAACCTCTAATTTTCGGTATTGTTATTACATATTATATTGTGAGCTAACACTCACCATGGTTTTTCCTTGTTCAGGGTTTTCCATGTAAAAATCTAGTGTCTCATGTGTTATTGTGTTGAGCTTCTTATTTCATTCTTTTATGGTTAAATATAAATAATAGTAAATAAGTGTTTGATGTGCTGATGTTCATAAGTATTCAAAGTTTTAGGGACAACTGATTCACCCTTCCCCACTCAGTTGTCTGGTGCATTTCAACAATCGATATCAGAGCGAGGGTTTCTCAAAAGTAAGATTAACAACTTGAGGTAGATTTGGGATGGTGCACGTCAAGGTTGCTCTTGAAGACCTAGAAAGAACTAAAGAAGAAATTAGAGATCTAAAGGAGAATGTTAAAGAAGTAGATGAATGTATCAGAAAATTAAGAGAGCAAGTCAAGAAGCTTAAAGAAAAATATAAGGAGGCTACTAAACAACTGATATCAGCAAATGAAACCTTGAATGATTTGAAAACAGAAGTTGTAGAAAGAGAAAAAGTAGAAGAAGACCTAAATCTATTGGTGGAAGACAAATCATAAGAATGTGCTAAGCTTGAAGAGAAAATTCGGAGCCTAAAGTCAGACTTGGAGAAAACAAAAAAAATTGAAGAAAAGTTTAAGATCAGTTCTGCAAAACTTGATGAGATGATTGCTAGTCAGAAGAGCCCTGATGACAAAGAAGGATTGGGATTTGAGAAAGGTGAAAGTTCTAAAATAGGACAAGAAAGGAATGTTGAGATCAAGAAGAACAAAGGAAAGTAGACTCAGAATCCAAGGAACAAACCTAGAAGACCACCGGTCAAGAAAGCAAATGCTCAAAGATATCCATCTTTCAATGGTTATTGTAATTCATGCAATAAGTTTTGTCATAAGGCTACTCATTGTAGGAGTAGACTGAATCAAAATGTTCCATCATTCTCTAGTCAGTGTTTCAATTGCAAGAAAATTGGTCATAGAGCAAATGAATGTAGAAGTCAGATTAGGAAAGGTTTCAACAATGGAAGGAATGATCAAACTTTCAAAGATAAATGTTTCACATGCAATAAAGTTGGTCATAAAGCTATTATATGTAGAAGTAAAGTGAGTCAGAATTCTATTAGGTGCTATGAATGTTATAAGATGGGACATAGGGCTAATAAATGCAAAAGTCAAATGAGAAATGATATGGTAGGGATAGGATAGTTAAATTCTTCAGTGGCTACTATTATACATGCAACAAAATTGGGCATAAAGCTAACCAATGCATATCTAGAGTAAATAGAAGAAATGCTAGCCAGAGAAATGTTGTGTACTACAACTGCAATGGATTTGGTCATACCTCTAAGTTATGCAGAAGTAAGAACATGAAGAAGGATACTCGGGCAGAATTGAAGAAACCAATGGATAAGGTTGATCCGATAGAGGTCACAAAGGAGATGAACAAGGTTTGGGTCAATAAGGAAGTAAATGAAGTCAAGGATGGGTCCACACCAGACTTTGGTGTAGATTCTTTAGGTCCAGGAAGTGTATTGGGTGCTTTGACTCAGGGGGGCTTTAATGAAAATCTTTTTCCCCTGACAAAGGATTGGTGTTAATCCCTCAACATGAAGAGACAAGGTAAAGGATTAGCAACAAAGATTTAAGTCAAGATAGAGACTATGATTGTAAAGGATAAAGGAATAGTTGTGCAAATCCAAATTCTGCTATGCAAGAAGAATTGATTAGGAAAGAAGACATGTTATGAATTTTGGCCAAGTACCTATCTGGTAAAGACAAGTTACAGTACTTCGACAATTTGGTCCGCATTGGTCCACTATTGAAGATATTGCTCTGTGGTTCTGACATATGGTTATTAATCATTGATTACATATACATCCAGAAGTTTGTCTAATTTTGTTAATTGGCTTGAGAGTAATGAGTAACAGAAGTTCAGGTTGACTGAACATAATTGCTTTCAGTACAAAGTAGTTTTCATGATGATTAGAAGTATTTGATGAACTCAGAGGCAAATGGACATGAATCAAATGAGTCTTCAAGAAAAAGATGAATAAAGTATAGGTGGAAGAAGCTCCAAAAAGAATTTCTGAGACCCCAAGGGTTTGTGCAGAGGCATCACACTATAAAGAGCAAAGGTGCATTGACAAAGAAGAAGAATTACATATAAATAGGTACATCTCTATTTATTTTCAAAAACTAAACCTAAGACAATTACTGAAGCTTGTAAAGAGGAGTTTTGATCAAGGCAATGTTTGAGAATGAGTTAGAACTAAGGATTAAATGCTTAATGTCTGATAGAGGAGATGAGTTCACATCAAATGAATTCAATATTTTTTGTGAAGAACAAGGGATAAAAAGATAGTTGTCTACACCTAGAACTCAACAAAATGAAATTGTTGAGAGAAAGAACAGAACAATTCAAGAGGCTGCTAGGACTATGATGAAGGAGGTTGACCTACCAGAAGTGTACTGGAGAGAAGTTATACATACTAGTGTCTACATCCTAAATAGAGTTCAAGTCAAAGGAGAGAAGAAGAACTCGACAAGTTTGATGCTAGGTGTGATGAAGGAATCTTCCTTGGATACTCTACCAAGAGTAAAACCTACCGGTGCTACAACAAGAGACTGAAAAAGATCATTGAGAGTGCTAATATAGAGGTTGATGAAGACAACAAAAGAACATCAGATCTAAAGGGATATGAATCAGATGAACCTATTGCTACAATAAATGAAGAGAAAGTTGAACATGAAGATAGTCAAGATGAAGAAGAAAAGGCTCCAGAAAGTATAGTTAAGACTCCTAGGTATGTAAGGATAAATCATTCTGAAGATCAAATTATTGGTGACAAAAGAAAAGGGGTATTGACAAGGAAAAGAGCTACAAAAGAATAGGTGAACTATAGTTTACTTTCTAAGATTGAACCCAAAACTATTAGTGAAGCCTACAATAATAAAAATTGGGTAAAAGCTATGGAAGAAGAGCTGATGCAAATAGAGAAGAATCAACTTGGGAAGTTGGATCATAGGCCTATTGACAAAAATGTGATTGGCACCAAGTGGATTTTCAGAAACAAGATGAATGAGAATGGAGAAGTAGTAAGGAACCAAGCAAGACTGCACACAAAGATTTCAAAGTGTACCAGATGAATGTGAAGTCTACATTCTTGAATGATTGAAGAAAGCCTTGTGTGGACTAAAGCAAGCTTCTAGAACTTGATATTCAAGATTGGATAAATACCTATTGCAATAGAGATTTGGAACGTGAAGATCAAATATTGATTGTTGAAGTCTATATTGATCTAAGGGTATTACTGGCTATATGTCTTGTAACATTGTCATGTTGTGTTCTCTAAGAAGAAGGAAAGTTCATGGTTGGATTCCTTACTCTAATTTGAGTAGAGTCAAATCTAAAGTTTTGAAAAGACAAGATATGTTAATATAGAGGTCTTCTAAAATGTGAGCAAGAGCTGATACAGTTTGATGTGTACTCCTAAGGGGGAGTATTCAAAGCAGTAAAAGAAAAAGATGTGGTAGAGCAAGAAGTAATCAGAGATGGTTGAATAATCTCATATTGATCAGAGCAGAAGTGTCCAAGTAAGTGAAAGAGTTGAAGAAGTTTGGAATGGAGGATTCTAAACTAGTATGTACTCCTATGGTAATTGGTTAGGCAAGAATGATGAATCGCCTAAGATTGAAGGACTACTTTATCTAACCTTTACCAGATCAAATATAATGCATGTAGTTCGTCTTATGACAAGATTTCAAGAAGATCATAAAAAGAGCCATATGTGTTGATAGTCAAAAGGGTTATGAGGCTACCTCTCAAAGGAAGTAGGTAGATGATGCTAATATGAGTTCTTGATAAAGAGGAGTAAGTGTTGCAGTGTTGATTAACAAGGGAAGTTGTGCACTGATAATAAGATCTGAGTTGAGATTTGTTAACTCAAGAAGGAGAGAAGTAAAAGGTCTAGCACCCTTTTCCATTGATGTTAAAGGGGGAGAGAAGTTTATGTGAAAAACTGAAGGAGAAAATTACAGTAAGAGAAAGCATAAAGTAAGGGGGAGCAAAGAAGCAAAGCAAGTTTGTTTTTCTTAATAGTTTTTCACATCAGGTGTTGCCATCAATGGCAAAGGGGGAGATTGTTGCAAGTATGAGCAGTAAGTGTTGTCATTGATGTCAACACCTAAGGTCAGCATCTAAGAAAGTTATTTGGATGAGTTTGAACAAGTGTTTGATTGTGCTATCTCCCAGAATAGTGCAGTGTTTTACTCCGCATTTCCTCAAAATTAAAGACCGAGTGTGAGATTGGGATATGATTTAGAAAAGTATCTAAAGATGCTAGATCCTGAGTTTGGAGGTCTGGAACGCTATGCAACAAAAGATCTATTCACAAGTTTGAAGACTATGTCTAGCAATGTGTGCAGAGTGACAGGGAGAAAATGTTTTGCTCTGCATTTCTTCACAAATTGGAATTTGGCTTTGCGGTTTTGGACTTAAGATTATAAACTCCTTAGCTATCTTCATTCCAAAGGATTTGTGATTTTGTGCTCCAGAAGACAAGTTTGTGGTGTTATACTTCAGGTGAAAGTTGTTGAGTTCAGGTAATATTTGTTCTCTTCAAATATCTCCAAGTGAGATCTGTTACAGATGGATTTGTCATCTCTTAGGAGAATTTATGTTGTTCGTGGATGTGTCAAGATTGTTTTAAAGTATTGCACAAGGTCTGCTTGTTACATGATTGTGAACAAGGAAGCGTGTGATCAAGAATCCTCCTAGTTTATGTTGTTTGGCTGACCTAATTAATTGTCATGATCAAGGAGATTTTTTTGATGAATGTTTAAGTGATGTGTAACATTCTTGGATAAGATTTAGGTCAAAACTAAGGTGTAATACATTATTCCATCACTCTTTTTTGGTGTGTGATGTTTAGGTCCAGACCCAATTTGATGTATGTATGAATGTTGACCTAGGAGATTGCTCCTATGGTTGATGAATGTAATGCCAACCTTAATGTACATTCCAAGGTTGATGAATTGTATAAATACATGTAATGAAGTCGTGAGAAAGGTATAAAGATGCATAGATGAGAATGTAAGTGCGAAGTGTAAAAAGCAGAGAAAAGTAGAGGAAATATATTGCGCTTCAATGGAACTAAACCCTGGCATGATGTAGACATTATTATCTCAATTCACCAATTTCTGGCAGTGACCCTTTTTCATTTGAGTAGTGAGCTCTGGATAGCCAGCCTCTGATTTTTGGTATTGTTATTACATATTATATTGTGAGCTAACACTCACCGTGGTTTTCCCTATTTAGGGTTTTCCACGTAAAATTCGGGTGTCTCATGTGTTATTGTGTTGAGCTTCTTATTTCATGCTTTCATGGTTAAATCTGAATAATAGTAAATAAGTGTTTGATGTGTTGATGTTCATAAGTGTTCAAAGTTTTAGGGACAATTGATTCACCCCCCCCTCTTAGTTGTCTGGTGCATTTCAACATGGTACCCTACACTTGGGGGAAAAATCATACTCTTCATCCACATCCATAACCTCCTTATCTATATCCTATCCATATCCCTATCCTATCATATCCTTACCCACCATCCTCATATCTATCCTATCATTTCCCATCCATCCTATCTACTATACCTTCCTCCTTATACCTTGATAAAGACAAGAGGAAAAATATCAAAACATGCTTTGGACACTTCTCGTCATACATCCCTTTCTAAGCATATCCTCCATACATCCATCTACTACAAAGTCCATTCCAAGCATTTGCCCATAATAAGAATTATACCTAGAATGTGGCATATGATTCCTTGCAACCTAGCCCTTGGAGAAAATCCTTATCCCCATCTTCCATCTATATAACATGCATCCCTATCACTTGTCCATTCATCTATCATGAATCACATATCCATCATCTTTCATTGCCAATCCTCCTATCCCACCCCATCACCTTCACCTCTAGACTTGGTTTTTCCTAGTCATTGGTATCT
Source organism: Cunninghamia lanceolata (assembly GCA_027924645.1). Taxonomy (NCBI): domain Eukaryota; kingdom Viridiplantae; phylum Streptophyta; class Pinopsida; order Cupressales; family Cupressaceae; genus Cunninghamia; species Cunninghamia lanceolata. Next base: position 5,669,506 of record BSBN01000158.1, on the reverse strand, counting down.
AGCACTTAGGCTATCCAAATGCAATCCAATGTAACCATCCCATAATACACCCATTCCCTATCCAAAAAAAAAAATCACAAAAATCCCAAAAAATCAAAATATCCACAAAATCCCAAAACTATCTATCCCAAAATCAACATCATCTTACATCTTCTATCCCATCACCAATCTAAACATCCCATCACCAATCAACCATCCCACATCATCATCACACATCAATACTACATGTCATCATCACCCACATCTTAATGTGCCTTGATCCCATGGATATAGGGTATGTAGGCAGTATGGAATACAAAGGAAGTTTCTAGTACTCAGGTACATAAGATGCACCCATCCAACTTGCTTGGATGATCCCTATCCCCTGAGCTTATGCTAGATCCAAATGCAATATCCAAAGCATTGTATCACTTATCAAAGCAATCATCCCTTAACAAAAATCATCAACTATCACATCAACAACAACCACAACTTGTAACCATCATATCTTGAGCCAATATTATAACATCAACTATCAAAACCATGCCCTAGGATATATCGTTCCTACAATGGGCATGATCCAATCATCCACCGATTCCTGCCTTAATGGATATATTGTTCCTACAATAGGCAGAATCCATCATCAAATCATCATCCATCTTGGCAAGAGATACAATGGCTGTTTGTTGGGTCAGTTGGTCTTTTGGTTATAGATTTTTATCTTTTGTCCTATTCGAAGATCACATCAAAGCTACCTTGATCTCACTATATCATGGTATGCGGTGAAAACATCTAGAATGGGGCATAGTCTTGCTTTCGTATGCTGTGCTTGTGGGTTGGTCTCATTACTCCAAGCTAGTGTTCATATTTTGAAGATGTAGGGTCAGTTCTAGCATATTGTTTCGCATTTACATCTAAGGTTAATCATACCTTCTATGTACTAAAGAACTTATGCTATGAGTCCCCTTCCCTCATCTAGACAAGTTTTTACTATCTGGGGTGTGAATGGGATCATCCTCTTGTCTACGTGTCTAGTCCATGCAAATGTTGGATAAACATCATCACCCTGGTCTTCTATACCTTGGTGAAAATATCCACTTTGCTATAACAAACCACGGATTGCTCTAAATCATTTTCAACACAATAATCATCCATCTCCAATCTATCCATCAAACCAAAATCAACCTTTCATCACTTACTGACATATCTCTCATCGTCTATCCCCTCTACCAATCCGTTCCATCCATTTTGAGAGCACATCCGTGTTCTTACAACCTGCCTATCCTCTCGAGGGGGCATCACCCTTACCAATCATCCCTAAAACTTACCCTATTCTTCTAAACCAAAATCTTTTTCTATCTAATCTAACTCTATATTTTAAACTTCTTTGAAATAATGTTAGTTAGCCGCAACACCATTTCAAAGAGGGGCAAAATGTAGACACCTAAAATTGACTTGCTCCATGAGCCAATTTCTTGTATCTCTACACTACCAATTATCCCTCCTATTAATTAAATAAATCCAATTTATTTAATTAATTTATCTCTAATCATCTACCCTTAGCCATTTATCCATCCTTTGTGATCAATTAATTCATTTAATTTATCACTATACCTTATAACTATATCTTGATTGATTAAATAGATATTCTCAATATTTATTTAGTTAATTTCTCCATCTCTTAATCCTGATTAATTAAATTAATCATACTTATTTAATTAATCTACCCTACTAATCAACCTAAACCTAGCCTAGTTGATTAAATAACAATTATTTAATTAGCTACCCTAGCCTACATGACCCCTAGACCTAAATTAATTAAATAAATCATTATTTAATCAATTTTAATCCTTCATTATCACACTAACTAATTTACTACAGCCATATTAATTAAGTTAAACACTTAATTAATATGGTCAAACCTTTCTTAAGCTAATCCTCCCACACACTTTGAATAAAAATTATTTTTTTATTAAAAAGGTCACATGACCCTTCCAACTCACCTTTCTATTTTCATGATAAAACATTCTCCATGAAATTAGTTTATAAATGTAAGGCCCTAAAAATGTGCATGTGTCACATGTCCTTACACTCCTCATTAAAACTTAATTTTTTATTCAAACACTCCCCCACAAAAATGAATTTTTAATTCATTGATAAGTCCGCATCATCCTCACTCTCCCAGAAAAATGAATTTTTAATTAATTCCTCATCTTTCCCAATGTGAATTTAAAATTCACATTCAATCCCAACCCTCCATCTTTGTTGATGAGCTCTCAACCATTGATCTCATCCTCTCATCTCAACCCTTGATCCCAACTTTGAATCCTAGCCATTGGATTCAAATCCCCCTCAATTGGCCTATAAATAGAGCCCTCACCCAAGCCATTTTCATAGATTCTTCATAGTATCCTTACCATGCCCAAATTTATCTCATCTCCTCTCATCATACCCTTACCATGCCAAAATCATTCCTCAATCCATAACTAAAATCTCATCTTTTCTTTATCATAGTTAAATCTCCATATAATCTATCATCAATTCCCTTATCATATTGTGTTGAATGTCAAAGAGCAATCCACATCTATAATTCATCAACATTGGGTAAAGCTATGATCTCTTTTGGGTGCAAGCTCCTCCACCTTATCAAGGAGTGAAGAAGATGTTAGGAAAGGTGTCTCAACCTTGCAACTTTCAAATCTTACTATTCTTCCTAGTTTTGGTCTTTTTGGATACCCATTATCTTGGATAGTGGTCTGGAACTTTCAAAGTTTTCGAAAGTTTCCAAGAGAGCGAGAAATAGCGAGACTTACTATTTTTAGTAAGTTCTTCATTTGAGCTCGGATTAACCTTGAATTTTTTCCAGAAGGTGCAGAACAACTAAGTGAATATCTCAAGTGAGTTTTATCTTAAGAACATATCTAGATCACGAGATATTAAAGTTTCTATTTTTTTTGAAACTGCCACAAAAGTTTCAAACTCAATTTTTAGGTATTAAAACTTCTCTAAATGGCCTGAAAATTGTCGTAACTGGCGATCACAAACTTTCTAATGCATAAAATGGTTCGTCAATTAGACACCTAGATCAAAAGTTATGGCCTCCGAAAGTTTGACCTGCTGTTTTGGGAAATGTAAAAATGTATTGGACACATAATAGAGCTATAAAGGCGAGAGTTACACATGTGGTGGTATGTGGTTTGGCACATCACGAGGCATTTTTGATTGGGAGATAATTTGGGTGCCAGTTTTGTGTGGTTTCAACTCATAGTTTTTTAATTACCGTTAGTGGTGTGTTGTATTGTATCTCCTATATATCAGGAACTTGAGATCAAGTTTGTATGTAGAATCTTATAGATGTCGAATGACCTCCTGGATCTCTGGTTGGGTATACTCCTGTAAAAGCTTGCTCTACAAGTATATTGTAATCTTCGTGAGTTCTAAATAATATATTGGGCGGCTTTGGAGTGTGGGGTTTTTTACCTGAAAGGGTTTTCCCCACATATATCTTGTGTTGTGAGTTTTGTGTTTGCATTTGAAAATTGTTATCATTTTTTGTTAATGTGCATCTTAATCTGTAACTGTAAAAGAAATTTGCATAAGTCTTTCCTCATTAGATCAGTGTAGGAAGTGTATTCCACATACCTTCTTCCTTTCAGTTGGTATCAGAGCTTGATCACCTTTGGTTCTAGTTGTTGGGTAGAGGATTTTTTGAGCTAACCTTTTTTTGAGTGGGAGCTTGTGTAGAGGATTTTGAAATTTTTGTTGTAGGCAAGAGATGGAGAGCACATCTGGGAGGTTTGAGATAGAGAAGTTTAATGGCAGTAATTTCAAGTTGTGGAAACTTAAAATGGAGGACATGCTTGTAGATCAAGATTTATGGGAAGTCGTATCTGGTACAAAACTAGCGGCAATGTCTCAAAAAGACTGGGATCCCAAAGATCAAAAAGCTAAGGGTTTGATAAGACTCTATTTGGCTGATTCAGTGCTCTTGAATATCCATGAAGAGAAGACTGCAAAGGATCTTTGGAAGAAGATTGGAGATGTTTATCAGGCTAAATCCCTAGTGAACAAGTTATTCCTATGAAATAAATTATATTCTCTGAAGATGGAAGATGGAGGATCTGTCGCTGATCACCTGAATATATTCAATATGCTTGTTGCCCAGTTGATTTCTATTGGTGTGAAGATGGAGGAGGAGTATCGATGTATAACATTACTATGTTCCTTACCTAAATCATGGGACCACCTTGTATGGCCATTGGGAGTACCACTTCCACCTTCAAGATGGAAGATGTGGTTTCTTTGTTGTTGTCTGAAGAGATGCAGAGAAAGACTTCTAAATCAACTGAGGAGGCTCTTGTAGTTTGTGGTAGATCTAAAGAGAAGGGAAAGAAAAGGATAAGAAGAAGGAAGAAAAAGGAAGATCCAAATCTCGTGGGAGATCTAAGTGTTAGACTTAGGGCACACAATTGAGAGGGGGGGTGAATCAGTTGTGCAAAACTTTCTCCAATTTACACACTTAAATCCTCTTAGTGATTAGCAATATATTAAACATAAAACATAATGCATTCAAATCAAAAGCAGAAACTCATCAACACATAAGACACCAAGATTTTGACGTGGAAAACCTAGTTAAGGGAAAAACCACGGGGTGATTAACCCAAGAATGTATTCTATGTTAGAAGAATAGAAAGAACAAAATGGCACTTGCCAATTAAGGCTCACTGCCTGAGCACACTGCTCACAAGAGGCTCACTGCCTACAAGAGACACACTGTCTACAAAGAAATAAGTATCACCTTCATGAACTGGAGAATAGCATCTTCACCATGCTTGAATCGGTTCCATTTAAGCCCAATACTTCTGCTCTGCCCTTCGCACTCCTACTCGCTACCACACACTCATCACCATAAGACACCCTTTGAAATGACTTCACAATCCCTTACTTATACAAGGCATTGACTTAGGAACAATCATCTAAGTCGGCAAACACCTACAAGAACATCTGCAAGATGTGTAATACATCCGGTCGGCCAGTCTCAGGAAGAACACCAACATCCGATGGTTATTCTTCAAATGCGAGCTTTAACTTCAATGCGGACCATCAATATGAACTAGACACGACCCATAGATCACCGCGAGCTTTTTTGAATCACCAAGAACATCCGCACTTCGTCTGTTTATTGGAATCCTTCTCTCCTTCATCCGGAACCTCAAGAACATAGTTTGTCATCACTGTCACAAAGGAATAGGTTCTTCCGGACCTTCAAACCATGAACCAATCAACTTGACACTTCACAAGGACGTTCTCAACACTTCCTAAAATTGACAAAATGGGATAATGCATTTCCGGATCTCACCAGACCTATCTGTGTCACTCTGTCACCTCTGAACACCTACCAGAACCGGTTCTACTTGAGTGACCATAACTTCTTCCGATCTTCATGCGGACCTCTGAAAACTTGACTGGAGCATCTCAAGACTTATATCTACAAACCCTTTAAACCGCATCCTCTGATCCTAACCTATCCTGGACTTTTACCTTGTTGTCATCACTGTTCTTCACTGTTCCTGATTGAGACTAATTTTCTCAATATCCTCAGCACACAGCTCATCCAATCCTTCTCATTAATGCAACATGAGTATGTTGACATCAATGACAACATCGGTTAGGCCCATACTTGCAACACTAAGTCTTCTAGAAAGTCCAAGGCCCTGTGTTGGAACTGTGGCAAACCTGGTCACTTCTGCAAGGAGTGCAAGGAGGAGAAAAAGAAAAAGAAGAAGAACAATGATTTGGATTCTGACAAGTCCTCTTAGGATGAAGGAGAAGCATTTGTCGCTACCTTGGCAATGCATACATCTGAGGATGTGTGGCTTGCTAACTCTGGTGCATCTTTTCACATGACCTCGCATCGGGACTAGTTTTCGAAGTATGAAGAATACGATTGTGAAAGGTGTACTTGGCTGATGATTATCACCTAGATATTGTTGGCCATGGAAGAGTCTTGATTTGATTCCCTGATGAACGAGTAAAGGGAATCAATGGTGTTTTGTATATCCCTGGTTTGACACAAAACCTTCTTTCTGTAAGCAAATTGAATGATGTGGGTGTGCAGGTTGTTTTCTCAAATGGAGGATGCAAGATGACTAAAGGATCTATGGTGTTGGCTATGGGTGTTCAGATTGGCACTCTGTTTCATCTTGACACATGTGCAGTACAGTGCAATAGTGCCTCTATTTCAAAGAAGAGAGCTTCAGAGTCTTCATCCTCACCATTGGAACCAGTAGTGAAGAAGACTGTTGCATCAACTTCTGATGGTAGTGCTTTCTGGGTACCTAAGGGTGCTCATTCTATGGAGATGAAAATTCTAGCTGAGAAGACAATGTTATGGCACCAAAGGCTTGGTCACATTGGTGAAAAGGGTTTAAGGACCCTGAAGAATAAGAATCTTGTTGAGGGTATGAATGATTGTAACCTTGAGTTCAATTTCTATGAACATTGCATTTATGGAAAACAAAACTATGTTCAGTTTTATTCCAATTCTCACAAATCTTCTGAGGTGTTGGACTTGATTCATTCTGATGTGTTTGGTCCTATTAATGTTCCTTTGATTTCAAAATCTATTTACTTTGTTTCAATTATTGATGATTACAGTAGGACATGGGTGTATTTTATTAGAAGTAAATTTGAAGTCTTTAATAGATTCAAAGAGTTCAAATCTCTTGTAGAGAATAAGAAGGATAGAAAGATTAAGTGTTTGAGGACTGATAATGGTGGTGAGTACTGTTCAATAGATTTCGACAAGTTCTGTAAAGAACAGGGGATTGAGAGGCATAAGATAACTCTGTATACCCCTCAGCAGAATGGAGTTGTAGAGAGGATAATAAAACTTTGATGGAGAGGGAAAGGAGTATGCTAAGTGGAGCTGGTCTTGAACAAAAGTTCTGGGCTAAAGTTGTTGCTACCGCTTGTTACCTAGTTAACAAGTCTCCTACATCAGCACTCATTGATAAGACACCTATGGAGGCATGGTCTAGTAAAAAGCCTTCATTTAGACACATTCGAGTATTTGGTTGTGAGGCATATGCACATGTGCCTAAGGAGAAGAGGTCTAAGTTGGAGAACAAGGCTGTAAAGTGTATCTTCATCGATTATGGCATCGATGTGAAAGGGTACAAGCTTTGGGATCCAGTAGCTGAGAGAGTTTTGTATAGCAGAAGTGTGATCTTCAGAGAGCTCAATCCTTCTTTTGTCATCTTGCAGCCAGAGAAAGAAGAGAAGAAAGATGATGTGGTTCAGCTTTCTTCCACCCTTGAGAAAGTTGAACCAAAAACATCTATTGGACCTAATAATGAGGAGAGCTCAAGTAGCTCTAAAAGTTTAGGGGAAGATGAAGAACCTCAACCTTAACCTTTGAGGAGGTCCATGCGGGTAAGGCAATAACCTGATAGGTTTGGTTATTCATTGCATGATTCCAGTTGTATTTTTGCTTTGATTTCTAACACTGATGAGCCTAGAATTGTGAAAGAGGATATGGGTATGAAAGATGCAAGTTCCTGGAAGGAGGCCATGGAAGAGGAGATGGCTTCTTTGGAAAAGAATGATACTTGGGACTTGGTGCCTTTGCCTGAAGGACGAAAAACTATTGGATGCAAATGGGTGTTCAAAAAGAAATTTGGTGTAGATGGTAGTGTTGAGAAATATAAAGCTAGATTGGTTGCGAAGGGGTATTCTCAGGTGGAGGGAATTGACCATGGTGAGATTTTCTCTCCCATTGCAAAGTTGACATCTATTCGGTTCTTGTTATCTCTTGCAGTAGCGTATGATCTAGAAGTGGAACAGATGGATGTGAAAACAACATTCCTTCATGGTGACTTGGAGGAGGAAATCTATAAGTCATAGCCAGAGCACTATGTGGTTAAAGGTAAAGAAAATCTAGTTTGCAAGTTGAAAAAGTCTTTGTATGGTTTGAAATAGTCTCCTAGGATGTGGTACCAAAAGTTTGATGCCTTTGTGTTGAGTATTGGATTTCAGAGATCGAAATCAGATCATTGTGTTTACTACAAAGTTGACAATGATCGCATTCTCATTATTGCATTGTATGTTGATGATATGTTACTCATTGGGAATGGTAAAAGTGTGATTTCTGATTTGAAGTCTCAGTTGTCAGCACAGTTTGAGATGAAAAATCTAGAGGCAGCTCGGTACATTCTAGGAATGGAAATTAGAAGAGACAAAGCAAATAGAAAACTTTGGTTAGGCCAGAGTAAGTATATTAAGATTGTGTTGGAGATATTCAACATGATGGATTGCAGGCCTTTGACTATTCCTATTACAATGGGGACAAAGTTATCTATTGAAGATTGTCCAAAGTCTCCTTTTGAGACAGAGGATATGAGCAGGGTTCCTTATGCTAGTGTTGTTGGTAGTTTGATGTATGCAATGGTCTGCACAAGACCAGACATTGCCCAAGTAGTGGGAGTCCTTAGTCAATTTATGGCTAATCCTGGATGAGTACATTGGGATGCAGTGAAGAGAGTATTCAAATATTTGTGGGGTACTAAGTATTCCTTATGTTATCATGGTTATCCTATAGGACCTCGGCATTCACTTTGTATTCATGGATATGTGGATTCAAATTGGGTAGGTGACATTGATAGCAGGAGATCCACCAGTGCGTATGTGTTCACTATGTTTGGTGGTGCTATTAGTTGGATGAGTAAGAGGCAACCTATGGTCACTTTGTCCACTACTGAAGCTGAGTACATGGCAACAACTCATGCTTGAAAAGAAGCCATTTGGCTTAAAAGATCGTGTTTTGATGTTGGGTTTGATGCAGGGAAAATTGCTATTTGTTGTGACAGTCAGAGTGCCATATGTTTGGCGAAGAATCCTACTTTCCATGCAAGGACTAAGCATATTGATGTCTAGTATCATTTTGTTCATGACATGGTGGAGGATGGGAAGGTAAACTTGGAAAAAGTTGAAACTTTGATGAATGTTGTAGATTCCTTGACAAAACCTATGAGCACAAAAAATTTTGGATGGTGTTTAGAGTCTATGGGCCTCACAGTCCCTAGTAATTAAATCATGGTGTTAATACTCCCTTTGCTCTTGCAAGGTGTTCAACAAGTGGAGAATGTTAGGAAAGGTGTCTCAACCTTGCAACTTTGAAATCTTACTATTCTTCCCAGTTTTGGTCTTTTTGTATACCTATTATCTTGGATAGTGGTCTAGAACTTTCAAAGTTTCCAAAAGTTTCCAAGAGAGCGAGAAATAGCAAGACTTACTATTTTTAGTGAGTTCTTCGTTTGAGCTCAGATTGACCTCACTTTTTTTCTAGAAGGTGCGAAACAACTAAGTGAACATCTCGAGTGAGTTTCATCTCCAGATCATAACTGGATCGCAAGATATTAAAGTTTCTATTTTTTTGAAATTGCCGGAAAAGTTTAGAACTTAATTTTTGGGTATTAAAAATTCTCTGAACGGCCTAAAATTTGTCATAACCAATGAAGCTGGTTACATGGTGATAGAGTACTTCACGAGATTTTTGATGCATAAAATGGTTTGTTAATCAGACACCTAGATCAAAAGTTATGGCCTCTGAAAGTTGAACCTTCTGTTTTGCGAAATGTAAAAACGTGTTGGACAAATAATAGAGTTATAAAGGGGAGAGTTACACGTGGTGGTGTGTGGTTTGACACATCATGAGGCATTTTTGATTGGGAGATAATTTGGGTGCCACTTTTGGGTGGTTTCAGCTCATGGTTTTGTAATTACCATTAGCGATGTGCTGTATTGTATCTCCTATATATCAGGAACTTGAGATGAAGGTTGTATGTAGAATCTTATAGATGTCGAATGACCTCCTGGATCTCTGGTTGGGTATACTCTTGTAAAAGCTTACTCTACAAGTATATTGTAATCTTCGTGATTTCTGAATAATATATTGGGTGGCTTTGGAGTGAGGTTTTTTACCTAAAAGGGTTTTCCCCACGTATATTTTGTGTTGTGAGTTTTATGTTTGCATTTGAAAATTGTTATCATTTTCTATTAATGTGCATCTTAATCTATAACTATAAAAGAAATTTGTATAAGTCTTTCCTCATTAGATCAATGTAGGAAGCGTATTCCGTGTACCTTGCTTCCTTTTAGAAGACTTGAAGATTTGTGAAGGTATAATCCACTTTATTTTGTGTTTCTTTCATGCTTTTTTATCTTCTAGTTTTCATCATCTTCAGAAGTCATCCTCCAAACAACAAAGCCAAAATGTAAACTATGATAAAATGTAGTAACTACCAATCTCTGAAACTAGTGATATACCTTCTTCACACTTGTCTCTATCTAAATTCAAAATCGCAAGGCCATAGCTTCAAATGTGGAGGAATGCAAAGCATTCTCCTAAGCTACTTCAGTGCACACTGTAATGCCTTGGACTTCCTGAAACTTTCTTTCACAACTAAGGCAATGATTTTCATCAGGAAGTAATGAATATCATATTCACCACATCAGAGACTTCATTCACAACATCATACAATAATCACAACTCCTTTCATCAAAACAAGAATCTTAAACTTCCTTCGTACTAGCATACTCTTCAACTAACAACTTTCACCTCTTCATGAACTTCAGAAGATAGGGTACAACTGTGTACAGATGATACTGATTCAATCAGTATACATAGTACATGACTTTCATCATCTTACCCTTTGCTTCACAACATCTTTGATCCATCTCTGATCATTACTCCTTTGTCTTCTTCTCTGATCACCTCAGCATATACTCGTCACATTGCTTCTTTGTCTCATAATACTTTGCAACAATCTCCTTTAGTCATCACTATCCTTTGGCATCTCTAAACATCACTGATCAACACACCATACTACTATTGACATCACCTCTGTTAACATCACTTCCACTTCCAACCTTCCTCATCACAACACTGTTGACATCAATGACAACACATATGCAACAACCCTATATGGATGTTCGTATGACTATATACACAAATTTACCCTATGCTAAAATTAAGAAAGGGAAAGCATTAAGATTTGAGTAATATATAGTTACAAAGGAATAGCATGTTTAAGTGAGCTATGAATTCCATTCACAAATGTTCTCAATTGGTGCAAGTAACATAAAGCCATGTCAAGACCTCTTAATGTTCTTTTCCTTGCACCCAAATGGAAATAGAAATAGGAATGGGGAATATTTAATCATGCACAACAATATTCTCTCTCTCAATGCAATTCCAAACACGATCTTATATTTCCATAATTGGAGTTGGATTTAAACTACTTTAATCATGTACTACTAAATCAAGATGCAACCAATATACTAAAGTTATTTAAAAAAGTTGAGGCCACATTCAAGTAAGTCTAACTAAGAAAATTATTATAATTTCTTAATGTTTATTTTTTTTAATGAAGTATTTATGAGTTGTGTAGCAATTAGTCCCTATTATTGCAAAATGTTCAAAAATTAAATAATAGTTATTTTGTTTAAAAGTTATGTTCCAATTATTTGGTTAAGATATGGATTTTGAATATTAGAAGATTTTGTTCGAAACAAAATTATATACAATGAAAATATATTTTTGTTAGCAAGATATTCGTAAAAATAATTGTAGGTCATATATTCTGCAAATATTTTATATTCCACTTTAGCTTTAGTAGTAATTATAAGTTTTTTGTATATAGCTTTAGCAATAGTTTTATACTATGGTTTTGCATAGCCAATTGTAATCCCACCTCCAAGGGAAAAAACACAATTTCTTTTATTATAGTATTGTTAGGTCGTTTAATCTTTCTTTGTAAGAAATAATGGATTAAAAAATCATAACTACAAACTTTCACTAAAATCTAAGCCATTTTTTTGTGCGTTAGATTCATCTCAACTTAAACATAGACTGTTTGTTTCCAAATATATATATATATATATATATATATATATATATATATATATATATATATATATATATATAAACAAATGGTGATTCAATCGTTAACCATGTTAATCACACAGTCTATATTATTATTATAATATTAAAAAACTATTTTAAAAAAGGTGATTTAAGTTTCAAACACTTTTAACACATCAATCATTAAGAAGTGAGCTTGTACCATATATCATAGAGAATCCCCCCAAACCACCTAGAGGAGTATACTAACAACCTCTCATTACCCAAACTATTGAGTATGAGATTTTTTATTTTTTATTTTTTGATGTATAAATGTCTTATATTTCTTTGTATACAGATTTATATTACACATATCCATTAAAAAAAAAATGGGTGGAAAAAGTCATATCCTAAAATCTAAGCAAGGCCAAACCTTATATGACAACCCAAAGAGATGAACAAGAAATGAGGTCACTAAGTGGCAAGAGCTAATACAATAGGAGATGGAAGAGGATCATGGTTATCTAGCTTTCCCTAGACATCAAAAAGGCCCTAACTATCAAGAATAGGCCCCTGGTGAATGATCACACCCTCTTCATTTTTATCTTCAACAAGAGGTTGACTATCACAAATAGATGAAATGGCCAAAACAAAGCGAGGAAATTTTCCACAATCTGAACATCTAAAGGCACTTTAGTCATGAAACTCAGAAAAAATTAAAGGTAGTAAGAAGTGTTGGACCAACCACAAGTATATCGATCTCTGACTCTTCTTAAAGGAGCTAGAAAGCATGTCACTCAGAATCATATCCACCACGGATACTATTACTATATATCTATATCGACATCTACAAGGAAGAGAGTGACCCCTACCAAAAAGTGGAGTTAACAAAAATACTCCATGATCCCAAAGCACCTATAAAGGTGCCACTCCAAATACAATTGTATTCACTTGCCCTAATCTGCACGAGGACAGTAAAAAAAAAAAAAAAAATCACGTCTGTACATTAAACACGTGAGTCTGACGGTCCAAATTGACTGCTAAGATTCCTTTCCCAGACAGCGAAACATGACCCGATTTTACAGAGCCATCGTCAAGAGTGAAAGGCGTCGGCCCCACTCTCCCACTCCCACCTTTAAATATTTTGTTGTTCTGTTCCATCGCCCATAATCGTCGGCAAGCCCTTGATGTTACATCAATTGCTTGTCTTTACTTGATTATGATTTCTCATAATTAGCATGTGAGCTGCTTTTTATGGTAAGTCCCATGTCTAATTTTGAAAGTTAAAAAATAAAAGAAATTAGATAGGTTTGGATGGATATACAAAATTTAATCCTTCCTCTCTCCCTCACCTCCCATCTATCTCCTCGGGGTTTCATGTCTATTTGTCAAACTTTGTATATTCTTTTGGTTTACAATCCAGTGGAAAACAACAATGACTTTGAGTTTTATTGGAAGGCATGATAGGAAATTCGACTTTGAAATGTAATTGATAGGTAGGAATAGTGCTAGGGCTTGCTTTATATCATGTCTATTTTCAACCAAGCTATATTTTCAACCAAGCTACATGTTTCATATTAGGGTTTGCTTCCAATATACACTACTAGATTGTTTTTTCCATCCACACATTGTTTTGTTTTATGCAATTTGAAATTTGTTGTACATGCACTCCTAGCTTTGTTAATGCACTTGAAGCTCCCTAGAATGAATCTACACTTTATGCATTTGGAAATAAAATGAAAAGTTTTAATAACATCCACGAGACCAAGTTGTCTATGGGACCAAGAGCTACAACAAAAGTGTTTCATGCTAACACACCCACTAGACACAAGGGTTGTCCAATTAATTGTACAAAATTTCCAAACATTTTTTGATGTTGAATCTTCTATTATGGATCTTGATCAAAAAGCTTGGTGTTTTATGATGTTTTATTAGGATTCAATTGCTTATGAAATATGGATCAATGAGTTTGACTTAAAAACCACACAGTTGAATCTTGATAAAACATCATAATTTGATACACTTCGAAAAATACCACCTCAACTTGTTCTTTTGTCTAGCCTTGCCTTCTTGAGCAATGTGGTTAGATTGTCCACTTTCAAATTATCTTCATACTTGATACATATGGCATTGTAGGATACATACTCCACAATATAGTGGCATTCTATCTCCACCACCCATTTGTTACAAAATAGGCATGTTCTCATGTGTCACTTCTCCTTAGGCATTGTCCACTTGTTAGTCTCACATATGAGATAATGCAAGCTAGTCTTTAATTGGGCCATCAACATTTTTGCCTTCCACTTGATTTATGCTCTTATGTAGGTTTCATCCTCATGATCCCATGTGGGGTTAAACTTTGATACAATATGCTTTCTTCTGCCCAATTTTCTTTTTCCACATGGTTTACCTAAATTTATCTCTCGCATACTTTTTAAATTTCTTCATTAGTGTTTGGACACTCTTGCATGTTAATGTCCCATTTACTCATCCACTTATCATTCTATTTCATCCACACATTCTTCCTCTTGCTTAGATCTCCTTCTATCACCATTCTAGGCCAATGATGGTTCTCCATATTTTATGTCTTTTGTAGATAACTTAATGTCTGAACCATCACTAATGCCTCCAATAGGAAAGTACCTATTCCAACTAATAGAATTTCATATAGAACTAATATTTTAATTTTGAGGCTACTTGTGTTAAATGTTTTTAGATTCTCTAGCTGCGTCCATTTTTATGTGACACACTATTGCCCCAAACTTCACACTCGTAAGAAAGTATTAGTGTGGAAAACAAGCCAAATAGGATTCTCTTGGTTTTCTAGTTCCGTAATTTTGCATTCGTGCATCTATTTTGTAAACCTTACACCTTATTCATATTGCATCAGTCTAGGTGTCTATTTTTAAAGAGCTACACAAAGTCTACATGGTGTTTGAATGAGTTGTGCTTGATGGAGGGTAGCGAGGCTCCCGATATCCCCATATTTTATGGATGTATGGATACAAAGAAAATTGTATTCAAAAGCTTTGGAGAAGCATCCTCTCTATGAAATATTAGATAGTGAGACCATTAAAAAATGGAGAGCCTCGCTTCTTAGGGTTTCAAAGAAAATTCAATTACATTTTGCATTATAGGCACATTTAGAAGAGGAGTGATTAGAGTAAGATTTTATGTAGTATGCTATATGATACACTATTAGCTTGTTAAAATGATTTATTTTGACAAAGATTATGGGTAGTGAAAAACTATTGTGAGAAAAAATTATCTAAAGCTTTAGGTTATTATTTTTTTGACAAGTTTGATTCAACAAAATTGCACTAGAATTTCAAAACTAATTGCTTTAGTAGAAATTCATAATGAATAGTTATTATTGTATGCCAAACATTTATGACGCTAAGATCCCATTTCTTATGCAATATGATAATAAACTCTTTTGCATAGGGCATTGTACACACAATGTCACATGTGATTTTGTGCTCAACAAATTTGACTCACCACTATTATGCATAGCTCACAAATGGTAAGCACATGCATAGTCCACATTGATTGAATAGGTGGAAAACTACTGTTGTTCATGAGGCAACAATATGTGTAGTAAGGGGGAATCTGATGAACTACCTTCTTCATGAGGAAGGGTAATTTGTGGATAACAAGGATATTTGACCAAAGTGTGGTCATGATAGTACAAATGTTTGTTGTTATGCACAAGATATGAACTTCTTGATGGAGATTATAGAGGTTTTGTTGGGCAAATTTGAAGAGAGCATTGAAATGGGAAAACTCTTGTTCAAATAATTCACTTAAGTGAGCTATCTCGATCACTTGCAATAAATTGTTTTCATGTTGAATTTGTTCTATAACTCAAGCTTACTCTTCTACTTTGATAACCACAAGAGTTGGTGAACTCTCTCTTAGCTCTCTCAAAGAAGCTTCCACCTAATCCTCTCTCACACCTAGACACATAAGCCTAAATGCCAAATGTGACTGAGGAGAAAAGAAATGCCATGAAATCACTTAGATGATTTAACTTGCTTTTTTGGTTGTTTGTTTACTTGTTGAGATGTTTGGTGTAAGTGCTTGATTTTTTAATTTGAAATGTTTGTTGTTGCAAAGTTTGCTTTTTATTGAGCATATGGATTTTGTGAATCAATTGTGTGAAATTTTGACTTTGTTTGGAATGTTTCAATGTGGACATTTGA
This sequence comes from Cunninghamia lanceolata, assembly GCA_027924645.1. Taxonomy (NCBI): domain Eukaryota; kingdom Viridiplantae; phylum Streptophyta; class Pinopsida; order Cupressales; family Cupressaceae; genus Cunninghamia; species Cunninghamia lanceolata. The sequence continues at coordinate 5,653,423 of BSBN01000158.1, read as the reverse complement.
ACTAAATTTGGAGCTTATGCTTCACTCAAATGAAAAGGTCCTAATTTTCTACCTTTTTTTTTAATTTTGTGTTGCTTTGGTTTGTGTTTTAGAATGCATTTGAATGTTAAACAATGAAACTAGATTAGTCTTCTTTTTGTATGTTTTTGATACTTAACTAGATTAAATCTAACTATTGATATCTAATGAAATAACTATGAAAGCAAACAATATTTTTTGTCTTTTTGTTTAATATGATTCAATGCATAAAGGAATTATTCCAACTTTGAAAATGAATTCTAATGTTAAAATCAACAAAATGAGTTTTCCTTACTCATATTAAATTAAATATGAGTGGAAAGTATCAAGGCAAAAAAATGAAGTTAATCAACAAGTAATTAATTAATTTGATTATCTTTTCCTAGTAATTTTTTAATCAAGATTGATACCTACACAAATTAGAATGAAGTATAGACACTTGTTATTTGTTATTATAGTTCTAATGAAAGAGAAGTTTGATTGTTATTTGTTGCTTGTTGCTTTTTTTGAGAAAGTAACCACTAGTTTACAAATTTAGTTTGTGTTTTATGATTTCCTAAGATAACAAATGTTGATGTTTAAAACTTGTTTGCAACAAAAGTAAAATATTCTAACAAGACGAAATTATTCCTAGATCTAAACTTGGTACAAAATGTAACAAATTCAAAGCAATGAAAAGACTACTCTATACTAATTTAAACTAATCTACTAAAAGAAATTTAATCTAAAATGAAATTAAAATAACTAGAATCATCACACCTAGGATATGAATAACCCAAAGTCTAAGAAGAACTAATTAACCCAAAGTCTAAGAAGAACTAATTGGGCTAGTGTTGTCCTCAAGGACCTAGCTTATTGCCTCCTTTATTATTCTTCCCAATTGAGGGTATTCCTTCTAATGGTGGATGGAGCGCAAGAAAACAAACTAAGAAGATACCAAAAGACAAACAAAGGTATTATTGAAAAGAGCTTGGGAGTTGTCTAGATCAATGATGTTTAAGCTATGACTATATAAGAAGCCAGATTATGATGAACTAATAAATCATAATAATAATAATGTTATAGAAGCTATGGATATATTAAAATACCGAGGCACCTCTCCTTGGACACTAAACAAAAAGAGTGGAACTTGTTATAATTTTGAAAGAGGCAATTTTTTTTTTGTAGAGATAGGAATTCCAAAGCAGAAGAGACCTTTAAAAATTCTAAGCAAAGATCTATAAATATGATTTGATCCATAAATAGAGAAGGAGAGTGAAGTTTGAGCATGTTGAGCACACTCTACTAACAATAGAACTAGAGTTAAAAGATAAAAAATACACAAAAATGGACACATGCAATGCAATCATGGGGACAAAAATAACACAGTTCACCAATTTTACTAGTAATTAAATTGTTATGAAAAACATGCATTTTTAAGGTGTTTATGTGATTATTGTTGAGCTTTCACAATCCCCAATCAAACATGTTGTAATACAAGCTTACACACAACTCAAAGGATAGGCTATCCAATATTCAAGAAGCCACTTGGTTCATGTTCATGCTTCATTTACTTGTCAACCCAACGACATATCTTTTGGCATGGTGTTTTTAATATATGTACAACCCTAGATCTTAAGGTGATAGAGTTCTCAATTGTTGGAAATATCCAGCCATATAGACTAATTCCTCATAACCCAATAAGAGATTAAATATGCAACATAACCAAAAAACCATATGCAAAAGAAATAGACAACCATACCATCAATGGTGACACAAGATATACCTTGGGAAAACCCTCATAGAAGGAAAAACCCAACCTCTAAAAGCATGCTTCTCTCATGTATTATTCAACAAAATAATCACAATACATATGTAGAGATCACCTCTAAAACATAAAGCTCTCTCTACCTACACTCCATGTGAACAAACATGTAACCATACATCCCATGCCACACTTCAAACCCGCACACATGCAACCTACAAGAGAAGTTACAAACCCAACCAACAAGCTCACAAACTAAACAACCAACTCTACCTCAACAACTACTCGTGTATTTGCTTTTATAGACATAAGCTCACACAAATACAACATGTGGTATTGTAATACCATTTTCTCCAAAACCATGTGTCTACAAAACTATTGACCCCACATTTGATTACTGGTACTAAGTTTTCCCAAATAATCAAATAATTACAAATAAATTAATTAACCCAATGTTACATACAATGATTACGAGTGGCACCCAAATAAATATCCAATGTGGCTAAACACATCACATTATGTACCACAATTAAATATTTATTTTACATAATAAAATAATATCAATGTTATGCAAGGTGTACAACACACCTACCCCAACATTCTCCCACTTGTTGTATACATTGCATAACGGATCAACATTTAAACTCAAAAAATCAAGGGAAACCATCCATATGCCCAACATCTACCATATAACCATCCATGTACTCCAAGATACCTGCAACAATAATCAAGGTGTGCACTATCTCAAACAAGAATCCCCTCATCCTCCATCTAGCTAAACCATGAAGAATAAGACCCTCCAAAGAGATGCCACACTAAACTGTCACATAGAAGCAAGAAACCTGCATCAACTGAGATCCAAACACAAGCACCAAATATAATGGTAACAAATACACTCAAATAGATGACAAGAATCAATCACCATAGCTGAAATAGCAACAAAAACTAGTTGCTAATGCATCATCTAACCATACCTCCAAACCAAGGTATACAAATAATAACAAGTAGACCTTATGCCATCAACATATCCAACTCAAATCACAATAATAACAAGTCTCTGTATATAGTCAATCTTGCATAAAGAAATCCTTCAAGGTAACAACACAAAACATGTGATAACAAACCTTAAGATCCTTCATACCACAACATAATGAGAACATCCAACAAAGGAATCATATACACCCTGGAACTCCCACTGCATGAGCAAATGTCAAATTTGAAAATAGATCAAGGTATCCAAAGATCCACTAATAGCATGCACATAGAAGATGTGGCTAAATCCTCTATCACATAGTGTCAAAGAACACACACATAGATATGCAAAACCTGTAAACTAAATAGCTGCAACATAACTCTCTCCTCAAGTCCATATCTCTCCCAAATCCTCCACAACATAAGAGAAAGAAGTCAAAGAGACTCAAAATCTCCATACACATCTCAGCTCCAATGTCATGGAACACAAATATCCAAGAAGAAGAATGAGACCAATCAAGAGAGAACCTACAAATCATAACCATGTCCTTCTATCCACACTAATGTGTTAAAGCTATGAAAAGTATGATCTCCTTTACAACCCAAAAACAAAAAGCCTCCTCAACATCTTACAACAAGATGCAAGCTTCTCAAACCAAAGGTTGATCAAACTCATAACCATCCCAAAGTAGGAATAAGCCCAAAGCTACTAACCATCTCCATTACACACAATGATCTCATAACAAATCAGGATCAAACATAACGAGATAACTAATCATAACCATGCATCTACTCCTCAAACAAGTCCTCACAACCATAATCCATAGCTCAAGACTCAAGCGAGAGAAGATAAGATACAAATAAAGAATGCATTTGAAAATTAGGTGGGCATACTTATCAAATCATTCACCGCTGAGTGGACAAAGAGTGGGAATAAGGTTGCTCCTCCAAGATCACCAAGCCTCTAAGGCTCTCTCTAAGAACAATCTCCTCAACATGTCCATGTTGAACTCACATCCATCCAAGGTGTAGGCTCCTCAGTCTAGCTACTGAAATCCTCATAAAAGAGTAACCATCTCAACACATGTCTCTAATCCTGAGAGAACTCAAGCCTCAACTAAGCCTCCAAGTATCCATGAGTACCTCCATGATCAATCCATGCTAAACTCAAAATGCAAAACCAAACCATCATGAAGCTCCCAAGCACATGACCAATGTACCCAATACTAAGAAAACCATCAAGATCATAGTCAAAGCTCCCACTGTACGTTTGCATAACCTAGGAACATATCATGACATCATGATCTAATCATCTCCTCAAAGGAAGATCACATGCACTAATGCACACATCATGTCTCATAAGAACATATCCTTCTCTAAAGTGAACCTATATCATGCCAACACTCTAATGCACAATCAAGAGTAGACCAAGACACAATACCAACATCCTGTAAGCAGGGATCACCTGTCAAAACTGATAAACCATAAACAACACCTCAAGCAAAGACTACAAGAGTCCTCCATCGTACCAAGATGTCAATATCTCCAAATCACATGAAGATAACCATATCTTGCCAAAGCTCCCACTGAAGTGTGATACCAAGATATACATGGAAACAACATAAACATCAAACCCATCAGTGTCAAAAGCTCCCACTGAAACCTGTAACTAAGCTATCAATGACATTGTGGTAACCATCTCCTACATGAAGTTCATCCATGGCCTCAACACAATCAAGGAATCCCATTGTAACTACACAACTCCGAAAGGGTTGAGTAAACCATAATCTCCAAAACCAAGAAGATGAACAAAACCTGTAAACCAAACATCAATCCAATCACCACCAAAGTTGTACCTATAAAACAATCATGTCATGCCAAAGTCCCAACCAAACAAGGAACATCCATGAAACCATGATAAACACCCAATGCACCTACACGAAACTCTCATCAAGTCTCACACAACTGTACCATATAGTCAACAAACATAGGTCCCATATCATGATTGTATCAGGTAATACCATCTCTCTCTATATCTCATAATGACAAGCAAACCAATGCAACATGTGACTAACCCAAGCCACAAATCAAAATCTACATCAGCACTAAAACATATATGGGCATAGACAACCCACATCTAAGTCATAAATGTAACCTGTAAGCGTAGACAACCTACAACATCACACAACCTGTAGATCTCACAATGCACCATGCAAACTCAATAATACATGTATAATGCTATCAACAAAGGATAATCAAAGGTAAACCTATAAGTCTACAATGACTCAAACACCAAATCATCCTAGATTCAATTTGCCATCAACTCACAAATGCATCAAAAGTCAAAGGAACCAAAAGTATCTCAAACTGATACAAATTGAACAAACCTCAAAATATCATCTCCAAACCTACTCCACTGCATAGTGCTCAGAAATACCAACGCCTATATGAAGTCCAAAATCTGACTCCGTATGCACCTGTTATGCCTAGTCAAAGCCCAAAATACACATCTAGCTTCCAACTAGCAAAAATTGGTCAAATGACAAAATCTAGAAAAATATCTGACACCACTGCATAATATGTGGAAAGAGCTTTTCGTCAACTATAAGAAGTTGAAAAACTAACTCCGTGTGTGAAAGTTATGCCTCCTGGAAAAAATCTACCAAATAAACCTATGTAGCAAGGCCCTAGTGTCCCTCCAGTGGTTGTTGGGTGGTGCACTAGTGGCCCACCGATGGCCCGCTGGTGGCGGTGGCACGCCACCGATGCTGGGGCAGTGTCCTAGTGGCGCTGAGGTGATGCAAAAGGTGAGAGACTCAAGAAAAATTTAAACAGGTTTAAAAGTTTTTGTTTGAAATGTTTTGATTTTTAAATATTTAATTTTTAATTTAAAAGCCCTTACGGGCTGAGCAATGGCACACCAGACCATTGGCCACACCTACCAGGGCAGGTTGGCCGGTTGGCCAGGCCGACTAACCGAGGGTTCTAAACCCTGGGCTAACCCCTACCGCCAACAGGGCCCTGTCACAGGTACCCTGTCGGTACCCTTGGCTGTCATGCAAGTTGGCGCAGGGGTGTGGGGGGTACGACCCCCCTTAAACACCATTAATTTTCTTTTTAATAAAATTTTTCCTGCAACCCTCATAATATATTTTTTTTAATTTTTTTGTAGACCAACAGGGAAAATATATTTTTTTTTAATAAAAATTTCTGACCGTACCTTCAGACGCTATGACGTCATACAACCCAGAAAGATTCATTCGGTAGATTCCCTTAGGGCAGAATAGGGGAAAATTTTTTGACTCCAAAATATGTCAAATTTTATATGGATCCATAGGTTTTCACGCCTTCTAGACTCAACCGTGAAGTTTTTTTCTAGCCAAGAAGCCTCCAACAAAAGCTCACCCCCTGAAACCCGCATACAAAGAGCCCAAAATGAAAACCCATAAGCCAAATCTCCATCAAACCCTATATTTGCAACAACCCAAGTTTGCAAACATCCTTGTCACCCTAAAAATGCCTTGATTCCTTCTTGCAAAGCCATGGATTCCACTATACACAAAAAATCCACTCATAGTTAGGGTTATCAAACAGGGTTTTCCTCCCAAATCATGGCAACCAAACTTTGATACCAAATGTTGGAAATATGTAGCCATATAGACTAATTCCTCATAACCCAATAAGAGATTAAATGTGCAACATAACTAGAAAACCATATGCAAAAGAACCAGACAATCATTTCATCAATGCTGGCACAAGATATACCCTGGGAAAACCCTCATAGAAGAAAAAACCCAACCTCCAAAAGCGTGCATCTCTCATGTATTATTCAGCAAAGTAATCACAATACATATGCAAAGATCACCTCTGAAACATAAATCTCTCTCTACATGCACTCCATGTGAACAAGCATGTAACCATACATCCCATTCCATGCTTCAAACCTTCACACATGCAAGCTAAAAGAGAAGCTACAAACCTAGCCAACAAGCTCACAAGCTAAATAGCCAACTCTACGTCAACAACTACCCGTGTGTTTGCTTTTATAGACATAAGCTCACACAAATACAACATCTAGTATTGTAATACAATATTCCCCAAAACCATGTGTCTACAAAACCATTGACCCCACATTTGATTATTGGTACTAAGTTTTCCCAAATAATCAAATAATTACAAATAAAGTAATTAACCCAATGTTACATATAATGATTACAAGTGGCACCCAAATAAATATCCAATATGGCTAAACACATCACATGATGCACCACAATTAAATATTTATTTTACATAATAAAATAATATCAATGTTATGCAAAGTGTACAACACACCTACTACAACACTAATGTCGAGTTTAGAGGAATAAATAGAAGTATATACTATTGGAAAATGAATGACTTTTCTTGGAAAGAAATCTATTCTAGAAAAGCTTCTTTAAATAAACTAGGAATCAAACTCTTCTTCCACAAGCCAATGGCTACAAGTTGAAATCATATGACTAGATGAGCTAGAAGTAAATCTAAACTAACTACGATAGAGATATGGAAACAATCCACATCAAGTGGGCCCTTGCTTGAATAAACATGTGTCTTTCTCTTTCCCTCTAAATGAACTTACTAACTAAATAAAAATAATTACAACTTGCAAAATGCCAATGCTAAAGGAAACACAAACTCGGCCTTTTCTTGATCACACAAAAACTATTAGTTTATTTTGCTAGATTTTCTAATATATACATTAGATCATGTCTATCATATATATACATATTACTTCTGATACATGCATTCCCATTATTTCCAAATATGTGGAAGGTGGATGCTTTATTTGGAAAATAATAATGTGACTAGCAAACTAACTCATGAAACAAGCAAGAGTCACTTTCCTATCAGAACTGTAAAACACTTAATTTCATACACCCGAAAGAAGGATGTTGGTAAATTTGTTGAGAAGAATGAGGTTGAGTCAGTTGGCTCATGGCCCCAAAAATGTCCATGTGTCACATGTCTCTCACCACTCCACATAAAATGGAATTTTAAATTCCATTTCATCCCAAGGAAATAAATTTTTATTTCCTCATAAGTCTATATCACATTAAATGCAAAGCCTTCCCCAAAAATGAATTTAAATTTTATTTTTATTCCTAGCCCTCCATCTTTGTTGATGAGATCTTAGCCCTTGATCTCATGCTTTCATCTCATCCATTGATATCAACTTTGAATCCTAGCCCTTGGATTCAAATCCCCCCAAATTTGCCTATAAATATGACACTCCACAAGCCATTTTCACAACTCAAATTTTGTAGCCTTATTATGCCAAAATAGATTTCAATCCTCTTCCATAATACCATCCTTATGTTAAGATTTTGTGTTGATTTGTGAGAGCATTCCACATTCTTCCATCATCTTTGGGTGAGGGTGCACTTCCTCTACCTTATCAAGGAGTGAGGAGACTTCAAAGCATCTTGGAAGGTATAACACTTGTTTTTAAGTTGTTTTTCATGTTTTATGTTTTTGTAGTTCTCTTCATCTTCACATATTATAGAGCATTAGAAGAAGGTAAAAAGTATTTTTGAGAAGAAAGCCAAGCAAATAGACTTTGTTATTAGAGATTTGGTCTTGTTGTGGGATAAAATGAGAGAGTCCAAGGGGGCTTATGGTAAATTTGATTCACTTTGGAAAAGTCCTTTCAAGATTAGAGCAATTGTTGGTGACAATGCTTACTTCTTGGCACATCTAGATGGTGTTGAATTTCCTCTTTCCTATAATGGGAAAGATTTGAAACTTTACAATTGGTTATTTTTGTCTTTCCATGTACCATAGTTTCTTTGTTGTCATTTTTTGTCTTATTTTTCTTTCTTTTTTTTGTTGTGTTGGGATCTGACTCTATGGCCCAATGAATAAGGCATTGGTCTAACAAAGTCTTCTAAGTTCTCTGCATCCTTCCAGTCTTTATCCCCAATTAGAGCCATTTGTTTCCCAAAATGAAAATTTTTGGTTCACCTTTGTTTCTCCTATGTCTTTAAGTCATGTTTCTAATTCTTATTCCATTTTATGTTTCTATTAGCAAATTTTCTCCTTTATGAAAATTGGAACCTTATTACTGTGATACCTTGTCAGGAAATTTGTGTTTTTCAAAACTTAGCTAATCTCTTTGTTTTGTTAGGAAATGTCTCAATCAGAGAAGCTTCTCAAAAAAATATCAAGTTTGTGAACTTATCAGCAAAATTCTCAGTTCTCAAACCCTTTTTTCCCCTGACAAGTCTTCATGGCCTCACTTTCTTATAGTCAGATTTTCTTTATTTTCATGAACTTTCAATTTCGGTTTGTAAGTTATGTATTTTTCTAATTCACCGATTTCCTAATAAATCACCCTGGAATGTCCTTTTATCAACTATCTTTGTCTTTTGCGAAGTGAGGTTTTGGTTCCTAAGTTTTTTTTTTCTCCGATTCTCTGATAAGTTGATAGTCATTGTTTTGTCAAGTGTACCACCTATAAAGAAGGAATGTTTTAGGCTTATAGCCTAAATAGAGTTCATGAATATTATATTTTGCTGACAACAGTGACACCATTCAACTTGGTTCGTGAAATGATGAAGATGTTGATAAAGGAATGGATGCTTATAATCGGCTACATAGGTGGTTCGTAAAAGTTATTTTTCGCTGACTAAACAAAGGCAACACATAAAGATGAAGTTTGTGAAATAAAGATTTTGCTAATAAATGAATTTTAAAAAAGCAAAAGTTGTTGATAAAGGAGAAAATATGATTTTTGATCAAGTGCTTCGGTAAGCCAAGGGGTAGCATTTATTGCAAAAGATATTAAATGTCTTAACGCAATTTTTGTAACATTATAAATTAAAATCCTCTTCATAAGTGTCATTTGCTATTGTTATTTGAAAAAGCACTCCTAGGAGTTAACCATAGCTAGATTAGCCATCCTCTTCCCATAAAGTGTCGACATCAAGGTAAGTCATGGTACCTTCTTCTTCTCAAATTGAACAGATTATTTCTAGCTAGCTAAGTGGGGGTTGTGTTTGGGTTTTCCCCATTGTTCATGACTTGTAAAGCCCTAGTTTTCTCCATCGTCATCATAGCTTCCCCTCACCTAACCTGAGTCTACCATGCCTAACCCTAGTTAAGAATCCTACTTATTGGTTACTCAGGTCAATCAAGATGAAATCCATGTATAAGGGATTGGATATTTCTCATATTATTGGCAATGAATTATCAGGAGTCAGAGATACCTATTGTGCCTTGTACACATGCCCCATTTTGCCAAATGGAGACCCCCTCTTTTGCTTTGGCTTGGAATCTCAACCTTTCTTCCTTATGATGATGAGAAAGTGAAATGGTGCTTAGAATACAAAAGTTGTTCCAAATTTGGGTATTTGGCATTTTTTAAGTTGTTTGATGTCTTTCGGCATTGATTTGGAGAAGTCATAATTAATTTTGTGCTTAATAAAATAGACCTTTGTTGCCTTTTGTGTTAAAAGTGGGTGTCACTGGAGTTTGCGCTAAAATCTTGTTACTAGATATAGCGCTAAAAATTATTGTTGCAAGATGTATCATATTGGGACTCCTATTTTCCATGCCTCAAAATTACAAAATCATGTTAAATTCTGCAATGTTTTACTAAGGTGTCCCTGTGCTTTCACCATAATGCATGTCTCTGAAACCCTGAATTTGGCAAAGTTTGAAACCCTGAAACCTTGAAAATTGGTGAAGTCTGAAATCTGATGGATCCTCCAAATTCTAGAATCTACATTTTAATTCCTATGGATCCAGAACCTATCTCAAACATCCTGACAATATATTTTAAAATATTTAAAGTATAAGAGATTCAATTCTTATACTTAAATATATTTTAAAATATATTGTCACTTAGGGAATTTCAAGATATGGTAGGATTTTTGCACTTCACTACACATTGCAGGAAAATCCCTTGTCATAGAATGCGGGAAAAACCCTTGTCACAAGATGCGCTAAAATCCATTTTCACTGAACAAAGCGCTAAAAACTCACTGCATAGGATAAGTTCTAAAAACCTTAGTCACTAGGCATATCTAGTGACCACCAAAAGTTCTGCCAACTTCCAACTCGAGAAAAGTGGGTCTTTGCTATGTCACACGACATTGCGGGACTTTTGCCTCCTGCAGGATATATCCTATGAGGACCCATTTCTCTGCTGGGGATAAGAGGATCCCTTAGTATTGAAAACTTGGATCACATGACATGACATATCCTGTGAGGGCCTAAAAGCTCGCTTATCCAGTGAACCATGAAACCTCCGCTTTGTCCTGTCATGGCCTAAAAACCTGCTTTATAGCCAAAATGATCAATTCAACTAAAATTTCCACTTCAAACTAGGCAATTGCATCATTCCACTCATTCTTAATGTTTTATCCATCATGAATGATATGAAAATTGACAAGTTTTGACACTGCACATTAACATCTAGTGACCCCCAAAAATCTTAATTTTTGCCAAAAAGGGTATAAAAATGTGAAATAAATGTCTCCTACTGGATCCAAATGGGCACAGAAACATCCCAGGTCACCATAAATGTGAAATGGGTAGTTAGAAATCATGAAAAAACTAATAAAATCATGGGAAAACACCAAATTAGTGAAGATGGCCATAACATCAAAATTGATATTGAGTTGTCCCTGATTGATCCATGGGTGCAAATGGATATATTTTGATTTATCTTGATGTAAAATGATTTGTTTATGATGAAATTGATGCTTGGCATTGTGGATTATAGGCCTGAGAGGATGAAGCAACCAATCGGAGCCACCATGAAGGATGAAAACCCAGAGATACCTTGTTGACCCAGACATGAAGAATCATCATTTTATCAACCAAACCACTGATGTACCTACAAAAGTAATTCAGTATGATGTCAAAGGTGATGGAAATAAGCCCTAAAATCTGGAAGATATAAAAGATCAGGTTGTTGTTAAAGATTGCAAAGAATGCACACTATTCGGAGCCCAATCCCATCTCTGTTTGCACCAGTTCCAGTCAAATAATTGATCTAGCAAGCATCCAGTTAGACATGCCTTCATCAAAAACGTGCCACATACACCTCTTGACCAGTCAACTCATTGGAAAATTTATTTGTCTCATTAGACAACACAAAAACCTGTTATTTTGTCTTGTTCTCATGAGCTGAAAAGTTGTAATTTCATCTTTTTCCTACAAGACAAAGCCAAATCCAGGATTGTAACTGCCCATTGACCAAAATTAAATGAAGTCAAATTTGAGCCCTTGATGATGAATTGATTCTCACTGTCCATTGAAAAATGCACTATGCTTGCCTCTCTATATAAAGGCAACCACTCTCATTGTAAAAAGGGGAAGAAAGGACCAAAGGAAAGAATTGTTTAAGCTCTGCCATTTTCTGAATCAATACAAGAAAAATTTCATTTGCTACTACCATATGAGTTTATTTTGTTGGTTGGATATGGTTTTCATGGTTCTTCTTCACCTTTCCAATTAGTTATTCAGTTGCATTTATGGTTAATTATTCAGATATTTGATGGATTTCCTATCCATGCCATTGATGGCTTGTTGATTGTATGTCATTGTGCATGGTTAGTCTGTACAATTTTTTTTGAGCTAAGTTCGATTGGGTGAGTTCATTAAACTGTGCTAGGAATTGGGTGTTGAATGAACCCTTCATAGTTTGAAAACCCTTGTGTTTCCTCAGAAGATTGTACAGTCTCTGTAGCATTGTGGGCTGCCTGATTAAGCAAAGATTTGTTTATTGTTGGGAATATGTCTATCTATTTGTTGATCATTCCTGTAGTTGTCTATAGGATTTCTTTACCCTTTCTCTCTCCCTCTTTTCTTTTGCATTTTCTTCATCAGATCTTGATTAGATTACATTTCATCAACTTGCATAGTGTTGTCATAGAATTCATATTTAGAGGATGCAAGTTGATAGATTTAGGATTTAAGCAGCATCACACTGTCTATCTGTTGATAAATTTTAGACTTCACAGTCTGTATCACCTAGGATTTCTACATATGTATTGCCATCATATTTTCACAAACCCTAATGCAGTAAAGTCTATTCGCATTGCATGTAAGTCCCCTTAGTTGGAACAACAAAGTACATATCCATTGAGTTATCTTGCAAGTCAAGACTTGATAGTAGAAACCTTGGGGCAGTCCTATTCTAAAGTTTTGGCATAGGATTATTTTCAAGAGAGGTGAGATATCCTGTATCTTACCTATGTTGTTGCATGCTAAAAACCACCATCAACAGAATTGGCGCTAGAAGGAGGGCTGGATAGAGATTGTGATGCAAGCTTTTAGTTTCGGTGGTTTATTGCACATGCTGAAATGAATGAAATATTTAGGAGATTAAGCTCTAATGGATACACACAAGGGTTTTAGTCATGAGATTTTCAGAGGACTGTCTCAACAGTCATATCATGAAGAAAACTTCAAGATAGACATCCTATTTTTCAAATAATTGCTAGATAGGCATATCAGGGTGAAGTATCTTTTATTAATATTGCTTGATTTTAGTTCACCTCAGGTCTAGAATGTACATCCTGGAGAGTTGCATGACAAAATTGATTGTTTAACTTTTCTCCAAAGATTGGATTTGCATTTAAATGGACCGCTTCCTATTTTTGAGGTGTACAAGCTTGAAGTAAGGGTTAAGTATGACAATAGTATCCATTTGCCCTACCAAAGTAGGGTAGAACAAGGAGCTACAACATGGATGGATGCATATGCATGCGATCATGTCCTAGTTGAAAGCACCCAAAGAGTTGAGGCTACAAGAGCTGTAAATCCATTTCAAAAGGACATTCTACATATGGAAAAAACTGAAGTTCCTTGAATTGTTCCTCAAAATACATATCTAGATGAAGATGGTAGGAAATGCATGTGGTCTACAGGTCACCCAACTAAGGAGTATACAATCCCTAACTGGTTAAAGTTTAGTTCTCAGCCACTGACACCTAATAAATTAGTCACAGGATATGTTGTCCCAGCATGACTAAAACCTAATTTTCAGTCACGGGAAAATGAACGGAGCAGTATACAAGGTCACATTCCTGCTATCGAGGATGTTGATAAGATAGATAATGAATTAGAGATAATGAATAGTCATGTTGACAATACAAATCAATAACAAAATGTTTCCCGGATGTTAGCTTCTAAGCCTGAGTTTGCTGATGTAGAAGTGGAGAACAACAGTTCATTTTAGTTTGTTGGCAATTCTGAGTTTGCAACCAAGTGTGAACAACTTGAAAAAGAAGAGATCAATCCTTCAAATGAATAAAAATCATTGATAGATATGTAGGAAGTTGTTCCATTTGACATATCCGAGCCACAATCAAATTGCCTAGAGGAAAGTGATCAAGTTCTTGATTATATTAGCCTATTATATCATCACGATCAGTCATATCGAGCCAATACAATTGCTCCAACAAAGTCTCTAGATGAGTCAGATGAACAAAATCAAGATGATGTATTATTTTAAGGTTCCTTTGACATTGTGGAACAAGTTATAAAAGGAGAAAGGGGCCCAGTTGTTGTTGTAGACAACAAACTACCCTGAGTCCAATATCAACCATCAGCTAAAACAGGAGGGTTAAGCAACTTAGATGATGATTTTTTAGAAAATGTGACTAATTTCGATGGAGTGGATCTAGGTTTATCATATGTCTACTAGGTTGATCCTATCCACACCTGCAATAAAGAAGATTCTCACTTGGATGCTGATGACCTAGTGATGACAAAGGGGAACATAAGTATACAATCTGAGAATAAAAGTCAAACAATAATGCAAAGTGATGGCTTGGAAGCTTTTTCATGTCAATTACTTGATCACATCATCGAGTTGGTATCAAGAATGAGAAAAGATATGTTACTATATGGGAATTCACCGTACATGTTAGACTTGGTTTTGACTAATTCACGTAGAATCCATCCAAATGATCCACATCCTGAATAGAGTTATCCAGATTTTTTGTTTGCTTGGGAGATTGCTGCAGTATTTAGTAACCCAGAGGTATCTGATGCATAGGATATGATCCACCATGATTTGAGACCTCTTGAAGGTACAAAAGTAGGTGGCACAATGCAGCAAGGTGATGAACTTACATTTTCAACTGATTGGACTACAAATCAAGTTGTATCTTCCCTCTTTTCACTCAGTTTCAACAATTATCAATTTGATTATGGTAACTTGGGTAAGACAACTTGCATCTGGATTGATCATGGACCTAATGAACTGCCCCAATTGTTGATCTTATGTAACTACTATACTAAACATGAACCCAACTTGCCTATGCCTTCCTATTCGGTGTATAAAGATGAATTTGCCAAACTTAGGGCGCTAACCTACACCTTAGTAGTCATGCATATACTAAGAAATAAATCACGAGGAAGTGTAAATATTTGTTGTTCAAAGCCTTTGTACATAATTTTTCTTGTTTTTAGTTAAATGTTTTGGTTAGTTCTTTGTTGTTTTAGTTTAGTTTCTGCTTTCTATTTTGTTTTTCCTTAGTTTCTAGGTGTTGTTTTCATTTTCCTCTCTTGTTTTAGGTTGTTAGTTTGCTTTAGGTTTAGTTTCCTAGATTTTTGTTGGCTTTGGGTTTTCCATTTTCTAGTGATGGACAAGGTTGTTTTTGGTGCATGCAGTGTCACTTTCTGGACTATGCTTCTATGTCTTTCTTGGAGAAACTTTGGTCAATAGTCAAGGATCTATAGTGGGTCCCATTATTAGTGTTGGATGGCATGATGCCAGTTCTTAGGAGATGAATCCGTTATTTATCTTAACGTGAAGTTTTCTAATATTGTATACTTTTACACTTTAATGATCCTGAAGTTTCTAAGTCTTTGTAATCTTGGGTTAAGTGAAAATCTTAAGATCTCACCTTTGTCGCCACCATGATTCCCAGCCCAGTGAGGTTGAACTAATATACGTAGCCCATGTGAATATTTATCATGTGATGCAAGGGTATGTAGTACTTTCTAGTACTCATATCATAAGCTAAGTTAATTGAATAATCAAATAAGGAATCTATCCAAAGCGGTGCTTCTTAGTACCCCCATAACTCATCAATTACCTAGAGGATTCAAGAATTTTTATCAGAGCTATAGATGCTTCAATGGTAGTAAAGCAATGTTTAAGAAAAATCATAGAGACAACCTCGTCGGAGCTATAGATGCTTGATTGGCAGCAAGGCAATGTCCAAGATAGTTCATGGGGTGAGTATCATTCACATAGCTTAATGCAAGAGAACTTGGATGATCTTGGTTTCCAAGGGATGGGAATGAACTCATATGCATACACTTAGATCTTTGGGACATGGATGGTTTTGTTAAGTTTCTAATTTTTATCCTTTGATTTGGATTTTCATGTTTATTTAGCCTAGCAAAGATTCTGGGTTCTTGACTATTGTTTATCCTTGAAATGCTCTGGAGAATTTCCTCAGTAGAGTCGCCAATTGTTGTGCCCTGCATACACGCCCCATTTTGCCAAATGGAGATCCCCTCTTTTGCTTTGGCTTGGAGTCTCAACCTTTCCTCCTTATGATGATGAGAAAGTGAAATGGTGCTTAGAATGCAAGATTTGTTCCAAATTTGGGTATTTGGCATGTTTGAAGTTGTTTGATGCCTTTCATGATTGATTTGGAGGAGTCATAATTGATTTTGTGCTTAAGAAATAGACCTTTGTTATCTTTTGCACTAAAAGTGGGTGTCACTAGAGTTTGCGCTAAAATCCTGTCACTGGATATAGCGCTAAAAATTGAGCTGCAGGATGTATCATATTGGGACTCCTATTTTCCATGCCTCAAAATTGCAAAATGATGTCAAATTCCATAACATTTTACTAAGGAGTCCATGTGCTTTCACCCTGATGCATGTCCCTGAAACCCTGAATTTGGCTAAGCCTGAAACCCTAAAAAATTGGTTAAGTCTGAAATCTAATGGATCCTCCAAATTCTAGAATCTACATTTTAATTTCTATGGATCCAGAACCTTTTCTCGAACATCACGACAGTATATTTTAAAATATTTAAAGTATAATAAATTCAATTCTTATTCTTAAATATATTTAAAAATATAATGTCACATTGTGAATTTTAAGACTTGGCGAGATTTTTGTACTTCACTGCACATTGTAGGAAAATCCCTTGTCACGGGATGTGGGAAAAACCTTTGTCATAGGATGCGCTAAATCCCTTGTCACTAGACAAAGTGCTAAAAACTCACTGTACATGATAAGGGCTAAAAACCTTAGTCACTGGACATATCCTATGACCACCAAAAGTTTCGCCAGCTTCCAACTCAGAAAAAGTGGGTCTTTTCTATGTCACAAGACATTGCGAGACTTTTGCCTCTTGTAGGATATATCCTATGAGAACCCATTTCCCTGCTGGGGATAAGAGGATCCCTTAGTGGTGAAAACTTGGATCACATTACATGACATATCCTGTGAGGGCCTAAAAGCCCGCTTATCCAATGAACCATGAAACCTTTGCTTTGTCCTATCATGGCCTAAAACCCTGCTTTAGAGCCAAAATGGTCAATTCAACTAAAATGTTCACTTCATAGTAGGAAATTGCATCATTTCACTCATCCTTAATGTTTTATCCTTTATGATTGATATGAAAATTGACAAGTTTTGGCACTGCACATTAATATCTAGTGACCCCCATAAATCCTGCTTTTTACCAAAAAGGGTATAAAAATGTGAAATAAATGTCTCCTACTAGATCCAAATAGGCACAAAAACATCCCAGATCACCATAAATGTGAAATGGGTAGTTAAAAATGATGAAAAAACTGAGAAAATCATGGGAAAACACTAAATTTGTGAAGATGGCCATAGCAACAAAATTAACATTGAACCTGATTGATCCATGACTGCAAATGGATATATTTTGATTTATCTTGATGGAAAATGATTTGTTTATGATGAAATCGATGTTTGGCATTGTGGATTGCAGGTCTGAGAGGATGAAGCAACCAACTGGAGCCACCATGAAGGATGAAAACCTAGAGATGCCCTATTGAACAAAATTAACATTGAACCTGATTGATCCATGACTGCAAATGGATATATTTTGATTTATCTTGATGGAAAATGATTTGTTTATGATGAAATCGATGTTTGGCATTGTGGATTGCAGGTCTGAGAGGATGAAGCAACCAACTGGAGCCACCATGAAGGATGAAAACCTAGAGATGCCCTATTGACCCAAACATGAAGAATCATCATTTTATCAACTAAACCACTATTGTACCTAAAAAAGGAAGTTAATATGATGTCAAAGGTGATGGAAATAACCCCTAAAATTTGGAAGATACCAAAGCTCAGACTGATATTAAAGATTGCAAAGAATGTACATTGTTTGGAGCCCAATCCCAACTCTGTTTGCACTAGTTTTGGTCAAATAATCAATCTAGCAAGCATCCAGTTGGACATGCCTTCATAAAAATGTGCCACATACTCCTCTTGACTAGTCAACTCATTGGAAAAGTGATTTGTCTCATTAGACAACTCAAAAAGCTACTATTTTGTCTTGTTCTCATGAGCTAAAAAGTTGTAATTTCATCTTTTTTCCTACAAGACAAAGCCAAATCTGGGATTGTAACTACTTGCTGACCAAAATTAAATGATGTCAAATATAAGCCCTTGATGATGAATTGATCCTCACCATCCATTGAAAAACTCACTATGCTTGCCTCTCTATATAAAGGAAACTGCTCTCATTGTAAAAAGGGGAAGAAAGGACTGAAGGAAAGAATTGTTGAAACTATGCCATTTTCTAAATCAATACAAACAAAATTTCACTTGCTGCTACCATATGAGTTCATTTTGTTGGTTGGATATGGTTTTTGTGGTTCTTCTTCACCTTTCCAATTAGTTATTTAGTTGCATTTATGGTTAATTATTCAAATGTTTGATGTATTTCCTATCCATACCAATGATGGCTTGCTAATTATATGTCATTGTGCATGGTTAGTCTGGAAAAAATTGTTTTAGGTAAGTTTGATTGTGTAAGTTCATTGAACTGCGCCAGGAATTGGGTTTTGAATGAACCCTTCACAGTTTGAAAACCCTTGTGTTTCCTCAGAAGATTGCATAGTCTCTATAGCATTGTGGGCTGCCTGGTTAAGCAAAGATTTGTTTATTGTTGGGAATATGACTATCGGTTTGCAGGTCATTCCTGTAGTTGTCTATAGGATCTCTTTACCCTTTCTCTCTCCCTCTTTTCTTTTGCATTTTCTTCATCAGATCTTGATTAGATTAGGTTTCATCAACTTGCATAGTGTTGTCATAGATGTTCATATTTAGAGGAAGCAAGTTGATAGATTTAGGATTTAAGCAGCATCGCATTGTCTATCAGTTGATAAATTTTAGACTTCACAGTCTATATCACCTAGGCTTTCTGCATACATATTTATATCATATTTTCACAAGCCCTAATGCACTAAAGTATATCTACATTGCATGTAAGTCTCCTTGGTTGGAACAACAAAGTACATATCCACTGAGTTATCCTATAAGTCAAGACCTGACAGTAGAAATGTTGGGGTAGTCCTATTCTCAAGTTTTGGAATAGTATTCCTTTCAAGAGAGGTGAGATATCCTATATCTTACCTGCGTTGTTGCATGCTAAAAACACCATCAACAATACCGACCAGAGGCACGTCAATCTTTGCAAATTTTGGCTCAAGATGAATGCTAACCCCATGTCTCTCATTGCTCAGAAAACTTTTGATAGTGGGTTGGCACATGCCGGGAGTTTCCCTCCAGCAGTAAAATGCATAGACTTGATAATGTCTTGCATTAAAAATTATAATGCAGAGGCAAGAGAAATCAAAACCGTGAGTGGTTAAGTAATTCTACAATTAAATGGCAACTCCATTGCTGATAGATTAGGCTTACCTGTTCATGAAGAATATGTAGATGTAATGCAGGAGAGAGCCACAAATTTTTACTTGGATGGAGTGAAGAAATGTAAGGATATAATAGCCACTACCTGGTTGAAAAAGGAGAAAAAGAGAGGCTCCTAATTACCCAAGAATTTGGTTAGGGGTCATTTCAAAGATGAGATCTCAGACATTATTTCTCTATTGCACAGAGTGATGGGCAGTAAAGAATGTGACAAATTTAAAAATTGGCTGTGCCAATATATTATTGTGATTTGTACTGGAAAATAATACATTGATTGGTCCCAGCTAATAAATGATCAACTGCATAATCAATTAGTAAATTTTCACAATAATGGGAGATTTCACATGTGTGCATTCTTGATTTATTTATTGGCTACCATACAACCAAGATGACCAAGGTTACAAGTAGTAGGTCTATTGACTCCAGAGGTAAAGGTATATGATTATTTCCCTCAACTATAAGAGGATAATGGAAATAAGATGTATAGGAGAGTGAATGATGCTTTCTTAATGCTTGTGGTTAGAAGGATTTGGGAGAATCTTGAAGTTAAAATTTCAACCAAAGCTACCAATTTGTTAATGAGATTTGGTAGTTACTTCATCCAATTTGATAGATTTACATATATCCGAATTGGAGGTGTTGAATTTCCCCCACTCAAATGGCCAAGATATGTTTTAGATTATATAATATTTTTGGAAGTTTGTAGACAATCTTATTTGGAAGGATTAAGGTATTATGATGCTAAGAAGAAAGGATACCCATTTTCATTGAAGTTGATGCACTATACTTGTTCTAAGCCAGAGGATGCCAAAAATGTGGATAGATTGTTAAATCAATTTCACTTTCAATCTTATGGCTCCAAAAGTGACTTTAATAGTACAAATTTTGTTAAGAAGAATTTGTATTTTCCTATGAGGAGTTATGGCTGATTGGATTGATGAACATGAATTCAAAAGGAGAGATTGGTCAAGAGTGACCCTTGACCAAATGAGGATTTATAAGCTTGGTTGGAAAATTAATGACATAGTCGATGACTATTTTGATGTGATTGACCCTACTTTTCTGCAGAGAGTGTTAAGCCTTTACCTGATATTGATTGGAATGTAGATGAAATCAATGATCTTAAGACTAGAACTTTTTTTTGTGTTGCATAGAATTCAAACATGGCTACATTCTAAGTTGAATGGCGATGGTGCAGGTTCTCCTTCCGGCAAGGAGCCAATTATGGAAATACCACAGGTTTCTATGAGAACACCTAATCATGGCAACCCTTCTTTTGTTCAAGATACCATGTTACAGTCTCAAATTATAGGACAAAATGGGGTAGATGGACCCAAAAAGAAGGCAAGTTCCAAAGATTCAGATAGAGAAAGCATTCAAATTCCTAAGAAGAAATAATAGGTTAAGAAATGCCTTAACCCACAAGCAGATAAGATATCAAGGGCACCACAGCAGGAATTGCAAATTGGGGAAGATGAGGAAGCCACATCAAATGTAAAGCAAAGTAGAACCCCTCCTCATATTTCTTAGGATGGATCATTTCAAACTCTCCCTCCTTCTTAGCAGTAGACAGCAGTGGATGGTACTCCTAGGCCAGATAAGGTTTCTCAAAAGGATACAAGTAATTGCTTTATGACAACCACCCCAGCTTAGTTGAAAACATAAGTTGGAAACAAAAGGAGGCACTCTCAAATTATTGACACAGAGTTTGATGCAGTAGCTAGGCTTCTAAAGCTAGAATCTACCCCTAAGAGGGCTAAAAGAATGTCGAGATTAATGGTGGACCCAGTTTCCAAACACCAGTATGTGGAGATAGCGGAGCCCATGGTAGACAAGGAGATGAAAGACATATTTGTTGATGATTTCCATGTGAGTATTGGAGACTTGGTAACACCTTCTATGCAAGGTGATATTCACAATCCTAAATTATCTATGGACGTTTTAGCAAAGAGGTTAGAAGAAAAGGAGAAAGAAAATGAAATCTTGGAGGATCAGGTGAACATTTTAACCTTGTATATTAAATCAATCGTTGATACTACCTCCCAGCCATTAGATGCTGCCACTGGTGCTCCTAAGGGTGTAAGCACTGAAGTATTTGATCAAATAAACAAATATAAGTATCTTGGGAATGCAGTGGAAGAATGGGTTGAGAAATTGATACTGGATGGCTTCCATTTTATTCATGGTGTCTTTGTTGGCAAGAGACACTATATGGATTGATGGTTGTTGTCATTGATGGCAACAAAGGTCATCCCACATATCCGCAAGTCATGGTGTGTCTCTACCGGAAGTCAGAATGAAGATTGTTGTGGTCCGATGAACAAGAACAGAGCATGTGGCAAGGTCCGACAGATTGGTCTGGATCTCTCAGAGGAAGTGTCTTGGTGCAGTGCAGATTTGGGGAAGTCAAGAGGACTACCTTGAGCAGTATATTCCAAGGATTTAGCCTCCGGTGATGAACAAAGAAAAAGATATGAATAGTTGAGTACCGGATTCCTGAGAGACAGTGAGAACAGAGCTGACAGAGTATCAGACTATTTTCCGGATGTGTTACTGTTGATGGTAAAGGTTGTGAAGGCATGAATCATGTTTGGCCGACATGATTAATGATATCTACAAGTATATGCTTGATCCGCATTGCTTGGTGAGCAAGGATTCAGCCGACAGAACAGAGCTTGCAAGAAACTAGACTGTTTCGGATGCCGACTAGAAAGGTGATGAAATTACTTGTGCGGATATATATAGAGGATGGATTTAGTTGTGAAATGTGTGAGTGTGTGAAGATATATGCGAATAAGTGCAGAACAGAGCAGAAGTAGCAAGAAAGATCCGGTATGTGAAAGGATAGCAGAATAAAGAATAGAGGAAAGATGAAGTGCAGCAGATCAGTGTACTAAGCCTAACCGGAACTGAACTCCAGCATATGTAGATGCTTCCAATCAGTTCAAGACTGTGATTCTTATCACTTTGTAGATAGTGTGTCTCCTTGTAGGCAGTGGGCCTCTTTGTGAGCAGTGTGCTCGGGCAGTGAGCCCTAATTGGCAAGTGTCATTTTTGTAATTTCCTATTCTTCTAACAGAGAATAATTTTTGGGTTAATCACCCCGTGGTTTTCTCCCTTAACAGGGTTTCCACGTCAAAAATACTGTGTCATGTGTTTCTTATTTCATGGTAATGTTTTTGTGTTTGATTCAATGCTGCATTAATTAATAAGAAAGTTCAAAAAGGGAAATAATTAGGATAACTGATTCACCCCCCCCCTCTCAGTTATCAACAATTGGTATCAGAGCTAAGTTCCTCCTAATAGAGCCTAACAGCTTGAGGAAGATCTGGGAGTTCAAATGGATGCATATGGTTTAAGGGAGCAACTCAAGACTGCCCTTGAGGATCTTGAACAGTCAAATTCTGAAGTCAATGAATTAAAGGAAAGACTCAAACAGGCTGATGAATTCATGAGAGAATTAAAAGACAAATTAAGTCTCTCTATGAAAAAGAGAAAGGAGCTGCTCCAACAATTGGCAAGACAAAGTGAAGAAAGCAATACAAATGAAGAATTGACTGAGCAAACCAAGTTATGTGAAAAGTTATCAAAAGAAGTCATTATGTTAAGACATGAAATGGAATCATGAACTATAAAGTTTACTCAAGAGATTGAAGAAAAAAGAAAAGCTGAAGACAATCTAAGACAATCTCTTAAAGAAAAATCAGAAGAATGCCACCAGATGGACAGGATTATCAGACATCTTGAATCTGATCTTGAAGATGCCAAAGATAATGAAGAAAAACTTGAGGATCAAATTGCCTCTCTCAAAAGAGATCTTCAAACAGCAAATGAATATAAAGAAAAATTCAAGATAAGTTCTGCCCAACTTGAAGTACTTCTTGGAAGTCAAAAGAGGACAGATGACAAGTATGGTTTGGGATATGAGAAAGGAGAAAACTCTGGATCCGGTCAAAAGAATTTTGGATCAGAAAATCCAAGGAATAGGCCTAGAAGACCTCCGGTAAGACAGCCCAATGCTCAAAGATATCCATCTTTCAATGGATACTGCCACAGCTGCAACCACTTTGGTCACAAAGCTAATCAGTGCAGAAAGAGAATGAATCAGATTAATTCATCCTTCTCCGGACAGTGCTTTAACTGCAAAAGGTATGGACACAAATCCCATGAATGCAGAAATATGCAAGTAAACAAATCATTCAAAGGTAGATGCTTTACATGCAATAGAGTAGGTCATATGGCTAATCAATGCAGATCAAGAGGTTATCAGTCAAATATGCAAAGAAATGTTATTTGCCAAATCTGTAATAGGTCCGGTCATAATGCTAAAGTCTGCAGAAGCAAGAATCAAGACAAAAGAGGTCCGGTGTATAATCAGAATCAAGACAAGGGTAAACAAAAGATGAATGCGGATGAAGTTAGGAATCAGATGAGCAAGATTTGGGTGAAGAAAAGTTCAGAGAATGTAGAGGTTGGATCCGTACCAGACTCTGGTGCTGATATTTCTTCCAGAAATTAAAAGGTGAGCTCTGGCTCAGGGGGAGACTTAAAGAAAATCCTGTTCCCCCAGCCAATCAAGTGGTGCCGGACGTGGCACAAGATGCGGAGTAAAGGGTTTAAAGATATAAGTCTTGAGATGATCCAGATAAGATTTCAGAGGTCCGCATGAAAATGTGAAGAAGCTGTGATCGATCAAGTAAGACCTGTTCCGGGAGATGCTCCGGAATGACAGAGGATTACAAAAAGGTCCGGAGAGATCCGGAAGTGCATTGTCTTATTCTGCGGATTGGACAAAGTGTTTGGGATGTCCTTGTGATGTGTTATCTCGATTTATTCATGATTGAAAGATCCGCATAATGTTCATAGATCAGGACTGATCCGAGATACTCCAAGCTATCCGGACAAGGCAAACCGGAATAATATAGGTGAAGCATTTATTGCAAACAGATATTAGGGTTTGTGAAATGATATAAGGGATTTCTCAACAATCATTTGATCATTCCACATCCAAGAAGAAGCAAAAAGCGGAGCTCTGCAACAAAATTCATCAAGTTTACCGAAGATCTCCTGCCGAAGTCATTACATACAGAAATCAATCCAGCTACTCCGTGCAACCAAAGACGCAAAAGGTATTTTCCACTTTCGATATCTTGCTACAAATCTTTTGAAGAAATGGCTACTCCAAATATAGTAAAAATCTCAGATAGGCCCCGACCTGAATTTAAGAAACATCCATACAAGTCATTGGAGGTAGATCCCTTAGGAGCATTTTCCAGTGTTCCTCACGGAGTTTTACACACAGAAGACATTAGGGTTTACATACATGCAAGCATTGAGGAATTTGGGGAATTCAAATTGAGAGATCTCTATCACAAACAACTGATAGACAATGCTTTTGAGCTTAAACCAGAGTATAAGGGTATCCAGAAGAAACAATTTGATCAATTCATTCATTTCCCCTGCTTTGAAGAAGATGAATGGGTCCGGTATGTACTGAGCAGGATGCATGACAACTTCCTATGGATGGATAGACCCTGCAAGATCACAAAAGAGGCAATTAGAGCAGTAACTGGTCTATACTCTTTCGAAGGGATACCTATCCTCAAATCTGTCAAAAATAACATTGTAACTGAGGCCACCGGATCAAAATTTGATAAGAGGGCAATGACCATTGAAGATATTTCTGATCCAGATATCAAGTATGTGTCCATGATAATAGGATACAAGATCTATCACTCCAGCAGGGAGAATTCTGTATCCGGAACTGCAGTATATACTGCCTATGAGATGCTAAGGAAGAATGCAGAATATGATCTCTGCGAACTGCTCTTAAGCCAATTAATGGAAAATATACAGAAAATCAAGAAGGACAAGAAGAATTCCTTTAAGTATGGTACTCTTATAGTATGTCTATTCTTCTACTTCATGAATGAGCTGCCCGGATCAAGTGGATGGGTATGGCAGAATGACAAACCTGTTGCAGTCCAAATAAAAGACTATCTACATGGGCTTGGGGATGCCAAAGCAAGAAATACAGCCCTATGGGGATACTTCAAAAACTTCCAAAGCATGATGCAAACAAGAGAAAGAATTCCCCAGTCTCTTGTTGAAAAATACAAAGACTCAGTGTGCTTTATGGTGGACACTGATCAGTGCCTAATGGAGGCAGTGGAGCCAAGGAATGTCTGGATCATGCCCATGGGGTATGAAGTGGATGAACAGATAGTGGAGCTGCATGTTCAACACATGCTAAGTCAGCCCAAAGATCCAAAGGCAGAAAGGTTTGGAACCTTTGAGGAGCTGAGTGTAAAGATCCATGTAGAACTCAGGGAACCTGAGATAAAGAGAAAGGTGAGAAAAGAAGTAGAGCATATTGCTCAAGGCCTAGGCATCTCAAAAGAGGCACTTGATGCCAGCTGGGAAAAGAGGAGGAAGGCTGAGGAAGAAAAGAAAAGTAAAGAAAGTGTTCCGGTTGAAACTTCCACCCGGACCAGATCATCAAAAAGATCTGCACCTCCCACAACCAAAAGTTCAAAACTGGAAGTCCAGGCATCCGGTAAAAGATCTAAGACAAAAGCCACAAGGGCTTATGAAAGCCAAAAGGATGAAGAGGAAACTGAGTCAGATGAGGGAGTAAAAGAAATAAAGAAGCAGAAGAAGAAAGGATCCGGTAAACCCTCCACAGGCCAAGACAAGGATGAAATGGCAGAGGTATCTGTTGAAAAGCCCACTCTGTCTCTAGAGAGTGTAATCAAGTCAGTTACGGTGGATGGAAACCTTCAACCAATGACTGAATTTTATGATGACTACAATGAGGCTGACCAAAAAATTCTGCAGGAAGCCACAGTCAAGTATCTGAACATATACAATAAGGCTTTCATTGAGATCATATCTCTAATTCCTAAAAGCCTAGAAAAGGAATTAGAAATAAGAAAGAATGATGCTCATGCAAAAGATCTTGAGATCCGGGAGCAGATAGCTATTTAGCTATATCCTCAAATTGATCCCAAGACAATGAACATAATCTTCAAAGACTGCAAAGATGAGTTCAGAAGTAAAGCCAGGATGAATCAACTCATGCTTGGTGAGACTGACAAAGTGGCCAAAGAGACGGAAGAGATCCTCCGGAAGGCCTTCAAAAGGTTCAATCTTCCTGTTGTAGAGGACTTAGGTGCAGAAACAGCTGTGGACTTGGAATCATCTGCTCCGGAAGAAGTGGGCCTTAAACAGACTAACATCTCTCCTCCGGTTTCCCCTACAGTCTCTGGATCCCAAGAAGAAGAGAAACTACAGGAGAAAGAAGCAGCAGTTAAAGAAAAAGAGGTTGACAGCACCAAGGATGCAGAGAAAGAGAAGACCCCAACAGAGAAAACCAAAACTGAGAGTAAGGAAGGAGAAAAGATTCAAAAGGACAAAACTGCAGAAGAGAAGAAGCATCTGTCTCCGGCAAGAGACACTGCACAAACTGTTCAAGAATTCTTGACAAAAGCCACTATAGAAATTGATGAACCAGACCTGCTAAAAGGACCATTAGATTTTGACTCTTTGTCACCGGTGCAAACAATGAAAATAGCCTCATTTGCAAATAAGAAAGTCAAAGAGAAACTGCTGAAATCTCACATGGAAGACTGTGAGCTTATGGAGGTAGCATCTGGAGTGCTAGAAAAGATCATGCCATCTTTTCAAAAGGATCCCACAGCCTCCTCTTCCGGTAATCTCAAAACCTTAGTCAGCAGTGTTAGTACACATTTTGAATCTCTAGAAAAATCAGCTGAAGAAAAGGTCCGGAAGGAATTTTTGGATAAAAGATTTTCAGAAGTATTAGGATTAATCTCTAACGATAGGAGAAATATGAGTATTGGAATAAAGAGCTTAGAAAATGCTCTTAAGGATGGCGGTGACATTTACAAATTTTGTATATCCTGGTCAAAGGCAACAGCAGAAATTGATAAGAAAATAAAAGAGGAACAGGACAAACTACAAAGTTTATATCAAAGTTTTGATCCTCTCTCTTCCTCCATAGTAAATCAAGAATGTCAGACTATTGCAGTCTTGAATGAAATAAAGAACCTTGAGAAGGAAAGGAAGAATATCACTAACCGGATGGGAGAACTTAGAAGGATTATAATCCCTAAGTTAGAAACTATGCATGAGGCCATCAGTGATGCTCAGACCACCGCCCAAACAAATGATCCGACAGATCTCAAGAGGGCAGAAGCTTTTGCATTTTTGTTGAGTGGTCACATTTCAATTTTGGATAGAATGAAGCAAAGTTGGGCTACAGAACTGATCCAATTGAAGACATCCTTTGCAGACATTCTTCAGTACATGTGAGTATGTAAATATGCGGCTATGTATAGAAAATTTTTGAAAATTTTGGTGTGCGGACCCTACCCTTTGCCATTGATGTCAAAGGGGGAGTGAGGAGCAATGAAAAATGAGGAATCCAACTAAGGGGGAGTTCCGGAAACTATATATCAAGATAGAGCATCAGCTAAGGGGGAGCATAGTGTAAACACTTAGTCATTTTTCACTAAGTGTTGCCATCAATGCCAAAGGGGGAGATTGTTGGCAAGAGACACTATATGGATTGATGGTTGTTGTCATTGATGGCAACAAAGGTCATCCCACATATCCGCAAGTCATGGTGTGTCTCTACCGGAAGTCAGAATGAAGATTGTTGTGGTCCGGTGAACAAGAACAAAGCATGTGGCAAGGTCCGACAGATTGGTCCGGATCTCTCAGAGGAAGTGTCTTGGTGCAGTGCGGATTTGGGGAAGTCAAGAGGACTACCTTGAGCAGTATATTCGAAGGATTTAGCCTCCGGTGATGAACAAAGAAAAAGATATGAATAGTTGAGTACCGGATTCCTGAGAGACAGTGAGAACAGAGCTGACAGAGTATCAGACTATTTTCCGGATGTGTTACTATTGATGGTAAAGGTTGTGAAGGCATGAATCATGTTTGGCCGACATGATTAATGATATCTACAAGTATATGCTTGATCCGCATTGCTTGGTGAGCAAGGATTCAGCCGACAGAACAGAGCTTGCAAGAAACTAGACTGTTCCGGATGCCGACTAGAAAGGTGATGAAATTACTTGTGCGGATATATATAGAGGATGGATTTAGTTGTGAAATGTGTGAGTGTGTGAAGATATATGCGAATAAGTGCAGAACAGAGCAGAAGTAGCAAGAAAGATCCGGTATGTGAAAGGATAGCAGAATAAAGAACAGAGGAAAGATGAAGTGCAGCAGATCAGTGTACTAAGCCTAACCGGAACTGAACTCCAGCATATGTAGATGCTTCCAATCAGTTCAAGACTGTGATTCTTATCACTTTGTAGACAGTGTGTCTCCTTGTAGGCAGTGGGCCTCTTTGTGAGCAGTGTGCTCGGGCAGTGAGCCCTAATTGGCAAGTGCCATTTTTGTAATTTCCTATTCTTCTAACAGAGAATAATTTTTGGGTTAATCACCCCGTGGTTTTCTCCCTTAACAGGGTTTCCACGTCAAAAATACTGTGTCATGTGTTTCTTATTTCATGGTAATGTTTTTGTGTTTGATTCAATGCTGCATTAATTAATAAGAAAGTTCAAAAAGGGAAATAATTAGGATAACTGATTCACCCCCCCCCTCTCAGTTATCAACAGTCTTTACTCTTTATGGTAAAATTTTTGATAAGCAAATAGAAATTCTAGATGACTTGAAAAGAATCAAGAAAGATGAGGCTATGTTGAATGTGGTCAGGATTAATCTCACTGCTATGGTCAAGATAGATTCTAGCATCCTTCTCACAGAAAAAGTCATTAAGAAACTAGAAGATAATGAATCAGCAAAATGGTTGGCTGGTGTATACTAGAAATTATATAGATTGGAGGAACAATGCATCAATGAATTGAAGAGCCTAGCCAAAAATAATCAATCTTATTTTCTTGATCTTAGAGGTTCTTTTGGAACTTTGGGAATTGATCTTTATGATGATACTGAGTCTAATATGTTAGAGTTGGATGCTATCAAACAGGCTTTCAAGAATTTGCTTACTGAAGAGTTGAAAATAAAGGAAGATGCCATAGGAAATTCTATAGAACGCCTCAGTAATGTATCTACTTGCTTGCTTAATTTCAAGAAAGAAATTGTTGAGATGGAAAGAAAATATGGGGAAACTAGCAACATATTGCAAAAGTGGAGGGTAAGATTGACAATCATAAATATTCCTAATGCTAAAAATGTACTCTCAATTATAGGGAGCTTCAAAGTCTTGCATGCTAAGCTAAATAAGTCATAGAAAGTCAAAGATGAAGTAGACAAGAAGACCCCATATGAACTAGAAGGATCTGATGCTATATCTAGGATGAAGATAGTGAAACAATTTCATAACTGTTCTATGAATTTTTATAATTTGCTAAGTCAAGACTCTTTGTTATTCGAAATTACTTCAAGCGTTTAATATTTATCATGGACTTTGTTTTATTATACATTTTTAAGTTGTGTGAATGATTATAGAGGGGAAAAGTTAGTTCCTCTCTTTTCACTAAATAATGTAGATGAAAAAGAGGAGGGATCTTTTGGTGAAACTTACTTTTCAAGACTAGATCATAAAACTTTTCTTTTGGGGAAGTAAGGGGGATATTTGAGACAGTGTACATGCGATTGACTGATTTCATAAATATTAGAGGAGGATTAGCGGTGAGTTGATTGTCTCTTTAGTATTTATCATTTATTCTTCGTATGTTGAATATATGATGTGTTGAATTCTGATATTTGCATTACACTGTGTGGAGTATTGATAACTTGCTTCTATATAAGATTATTTCCATTGGAGTGTCTCCTTTCTTATGTTACAATTGGATGCAAGGGTGGTATTGATATTTCAGTGGATTGATCATTGATTTTCTTTCATTCTTATGTCTGGAGGAAGATTGGTTAAATTGTTATGTGAATAAAATTTCTTGTCTGCAATATAATACGTGTTGTGATTTAGTTAAATTTCATATTTGTAACTGCCTTTCCTACTTTCAGGTTAAAAGCGTAATATAAAATTTTGCAAATTAGCATAAGGGAGATGTACCTTCTAAAACCTTCAGAGGACAATTTATAAAAACAAATTGTCCAACTATTAGTAAGGTTGTTACTGCCAACAGGGCGAGTCTAATAAAACAAGCAGTGACAAATCTATTCACTAACAACTTGCTTCACCTATTTATGTGTTGGATATATTGATGTGTGCATTGGAGTGTGCAGGTATTTCCATGGCCAATGGAAATTCAGAGGTCTTTCTTGAGTAACCCCCATGAATTAACCCCGTAACACCTAACTTAGTCCCTAAGATGGACTAAGGTCCTTACTTGATTTTTGAATGTTGTAACTTGTTTAATCTTTTTTAATTTTTAATATTTGAGTGTCCTAAGATTGTTTTGATATGAGTAGGATGGTAAGTTGTTGAATCCATGTGTTCAACTTCAAACTTGAGTTTATAGGGTTTTTAAAAGGTGTTATTTGATCATTTTCTTGATTATTTTATGGTTTTTAGGTCCCTAGATCAAGTACCTATGGTATAGGTGCCTTTTGGCCCATAAATATTTGGTCTTGACCAAGATTTGACCCTTCCAAATGGCCTTGGGAAGAGACTGACAAGATTAGGGTTTTGGGAAGAGGGATGGGTGACTTGTCACCATCCCATTCCCACTCTCCAAGGTTCATTTATGGGCCTGGTTTGATCCCAAAGCCTCACATGTGTGAGCACACAATATAATACTTTCATGGGAAGTGAACCCAAGTTCTTCTCACTCCCCAATGCCTCACAATGTGTGAGAACATTTGTGGGGAGTGGTGGTGCCTGCATAAGCAATCAAGTTTTAAGCATTTAAATATGCAGGCCCCTTCCCAAGAATCCAAAAATTCTGACACTTTCGACCCCTGCAGTTGTAAAAAATGCAAAAAATCAGTTAAGGTGCAGGTGTCTTTGTATATACAAGGGTTTTTTGTATATACATACTGGCAAAATGTGCATTGGCGGGTCAAAAATCTCTATCGCCCTTTGAAAAATTGAGTTAGGTGCATTTCTGATTGTATATTGAGCTCTAAAAGGTGCATATGGGTGTGTGCAAGAAGTTGTGTCCACTTTTTGAAGTGTTTTCCCTGATTTTCAGAATTTGTCACATTTGACCTAAAAATTTGAAGCACTTAAAGGTGGAATCTTGGAAAAAGTCACTAAATATGAAATGTAGTACTCAGAGTCTAGTTTCTAAATATGTAATTTTTTTCAATACCCAGATGATAGAAATTGATTTTGATTAGGCATTTCTAAAAACCATTGTTTAAAATTCACTTTTTTTTTACTATACCATGTACGTGTACGTCATCCATATTTTGACCTAAACAATCATATTTTTCAAAATCCTTTTGGGAAAAGCTTTGTAACTCACTAAAGCACGTTTTCCATATTTATTTGTAATTTTTTATTGAATAATTTTTTTTTATTAATTTTTTATTGGTCATTTTTTGTCTTTTAAAAAATTATCTGTACGTCACGCATAAGATGACCTAAACTTAACATTTTTTGAATTTTTTTTTTAAATTGAAAAGAATTATCTAAAGTACATTTTCATACATTTTTTTTACAAAAAAATATTTTAATAAAAAGTTATTAAAATATTAAAAAACCCTGATAATTCAAGTTTATGGACCTATTTCATCAGAAATTGATTAAAAAATAGAAAAATTAATCTAATTGTAAAAAAAATTACATATTTGGAATCTACATTGTCTCCTCTATAATGGGTTTTAATTTCGCCATAATATTCTGCAAAATAGACCTTTAGATATATGCCCAAAGTCAATATTTTGTTGTGACATTGACAGGTCCTTCAAGTTGCAGGTCAAACCAAGTCCAGAGGTCAGGGTTGGGTCCCCAAAGCATTTTTCGAAGTGGGTTACAAAGCAAAACCCAAGCCTAAAATTCAAATTTTGAATAACGAGATCCCGTTTATAAAATGTGATCCCGTTTATTAAACGGGATCCCGTTTCTTTATTCATCGGATGAAAATAAAATAGGATCCCGTTTATTATTTACCTGTTTTTTTAATAAGACTGTACTATGACTGTCATTTCTGTAACTTGCTCTACAGTACGGCCGACAGCGACTCTTGCAACATTCTTTGGCATATTTTTTTCTTTTGCAGGTCCATCAACTTGAAGTATTGTTTGTATTTTGATAGAAGCCATCATGGAGATGCTATTTGAGTGGAATTTTGTTGAATTGGTACTTGTTTGAAGGACTTGAAATACATTCAAGTTTTTGACATTCATTTGTACATGCTTCATAAATTTTTTAATCATGGGATCACAAAGTCGTAATAAGAGGAAAGATAGGAAGCTATTAACCCCTGAAGAAATTGAAGCAAAGAGAGAGAAGGAGGCAAAAAGACAAAGAGATAGAAGAGTAAAGATTCAATCAATGAATAATGCTGAAGCATCCAATTCCACAACTATTGAAGATAAAAACATTGAGGAGACCATGGATGTAGACGATGCAAGTTTGCAAGAGGTGAATGTGGAAACTAATACGATTATACAAACTACTCCTGGTATGTCTTCAAATCCTTGTATTAATGCTATGGAGAATGTTTCAATAGGCACAAATCCAGGTACTTCTTCAAATCCACCTTTGAATGAAATGGAAATAGTGTTGATAAGAGATTTAAAACAAGTTGGATATAACAATGTTGAGATTGATAATATTTGTAGAGATCAAAATTTGAAACAAATTATTGTTGAAAATAAAAATGAAAATCCTTTTGTTGAAAATGAAAATGAAAATCCTTTTGTTGTTGAAAATGAAAATGAAAACCGTTTTGTTGTTGAAAATGAAAATGAAAACCGTTTTGTTGTTGAAAATGAAAACGAAAATCTTTTTGTTGAAAATGAAAATGAAAATCGTTTTGTTGTTGAAAATGAAAACAAAAATCCTTTTGTTAAAAATGAAAATGAAAACCGTTTTGTTGTTGAAAATGAAAACGAAAATCCTTTTGTTGAAAATGAAAATGAAAACCGTTTTGTTGTTGAAAATAAAAATTGTTTTGAAGTTGAAAATGAAAATGAAAATCTAGGAAGTGATGTTAAAAATGAGAAATATTTTTTCAAAATTGAAAGAGATGTTTTGGATAATCTTCCTGGTAAAATTTCTTGGAGACAAATAAGAACACATGCCTATAAATTATACAAGGAATTTTTTTATCGTAAAAAACTATCATTTCAATGTCAACTAATGATGCAATTAATGAGAATGTGGAAAATGAGAAAAGTAATGAAAATGTTAGGCATTTTTGTTAAACCAAGAAGAAAAGATCAATCACTAAAACATGTTATGTCTACTATTGCTAGTGCCATTGAGTCTATTGGAAGTAATAGTCGATCCAAAGATAAAAATGCAGCAAGACGAGCTATAACAACTGCTATAGTGAATAAAACAACTTTGAATAGAAGAATGGTAAGCAATATTAGTGGAATTCTAAAAATGCATCCTAAAACATTGGTAAGAGTGGCAAAAAGAAGAGAAAGTATAGAAAATGATCCAATTAACCAATGTTGGAGTTTTAGTGGTCGACTCCCAAGATCTGACCTGAAACTGAATGTTGAAATCAGATCTTTGATCGAAAAATATTGGCATGATAATACTAGGGTATCATCTAATGCTAGAGATGTTTTAAAATTAAGAGTGGGGTCCAAAGTTCGCAATCCTCATCTAAAACACCTATTAGATACAACGTAAACTGAATTTTATAGAAAATTTTGTGATGAATTAGTGTTACCTGGTAATATTAAAATAAGTCAAAAATCTTTTGAAAAATACAAACTATGGTATGTAAAGATTAATAAGGAACGAATATCTTGTTGTTGTAAAACGCATGTTTAATTTTGTTATTATTATGATGTGTTTCAATATATACATTGTATTTTACATCATAACATGATTATACAGGAATGTGATATTAATATGTCAACTGAAGCAATAAAAGAGTTTATATCAAGTTTGATCTGTGAAAGATCTAATGAAAAAGGTTTTTATTTAAGTTCATGTATTTCTGGACAATGCACTAGTTGTGGCAATCTTTCTTTGTTAAGAGTTTGTATGCATGAAAGTGTTGAAAATAATTTTAGACAACAATTAGTGGATGTTAAAAGATTTAAGAATGTTGAATATTCTTTAAAAGATGGAAAATTTGGAAAGCGTTGTGATTTAATTACAGAAAAGGTTAGTGTGCATGCATTCATATCAGAATTTAAAAGTAAAATTGTACCAAAATATGTCAAGCACTCTCAACAAGCTCGATGGCTTGATGGACAATTTCGTGAATGTAGAAACACATTTCCAGTTGGTACTATACTATCAGTGGTTGATTTTGTGGAAAACTATACTTTAGCTCCGCAAGAGGAAATTCAATCACAATATTACAATTCAGTGCAGGTTGCTATGTTTGTTCATATTGTTTATAGACATGCAGATGATAGCACAGAGAATGATAGAAAAGTTTTGAGGGAGTATCATTTCTATTTGAGTGACAACCGGTTACACTCATCAGAGTTTGTTCAATATTGTTTCAATATATTTTATACAAATTTAAGAGAAAGAGGAATCCAGATGACCGAACATCTTATATGGTCAGATAATTGTACGGGGCAGTTCAAGAATGCTCGAATGTTCTATTGGTTATGTAGGGTTCACAAGGAGAATAATGTCCAACATATGTGGAATTTTTTTGAAGCTGGACATGGTAAAGGAGAACATGATGGAGCTGGTGCATGTGTTAAAAGAATTCTTGTTAGACAACAATTAAAATTTGAGGATGCAATAAAATTTAAAGATGCACGTGGGATTGTAGATTGGTGTAATACAAGATTATGTACACCTGGATCAAGCGAGTACTCTACAGTTCGTCGATTCTTTTGGTTGGTTGAAGAAGAAAACATTCTACCTAGACTTGATTGCCAGACAATCAGTGGATCTACTAAATGGCATTCATTTAGGAGTTCGAATGCAAGTACATGGACTATCTGGACAAGGGAGCTTGCATGTTTTTGTCAGTTTTGTATTTCAGGAGATTGCGAAGCATGTGGGAATACAGAATGGGTTGAAGAGTGGAAACAAAGACCATTGACACTTGCACAAGCACACAATCAAAGTGAAACAACAATTGAAGACAATGATCAACTATTTGTATCAGACGATTATGACTGTGTTTCAGACCTTGTACAAGAAGGTAATTTAATTCAAATCATTTCATTTTATTTCACTTCATTACTAATTTGTAGTACTTTTATTTATTTATGTGTACATATGAATGCATGTATGTTGATTGGTCAAATTTTATCGACATGTGCAAGTTATTGAATCAAAATTTGTTTGCAGGACATGTGTATGTTGTTGTTGCACCAAAGAATAATGAAGAGGAAACTGAATATTGGTTGGCTCGTTGTGTGGAGACTAAACATAAGTTAATAGCACCTCGAGAAGATGATGATGGCTTTCCTTATCCAACAGGTTTGGTGATCCCCTTAAGACATCCCCTTAAGCAAATTTTGATAACAAGTCTTTGATCCCCTTAAGCATATTTTAAGAACTTCTTTGATCCCCTTAAGCAAATTTTAAGTATTTCTTTGATGATGGCTATCATTATCCAATAGGTTCGGTGGTGGTTGTTGGCACTTGGCTACAGAAATACCTAATAAGGAAGAATGGTTTGCCTGCATTCGAAGATTATGAAACACATAAGAAGATTATACACTACTCACATTTGGTGTTGGCAACAAATATAAAACTAGAGAGGTATCATGGAAAACCTACAAATAAAGAGCTATAGAACATTTCTATGGAAGACCATGAGACAATCATTGATGCGTTGGAAAAAAGAGAGGATGGAGATGGTACAATGGAATAAGTAAATACAGGTAAATATAGTTAAATAGATTTGTATTGTTGTTTTAAATACATTAAATACATGTTTTGATATTTCTTGTGCGTTATTAGTTGAAATTGATTTAATTTGTCCTTTTATATCCTCAGGCCATCATCACAAATTCATCACATACTTTGAAACAAAAACTTGAAAGGCACTTGTAAATACAGGTACAAATTGTGTATATCTAGATAGTTTTATATAAATTAAAATACATGTTTTGATTCAGATATATTGATAAATTGCTTGTATTATTTTTACATCAGGTGGCATGAAGACCTACTACATTCTCCTCAAGTTTTGAATTTTCTTGAGATGGCATATAACGACATTTTGTATTTACATTATTTTGAGTTGGCATATATGTACATACACAATTACATTATTACACATTTTGTACAGAAATTTGTATACATGTGTATGTACACAATTTTATACTCTACAGTATTAAATTTATCAAAATTATTATTCTATGTATTTTATTTGTTAAATGTCCATGTTTTTCTACTTAGAATTTACTTTAAATTTGATTTATTATATTGTTCAATTTGGTTGCCTTGGGCAACTTCACCAAATTTTGAGAACTTAAGACGTCCCCTTAAGACATCGTAAATTAGGACCCCTTAAGACATCCAAAAAGTTAGCATCAAGTTGTAGGCTAATTGCAAATGATAGGTGTCTAGGTAGGGAATGTAATCACATTTTTATTTTTTCAATTTTCATGTTTATTTTTCAATTTTTGAGTGATCTAACGAGCAAGCTTTGTTGGTGAGTAGTGTGTAGGAGCTTTCTACAACAAATCAAGTTGCCCTATGACAAGGTTGGATAGATAGAGTGGTGTAGGTTCCTATTGTGTTATCCTTATCACACATTTATTATGACAAGGTGGTACTGTCAACACTACCTACCTAAAGCTCTTTTAATAATCTTTTTTTTTTGTTTTTTTTGTTTTTTTGTCTTTTAATAGTCTTTTAAGCCACATTGATTTTTTGATGTTTTTATTGAACTTTTATATTTGCCCTTCGTGGATGATAAAGCCCCTATAGGTTGATTTTTATTACTCCATGTGATAGTCCCTACACTAAATTTAAAGAAATAGTCCTGGAAGTATATTTCTTATGAACAAAATTACCAAAAAAAAAAAACCATATTTAAAAGTATTTTTAATATACTTCAATATTTTTTTAGTCATTTTCCAATGATCCACATATGGATCTTGCATGAATCTAGATGCAATACTTACTACATTATAAGTAATGTCTGGTATAGGTATGGTATGGTAAATAAGGCTTTCTACTAACTATCTATACAAAGTAGGATTGGTCTTTTCAAATAGAGGTTTGGAGTCAAGTTTAATACTCAATTCAATAGGAATAGCAGTTGGTTTATAGTCAACCATAATTGAAATTTTTAAGTATATATCTTATTTGTATCTTGCTTGTGATACCCTAATAGATTAATGATCCTAGAAGATAATCATTCCTAAGAAATGATGCAGAAGCCCTAAATTAGTTATTCAAATATCTGGTTCAATTTATTTTTTATATTTGTGGATTAAAGAAATAAGACTACTCGTAATGAGTAAGTCGTCCATATATAATACAACTATAATGATTTGACCATTTTTAACATTAACAAAGAGGTCATTATCAAAGTCACAAATAGAGAATCCAAGAGATTGGAAAAAATATTAAACTTTACATGTGAAGGACTAAAAATGTCCACTTTCTCATATGGTATGTAGGCTCCTATCATTGAGCAAGTGGAGTTAGGTAAAGTTTATGCATGGGGGTTTGACATCCTACCTTCAAGGTCTACCATGACCTTTATTAGATTGTGCACCATAAGGCACTAGGATTTAGTCATCCTTTTCTAGTTATGGTATGGATATTGGAGCATATTAGACCAGGTATCAATGACCCATGCCCACACCAGATCTTTCACTTCCTTGAGGTATCAAGTAGTGTTGATTGGGTTACTATGGCACATGATTACACATTTACACAATGGTGACTTTGACTAACACAAACAAATTATTACAAACCCATACATAGAGATAGAGAGGAGATGGACCGTCTAGGAGATGACATGACTAGATATTATTGAAAAAGGGTGACTTTCTAAAGGATTTCCCCTAGTACACTGCCATGCTAGACATCATTACATATTCTTTCAATGCAATTTCTTCATTAAGTGCAAATCTAGATCAACACTATGACACTTACATATAGAGATTTATATTATTGAAAAGGGGCGACTTTCTAAAGGATTTCCCAGGTAGTACACTCCCATGCTACAAATCTACTTAAGATGTAGTAGAGGTTGGTCAAGGGACACTCTCGTGGACTCTTACTCTAGGAACTCCTAAATTACATGGTCAACACAAGAACTTGAGCACCAAGGCACTTGGATAAATATAACTATAACCATGCTAGGATCATTTAATATAACTTAGTTGATCTCTAGATGAAAAGATGTGAGAGATTGATCCCTCCTAGTAGGCAAGAGATCCTCATGAACTTATCTCACTTTTTAATGCTTTGTTTTGATTTGCTTACCATTTTATTGCTTAAAATTTGGCCAAGACCTAAATATGCATACTGTGAATGAATGGAGGAACTTTATTAGGACCTCATCACTACATAAATTCTTTCAATGCAATTTCTTTTTATGGTTGATCTCAAATGTTTACATTTCTTTTCCTTCATGCACATGGTTAGATTAGAGTTTGATTTATGATTAAATTTAGGGATGCTTGTATATACATATGTATGTGATGTTATGCTTTTATAGTTTATGATGTATATGCAATGTATGTATGCATGGATAATAGATATATGTATGGATGCACCTAAACTAACATGATGGTTTTACATGATTATTACTTTGACATGTGTATGATTTTGTTATGACAAGATTGCATTTATTGTGTGACATGTAAAAATATATAGTCCAGGTTCAACAATATATATATAAAGTCCAGGTCCATGTTCAAAAACTATATAAAGTCCATGTTCAACAATATATATATAAAGTCCATGACAAATAGTATATAACAAATAGTCCATGAAATAGTCAAATATATAAAGTCCAGGTTTAGCAATATATATATAAAGTCTAGGTCCATGTTCAAAAAAATATACAAAGTCCATGTTCAACAATATATATATAAAGTCCATGACAAACAGTATATAACATATAGTCCATGAAATAGTCAAATATATAAAGTCCAGGTTCAACAATATATATATAAAGTCCAGGTCCATGTTCAAAAAAATATATAAAGTCCATGACAAACAGTATATAACATATAGTCCATGAAATAGTCAAACTATACATAGCCCATGTTCAATAACCTATCACATACTATCTCTATCATCAAGAGTCCTCTTCACACCATGCGAACTACTTAGATGACCTGAATCACTCTGCAAAAGAGAAAGATTTAGATGAAATTAGATGTAAGATGATAAGGAAATCTAATTTAATGACAATTTTTAAATTTATAATTTATCATAAAATTAAATTACCATGTGAGGCTGAGAGGCATGCTCTGGTGCACCTGGACCTGTCTCTCCATGCTCTGAATCAATCTATTTAATACAAGAGAAAGTTCAAGTTGAAATTAGATATACTTGACGATTTTAAAAATGATTTAATTCAATTTAATTTATAAGAACTATCATATTTAAAAATTATTATACTGTAAGAGGAAATTGTTGTGAATCCTCTATTCCAGGACCTATCTCTACAGGCTTAGCTCCATGACATGTATCGAGCTATAAAAGAAAAAAGAATTTTGAATGTACATGTCAACATATATATATATATATATATATATATATATATATATATATATATATATCAAGAAATTTACTTTAAGTTCACAACGTATATTTTAATTGTTCAATTTAAATATAATTTCTAAATTTTAAATTATACCGTATCAGGCTGCCCATCTCCTCTGTCCTCCTACTCTGCATGTGCTGTGTGTTGATGAAACATGTCACTAACAAGCTCCTACAATGTCATTTATATTTAAGTTAGCACATGTGTGTACAAATTAGGTTTTAAAACATATATATATATATATATATATATATATATATATATATATATATATATATATATATATATATATTGACTTGTGTACATGTTATACATTTTTCAACAACCTGAAATGCAGTCGACTCCTGATATAAACTTGGATTATCCAAGTGTGCTACAATGCCCATCCTCATTGTTGTGTCAACCTGTATAGACATATTTATAAAATATTAAATAGTACATGTGCACGTTTTTAGATACACTGATATTAAAATAGAAAAATTTAAGTATATATATAGTATTTTAAAACAATATACATACTGTAAGAGTGTCATGTGAGATGCCCAATGATGGAGGAGCGCTTGAGACACCCTGAGATGGAGGATTCAATGTGGAAGAACCCTAAACCAGTTCATAAATATTTAATTGTACACACATTCAAGACTGAATTTTACAAATTTACAAATCATTGAAAATGTACCCCAAATGGGTGCCCGAGATGAACAGGTGTCGATGAAAAATTAATTCGATCAATGGTGACCCCTGTTGCCATCATCTACACCAAACAATTCGATTGTTAAAATATTACAATTTATTTGATCTATATGTTGATTAAAAACGTGGTTAAAAAATTGTTTTAAATTCAACATGTGTACATAACCTATATATACCTGTGTCGAATGATCAGTGGGATGATCCTCAGCAAATAGATAATCAACAAATGATTCAGTGCCCACATTATCAGATGATGCATGTGTAGCTGAAGTGGGTGCAGCTACCTAATAAGGTCCATAACACAACCGATTGCAACTCGTACATGTATGAGGCATCGACACATGTGGAGTGGTACTAGGACCACTTCCATCATCAACTCCTCCATGCTCTCTAACTCGAGCTACCATCATAGAAGTCTGCTCATGTAGGCTACCTGAGAGTGCACTCAATGTGCCTAGTGTGGATACCACTGCACGATGCTGGAAGGGCGAAGGAATGGCAGCAACAGGAGGGTCAATAAGAGGTTGAACATGCACCACTCGTTGGGGATCAATCCATGCCCCCAACCTCTGTTGTGGCATGCCACCACCAACACCCTAGAATGATCTAAAATCAAAGTAGTTGGGTTTTTTATTCATAACAAACTCTACATATAATTTTCTCAAAAATATAAAGGAACCTCACAATTAGCATGAGGTGGATAATCAAACACCATCCACCATCTATCCCAAAAATTGGCAGACATTCCTTCATGCCTACACCACCTGATTGATATTCTTTTCTTATTTGCAGGGATAGGTTCATTTGTAATGGGATGTCTAAAATATTGTGCTAAATGAGCTTTTGTGATTTTAAGATCCAAAATAGTCTTATAGGAGAGGCCATCAGCATAAAATTGGCGCCTCTCCTCTCTCCATTTCTGGAATCCATCAAAATCTGATTCAATAGACCTCACAGAATCTACAATGTTTTGCATCAAAGATGCAAAACGTACTACGTGAGGTGGCATGAATTGTTCATTGCAAATGGAATTCAATTTTTCTTGTATCGAATCCACATTTTCATTTATTATGGCTCGCAAGTGAGCCTGGTCAGTTCCAGGTGGGGGTGGAGGTGGAGGTGGAGGTGGAGGTGGAGGTGGAGGTGGGTCATCTGCAGGTGGGGCATCTAGAGGTGGGGCATTTGGCGCTTGGGGTGCGGGTGCGGGTGCGGGTGTGGGTGCGGGTGCGGGTGCGGGTGTGGGTGGGGGTGGGGGTGGGGGTGCGGCCGAATCATCTTGTGCATTAAGAAAGTCCTCAACATCAAAGTGAATATCATCTAGATTCATGATGTATATATAAAAATAGATATGAACCTGCATATATATACATATAAACATACAAACTTCAGTACAAATTTAAAATTAAATCAAGAATATATATATATATATATATATATATATATATATATATATATATATATATATATATATATATATATATATATATATATATATATATATATATGTTTCAAGAAATTACACTTGAAATGAATTTAAATTAAACATACAGATAATGTATACATGCATGTACAAATTTCAAAATGTAAGAGAGCTATTAGGACTACCATAATGATTGATACAATGGGAAAGGTGACCAATCTTAATGTATAATGTGCATTTAAGTAAGGAAGTCTCTAGACAATCATCATGTGTTTCTTAAATGTGAATATGCATCCCAAATTTTGGACTATTTTAAAGAAATATGGTGCATTTAGGAACTTGGTGATTGTTGGGGTAAAGAGGAATATATGATCATGCTAGAAGAGGTGGATTAGGCTCATAATTGGCCAAGGTTGCTTTGAATAAGGTTAAAACAAGGAGATACCCATGTTGATATTCACACCCTTTGGTCCACACCTACATTGGGATGGATTAAGCTTGAAATTTTGATGGGTAGCCAAGGGTAATCCTAGTGAAGTAGGAGGAGTATGTTTATTAAGAGATGATAAGGGAAAACCTCTACCTATCTTAAAGCTTATGATTTTGGCGTCAAGAACAATAATATGGTAGATTCTAGGGCCATGATATCCAGGGCCTCAAGATGACTTGGAAACTAAACAAGATATCCCTTAGTGTGGAAGGAGATTCCAAGATCAACATTGATCATATGAAAAAGCATAGATGAAGCTTGTGGTTATTGGAAGAAATCATTATTTAAATCTATCTCCTTCAAACATATCAAAAGAAAAGGTAATTATATTCTAGACTAGGCAGATAATGGAAGAAATCATTAAATTGCTCCTAGACATCTACCATTTGTTGGGAAGAATAATTTTTTTACATTCAACTCAATCCCTAAGTTGTGCCTCCATGCTATCAAATGTTACCTGTATCTACCTTCTATACAATGATATTGAAGGGGTAGAAGGTTAGGCTAAGGATTTCTATATTGCTACTTAGATAAATTCCACATCTTCAATGTGTGGCATGAGCATATGCACAAAGCCTTGGAGGATATTTCTACGATAATGAAGATAAACCTTCATGTCTTGATGCTAAATTGGATGATTCTATCCACTATGAGAATTAAGATGAGGAGAAGATGACATAAATCCCTCCTATCAAATTCGAACAATGTTAAAAATGTCAAGGAAGTGGTAGAGGCTTTGTAAGGCTTGTGTAATTTGTCCCACCACCCTAGGATAAAGTTTTTTAGTTTATTAGTAATTCTAACACTACTTCAACTTATTACTCTAGGGTGAAGGCCACTATAATTTTCCCTACCACTAATATATCTTAAGACACCTATTGGTTTATGTTTGATGTCATTGTAGTATATTAATTTTCCCTACCACTATTGATTGAACAAAACTATACCATATATATTAAGTACTCTAGCTCAATGATCTTAAGATTAATGAAATCAGGACTAACTATATCATCATTATGCTAATCAAGAACTTAATTACCTTCACAACCCTATTAGCATTGTATCACTCCTATTAGGGAGTGGACTTGAATGGGGCCAAAAGATTCTTTACCTCTTAGGATTGTGACTTTGGGTTTGGCATGGT
Source organism: Cunninghamia lanceolata (assembly GCA_027924645.1). Lineage (NCBI taxonomy): Eukaryota > Viridiplantae > Streptophyta > Pinopsida > Cupressales > Cupressaceae > Cunninghamia > Cunninghamia lanceolata. The sequence continues at coordinate 5,609,202 of BSBN01000158.1, read as the reverse complement.
CAACCTGGAGAGGTTGTGTGGCATATCCCTATAAGAGGATGAAGGGTGATAGGAGGTTGTAGGATGGCTAAAAGCATTCACATGACGATAATGTTCAAGTTTAAATTTCAAGATATGCATCATGGTCTACAAGGTTCTCTTGTTCAAAAGGTTCATCATATTCTAGACAAGGAACTCACAGTCATTGGTACCAAATTCAAGACCTCCTATTACAAGTCTCCATATAGCTTTCAACATAACACCTATAAACACAAAATTTATAGGGCTTGAATACAAGCCCGCCTCCCAGTTAGGAGACTTCCAAATAATTGGTGAACTCGCATGCAATAAGGGAATAACACATGCTTACAAAATATGTAGAAGAAAACCCTGTAGCATGACTTGTGATTAATTAAAGTTAGGGTTAGGGTTTCAATTAGGATCGGGCTTTGGGTTAGAATTGAGGTTAGGGTTAGAATTAGAATTCAAGGGTTGCTAAATTAGGGTAAGTATTAGAGCTACAATTATGGTTTGGGTTACGGCTAGAGTTAGGGTTACAATTACAATTACAAGTAGCTCGTTAGGGTTAGGGTTAGGGCTAGAGTTAGAGTTACAATTACAATTACAATTCCAAGTAGAGTTAGGGTTAGGGTTATGATTAGGGTTATAATAAGGGTTAGGGTTTGAATTGCATATAGAATTAGGGTTAGGATTAGGGTTAGAATTAGTGTTAGGGTTAGGGATGGAATTGCATATAGAATTAGGGTTCAATCTAGCTAGAAATAGATAAATTAGTCAAGATGGTTCTAGCTTGATTTTGTTTCCTATTTCCTAGATTTGCAAAACTATTGTTTTCTATTTAGTTGTTAGTCCCAACTCTTTCCTTTTAAGAAGTATATCAAATCTAATGTAGTAGTAGATACTTCTACATATACAAGTTTCTGTTAGGAGAAAATATCTTTTACCAAATTTGTATAGAGTTGTCTATAGTGTGTTCCAGGGTAATCAAATGATGTAAGTCACAATTTAGAGGGTTGAGGGATAAGTTTGTGTTGAGTCTATAGGAGGTGTTTTCTTACATAGACCGAGCTCCATAATCTAGGTGTCTCCATGTCTAACTCAAATGTTTCAACTTGGTCCATATTATATCCAGATTAATGATAAAATTTTATATATATGGCTATGAGATCCACGATCATATCAATGTTTGGTAGAGAAAAGTTATCTAAGTTGGGGTAGATCCTTTTTTGATGTCTCAAAAGTTAGTGCAAACATGAATTCCCTTAGTTTTCTTGTTAACTAAGACCACATTAGAGACCCATTTAGGATAAGTAATAGTCTGAATGAACCCTGGACATCCAAGAGTTTATACAATTCTTCTATGACCACGAGGGCTACTTGGGGGTGCATTTTGCGTAGCTTTTATTGAATAGGTTTGGCATTGAGGTGAACCACAAGATGATGCATGACTTTAAAGATGGAGTCTCAAGGCATATCACCATAAGACCACATGAAGAAATCAACATAATCTTTAACATGGTGACATGGTTATATATGCCTTCTTTGATGTCAAGGTCCAGTGGAGCTACTATCTTAGAGAGTTTAGGGTCCGAGCTTCTATTCACAGGTTGATGTCTATAGCATCCTTAACAAAGAGAGGGGAGTCATGTCTTGTATCTGAGTGGTATCTAATGGAAGGTGAAGTTTGTCAAATTGAGGAGCTCTTGGGAAGTGTCCATTTTTATTGTATCATTTTAATCGATCACAAGTTTCTTCTTATATCTTGTTGCTATTCTGCCTAGACTAGGGTGCCTTAGGACTAAAGGGTTATTTCTTTCTCTCCAAAATAAGCATATGTAGGTGTTAAGTATGGTGGAAAAGTCTTTCTTATGATTACAATGGGGATGTGGTCTTGACACTTCATAAGTTTCATGATGGCTTCATCATGTTGGAGAACATCAAATCATAAAGGGTCGTGTTGGTCCCAATCGATAAGCTCAAGGTATTATAGGTCTAAAGAGATGGTGAGGATAGTGGTGGAAAGATCTTTGTAAGGATCATGAGTGGAGCCTACATCAAAGTCATTAAGATTAGGGGAAGCATTACCAATGAGGTTGAGCTCGTATCACAATTAACATCATGATGTTCATTCCAAGGGCATAACCTAGCTAGCGAGGACAGCTACTTGAGTATATCAAAAGTTACATAAATGTTGGCTTCATTTCATTCTTGATTAGTTGGCTATCACAAAAACTGTAAAAATTTCTCAATTCTTGATTAGTTGGTTGTCTCTAAAGGTTTGATTATGAAGGATGTGATAAAGGTTTTATTATGGTTTGTTGTAATTTTTTTACATGATAGTTAGCTATTCAATAATGCCTTTAAAATACAATGACATACATTGTTATAAGTAAATTTTATAAAAACCAAATATATATATCATCCCAATGCTATATAATTTTTGACAGTTTGTTCAAAATCTCTCCTTTCATATGATACAATCGTTTCAAAATTTCAATTGTATTTTACAGCTAAAATGTTTAAATACAGCTATTCAACACTCAAATTGAACTCAAATTTTGACAGTTTGTTCAAAATCTCTCCTTTCATATGATACAGTATTTTCAAATTTTCAATTGTATTTTACAGCTATAATGCTTAAATACAGCTATTCAACACTCAAATTGAACTCAAATTTTGACAGTTTGTTCAAAATCTCTCCTTTCATATGATACAGTATTTTCAAATTTTCAATTGTATTTTACAGCTAAAATGTCTAAATATATCTATTCAATTCTCAATTTTAAACATAATTTTGACAATTTGTTCAAATTCTATCCTTTTATATGATATAGTCTTTCAAAATTTCAATTGTATTTTACAACTAAACTATCAAAAATTAGCTACTAATTTCATAAACCCTAAACCCTAAATAACAATTCACAATTTAAATTTTGATTGCATTTTACCAAAACAAACAAGGGAAGCTTAAAATGATTGATGGGTAATTTATAGAAGTTAAAAAATCCACTTACCTGGTGGGTGAATGCTGATGAACTCGGGATCCCATTTTCGCCTGTCGGCTGTCGCTGTTGAAAATGGGGTCTCTACAATTTTTTTTAAATTTAATACTTTTTCAAAATGAGATCTCGTTACATAAAACGCGATCCCGTTCCATAAAACGGGATCCCATTTATAACGGGATCCCGTATTATGGAACGGGATCCCGTTTTTGGCCTCTAGGTTTGGGATTCCACTAAAAAATGGGATCGCGTTTTTTGTTTTAGGCTCGGGATCCTGAGGCAAAACGGGATCACGTTTTATATAAACGGGATCCTGTTTTATAGAAACGGGATCCTGTTTTTGGATCCCCGATTTGGGATTTTTTTCTAACTCTGAAACTTCCACCTTAAGTGGACACAACTTCTTGCATTTACCCATATACAAAGGGGGAATCTTTCACAAATTCTGGGGAATATTCTTGCTTTGTATATTGGGTCATATACAAAGCAAAATATACAAGGGCGTGCTAATATACAATTGCTACAGTGCAGCGGAGAAGATACATGTGGTAGGGCCCGCAGGTATATACAAACAAGTTTGTATATTCGGCATACAAAGGAAATATACATTTGATGAGATACAAGTCGGATTCTTAATGTTCTCCAATTTGGCTGATAAATGAGTTAGAATCTGTGACTTGTATATTTGCTTTTGTATGTGCAACATACAAAATGGAGGTACAAAGGAAGACATACTATCCGGACCTGATGAAGATTTCAAGTTGCTTCATAAACATTTGGGGTCCGTGGCGTGCATGTATATGGCGTTTGTACATGCCGATATACAAAGAGGATATGCGAGGAAAGATGATGCAAAGTGAACCTGATAGTTGATTTTCAATTTGTTCTATGATGTTTTGGGGTCTGCCTTGTATGAAGGGCGATTGTATATGCATATGGTCATGCGTATACAGGGCAAAAATGGCAAAATGAAGAAAGGAAAAGTCAGCGATAGGAGCATGAAGTGCCTACGTGGCATGTTTTCACTGGCTAACAAATTTTCAACATGTTTGAGTGCCATGGATCTCAGCAACGGGAAGTAGATCGATAGCCATGTTTTGGACCTTCAGCGGTGGTTTTTCCTGAGCGTGTGCGACCATTTTTTGAGCGGGAAAATCTCTAAATGCATCTACTGTTGCATCCCACGGGTAGCTGAAGCATTAATGGCAGAAATGCAGCGGTATGGGTCGATGATGGACAAGTCAACCACCCAATTGATAATGAGTGTCTCTGAGCAGCGGCTTAGATCCTGATTCCACCTGCTCTCTTCCTTTGCTTCCTAGCTGCATTCAATTTTGAGTGCCATTTCTCACGATGCATTGTATTTGGCAATTTTTGAGTTGACCGTTGTAATTTTAGTTTAGTACACAATTTTTCTATAAAATGCAAACTGTGTCACTCATATTTGGTTGTTGAAGACCTGGGCATTTTTGTGTGAATAACGAAGAACAGGGCATGATCCTGGTTGTTCTATCTCTTTGGAGTTTATGAGTTGCATCTGAGTGTATCTTGCACATATGTTCAGTTTCTTGTCATTGTATATGAAAAATGCTTATTGCATGTGTCTAGCTGTCACTCTCCATTTGTTGCATGCATTTTCTTCTTTTGAATCTGGTTGCTAAGGGTTTCTCAGATTCTAGGGTATAGTTTTGTTGTATCACATGCTTGATCTGTGACTTCCATTCAAGAAGTGGATTAAACTATTTTCGGTTAAGCATGGAGAAGATTGTATGTCGACAGGGATATCTGTAAGTAGAGGCAATTAGATACCCATTCTTGGGTGATTTTTGTAAGGCAAGCATCAGTTCAAACCCCTTGAAACTTGAATGACAGTTGCAAGCCATTCTTATGTATATGTCTAGTTGACTCCTTGCCCTGAGATAGGCACCGGTCTGCACCTGGGTTAGTAGTTATGATCCAAAGCCCCTGTCTTGCATCCAAACCATCAAATTTAAACCATCCAAAACCTGTTAGTTATAGGAATAGGATTAGGAGCCCCTGCATACTCTCATCCATAACCAGACACATATGTCCAAGAATGTTGCTAACCTTGTGATTTCTCACACAAATCTTGGTCCATACATGAGAGTATTCTGCCTATTATCACAAAGCTAAATCTTTCTGTCATAGGGTATGTAGTGCCCCTCCGTTCTCACCTTGGATGTACAGGTGAACTGATCAAGGCGCATGAAGATGAAGGTAAAATAATAGGAATAATTATTGGTAAGGTATACAATTGATGTTGTATAATATAGATAGATGTTTCATCCATGTGAGGTTTCATATGATAGTTAATGTGTTTTATTGACAACCTTTATTGCGACACTGATAATGCAGGCTTTGACATTATTTTGCATTCCAATGATCAAGATGTCGATCTTACTACAATTGTTATATGTTAGAATGGATCTCATGGACTGATTCTATTTGATTTATCTGTTATGATGATGCTTCTGGGACTTATTCAATGTCATGCACCTATATGTTTAGTGTATGGTTTTGTTCAGATAATGAGGTAGATTCGAGTGGTTATGATCACGTGTTATCTAATCTAGATTGATATGATGTGGAGAGGACGATGTCACATCACTTGCTTGCGAGTGCCCTGTGATATTATGATTCCTTTTTCACCTAGTGATAGCTTTTGTACATTTATATATATGCTTAACTGTGTCATTTGCTGCAGGATGCAGGTATCTGGCATCGACTCCACCTGAAATAACAGGTCTGAGCGTGCCTTGAACCCAATGGATAAGTTGTTCCAGAGATAACTTAAGGTCCCACATCCCAAGTCATCATCCTCAATCAGGATGCATGACATGTCTAGTTAAATTGTCAGTTCTGTCAGTATGTCAGGTCTTGCAATTGAGGTTTATTTGATGGAGCTTGTTTGGTTAAGTGTGTTTTGGCCTGGCTTGTGAACATGTTTGATTCAATTTTTAACGGCGGTCCTACTCAGTGGGTTATGTTGTATGCTTAGATTGCGTTATATAGTCATGCTATTATTTGATCCACTATAATACTTAACAGGAGTACATCAATTATCATTATTAATATTAAATAAGGTTAAAATGATAACTGATAATTTACCTAGCTCAAGGTAATTATCCTAAGTTGTTTGAATGTGAATTACTGTTATTAAATTGAATTATTTGGGGGTAATTATAGATGTAAATAAGTTTTAGTATCTTAATATTTTATTATGATTTCGCAATATTTATTTTAGTTTAGGGAACAATATTTCTCATAGTTATGTTTGTAAAAAGGTTTAGATTATTACTCAGGTTATACTAAATAAAATACATAAATTAATTTGTGTCACGGTTCAAAGGTTATACAAATAAGGTATAAATAATTATAACATATATGATAAATATATATATCTATAGTATAATATTAAAATAAAACATTATAGTGTGTAGTTGAAAATTAAACTATGAGCTGTAAGGAGATAAAATTTAATTAATAGTTGTTATAGTTGGCATTGGATCATGTGCCAAGCCTTCTACAAAGGTGGGAAAAATCTAGAAATAGGGGCAGATCTCTCTCTCTCGCTCTCGAGGGGAAAGGGGGAGGAATGGAGGAGAAGGAACAACAAGCAGGGGAGATTGGTTTAGGTTGCAGCCGGAGAGGTTTCGGCATCAAATCCAGGTTGCATCCTTTTCTATTTTGGCCGCAGCAAAGGAAGCACATTTTCCCCATTGTTGCAAGCAAATCAGCAATCTTATAAATTCAAACGTCAGTGTTCGCTTCGCATCGATCGCTATTTCCGTGTGATTATTTCAGAGGGTTTGGGCAATCGCAGGAAGAGGAATAATATCAAACCAGGTATGTGTTCTAATTATTTATTGCGGTAGAATACAGATTTATATTTATTTGTTCCCGATTTTGCTCTTGTTTTAGTGATAACTATTTTTAGAGCTCTTGACATTGCAACCGTGCGATTAAAATATGATTTGATCGCCCGTGTCCCCAAGATTTTGAAGATTTATTTACATTGAATTCGATAAGGGCAAGGGCGCGGGGTTTTCGTTATGTATATGTGTGTGTGCAACCTAGTTATTGGATTCATAGGTCAAGATGGAATTGTTATAATGGAAAATGTTGATAAAGAGTCGAAAGGTCTAGCTCAGAAAACAATTTATTTAAATATGTTATTGTAGAAATGAAAATTTATTTTAATTTTTGATTAGCAGAGTAAATCGCTTGGTTTGTTTAAACCCGGGTCAGTCGGGATCTGAGGAAGATCTTTTACGGAAAGGCAAAGGTTGTGATTTTTTTTGTTATGTATACAAATAAGAGCTTAGCTCCCTTTATGCAGCTCAAGGCTTTTTAATTGATCTCACCTAGTAGGATTTGGGAGCAGTAACATAATTATTATGGCCTAGGTTAGGTTACGGCCAAGTTAAACGCCATATTTGCATGCGAGACATTAACTTCATTTGTGAAGCATGGATTAGATTTGTCTCCTATCAGATCTGGCAGGAACTGCTTAGTATAATATAAAGGTGAAATTGAAGGCTGAGATGTTTTGTTGGTAGCCGTCAAACTTACATGGGGAAACCTTATTTGCCGATGAGGGAGAATACAAAGGGTTGCGATTTTAGGTTTTTGTCAAGGCTGTGATTTCAGACTAAGAAGATCCCTGCACACAGTTCTGAACCCCCTAGACCAAGTTCATAGTAAATCGTAGGAAAACTACCAAATTCCAGTGTTTATAGATCAAGCCTTGGATCTGTTTCACATTATCATGACTGTAGGTATTATTCTACCAAAATAGAGAACCTTATGAGCGGCAGGAACCCAGTTTTCATAGTAAGAAATGGCAAACTGTATAGCTACGGGTATATCATACCTTTTGAGCCTGCATGGTAAATAATATATATATTTTTCCCATCACCAATTTTGGGGATAATAGTAGACAGTTCTAGGGTTCCAGAATCAACGAAGGAAGGCAGTTGAATATGAAGTTCATCGTATGAAATTAAATTAGCATCTAATATGTATTCGAGTGTGTAATAGTAGATAATTTACACGATTTCATCTGCATTGGAATCATACGTTTTTCCTAGTCCCATCTGGCTGAGCTTAAATCGTAGTCCAGTATATAATCATTTTACATACCTGCTGTAAAAGTTGACAGGTGGCTCTCAACCGTAGGTTTGTTTTGAACATTTGTATTAGCTGCAATTATAGACTTTGACATTTTAGTTATAGTAGAAATGCCTTTAAATGATGAACTAACAAGCTATTCTAACAATTATCACATGGCTTATCTTGTTATACTAAAGCATCTCCATGTAACCATCACAGGTGTAGTTGGCCTCTTAATAATTAAGTTTAGTGTGTTCCCATAATAGCCTCCATTGTTATGAATGCCAACCATGTGCTCACATGAATCGATTAAAGCTGAAGTGCAATATGGATGCTCATGTGAATGTCTAGCTCTTTTTGTCTGTAAACCATCTTCCTTTACCCCTCGGTGGATGTCCATAAGACCTTCCAAAGCTCCCATTTTGACGCATGTGGAATGGACGCAGGCATGGGGCAGGGAATAGGATTCACCTTGCCCAATTCAAAAGCTTTCAAAATCTTTTTCTTTCCTCAGCATAGTTTCCGGGTGCCTAGATATTTGTAAGTCTGCCATAAAAGACGCTTAGGGCAGGCCAAGCTGGAAATTGATCTTCATTAAAATTTAGGGTTGCATCTTCCCATAAATTAGAATTAGATTTGCATATATTTCTATGTCTGTCATATATTGGCAATAGGTATATATATATCTTAATGCTTATGTCTGCTATATATTGGCGATAGATATTCCTGTATCCTTGAGCTAACGCATGCCATATAATGGCGATATTTATTCTCAAACCCTAAGTTTTGTCAGCCATAAATCGGCATTAGTTATTCACATAACTAAATGTTTGTGTCTACCATATTTATATTAATTTCTATTTGCCTTTGATAAGTATTATACTCTGAGATGCCAGAAACTATAACCTCTTGTCTGATTAATTTATCTCAACATGTTAGTCTGAGTATATCGAGTTTTGCATGAGTAATTCTTTAACCTATATCTAGATTTAGAATAGTTTGATGTATATAAGTTTAATATTTTTTTTATGAATGTATTATAGTCATTGGTGAATTGACTTCAAGGCATAGCCATATGGTTACATTGTGGATCTGAAGTCTATTACGTAATGTGCATTTTTAATTCATTTAGGAAGATCAGAAATTGCCTTAGGTTATACTGTGATACGTGAGGAAGAGAAGTAGGTTGCTGAAGGGACGTCATTGATGATCATTAGTATCTTCAAACACATTTCTATAGTCGATTTTTCTGCTAAATCATTCACATGACTTATAGTTCAAATCTGTGCACCAAGTTCAGTGTCACACTGTGGGAAATTAGTTCTGCATGCATGTAGGTATGCCAAAACCATGTGTCCCATCAGTTTAGGGTTTGATATCATGATCTTTCCAATTAAAGAGCTATATAATGATTGTTTTTTTTATTACATTGGAATAATTTATTAAGTTTTATGCATATGCTCAAGATAGATAAATTATGTATGAAGCATGTAATATTCAGTTGTTAATAAATTTAATATTGTAATTGAGTTTATTATGATTTCTTGATAATGGTTTGTTAAGATTGGGAATTGGATTGGTAGGTTGGAATTAGAGGTACAATCATTGTAAGAAGTAATTGATTTATAAGAATTTTGTAACTAATATTACCTATGCATTTGTTAGCTTGAAGGTTATGTTTATATGTAATTGATGACTGATTTATTATATCAGATAGAATTAATATTTATTAAACTAGATCGAAGATATATGAATTCTTGTGGAGATATTACTTGTATTTGGTTGTTAATATGATTAAATGTAAATTGATATGATTAAATAATTAGTGTGGATGAAATTTAATCTAGGTTGATTGGTTTGGTAAATATCATTTCATAAGGCTTTTGTTAAGTTGAAGTTGGGTTGAAAGCTTGGAGTTAGGTGAAACAACATTGGACTTGAAAATTTTAGCCTTATAAGTGAAACCTATAGGTAACTGAATGGCTAAGAGATTGAATTGCTTTTGTAATAAAAATTTATGTTGTCAGTGAGTTGATTAGTTGAAATCTCTTATTGCAAGCAAAATTTTCATGAAAGTGGGTCTATGTGAAAATTGTCAAGTTTAGGTTCCAAAGGCATAAGGTAATAGGATTTGTTCGTATGTATTCTATTCATAGTTGTCTTGAAATGAAGATGTTGTAAGAACATGATGTCTCTTGTCGGTGTATGTGGGTCTTGGTAAACAATAATGTAAGATGATGTGCATATTGTGTCATGAATTTATTTCAATGGGTTTAAATTTCCTTCATGTATGTGTTGATATCAAGCTTGTGATTAGTATGGAAATGGGGAGATCTTGTAATTGTAATGAGAAACTATTTTGGTTCATATCTGTGATTGGAAGAGCAAGATGACCCATACCTTGCTCTGGATATGTGTTATGATTATTGCAATTGATGACTGGAAGTTTTTGGACAATGATCTAAAGGTTGGTTATCGTGACCATGTTTTGTATGCAAGAAGGGAAATGCCTTGCATTGTTTATGTATACTTATCAGTATGAAAGTGATTGTCTTGCTTGATGGTTCGGGTTTCTAGATGCAGGTAGGGGAGTGGCTTTCAATGTGGGGCCGACACCCAAAGTGGCTGTCAGGATAACCCATTGAAAGTTGTTAATTAAGTGAAAACCTAAAAATAAACTGGGGGGAAAAAGGGTAAAATACACATTAACAAGATAATTGGATTTCCTCTCCTATGCCTGTAGTGCTCGTTTAGACTAAGGATGGGTAGAGAAGGCCTGGTCGGCAAGATCAACTTCCTTGTCCTCACGAAAGGAAGGTTGATACCGCATGAGTCACCCTATGGGGCCGGTGCCTAGTGAGAGGCTGTCAGGATAACCATAGATGGGGGCCGGCGCCTAGTGAGAGGCTGTCAGGATAACCCATGTTATGACCGTGCGATGACACTCTCCCTACTGCAGCCTAGCATTCCCTAGTCGTATTCTCCCCATTTGTCGTGTGTTGCCTCTGGAAGTGATATTGGGTTGTTTGTGATGTTGTCATGTGTTGTGATGGAGTTATGTTTAGTCCTTGTTCCTGTTAGGCACTGGTCTACCTAACTGTATGATGTTGTGGGACCTTATGTTATCTCCTAGCACGGGGGGTGGACCTCAGGGTTCCACATGGTCGGGTGGATGTGCTTTATCTCCATTGGTTTTTTTTCCTTGCCATTATTCGTGTGCAAGAAGGTTGTAACTCCTGTAGCAGATTCAGATCATGTACCAGTATATGAAGACAGTTATTTATGCTCATGTACCATCCTGTGTATTAGGTTATTAATAATGTTTGTAATTCTTTGTAATCAAAAGTTGGTGATGTAAACAATATTATGTTGTATCCTCATATGTATAAAAAAAAAAAAAAACTGCAGTTGTATTTGTTATGGATGATTATTTAGTTGATGTCATGGAAATGTATAAGGTTATTCAATTAATGTAATAAATTTAAGAATGGATCTTTGTTGTCAAGTTAATGTGTGTTGTGTGAGAGAACATGATAGTAGTTTTGTCAGTAATGCAGCCATGGAACCCTGGGAGAATGTTACTTAGTATAGCTAAGTTAAATGTTACCTTGTTATTCCTTGTATTTAAAAAAAAAAAGTCCGATTTGTTTAGTGTAATTGTGTTGTTCTCTAGTGTTTCATGGTGGGGCGTTACAGGGTAAGTCAATGTTACATCTTTAGCAAATAGGGACACCCCCCTTGGTGTGGCAGAACCAGAAGTGAAGGGGAGGCAGCTCATGCAACCTCCTGTTTCTGTTGGCCAGATCTGCTCGTGCATAGGAACTGGCAAACCCTCTGCCGATCTGGGAAAATAACCAACAGGGAGATGTGATTTTGAGGGTGGATGGGAAGATGACAAGTGTCACCTCCCCATTCAAGGGATTTGAATTTGTAGCCCTATTTATCTCCCTCTTTTGGGAGAGAAATGTGTTTTTTAGTCTTTTTGGATTTTGAGGGTTTGGATTGGAGAGAAGGATTTGATGCAAGAGTTTGAAGGAGAAATTTGTGTTGGACTCTTGGAAGGGCTCATACCTTCTTCATCATTATTTGGAAATCTTGAGAGGTATACTCTCAAGATTTGTAAGCTTTTTATGTATGGTTTATACTATTCTTGTTTTCTCTTGAGTGTTTGTGGATGCATATTATGTTTCATCTTTGATTATTGTTCATTTGTGTAAAGGGTAAGGGTTGTAATGGGTAGGATATCTCCATGTGTGGGAGTATGCCTTGTGTGGATCTTAAGACAGGTGTGAACCTCCTTAGGGGAAGTCCACTCCTTGAGAGGAGTTGGTAGGCAAGTATGCCTTGTTCTTGGTGTTTTGGGTATCATATTTTTAAGGCACAAGTGCCTTGGTTCTTTAGGAGTTATAAGTGTGTGAAGAGATAGCAAGAGACTATGGTGTTTGGCAGTGTGCTATGAAAGAGGTTTTGTTGCCAATTACGTATGTATATTCCTTCCCCCTTATAGGAGTGATGTCTAGTTTCTCCCCCTAATAAATCCATGAAATGGGTTTGGTGTATATGAGTCTCCTTGGGTAGGGAGTGTTTGGTGTACTTGTGTGTTTTGAAATGGTTCCCTTGTGTGAAGGTGTGAACTTAGAGTTATCTTGAAAGCCTGCTAGCTCGGGGGTGTCTTGCAAGCAAGCCTATGGTTGGGTAGTGAGCACTCCATTGGCCTAATTAGGGTTGTTATGTGTTTTGCAGGAATCTTGTCAAAGAGAAAGAAAAAAAGGAGAAGAGTCTTCTTGGGAAGCCTAGTTATTGTTTTAAAAGCATCAATAATGTTGTTGATACTATGTAAAAGTCTAGAGCTAGAATGATATTTGTATGTAGGGAAGATTGGGATAATGTTGTAAGCAAAATCCTTGTTTAAAGATGATTTTGTATATATATATTTGGTCAAATGTTGTTTATTATCATGGAAAAGAAGGAATAAAATGTATCTACTATTTGTTGTTTTATCACCCTATGATTTAATTATGAAAAGAGAAAATACTTCTTGCCTTATAATCTTTTGAAAGAAATAAATATTGTAGTCTTCTCACTTTCCCTCTACCTTAGATATACATTCAAGCAAGAAAAGAAAAATAATGCCTTTGATGCCTTGAAAAATATTACTCTTTGAAATCTTTAAAATAAATATAAATATATGCCAATGATTTGTATCTTTTAAAATACTTAGGAGTTTGATTTATTTCTAAACCATCCTCTCTTTGAAAATCCTCTTATTGTAAGATATATATATATATATATATATATATATATATATATATATATATATATATGCAATTAGGTTTGTCATTGATGTCAAAAGGTCAGTGAGGTCAGTGCATTGATTTATGTTGTCATCAAAAGAGTTGGATTTAGAGTTATCAAGATCAAGCTCATAGAGTGTTCAAAGGAGAGTTGGACTATCATCAAAGTTTATACTATCAGAGTTCATCAAGTTTTTGTCATTATGTTGGAGTTGGAGTTTGTTGATGCTTGATGCATAGAGAGTTGCAGTGGTGTATGTTGATGTGGTTTATGAAGTTTGTCATATGGTGTTCATATGGTGTCTTGATGATCAGTAATGTCTTTCACAGTGATAATGATTTCACATTGTGCAAACTTTATGCATTGTACAAATCTTGTCATCAGGAGAGTTGATATTGGTATGTTTGTTAATGGTACTTGTGTTCACTTTCCATGGTGTTTGGTCTTCACTTATTCATTTGTGGTGTCATTGGTAATGCAAAGGTTGAATGAAGTCTGTAAATTGATAGAGGAGTTGTGGTCTTCATCTTCATTGGATTGTCATCACATCATCATCAGGAGGTAGAGTTATGGCATGCTATCATCAGGAGGTTTGTGGCTTATTTGATACAATGAGGAGGTGTGTATCATCAGTGATTGTTTGAGTTCTTGAGAGGGAATACATTTTTGGTATGATGTATAATACATTTTGTCAAAAATGGCATTGATCATCTCATGATTCCATGATACTTCTCAAGTGTGTTAATACTCATCTCATGGTGATTGATATTGGATGTTGGTTTGTCAGGCTTGACATTGGTGTCAGACGTATGAAGTTGGCCATTAATGCAAAATGCAAAGATTGCAGCGGTTTGTTTATGTTGATTTCATGATGATTGATGCATCCAAAAGTGCTCCATGACAAAGTATGACTGGATTGATGGCTTGAGGCCTCCAAAGGCAAAGGTTCTTGTCCTTTTTAGTTTACAATGCAAATCTTCATGTCATAGTAGTGATACTCACACAATGTTGATGCTCATTGTCCCTTCTCAGTTCATGGTGTTAATGTTGATACAAAAGTATCAAAGATAATTCTATATTATGTTATAAGGAGTTAGGGATTTGTCTTTTGAAAGGTGTTGCTTTGTATTATAATGGGTAATTTTGAAATTAGGGTTTGTAAACCTCGTCTACAAGTTCCTTTCCAATGTTTAAAACCCTAGGTTATGAGTTTTAAGGTAATGAGTTAACAAGAGATCACTTTTTTATGTTTTGAAGGTGACCTATGCTAGTAGGTCGAAGGCAACTTAAGTGACCGGCTTGAGGGGTCTTATATCATGAAATGATCGGCCCTATAACCTAAGGATGATCGGGCCATTGGGATTTACTTTTGAAGTTGGGTGTCAAACAAGAATCAAAGGTTAATATTAAAAGTTACGAAGGCACATAATATGCAATCAATAGTCCAAGTTTAAACTTGCAATTAACCCTAATGGTAAATCTTTGCGGGAAAATTTGACAGTTGTTTGAGTGTTTTTCAATTTTGGGCAATTTTTTCAATAGTTGGTTAACTGTTTCAAAGGCCAATGATATCAAGGATCTTTAAAATCTTTCTCTATGAGTTTCAAGGGTTTTTTTGGAGAGAACACACAGAGTACGTCATATAATATGCATAACCTATTGAGTGCTAAAAAAGAAAATAAAGAGACTATGAACATAAAGAAATTAGTGACTTTATAATGCAGAGTTAAGTTCACCTCTGTATTATTTGTTGCTAATTGGTGCAAATTAGATTGTATAGAATTATTTCTTGCACATGAACTTGTCAAGTCTTAGGAGATTGGCGTATCAATTTTATTGATTGAGGTTGGTGCCTCAAGCAGAGTATGTGGTTTATTAGGTGTGTATTGTACCTTGAGATTGGTGTCTTGAAAATAGTGTATTAGGTGTGGTTGTACCTTGAAGCAGGTGCTTCTAAAACAATTGTAATCTTCTTTCTTTTGAGGTTGGATTTGAGCAGTAGACTCATGCAACTCTCACTAGTTTTTTCCCTCATAGGGTTTCCATGTAAATTTTGTGTCATGTGTGAATGTTTTGCTTGGTGTTCATTCATATTGTTTTTCTTTAAAGATTTTTAAGTTTGTTGAATAAGGTGTTGAATTGAACTACACTGATTCACCCCCTCCTCTCACTGTAATTGTGCTCTTTTCAATTGGTATCATAACAAGGTTCCTAGTAGAGGTTTAATCAACTTGGGTAGATCCTTGTAGTAGGTTACACTCATGGCTTGTCAAGAAGGTTCTTCCACTTCCAAAGCACCCCTCTTTGATGGTTCTAGTTTTTCCTTTTGGAGTTTCAGGATGGAGTCTCATTTGCAGTCCTTAGGTTATGATGTGTGGGTAGCAGTTGAGAATGGATATATTGTACCCTCTCAACCACCCTCCATTGCTGATGCAAAAAGAGAGTATGAGTGTAATACAAAGGCCATGAATGTCATTTGTTTTGGGCCGACAAATGAAATTTTAGTCAAGGTTATGCACTGTAAATCTATAAAGGAAGTGTGGGACAAGTTGGTTAGTATTTACCAAGGTGATATTAAGATCAAAGAAGCTAAGTTGCAAACCATTAGGGCAAAGTTTGAAAGATTGAAAATGAATGAAGATGGGAAGATTGCAGATTATCTTCTAAGAGTACAAGAAATAGTTAATGCCATTAGTAGTCTAGGAGAGGAAGTGAAAGATCCAGTGGTGGTTAAAAAAGTTTTAAGGTCATTGTCTTCAAGGTATGATTCTAAGGTCTCTGCAATTGAAGAGACAAGAGATTTGAACAAACTTTCCTTAGATGAACTACATGGTACCCTGACAGCCTATGAAATGAGGATTTGCAATGATGAGTCTACAAGCAAAGAGGTAGCCTTTAAATCTATCAAAAGGGATAAGGAGGTAGATTTAGATTCAGAGGAGTTAGATGATCAAGAATCCAACTTTGTAAGAAGATTGAAAATAGGATCAAGAATCCAACTTTGTAAGTTTCCCTTTAAGTGTTTTAAATGTGGTAAAGTTGGCCATTTTGCTTCCAATTGTCCTCTAGGTGAAACAGATAAAGAAGATAACTCTAAGAACTATAATAACTCAAAAAGGGGGGAAAGATTCTTTGGTATAGAGAAGAAAGTCTTGTATGTAGGTGAAGAAAGTAGTTCTGATAATAACTCATATGCTAGTGACCAAAATGAATGTGTGTTTATGGCATTTGAATAAGGAAAGAACACATTTGATAAAGAAGAAGACAACATTAATGTGGAAGAATATGATGATTCTGAAGAAGAAGAAGTTGATTTTGAGGGAGAGTTGATTTATGCACTTGTTGACCTAAAACATGAAAGAAAAAGAAATGAAAAATTAAGGTAAGACTTGAAGAATCTAATAAACAACTTGCAGATCTGAAATTATAGTTGGGAGAGTCTAAAAGAATTGAAGAAGTCACAAAATTGGACTTGCAAACAAGAGTAGAGGATTGTCAAAAAATAGAGGCAAAAGTTGTGTCCTTGAGAAAGTAGTTAGAGAAGGTGAAAGAAGAGTTAAACCAATACCTTAAAAGTGAGCAAAGTACTAAACTTTTTGACAAGTTGATTCAAAGTCAAAACTTTGTGTCAAACAAATCAGGACTAGGTTGTAAAGGAGAAAGTAGTTTCAAAGATGTAATTGGTAAGTCAATTGGTTTGGAAAACTCATCAAAAGGTACAACATGTGAGAAAGGAGAATCTAGTACTGCTGCTAGAAAATTAGAAGTTAGGACTTCAAATGATGATGGGTTCAGGAGATTCCACACTCCTAAGCAAGGATTTCAAAGAAATTCATTTCCAAGACAAACCAGGCTCTTCTATTATTTTCATGGTTATTGTTTTTGTTGCAATCAATATGGACACAAAGAAAGTAATTGCATAAGTAGGACTAGATGAATGAGTAGATCTAGTTTTGTTGGCAACAATTCTTTTGCTCCATTAGCTGGACTGAATGATATATGTTATATTTGTAACAATTTTGGACTGAATGATATATGTTATATTTGTAACAATTTTGGTCACATTGCAACGTTTTGTAGAAGTGGATTCATGCAGCCTCAAAAATCAAAGTTCAAACAATTTGTATCAGCAAAAACCAGCCCTAGACAGAACAAGAAGATAAATATCCTAACTAAATAAAAGAGAGAACCTATGAAAGTGTGGAGAAGAAAACAAGGTCACGAAAAGAAAGATTCTGAACTTGTGCATATTGCATAGGAGGCATCACTAGTTTCTTAAAGAGAAGCATGAGGTTAGGGGGATATGTTCAATGCCCTATCATTTATCCCCAAAGTGAAAATAAGAAGGTTGTAGCAGTCAAGGAGTAAGTGGAGATATATCAGCATAGTGAGAAATTAAGTGCTTCTTCCCTCAAAGATCAGGTACACCAGTGTGCAATGTCAATGATTGTGTTAGTCCCTGTTACTTCATATGTTTGTTGGTTAAAAGTTTTTGTCACTGCAAAAACACCCTGATTTGCCTAATAGGCATCGACAAAAGAAACCAACAAATGGAGTAATCATTGAGAGTGCAACGATTATCCTCTGTATTTGAGAGGGATAGTTCCCTCATATGATGGGGGTTTTTATATTTCTGAGTACCTTTGACTAGAAGGTACAAGAAGGTAGCAAAAAGAAAGAAAACTAAAGAAGGAAAAGGATATCAGCTATGAACATAAGGACACAATAGAAATCTAAAAATGACAACATGAAAAGGAAAGGGAAGAACAAAGTCTCATTAAACCTACATGCCAAGAACCAGTGAAGAGATTATAATTATCAAGAAGCTAACTGAACATAGGACCAATTAAACTCCAGAAAGAATGAAGACATACGAACCTCAGTCTCTCTTATTCAACAATAAACTAAAAGACAAAGCCCCCAGTTATCTCCCCAACTAAGTTCTCCAGCTATACAGGGCAACAAGAGATAAAACCCCACATCTAGTTACTATTCCCCATAGCTCTCACAAGAGATCTCTGTTGAACAGCAAAAAGATCCTCTTGCAAATGAAAAGCCTTTGAGTTTTATAGACTCTCCCAAGATAGGAAACTCAAAAGCCATATGCTCATACAAAAGAAAATACAAAATGAAGGAAAATAAAGAGTCATGTATGACTCTTCACATTCTACTCTAGCCTCTAAGGCATCTCCAATAAACAACTGTCATTTGCCTATTCTATCAAAATCCTCCTTGTCATGTACAAATCTATGAGATTTTCTTTAAGAACACCTATAACTTTTGAGACATTCTTGAGCTCTAGAGGTTTCTGGTAACCCACAAAAAACAAGAGGTTGAGCCAACATAATGTCATTAGGCTCCAAATATTGGCTATAGAAAATGGACTCAGCTGATTGATTCCAGCTTAAATCTTCTATAGGAGTAGTTATTCAAGTTCTGCTACCGAAAGATGAGAAATAGTGGTGCTACTTATTAAGACTATAAGTGTAATAAACAACAGGAACGTGCAGAGGAGGAATATGCATAGCATCCACACAAATGTTGTTTCTTCCCTGATACAGAGACCCATAAGGAGCTATGCAATTGCTTGGGTACTGTTAGGATCTGCTCCTAAACAAATAAGTTGTCCTTTGTAACTAAATTATGCACTAAACACCATAATCTAGCTAGAGCATAAGCCATGGAAAGAGCCAAGTAACCGCCAAAAGTTAGTTTGTACAAATACCCACATTGTATTTTTCTAACAGAAACTTCTTCTCCTCCTCATGGGTAAAAGCAATGAGAGTTCCAGTTGAAGAAGATCATCCCACCACATCAGAAAGCTAAACTTCTGTTGGTTCCATCCACATTAATTCCATCAAGTTGGTTGGAAGCTGACATTATAGGGGCAACATCCTCGAGTTTACCTTTTAGAAATAACCATGTTGTGAGGCCCACATTTTTCACTTCTGTTCTTGTGATTATATACCGTACTATTGCTTATACTTTTATGTTGGGGGACTATTGATCCTGAAATTTTGACTATTAAACCTAATTATTTTTAAGGAGGAAATTGTGCAATGTTAGATAGATGTTTGCTTTCAAGAGAATAATGAGTGGGTAATATTAGAAAGAGAACTTAATGTGATTTCAGTATGTTTTAGGAATACATGTATTTAATTTGCTTCGACTATGATATATATATGTGGGATTAACTTTGAAATTGAGTGTGCAGGTATTGCTAACGAAACCACAAATACAGGAGATCATTCCACACCCTATGTTGTATCCCTTGTGAGCCGATCTAGTTCCACGAGGAACTAAGATCAACTCCGTGTATGGTGGAAATGTTGTAATGTTGTAATGTTGTAATGTTGCATGGGGTCAAGGGAATTAGGTCTACCCTCTGAATTACTTGTAGTGTGATATGTGTTGTAAGAAATGTTGTTATGAGTCTTGTTTAGTTTATTTCTTTTAGACCCTCTTCTTGTGTTTTTACTTGACTCTCGGAGTCCTAACTAGGTTAAAATCAACGCTAGGTTATACCCCATGGGTCTAGGGACCCTTTTGACTAGGATAACCTTGGGATGACCTCCATATGGTCACTTTAACTTCACAGTGAAATTAAGTGACGAATTTGGAAGCATGGGGATAATAGGATGAGTGGAATCCTCACTCAGGCCCACTTCCAAGTCATGGAATGACTCCATGATCCACCAATAATGGAGTGGTTTGTCTCTTTGTTCCTCACTTTTGGTGGGAGTCCCCCATAAAGAGGGTGGTGTGTCATCCACTCCCTCTTTAATTCTATTTTACTTATTTTATTTTATTCCTCCATGTGTTGGAAAAGGACTATGGTGGGGGACCTCATGAGTGGGGTTATTTTTTTAATTCTAATAGGGATAGTGGATAAAGAGTGGGGTTAGTTTTTTAATGCCACTTGGGGATAAGAGAACTTGGAGAATTAGTTTTAAAAGGAGGAGGAGGGAGAGTGGAAAGAGGGGTTGGATTATTGTGGAAAGAAGGAGAACTTGGAGGAGGAGACTAAGGGTGGAGCTCTTCTTCAACTACATCCATAATAGGGCTTGTAAAGGTTACTGAGCCAGTTTACTCACCCATGTATGTTTTGTTCTTGTTTGATGAATGTGGATTTGCAAAGGTTGTCTATTTGTCATTTCTGTTATTTTGGGTTTGTGTTGGGTGTTTGAAAGAGCTTCTTCCAGTTGGAAGACAATGCTCATCATGTATGGGGAAGGGAAGGTGTGAACCTCCTCGGGTACATTCTTGTTCTTGGTATATGGAAGCCTTGAGAGCATGTTGGTAATTTTGAGCCAAGAGGGCTATAAGGCTTGAGAGCCTATTGTGATATCCCTGTGATTTTGGTTATTTGGTTGGCTTGATGCCATGAGAAAAGTTAATTTTGTTGGCTTGAGGCCATGAGAAAAGTTGTGATAAAATGTTGAGAAGAATGACACCTTGGAGTTGAGTGAGTCTACTTCCCCACCCTCTTTAAACTCACCTCAGCTGAGTTTTTGTATAGTGAGTAAAACCATGGGTGTTGTGTGTTGTTTGTTCTAAAGTTGTGAAGTGTTTTTGGTCTATTCTACCCTGGGTGTGTGGATGATCTCCCTAGCTTGGGGGTGACTCTCTTGTGGGTCTATGGTAGGGAGGAGAGCTAGTTGGTTGGTGTGTTTCTTCCTTGTGGTCATGCAGGTTTCTCTTGGAGCTTATGGAAGAGAAATGGGAAAGTTTTATTGTTTGGGGAAAATGTAACTCATCCTTACTGGCAAGGAGAGTTTGGTTCATTAAGTTTCATCCTGGATAAGTTTTCCTTTGAGGAGAGGTTTACTCCCTCTGAATTTGTAAAATTTGTTATTTGGGGGAAGAGAGTAATTCCTCCCTTAAAGTGTTTGAGAGTTGTGTATTTTTACAGTTGTTTAATACTTGTATAACAAACTTGTAAAGTTGTAAATATTTATCAATTGTATGGTTCAGTGAAAATATTACATTCAAATATTTATATAGGAAGTGAATTTGTCTTTGGGAAAGAGTTAAGAATTGATTTGATTATGCAATAAAAATTCTTCAGAAAATGATTTACTTGTCTGTTTATAATGAATTTTTGAAGTGAAGGATTTAATAATTATTCTGTATTTATTCTTAATTTCTTCTTTACATTGCATTGGAAAGTACATGTGAAAAGATGAATTTTAATTGACAATTGTAAATTGGAATCTATATTTATTTCTGTTTTATTTCAAGTATTTGTTAAATTTATAAACTGAAATACTGAAAAGAATTATGAAATTAGTATAGTTCCTATGACATATATATAAAATATATATATATAAATATTTATATAATATATATATATAAATAAACTGAGAATCTGAGAAATTTACACATTATGAATATCTTATGCTATATATATATATATATATATATATATATATTTATTTATTTATTTATTTATTTATTTATTTAATTGTAATTAAATTAAGATCTTATGCTAAGATTATATATATATTAATTAAAATTACGAAATAGCAAATGCGTCGAAGGGAAGAAGATTGCAGTTTACATTGATACACAACCGAAGCTAATATTAAATTGGTGGGGATTTAAACCCCCCACCGAACCTTATTACAAAAGGGTGTAAATATATATCTATCGCCTTCCAAAATTTACATATATTTGCACCCTTCCCATCGCTTGCGACTACCGCCTGACGTCTGCGTCCTCCGCCCGCCACCGCTTCCTGTGTGGCCAGTCTCTACCACGACCACCATCCATCACCCTCTACGACGTCCCACATCCCTCCACCTCCTTCAGCCTCCCCTGTGCCATCACCACTACCCTGCCACCGCTCTCTGCGCGGACAAACCCCACCGCATCCCTTGACCACCACCCTCTACGGCCTACGCACCACCCTCCACCGCTGCCCTCCACTACTGCGGCCACCACCATGACCTCGCCCCTCCGCCCGGTTTTTTGGCTCCTCTCTCCGCCGTTGGTCCTCCATCACCGCCGTCGCTCAACCCTACCCTGCTTCACAGCAATGAAACACCAAAAAAATTAGGGTTGTACATTACTCAACAACATGAGTTTTACTTTATAGCATTACACTCTGTTTGTTGAGTGGAGCATGATTTAAGATGCTTTATAAATAAATATAAATGTATATATATATTTATATATGTGTGAGTGCATATATATATATATATATATATATATATATATATATATATATGTTAATTGTTAATGAATGTGGAGCTTCCATTAAATAAGAAAATTTACTAAACTAGTGATGTTTATGTATGTATATATATATATATATATAAACATATCTATATATACATAAGGGTATGTATTGTTTATCCACTTAAATGAGAATGTTATATATATATATATATATATATATATATATATATATATATATATATATATATATATATATGTATATATATATGTATATATGTATATGTATATGTTTTTTTAAAATTAATAAATGTAATGTATTTAAAAATGTAAATATATTATTAATCGAATACACATTGTGAGAGGGAGGTTAAAAGAAAAATAAAATATTTAAATATATATATATATATATATTTAAATATTTATTTAAAGAAATGATGAGACAATTAATTTTGACATTTAATATTTAAAATTCAACAGATTGGTCTGTAATATATATATCTACCGCCTTCTGAAATTTACATATATTTGCACCCCTCCCGCCGCCTGCGACTACCGCCTGACGTCTGCGTCCTCCGCCCGCCACCGCTTCCTGTGCGGCCAGTCTCTACCACGACCACCATCCACTGCCCTCTATGGCGTCCCACATCCCTCCACCTCCTTCGGCCTCCCCTGCGCCATCACCACTACCCTGCCACCGCTCTCTGCGCGGACAAACCCCACCGCGTCCCTTGACCACCGCCCTCTGCGGCCTACGCACCACCCTCCACCACCGCCCTCCACTACTGCGGCCACCACCATGACCTCGCCCCTCCGCCCAGTTTTGCGGCTCCTCTCTCCGCCGTTGGTCCTCCATCGCCGCCGCCGCTCAACCCTACCCTGCTTCACAGCAATGAAACACCAAAAAAATTAGGGTTGTACATTACTCAACAACATGAGTTTTACTTTATAGCATTACACTCTGTTTGTTGAGTGAAGCATGATTTAAGATGCTTTATAAATAAATATATATGTATATATATATTTATATATGTGTGAGTGCATATATATATATATATATATATATAAATATATTTATATATGTTAATTGTTAATGAATGTGGAGCTTCCATTAAATAAGAAAATTTACTAAACTAGTGATGTTTATATATATATATATATAAATGTAATGTATTTAAAATGTAAATATATTATTAATCGAATACACATTGTGAGAAGGAGGTTAAAAGAAAAATAAAATATTTAAATATATATATATATATATATATAAAGAAATGATGAGACAATTAATTTTGACATTTAATATTTAAAATTTAACAGATTGGTCTGTAATAGAAATTGCGATTTCAAAGTTAAATTATTACCAAATGGTAGACTATGAAAATGAGACAATTTATTGAAATAAATAGATAATTAAATAAATAAATGATGGAATGTAATAAAAGTAGAAATGCGAGCCAGTATTGAAATAAACTGGGAATCCAATTAAAGGTCAACCACCTACCAAGGAAATCCTAAACGTGGAAAAACAAACCGACCTAAACGTAGTGATCGACATCATAATGGAGAATACATGCGTGTATAGAATATTTCGTTAACAACAGTATCATTGACGACTTAGACATACGCAACCGAGCACGCTTACGCATGCGAGGGGAAATTCAGAGTAGTAAGGAAAAAATTTTGATAGTTCGTATCATGACCACATGTCGCATGTGGACATGACACGCGTGTTTGTGTGTTGTGACCGCATGGGAAATGTGGGCATGACACATGTAGGCAACATTTTTGTCACTAAGAAAAATTGATCCAAATTCTCTATTTACTGTGGACACAGTATACTCAACCTAAAAGGTTACTTTTGTTCCAATATAGAACTTCCTCAAAAAGATTCCATTTTGCCATGCAAATGGCTCATCTTCAGTTCCTCTACAAACCAAATAAGTTGTTATGATAGATGCCAGTGTGATTGGCTTCTCAGGTGGCATCTCTGTCTTTGCACTCTCCATTATTAGAGACTGTCATCAAAAGGCACAACTTTTACCTTTCCTCTTAGTCATCTGAAATCGGTTCTATCAATGCCATATCAAAACTATTTGCTTGGATCATCAACTGCATTTGTCCCATATTTCTAACAGTAGTCATTACCTTGATTCAGTCTTCATTGATCATGTTCGGATGCAACAGCGTGTTACCATATACAAGAGCCTTATCACCATTATAATATTCAACCCATAAATAATCAGCTCGGTCTCCTTTATTATGTTTTGGCATTTTTCATGCATGCCATTGAGCAATTCCAGCTAAAATATTTGACAAATTCATGCCTATAACATTGCAATATCATAATACCCAGCGGTAGCTAATGTCAAATGCATTGTTGTTGTGTCTGATGGAGATTTTGGCGTTACCACTGCCAATGGCATTTACATGAAAATCTTTGAATCTTTTTCAACAAATTTATTTTATGTATCCCGCCATCTAATAACATTTTTCTTTGCCTTAGTTTTTGCTGGCGAGGCCTGCAGACTCAGGCGTTACACTGGAAGGTTGCATTTATCCACCAGAGTAGTTCTAACAATAGCATATGATGAGACTTTCACACTTCACATTATAATTTTTGACAAAAATAATTCTTTGCAATGTTGTTTCCATTTTAGTGCGAACAAGGAGGTCACTGGCAAAGGACATGGAAATTTAGCATTAGTGGTGCCAATTATGTTTGCATGAAAGTATCTAAAGCTTTCCAATGAATCTTTAGCAATAAAATCAAACAAAACTTTCTATTTCCATTTGGTAAAGACTGGGAACACGCTGCCACAAGAGGATGTGAAAATCTGATAGTTGCAAGCTTTTCAACAAATCCATTCTATACATATCCGCCAATCTTATCATAATGACATCCTTTTCTATTTGAAGATGCTTATCTTCCTAAGCTGCAGCATTTTTGAAATTTCCATACCTTGCATATGTTGCTAGATTTTTCAAATAGAAGTTTCGGCTTTTCTTCAAAATTCCAACCTGGCGCGGGTAGCAAATATTCTATTCTTAGTTTTGTCAGAGAAGATACTTCATGATCTTTGGGCACGTTGAACTAGAATATCAATCATTATAGAATGATATCAATGTGATTAAATCTTTTCATCAAACTTAGTGCAGGCCATGTGATCATACGCGAAGCCATTGTAAGGAGAAACGCCTACCTCCATTGAAACTACTGGTTGCAAGTAAACGCTTACCATTCGTGAATGCCAATGTTGCAATAGATCACTTTGTCCTTTTGGTTCAAAAATATGGCTACTCATGATACAGTGTATAATGACCTTGAGACTAGTCCTGACAATTGGCACCAAACATAGAATATTATCAATAACAAGATAACTAACGCATGCCAAATTGTTGATAATAACATTTGATGTTGCATAGAACCTTGAGGCTTCTTTGGAATCAGCATTTATCAATGAAGGAACTAAGCTGTCTAATCGATATTGTTGAAACTTCTTCACACAAAGCTTGCAAATCACACCAAAGTAGCCATCATCAGAAATTTTACTTGGTATCTTCATGAAAGAACTTGCCTGGCATCCCGATCTTAACATAAATTCTAGCATAACCTTTCTACTAGAAAGCTTTGGTGAAACTATTATTACATCCACAGGCCTCTTTCCATTATCATCCAAATGATTAACATCAACACCTGGAATGTTGAGATTTTCCTTGATATTTTCAAGATTCCTTTGTATATCTCCAATAGGTTTATTGTCAGTTGATAGAGCATATCTCAACAAAGCATATTGATCCTTCACTGGAGGCCCTGACATCAACAAAGAGACATTTGGTACTGCAGATCCAAACTAAACTGCATATAGGGGCTCAAGGCAAAGCTTCAAATTTATATCAGCTTCAACAATCTATATAAATGATCTAGTTTTACACTTTTTCGGACTGCTCGACCCTTCCAAATTCAATAACAATAGGCTTCATATAATGCATTTGGATGATGTAGCTCTATCTAATATTACCATCTTGATGTTATAACAACCAGTCTCTCTATAATTTGTTAAAGCAATCACTACACATCACATTTCACTGCCAAGCACTATTCTCAACCTTGAAAATTTCAAAATGGAATACCTTCTTCTTGGATTGACACAAGTAATAAAACAATTTCCTATGTGAGGCTAATATTCTGTAAATACTTTCTCCATATCACAAAAGGAAGCATGCTTTATGAAGAGATTAGCAATAGGCTTATTGACAAAAGGTAGTGTTTGAGATGCCTTAGGGTCTACTCCAAGGAGATTAGCTTCACCATTAAGAATTGTTATAGTGGCAACTCATTAATACAACATGACTCTTCATAAGTATAAACGACCTGCGACATGTTTTCTTTCACAGGAGAGATAAATGGATAAAATTATGATCCAGAGAATGAAGGTCTATAAAGTGCAAGCAGGATTTAAATGATGGAGCTTTGACATAGGATGACATAAGATACAAAAGTTTAAAATTTTCCATGTTAAAAAATGGGGGCAACAATGTCTCAAAACAATAGCATCTTCAAAGATCACATGCATCTCCTAGTGTTATTGTGTGTAGTTTTGATGAAACAATATGATCAGTTTTGTATTAGAAAAGTATTGTATTTTTGTTGTTATCTTTGGTGGCTCATGATCATTATTTCAATGAGTGTTTCTTAGTACTCAAAGAACATAAGTCCTTGAAACTAGCATGGAGGAAACTATCTCTGTATGATGATTATATTTCAAAAGACATCAAGGGAAAGGAAAGATTGAGATGGCTTTCAATAGCAATAGGTGAGATCAAAAGTTTGTTGCAAATCTGTTAAGTTTTTCTGAGGGTCTAACAAGCAAACATTCTTCTACTATACCTATTATTGTCATACTTTTCATGTGATATTTTATGAAGGAAGTGATAGGGCAGTATGAAGGTTAGAGAAGGATATTTAATCTCTTCAGTGGAGCATGTTAAGTAAAGATTTTCTACCACTTTACTTAACTTGTTTTGAAATCAAGATCATTATCATCAAAACCTAGACCAACACATTCATCAAGCCTTATACACAATGTCCTTCATTGAAAGAGATGACATAGGGACAATGAAACTGTAGTGAGCACTGAGTTGTGATGCTATAATATGAACAACACATGTCATTATTTGTAGGATTTTTAGTGTCTTTGACAATTCATATTCTATGTATGAAGATGACAAAAGCGAGTCAAACAAAGTTTCTTTATGTCTCAAATTTTGCCAAGTCTATGATTGCAGGATACATACAATATTGATTCATTGAAAAAGCTTTAGAATCATTCAAAGGAGTGCAGTTGACAGGTGTAAAATCAAACTTTGCAACTTTTGCTAGTATATTTGTACTGCATACAATTTAGAATCTTTGGAACAGGGTATGGTATCTATCAAAGTACAGATGAAGGAGGACTATTGTAAAATGTTGTAGTTGAAAGTTTTGTTGATAGACATGAATGCAAAATGTAGTAGAACTGACAAGGCTTATGAACTATGTGACAAGCTACCTCAAAGAAATGTAGTATAATGGAATGACATGGGTTTGTCAAAAGATCATGAAAATTCCTAAGCAAATGCATGAGTATTATTGTAGACCCCTTAATCTTTTCCAACATGTTTCATGGTCAAAATAGAACTTTGGGAGTTGACCTACTTCAAAGCATTATTGAAAGTTTTTTTATGTAGAAATTACAAATGACATCTCCAATCACCATATTTTCTGACATCACCTTATTTGTATCAGACAGTACAACACCCTATCTGTTGTGACTATCAAACATCATGTATCCTTGAATCTTGCAATTGGTTGCTTGTTTTAGTCTATCTTGGAGTTGATCTTGTTTAATGTAGTGTAGTCTATTGCAGAGCTATGGATTTTGTGCTTCTTAACAGGGGGAGATACACCCTCCTACCTTTGGCATTGATGTCAAAGGGAGAAGTACTATAATCAGTCATGATGAGTATAAACATGTAGGCAGTCAGTCAATATAAACAAGTGCAGGCAATCAGTCATGATGAGTATGGGGTGACTGTGTATGACTGTGTACTGTCCAAGTGAAAGAAATATAGTTGCATTGAGATACTGTCTGAGATAAAGTTCCTGATTCCCATGCAGGATAGTAGGACAGTATCAGATATCTATGTAAGGGACATTATTTGTAGGGACTTTGCCAGATAGAAGAAAGAATGGTCAGGATATTAGTAGCATCATGATCAGTATGACAATAGTTTGCATGGATGTATATCAGTCTTTGCACTATCTTTGTTTCTTTGTTGTGAAAGTTTACATAGTGGTTTCATGATGCCAGAATGATAAAGCACCTAATTCTATATCTAACAAGTGATTGATAGTTTTTGCATAAAGGCAAATTGTCTCAGACATTGTCTTGACAGAGGTGTCTATATTGTACAGTGATTAGTTGTCAAGCAAAGGCATTTTGCCCTTGTTTCAATAATGTCACATTGTTGATAAGTCATAATCGTTTGAAGACAGTAGGAGGTTGTATAAGTACAGTGACAATCAAGGATTTTATATAGTGCAAGTATATGGTGATTGTCTTCCATGGTAGTATATCTCTTTTGCAGGGGGAGTACATAGTTCTTTGTCATTTGATGTCAAAGGGGGAGAGAGAGAGTGATGAATATTTTTCCATCAATGACAAAAGGGGAGTTTGTTGCAATTAGGTTTGTCATTGATGTTAAAAGATCTGTGAGGTCAGTGCATTGGTTTATGTTGTCATCAGAAGAGTTGGATTTAGAGTGATAAAGATCAAGCTCATAGAGTGTTCAAAGGAGAGTTGGACTATCATCAGAGTTTATACTGTCATAGTTCATCAAGTTTTTGTCATTATGTTGGAGTTGGAGTTTTTTTATGCTTGATGCACAGAGAGTTGCAGTGGTGTTTTTTGATGTGGTTTATGAAGTTTGTCATACATTGTTCTTATGGTGTCTTAATGATCAATAATGTCTTTCACAGTGATAATGATTTCACATTGTGCAAACTTTCTGCATTATGTAAATCTTGTCATCAGGAGAGTTGATATTGGTATGTTTGTTAATGGTACTCATGTTCACTTTCCATGGTGTTTGGTCTTCACTGATTCATTTGTGGTGTCATTGGTTGTGAGGCCTACCTTTTTCATTCCCTTGCTTTGATCATTTTATATTACTGTTGGAGACATATTTTAGACTTTTGGGGACTGTTGATCCCGATATGCAGGACTATTGGACTATATGCTTTTACTTTGATTTACTATGTTAGCACGATTGTGATGAAACTCGATCTTGATTTTACTCACTGACGATGATTTGACATATGATTCAATTATGATGTTATTGAGATACTAGTTATGTGATGGATTTATTATGTGATGTTATCTTGAGATGGATTATTGAAATGCAAGTTATGAATTTAATTATGATGTGATTTTATGATGTTGTATATGATCATGCAATGATGTGAGTGTATGTTTTACTTTGCTTCGGCTATGATATACATGTTGGATTAATCTTTTGTTTAAGTGCGCAGGTGTTCTAACCAAGCCACGGATAATCAGAGATGATCCCACACACTTTGTGAATTCCCGTGTAAGCTGATCTATTTCCAAGAGGAACCAAGATCAACTATGTTATGCGTGATGAAATTTTGTAATGTTATTGTGTGATGTTGTTTGGTTTAGGTCTACCCCTCTTATATTTGTTTGTAATTGGTGTTGTAAAGGTGTAATGTTCATTTGATTTTTATTTTTGAGTTTTTATTTTGTGACCCCTTTTTATGTGATTTTACTCACCCTATGGTGCTCAAAATGGGTTAAAAGTGACCCTGGGTTGTACCCCTAAGGTCTAGGGACCTTTTTGAGCTTATCTAACCTTAAGTAAACTCCCATTTGGTCACTTAAACTTCACCCTAAAGTAAAGTGACGAAAATGAAAGTTTGGGAAGGAGTGGAAGGTTGGGTCAAACACTCAACCTCATCCACTCCTCTTTCCAAGGTTTTGGGGAGTCTTCAAGACCCCTAAATTATGGAGGACTCAACTCCAAGCCTCTCCCACAATTTGTGAGGGTACCTTGGGGTTGTGTGGGCTTTCATAGGAGGAGATGATTGGGGCAGTTGTAGTACCCACTCCTTTGGCTCCACTTTTCACTCCCACATGTGTGAGAGAGCACAAGTGGAGGGGGCAAAACTTGGTGGAATGGGTGAGTGACATGTGTCACCACCACATTCCATGAAGCTTGCAAGTGGTTGTGTGGAGGAGTGAGGAGGTGACATGTGTCACCTCCCCATTCCTCAAGGCTCATGAGGAGAGCCTATTTTAATCCCTCTTGAAGAGAGGGAGAGGGTTGTTGAATTATTTGGAATTTTTTGAATTTGGGAGAGAGTTGGAGGATTTTTGGGAGGCTCTTTTGGAGGAGGATTTGATGGTGGAGTTGGAAGGACTCATCTCAACTATCTTCCTTTTTGGGCTATTAAAGGTAGGATTCAAGGCTTTGGCCTTTCCTTATGCATTTACATTACATGTGTGATGTTTGTGTGTGTGTGTTCTTCATATTGTGTTGTTATAGGGAGTTTTGTTATGGGTGTTGTGAGAGCCTCTCCACTTGGAGAAAATGCTCAACATGTGTGGGGTGGGGGAGGAGTGAACCTCCTCAGGGTCACATCCTAGTTTTTGTGATATTTTAGCCTTGAGGGCAAGATGAAAAAATATGTATATTTGAATGGCTTGAGAGCCATGGGAAAATTATGTGAAAATTAGTTTTTATGTGATGGCTTGAGGCCTTGAGAAAGTTGGTTTTTGGGAGATTTTTTTGGAATGGCACTCTTGAGTTGAGTGATGTCCACTCCCCTACCCCATTAAACTCATTCTTATGAGTTTAGTTTGTGCAAGCCAAGGGAGTTTTTTTTATTTTGTGTTTGAGTGTTTTTGTTGTGAAGTGGAGTGTGTGTTCCTTGTGTGAGGATGACCTCCAATCTTGGGGGTGACTCATGAGTGAGTCTATGGTAGGGAGGAGAGTAGTTTTTGTAGCTTTTTTTCCCCCTTTCCATGTGTGTTGAAATGCAGATTTTATTGGTGATCTTTGGAGCTTGGAAGAAAAGATCATTTCTCCTTAAGTTTGTCATTTTGGCTTTTGAGTGAACAATGGCCAAGTCTGGCCTTGTGTTTTTGTTCAAGTTATAGAGAGAAGGAATTTCCTCTCTTGAAATGTAAAGTCATATGTTCTAATTTTTGAGTTGTAGTTGAACTTATGTTGAAGTTGATCATATAAATATAGTGGTTGTTTTATATTCATGTGATTGTAAAAATGTTCAATGAAAGAAAAAATGCATGCTCTTGTAGTATTATTCTTAAATGGTTGCTTCAAAGAAAAGAAAAATATATTTACCTTGTTGTTTTACAGTTAGTGGTATAAAAAAAATAAGAAAAAAAAATATGGTTGTTGTTTTGCTTTGTAGATTAAAAAAAAAAAGTGTATCTTGTTGTTTTCATTTAGATGTATAAAAAAAAAGATAGCTAATGTATTTGTTTTTCCTTTCAAAAAGAAAAATGTGTTTAGTTTACCATTCTTTTATAAAAAGATAAATATATATATGTGTGTGTGTGTGTAATGTCACTATGAGTATTTCTTGGCATATATGGTTATAAAATATATATATATATATATATATTGATTTTCATTTTATAGTATTTTTGCATTAAATAATTAGCTGGAAAACAATATGGAGAAACAGTATATATATATATATATATATATATATATATATATATATATATATATAAAACAAACCATGTTAAAATCTTTAGTGTCATTCCAAACTCAGCGAAAGCTTTTTTTTAACTATGGTTGAAGGGAGGAAACGGGGGTTGGGGTTTGGGACTGCCGCCCCAAACCCCCATCGCGGTGTTAGTTGCAAGTGTTGGGTAGTGGGGGGAGTTAAATCCCCCACCACGGCCTCCCTTTTCTTCTGTGAGAGCTTAGAGAGGGTGTGGGGGGAGAGTAACCCCCCCCCACCCCCCTTATTCCATCATTCCCTTGCTTACCCCGATGGCGGCATAGTCCCTCAATGACAGCCACTGTGTAGAAAATTCTTGGTCATTCGGCCTACAACCTCCTCCGCCTGCATGTTACATATCAATATATATATTCAATGGTATTTATTGTCTCAAAAAAAAAAAGAAACCCTCAGCTTTTAATCTTTGGTTTTTGCTTTTAAATATGATCAGTATATATATATATATATGCAAAGAAACAAAAAAAAACACAAGTATATATTAAATACATATACCTCCATGACTAGGAGGAATCCATGAATGGCCTCTTTCAAAACCTGCAAGCAAAAAAAATAACAAAAAAAAGAGAATGAGGAAAAATGGAGAAGAGAAACAAAATGAGAAAAGAGCAAGTAGGGTTAGGGCTTTCTCATAATGATATTATATTTTATTTGGGAGGCTATTAGGGCTTGTGGGAGTTTTAAATTAATTTTTATTTTTATCTTTTCCTCTCCCTTTTTGACTTATGCATTTTTTTTTACCATTTATTTTAAAGTGGGTTATGGGAAAGTTAATTTATATGTGGGTGATTTAACTTATTAGATTATTTCCAATGATGGGGTTAGGGATTTATTTTACTATTTGATTTTATGAGATCTTTTAAAGTTTAGTTTATTAAGTTAGAGAATATTATATTCTGTTTTAATTAATTATTTTGAAGTGGGACTTAATTATTCTATTTTCTTTCAAATTTAACTATTGAAACATAATTAATTTTAAATCAATTGAAGTTAATTTATTGCATGTGGACATTAATCAACGAAGTTAATTTTACCTTTTAATTTTAATTATTTTAGTGCTTTAATTTAATTAATCTAGTGAGAAATAAATAATTATTTTATTAGTCGTTTAATCCTATTTAGTGAGATGAGAGAACCTTAGGTTTAAATTTATTGATTAGAATAATCCATATACACGTCCGAGAGGAGTTATGCTGCCGGATTTTTCTGGGATCTAGGATTATTTTAAATTAGCATTTTTGTAAACCATGTGTAGAGTAATGTTTGATGTTCCCGCAAACTTAAAAATCGTAAATAAGTTTTTATTTAATTCATTATGCTTTTTGAATTAGTCTTTTGATTTCGACCTGTGTCGAAATCCCTTCACTCACTTAGGTAAACTTAGGATTTTGATCTTTCAATCCTAACCCTAATATCTATGCTTCTCGCACCACATTGACCCCCTTAGTTGGCTTTCATCGCATAGGGGAATGCGTATGTGATCGCATTACCCCGGAATTGATTGACATGTTTACGCCTTATGTGTATTGCCACCGAGCACGCTGACACGTACGAGGGGGTTTCTAAGGATGCATGGAAATTTTTTTATATTTTGTGTCATGACCACATGTCTAGTGTGGACATGACACGTGTGTTGCATGTCATGGCCACATGGGAAATGTGGGCATGACATTGGTAATGCAAAGGTTGAAAGAAGTTTGTAAATTGATAGAGGAGTTGTGGTCTTCATCTTCATTGGACTGTCATCACATCATCATCAAGAGGTAGAGTTATGGCATGCTATCATCAAGAGGTTTGCGGTTTGTTTCATGCAATGAGGAGGTGTGTATCATTAGTGATTGTTTGAGTTCCTGAGACGGAATGCATTTTTGGTGATGGTGTCTAATACATTTTTCCAAGAATTGTGTTGATCATCTCATGATTCCATGATGTTTCTCATGTGTGTTGATACTCATCTCATGGTGATTGATATTAGATGTTGGTTTGTTAGGCTTGACATTGATGTCAGAGGTATGAAGTTGGCCATTAATGCAAAATGCAATGATTGCAATGGTTTGTTGATGTTGATTTCATGATGATTGTTGCATCCAAAAGTGCTCCATGACAAAGTATGACTAGATTGATGGCTTGAGGCCTCCAAAGACAAAGGTTCTTGTTCTTTTCAGTTTACAATGTTGATGCAAATCTTCATGTCACAGTAGTGATACTTACACAGTGTTGATGCTCATTGTCCCTTCTCAGTTCATGGTGTTAATGTTGTTACAAAAGTATCAAAGATAATTATATATTATGTTATAAGGAGTTAGGGATTTTTCATGTGAAAGGTGTTGCTTTGTATTACTGAACATAACAATGGGTAATTTTGAAATTAGGGTTTGTAAACCTAGTCTACAAGTTCCTTTCCAAAGTCTAAAACCCTAGGTTATGAGTTAACAGGAGATCAATTTTTAATGTTTTGAAGGTGACTTGTGCTAGCAGGTTGAAGGCAACTTAAGTGACCAAATTGAGGGGTCTTATATCATGAAATGACCAGCCCTATAACCTAAGGATGACCGGGCCATCAGGGTTTACTTTTGAAGTTGGGAATCAAACAAGAATCAAAGGTTAATATTGAAATTTGTGAAGGCATGTAATATGCAATCAATAGTCCAGGTTTAAACTTGTAATTAACCCTAATGGTAAATCTTTGTGGGAAAATTTGACGGTTTGAGTGTTTTTTAGTTTTGGGCAGTTTCTTCAATAGTTTGTTAGCTATTTCAAACGTTGATGATATCAGGGATCTTTAAAATATTTCTCTGAGTTTTAAGGGTTTTTTGGAGAGAACACACAGAGTACGCGATATAATATGCATAACCTACTAAGTGCTAAAAATGCAAATAAAGAGACTGAACATAAAGAAATTAGTGACTTTATAATGCAGAGTTATGATACAGAGGTGAACAACATGGCATAATTATGAAGATTTTTTGTTGATCAGAGGTCTGTCTGAGTTAGTATACTAAAGATTTTTTTATAGAGGGTATTATTTGTTGTTAATTGTTGCAAATTAGATTGTATAGTATCATGTCTTGCACATGAACTTGTCAAGTCTTAGTAGATTGGTGTATTAGTTTTATTGATTGAGGTTGGTGCATCATTGGGGTTGGTGCCTCAAGTAGAGTATGTGGTATATCAAGTGTGTATTATACCTTGAGATTGGTGTCTTGAAAATAGTGTATTAAGTGTGGATGTACCTTGATGTGGGTGCTTCTAAAACAATTGTAATCTTCTTTCTTTTGAGGTTGGATTTGAGTAGTAGACTCAAGCAACTCTCAGTGGTTTTTTCCCTCATAGGGTTTCCACATAAATTTTGTGTCATGTGTGAATGTTTTGCTTGGTGTTCATTCATATTGTTTTTCTTTAAAGAGTTTTAAGTTTGTTGAATAAGGTGTTGAATTGAACTACATTGATTCACCCCCCCTCTCAGTGTAACTATGTTCTTTTCAATATATATATTCTTTTTAACAAAGAGAAACTTGTTAATAAAGTTATGTTTTATTTTATTATATGTTTTCAAAAAATAGAGTAGAAGCATATATATATAGAACATAAATGATATTTAAATAAAAAAATTATAACATTAAGTGTTAGGTTTATTTTTATTTTTGAAATTCTTATGAAATAAAAAAGCGTGGCCTAAATCTCTAACCCTACGCTCACCATTTACAGTCAGCGATGGGAAGAGGTTAGGGACCCTGATCCACAGTGTCTCTGAGGATTGCATCCTATGTAGGCCACAGGCCCCCAAATGGGGCCCTACAAACTACACGGATCATAGGTGTCATGTCCCTCCTTTATTTCAAAATATAATTCAAAACAACAAAAAAATAATGCACAATCTATGTTATTTTCAAATCCTCACCTACATAATTATTGAGTTCAACTTTTCTTGATATTTTGATTAATGTATATATATATATATATATAATTCTCTGTACTTCATGTATATTTTCAAAAAAACACAGAGAGTTAGTTTTTATAACATAATAAATTAATATATATGTATATATAAATAGGAGATCAAACTATAGCCCCTCCCTTTCAAAAAGCACTTTTGGAGGAAATCTTGGAAAAACAAATATTTAGAACTTTTGTTAAGCCTTCAACTCAAACATGATGGAAGTATTAGAAAAGTTTGAAAAAGAGTTTTGAAAACATTTAGAAAACTTTTAGACAATAATATTAGAGAAACGGATAACTTGCTAATTAAATATTTGAGGAAATTATCTCTTCTTGGAAAAGAGATTTCCTTCCTTTTTCCTTTTGTTTACGGTAAAATTTGGATATTTGGTTTTTGATGGTTTGTATGTGTATCCTCCTTTCACCCTAAAGCATTCAAGGACCTCGAGTCAAGTAATAATCTATTTTCAGGCCCTTGGTCACTTAGAATGTAGGGAAAATTGGATTTGTATGATTTGATTGCTTGATTATGCCCAATTATGCTTAAAACCCTAACTATGCAAATACGGAAGCAAACGAACAAATTGCGAAAAATGTTGCTATAGAAAGATGTAAAATAACAAATAAATGTGTGCCCATTTTTTATGTTTAGGAAGCGGAATAGTCGAGGACTAATGAGCAGGCGCCCTAGTCTAGTGCACTGATTTTTGTCGAGATCTGGGAACCTTGTCTGCAACCTATTCTTGTTGTCTCAGAGATTCTTCTGTTGTGGGATCTGGAGGACTAATGAGCGGGCGCCCGAGTCCAGGTCCCTATTTTCAGCTTTGATCTACAATTCCAACACTTTGCAACACTCTCCTGCAACTCCAATTTTCCTACTTCTTCAACCTATAACCTGCAATCATGAAAAAATGGGGAGGGAGTTGTGGTGTTTAGAGGCTTGCCTCAGTCAAGCCCCAGAGAGACATTCAAGTCTTCCAAACACCATTGTCAGATAGAGAGTGCATGTCCTTGGAGGACAGAGGCAACAACCAAATGATAAATGCTTGCAAACACATATGATATCACCTTGTAGTGAAGATCTCATGGAAGGAAGAAGCTCTTCATGCCATGAGGAGATGGATGCTCAAATCTGCAAATACAAACACATAAACAACACAATATCTACTCTAACACACAATGAATGCCTTGAATCACTTCTACACAAGCTCATGAATCCAAATTGCTATCTAATGATCATCTAGTTTACAAATGAATGCCTAAACATGCTTATATATGCAACTACAAACATTCCCATCAAGAATTTCATAATTCAAACTTATCGTGTCGGCCTAGGAACCAAATAACGATCATAAACCGACACTTAAAATTTGGACCTGACCCAAAATAGGGCAGGACTAGGGCATAGCTACCCAAGTCCTCCCCCCTATTTTAGGCAGGGTCTATCTCAAGGGATCCCTCTAGGTCCCATTCATCATGAAACTTAGGGGTTTTCTCATCAGGATGCCAAAATATGATGCAAGATGTCCTAAATACAGATTAAAGACCCAAGAGCTAAACCTTAAGAGGGAAAAGCCCCCAAAGGGACATTTTTCGACATTACATTTAGCCCCTACTTTAATGTATGTATAAATGCAAGGCCAATACATGCATTAAAGTATGGTCAACAAACACAACAAACACGCCAAGCATGGAGAAGACACGCCAATCATAGAGAAGACAGTAATAGGCACGCAAAACATGGAGAAGACAGTCACAATCATGCAAAACATGGAGAATACAACATTGAAGACACGCAAAACACATTGAATGTAGAGAAGACCGTGATAAGTTCTCTTTTCTTTTTCTTTTCATATATGAAATGCATATGCAAGTACAGGAAAGTAAACACACCACCCATAATGCAGGAGGGACTCATCGCCACCAGTCTTTAAACTGCATATGGGGCAACACACACACAATACATGCCAAACAAAACAAACACACCATACAAATCCCAAAGCATAGGAGGGACTCATCGCCACCGGTCTTTAAACTATACTTGGGAACAAACACGCAATACACACACACTTGGAAGACATAGAGAAAACATGATAGACAAGCAATGGAGTGTTCCTATTTCTAGGCTCAACACCATCTCAGGCACATTACAAGCACACAACTGATGATTGGACTTTGCCAAAACAATCGCTGAAGACATGCTTAAGGGTTGAGTTAGTCACAAAACCGCTCCCCGCCTCTGCAGAGGACTTTTGAAAATGACAGGATGTGCACTCTCTTTGAGAAATACACCATCCCTGCCTCTACAGAGGGCTTAAGATGATTGATGATTGATTGATTGCAAACAAAACTCAGAGTGCAGGAGGGACTCATCGCCACTAGTCTTTAATATTGTACCTAAGGACAAGCACATTACTAACATCTAAAACAGATAGCTTACCTTATATATGCCCCCATCTTAAGGTGGTTGATATCAGGTATCGATATCAAGCACATTAAGGTAGGAAGAAAACACACAAGGGAACACATAATCTCACAAAGCCCATGCCCCTGGAGGTGACATGTACTTTACGATCGCCAAATGTTCCCACAAACACATCCCTACAAGAAACATGTTAGTGTCCACATAATCATGATAAACAATAATGCATATGATCAATCACACAAAGAGCCAAGGTTATACTATGAATTCAGAGATCAAGGATAACTGTGGGGTTATATCATAAAAATCTCATAACCGAGTGTCACAAAGGCGAGATTCTAAGATAAACAAAGTGCACAGAGCAGTAGTATTGTTATGGTTTGTAAGAGAGATAAGACATCATCAAGATCACTACGCAGAAAGCACAGAGTGCTTCTACTAGCCAAGCGTCAGATAATATATTACAACCCCATCATTATATTAGGAACTAAGTCCAATTTTTATTTCTCACTAAAGGGACGATAGGTTTGCATTGATATAAATGTTTTTCGTCATCCACCAGCTAGATAGAAACACTAGAGGAAGGGAAACAATAAATCGAGAGAGGAGAAACAAGTGCCTTAGGGACAGTCACGTAGGAGGGTGCCCCCAAGTCACCAACCGCAACGCTATGTCCATAAGACACAACATGCAACAATGAAAATAGAGAGAGGCAATATAGAAGAATAATGATACAAATAGAAGAATATCACAACAAGAGGTGGTCTCCTGGTATCCTGGACCTTACAAGAGAATCAGGGGTCATCCCAAGAGGCCTAAACAACACATAACACATCACGGGGGAAATACATCACGAGAGATAAAGGGTTAGAAATACTTACCCGCGAAGAGGCTCATACTAGGTTTTATCAAGAATCAAATCATTCTCTTCCCAATCCTGAATGCTAGAGGAGAGAGGTGTGTAAGGTACCATAGCCCAATTTTTGTTCTTGTTTTTAGGTTGTTCAGTGTTAATCTTTTCAAGGTTGAATATTTTCTTGTTGAATCGTATGCATTATTCTCTTGAGAGATGGAAGAAGGAATTTTGTGTGAGTGATCTTAGTATCTATCCAAGAAAGTTTTAATGTAGGAGACCTTTTCTCATCCACTAGTGCTACATCTTTTGAAGAAAGAGCATAGGAATGAGAGAAAGGTAAGGTGTTATGAGGATAGGTAGTCAATGTTTGTAATCTTTAGTGATGTCTGAATGAGTTGAATATTCAATCAAAGGAGAGAGATTAAGGATCTTCACTTCCTTAGTGATATACAAAGTATGTGAACAATCAACTAAAGGAAGAAGGTCAGTGGGATGATATATGGAGGTTTCATACACTAGGGTAGGATTTTGATTGTTGTTAAATGAATGCTCATTATCTATACATGGAATGTTCTTTGTTAACAAGAACTCCTCATTCACTACTTCTTCATCTTGGCCAGGGAGAGTAGTGGACTGGGAAAATGGTGGTGGCTCTTCATTCACTAATGCTTCATCTTGTCCAGAGTGAGCATTAGAATGAAGATTTGGTGGTATGATGTTATGAGATGTGTCCATGAATTCATCCTTTTTTCCCAAAGTGTCCTCATTAGTGGGAGAAACTTTGGGAGGGACATCATAAGGTACCACTAAGTTACCATCACATGTTTTAGCAGTAGATGTCGTAGTGGAATGTTCCATAAAGTCATCTAAGGCTTCCTCTAACATTTTGAAATCATCACTACTATATTGATCATGAACTTAGTGAGGTCATCCAATACCAAGGATATATTCCCATGAGGCTTGTAAAGCTATCAAAATCAGATATATAACAAAGGATTTCATATGTGGAGCACATAGAAATATCAACATCATGTAGGTATGCTATTTGTTCCAGGACGTGTGGATATTCATGAGCAAAATTTGAGAAATGATAAATGTCTATGATATATGAAAACAAAGCTTTCAAGGAAGTATCCATGATATATATTTTCAAATGACTATGAAATCAAATTTTAGAAGCTTTCCAAAAGTTATGCAAAAGACAAGTGCAAAACTATGTATGAAAATGACCTAAAATGTTTGAATTTTTCAACTTTTTTCATTGCAAAAAAGTGAAAGAAAGGGTGTTGTAAGAAAATTGATCAGGGGAAGAAAATAATATGTCTGATATCAGTCCAATAAATCAATAATATTCTTCACAACACACTTTTGATGCAAATCTAAGAATGATGACCAGTCAAAACCTAGTGGAAATACACTAAAATATGCAGTTAATCACCAAATCTCAATGCAAAAGAGTATGACAAAGGGTGTTGTGAGGAAAATGATGATGGAAATAAAATTATATTAGTAATAACAACCAGCAAATGCCAAAAAATCCATCACAACACACTTATAATGCCACTCAAGATCAAACCCTAGTGAAAATATAACAAAAAGATGCAATTTTTCACAATTTTTCAACTCCAAGACCTAGTAAAAGGGGTGTTGTAAGGAATTTTAGGAGGTGTAGAAAATAATAGCAATTATATCAGTCACCTCAAGCCATAAAACTTGTCACAACATGGTTGGAGTGCAAATCTAGGTCAAACCCTAGGGCAAATATAGCAAAAATGTGCAATTTTTCACCAAATTTTCAATACAAGAGCCCAATAAGAAGGTGTTGTAAAGATTTGTAGGATGGGAAGAAGATAATAACCCTCATAACAGCCAATTAGTGAAAAAATATTTTTCACAACATGCCTATGGTGCAAATCTAGAGAGTCGATAAGGCCAAATCTAGTGAAAATCAAGGTTTTGCAAGCCCTAGGCATGAGATCTTGGTCCAAATGAATGCAAAATGTTACATGAATATTTTGTAATCTTATTTATGATGAAAATTAATTCCACTTAGATTTGAAAATGATTTTCAAACCCTACAATGCAAAATGCAAGTGCAAATCTAATGAAAAATGCTAGTTTTTTGGATGAAATTTTCTATGTAAAAATGCAAAAATTTTAGATCTAAA
Source organism: Cunninghamia lanceolata (assembly GCA_027924645.1). Lineage (NCBI taxonomy): Eukaryota > Viridiplantae > Streptophyta > Pinopsida > Cupressales > Cupressaceae > Cunninghamia > Cunninghamia lanceolata. The sequence continues at coordinate 5,567,378 of BSBN01000158.1, read as the reverse complement.
TGCAAATTTACACTAAAATGCAATACTACAGCCAAATGAAAATTTAGATGAGTGTCTAAGATCAGTAGAAAAATCTGAAACAATATTTTACCTACAAACCCTAATTTTTGAAATTACTAGGTTATATGACAAATTCAAATTTTCCAACAAAACCCTAGCAATTTTATGATGAAAATGCAATGCAAGTGATTGAATTTTTGTAATTTTATGTAATTTAGCTTAGATATGATGCAAAAATCATAAATTTAATGAAATTCAAATTAATTGATGAGAAGTTTATGAAAATGCAAACCCTAGAGTGCAATTTTTTTCAAATTTTTCATTTTTTTTGTAATTTTTTTCCAATGCAATAAGATGAATGAATTAAATCAATGTAAATCTGAATAAAAACACTCAGCAAGGTGCCAAATTCATTAAAAACAGGGGTTCACCAAAATTTTTAAGGTAAATTTTAGATATTTAGTTTTTGATGGTTTGTATGTGTATCATGCTTTCACCCTAAAGCATTCAAGGACCTCGAGTCGAGTAATAATCTGCTGTCAGGACTTTGGTCACTTAGAATGTAGGGAAAATTAGATTTGTATGATTTTATTGCTTTATTATGACCAATTATGCTTAAAACCCTAATAATGCAAATACAGAAGCAAACGGATAAATTGTAGAAAATGTTGCTACAGAAAGATGTCAAATAACAAATAAATGTGTACCCATTTTCAAAGTTCAGGAAGCAGAACAATCGAGGACTAATGAGCAGGTGCCCTAGTTTAGTGCCCTAATTTTTGTCAGGATCTAAGAACCTTGTCTGCAACCTGTCCCTGCTGTCTCAGAGATTCTTCCATTGCAGGATCTGGAGGACTAATGAGTGGGCACCCAAGTCCAAGTCCCTATTTTTAGCTCTGATCTACAATTCTAACACTATGCAACACTCTCCTGCAACTCCACTTTTCCTACTTCTTCAACCTGTAACCTACAATCACAGAAAAATGGGGAGGGGGTTGTGGTGTTTAGAGGCTTGCCTCAGTCAAGTGCTAGAGATACATTCAAGTCTTCCGAACACCGTTGTCAGATAGAGAGTGTGTATCATTGGAGGACAGAGGAAAAAACCAAATGATAAATGCTTACAAACACAAATGATATTACCTTGTAGTGAAGATCTCACGAAAGGAAGAATCTCTTCATGCCATGAGGAGATGGATGCTCAAATCTGCAAATATAAACACATAAACAACACAATATCTTCTCTAACACACAATGAATGCCTCGAATCACTTCTACATGCTCATGAATCCAAATTGCTGTCTAATGATCATCTAGTTTACAAATGAATTCCTAAACATGCTTATATGTGCAACTACAAACATTCTCGCAAGAATTTTGTAATTCAAACTTACCGTGTCGGCCTGGGAACCAAATAACGGTCATAAACTGACACTTAAAATTTGGGCCTAACCCAAAATAGGGTAGGACTAGGGCGCAGGTGCCGAAGTCCTCCCCCCTTATTTTGGACAGGGTCTATCTCAAGGATCCCCCTAGGTCCCATTCATCATGAGACTTAGGGGTTTTCTCATCAGGATGCCAAAATATATGTCATGCCCACATTTCCCATGCAGTCACAACATGCAACACATGTATCATGTCTACATTTGTCATGTGGTCATGACACGAAATATCAAAAAAAATTCATGCATCCCTAGAAACCCCCTTATACGCGGCAGCATGCTTGGTGGCAATACGCATAAGGCGTAAACATGTCAATCAAATTCGGGGAATGCAAACACATGCGCAATCCCCTACATGATGATAGCCGACTAAAGGGGTCAATGTGACACGTGAAGCGCCACCGTTAGGGTTATGAACGCTTGATCAAAACCCTAAGTTTTCCTAAGTGAGTGAAGGGATTTTGACACGAGTTGAAATCAAACCCTAATTCTAATTACATAAAATAACTACTTAATTAAAACATTGAGTTTGTGGAAACGCTATGCTATTACTCATCACAAGGATTAAATCGCCAAAGGAACTTAAACCTAATTCCTAGAAAAATCTGGCAGCATAACACCTCTAGAACGTGAATAGGAATTATTCTAATAATGAAATTTTAACTAAGGGTTCCCTAAGCTCACAAACATTGATTTATATAAAGAAAATTACACTAGGGATGTCAATCGTCATACTAAGATTCTCTAGTCGATCTACTAGGTTAAATAAATTAAATAACCTCCTTCGATTAAATCCCCACATACGATTAATTAAATTAAATCGATTTAGAATAAAATAAGGTTACATTAATTAAAATTCAAAGGATAACTTATAAGGAAAATTAAACCCCAAATCTAAATAATTAAATCAAATCAATATTTTCCTCTAGTTCAATATAATAATCTCTAAAGAACCAATACAATCAAATAAAAGAGTTTAAATTCCTAACCCTAAACAAATAAAACAACATCATTAACTTAATACACCCCAAAATAAAATTAAAATAACTTACCTAAGATAATAAAATGCTCCCAAAACATTTATCTCATTTTCCCCACTAAAAGTTTAAATAAAAGTAATTCCAATGGGGTAAAATAAAGTGTACCCATATCACACATTAAAAATTAAATAAAAATCTAATTCCCAACTCAATAAAAGAACTGATTTAAAATCCAAAATAAAAGAGAAGGAAATAAATTCCCTCACAAGTTAAACAAATTTAAAATCCACAACAAAAAAAACCCTAAAAGCTCTTACATTTAAAAATTAGTTTCCTTATGAGATAAGGAAAACCCTAACCCTAAGAGTTTTCTCTATTGTTTACTATTCCCTATTTTGTACTCTCATCTTTTTTTTTTTGGTGTTGTAGGTTGAGAGATAGGGCAGCCATGGATAAAGCTCCCACAGAGGTATATACACAGGGTATATACCCATTTGAAAGCCCTTTTTTTAAAACATATATATATACTAGTAATTTACCAGAGACATTATTTTTGTTTGCAGCAAGAGATGAGTATACACCGGATATATATATATACATATACATACTGGTAATTTACTAGAGATACATTATATATATACTAGTAATTTACCAGAGATACATTATTTTTGTTTGCAGCAAGAGATGAGTATACGCCATATATATATATATATATATATATATATATATATATATATATATATATATATATATATATATATATATATATATATATATATATATATATTATTAAAGATGTATTATAGGGTCAAATAGTGGAGGGTCGAGCGGCCGTAAGAAGTGGAGCGACGGATCTCATTGGATGTCCGTAGGCTGCAAATATTCCATGGCCGACTGTCATTGTTAACACAGACTATGCGATGCAAGAAAAAAGGGGTGGGGTGGGGAGCGAACTCCCCACCCATCTTCCACCGCGTAGTGGGAGATGGGTGGGGGGTTCGACCCCCCCCATCTCTCAACACAAAGTAAAAGCTTAGAAAATAAAAGGGGCGGCGGTGGTACACCGTCGTCCCCAACAATATTTCGATTACCTTAACTTAGTCTTCTCTGATAGTTATTCGATGGGTATTTTTCTCTGTTCAGCGAATATTCTTAATATAAAATGCATTATATATATAAAAGAATATAAATACTTAGTCTGCCATGATTTTTTTAAAACACAGTCTACTAAAATGCTTTCCCAGAAAATAGATAATAATAAATATATATATAATTTACTCTCTCTCAAAACCGCAGTTAGCTTAATAAATATATTTTTGTTTATTTCTAGCAACAATTACTTGAATATAAAACACAAAATATATATATATATATATATATATATGCAATTGTATATCTATTTATACAAGAATGTATTTGTTCAATATTAACTTAAATCATTTTGGTAAGATAACAGAATTGTTTTTTTTTTCAATAAAAGACATGAAATAAATCCTTTTATTTTGCAATACAAAGAAAATTTCTTTTTGTTCTAATAGAAAGAGGCAACTACTAAAATGTATATTTTTTTTCTTTCCTTTGCATCAATAAGCTTAAAATTAGCAACTAACTCTATTCATTTTCTTGAAAAACATATAAAATGAAGAACCAATTTTAGGCATATTTTGACAACAATTTTAAAATAAAACATTACATATAATATTTTCTTTCATTGTAACATTTCCCAAAAAAAATCCCATAAAATAAAATAGCCACTATATTTTATTTTCATCATCAAAATAAAATTCATACAACACAAAATGTAAACATTTAACTTTACATAATAAGAGAGGAAAAATCTTCTCTCTTTGCTTGAAAATGAACTACTCAAAGGCCAAACTTGACCAAGGCTCTCAAGGAGCCAAAATGACAAAACTCAAGATTTATAGCCTTTTTCCTCTAAGCTCCAATGCTACAATAAACCTGCAAATAACAATTATGGGAAGGGGGAAAAAACCACAAAATACCACTCTCCTCCCTACCATAGACTCACTAATGAGTCACCCCCGAGCTTGGAGGTCATCCACACACAAGGAAACTTCACTCCACAACACAACAAAACACAAAAACAAATAAACATGAAGAACACCCATGGCTTGCACAAAACAAAACTCATAGAAATGAGTTTAAAGGGGGTAGGGGAGTGGACATCACTCAACTCAAGAGTGCCACTCCAAATGTCTCAAACTCAACTCTAACATGGCCTAAAGCCAAAGCATTTAAACCCAAAATCACACATATTTCTCCATGGCTCTCAAGCCATTCAAAAATGCTCATAATCATAACTTGCCCTTAAGGCCAAAACACCCAAAACTAGGAGGTGACCTCGAGGAGGTTCACTCCTCCCCCACCCCACACATGTTGAGCATTTCTCCAATTGGAGAACCTCTTACAAACACCCTCAACCCCACAACAACAAAGTGTAAAACTACACACACAAAACCAACACACAAGAAAATGTAAAATGCATAAGGAAAGGCATCAAGCCTTGAATCCTACCTTAGTAACCCAACAATGGTGAGTAGTTGAAGTAGAGATCCTCCACCTCCAAGTCCTCCTCCAAAAGTCCTCCAAAATCCCTCCAACTCTCCCCAAATTCAAAATGCAATAAAAAAACAATCAAAACAACAACCCCCTCCCTCTCTTCAAGAGGGATTAAAATAGGCTCTCCTCATGAGCCTTAAGGAATAGGAAGGTGACACATGTCACCTTCTCCTTCCTCTTCATAACCACTTGCAAGCTTCATGGAATGTGGGAGTGACACATGTCACCCACCCATTCCACCAAGTCTTTCCCCCTCCACTTGTGTTCTCTCACACATGTGGGAGAGAAAGGTGGAGCCCAAAAAAGATATGGGTACAACAAGTGCCCCAATCCTATCCTCCCATGAAATCCCACAAAACCCCAAGGTACTCTCACCAATGTGAGAGAGCCTTGGAGTTGGGTCCTCCACAATTAGGGGTCTTGAAGACTCCCCAAGCCTTGGAAAGAGGTGTGGATAAGGTTGAGTGTTTGACCCAACCTTCCACTCCTACCCAAACTTCCATTTTCGTCACTTTACTTCATGGTGAAGTTTAAGTGACCAAATGGGAGTTATCCTAGGGTTAGACAAGCTCAAATGGTCCATAAACCCTAGGGGTACAACCGAGGGTCACTTTTAACCCATTTTGAGCACCATAGGATGAGTAAAATCACATGAAAAGGGGTCACAAATATTAAAAAACTAAAAAATGAAATAAATTAAACATTACACCTTTACAACACCAATTATAAAATCACTGAAATTAGGTAGACCTAGCCTAAAAGACTCCATACACAACATTATGAAAAATTCACCAAGCATAACACAGTTGATCTTGGTTCCTCTTGGAACTAGATCGGCTTAACACAGGATTTCACAAAATGTGTGGGATAATCTCTGATTATCCGTGGCTTGGAATAAACACCTGCACACTTAAACAAAAGATTAATCCAATCATGTATATCATAGCTGAAGCAAGGGAAACATACACTCACACCATCACATAATCATATAAAACATCATAAAATCACATTATAATTAGATTCATAATTTTGCATTTCTATAATCCATCCCAAGATAAAATCGCATAATAAATCCATAACATAACCTCACAACTAATATCACAAATAACATCATAATGTATAATGCATGTCAAATCATCATCAGTCAAATAAAATCAAGATCTAGTCTCATCACAACATACTCAACATAACTAACCAAATAAAAACATATAGTCTAATAAATCTGCATATCAGGATCAACAGTCCCCAAAAGTCTAAAATGTGTCTCCAATAGTAATATGAATCGAGCAAAAATAAGGGAGTGAAATAAGAGGCCTCACAATATGATGCAAGATGTCCTAATCGCATATTAAAGACCCGGGAGCTAAACCTTAAGAAGGAAAAGTCCCCAAGGGGACATTTTCTGACGTTACACCTTTCCCCCATCCTGCGAAACAAAATGAGCATTATGAGGATTTGAACCACTTATATAACTAATTTTTTAGGGCTTATGAGTTTCCCTAATGTATTAGTGGCTAAACCTAATGTTAGGATTAATTAATCCAACTCAGGGATTGTTAATCTCTTTTAGCTTGCTCTATAGTTCAGAATTAATATATGACTTAGAACTTAATCATGTTAGTCCATAAAGGGTTATTTTAATTGATTAGACCATTTATTTATCAAACAAGGTTGCATTTATTAGTGGCTATAGTTTTAAATGTATTGATTATTTATTTCCAGAATTCAAAATAATTCATGCATGGTTTTGTTTGGAAGGATTTAAATTTTCTTGCAATTACTCAAATGTTGAATTTAAGTTGATTTTCAAATGCTATTTAGATCGAAATAAATTAATAAATTATTCAAACTATTTTCTTGGTTCCTCTGGACGTTATTTGTTTATTTTTAAATATTGTAATTTTATGGATTTACTTTAGAGAAATTTGAGATTAGTTAAATGTATTACATTTCCATATTTTAAAATTATTTTATTATTTTAATTAATTGGGGATTAAATATTGGTTTAGGTGTTAGGTCTCGCCCTTGGGGCGAGATTATTTTTTTGCAACATCTAGGAACCTTAGGAGTTGTCACCTCAAAAGGGGCATCCCCTCGTGGTGTTGCACGTCACGTTGCTAAACCCTAATTAGGTTTACTTCTACATAGAAGGGGTATGAAAGGAGTTTCATACCACCCTCACCTCTATTTACACCTCACCCCCTTTGTGCAACATGTCGAATGTATCTTGCACGTACAACTATGTTGTGTGCACATGTTAAACAAGCATGCGTGTAGTGCGCTTGTGTGTATTAATGTTGAGTTTTATAAAAAAATCAGGGTGAATGCAGGATCATGATTGGCCAAACACTACCCCTAAGTGGCAATGTAAATGTGAAAAATAGACTTATGTAACTTCATGTCAAAAATCAAATGAGTTATCTACACAATCTAGAAATAAGATAGTAATAAAAGTTGTAACAAATTGAATGTAGTTTATGGGATACAACGTTTTTTTTGAAAATTTTTAAAATAGTTTGGTGAAAATTGGATATTTCAATGAAGCACTACTAAAATTTTCAGAAAAACATAAAAAGTATGTGTCATTCTAACCAACCTAAGTATGAGAAAAATATAATATTTTTCCTCCATGATTTGGATTTAAGTAAAGGAAACATGAGTGGATGTGAAGCATATTTTTTTGGATTTTTTAAGTAAATAAATAATTATTTATGAATTTTTTACTGACTTTTTAAAAATATTAAAAATTAATTTTCTAGCCAACCTAACTTGGTCAAAAATATATGAAAATCAAAAATTTTAATTTTAATGTATACCCAATAAATCCTAGAATGTGATGCATCTTTTGGATTTAAAAAAGGATTAATATGTTGAAAGTTATGGATGTTTTTCAATATATATATATATTTCAGGAAATCAAACATAACGTATGTAGAAAATTAATAATAATTACCTATTAAAATTATTATGAGGCGTATATTATATTTTTAGAATCTTAATAGCTTCCTTTATAAACCCTTTTCATTTGATTAAATTTAGTTACAAAAAAGTTTGTCAGCTTCAAGGATGAAATTGTGAAAATTTTCAGGATAACACTAAACGGGTAGTTTTGCAAGTTTCTTTGGCAAGTTTTGAGACTCCCACTTGCCTAAATATGAGGCAATCCCAAGGAATTTTTAGAGGGAATCCATATTTGAGCTAGAAATATTAACACCCTTTCCATCCAAATCTAAATATTAGTCTAAATGTTTGCACTTTTTCATCCAGCAAGTTTTTTCTCCATTGCCACTGTTTGGCCCATCATGATCTCGCACTATTGTTAGTTTGGTTTTCATGTCAACATGTAAAATGTGGACATGACAATTAGATTGTACATTATTGCCTGTGGAACATTTGAGTGATTGTAGTAGCATGTTGTAGATTGACACTCTATTAAGACCTTGTATTAAATATTTTCTCATTTTGAACAATATAACTATGAACATCTTTTGGTAGTGTGTTTTGTCTTGAAAGGGCTTCCCATTTAAATCTTGAACTTGTTCAATCTCTAGTCCATTTACTTATAAGTTTTTAGATAGATTTTGCAAGTGTTGTTAACTATTTTTTCCAAAATGTGTAATCTTAAGTTTCTCCACTTCAGTACATTGATCATCTATAACAAGGGTGTAAATTTCAATCATCAAGAATGATGTGAAAACTTCCAAGAAAATGTGATTGGTAGGTGTAAAGGCAATCTCTACAATGTTTTCTAGTATCATTCTATGTGGCAAAACTAGAGCTTTGGAATAGGGCATGGACATCTATTGAAGCATAATGAAGTGGATTTTTGTTTCAAATTGGAGTTGCAAGTGCTATGATAGACATTTGTGTAAAATTTAAAAACATACACAAGGCATGCAAACTATTTGACAAAATGCCTAAAAAATGGGATGCAATAATGTTGTCAAATTATTCTTTGCAATGAATGTTGCATACAAATTATGGTCATTATAGTGTAATCCTCATCTTCCTCTCATGTTTTGGAAGGTCTACAATAATCTATGGTATTGATGAACTTCCCCTCAGTATTAACCCTATAAATTATCTCTAGTCTCTACACCAATAGTACTCAAATCCATTGAATATGTTTTCTACAATTACTTCCCCCCAAGTTCATAGACATTGGGAAATATCTATTTCCATATGAAGCACCTTAATTTCATTAATGAAATCAAAGGGACCAAAATTGAAAACAAATATTATCAGAAGTTCTCCACTAGAATTGACCACATTGATATCATTACTTCATTATGTGGACAATCTTAGGGCTCCCACTTGCAGTGTATTAGATAATGATGTTCCTATTACTTTTTTCATTAGAAATATTTAGACTAGCTCATAGTTTCAAAGACCTGGAACATTTATAGAGAAAATAGATGAATTCACTCTATTATTTGTGAATGAATATGAAAAAGAAATAAAGTCAAAAAGCTATAATTGACCACAATGGTGATAAGGTGCTTAGTGGAATAGAATTTAAGATAAGTTGCATTTGCATCAACACTAGAAACAATTGTAGGAATTCTACTTGGATAAAATTTGACATTTTTAGCCAATAAATCCTCCACTCATTCCTTGCCATTTTCTAGAGTGGTGTAAAACCAATAATAGCAGTGATAGATGGTGCATGTGAAGATTATTCAAAATCCAACCATTTACTTCAAATGACGCAACTTAAAGGCTTCTTTCTTGTGTCAAAATAATAAAATAAGCAAGAAAAGACCGACCCAATCATCAATTCTACAAACCTAAAGTTCTATTTTGATCTTCTCCTTTGATCATCAAACCTACAAATGTCTGGCATTAGCATGGGGATTTTGCTCTTAAGAAATAGTACTTAGTAGATTTGTTTAGGCTTAAACCTAAAAATGAACTAAATCATAGAGACCCAAGTTAAAAGTGAAAATTTTAAGAAAATTTTCTCAAAAATAATCCCTTGAACCTCCAAGCTCCAAAAATAGGCTTTGAGAATCCAATCAAGTAGCTAGACATTCTAGAAGCCTAAATACTTTGACCATAAAATTTCCCTGTAGATTTGCCAAAATCCACACTTTTGATCAATATTTGAAATTTTCATATCCTAAACAACGTAGAGCACAAATTCATCAACACATTTAAGACTAGAGGGTCAATAATCTTTTCATTAAAATCTAAATTTTTCAAGACTAATTCTTAAATTCTTCCTCACAACCCTAAAACACAAACCCACAATGATTAAAATCTAAAACTATCAAACCCTAAAAATCCAAAATCTAGAAATTTCACAACTCCAAAACACACAATATTTTCCAACATTTAAACTAATGATACCCTGACACTTTTAATATGCAATGTTTGAAGGTCGAGAAGCATGTTTTCCATTTTCCCCAAGATAAAATGTCACATCCCCAAACTTTGACTATGCTTTACTTTTACTAGCATGTGATTAGTAGATAAATTTTCTCAAATTAATGATTTGACATTTAGAGAAAATGTCAAGATAAATCAATGATTACGTGAGTTATGATTAAATGTATAGAATTTGACATGTGATTAAATGATATTGAGATTATTTAATTATGATGTATAAGGATTTACTAATGATACACTAATCCTAGTTTGTGTGACTGTGAGTTGCAACCAAGAAATAGATTTCAGCCTCCGAGAAAAGAGGGAGTGATGTTGAAATGCACCAGACAACTGAGAGGGGGGTGAATCAGTTGTCCCAAAATCTTAACTACTTCTGCACTTTAAAACATTTATCACTTGTCCACTGATATTATGATTAAACCATGAAAGCATGAAATCAAAAACTTAAACACAGTTGCAAGACTAGACACAAGAGACCATTTTTTTACATGGAAAACCCTATTAAGGGAAAAACCACGGTGGGGGTAAACCCACAAGATATATATGTAAAGCACAATACCAAAAATCAGAAGACTCACTGCCCAAAGCCTTCTACTCATAAGAAAGCTCACCGCCAATGGGTGGCTCACTGTCAATGGGTGGCTCACTACCAAAGGGTGGCTCACTACCAAGGGGTGAACTGCTATAATAGCATCTACAACATGCCTGATTATAGTTCCATTGAAGCGCAACACAACTCTTATGCTCTACTCTGCCTTTTCTCTTCCTCACTTATCTTCCCATTTTCACACAAGGACACTTTTTCCTCGACTCAATTGCAAGTATTTATACACTACATCAACCTTGGAATGGTCATCAAGGTCGGCATTACAATCATCAACTATTGGAACAATCTCCAAGGTTGGCATTACAAACATACATAAAATAGGTTTGGACCTAATAAAAAATTAGCTAAGGAAATGTAGTAAAGATGTATTCAGATCACTCCTTGCCTTAGCTGGGACTCAAACATGATCTTCCACACCACAACATGCTTCTACAATCTTCAAGAGATCTCCACAATCACTGGAATTAACCAAGTCGGCGAAGACTAGTTACATGCTATGTTATCTAGGAATAATCTTCAAACACGATCTCAATTCCTTAACGTGGACCAATGCAAAGGTAGGAACATGATTAGGAGGCCTCCACAAGCACGTTGTAATCACCAAGAGCAACCGCACAAACTCTAACCACTTTATCCATGAGATTCTTCACACCGGAGTGCATGAACTTCACTGTCTTCAACTGTCATAAAAGAAGGATAGCTTGCTGACCACAAAATCACAAACCATTGGAGTTGTAGCCACTTATCATCATCCCAGACTTCCCTCTAGAACTGTAGAGCAAAATACTACAATGCAGAGGAATACGAAGCAAAATACTTTCTCCCTGTCACTAGTGAATAATCAAAAAAAGCAAGTTTTACTCTGGTGAATGTAACTCACTCAATTCTTCATACCGGAAGCTCAAACTCAGGATTTAGCATCTTCAGACATGCCTCTAAATAAATTCCAATCCGCAGACCAAGACCTTCACTCTCCAAGAAATGTGGAGCAGTCTTCTAGATTGTTCTTCAGTATGCAACTCACTATCTTCATTGTGATTCACTGTTTCCTTTCTGATTCTTTCGGAGGGGCTAATTTTCTCAATATCCTCAACATATAAATCTTTTAACCAAATAATAGTTGACACCAATGACAACATAGATATGTTGACATCAATGACAACACCTATTAGGCACATACTTGCAATAAGGGCATCATCAGAGAGAAGGGAATAGATATTTGGAAAGGAACAAGTTTTGCCATTCGAGTCTTGAGCTGTATAATTAGTGAACCCTCTTGAGACAGGTAAGCAGTAATCGACTCTTCTTGTTTAAGTCAATCTCAACTCGACCTTTGTCGATTTGTCATTAAGAAAGGTTTTCTGACGTCAAATTTTGTTTGATATTGTTGAAAGATGTTCAAGAAATATTATTGATGTTTAGAGTTTAACCATGTTCCTTTGTCGGAACTTCTCGTTATATTCTTCCAGTGATTATCTATTTATTTATTTATCGTCAATACAAGATTTTGAGGGGGGAGAAAAACCTCAACCCCATACTCGCACCTTGTCGAATGACTAAAAATGACATCCGTATTTGTGGTATTGTTATCATTATGTTGAAAAATGTTATATTTATTTATTTATATATTAATTATTGTGAAAGAGAATTTCTTCGATTTAATCATGAGTGTTATCATATGATGATAAGATTGCAACCAGTTACAACCACTTCATGGCATAGTGGTTCTTGACCCATACTCCATGATAATGTGGAAAGTGGAGAAGTTACTTTTGGTTCGGAATGATCCTTGCTAAGTGGGAGCGTCTCTATCGTTGCATGCTCCTACTAGGAGAGTTTATAGGGAAGTTTGAGCAGTTACTCTAGGGGATACAAGAAGTTTAGGAGAACAAAAGAGGAGAGCAAAAACAATAGAGAAAATAGTAGTAGTAGTCATAACAGAGAAGAGCAAAAAAAAGAGGATAAAAGAAGTATCTCGAGGATAGTGAGACTCAGAACAAGAAGTTTTGGAGATACGAAGGAGTGCAACCTCCATGATAGAGTCGTTGATCAAACATCATACAGGTACCTTTTGCTACGTGTGTTATAACCAAAGCTATGCATGACTTAATACATGCTTCCATTTATCTTTCTATTGATTTTGGCATACACAGTGTTGTTTATCGGGTGCCTATAACAGGCCGATAGCCATTTAACATACAACTTAAACTTGTTGTAGCTCCACTTATGTCGGTAAGACTTTGACCATGACATTATACTATCTCTAGGATATAGTTATTGATAACCTTTACTTAGGTTTGCTAAATCGATAATAAAGGGTTCTCACTGTATGAGAAATAAATGGTTATCAGTGAGTTTATGAGGAGGCTCTTCATCTCATAATCTTATATATTTATATAGTGTCAAAATGTAAATGAAAATCTGGTCTAAACTCAATTGATAGACAATAGTATTGAAGTTTGATTGATATATTTGGTTGATAAACAAACCTTAATGTAAGTTGAGGCTACAGACAGTCTAGTTTTGACTAGTAATTTTCAAGTGATAACATTTTCTTTTAATATATGAGATAAGGCCGACAATTGATACAGACTCGTATCATAATTCTTAATGATAAGACTATCCTATATTAGAAAACAAGAATGTTTTTATGCAATATAGTTAGTTAGGACTGAGACCCTCGAGCTCTATGATAAAAGATATCAGTTTAAAAGGAGAATAATGTAATTTATGAAAATGTATTATTGTGTTTAATAGAGCTTTTGTGCTACATTATAGTACCAATATGACCAACATTATGGTAGTCTAGAGAGGACTAGTGGTCGATATACCCATGTCACATGATGACATTTACTTAGCCTTGACTTGGCAAGTTTTCTAAATGAAAGTTGAGTATTAGAGTTTGTTATTATAATGTATGACAAGAGTTTTAAATGTCATTTTGTATGAAGGGATTAGAGAAGATAGTTCTCTAAGAGTATCCCAGATATGCATAGTAAACGTTAAATTCTTCTTATAAGTATGTTGTCGACTTAAAATAGATATATTTATTGTCGATAAGGATTAGATGAGAATCCTTGAACCAAGATAAGTACCTTGGATGAATTTATGAACCTATTGATAAAATTATTCTCTATGTCGATAATAGACATTAAAACCAAAAATATAAACCTTTGAAACAAGGTGTAGAGTGACAAGGAGTCATGGATTTAATGTTGAAAGTTGCAACAAGAAGTTTTCAAAAGAATGTCATTATTACGAACCTTGATATTGTATCCCATAACTCGGGAATAAAAATATAAGTCATGAAGACTATGAGTGAAACTTAGTCAAATCACTCTATGATTAGTATTGGTCAAACTAAATTCACTGTAGGATGAGATAGTTTCTAAGTCGAGTTAGAAGTGTGTGAACTCATGACTACGTTCATTGTGAAATGTTTATTTATATTGAATCTTTGGCTAAACTATGCATTTGTCCCTACATGCATTAGTTCGTTCACTATGCTCCAGATTTTCATAACCATCCAGTAGTGTCATACTCAGTTAGAAGGACTCTATAGTTGTATGACCATGTTGGTTATGTATAACACAACACTAGAAACTTCGATGGCAAAATCTGTTGATTCCTTATATCTATACCCTTCATGAAGGGTAGGGCCACTTCCAGGGAGGAAGATGTGTGGGAGACTCCTGGTCTAGATGGTTGGAGATAAAGTGCTTGGGTGATACTCTCCCTCCCAAGAAGAAGACAAGTCGAGACTTATGAAAATAGATATCAAGATTCTAGATACAGTACATTTCATGTTATGACTCATGACAACCAAATTTATGTAAAATTATACTTATTGCCAAGAGCAAAACATATGTAATTGTAAGGTGAAAGGTTTCACTAAAATGCTATCTTTGAATATGTTGTAAATTTTTAAGTTTTGAAAATACTCAGAAAAGATATGCTATTATTTACTTGATTATGTGAATGTTATATGTTAATAAACAAATGCTTATGTTTATCATGTTCAATTACTTTTCTAGTAATTTTGTTGTGTAAAACTGAGTAATATGAGAAGGCATGTTACACAAAAACTAACACCCATCATCCCTATCATCTATTCAAAAATTTTAATATAAATATAAATATAACATAAAACATAAAGGTAAAAGTGTGAAATATACACACTCCTCTAAAGACAAATTTATTTTGGTGGATTTGATTTGAAATTACAAAATGAATTAACTCTAAAAGGGTTACTGAAGACAATTGAAAGAGAGGATATTGATAAGACTGGAGTGGGGAAATAAAATGTAACTCATCATATGATGGTCCTCTTTTTTTCCCTAATTAAATTCATTTGTGAGGTGGTAATTGGCTATTCTTAAATATCATCCACTTCAATAGTCAAAGGTCAATTTTGGCCAATAAAATTAGGACAAATATTTACTACTTTTGTTGTGAATGAAGTGTAAAATTACTATTGACTATTTGACCATTGAAATGGATGATATTTAAGTAGAGTGGTGTTGAACTCGTGACAAGAAAACAGCTCGAAGTCAAACCAACAAAACACCAAACTCAAAGATTTCTGGTCATGGTTTGGATTAAAATCGACCACAAAAACCGTAAGTCATGCACTCTGTGAGTTTAGCGGGCAGGAAAAAAACAAGCATTCGACTAATTCGATCAGTTGAAGGTTTTGCAGTGACGTGAATAGAGTCCATGTTACCGTTCGGACAGAAAGAAAGTGTTGTGGCTATTGCATCCAGCTATTCTTAAATATCATCCACATCAACAGTCAAAGGTCAATTTTAGCCAATAAAATTAAGACAAATATTTACCACTTTTTTATTGTAAATAAGATGTAAAATTGCTATTGACTGATTATTAAACTGGATAATATTTAAGTAGAGTGGTTAGATCCTCTCGTTAACATATCGATTGTTTACGTGAATTTCGTCCCTATAAGCACTGAATATGTATCTTAATTTCTAAAGATTTGATGCGACGAAACCTATTCTCAAGATGGGAAATTGAAATCTGTAAATAAGGTGAGATGATCGCACTTATTTGTATGTTGTCTTTTTGTGGTTGTAGTCATTTGTGGGCAGGAGAGAACTGGGTAAATGTCGGCAACTAGAATCGATATTGAGACGACTCCTGTGTTATCTATCTGTTTGTTACGTTGCAAAAAGAGTCCTCTCTGCGTCTCGATCTAAATTTCTATTCTCAGGGAGTCACGCCGTTCTCTTATCATTTTTGTTGAGCATGGTTTTCAACGGTAAATTTCAACCAGCCAGACGTTGATGTTACTTGAAATAAAAATGAGAAGTATATAAGGATAGGGTTGTTGAAGTAGTTGTGGGAGAAACAAATTCAATAAATTTGTATAATCACGACAGGTGACCTCTCTTTTGATCATTATCTAGGTGTAATGAGTGTTAAGTGGACCATTCATTTTCATAAGAGACAGGTTCGTTTGAACCACTACTTATGAAATATGGATCAATGTCAAAGAGCCCTTGGTCTGCTAGTGAAATTGAAAGGTTATGAATGAGCCCATCAGGGATCAAGTCTTGTTGAGTGCAAGGCCCCCAACACTATAAGGGATGAGGTTAGGATCGTGCCCCAGGGGAATTTAGTGGAAAAAAGAAAAAAAATGGATCAATGAGTTGATTTAAAAACTACGTATAAATATCATAATACAAAGATTTCTCAAACTAAAAAACACTTTATCTTGTCCAAAAAGAAAAAGAAATGAACATCAAAAACAATGAAATGGCAAGTAAAACATATTGTAAAGTGATAATGCACCTACCAAATCAATTAACATACGTAAGTAAATATATTTTATATTATCATAATTGCTAAGTTAATTAACAAATTAATGTATGTAATTAAATATTAACTATGAACTCACTTTAAATTTCTATAATATTATTGAAAAAATTGTCTTCTAACTCCATTAACTTGTGACAGGCTCAATTAATGTCGACATCATCATTGTTTGTAAACTTATGTGATAGATAAGCTTAACCATTGAGTGTTTACCAACATGCAACTTTAGTTCAAATCTTTGGACTTGTGTGTCCCATTAATATGATAACAATAATTTATCCAATCACCTAGTTAACAAGTGAGTCATCAAATGAAAACTATAGGGAAGCTCTTAAAACACCCTTCCAATTCCCCTCATTAAAAATAAATACATATACTATATGATTGAAAACTAACAAATAGCTAAAACCATAGCTAACAAGATAGGGTGGACCCTATGGCTATTCTTAAACATCATCTATTTCAACAGTCAAATGTCAATTTTGGCCAATAAAAATAAGACAAATAATTACCACTTTTAGGTATGGATGAGGTGTAAATTCACTATTGATTGTTTGACCATTAAAGTGGATGATGTTTAAGTAGAGTGGGACTGTATTGTCAAATTGTCAACACACAAGAAATTATGTACAATAGGCCAGAAAGGTGATAGCCGATTTCTTTTGGATCTCTTACACCACTCTACTTAAACATCATTCATTTCATTCTAAATAAAAATATGATAAATATAATTAAAAATATGATAAATATAATTTATCCTATTTTTATTGGCCAAAATTAAATTTTAAATGTTGAAGAGGATGACGTTTGTTCAGCGTTGCAGTTGTTGAAGAAAAGTTATCAGTTGTTGAAGAAAAGTAATCACTTCTGTGGCATTTAATGATGACAGGGCTACAATCTAATGCATACTAATTCAACTTCCAACTTCTCCTTCAGAGCCGGCTGCTCTCTATTTTACGTCGCTTAAAAGTTTTCACTCTAGTGGAATTAAGAAGATGGTGACTACACATTTAATAAGCAAAAGTTACTAGTTGCCATGTTGCAGGGAAGATTTGATCTTTCCTTTGAAAAGCATGTGTTTTATGCTATATAAAGGATGGGATGACAAGGTATGAACAAACACAAACATTTTAAGTTTGCCCAGCACCTGAAATGGCTGTTGTCTTGAGCCCCCCTAATACACTCTGTGATGCCCAAGTAAGAGTGGAGGAAATGGTGACTGTTTATCCGGCCCAACCAACCAAAAGACGGATCATGTTTCTGTCCAATCTTGATCAGCAACTAGTGTTCACTATGGAGACCGTTCATTTCTTTGCGCCAAATCCTACAATAACTTCATTTGAAGCTGTTGAGATGATACGAGATGCCCTGAGTAGGCTTCTGGTGGTCTACGATTTCATCGCAGGAAGGCTTCAGTTCGACGCCCACCAAGGACGCCTTCAAATCGACTGTTGCGGAGCAGGAGTTCTGTTCGCTTCTGCCTCCACCCACTTATCACTCTCTCACCTCGGCGACATCGCCTATCCCAACCCCCTTTTCAAGCAGCTGCTTCTGCAACAAGCTCGTGCAATCCAGAATCTCCAGGACTTGCCGCTTTGCTTCTTACAGGTTTTATTTTCAACATATTCTTGCTTATGGTTCTGTTTAATGTTTAAATTTGATGTTTAAGGAGAATGTATTTGTACAAATAGGTGACTCGGTTTAAGTGTGGAGGTTTCTCAATTGGATTGGGAACAAATCACAGAGTCATGGACGGGATGGGCGCGGTGAGCTTCATGAAGAACTTGGCTTCCCTCGCGGCAACAAACAACATGGCCATAATCCCCTGTAGCGACAGAAGCTTATTACAAGCTCGTTCTCCTCCATTCGTTCAACACCCACATCTAGAGCTTGTAAAAGCCCCTGATAATCGGAGCTCATCAATGTTCACACTAGTCACAGAAACCCAAATTTTACCATCTGATAAAATCAAGTCATGTCACACACACATTTTCAAGCTCTTCCGACTGTCTGCCGACTTTGTGGAGAGTTTGAAGAGAAAGGCAACGGCAAAGTGCAGCGGTTTCGAAGCGGTGACTGCACATCTGTGGAAATGCCGAACGAAGGCAGTTGAATTGCAGGAAAAGGAGGAATCCCGAATTATGTTTGCAGTGGATGTGCGTCGACGAATGGATCCTCCGCTTCCAAGTGAATACACAGGCAACGCTGTATATCCTGCATATGCCACTGCAAATGTTGCAGAGATGAAGAAGAAATCGTTTTCGTTATGCGTGGAGAGGGTGAAGGAGGGCATCGCCAGAGTAAGCAATGAATATGTTCGATCTGGCATAGACTGGGGGGAAGTAAACATGGGCATTCCTCTCACTGAGGGAGACATTTTAGTGTCGTCATGGTGGAGGCTTGGATTTGAGGATGTGGAATACCCATGGGGGAAACCTCTGTATTATGGCCCTGTCCTCCATGAAAAGCTCAATCTTGTTCTGCTGCTTCCCAATAATGTTGACAGAGATGGTGTTCATGTCTTCCTCGCTCTACCACCAGATCAAATGCCCAAGTTTGAACGTCTCTTTCTCACTCCTCCAACGACAATGGAGAATTAGCTCTCAAATATTCACCTCCAACAAATAACACTATCCAGTAGAATTACTTCCATAGTATGAGATAGTCTTATATGTTATAAACTCTGTATAGACCCAAAATCAGGCCGCTCGACATCGTAGACTATAAAAGGATCCATTTCCATTTCCCATTGTGTTATAATTGTATGTATTGCCAGTTCTACTACCTATAACCTTTTGCCCAACTAGTAGAAGTTACCTCCATAGTATGAGGTAGTCACATATGTTATAAGCTTTGTATAGACCCAAAATAAGGTCACCTGACATCGTAGACTATAAAAGGATCCATTTCCATTTCCCATTGTGTTGTAATTGTATGTATTGCCAATTCTACTACCTATAACCTTTTGCCTAACTAGTAGAAGTTACTTCCATAGTATGAGGTAGTCTCATATGTTATAAGCTCCGTATAGACCCAAAATCAAGTCGCTGGACATCGTAGACTATAAAAGGATCCATTTCCATTTCCCATTGTGTTGTACTTGTATGTATTTCCAGTTCTACTACCTATAACCTTTTGCCCAACTAGTAGAAGTCACTTCCATAGTATGAGGTAGTCTCATATGTTATAAGCTCCATATAGACCCAAATCAGGTCAACCGACTTCGTAGACTATAAAAGCATTCATTTCCATTTCTCATTGTGTTGTAATTGTATGTATTACCAGTTCTCTACTACCTATAATCTTTTGCCCAATTAATATTTCTATGTATTAATGTAAAAAAATATGTTTAATAAATATAATTCTATTTTATAGTCTTAAAAAAAAGTTTTTTTAATAGTTTTTAAAGAAAATAATGAACTTATTACATTTATCAAATAACACATTTTATTATTTATTAATAGAATGGTAAAATTATATGTTTAATAATTTATTTATTTATTAATATAGTGTTAAAATTATATGTTTAATAATTAATTTGTTATTGCATAGAATAAATATACTATTTATTATAAAGTTATAAGTATGGTTGTGCTTGTTCATGTCTATCATAAATATATTATTATAGTGTTATGTTATTTAATGTAACGTATAGTTTTCATATCATTTTTTGTTAAATATATTTATGTCAACTCTCAAATCTAACTAACAACTAAAGTAAAAGATGTATTGGTGTGATTGGATGATGTCTTACTACATGGTGATAACCCTAAGCAACCCAACCATAAATACGAGTGCTCTAGAGATGTTCGACATACCACAATATTGCAACCAATCATGACTGATATTTCCTTGATGAGCAACACACACGATTGCATGTAATCATATCCAAAAAGTAACCTTTCATGTATAAATAATAAAGTATCATGCATTATGAAAAATGTCATCAAATAACACAATGATTGTTATAGTCTTAACATATTCAAACGTACGAGAGAAGGGATCCAACTCACAAACACACATCAACAAACAAGTCCAATCAAGCATTGTGGTACAATTATCCTTTATTGATTTGTCAATCAACTGACTTATTTTTCCTTCATTTAATTGAATGGGTTTAAAATACACAAGGCCTAATGAATTACCATCCAATTCAATAATTTGTCGATTGTGACTTCTTGGTAGTTAAACTAGTCATAGATTGTGCAAGGAAGATACAATTATAACTATACTGACATTGACTAGATTTTACTAGTTAAGTGGCCACTAGGAGTGATGACCAAGATAAAAGGTTTATAGAAGGAATATTTCCTTCCCATGCCTTACCATACCACTTATAAATTTACTCAAACCATATGCTAAGGATTTCAAGACCCTAACACTCATAATGAGGCTCACCAACTTCATTTGTATTCCCAAGTATGTAACTTTCATCTATCTAATAATTATTTGTTCAAAGAATAGAAAAGTAATGTGTTAATTAATGTATTAATAGATTCTTCTAATACATAATTTCAATAGTCTCCAAGTGTAGTACCCCATTTAAAATTAATATTATTGATATTTTAATTTTAGATTAATTAGGTTACAATTATGGATTCGTTATTTTTTATTAGTAGTTTGTAATTTGAATTATTCTTGGTCATGTGTGTGAGGTACACTTCATGACTAGAGAAAAGGTATTATGGGGACGATGATGTTCAATCTAACATAGAAAAAGGTAGAGATTGTAGTAGAACTAAAAACATTCCATGTAGTTTGTGTTGACAATCCACTAATGATTTGGTATTTGTAAGTAATAATTAATTAGCCTTGTTTAAGTAACTCACAATGGTGTTGTCCTAGAAAAAGCCTTAATTGTTCATACACATATGCTTTTCATGAATTACAAATTAGTTAGTTTGTGTTATCCTAGAACAACATCACAAAATTGGAAGATAACCTAATGCATAAGGGTGAATGCAAGATCATGATGGGCCAAGTAGTGGCAATGAAGAAAAAAACCATGTGAAAGTGTTAGCCAAAATCACAAAAATATTTTTAGGCTCATAAATGTTCATCATCTTTTGGCTTGGTAAGATAAAAGGAAATGAATATTAGTTTTTTAGAAAGTGGATATCTATTTTTGTTTTCAAAATCTCCCCCCCCCAAATTGCATTGAATTGCATGGGGAATAAACATATATCTATTTTAAAATGGATATCTATTTCCTCAAAATGGATATCCCTTTTGTTTTCAAAAAATTTCCCCCTAAAACTTGCCGCAAGATTGCATGGGAATTAGGCTTGGGAATCCCAAAACTACCTTTTCCATGCAAATCACAAGTTGGGGGTCTTTGTAGGTTTTCCTCGACTTCACCCTTTATGCCAAATTTTCTTAATTCAAATCTAATAAAAAAAAGTGTATATCTAGGAAATTCTCAGGATTTTAAAAATCAATATATTCCCTATTATAGTTTTAATAGGTAATTATTATTAAATTTCTAGACATACATTATGCCTAAATTCCTTATTGATATACATATTGAAAACATCAATAACATTCAAATCAATTATCCTTTCTCAAATTTAAAAGATTCATCATACTTTAAGTTTCATTAGCTACATGTGTTTTAAAAAATGAATTTTATTTTTTGACCAAGTTAGATTGGCCATTTCTTTTTCTAATTTTAAAAAAGTTGCAATAAAAAATTCATAACTAATTATTTTATTACAAAAAATTCACAAAAATATGCATCACATCTACTCATGTGTCATTTATTTATATCCAAAATTTTAAAAATATTTATTTTTCATACTTTGGCAGGATAGAATGACACCTACTTTTTTTTCCAAAAAAATTAGTAGTGCCTCATTGAAATATCTCTTTTTTTCTAATTAACTTGGGTTACACACCCAGGGGCTACAAAAAAAAATGAGCCATGAAGCATAGATTATATTAGCTATGAGCTCATTAGATCCATCTAATATAAATTTTATCCATCCTAATATTATCATCAAAAGCCTTAACCAGTGTTGTCATAAACAACTTGAAACCATTCCCAACATATATTTTCAACTTAAAAACCAAACAATTCCAATACCCTACTTAGCGTCAAACATATATCAATCCAATGATTATGATACTCAAAAACATCTCACTCCCCTTTAATGCACTAGAAAATTCTTCTATGGATCAAAGGATCTCAGGGATATTTGATGCTTGTACTATGAGGAATTCTTCTTCCTCCTAATCTCAATCCACTCTTCCCCTAAAACATCTATCTAGACTTGTCTTTGAAGACTTTTGAAGGCATTAACTCCTCTTTCTAGGAAGTTTAACCTTTGAAACTATGAGGAGCTTTATCTAGATAAATACAACAAGGATGTGCTCCAGAGACCACTAAAAAGTCTCAAAACACCCCATGATTATAAGAAAAAGAGGAGGTAGTAGTATCATTGGTCAAACCATTCAAAACAATTAGGTGGTGGTGAGGTTCTTCTCTAGCCCACCATGTGGGAGTAAGAGGAGCCTTTAATTATTTTGAATCTCAATAAGATTATAATGCCTCTTGAGTGCATTTGGAAGCTATATGACCATGAGCATTGTTAGAAATGAAGGAAACAACTACCCAAATGGAAATATGATTACAATATGTTTATGATCT
Source organism: Cunninghamia lanceolata (assembly GCA_027924645.1). Lineage (NCBI taxonomy): Eukaryota > Viridiplantae > Streptophyta > Pinopsida > Cupressales > Cupressaceae > Cunninghamia > Cunninghamia lanceolata. Next base: position 5,543,903 of record BSBN01000158.1, on the reverse strand, counting down.
TAAAGTAGTGTAATATGAACAGAGATTGCAAACGGAAATGAAATTACAACTTGGGAATAAACACCATAGAAGAATAAACCACATAACACAGTACGTAACATGGAAGAAACCCTTTTGGGTAAAAAACTCCACCAAGAAAAGAGGCTTCAAGTTGTATTATCTTCAAATCTGAGATACAATACATCCACTTCCTCTATCTCTTCAACCTTCAATCTGGCAGAACTTGTGTACAAAAACTTATGAGATCTAAAATATGCATAACACATACAAGGCATTATATTTATAGAGGTTTTACAATCCCCAAATTGGGTGTCCACTTTCTCTCTCCTTGGATACTCCAACATGCAACATTAAATGACCTCTTACAGCTCATGCCACTTGTCAATAGTTGTTAGTGTAGGTTTTTATTTCCTAGTTGGGTTATTTATTTTCCATTTATTCCTAGGTCTTTCCTACACTTTTATCAATCTTGCTTAGGTTAATAAAGTATGTCTTATTAGGTGAGTGCAAGGCTTAAATTTGACATTTGTATAGTTGTATTTAGGTATTTTTGTTGTAAAATACAATCCAAATTTTAAAAAGATTGTATCATATGAAAGGAACTCGATTTTGGACAAACTGTCAAAATTTATATAGGATTATGATGATATATATATTTAATTTTAATATGATTTATTTACACTAAGGCATGTCATAGTATTTGAAGGGTACTATTGAATAGATAACTGTCATAAAAAATTGCTTGATAAGCAAGGTCAACTGTCAAATTTAAGCCCTGGGTGAGTGGATTATGAGGTGTCACCTTCCTACATGTGAGCAACCATTAGCTATCTTGGGAAGATACTTTTCTATCTTTAGTCAAATAGATGGTTTCTCCTCATTGGTCGGTGTTGCCACCTCCTCCCTCTCCCTAGTCCATATAAGCATGCTACCTAGCTTGTATTTTGTATCCTTTGCTTTTGCATCCTCTTAAGGTTATTTTGTTTCTAGCATTTACATTACTCTCTTGGAGACTAAATCTATGCTTCTATTTTGATTTCGTATCATTTGCATTCATAGTTTAGATATCTATTCTTTTTCACTAGTTTAGATTAATTAGGTTATAATTATGGATTCGTTATTTTTTATTAGTAGTTTGTAATTTGAATTTATTCTTGGTCATGTGTGTGAGGTACGCTTCATGACCAGAGAAAATGTATTATGGAGACGATGATGTTCAATCTAACATAGAAAAAGGTAGAGATTGTAGTAGAACTAAAAACATTCCATGTAGTTTGTGTTGACAATCCACTCATGATTTGGTATTAGTAAGTAATAATTAATTAGCCTTGTTTAAGTAATTCACAATAGTGTTGTCCTAGAAAAAGCCTTAATTTTTTGTAACATCACTTTCATAATGCTCAAGATTTAACTTAAACATGTAACTTAACCAAGTCATTAATTAAGAATTGATAGAGATAATCAAAATTTGAACCAAAAGAAATATATTTTATTCCATCAATTAAGCATGTTAATCAAATCAAGATATAAATAAAGCTTACAATCTAGTAAACCATTACAATCTTTAGTGAGTAACCATCACTAATCAAATACAATATATGCTCTAGGCATCTTAATCAAGTTTTTACATTACAATAGACCAACTGGTCATAAAATGTAAACAATATATCTGGAACTAATGACATTTGTCTTCATAAGTCTTGGCTTGTCTCATGCTTGGAAAGGAGAGCATCATCCTGGTGCTTTTCCTCCAACCACGGACCTACGGTCCCCTGCTCATCTTCCTAACTGAAAGAGGCCCTACCGTTCACAGAAAGGTTAGACATTAGAAACCAATTGGATAGCCATATGAGTGTCTCGTGTTGTGTCCTTCCTAAAGTCTCACAGTCACACACTATAGATCCACTCTAACTTGTATGACACCACTGGAGACAATAGGCCATCTGGAACACTATGGACCAACAATGCATGCAAAGACAGATGCATTACTTTGGCCAATTTTTTTCATACATACACGTTGCACAATGAACATCATCATATGTCCACCACCCTAACTCAACTTATAAGTTGTCATGTCCTACAGTAAGTCCTTAATGACCCAATTCTTTAGGTCTTGTGTGAGTGGGATCAATTTGAATCACTATCTAGACTTGGACATTCAAATCCCTCCATAGGTTGGTTACAACTGAAATATGTTATTTTCATTACAAGAATCTAGTGACTCCTCATCACCAAGTTCATTTTCATTGCATATCAAGTTTGACCGTTTTGACACCTGGCTCACATATGGTATTCAATTTCAGAAACAAGTCATCTCATATGACAAAATTGAATACATGTACTCAAGGCATACCTTGCCTTAGTAGAGTACAAGTAAAATATTCATAACTCATAACATTTAACAATAAGTCTTCAATTCAGACTCATATCGAATAAATTAGTATTCTTTTGTAAATACATTTCAACGGTTTCATGATGAGACCATGTTCTCAATGGTCTCACCATCTCCACACTCGAGGATATAAGTATATAATCTTGATAGTTTGAGTAACCCTGAAAGTGTTTCATAATCGGCTTTTCATACAAGCCCGATTGGGTATCAGTTTTGGTGTTGAATACACACTATTTTTTTAATGCCTCCTCGGTTGTCATCATAGTCGGGTGACTATATTATGAATTTCAATGCCTTCATGGCTAAGACCACAGTCATATGACTATATTAATCACTTATGATAATAATCATTATGTAGTTATTTCCTACTCCATTCGAGAGTTTTGTTGTCATATTTTGCTTAACCACAAAATATTTTGTTTCCCTCCTTCTATCAGAGAAATTCGGTCAGAGAAAGCCTAAATAGAAGGAGAAAAGGCTTAAACCCTTCAAAAACTCATGCTTTGCCTTGCCAAAAAATCCCAAAAAATCTTGTCTAAAGAATCCTTGCAGAAAACCTAGAAAAACCCAGAAATCTTTTGTCTTCAAGTGCTTTCTATCGCAGAGATTTCTCAGTTTTATACTTAGTCATTTTCATATGTATATACAATTGTATGTTTTGTTGTATGTTCGCATATACAAGAGAATATACAAGGCAGATATACAAAGGGAGGATGCAGGGCAAAGGATACAAGTGTTTTCGGCGTGACATGACTATGGCGGCTCATTTCAAGGTCTCCCCGACGGCCGATGAATTTAAATATGCAAAGGGCCCATACAAAGTCAATGTGCAAAGCCTAATATAAAAAGGTACTTGCATATCAGGTGATTGTATCTTATATACAATTGCATATACAAGCAGCAAATAAAGGACATACAAAGCCTGGGGCCCACCAATTGCATGTATCGGGTGATTGTATCTTTGCACATACAAGAGAATATACATTCCTGGTATACAAGTCCTGAACCCAAGAGGAATATGCATTCTAGTCGATAATGGTACAAATGATTGTATGCATCTTTTTCTTTGTATGTTCGCATTTGTATGTTTAAATATACAAAGGCAATATGCAAGGTCATATACAAAGGGCAAGTACAAGTTCAAATGCATGTTTGTATGCAATTGTTTGCATGCAGTTTTCCTTTGTATATTTTGCATTGTATATGCGATATACAAAGGTTAGATACAAAGGCAATGTACAAAGCGGACCTGACTAGAAAATGTAAATTGGAAAACTCAAAGGTGGGGTCCACAGTTTGTATGTTAAGTGCATTGTATATGCCGATATGCAAGGGGAAGAGATACAAGCCGGACCTGTTCTAAAGAATCAAATGTGGCCGATAAACCTTTGAGTTCTGCGTAGTATGTTTGTGCGATTGTATCTCATATACAATTGCAATGTACAAGTCAGATACAAAAGGATTTTCAGCTAGACGTAGTGCATCGGCATCCCAGTTTTTGGTCTTTCCGACGGCCGATGGAGGATCCATTGTTCAGCGATGGGTCTCAAAGCTCAACTTAGTGACTAATCAGGTGGTGCCACGTGTTAGGGCTGATTCAAGGCCAATTCAAAAGGTAAAGACCCGCAATTTTATAAAGGCATATGCAAAGCAATTTGAATATGCAAAGAGAAAGGAAAGCGCAGTTGCACCAAGTGAACCTAAAAGTGTAGTTGCCATTGTATATACATTGGCAAGATATAGCAGTATACAGTTGCATATGCAAAGCGATATACAGACATAGTTGACCATAACTTTGACCGCCCGTATCTCCCTCATCCTGGTGAATTTCGACATGCTTCAAAAGGCAAAAGTGCTTATTTTTGCCTCCTCTTTCATCTGGCGGGCTTTTGAGGAGGATTTTTTCACTTTCAAAATTTGGATCTGGATTTGCATGCTTTAGCAACTGGATGTTTCAGCGACCATTTTTGCATATGCAAATGTAGATATTTGTTACATTTATGGGTGCAGGTTGATGATTCAGCAGCTTATATTGAAGATTCAAAATATCTGCCATCTGCCTCTGCTCCAGATATTTTTATACCATGAATTCTTGCATGTGGACGTCCCTTCAGAGGCAGATATTTTCCTGATACAGCCCATGGGGCGATTTTATTGTAACCGACTTAGGTCAAATAAAAAATGCTATATATGCATTAAAATGAGATATAAAAAAGGTTGGAAATTTTTTAGCATTTTGTCTTTCTGTTTCCAAACAGAACTTTTCCTCTACTGTAACTATGCCTTCTTATTGAATATATGCAAGTTATTTTTACCTCTTTCACTAATTTTTAGTTTAGTGTGAATCTGCATGTGATTGTCTGTGAACATCTTCATTCCTTTCAATCATTTTGTCTCTTACCTCTACTAGAATCATCTAAATCTGTGTATATCTACTTGCTATATCTGGTTGTGTTGTGTATTTTCTCAATTCTGTGAAAATTTTTTCATTCAACTTGGTGAATCGCCCTTTATTTTCAAGTTTTCTTGTTCCATCTTTCATTTTTAAAACATTCCCTCTCCCTTTTCCTCTGTAGATTCAATAGATTTTAGGTGATAACCAGTTAAGGAAGCCGGCCTTCTCCAGAGGTTCTTTCCAAACACAGGTGACCCACAAACCTTGGAAAGATCCCATGTTTCTCCAGATTGCTAAAATTTTATAACTGCAGCAAGGGTGCAAGTCTGAGAGATAACAAGTTCATAAACTCTATCCATGTCATTAAATGATGTGAGTTTATCATTCTTTAATAACAAGCCCAGCCAATATGACTTCGTGCACTGGTTATTCTTTGCAAAGTAAAAGATGTAAAAAGAATTATTATTGGGTTGTGAGACCCCAGCTCAGACATAGAAAGTATTTCATTCTAAAAGACTTGCCCTTGCGGCCTTGAGCAAGAAACACAATCAACACATGGCGCAGTCGATGCTCGGCTTCAAAGCCTTGAACCTAACCACCGATAACATTATAGTATTTCGCTGCCTCAGCCACACGGCCTGGAGTGTAGTCTCTAAATAAGTTTTCAATGTTTATACAATCGTCCATATGGCCTACAGTAATATAAAAAGATTTCATTAAGTTCAAAACTTGGCTTATTAGTCATGTGTTCATACATACAACATTTAACTGGTAACGCTAGCTCAGCCATTAAGGCTATGAGCTTGTTCTTGACATGAATATAATCTTGTTATGCTCAACCTTAAGGCTTGGAGCCACTATAAGAAATAAAACTTAGAAACCATAATAGCTCAACTATATCAACCTCGATCCACGGCTAAGTAAAGATTTTCATAAGTAATGGCACGACCTCACTGGCCCCGTGCCTCTGAGTTATGACAAATAACTTCATCTTAATAAAGATTATTCATGATCACAGCTCAATATATATACATATATATATAATAAAATAGGATTACATCATTTGTATTACCTGGTTAATGATTTCAATGGCGACCTTGTTCCAGTCTGAGTCTCCTTCAAACTACACACGGCTTCTAATCCACTTGTGTTTTCTCTATAGCTTTCACTACCTTGCTCATAACAACCAACCATAGTCTACTATTCCCTAATGTTACAAAAACCAAAAACTGCATCCCCAGAATACGATCACCCCCAGCTTGATAACCCTTAGCTGACCCTTCGCATGCCATCTTGAAAGGTAACTACCTTTCCCACTCAGTCGGTTCCCACAAAAGGTGGTTAAATTTTGGCATTGTGCTAGAAAATGGATGAGTTTAAAGTTCTCCATCACTTCACAAAGCCAACCAACAACAATTAAATAGCATTCGATTGAAATCAAATAATATGATAAAAGAGATAATAACAATATTATTATTATGGCAATTTAACCTATAATAGTGTTTTTAATCCTTACTAAAGGATTAAAAATGAATAACAGAAAGCACAAAAGAATCATATCTAGATCGTCGATTGTTGGGTCGAGTAAATATCCTCTGAATTTGACTATCATCCTTAGTCGAAAGACTAAGGAACAATACCCTTGAGAACAAAAGATTATGAGAGACTTCCTTGTCTCTCTACAAGATTGTCCCTCGACTTGAGATGGTGCTTTGAGAACATCATCTAGTCTTCGCGACTAGTCTAAATGGCATCAAAGACATAACAACTTACAGAGGACATGAAAACTAAGAAAAGAGGCATGACACGTGTCAACTTACAAACAGAGTTTAGGACATAAAAGTCAATACTCAGATGGCTATTCAACCCTTTGCTTTCACAATGTCTAACCATTCCTCCAGGATGATACTTTCCTTCCTTCTTCGAAGGACATTCATTTTCTTGTTCACACTCAGGACCACAAGATCATGATCAGTGTATCATTATCATGTCTCATAACATAATTTAATCAATTTATAAAAAAAATTATCATCAATAACTATTTCATAATCAATGGTTAAATCAGATATTTTCACAATATCAAATCAATTAACTATGTCTAATCCTCTTGATTATCATACTAGGTTAATGATTAAGTCTAGTTGTAAGTTGGGGATGTAATATATCTCCCCCCATAAGAATCATCATCCCCGATGATTGTCTTAAGATAAACCAACATAATATAAAAATGTTTTCAAAAGCATAATATCAAATGTCTTAGAAAAGATGAGGAAATCTAGCATGGAAGTCATCATAATTTTCCCAGGTGGCATTTTCCACCGAATATTGGTCCCATTGGACCTTGTATTGTGTTATTTCCTTATTACATAAGCCTAGCTTACGCGTTTCGAGCACCTGAATGGCTCGATCACCACCACTCCTGGGTCTTTCACCTGTAGAATATTCCAATCAAGCATAGGAATTTGATTATCAGTAGAATTAAACTTTTTCAAATAAGAAACATGAAACATATTATGCATCATGGCAAGTGCTGGTGGTAGAGCAATTTTATATGCCACTAGGTTGACTTCTTCGAGAACTTCAAATGGGCCCACATATCTTGGTGCCAGTTTGGACATTTTTCCAAATTTGATGAAGCTTTTCTGAGGTTTTACCCTTAGGAGAACTTTATCTCCCACAATGAAATGCCTTTCAATATGCTTTGCATCCACATAACTCTTTTGCCTATCATTGGCTTCCGCTAGCCTTCTCTTAATCAGATGGACTTGTTCTTACATCTCTGATAGCATTTATGGACCAAGGCTAACCGTATCCTCTAGCTTATCCCAGCTTATAGGGGTTCAACACTTCCGTCCATATAATGCTTCAAATGGTGCCATCTTAATAGCTGAGTGATAAGAGTTATTGTAGGCAAATTCCACTAGAGGAAGGTAATCCTCCCACTTGTATTGTTGATCCATGCAATACATCCTTAATAAGTCCTCCAACACTTGGTTCACCCTTTCAATTTGACCATCCGTTTTAGGATGATAAGCAGAGCTTATGTTCAACTGTGTACCAAGTGAAGAGAACAAGGTTTGCCAAAACCTCGATGTCATCCATGCATCCCTATTTGAGATAATCTTCTCAGGAATGCCATGTAGTCTAAAAATCTCTTGAACAAATTTTCAAGCAATGATGGGTGCCCCATCTATCAAGTTTCCAGGTATAAAATGGGTTGCTTTGGTGAGTTTGTCCACCACAACCAAGAAAGCATTGTGCATGTTCCTTGACATAGGGAGCCCTTGCACAAAGTCCATGCTTATAATCTACCATTTCCACTCAGGAATTTCATGAGGGTATAATAATTCCACTGGGTGTTGGTGTTCCACCTTCACCCTTTGGCATTCAATACAAGTAGCTACAAAATTTGCAGCATCCCTCTTCTTTCCTTTAAAAAAATATAAAGGTTTCACATCAGTGAGTAACTTGGTTACTCCAGGATGCCCAAAATATGGTGTAGAATGAACCTCTTTCCAAACCATATTCCTTAACTCTACTGAGTTAGGTACATAAATCCTTCCTTTGAACCTTAATAACCCATCTAGGTCAAGGTTGAATCCTTCATATTTCAAATTCTGTGGATCTTTCTCAAGGGCCTGTTTTACTTGCTCATAAAACTCATCTCCCTTAGATTTTTGTAACACTAGATTTCTAAAATTAGAATGTATAGAGATCATCGTGGAGATGTGCCTTCTCCTACTCAAAGCATCCGCCACTTGATCTTCTTTTCCCTGAATATATTTAATCTTGAAATCATAATCTGATATAAATTCTAACCATCTTCTTTGACGAGCATTAAGATGGGGTTGAGTGAACAATTATTTAAGTCCCTGGTGATCTGTTTTCAACTCAAATGGTTTTCTAAGTAGGTAGTGTCTCCACATTTGAAGTGCATGAATGACTGATGCCAATTCTAAATCATGTGGGGCATAGTTTTGTTCATAGTTTTTTAGTTTGCACAATTCATACACAATGACATGTCCATCTTGGACTAGTACACCACCTAAGCCTTCCCCAGAGGCATCGGTAATGACTTCAAATTGACCTTCTGGGTCAGGCACTTTCAATATCTGAGCTGAAGTCAATTTTTCCTTTAGTAGGTCAAAGGCCTCCTAGCACTTTTCTGACCATTCAAACTTATTGCCCTTTCTTTGCAAGGAAGTATAGGATGTGCAATTTTAGAGAAGTTTTTCACAAACTTCCTATAATAACCAGCACGGCCCATAAAACTTCAAACCTCATGAACATTTCTTGGTTCGGGCCATTCAGAAATAGCCTTAATCTTAGTTGGGTCCACATCTATTCCCTTAGCTGAAATTATATGACCCAAATACTATACTTATTTCTGAAAGAAGGTACACTTAGAGATCTTTCCATATAGTTTATGCTCTCTTAATCTCTGAAGAACAATTCTCAAATGCTACATATCTTCTTATTCGTTCTTAGAATAGATCAAAATGTCATCAAGAAATACTAAGACAAACTTGTCTAGGTAGGATAGTGAATTCATAGTGTCCATATCTAGTTCTAAAGTCTATCTTATGGATATCTTCATCCTTCAACCTTAATTGGTGATATCCTGATCGAAGATCAATCTTGGAAAATACTGCTACACCCCTCATCTGATCAAAAAGATCATCTATGTGAGGTAGAGGATATTTGTTCTTAATGGTTGCTTTGTTTAACATGTGGTAATCTATGCACAACCACAAAGAGTCATCTTTCTTTTTCACAAAAATGACAGGTGCTCCCCATGGTGACACACTGGGTCTAATCAACCCTTTATCTAGCAGCTCTTGCAGTTGAGCCTTAAACTAATGGCCCTTTATCTAGCAACTCTTGCAGTTGAGCCTTTAACTCCATTAGTTCTGTTGTGGTCATCCTGTAGGGGGCTTTAGAAATAGGTTCTAACCCAGGTATAATATCAATGGAAAAATCAAAAGCTCTCTTAGGGGGTAACCTTGGTAGTTCATCCGGAAATACATCCTCAAAATCTTTGAGGAGGGGATGCTTGTCCATATCTGATCTTCCCTGACCTATGAACTCCTTCATCCCTACTTCATTAAGTTTTTGATATTCATAAAACATCAAGTCATCTTGGAAGTAGGTTTCCTTTGTTTCATCTATTTTGTCCATCTTGACAACAAAAAGTTGGCATCCTTTTCTTCGTGCCCTTTTCATTTGTAATGCGGAAATTTGGCTTAGTATAATTTCCCTAGGTTTCCCTTGGAGAAGGACTTGGTTTCCTATATCATTCAAACATTCTACTATCTTGGCATAACAATCTACTTTGGCTTGATGTCTCCATAGCTAGTTTATCCCTAAGATAACATCATACGAGCCAAGTGGGGCTACATATAGATTTACTTCTATGGAAAAGTTTAGAAGTTCAACTCGAGCTTCAAATAAGCATCGTTCTACCTGAGCCTTGGTGTGATTTGCATACTCTACAGACCAAGTATTTTCCATGAATCCTGCTTTTCTAGGTATCTTATTTACAATTTTGGGAGAAATAAAACATTCTGTGGAACCTGTATCAATTAAAACTAAAATTGGAACTCCAAATAAAATACTTGTTGTCTCTACTGGAGTTATTTGATACTTGGCTTGACGGTTGTCCAAGGCCACATGGATACGTTGTTGGAACACCACTTTATGGGAAGGTAGAGGATTCCCTCTTGGTTGCACTCCCTATGATTTGTTGGGACACTAATTGGCGTAGTGATCTCCGCCACAAGTGAAGCATCCTCCAACTGGTCCTCGTCTCTCTTGAGGTTTGCCAGAATTGTTGGAGCAGGAGCACCAAGAGGATCATGAAGATCCATGGTTGTTTTGTTTTGTTTCATGGTTGATCATGTTGTAATAAGGTCTTGAGGACCATTTTTATGATTTTTAATAAGGATCATGTCCAATAATGTCATGTTTGTGGATGGGACAATCATAAGCATCATGTATTGTTATGGGGCAAGCATACATTGTAAGCCTTTTTGGCATGTGTCAAGGAGTGTCATGCCTTGTCAAAGGCCCATTTATCTTGTAAGGATGTTTAAGAGCCTTGTTTGTCATGTAAGACCATGATGCATCTAACAAATATTGTAATTAGTTACAGAAATTAACAAAAACAAGGGCAGTTCGATGGTTGTGGGCAATTTACCAGTCTTCCATCGATTCAAATTGCCCCTCCAACTACTCTAAACCATCGATGTAGGCTTCATAAATTCCTATAGATGTCCATTGTAGAAGAAGTGCATTGGTGAAGAAATCAACAAGTAACAATAGTTTCCTGCCTTTGTATTCTTTATTTTTCATTGTTCCTGTACGTACTCTGCTTTTGTACAGAGGAGTCATAGAAGACTATGATGGTGGCTTGAAAGTAGGGTGAGTCTAGAATGCTTTGCAATTTATTCGGGCTTTTGAAACATCTGTAGAGTGTAGATATTTGCAATTTCCTGAATTTGGTTTGATAAACCCTCATCTAGGGTTTCTGACAGAAAATTATGGTTTCCTCACCATTCCACTAATTCCAAACCTTCTAAATCAGTGGAATAGCTTCAATGTTGTTTTTTCTTTCATGTTATGTGAGAATTTTGGGCAGTGAACTGGATTTTTTTAAGTTTGTTTGAGAAACCTAGCAAAACCACATGCTAGGAGTATGTAGAAAGGAATAGTATAAACCAAATCTGTTGCAGTCGATGATGGGGCCTCAAAACCTGAAAAAGCCTTGGTTTGGGCATGAGTTTGAAGTGTCTAACTAGTGCAAGAAGTTCTGTGAGGCAAAAAAAGGGTAGTTGCTTTACAAAATAGGCCTAATTGGCCAAGGGCTATTAGAGGATAGTAATAGGTTAGGGTATATTGTCCAAAACAAAGTACCCCAAGTTTGTGATATGTTATAGGGCATCAAAAAGGGTATCTTAGGATTGTCTAAGATTTAATTTTGCAGGCCAATAGTAGAAGTTATTGCTAATTGTTCCCATTTGGAGGGCTACAAGGAGTCTAGTGACTTAATGAAGGAAGTACCAAGCCCAAGCTTGTCAAGCCTTAGTCAATGGTCTGGATAGGTCCTATGGAATGCTAAAGAAGCCTTTACATGATGGTTTCAAAGAAACTAACTGTTGTTCCCATTTTTTCATGTTGGTCCATGAGTTAGGTTCTTGAATGTTTGGAAGAAGGTCTTGTCAAACTGAGGGATCCTCAAATTGTTCTAGATCCTCTACATCATAGTGGTATTAGAGACATAAAAGGTTCTGTCAGTTGGTTGTGTGTAAGACCTGGTATATGTCAGCAGAGGAGAGTGAAGGAGAGGCTAGCAACATGCCTCCAAAAGGGATGACCACTGAGGTGGTTAAGAAGTTCAAAGAGATGGAAGAGAAGATTAAGAGTGGAGTCAATGAAGAACTCCAAGCTGAGTTGAAGGCACTGAGGATAGGGAAGAGGATAGATGAAGGTTCTGATGGGGAGGAAGAGAAAGAGGAGGAAGAAGAAGAAAATCAAGAAGAGGCAGAGATACCTGCAGATCAGAAACATTTCCTTGAAGCCATCAATGCAATTGGCAAAGATTCTTTAGAGGCTCGGATGGAGATTCCAATGTTTAGTGGTAAGATGAATGCTGATGAAGTTATGGAGTGGATTGAGGCCCTAAATAACTACTTTGAATACAAGGAAGTACCTGAGAACAAGAGGGTGGAGTTTGCCAAAACAAAACTCAAAGGTGTTGCCCTTACATGGTGGAATTACACCCAAGGTGAGAGGGTGAAGAGTGGGAAGAGTATGATCTCTTCATGGAGCAGAATGTTGGAGAGGATCAAGTCCCAATTCCTTCCATCAGACTATGAGGTGCAGATCTACAAAAAGATGCAAAATCTCAAACAAAGAGATTTGGATGTGGCCACTTACACCGAGGAGTTTCACAAGTTATCTCTTCGCTGTGGACATGTGGAGGATGAAAAAGGTAAAATGGCAAGGTATCTAAATGGTTTGAAATTTAGTATACAAGATGAAATTAGTATACTAACCCCTGAAACAGTGGACAAATGCTTTCAAATGGCATTGAGGGCTGAAGAGAAGTTGAAGAGGAAAGGTGAGCAGCAAAATACAGGAAGAGGAGGCAGAAATTTCATAGGTAGGGGCAGTTTTGGAGGCAGAAATCAGTCCCAAAGAAGTCAATGGGAATCTAGTTCCCAAGAATAAAGTGGAGAATCAGATTCTAAAGGAGGATTTAGAGGAAGGAGACCTGGAATGGAAGGGGTAGAGTTAGTGGACCAGGGAGAGGTCCTAATGTCTTCACAAGGAGGTGCTACAATTGCAACCAAGTGGGACATCCAGCCTTCAAATGCCCTGAGAAACAAGCTTCAAGCTCTTATGGTGGAGAAAGAAGGAACCAGTTGATCCAAGAGGAAGATTGCCAAAGTGTTAACTCTCTAATTGGAAGTGCAGCCCCAGTCCATGATGGAGAAAACTTGATGATGAGGAGAACCATGTTGAAGGTGCCTCAAACACAAGAACCCCCTCAGAGGAAGACATTGTTCAGGACAACATGCAAGGCCTATGGTAAGATATGCAAGGTAATTGTTGATTCAAGTTCAACTAAAAATTTAGTTTCCATTGAGATGCTAGACAAGTTGAAATTGAAAATACTTCCTCATGTTAGTCCTTATAAAGTGTCATGGTTGAATAAGGGGCAACAAGTTTTGGTAGATGAGCAAACTTGGGTAGAGTTTGAGATAGGGGAATATAAGGACAAGTTTTTGTGTGATATAATCCCCATGGATGCTTGTCATTTGTTGTTAGGATGTCCATGGCAATATGATGTTCAATCCCAACATGATGGTAAATCTAACTCCTTCATCATAACCAAGAATGGTAGGAAGTATAGAATGGATCCTTTGCCAGATGAGAATGTAGAGAAGAATGTTGGGTCAAGTGTCATGATTGTGAGTGGTAAAGAGTTTCTTAACACCCTTAAGGAGGAAGGAACCCAAGGGTATGCTCTGATTTTGAAGCCTAAAAATAGTCCTAATTTGCATGGTCCTAGTGAGGAAGAGGTTCCCAAGGAGGTGCAGCAATTGTTAGAGAAGTATAAGGGTATCATGGTAGAGGAGATGCCTAATGAATTTCCACCTATTAGGGACATAAGCCATCAAATTGACTTCATACCAGGGTCTACTTTGCCAAACAAAGCAGCCTACAAGATGACACCTTCTCAAAATGAAGAGATTGCCAAGCAAGTGCAAGAATTACTGGATAAGGGTTTGGTGAGAAAGAGTCTTAGCCCATGTGCTGTCCCAATAGTCCTAGCCCCTAAAAAAGATGGTAAAGGGAGACTATGTACGTATTCTAGGGCTATTAACAAGATCACCATAATATATAGGTTCCCTATGCCAAGGATTGAGGACCTAATGGACTGTTTGGGAGGGGCTAGATATTTTTCCAAGATTGATCTTAAGAGTGGGTATCATCAAATTAGGATAAAGCAAGGGGATGAATTGAAGACAACATTCAAAACAAATGAGGGTCTTTATGAGTGGTTGGTGATGCCATTTGGCCTATCTAATGCCCCAAGTACTTTTATGTGCCTTATGAATGAAGTGTTGAAGGATTTCATTGGCAAATTTGTTGTGGTGTACCTTGATGACATTCTTGTTTTCAGCAGGACCAAGGAAGAACATTTGCAGCACTTGGATCAGGTTTTGAAGAAGTTGCATGATGAGCAATTGATGATCAACATGGAGAAGAGTGTCTTCATGAAGGAAGAACTCACCTATCTTGGTTTTGTCATCTCCCAAGGCAATTTGAAGATGGATCTAGCAAAGGTAGAGGCTATTTTGTCATGGCCAACTCCTAAAACAGCAAGTGATGTAAAAAGTTTTCATGGTTTGGCAACATTCTATAGGAAGTTTATAAGGGGTTTTAGTCATATTTGTGCACCTATTTTGGATACCATTAAAGGGGGGCAGAAATGTAAGTTTTCTTGGACAAAGGCAGCCAATGATTCTTTTGAAATTCTGAAACAAAAGGTAGCACAATAGCCCATTCTTGTTTTGCCTGGTTTTAATAAGTTGTTTGTGGTGGAATGTGATGCTAGTAACCTTGCTATAGGGGCTGTCTTGAGTCAAGAAGGCAGGCTAGTTGCTTTCTTTAGTGAAAATTTGAATGATACCAAAAGGAAATATTCTACTTATGACTTGGAGTTGTATGCAATGGTGCAAGCTTTGAAAAAATGGAGGCACTATCTATTACCTAAGGAGTTTATTGTTTATACTGACAACCATGCACTTAGTTTTCTGAATTCATAGGAGAAACTCAGTCACAGGCATATGAAATGGGTTGAACAACTCCAAGCATACACCTTTTCCATCAAACATAAGAGCAGGCCAATAAAGTGGCAGATGCATTGAGTAGAAGGGTGTGTATAGTGCAAGAAATTCAGTTACAAAGTGTGGGGATTGATGCTCTCAAACATATGTACAAAGATGATGAAGATTTCAAGGAGGTATATGAAGTTTGCTCTCAATTTTTGGATGCATATCATTCTAATTTTTCTAAGTTTTTGTTGCAGCAGGGGTTGTTCTTCAAAGGCAGCCAATTATGTGTTCCTAGGTGTTCCATGAGGGAGAACATCATAAAGGAAAAGCATTGTGGTGGACTAGGAGGTCACTTTGGGCTAGACAAAACATTGGATCAGGTGAAAAGGTTTTATTTTTGGCCTAGAATGCAATCAGACATTAGAAAATTTGTTGAGGGTTGTAGTATTTGTCAAAGAGCAAAGGGAACATCATCTAATGCCGGTCTATATCATCCACTTCCTATTCCTCATAGGCCATGGGAGAGTATTAGTATGGATTTTGTCTTGGGTCTTCCTAGGACTCAAAGAGGTTTTGATATTATATTTGTTGTGGTGGATAGATTCAATAAGATGGCTCATTTCTTGCCATGTAAATGCACTAATGATGCTTCACACATTGCTAGTTTGTTCTTCAAAGAAATTGTTAGAATCCATGGTTTGCCTCTTAACATTGTGACTGACAGGGATCCAAAGTTTGTGGGCCACTTTTGGTGTACTATGTGGAAGAAGTTGGGCACTCAATTGTCCTTCACTTCAGCCTATCACCCTCAGACTGATGGCCAAATTGAGGTAGTGAATAGGTCCTTGGGAAATCTTCTTAGATGTCTTACAAAGCAGCATGGAGAGGCATGGGATATGATCATCCCTCAAGCTGAATTTGCTTACAATGACTCCACCAATAGAAGCATAGGAAGGAGTCCATTTGAGGTTGTCTATGGGATTCACCCAAGAGGCATTCTTAATTGAGAGATCTACATGGATTGGAGAGGAAGAGTACTCAAGGTGAAGACTTTGCATTAGCCATGAAGGACATCCATGATAATGTAAGAGAAACTCTTCAAAAGAATAATGGGAAGTACAAGGAGAAAGCCAATGGGAGAAGGAGAGATGTATAATACAAGGTTGGGGATTTGGTCATGGCACATTTGAGGAAGGAAAGACTTCCAAAGGGGCAGCCAACCAAACTCCTCATGAAGAAGATAGGCCCTTGCCGGATTGTACATAAGTTTGGGCCCAATGCCTATGAGATTGAGCTTCCTCAAGGCTTGGCCATATCTCCTATCTTTAATGTCTCAGATTTGTTCCCTTTCAGAGGTGGTAATGCTGCAAATTCAGAGGTAGATGTGACAGCAACAGGATATGAGGAATGGGTTAAGGGTCTTCCACCCAATCAACCCTTGCAATTGGAATGCATCTTGGACACCAAAGTCTTGAAGAAGACTAGGAAGAAGATCTACAAGCAGTACCTTGTCAAATGGAGTGGCCTACCTGCTGAGGATGCCACTTGGATGACTGAAGAAGACATTTTGAACCATGGAACCACTATTATTGATCTAGTTCCTCAAGGGACTTGAGTTCTCTTCCACCCCCGGGAGTATGGTGCAGGAGCACCAAGAGGATCATGAAGATCCATGGTTGTTTTTTTTTGTTTCATGGTTGACCATGTTGTAATAAGGTCTTGAGGACCATTTCTATGCTTTGTAATAAGGATCATGTCCAATAATGTCATGTTTGTGGATGGGACAATCATAAGCATCATGCATTGTTATGGGGCAGTCATACATTGTAAGCCTTTTTGGCATGTGTCAAGGAGTGTCATGCCTTGTCAAATGCCCATTTACCTTGTAAGGATGTTTAAGATCCTTGTTTGTCATGTAATACCACGATGCATATGACAAATATTGTAATTAGTTGCAGAAATTAACAAAAATAGGGGCAGTTCGGTGGTTATGTACAGTTTACCAGTCTCCCACCGATTCAAACTGCCCCTCCAACTGCTCCAAACCATCGATGCAGGCTTCATAAAGTCCTGCAGATGTCTATTGTAGAAGAAGAAGTGCATTGGTGAAGAAATCAACAAGTAACAACAATTTCCTGCCTTTGTATTTTGTATTTTTTGTTGTTCCTATACGTACTCTACTTTTGTACGGAGGAGTCATAGAAGACTATGATGGTGGCTTGAAAGTAGGGTGAGTCTAGAATACTTTGCAGTTTATTTGGGCTTTTGAAACATTTGTAGAGGGTAGATATCTACAATTTCCTGAATTTGGTTTGATAAACCCTCATCTAGGGTTTCTGACAGAAAATTATGGTTTCCTCACCATTCCATTGATTCCAAACCTTCTAGATTAGTGGAATGGCTTCAATGTTGTTTGTTATTTCATGTTATGCAAGAATTTTGGGCAGTGAACTGGATTTTGTGAAGTTTGTTTGAAAAACCTAGCAAAACCATGTGCTAGGAGTATGTAGAAAGGAACAATATAAACCAAATCTGTTGCAGTCGATGATGGGGCCTCAAAACCTGAAAAGGTCTTGGTTTGGGCATGAGTTTGAAGTGTCTAACTAGTGCAAGAAGTTCTGTGAGGCAAGAAAAGGGTAGTTGCTTTACAAAATAGACCTAATTGGCCAAGGGATGTTAGAGGACAGTTATAGGTTAGGGTATATTGTCCAAAACAAAGTACCCCAAGTTTGTGATATGTTATAGGGCATCAAAAATGGTATCTTAGGATTGTCTAAGATTTAAGTTTGCAGGCCACTAGTAGAAGTTATTGCTGACTGTTCCCATTTGGAGGGCTACAAGGAGTCTAGTGACTTAATGAAGGAAGTACCAAGCCCAAGCTTGTCAAGCCTTAGCCAATGGTCTGGATGGGTCCTATGGAATGCCAAACAAGCCTTTACATGATGGTTTCAAAGAAACTAACTGTTATTCCCACTTTTTCATGTTGATCCATGAGTTAGGTTCTTGAATGTTTGGAAGAAGGTCTTGTCAAACTGAGGGATCCTCAAATTGTTCTAGGTCCTCTACATCAATTGTTTCCATTCTTCTTGGAGTGGTTGTTCCCCTTTTTCTCTCCCCTAGACTCATTTTGTTTATTTTTGGCCCCTTTTTAACTCTTCTCAGTATAATCATGTTTCTTCCCCTTTTTCTTTGAGGG
Organism: Cunninghamia lanceolata; assembly: GCA_027924645.1. Classification (NCBI taxonomy): domain Eukaryota; kingdom Viridiplantae; phylum Streptophyta; class Pinopsida; order Cupressales; family Cupressaceae; genus Cunninghamia; species Cunninghamia lanceolata. Next base: position 5,525,577 of record BSBN01000158.1, on the reverse strand, counting down.
TTGAGAAGATTGAGACCAGTTATATCTCTTTTTGTTTCTTTCCCTATAGGCTGACATAGCCTTTAGGTTCTATTCTTGCCTAACGACCTTCTCATAGACCTGTTCCATGGTAGTAGGACCGTGAACATTAACCTTGCCCCCAATCTGGGCATTCAACCCCATGATAAACGTCTAGACACAGAATTTCTCATCATGCTAATACTGTGGCACATATTTCAAAAATCGGGTGAATTTTTCCAAATACTCATTTACAGTCATATCAGCATGTTTCAGGTTTTGAAATTCTATAAGTTTCTGATCATAGAACAGTTGAGGCAACCATCTTTGCCTAAACAGTTCCACGAACCTATCCCAAGTAAGGCTTGTAGACCTTAAGCCTAATTCCATCTTTTTATTCATCCACCATGTGGATGCTTCACCTGCTAGCTGAAATGCTCCCCAGACAGCTTTGGTAACCTCATTATAATTTCTAATTTCAAAATACTTCTCCATCTCTGTAATCCATGCCTCTACGGCATCTCTGCTTACAGATCCATCAAATTTGGGTGGCATGGGCTTTTTCATGTCATGAGATAGGTCCATAGCCATAAGGCTCCTCTTATCCCCTTCATGTTTAGTCACGGAGTTATTTTCTCTATGGTGGCTTTGGGTGGTGTCATTATGGCATTCCTCGCCATCACCCCCATCATTGTCACCTCGCTTGTCTTCTGACGGGCCTTCCACTTTGTGTTCAATAGTTTCCACCCTTGCCCTTGTTTCTTTCAACAAAGTCAAGATTTGGTCTATTTTAGACTTAGATTTCCCTGAAGGTGCTCCTTCATCTCAGTTATCCTCCATTCTGGTTCCAACTTGGACCTTTACTACAATCTACTTCTTCTTGAAGTTTGTACATTAATCATGGATTAGTTTTCAATGTTATGCAATTTATTCATTTACAAATCTATTCACATTCATGTAATCTTTAACAAGAAAGGAAATATTATCAAAATTTTCCATTGCATTACAATTTCCATTGGATTACATATAATCCAAAAAATTACAAAATTGTGTTTACACCTTGCTTCTACAAGTCATTTACAATTTGGGATAACTTCCCATAATCATGTTTTCTTTCTAGTCTCAGGAGGTGAGGGTACACACTGGTATTCCATCACATCCTCCTTAAGTACATTACAGTCCTTAGGGATATTTCCCTCATATGGTGCTTTAGGAGTAGAGGGTGTCACTGATGCTCCAGTAAAGTTAGGGGCAACCAACCATTTCGCCTTCCTTAACTCCTGCTTGATGTGTTTCATGGCATCAGCGAAAGTTTCCTCATCAGATAACCATGCACCAACAAGCATCTAATCTGTTCAAGTTTCTCCTTCATGGAGGCTCGTGCCTTCAAGATCCTTTGTTTGTGTAGGTAACGTCCATGTTTCGTTACCTTCTTGTGAGGTGTGGTTCTAATTTTTACCATTCTGGCATAGAACATCCAATCATTAGCATACTTAATATTGGATACATTAATCATCAAGTAGTGAGATCATTAGGTCCATGTGTTGAACCTGGTAGCTCTGATACCATATGAAACATCACTTTCCATAATGCTCAAGATTTAACTTAAACATGTAACTTAATCAAGTCATTAATTAAGAATTGATAGAGCTAATCAAAATTTGAACCAAAAGAAACATATTCTTTTCCATCAATTAAGCATGTTAATCAAATCAAGATATAAATAAAGCTTACAATCCATTAAACCATTACAATCTTTAGTGAGTAACCATCACTAATCAAATACAATATATGCTCTAGGCATCTTAATCAAGTTTTTACATTACAATAGAACAACTAGTCATAAAATGCAAACACTGTATCTGGAACCAGTGACATCTGTCTTCATAAGCCTTAGCTTGTCTCATGCTTGGAAAGGAGAGAATCATCCTGGTGATTTTCCTCCAACCATGGACATGCGGTCCCCCACTCATCTTCCTAATTGGAAGAGGTCCTACCGTTCACAGAAAGGTTAGACATTAGAAACCAATTGGATAACCATCTGAGTATCTGGTGTTGTGTCCTTCCTAATGTCTCACAGTCACACACTATAGATCCACTCTAACTTGTATGACACTACTAGAGACACTAGGCCATCTGGAACATTATGGATTGACAATGCATGAAAAGATGGATGCATTACATTGGCCAAAGTTTTTCATACATACACATTACACAATGAACGTCGTCGTATGTCCACCACCCTAACTTGACTTATAAGTTGTCATGTCCTACAGTAAGTTCTTAATGACCCAATTCTTTAGGTCTTGTATGAGTGGGATCAATTCAAATCACTATCTAGACTTGGACGATCAACTGCCTCCATAGGTTGGTTACAATTGAAATATGTTATTTTTATTACAAGAATCTAGTGACTCCTCATCACCAGGTTCGTTTTCATTTCATATCAAGTTTGGCCATTTTGACACCTAGGTCACATATGGTTTGCAATTTTGAAAACAAGTCATCTCATATGATAAAATTGAATACATGTACTCAAGGCATACCTTGCCTTAGTAGAGTAGAAGTAAAATATTCATAACTCATAACATTTAACAATAAGTCTTAAAGTCATACTCATAACGAATAAATTATTATTCTTTTGTAAATACATTTCAATGGTTTCATGATGAGACCATGTTCTCAATGGCCTCACCACCTACATACTCGAGGATATAAGAATATAATCTTGATAGTTTGAGTAACCTTGAAAGTGTTTCATAATTAGCTTTTCATACAAGCCCAATTGGGTATCAGTTTTAGTTTTGAATACACATTGTTTTTCGAATGCCTCCCCAGCTATCATCATAGTTGGGTGACTATATTATGAATGTTAATGCGTTCGCAACTGAGACCATAGTCATATGACTGTATTAATCACTTATGATAACAATCATTATAGAGTTATTCCCTGCTCCATTAGAGAGTTCATAAACTCTATCCACATCATTAAATGATGTGAGTTTATCATTCTTTAATAACAAGCCCAACCGATACGGCTTCGTGCACTGGTTATTCTTTACAAAGTAAAAGATGTAAAAAGCATTATAATTGGGTCATGAGACCCTAGCTCAAACATAGAAAGTATTTCATTCTAAAAGACTCAACCTTGTGGCCTTGAGCAAGAAACATAGTCAACACATGGGGCAATCGATGCTCGGCTTCAAAGCCTTGAGCCTAACCACTGATAACATTATAGTATTTCGCTGCCTCGGCCACATGGCCTAGAGTGCAATCTCCAAAATAAGTTTTCAATGTTTATACAATCGGCCATATGGCCTATAGTAATATAAAAAGATTCCATTAAGTTTAAAAATTGACTTAATAGTCATGTGTTCATACATACGACGTTTAACTGGTAATGCTAATTTAGCTATTAAGGCTACGAGCTTGTTCTTGACATGAAGATAATCTTGGTATGCTCGGCCTTAAGGCCTGGAGCCACTATAAGAAATAAAACTTAGAAACCATAATAGCTCAGCTGTATCAACCTCGAGCCACAACTAAGTAAAGATTTTCATAAGTGATGGCACAGCCTCACTGGTCTCGTGCCTCTGAGTTATGACAAATAACTTCATCTTAATAAAGATTATTCATGATCATGGCTATATATATATATATATCGATAACAAAATAGGATTACATCCTTTGTATTACCTGGTTAATGATTTCAATGTAGACGTCGTTCCAGCTTGAGTCTCCTTCAAACTGCACATAGCTTCTAATCCACTTGTGTTTTCTCTATAGCTTTTTCTACCTTGCTCATAACAACCAACCCAGTCTACTATTCCTCGAACAACAAAAACCAAAAACTACATCCCTAGAATATGATCACCCCCAGCTCAATAACCCTCAGCCGACCCTTCACATGCCATCTTGAAAGGTAACTACCTTTCCCACTCAGTCTGTTCTCACAAAAGGGAGCTAAATTCTAGCATCATGCTAGAAAATGGATGAGTTTAAAGCTCTCCATCACTTCACAAATCCGACCAACAACAATTAAATAGCATTCGATTGAAATCAAATAATATGATAAAAGAGATAATAACAATATTATTATTATGGAAATTTAACTTATAATAGGGATTTTAATCCTTACTAAAGGATTAAAACTGAATAATAGAAAGCACAAAAGAATCACATCTAGATCGTCGATTGTCGGGTCGAGTAAATCTCCTCTTATTCGACTATCATCCTTAGTCGAAAGACTAAGGAACAATATCCTTGAGAACAAAAGATTACGAGAGACTTCCTTGTCTCTCTACAAGATTGTCCCTCGACTCGAGATGATGCTTCGAGAACATCATCTGGTCTTTATGACTAGTCTAAATGGCATCAAAGACATAACAACTTACAGAGGACATGAAAACTAAGAAAAGAGGCATGACACATGTCAACTTACGAATGGAGTTTAGAAGGACATAAACATCGATACTCAGATGGTTATTCAACCCTTTACTTTCACAACGTCTAACCATTCCTCCAGGATGATACTCTCCTTCCTTCTTCGAAAGACATTCATTTTCCTATTCACATTCAGGACCACAAGATCATGATCATTGTATCCTTATCATGTGTCATAACATAATTTAATCAATTTATAAAACAAATTATCATCAATAAATATTTCATAATCAAGGGTTAAATCAGATATTTCCACAATATCAAATCAACTAACTATGTCTAATTCTCTTGATTATCATACTAAGTTAATGATTAAGTCTAGCTATAAGTTGGGGATGTAACATTGTTCCTACACATATGTTTTTCATGAATTACAAATTAGTTAGTTTGTGTTATCCTAGAACAACATCACAAAATTGGAAGATAACCTAATGCATAAGGGTGAATGCAAGATCATGATGGGCCAAGTAGTGGCAATGAAGGAAAAAACCATGTGAAAGTGTTAGCCAAAATCACAAAAATCTTTTTAGGGTCATAAATGTTCATCATCTTTTGGCTTGGTAAGATAAAAGGAAATGAATATTAGTTTTTAGAAAATGGATATCTATTTTTGAAAATAGATATCGATTTTTGTTTTCAAAATCCCCCCCCCCAACCAAAATTGCATTGAATTACATGGGGAATAAACATATATCTATTTTAAAATGGATATCTATTTCCTCAAAATGGATATCCCTTTTGTTTTCAAAAAATTGCCCCCTAAAACTTGCCACAAGATTGCATGGGAATTAGGCTTGGGAATCCCAAAACTACCTTTTCCATGCAAATCACAAGTTGGGGGTCTTTGTAGGTTTTCCTCGACTTCACCCTTTATGCCGATGGAATTTTCTTAATTCAAATTTGATAAAAAAAAATTGTATAGAAAATTCTCAGGATTTTAAAAATCAATATATTTCCTATTATAGTTTTTTTTTTTTTGATTGGTAAGATTATGTATTATATTGAAATTCAAAATAAACTGTTTACATATATCAGGCCCCACAGGCTTAAACCAATCTGCACCACCCTTCCTGAAGAGCAAAATGACCATTTAGGTCTACAATCAGCATATATTCCCTATTATAGTTTTAATAGGTAATTATTATTAATTTTCTAGACATACACTATACCTAAATTCCTTATTGATATACATATTGAAAACATCAATAACATTCAAATCAATTATCCTTTCTCAAATTTAAAAGATTCATCACACTTTAGGTTTCATTGGTTGTGTGCATTTTAAAAAATGAATTTTATTTTTTGACCAAGTTAGGTTGGCCATTTCTTTTTCTCATTTTAAAAAGGTTGCAATAAAAAATTCATAACTAATTATTTAATTACAAAAAATTCACAAAAATATGCATCACAGCTACTCATGTGTCATTTATTTATATCCAAAAATTTAAAAATATTTTTTTCATACTTTGGCAGGCTAGAATGACACCTACTTTTTTTCTAAAAAAATTAGCAGTGCCTCATTGAAATATCTCCTTTTTTTCTAATTAACTTGGGTTACACACCTAAGGGCTACAAAGAAAATGAGCCATGAAGCATAGATTATATTAGCTACGAGCTCATTAGATCCATCTAATATAAATTTTATCCATCCTAATATTATCATCAGAAGACTTAACCAGTCTTGTCATAAACAAATTGAAACCATTCCCAACATATATTTTCAACTTAAAAACCAAACAATTCCAATAACCTACTTAGCATCAAACATATATCAATCCAATGATTATGATACTCAAAAACATCCCACTCCCCTTTAATGCACTAGAAAATTCTTCTATGGACCAAAGGATCTTAGGGATATCTGATGCTTGTACTATGAGGAATTCTTCTTCCTCCTAATCTCAATCCACTCTTCCCCTAAAACATATATCTAGACTTATCTTTGAAGATTTTTGAAGGCATTAACTCCTCTTTCTAGGAAGCTTAACCTTTGAAACTATGAGGAGCTTTATCTAGATCAATACAACAAGGATGTACTCCAGAGACCACTAAAAAGTCTCAAAACACCCCATGATTATAATAAAAAGAGGAGCCAATAGTATCATTGGTCACACCATTCAAAACAATTATGTGATGGTGAGGTTCTTCTCTAGCCCACCATGTGGGAGTAAGAGGAGCCTTTAATTATTTTGAATCTCAATAAGATTATAATGCCTCTTGAGTGCATTTGGAAGCTATATGACCATGAGTATTGTTATAAATGAAGGCAACAACTAACCAAATGGAAATCTGATTACAATATGTTTATGATCTTAAAGTTGTGTAATATGAATAGAGATTGCAAATGGAAATGAAATTACAACACAGGATTAAACACCATATAAGAATAAACCACATAACACAATATGTAACGTGGAAAAAACCCTTTTGGGTAAAAAACTCCACCAAGAAAAGAGGCTTCAAGTTGTATTATCTTCAAATCTGAGATACAATACATGCACTTCCTCTGTCTCTTCAACCTTCAATCTGACAGAACTTGTGTACAAAAACTTATGAGATCTAAGATATGTATAACACATACAAGGCATTGTATTTATAGAGGTTTTACAATCCCCAAACTGGTGTCCACTTTCTCTCTCCTTGGATACTCCAACATGCAACACTAAATGACCTCTTACAAGATCATGCCACTTGTCAATAGTTGTTAGTGTAGGTTTTTATTTCCTAGTTGGGTTATTTATTTTCCCTTTATTCCTAGGTTTTTCCTAAACTTTTATTAACCTTGCATAGGTCAATAAAGCATGTCTTATTAGGTGAGTGTAGGGCTTAAATTTGACAGTTGTATAGTTGTATTTAGGTATTTTTGTTGTAAAATACAATCCAAATTTTAAAAAGACTATATCATATGAAAGGAGATATTTTGGACAAACTGTCAAAATTTATATAGGATTATGACAATATATATATTTAATTTTTATATGATTTATTTATACTAAGGAATGTCATAGTATTTGAAGGGTACTATTGAATAGATAATTGTCATAAAAAAATTGCTTGACAAGCAAGGTTGACTGTCAAATTTAAGCCTTGGGTGAGTGGATTATGAGGTGTCACCTTCCTACATGTGAGCAACCATTAGCTATCTTGGGAAGATACTTTTCTATCTTTATTCTGATAGATGGTTGCTCCTCATTGGTCAATGTTGCCACCTCCTCCCTCTCCCTGGTCTATATAAGCATGCTACCTAGCTTGTATTTCGTATCCTTTGCTTTTGCATCCTCTTAATGCTATTTTTCTTCTAGCATTTGCATTACTCTGTTGGAGACTATATCTATGCTGCTATTTTGATTTCATATCATTTGCATTCATAGTTTAGATATCTATTCTTTTGCACTAGTTTTCTGGGTTAATCATCTTTTCATATTCTAACATGGTATCAAATCATTTCTATGTGCAAGAGTAAATTTTAGTTTCCATATTTGAGAGATTCAGGGGAGCTAATAAAATTTTGTTACAAAACTTTGTTACGGGTTTTTGAAAAACCTGGTATGCTCTTCTCTTGTATCTTCGGATGATCTAAAGAATCAAAAAGTTTGAAGGAAACATTTTAATCTCTAGGGTTTGCATATGTGTTTTGTGAGATCTGGGTGATTGCATCATTTTTGGTTATACTAGCGACATTTATGGCTGTTCCAATGCATCCAAGAGGCTCAAGAAAGTCAAGGTTGGATTTCATTTCACTGAAATCAAAGATCATTTGACACAGTTGCTGCAGAATTGGGGTTTCAAGCTCAGATTTGGAAAACAACTTTTAATCAAGCATTTTCAGGCCAAAAGGACCTTGCTATTGTGTCAAGGAGGCCTTGCAGGTGAATTTTGATATATAATTTGCCTAGTTTCAGTGTTGGGAGTCCGAAAGGCAAAAAATTTTGCCATAGGCCATTTTTGGCCTTAGAACACGTTTTTCAGTGCAATTTTTTCTTAGTTTTAAAATTTTCAAAAAAAGGCAAAAAAAACAATAAATAATAAAATCAAAAATTAAAAATTAAAAAAACTTATACACAGATCTTTCTAGAAAAAAATTGTTCACTTATGTATATCCTAAAAAAGCATATTTACATCTAAAATTCAAGTATCCTATTATTTTTTAATAATAGAAACTAATCAAAAATAAACAAGAGATCAACAAAGGTGACCCTAGAAGCACTACAATAGTTACTCCTTGAAATACAATGCTACCCATGAAGAACTTTTCCCTACAAAGCAATTTTCATATTAATGATCTTTCGTAGATATCTATGTACAAACATGCAAGTAATTTCCTAACATGGACACACTAATATTGTCACTAGAGAATTAGTAGACATTTAGCTACATAAATTTGGCCGAAAGGCTCGCTACAGAAATTGAGACAATTTATAACCAAATGAACAAGACATACCTGTCAAAATGATCAAACATGTCTTCCTAGTACTTAATAGTTAACCATTTAGTACACTTGGATCAAATCAGATCTAGAAAGACCACCATTCCTTGAAATGATTATGAGTTAGTTGAAGAAATGATGAGAAGAAATAATCCTTAGAGAAAACATTTTAAAATTTACATGATTGGAAAGGAAACCCAATGATGGACAATTTAGATCTTGATCCATGTAGATGGATTAAATGGTTAGAATTAAAAGGACAAGGATTGAGGGTGATGTGGATTATTAAATTAGAAGGCATGTTAAGGAGATTAATTAGTTTTAATCAATTAAATAATCGTGGATTAATTAATTGATTAAGTTGGAGGAATTGGGAACTAAGGTTATTTAATTAAGTTGGTTTAATTAATTAACCTTAGGGAGGAATGGAAATAATTAATTGCAAAGGGTAATTAATTAATTAATAATTAGTGATTAATTAATTAATTAATGATTAATTAGGAAGGCAATTTAAATGTGAGGATAATTAATTAAATAATTTCTTATTTAATTAATTTGTGTGAAATTAGTAAGATGGATATTAGTGGTGAATTTGGGGTGTCTACATGCACAAAAACCAAAGGATAAACATGATTTATCATGGCAACCAGAACAAACAAAGGAAATTACTAAAAAGGACATAGTAATATAAATAATAGACAAAGAACAAACTGACAAGGGACTTATTAGAGAAGGAATAGAGATTGAGGTTAGTCTCGAAAAAGAAACCAAGGAAGAACAACAAGAAGAGAGACAAGTAGAGGAAGAAATAACATAAGGAAAAGAAGTAGAAACACAAGAAATAGGAAGGGCATACACACAATCGATCACATCGCTAAAACAACTGACAAGTGGCTCAATAAGTAAAATAAAGGAATATTTGGCCATACAAAAGAAAACAACATCAACATTGATATTAAGTCCAAGTATACTTATGCATACTCCTATAGGACCCCAAATTGATTTCACCCAAATATCACCATTCAAAAAATAGAATTAGGGGATGCATTTAATAGTATTCCAAAGCATGATTTGATGCATAAGAATATGGCACTAGAGGAATCCATAGATAAGATGCTTCAAATTATACAACAAAATCAGTTGCAAATACAACTAGACTCATCAGCAACAACAATAATCTAACTGGAGGGAGCAATAGAAGGGTTGTTGAATCAAATAAGTTGTTTGGAGTGGGAAAAACAAACTCTTAATAGAAAAATAATTATGGAATATGAAAGGGAAAATTTAATCCATTCACAAAAAAAAATGGAAGAACTATCAAAAGCATTTGGACCAACAAATAAAGAATTTAGAAGTTTCTTGTGGCAATGTATCTACCCTACACTATCCCAAATTCTATAGATCTCAATAAGTTATAACTTTATGGATGATTTGGATGGGTCACAACATTAACATATGAGAAACCTTATACTACAACATAGCTAGTTAAGGCAACAAAGGATGAAATCAATAGCTCAAATGAAAGAATTGGAGGTTTAAGTAAACTTCTACTTGTCTTTTATTGTCCAAGATTCTCCACGACATCAAATAGGTGGTACCCACACTAACAAATCTAGCTACCATCACTACCACTTAAAGATCCTATAATGAGTTTTCAGTTTAGGTACAAAGAGTACAATACATGGTGTTGACTTGGGAAAATGCATATGAGAAAATTAAGACATTGTATAAACATCTATTGCTATGATCCAGGATTGGTGAGAATAATTTTGATAACAGAGTCTCTTCTTTTTGGTTAGAGGAAGTTGTCTTAAGGACAAAAAGGATTGGGCCCTATGAGGATGTTGGCAGGCCAAGAACTAGAAATAGAAGAATAGACATCAGAAGCCCATTATAGTAGAAAAATGGAATCATGGTGTACCTCTTGGAGAATATAAAGGCACACAAATACACATAAGGACATGCCCCTACATTAGGAGAATGCTACATAAGCATACAATCTTACCGTAATGGAAGAGGTGGATATAGTGTATAGATGCGTATATGTGCAAATGTATATGTATATGTAACAGATCCTACCCAAGTATGTGTGATGTGTATATCTATGATTGCAATGATGAATGTAATTTTATATGAAGAGTAAATAATATGAATATATGAGCATACTTACCTTATTGTTTCTATATATGTGTAAATTTGTGTTAATCTTTATGTTATGCATATGCTATCTACTACACTATATTTTAATTTCTTTCTTATTAAATCACCCTAAGGTTACTTTATCTGACATAAATAATCTATACCTTGGGCTTGCATTTTATTGTGAACTTCACTAATTCAAATACAATACAAACACTAGCTATCATCATTGATTGCAATATAACAACAATCTATCATACATCAACACATCAAATCAAAGGAGCTAAACATATTTTACCTCCTTTTTCTATATATCAAACTCAACTATTTATATTTTAGTTTTGATTTCATTTATTATTTGATTGTTAAATTAGACCTAAATAAACTATAAAGTAAACAATATAAATATCCATATTTTCTCTACATAACCACTTTTTTTGTTCTCTCTTTCTTTCAATGTAACTATATTTTTTCCATTAAGAACAATCATCATCTAGTGATGGAGCTAGGAGGGTCCTGGAATCTTGGTGCATCCTACAAAAGGGGGGTCTGGATAGCTTCATTAAGAGGGTTAAAGGCCATGATTTAGTGCTCTCTGTGGAGTTTTCCAAGGCTTGGAAAGATAGGAGGGTGTTATTAAGGGGTATGTCAATGGAGGTCTCTAAAGACTACATTATAGAAATCATAGGTATGGCCATGGATGGTTTAAAAGTCTTCAAATACAAAAGGTGTACACAATTTAAAAGTAATAGATTTTATAAGAAAGGTGAGATCATAGAACACTCTTAGGATAATGATGGAATAATCAGGGAAAATATTCCAAGGCCTTGGGATGAGGTTAGCTTGTAAATTATCAAGTACATCACCTTGAAAGGGAAAATACACCACCTTAGAAGGGAAGTACTCTTGGGCTTTACTTCTACCACTTCTCACTCCTTAACCACTTCAAGCATGATAGGCTACTAAGTATTCCACTTTTATTCTCTATTCTTTTGAATGAACTATGTTGGATGTGCATGTGAGGAAGCTTCAAGTTCCTATTCATTAGGCTAGAGATATGCTGCTTTTCTAGGGTGCATTTCCTAATATCTCCCTTACTATCATGGACAAGGAGGTTAATCCTTAAATGGAAATCACAAGGGGATTAAGAAAGGTGATATCCATGTTCCTAATACTAGAAGAAAAAAGGATGGCCTAGGACCAAAGAAAATTAGAACTATCATTCCATTGAAAAAGAATCAAACCTAGAAGGATTTAGAAACTTCACTCTCCCCAAGTGGAAGTTGGTTGGGAAGGTCAATGGAAAAGGAAAAAGGTCCAATTGATGGTCACTCCTAGGTCTAATAAGGTTGTTTTAGGGAAGGGTAAAGCCATTATCAAGAGAAAGGCTCATAGTAAAGCTCCTCCCGTCATTGTTGACATGTCAGAGGAGGTTCCCCCACATAGTGGAGAGGAACCATTTTTGGAGGAGTCATAGGTTAATGTTGATGTGTCAAATGCCAAGAAGGATTCTATTTATACTATCCATTGATAGGAGAAGATGCTAGTGGATGACATGCATAAAAATATCTCTACTCTTTAGGAGGAATCAACATTCCATAAGAACATTCTCAGCTAGTGTATGAATTCTAGGGGGTCTCAGGTGGGCCAGGAGATGATAGTGTTACACATATGGTTCCTAAGGTTTCCATTGATGTCAACACTATCACAAGGTTGTCATTAATGTTCATGGTTGGATGTCATGTTGAATGTGGTTACTCAAGTTCATGGTTGCATGTCATGTCCTATCCAACAAAAAATATATAGTTCATGGTTGGATGTCATGTTGAATGTGGTTACTAAAGTTCATGGTTGGATGTCATGTCCTATCCAAAAGAAAAGATATAGTTCATGGTTGGATGTCATGTTGAATACAATGTGGTTATTGAAGCTCATGGTTGGATGTCATGCCTTGATTAGTGCAGAGTTGAGTATGAAGTCATAATAAGATGGGAATTAGAAGCATCAAGAAGAGGCATTAATATGGCAATTAGAAGCACTAAGATGATCAGATGTGTTGATGATGTTGAGAATATGTTCTAGTGGCTTGAAGCATATTGTATGATCTCTCCTAATGTTCCTAAGAATGTATGTACTGATACAAAGATGGTTTGACCTCCGGAAGTTGGTGATAGTCTCTACTTTAGGATGACTGCCTTTAAAGTCTACTGTCTGGGAGATTGCTCCGCATTGTCATTATTTTAATGTTTCACCTTTGTGGATTCAAAGATAGCTTTATGTAGTGTTAGAGCATTTATGTTCCAAGCTTCATGGTGTTTGGATTACCGGAAGGGTGTTTTATAGTTGATAGTGTGAAGACAATGTTGTTTATATGAAGGTGTTCTTAGTTGGGTAATGGAATGCTCTGCATTCCTCCACACTTTTAGTTATGGCTATGTGGTTTTGGAACTGTGTTCAAAGTGCAGTGAAGGTGATAATTCCAAAGTTTCATATCATTCTTCCTTCCGCTATGAAAGTTATGCATGATAGAGTACCAACATGTATTCTGGCACAGTAAAGTGGTGTTGAAGGCCTGTTGGAATGCTTTGCATTCCTCCAAATGTGAATGTTTTCCTTTGAGGTTTTGTGGACATTTTTATGGATGTGAATTACATGATTTCTTGCAGTTTCAAGTTTCTTGGTGGTCCACAAGATCAATTTTTCAATGACAGTATGTTGCAGAGTGTTCCAGATGACTTGTTGTTCTCAGAATTCATGGTTGAAGATGTATGGCACAAAATATTTGATGTGCAAAGCTAAAATAATGTTTGGAGATATTGTATGAGTCCTATAGACTCATCTGGAATATTTTCATGAAGATCTTTCTTGTTTTAAGTACCGCACAATATTTTCAAGTTGTTGTGGCCATTATGCCTCAAGTTTCATGTCTTAGCTTAAGACTGTCCTATTTTCAAATGAGTAGAGTGTGCGGAGGTAATTCCTTGATGTTTGATGTTTGATGCAGTGAACTATGTTTTGGACCTGGTTAAGCAAGTGTTGATGTCTGCAAGGCATGGGTCTTTTGCTGGTGTAGTGTGTAGTCTTGTCTGGGACTTGTCCTCCACACGTTTCATGTTGTGTGTTGTTTGGCTGACTTGTAAATGTATTTTTCATGTTGTCTCTAGCTAACAAGTAATGTAATCAATGTAGTATCATGTATAAATTGTAAATCAAATTGATTTGAAGCGAGTGTGATTTCAATGTGAATGATAAGGTTCGCAAGCAAGAAAAGGGAGCAGAATGAATGTATTATGATGTGTGACTGAAGGAGAAAGAGCAAAAGGTGTAGAAGTTGTCCTAATTCATCTTGAAGACATTTTTGTGATAGGAAGGAAGTGAAGAGTGTGCCTACTTGATTCAATCATCAGAAGAAAATTTTTAATCATCAAAGGTGTGAATTTCAATGTCAGTTTTTAGATAGTAGGACTGTCATACGGTAATCTTTTATGAGTTTGCTCTCAATTCAAGGAGTAGTTGCTTCCTTGGGTTGCAGCTCTAAAACAAAGTCTACAGGGAGTTGTAGCTTCCTTGGGAGTGACCCTAAAGCCTTTCTTCAAAGAGTAGTAATTTCCTTGGGTTGTAGCCCTAAACAAAATCAGTAGGGAGTAGTTGCTTCCTTGGGTTGTAGCCCTAAAACAAAGTTGTAATTTTGAGCTTCATATATTGTGAGTTAATCCTCACCGTGGTTTTTCCCTTCTTGGGTTTTCCATTTATATCTAGTGTTATGTGTTGATGTGCATTGTGTTGATCTTTCATGTTTATGTTGATGTTGTAATGTTTAAGTGTTAATTTGCTCTAGAGAATCTAAAGTTTGTTTAGATATTGATTCACCCCCCCTCTTAGTATCTTGTTGTGTTCAATAGATAGGGTAGAAGATGTTTATGGGGGATCTTTGTAGATTCTAATTCTTAGGATTTAAATTAGGAATTCAAACTGTTGAGGGAGGAGTTCATGGGTGTGAAGGTAGAAAAGGATAAGATGGAGATGGTCTTAGCCTCTCTCAACAAAAACTTGAGTAATATCATCAAGTTCAGCATCACGACCATGAATAACCATTTTGGTGTAATGTCATAAAATGTGTACACTAGCATTTTACACTTATTTTAGCAACTGGGTGGACCTAAATTATTTACACCTATTAGTTAAGACCTATTTTAACACCTTTTTTAGCATTAAACATGTATTTCTTGAGCTCGATGCACAAAACCCAGAAAACTAATTATAAGGTGGGACTAATAGAAATTTAAGTGCCTTATCCCGAGAGTTTGCGGATAAAGGACCAGGGCACCCAAGCACCCTTGTCCCCTTTTTATCCTTGGCCTAAATAATGTCTTGTTGGCTTGGGACCTCTTAAACGATTCTCAATGTTGGCCTCATGTGGTTTAATTCTCTGGAAATCAACGAGAATGCATATAAAAGCAAGTTAGTTTATTCATTTAAACATCTCTAAGATCTCTCTAACTTCTTGAAGGATTATTCTTCTCTCTCATGCTCTCTACTCTTCTCTAAAGATCTCTATTGTGGATTATTGTTGCGACACTAACATAAGTATCAATTTTTTAAAATATTTCTATAAAATTTATCAATAGGAGTCCATACACAAGTATCAATAGAAATCAATAATATCTCATCAAAATGGTAAGTTTATAGTTATTAATGATCAATAGGAGGCCATAATATGTTATTAATTACCTCCTAAATACATTTTAAAAATAGGATATGTAAAATGAAAAGTGTACTATCAATTAATTATAGGTAGGGGGTTGAAACAACCAATAATTAACCTCCAACAATAGTTCATCAAAATGTGGCCCTACAAAACTAGATTTCACATTGACATTAACAATTATTTGTTTTTTGCCGATAAGGGCGTGGTTCGGTGGTTAAGTCACTTGGTTGTAGTGGTGGCCACCAAAGTTCAAACCCCCGTTGGGCCAACAAGCTCGCAGGTTTTACGCCTTTTCTGGGCCAACGAGCTCGCAAGTTTGAAGTGTTCTTGCTAGGGGATGAGGTTCCTCGTGTTATGGCCTCACCGGTTCATTGCTCCAGGCAAAAGCATTCGCATGGAGCCGAAGGGCATGTCGCACCAGCGTCACCGGTCACGTTAAAAAGTTTACCAAGCGCATTATCTAAAAAAAAACAATTATTTGTTTTTCAAAGGTAGACAAACCACATATCATTGTCAAGGGATGATCATAAAATCCCCTTAAGCCACTAATAATAGCACTAATCCCCTTAAAATCTACTCATTGTCAAGAGATGATCTAAGAGGATGTAGATGATCTACAACTTGAAATCTACTCATTAATCTCCTTAAGCCACTAATAATAGTCAAATTGATCATTCACATTTGATCAATTTGTATAATGTTAGATGCTTGAAGTTTTTACAAACTTGTTAAAGATATATATATTAAACTTGGTCAACTTAAGACAAAATCATTCCATTAGCATGGTTTATGGACCTAGGAAAGATGACATTGATTAAGGGGATTTAAGAAAATTGCTTAAGGCATGTCCTAAGAGGATGTAGATAGTTTAGGGTTT
This sequence comes from Cunninghamia lanceolata, assembly GCA_027924645.1. Classification (NCBI taxonomy): domain Eukaryota; kingdom Viridiplantae; phylum Streptophyta; class Pinopsida; order Cupressales; family Cupressaceae; genus Cunninghamia; species Cunninghamia lanceolata. The sequence goes on along the minus strand of BSBN01000158.1, from coordinate 5,508,987 downwards.
AGGGTTTAGGGTTTAGGGTTAAATGTTTAAGGTTTAGTGTTTAGGATTTAAGGTTTAGGGTTTAGGGTTTAGGTTAAGGGTTAAGGGTTAAGGGTTTAGGGTTTATGGACCTAGGAAAGATGACATGTGGATTAAGGGGATTTAAGAAAATTGCTTAAGGTCTGTCCTAAGAGGATGTAGATGGTACAACTTGAAATCTACTTATTTTATATCAAGCCACAAAATTTTCAATGCCTTAAACATAAATGAATATAAATTAATAATATCTCGTCAAAATGGTAAGTTTATAGTTATGAATTAACAATAGGAGGCCATCATATGTTATTAATTACCTACTAAATACATTTTAAAAAATAGGATATGTAAAATGAAAAGTCTACTATCAATTAATTATGGATAGGGCGTTGAAACAACCAATAATTAACCTACAACAATAGTTCATCAAAATGTGGCCCTACAAATCTAGGTTTCACATCACATTAACAATTATTTATTTTTCAAAGGTAGACAAACCACATCTCATTGTCAAGGGATGATCATAAAATCCCCTTAAGCTACTAATAATAGCACTAATCCCCTTGAAATCTACTCATTGTATGATCTAAGAGGATGTAGATAACCTACAACTTGAAATCTACTCATTAATCCCCTTAAGCCACTAATAATAGTCAAATTGATCATTCACATTTGATCATTCCATTAGCATGGTTTATGGACCTAGGAAAGATGACATGGATTAAGGGGATTTAAGAAAATTGATTAAGGCTCATCCTAAGAGGATGTAGATGGTTAAGGATTTAGGGTTTAGGGTTAAGGGTTAAGGGTTTACGGTTTACAGTTTACAGTTAAGGGTTAAGGGTTTAGGGTTACGGGTTTAGGGTTTAGGGTAAATAGGGTTTAGCGTTTAGGGTTTAGGGTTTAGGGGATTTAATAAAATTGCTTAAGGCCCATCCTAAGAGTATTTAGATGGTACAACTTGAAATCTACTCATTAATCCCCTTAAGCCACTAATAATAGTCAAATTGATCATTCACATTTGATCAATTTGTATTATGTTAGATGCTTGAAGTTTTTATAAACTTGTTAAAGATATATATATATATATATATATATATATATATATATATATATATATATATATATATTAAACTTGGTCAACTATGGAAAAAATCATTCCATTAGCATGGTTTATGGACCTAGGAAAGATGACATGTGGATTAAGGGGACTTAATAAAATAGGATTTGACAGGAAACTTCACTATTCCTTGTAAACACTTTAAAGTATGTATCAAGCCACAAAATTTTATATGCCTTAGACATAAATGAGCCTTACACATTTTGTTATAAATTTACCCTTTTTGTGTATGTTTTCAGTTTATTTTTTAGTATGTACATGTATTAAAATTCCATAGTTAGAATCTCTTAAATTTTGAAATTTATATGTATGCTCAAGTTGAATGATGTATGTATGTGTATGTAGAGCCTTTTTTTAAAATGTAGTCATGTACGTTTAATTTAAATATTTCTTGTAAAATTTCTCAACATGTATAATATCTAGTTTTTTTAATATGTTTATTTATAATTTATATATATATATAGAGAGAGAGAGAGAGAGAGAGATTCTTGAAAGTTAATTTTGTAAGTTTGTTTGTATATTTATGTATATGCAGGTTCATAGTTTTTATATCATGGATATTCAGTTTGATTTTAAGGATTTCCTCAATGCACCACCTCCTCCTCCATCACCTGAACACCTTAAGTGACCTCCATCTCCACCTAAAAATTCCCCACCTCCACCTCCAATTGGATTTGATGAGGCTCGCTTGCGAGCTAGAATTAATGAAATTATCAGTTTCATCAAAGAAAAAATCAATGCCATTCGAAATGAACAATTTATACCACCGAGCACTTGATGCAAAATGTTGTGATGTAGGAGCATTCCTGGTCCATGAGTAATCTTGCATCAACAAAAAATATTTGTATTCCTTTTGTTTTCCTTCATTTTTCCACTTCATTTCAATTCAGTTCAACCAGTAGCAGTTTCAACATTTTGTACCGCATTTTGTTGCATTTGCATTTTAGAGCTTACAGAGTAGGACTTAGCATCTAGACATCATCATGCACATCATATCCAAAATTTAGATTATTTGGATCATTTTCTAGAGAGATATTGCTATCAGAAGATCACTTGTTTTCATAGAACAGAGCATTCAGACAACCAGCTGAAGGAGAAGGTTTTCAGACCACTTCTGTGACTTATGGAACTAAATGAAATATCATTCAAGATAATTTGGGATATGGATGACCTTCCCTAAGATCCACACCTTGTTTCATTCATTTGTAGAGGAGTACCAGCTATTTTAGGCTGACCTATTCATTCTTGCATGTTACACCTTCATTGGAGGTTGTAACTTCTTTCTTGGTTGATGTAGAGGAATTCTTGAGCTTAAAGATGATATATAATCATGTCTTAGAGGCATAGGAAGTTAGTTAGATTTAGTGAATCATAATATGATGTTTTAGTCTTAGGATTTGTTCTGGAGAGGCGCTTCAATGCCATATCTTTACTATCTGTAATCAAACCTGTGAGCCCTTGTTTTGTAGCTCGCATGTTGTTGGCATATAAGCATTCTAAATATATGATATATTGAGCATTTGAATCATTCATTTCATTCAATATTTGAGTTTCTTCCATTGTGTTAACTCTTGTTACACGGCCTAGACAATTCATTTTGTGAATCCTCTAACTGTGACTACAACAAGTGGTATCAGAGTGAAGTTTGAATCATTTGGAGGGAAGTTATGAAGGCATTCTATAAGATCTTGTTGTGAACATATCATCGAACTGAGGTAGCCTACTTGTTTTGGTCAACCAATCATCGATTGGGAGGTAGTTGTCACCTTGTAGTCAGATCGTCAAATTTGAGGCAGTTACACTTGATCCTAGGAAGAGATGCCGCCGAGAACAATACCTGTTGTTGGTACTATAGCTAGAAGAATGGATGAGATGATGGAGATGATGGAGCTAATGAAAACAATGAAAGTTTCACTAGATGTTATTAAAGAAGATAGAAGAAGAAGCTTAACACCTAGACCTAATGGTGAAAGTGATGATGAAGAATTTCAATCCGCTGATCAAAATGAAGAAACCCTAGAAGAAGAAGAAGAATCAGACCAAGTGAATATGTTGAGAGTTATTTCTAAGATTGGAAAGACCTAGAGTGGATTACCAAATTATACTATAAATTTGAAATCAGAGGAGTTGATTGACTGGATAAATAATTTGGATGAATACTTTGAATATGAAGAAATTAAAGATCTGGAGAAGGTGAGATTTGCAAAGACTAAGTTGAAAGGACATGCTACTATTTGGTAGAAAGAAGTTTAGTTGGATAGAAATAGAAAAGGCAAAGAAAAGATCATAAAATGGGATAGGATGGTGACAAAGTTGAAGAATCAGTTTATACTTGTTGGATATGAGTTGAAATTGTTGAAGAGATTGCAAAACCTGAGACAAGAGGAGAAATCTGTGAAGGAGTATACTGAAGAATTTCATAAGATGGTCATAAGGACTAGACATAGAGAAGCAAGCAAGGAGAAAGTGGCAAGATACATAAATAGACTAAGAATGAACATTCAAGAAGAACTAAGTTTGGTAAGGATGACAACACTGGAAGATGCATATCAGTTTGCCCTTAAAGTTGAAGAAAATTTGAATAAGAAGCATGAGTAGAGACAGAGAGGTAAAGGAGGTAAATTTCAAAGAGACAGAACATATTCTATAGGAGAAAGATCATATGCAGAGTAGAACAAACATGATAGCCCGATTAAGAAGGAAGACAAAGATAACAATGCATACTGGAGAGATGACAGAACTTTCTACCATAGAGGAAACCCTAATTCTTATCGGAGTGAAGGATACAGAAGAGAAGGAAGAGGATTTGACAAGAGAACATTCAGAGGTACTTATTTTAAGTGTGGAGGTGGAGGACACATAACATTTGAATGTCATCAAGTATAAGCAAGAAGACAGAGAACTATGGAAGAACAACTTATGTAGAAGAAGAACCTATTGGATCACCTAATTCAGTTGGAAAACCAGAGAAAGGAGAATCATTAGTCATGAGGAGAGCCTTATTCCAAGTAGAGACAAATGAAGAACCATCACAGAGGAAACGTTTGTTCCAAACTAGATGCAAATCAGGAGGTAAATGTTGTAGAGTAATCGTTGATAGTGGTAGTACTGATAATTTGGTTTCAGAGGAGATGGTGACTAAGTTGAACCTAGAGAGATTGAAACACCCTAAGCCCTACAAGATAACATGGATTTAGGATGAACACAAGGTACTAGTGAGTGAACAATGTTTGGTGAAATTTCATATTGGATCTTATCATGATGAAGTATTGTGTGATATTAATTTGATGGATGTATGTCATATATCGTTGGGTAGACTGTGGCAATATGATAGAAAAACTACACATGATGGGAGAAAAAATAGCTACACTATAACATCTAATGGAAAGAGAATCGCATTGATACCTTTGGAAGATGATCCTAAGAGTGAGATGTGTGGACATGCTAGAATCTGTTTGGTAGATGGAAGGAAATTTCTGGATGGATTGAGACATGAGAGTATGTGTTATGCTTTGATTCCTAAGAAGCCTAGAACCCTAATTATAGAGACTGGAGAATCAAATCCAAGGGAGATAACTAAATTGTTGATAGAGTATGAAGACATCATATCAGATAATGTACCTGAGGGATTGCCACCAATCAAAAGTATCAGCCATCATATGGATCTAATACCTGGAGCTAGTTTACCTAACAAAGCAACACACTGGATGACACTAGCAGAGAATGCAGAGATGAATAGACAGTATAAGAGTTATTGAGGAAAGGATTGATCAGAGAAAGCTTAAGACCTTGCGCAGTACCTACAATGCTAACACCAAAGAAAGATGGAGAATGGAGAATGTGTATAGACTCTAGATCAATCAATAAGATCACAGTTAAGTATAGATTTCCATTTCTTGGGATGGATGACATTATGGATTTTTTGAGTGGAGCAAAATATTTTACAAAGACAGACTTGAAGAGTGGATACCATCATATCATAATCAGAGAAGGATATGAATGGAAGACTGCTTTCAAGACAAATGAAGGATTGTATGAGTGGTTAGTGATTCCTTTTGGATTGACAAATGTATTGAGTACTTTCATGAGATTGATGAATGAAGTTCTGAAGAAATTCTTGGGTAAGTTTGTTATTGTGTACTTGGATGATATTCTAATTTTTAATAAGACAAAGGAAGAACATTTGTGGTATATTAGACAAGTATTGCAGAGATTGAGAGAAGTGAAAAGATTGAGAGAAGAGAAATTGTTGATAAACATCAAGAAGTGCAGTTTCATGAAGGAATAATTGGTATATTTGGGATTTGTGATTTGAGCGGAAGGATTGAAGATGGACCCTGAGAAAGTAAGAGCAATTGTTGAATGGCCGACACCTGAGAGCATTGGACAAGTCAAATCATTTCATGAATTAGCTAGTTTTTACTAGAAGTTCATTAGAAATTTTAGTTCAATATGCACACCGATGAAAGAGACAATGAGAGGTGACAAAAAGGACTTTAAGTGGACATCAAGAGCAAATAGAAGTTTTGAATTATTGAAGAAGAAAGTGACAGAGAAACCAGTGTTAGCATTACCAGATTTTAATAAGGTATTTCAAGTAGATTGTGATGCAAGTGGAAATGCAATAGGAGCAGTGTTAAGTCAAGAAGGTAGACCAGTAGCATATTTCAATGAGAAGTTGAACAATGCAAGGAGAAGATATTCAATTTACGATCAAGAGTTCTATACCATAATTCAAGCCTTGAAGAAGTGGAGACATTACGGGTTGCCTAAGGAATTTGTGTTGTATATAGATCATCAAGCTTTACAGTATCTGAACAGTCAAGGGAAGTTAAATCAGAGACATATGACATGGGTAGAGTTCATACAGATTTACACATTTGTACTAAAGCATAGAAGTGGGAAGTCAAACAAAGTTGATGATGCATTAAGTAGAAAAAGGAATTTTCTGACAGAGATGAGAGTTGAAGTATTGGGATTTGAAGAGTTGAAGCACATGTATGAGGAAGATCTTGATTTTACATAACCATGGAAAGCATGCAAAGAACCTATTGTGATAGATAGAAGTAAGTGGTTGGATTATTTCATTTAGGAGGATATGTTGTTCAAAGGAAATTAGTTATGCATACCTAGGAGTTCAATGAGGGATAATTTGATAAAAGAGAAACATAGTGGTGGATTAGTAAGACATTCTTGAATTAACAAGATAGTAGCTTTAGAAAGTGAACATTACTTTTGGCTTTAGATATATAGGAATGTAAGGAAGTTTGTGCAGAGTTGTAGAGTATGTCAAGTTGCAAAAGGGAGTAGTTAGAATACTGGTTTGTACAAATCTTTGATAGTATCAAAGAGGCCTTGGGAAGACATAAGCATGGATTTCATATTAGGATTGCCAAAGACACAGAGAGGACTTGATTCTATATTTGTAGTGGTGGATAGATTTTCAAATATGGCACATTTCATACCTTGTAAGAAGACAATTGATGCAGTACATGTTGCTGACCTATTTTCAAGGAGATTATGAGATTGCAAGGATTACCTAAGAGCATAATTTTAGACAAAGATACAAGATTCATTGGATACTTTTGGAGGACATTGTGGAAGAAGATGAAGACATATCTAAATTTCAATTCAACATTTCATCCATAGATAGATGGACAGACAGAGGTGGTAAATAGGAGTTTGGGAAACTTGTTGAGACGTTTGGTTGGAGAGAAGGTAGGAAATTGGGATCTAATTCTATCACAAGTAGAGTTTGCATATAATAATTTAGTGAATAGAAGTACAGGAAAGACACCTTTTGACATTGTAACCAAAGTAAACCCTAGATGAGTAGCAGAGTTGAGAGACATCAGCATAGAGAATAAGAGAAGTGCAAAGGTAGAATGATTTGCAAAACACGTGAAGACAATACATAACCAGATTAAGAAGCATTTGGAGGAGATGAACTATAAGTATAAGGAGCAAGTAGATGAGAGGAGAAGACACAAAGAATTTTTAGTTGGAGATGAAGTGATGGTGTATCTGAGAAAAGAAAGATTCCCAGTGGGAACATATAACAAGCTGAAGATGAAGAAGTTTGGACCATGTAGGATACTCAGGAAAATTTATTCTAGAAATGCATATGAAGTGGAGCTACCAGAGACATTGGGAAAATCACCTATTTTCAACATTGCAGACTTACATCAGTATTATGAAGGAGAATCCAGTGACAACATTGAAGATGACTTGAAGAATCAGTTACCACAGCAAAAATTGGAGCAGATTGAAGACATCTTGGACAATAGAATTGGATGCAGTACTAAAGACAAGCAATACAAAGAATATCTAGTCAAGTGGAAAGGTAGACCAGAAGAAGATTCATCTTGGATTTCTCAGGCTGAGGTAGATCATCTTGGTTTTCCTCTAGCCCTAGCAAAGTGAGGGACTCACTTTTTTAACAACCTTGGGTGTCTGATGCAGTAGCATCCCTGGTTCATGAGCAATCTTGCATCAACCAAAAATATTTGCATTCCTTTTGTTTTCTTTCATTTTTCTAGTTCAATTAGTAGCAGTTTTAGCATTTTGTACCATATTTGCATTTTAGAGCTTGCAGAGCAAAACTTAGCATATAGACATCTTTATGCACATCATATCCAAAATTTAGATCATTTGGATCAGTTTCCAGAGAGATATCGCTATCAAAACATCACCTATTTTCATATAACAGAGCATTCAAATAGCCAACTGAAGGAGAAGGTTTCTGAACCACTTCCATGACTTTTGGAGCTAAATGAAATATCATTCAAGATAATTTGGGACTTCGCCAACCTTCCCTGAGATCCACACTTTGTTTCATTCATTTGCGGAGGAGTACCAATTGGTTTAGGCCGACCTATTCATTCCTACATGTTACACCTTTATTCGAGATTATAACTTCTCTCTTGGTCAACGCAGAGGAATTCTTGACCTTGAAGATGATATATAATCATGGCTTAGAGGCATAGGAAGTTAGTTTAAGTTAGAGAATCATAATATGATGTTTTAGTCTTAGGATTTGTTCTGGAGAGGCACTTCAATGCCATATCTTTACTATCTGTAATCAGGCCTGTGAGCCCTTGTTTTGTAGCCCGCATATTGCCAACATATAAGCATTCTAAATATATGATATATTGAGCATTTGAATCATTCATTGCATTCAATATTTGAGTTGCTTCAGTTGTGTTGACTCTTGTTGCACGGGCCTAGATAGTTCATTCTGTGAACCCTCCAACTGTGACTGCACCACGTTGTAGATTCTGTTCGGTCCATTGATTCTGACTTAGACAGTTTTAGATTATGGAGAGAGGAGAGGCACCAGTTTTATTCTAATGGCCTCTCTTATAAAGATATCATGGATTTGAAAATCACAAAAGCCCATTTAGCTAAATATTTGAGGCACCCCATCACTAATGAACCAATTCCCCCAAACAAGAAAAGAATATTAATTAGGTGGTGTAGACATGCAGAGATGTCTGCCAATTTTGGGGATTAATGGTGGATGGTATTTGATTATCCACCTCATGCAAATTGTGAGGCTCCTCTATATTTTTTTGAGAAATTTATATGCAGAGTTTGTGATGAATAGGAAACCCAAATATTTTGATTTCAGATCATTCTACGGTGTTGGTGGCGGCATGCCACAACAAAGGTTAGGGGAACAGGTTGATCCCCAATGACTTGTGCCTACTCAACCTCTTGTCAACCCTCCTTTTGTTGCCATTCCTGCACCCATCCAACATCATGCGGTGGTATCTGTACTAGGAGCATTGAGTGCACTCTCGGATAGCCTCGATGAGAAGACTTCTAAGATGGTAGCTGGGGCTAGTGGGAAAGACTGTGGAGGAGCTAATGATGGAGCTGGTCCTAGTACCACTCCACATGTGTCGATGCCTCATATGTGTACGAGTTGTAATCAGTTATGTTATGGACCTGATCAGGCAGCACCCACTTCAGCTACATGTGGAGCATCTGATGATATCAGTTCATTTGTTGATTTTCTAATTGCTGAGGATCATCCCACTAATCATTTGACACAGGTATATATATAGGTACAAATGTTGAATTTATAACAATTTTAAGCACGTGTTTTTAATGAACATATAGATCGATTAAATTGTAATATTTTAACAATCAAATTGTTTGGCGTATATGATGGCCACAGGCACAACGAGTTCTTTTGATCAATTTTGTTTTGCATCGATGCATGTTCATGTCGGCCACCCTTTTGGGGTATTTTGATTGATTGATTATATATATATATATATATATATATATATATATATATATATATATATATATATATATAATGTTAACTTGATTTTAATTTGTAATTCAGTCCTGAACATGTGTTAAATATTTAAATGATGGTTCAGGGAAGTAATCCAACTTCCACATCGGATCCTCTAGAGGGTGTGTCGAGTGCTCCTCCATTGTCGGTCATCTCACATGAGCCACTCGTATGTATATTGTTTTAAAAAATTATACTTAGATTTTTGTATTTTGAATTCACTAAATCAAATGTGCATGTACTTATATTAAAAATTTATGTCTATGTAGGTTGACACAACAATGAGGATGGGTATTGCAGCACACCTGGATGATCCAAGTCAATTTCAGGAATTTGTTGCATTTCAAGTTGTTGAAAAAATTATCTGTGTACATATGTAGGTCTTTTAAATAGATTAAAACAAATTTTGGGTGTACAAGTGAATATATATGTTTTAACCTAATTTGTACACGTGTTTTATAAATGACCTTGTAGGACCTTGTTAGTGACACGTTTCATCCTACTGATGTCATACCACCTATAACAACACATGCAGAGCAGGACGACAGAGGAGATGAGCAACCTCATATAGTATAATTTAAAATTTAGATTATATTTAAATTTAATTATAATATACATTGTGAACATAAAGTACATTTCAATAGAATATATGTTGACATGTATTAAATTTTTTTTCTTCTATAGCATGAGACAGGTCATGTAGCAAAGCATGCAGAGCAAGTTATCATAGGAGATGAGCAGCGTAATACGGTATTTTTTATGATTTTATAAATTAAAATGAATTAAATTATCATTTTTAAACATTTTAAATTTGATTTCAAGTTTCTTTCTCTTGTTCAGACTAATTTAGATCATCCTAGTCCGCGTGGAGTGAAGACGTCTCTTGATTATAGGGATGATAGGAGTTAGACATATATATGTTTTAGTACATTTCATGTTTTAGTACATTCCATGGACTTTATATATGTTTCAGTACATGTTGCATACATACTCTTTATACATGTTTCAGTATTTCAGTATTTCATGAACTCTATATGTACATATTTCTGTATTTTAGTATTTCACATGTGGACTAGATCTATATATATGTTTTAGTATTTTCATGGACTTTATATATTGTTTCATAGACTATATATATTGTTTCATGGACTTTATTAATTTCAATATTTTATGGACTATTGTTGTACATTTACACATGTACATTTATGCATTTTTAACTTGAACAAATTAATTTTCCTTATGAGACCATATTTTATTTACAATAATGTTATCTAAGGTTCTTATAGTTAGATTTATGAAATTTAATTACTTATAACTTAGTGATAACAATAATAAAATATTCACAAGTTAGCAAAAACATAAGCATTTCAAATATTTTTACTTTACAAATTTGATCCATGTAGTCAAAACATTCGATAGTATTAGAATAGGAATAGGGAATTATACAAATGTGAAGCACATGTTATATATCAATAATTTTGATGCTATACATGTATTACTTTTGATGCTATTCAAGATCATGAAAATCAACAATATACAAGAATTCAAAATTTGCTTAAGGGGATCAAAGAATTCAAAGTATGTCTCATGTTCAATCACGATTGATATAATTAATTAGGATATATATGAATTAAGGGGTCCTAGGAGAAATGATGGCTTAAGGGGTCCTCATAGGATGGCTTAAGGGGTCCTAATAGGACGTCTTAAGGGGATCAAAAAATTCAAAGTATGTCTCATGTTCAATCACAATTTATATAATTAATTAGAATATATATAAATTTGGTGAAGTTGCCCAAGGTAACCAAATTTAACAGTAATATACATGACAAAGTGATTATGAGAAATGATGGTTTAAGGGGTCCTCGTAGGATGGCTTAAGGGGTCCTAACAGGACGTCTTAAGGGGATCAAAGAATTCAAAGTATGTCTCATGTTCAATCACAATTGATATAATTAATTAGAATAAATATAAATTTGGTGAAGTTGCCCAAGAAAACCAACTTTATCATTAATATACATTACAAATTGATTATACATTCAAATTTTAATAAGTTTCAAAGTAGGAAAATATGCACATAACGAACAAAATATATCAAATATTGATTTTTATATATAAAAGTGTAGAGTGATTGTGTTTTGGCATATATGTTAATGGGATGTTAGGTGATGATGCTTTAAGTATCCACTCCAAAGACTAAGCGCAAGCAAGTGCCCCCAGTATGGGATGAATTTATTATGAACAATGATGGATTAGATGACCTAGGTCTAGATGAATGATGGACAAATTGATACTTCAACTCCAACAATTTTCAAAACCATGATAGGAGTAAGCATGGGGGTGGAAAAGGGAATGATCTTATTATGGATGGATGGACTGATTATGATATAGGTGAAGTATATTAGGAAACAGATGAAGCTTATTATGGGATAGATGGTATGAAAAACAAATACCGAATAGATGGTAAGAGTTGGTTCTACACATAGTGCATGTTTGTCAGGTTTTCACTATGGTACTTATCCAAGGCGCCTGTTTACCAGGTTTTCACCAGAGGACGGATTATTTATCTTTACTATTTTGATTTGATTTTTTATTTTTTATTTGTATGGGATACTCCAAGGATCAAGCATAAAATCTCTTCAGATGAACATTGTTGATGGGTCATCCAAAGGAATGCCTTCAGGTGTTGAGAGAGTATAAGCTCCTGATCCATAGACTGATGTAATCACAAAAGGTCCTAGCCAATTTGGTTCAAATTTGTCTTTCTTTTCACGATCCTATTGATTCTTCTGATTCTCTTTAAGGACAAGGTCTCCTACTTGGAACCTTCTTTCTCTGATCCTTTTATTGTAGCTACGGCGAAGACAGTTTTGATAAACTTGAAGATGATTGAGGGTTGTAAGGTGTCTTTCATCTAGTAGCTCTAAATCATTTAGTCTAGGTATTATGTATTCCTCATCAGAAATGATATGCTGCAGTGACACTCTCAATGATGGGATCTCGACCTCAAATGGTAAAACAGCTTCGGTGCCATATATAAGAGCATAGGGTGTAGCACCAATGGGACTTCTGACACTTGGTTGATAGGCCCACAAGGCAGGATTAAGTTTTAGATGCCAATCATGACTAACTTCATTGATTGTCTTTTTAAGGATTTTAATAATAGTTTTGTTAGAAGCCTCAGCTCGGTCGTTACTCTAGGGATAGTAAGGTGTAGAAAACCTGTGTTAGATATGGAATTTGCTGCATAGGCCATGACTTCTTGGTTCTTAAAAGGACGTCCATTATCAGTAACAATGGCTTGTGGAACTCCATATCGGCAAATGATGTAATGAAGGATAAATTTGGATATTTGTTTGCTGGTGATGTAAGTCATTAGTATGGCTTCAACCCACTTTGTAAAATACTCCATGGTGGTAATGATTAGAAATAACATCTCTAGAGGAGGAAGTAGAAGGTACCTCAGAGAAAGAAGCTTTGAGAACAATAGGCTCTACTTTCTTGGAACCGTTGGTCGCATGCCTTGATAGAATATATTTAGGAGTAGAAGGATTGCTAGAGTGGCCTTTGGGATCATACTCCTACTTCTGTGAATGCTCGCCCCTATTAAACATAGCATAATTTGTGCCATTTAAATTTTAATAAGTTTCAAAGTAGGAAAACATGCACATAATGAACAAAATATATCAAATATTGATTTTTATATATAAAAGTGTAGAGTAATTGTGTATGTACATATACAAATTTGGCATATATGCCAACTCAAAACAATATTTACAAAATGTGGCTATGCCATCTCAAGGAAATCCAAAACTTGTGGCGGATCATTAAAATGTAGCCTCTTCATGCCACCTAATATCAAAATGACAATAAATCAATTTTAACTATGCATATAAGCAATATCAATATATCATCAAAACATGTATTTAAATTTATATAAAACTATATATATACTTACCTGTATTTACAAGTATTCCATGTTGTAGGTTGAATCTACATCCTCTCTTTTTTGTCTCAAAGTATGTGATGAATGTGATGATGGCTTAAGGATACAAAATAACAATAAATAAATTATAACTGTGTATATAAGCATAAAATACATGAGTCGATACAAATTTTAAGATAAAGGGAATAATATAGAAGATGAAATGAGAATGAAAGAATATATCAAAAACATAAAACATTGATGCAATATGTAACTAGATAACATGTGATATGAAAGATATGAGTATATATACAATTACCTAATGCATTCACTTTAAGTTGAAGACTACAAATTTGATCTAACAAATTTGTATGGTCAAAACTTGTAGTGACAATCATGCAAAAATCTACTTGTAGAGTACACCTACAAAATAATAAATGTAAGTAAATAAATTATATATACATGAGTCGATACAAATTTTAAGATAAAGAGAATAATTTATAGAAGGTCAAATGAGAATGAAAGAATATACAAATGTTTATCGATACAATCATGCAGATCGTGAGACTTGTAGGGGACCTACAAAAATAATGAATGTAAGGGGAGGTAAGAGGATGGATTAAGGGGAGCTAAGATGATGACTTAAGGGGATGTAAGAGGATGACTTAAGGAGATGTAAGAGAGGGGGTATAAGGGGATAAAATTATGTGTCATGTGAGAAAATTAGTTCTATATTTATAGGAAATTGATTAAGGGTATTTAAGAGGATGGCTTAAGGGGAGCTAAGGGGATGACTTAATACAACTATATTAACTATCGATTAAATATATACAACTATATACATACTTGAAAATTTATTCCATTGTACCATCTGCATCCTTTCTTTTTTACAATGTATCTATGATTATCTCATGCTCTTCCATAGAAATTGTCCATAGCTCGTTATTAGCAAGTCTTCCACGATACCTCACTAGTTTTATACTTGTTGCCACCAGCAAATGTGAGTAGTGTATAATCTTCTTATGTGTTTCATAATCTTTGAATGCAGGCAAACCATTCTTCCTTGTTAGGTATTTTCGTAGCCAAGTGCCAACAACTACCACCGAACTTGTTGGATAATGAAAGCCATCATCACCTTCTCGATGTGTTATTAACTTATGTTTAGTCTCTACACATCAAGCCAACCAATATTCTATTTCCTCTTCATGCTCCTCAGGTGCAATAACAGCATACACATTTCCTACAAACAAAATTTAATTCAATAACTTGTGTGACATATAATTTGACCAATTTCTACATACATGCATCCATATATAATTAAATACATTACAAAATAGTAATAAAGTGAAATAAATTGAATTAAATTGCCTTCTTGTACAAGGTCTGAAACATGGTCATAGTCATCTGATGCAAACACTTGATCATTGTCTTCAATTGTTGTTTCATATTGATCGTGTGTTTGTGCAGGTGTCAACGATCTTTTCTTCCACTCTTCAACCCATTCTATATTCTCACATGCTTCCCAATCTTATGAAATACAAAACTAACAAAAACATGCAAGCTCCCTTGTCCATATAGTCCATGTGCTTGCATTCAAACTCTTAAATGCATTCCATTTAGTAGATCCACTGATTGTCTCACAATCAAGTCTAGGTAGAATGTTCTCTTCTTCAACCAACCAAAAGAATCTTTAAACTATAGAGTACTCGCTTGATCCTATAGATTTTTTTGTATTGCACTAATCCGCAATCGCATGTGCATCTTTAAATTTTACTCCATCCTCAAATTTCAATTGCTCTCTAGCAAAAATTCTTTTAACACATGCACCAACTCCATCATGTTTGCCTTTACTAATTCTATCTTCAAAAAAACTCCACATATATTGGACATTATTTTCCTTGTGAACCCTACTTAACCAATAAAGCATTCGAGCATTCTTGAACTGTCCCATACAATTATCTGACCATATGAGATGTTCTATCATCAGGATTCCTATTTCTCTTAAATTTGTATAAAATATATTGAAACAATATTGACCAAACTCTGATGAGTGTAACAGATTGTCGCCCAAATAGAAATGATATTCCCTCAAAAAATTTCTATCATCCTCTATACTATCATATGCATGCTTGTATACAATATGAACAAACATAGCCACCTGCACTGAATTGTAATATTGTGATTGGATTTCCTCTTGTGGAGCAAGAGTAAAGTTTTCTACAAAATCAACCACTGATAGTATAGTTCCAACTGGAAATGTGTTTCTACATGTGCGAAATTGTCCATCAAGCCATCGAGCATGTTGAGAGTGTTTGACATATTTTGGTACAATCTTACTCATGCATGTACACTAAATTTTTATGTGATTAAATCACAACGCTTTCCAAATTTTCCATCCTTTAAAGAATACTCAACATTCTTAAATCTTTTAACATCCACTAATTATTGTCCAAAATCATTTTCAACACTTTTATGCATACAAACTCCTAAGAATGAAAGATTACCACAACTAGTGCATTGTCTAGAAATACATGAACTTAAATAAAACAAATGCCCATTAAATCTTTCACAAAACAAATTTTCTATAAACTCCTTGATTCTTTCAGGTGGCATATTAATACCACATTCCTGCATAATCATGTTAGTATGTAAAGTACAACATATATATCAAAAAACTTCATAATAATTACAAACTTGCACATGCGTTTTACAACAACAAGAGATTCATTGCTTATTAATTTTAACATACCAAGGTTTACATTTTTCAAATGATCTTTGACTTATGCTAATATTTCCATGTAACAGTGAATCATCTAAAAATTTTCTATAAAATTCGATTTGAGTTGTGTCTAATATGAAAGGAAGCAAGGTATGAAGAAACACTTCCTACACTGATCTATTGAGGAAAGACATGCAAATTTTTACTTTTACAATTATAGATTAAGATGCACATTAACAGAAAAATAATAACTTCCAAATGCAAACACAAAACTCACAACACAAGATATACGTGGGGAAAACCCTTTCAGGTAAAAAAACCCCACACTCCAAAGCTACCCAATATATTATTCAGGAATCAAGAAGATTACAATATACTTGTAGAGAAAGCTTTTACAGGAGTATATCCAACCAGAGATCTAGGAGGTAATTCAACCTCTATAAGATTCTTGCATACAACCTCCATCTCAAGCTCTTGATATATAGGAGATACAATACAGTACACCGCCAACGGTAATTACAAAACCATGAGCTAAAACCACCCAAAAGTGGCGCCCAAACTATCTCCAATCAAAGATGCCTTGTGATGTGCCAAAACACATGCCAACACATGTAACTCTCCCCTTTACATCTCTTTTATGTGTCCAACATGTTTTTACATTTCCCAAAAATAGAAGGTCCAACTTCCGGAGGCCATAACTTTTGGTCCAGGTGTCTGATTGACGAACTGTTTGATGCATCAAAAAGCTCGTGAAGAGATCTATTACCCTATAACCCGCTACACTAGTTATGACAATTTTTGGGATGTTTAGAGAAGTTTTGATTCCGGTAATTGAGTTCAAAGACTTTTTCTGATAATTTCAAAAAATATAAACTTTAATATCTCGCAATCCTACTATGATCTTGTGACGAAACTCACCCAAGATGTTCACTTAGTTGTTCTGCACCTTCTAGGAAAAATTTTAGGTCAATCCGAGCTCAATCAAAAGACTTACTAAAAATAGTAAGTCTCGCTATTTTTAGCTTGTTTGGAAACTTTTGAAAACTTTGAAAGTTCTAGACCATTCTCCAAGATAAAGGGTATTCAAAAATACCAAAACTGGGAAAAATAGTAATCTTTCGAAGTTGCAAGGTTGAGACACTTTTCCTAACATTCTCTCACTTGTCGAACACCTTGCAAGAGCAAAGGGAGTATCAACACCATGATTTAATTTCTAGGGGTCGTGAGGCTCATAGACTCTAAACACCATCTGAACTTCTCTGTGCTCACAAGTTTTGTCAAGGAATCTGCAACATTCATCAAAGTTTCAACTTTTTCCAAGTTTACCTTCCCATCCTCTACCATGTCACGATCAAAATGGTACTGGACACCAATATGCTTAGTCCTTGCGTGGAAAGTAGGATTCTTCGCCAAACATATGGCACTCTAACTGTCACAACAAATAGTAATCTTCCCTACATCAAACCCAACATCAGAACATAATCTCTTAAGCCAAATGGCTTCTTTACAAGCATGAGTTGCTTCCATGTACTCAGCTTCAGTAGTGGACAAAGCGACCATAGGTTGCTGCTTACTCATCCAACTAATAGCATCATCAAACATATAGAACATATAAGCACTGGTGGATCTCATGTTGTCAATGTCACCTGCCCAATCTGAATCCACAAATCCATGAATACAAAGTGAATGCTGAGGTCCTGTAGGATAACCATGATAACATAAGGAATACTCAGAAGTACCCCACAAATATCTAAACACTCTCTTCACTGCATCCCAATGTACCCATCTAGGATTAGCCATAAATCAACTAAGGACTCCCACTGCTTGGGCAATGTTTGGTCTTGTGCAGACCATCGCATACATCAAACTGCCAACTACACTAGCATAAGGAACTCTATCTCAGAAGGAGACTTTGGACAATCTTCAACAGATAACTTTGTCCCCATTGTAATAGGAACAGTTAAAGGTCTGCAATCCATCATGCTAAATCTCTCCAACACAGTGTTAACATACTTACCCTGGCCTAACCAAAGTTTTTTGTTTGCTCTGTCTCTTCTGACTTCCATTCCCAGAATGTACCGAGATGCCCCTAGATTTTTCATCTCAAACTGTGCTGACAACTGAGACTTCAAATTAGAAATCAAACTTTTACCATTTCCAATGAGTAACATATCATCGACATACAATTTAATAATGAGAATGTGATCATTGTCAAACTTGTAGTAAACACAATGATCTGATTTCGATCTCTAAAATCTAATACTCAACACAAAGCCATCAAACTTCTGGTACCACACCCTAGGAGACTGTTTCAAACCATACAAAGACTTTTTCAACTTGCAAACCAGATTTTGTTTACCTTTCACCATGCAGTGCTCTAGCTATGACATATAGATTTCCTCCTCTAAGTCACCATGAAGGAATATTGTCTTCACATCCATCTGTTCCACTTCTAGATCATACGCTATTGCAAGAGATAACAAGAACTGAATAGATGTTAGTTTTGCAAAAGGAGAGAAAATCTCACCATAGTCAATTCCCTCCACCTGAGAATACCCCTTTGCAACCAATCTAGCCTTATATTTCTCAACACTGCCATCTATACCGAATTTCTTTTTGAACACCCATTTGCATCCAACAGGTTTTCATCCTTCAGGCAAAGGCACTAAGTCCCAAGTATTATTCTTTTCCAAAGAAGCCATCTCCTCTTCCATGGCCTCCTTCCAGGAACCTGCATCTTTCATACCCATAGCCTCTTTTACAGTTCTAGGATCATCAGTGTTAGAAATCAAAGCAAAAATATAACTGGAATCATGCAATGAATAACCAAACCTATCAGGTTGTTGCCTTATCCGTGTGGACCTCCTCAAAGGTTGAGGTTGAGGTTCTTCATCTTCTTCTGAACTTTCAGATTTACTATAGCTCTCCTCATTATTAGGTCCAATAGATGTTTTTGGTTCAACTTTCTCAGGGGTGGAAGGAAGCTGAACCACATCATCTTTCTTCTTTTCTTTCTCTAGTTGCAAGACAATAGAAGAAGGATTGAGCTCTCTAAAGATCACACTTATGCTATACAAAACTCTCTCATCTACTAGATCCCAAAGCTTGTACCCTTTCACACTGATGTCATGACCAATGAAGATACACTTTATAGCCTTGTTCTCCAACTTAGACCTCTTCTCCTTAGGCACATGTGCATATGCCTCACAACCAAATACTTGAATGTGTCTTAATGAGGCTTTTTACCAAATCATACCTCCATAGGTGTCTTATCAACAAGCATTGATGTAGGAGACCTGTTAACCAACTAAGAAGCGGTAGCAACAACTTCAGCCCAAAATTTTTGTTCAAGACCAACTCCACTTAGCATACTCCTTGCCCTCGCCATCAATGTTCTATTCATCCTCTCTGTAACTCCATTCTGTTGAGGGGTATACGGAGTTATCTTGTGCCTCTCAATCCCCTGTTCTTTACAGAACTTGTCGAAATCTGCTGAACAGAACTCACCACCGTTGTTAGTCCTCAAACACTTAATACTTCTATCCTTTTTATTCTCTACAAGAGCTTTGAACTCTTTGAATCTATTAAAGACTTCAGATTTACTTCTAAGGAAATACACCCATGTCCTTCTACTATAATCATCAATGAATGAAACAAAGTAAATAGATTTTAAAATTGAAGGAACATTAACAAGACTAGACACATCAGAATGAATCAAGCCAACACCTCAGAAGATTTGTGAGAATTGGAATAAAATTGAACACAGTTTTGTTTTCCATAAATGCAATATTCACATAAATCAAACTCAAGGTTACAATCATTCATACCCTCAACAAGATTTGCATTCTTCAAGGTCCTCAAACCCTTTTAACCAATGTGACCAAGCCTTTGGTGCCATAACATTGTCTTCTCAGCTGGAAGTTTCATATCCATAGAATGAGCATCCTTAAGTACCCAGAAAGCATGACCATCGGAAGTAGATGCAACATTCTTCTTCACTACTGGTTCCAATGGTGCGGATGAAAACTCTGAAGCTCTCTTCTTTGAAATAGAGGCACAATTGCATTGAACTGCGCATGCATCAAGCTGAAACAGAGTGCCAATCCAAACACCCTTAGCCAACACCATAGATCCTCTAGTCATCTTGCATCCTCCATTCGAGAAAACAACCTACACACCTACATCATTCAATTTACTTACAAAAAGAAGGTTCCATGTCAAACTAGGGATATGCATAACATCATTGATTCCCTTTACTCGTCCATCAGGGAATCGAATCAAGACTCTTCCACGGCCAACAATATCCAAGTGAGAATCATTATCCAAGTACACCTTTCCACCATCATATTCTTCATACTTCAAAAACCAACCCTGATGCAAGGTCATGTAAAAAGATGCACCAGAGTCAATAAGCCACACATCCTCATATGCATGCATTACCAAGGCAGTGACAAATGCCTCTCCTTCATCCTGAGAGGACTTGTTAGAATCTGAATCATAATTCTTCTTCTTTTTCTTTTCTCCTCCTTGCACTCCTTACGGAAGTGACTAGGTTT
This sequence comes from Cunninghamia lanceolata, assembly GCA_027924645.1. Lineage (NCBI taxonomy): Eukaryota > Viridiplantae > Streptophyta > Pinopsida > Cupressales > Cupressaceae > Cunninghamia > Cunninghamia lanceolata. Next base: position 5,488,347 of record BSBN01000158.1, on the reverse strand, counting down.
TCCACAGTTCCAACATAGGGCCTTGGACTTTCTATGAGACTTAGATCTCCCACGGGATTTGGATCTTCCTTTTCCTTCCTTCTTATCCTTTTCTTTCCCTTCTCTTTAGATCTACCACGAACTGCAAGAGCCTCCTTAGTCGATTTGGAAGACTTTCTTTGCATCTCTTCAGACAATAGCAAAGAAACCACTTCATCCATCTTGAAGGTGGTAGTGGTACTCCCAATGGCCATAACAAGGTGGTACCATGAATCTGGTAAGGAACACAATAATGCCATACATCGATCCTCCTCCTCCATCTTCACACCAATAGAAGTCAACTAGGAAACAAGCATATTGAATGTATTCAGGTGATCAGCAACAGATCCTCCATCTTCCACCCTTAGAGAATACAATTTCTTTTGCAGGAATAACTTGTTCACCACAGATTTAGCCTAATAAACATCTCCAAGCTTCTTCCAAAGTTCCTTTGCAGTCTTCTCTTCATGAATATTCAGGAGCACTCCAAACAGAGTCTTATCAAACCCTTAGCTTTTCAATCTTTGAGATCCCAGTCTTCTTGAGACATTGTCGTTGGTTTTATACCAGATACAACTTCCCATAAATCCTAATCTACAAGCATGTCCTTCATTTTGAGTTTCCACAAATTGAAATTACTGCCATTAAATTTCTATATCTCAAACCTGCCAGATGTGCTCGTCAACTCTTACCTACAACAAATATTTCAAAAATCCTCTGCATAAGCTCCCACTCAAACGAAGATTAGCTCAAAAAACCCTCTACCCAACAACTAGAACCAAAGGTGATCAGGCTCTGATACCAACTGAAAGGAAACAAGGTATGCGGAAACGCTTCCTACACTGATCTACTGAGGAAAGACATGCAAATTTTTACTTTTATAGTTACAGATTAAGATACACATTAACAAAAAGATAATAACAACTTCCAAATGCAAACATAAAACTCACAACACAAGATATATGTAGGGAAAAGCCTTTCAGGTAAAAAAACCCCACACTCCAAAGCCGCCCAATATATTATTCAAGAATCAAGAAGATTACAATATAATTGCAAAGTAAGATTTTATAGGAGTATATCCAACCAAAGATCCAGGAGGTAATTCGATATCTATAAGATTCTTACATACAACCTCCATCTCAAGCTCCTAATATATAGGAGATACAATACAGTACACCGCCAATGGCAATTACAAAACCATGAGTTAAAACTACCCAAAAGTGGCACCCAAATTATCTCCAATCAAAAATGCCTTGTGATGTGCCAAACCACACACCAACACATGTAACTCTCCCCTTTACAGCTCTTTTATGTGTCCAACATGTTTTTACATTTCCCAAAAATAGAAGGTCCAACTTCCGGAGGCCATAACTTTTGATCCGGGTGTCCAATTGACGAACCGTTTGATGCATCGGAAAGCTTGTGAAGAGATCTATTACCCTATAATGGGCTATGCCAATTATGATAATTTTTGGGATGTTTAGACAAGTTTCAATTCTGATAATTGAGTTGAAAGACTTTTTCCAACAGATTCAAAAATAGAAACTTTAATATCTTGCAATCCTAATATGGTCTTGAGACGAAACTCACCCGAGATGTTCACTTAGTTGTTTCACATCTTCTGAGAAAAATTTTAGGTCAATCTAATCAATCGAAGGACTTACTAAAAATAGTAAGTATCACTATTTTTAGCTTGTTTGGAAACTTTTGGAAACTTTGAAAGTTCCAGACGATTCTCCAAGATAAAGGGTATTCAAAAAAACCAAAACTAGGAAAAATGGTAATCTTTCGAAGTTACAAGGTTGAGACACTTTTCCTAACATAATATACCTGATTTGGATGAGGATCACAAATTTTGGGCCCCACTCTTAATTTCAAAACATCTCTAGCATTAGATGATACCCTAGTATTATCATGCCAATATTTTTCAACCAAAGATTTGATTTCAATATTCAATTTCATGTTAGACCTTAGGAGTCGACCACTAAAACTCCAACATTGGTTCATTGGATCATTTTCTATACTTTATCTTCTCCTTGTCGCTCTTACCAATGTTTTAGGATGTATGTTTAGAATTCCACTAATGTTGCTTAACATTCTTTTATCCAAAGTTGTTTTATTAACTATAGCAGCTGTTATAGGTCGTCATGCCGCATTCTTATCTTTAGATCAGCTCTTCTTTCCAATAGACTCAATGGCACTAGCAATAGTACATATAGCATGTTTAAGTGATTCATCTTTTCTTTTTGGTTTCACAAAAATGCCTAACTTTTTCATTACTTTTCTCATTTTCCACATTCTCATCAGTTGCATCATGAGTTGACATTGAAATGATAGTCTTTTTCGATAAAAAAATTGTTTGTATAATCTATTGGCATACGTTCTTATTTGTCTCCAAGAAATCTTACCAGGAAGATTATCCAAAACAGTACTTTCAATTTTTAAAAAAATATTTTTGTTTTTAACAATACAAGGATTTTCATTTTCAACAACAAAAGGATTTTCATTCTCACCTTGAACACAAGGATTTTCATTCTCACCTTAAACACAAGGATTTTCATTTTCAACAACAAAAGGATATTCATTTTGACCAACACAAGGGATCTCATTTTCAATATTTGTTTCTACAACTTGTCTACAAATTAAATCGATCTCAACATTGTTATATCCAGCTTCTTTTAAATGATCAATACGAATATCATCTATAATCATGTTTTCCATATCATTCAAAGGTGGATTTAAAGATGTACCTAGATTCAGGTCTATTGTCACATTCTCCATAGCATTGAAAGGTGGATTTGAAGACATACTAGGATTAGTTTCTATAATCAAATTATCTTCTACATTCACCTCTTGCAAATTTGTATCATCTACATCCATGGTCTCTTCAATGTTTTTATCTTCAATAGTCATGGAATTAGATGCTTCAACATTATTCATTGCTCGAATCCTTATTATTCCATCTCTTTGTCATTTTGCCTCCTCTCTATTTGCTTGAATTTCTTTAGGATTCAATACCTGCCTATCTTTCCTCTTTTGATGATGATGTGATCCCATGATTACAAAATTTTGAAGTACAAATGAATTTCAATAGTAAAAGTCTATTTTTTATTCCTCCATTAAATGAATAGAAAATTAACACAATTCCACTCCAAAATTGTCTCAATGTTGCCTCCTTCCAAAATTCAAATGAAACTACAAGTTCAAGAGCATGAAGAAGACAAGATTTGATAAAAAATTGCAGAAAAAGTCACTCTCGATCGTACAAAGTCGTGTAAGATGTCAAGTTGTAGACTTGACAATAATTTTTTATTAGTAAATTTTTAAAAAAGGTCAAAAACCAAACAGGATCTCGTTTATGAAATGGGATCTGTTTAGGATATGGGATCCCATTTGCTACGAGATCCCGTATCCTAAATAGGATCCCATTTTATTTTGCATCGTTGGAATTAATAAAAAATGAAAATGGGATCCCGTTTCTAAAGTTGGATCCCCTTTCTTGAAATTTGAAATCTAGGTGTGGTTTTTGCTATGGGTTTTGGGTCAAGAAAAGGCTTGGGAACCCACCCTTGGCTTTGGACATGTTTTGACCTACAACTTGAAGGTCATGTCAGTGTCACTAGAAAAGAGTGACTTCAGACATATGTCTGAAGATGTTTTTTTACAGAATTTTTTGACAAAATTAAAACCCATTATAGACGAGATTATGTAGATTCCAAATATGTAAATTTTTTTACAATTTGATTTTTTTTCTATTTTTCAAATAATTTTTTATGAAACTGGTCCATAAACTTGAAATATCAAGTTTTCTTATTATTTTAATAACTTTTTATTAAAATAATTTTTTGAAAAATAAATTATACGTCAACAATCTTTAGACAATTATTTTCTATTAGAAAAAAAAATTAAAAAATGATAAGTTTACATCAACTTATGTGTGACGTACATGGGGGATTTTCATAACAACAATTATGGCCAATAAAAAATTAATTAAAATAATATTCAAAATAAAATTACAAAAACATATCGTCAACAATATTCAGTGTGTTACAGATCTTTTCCCAAAATGATTTAGAAAAATACAATTATTTAGGTCAAAATATGGTTGACGTACACGTGCATGGTATGGTTAAAAAAGTGACTTTTAAACAGTGGTTTTTAGACATGCCTATTGAACATCAATTTGTATATTTGGGTATTAAAATAAATTACATATTTGGAAACTAGACTTCGAGTACTACATTTCATTTTACTAACTTTTTTTAAGATTCAATCTTTAAGTGCTTCAAATTTTAGGTCAAATGTGACAAATTCTGAAAATCAGGGAAAACACTTCCATTTTTTTGGCCAAAAAATGGTCTCAACTTCTTGCACACCCCTCATTGTCGACCTGCAATCTCTATTGCTAAGAGGGGTACCTCTTTACCCTTTCAATTGAAGAACATGATGGGAAATAAACAAGTATGTCAGATCCTCTTCCTTCATCTTTAGTGCCTAGGACCAATTCCTTAAATTCAAAACCTCAAAGCGAGAACATTTTGTCTTATGTAGCTAGTCCCTACCAATATTTTGACATTATAGACCATGCCAAGAAGATTAAAATTCAAATGTCAGAGGTTGAGTATCTTCAAGCTAATCTTGACCAATTTGATAGATTAGCTAAATTTTATCAAAAGTAAAGTTGCCCCTAACAGCCAAGACTCTTCCAAACATACCCCTATCGCTCCTAAAGAAAGATCTACCCAAAGCAACGTAGTTTCCACTCCTTTGTCTACTACAAGGAAAATAGAACCTTTCTATATTTCCTTGCTTGTTAATGGCCACAAACTCAGCAATTGTGTCATAGACTCAGGTGCTTCTGATAATGTGATGCCCGCTAAAGTAGCCAATGCTTTGGGATTGACATTGAAGAAAAATTTTGGTTGTTGCTTTTCTATGGAGGCTAAACAAGTGCCCCTCATAGGGCAAATCAAGGATGCCCAGTTTGCATTTGGCACTTTCCCAAAAAAGAGGATTAAAATGACTATCTTGGTAGCTGATGTCCCAGCTTCATATGGGATATTGCTGGGGCAAAATTTCTTTCAGGTTGTGGGTGGAGAGATCAATATGGATTGGTCTGAAGCTAGAATACTTGTCAAAGGTATTGTGAAAAAGCTTCTTGCAGAAAGAGAGTCCAAATACACTGTGATGAAATCCGAAGATCCAAAAGCTTAAAATTTTGTTTGAGTCTTCTAGAATGGGCACATGTTTTCTGACAACTGATGAAGTTCTTGAGTCCTATGTAGAAGATTCAAGTGAGGAACTCATAACAGACGATTCTTCCTCTTTAATTGAAGAAACTTCATATTTTAAAACTGCAAGGACAGATAGTTCAAATGATGTTTGGACTTTGGAATTTGATGGTCGTTGTTCCTCCACCAGATCTGGAGCAGGGATAGTCATCATATCCTCCAAAGGAGAAATCTTCCCCTTTTCCTTCAAATTGCAATTTGACAATACCAACAACACCGCAGAGTATGAGGCTTTGTTGTTAGGAATGGATGTTGCCAAAAAGAATGGAATCAAAAACCTCCATGTACAAGGTGATACTAAGCTAATTGTTTGTCAGGTAAGAAACCTTTACTAGTCAAAGAATGAAAGGTTAAGGCATTACCGCAATCGAGTCTGGGATTGCATAGAAGATTTTGATGCTTTTAACATCTATGTGGTTCCAAGGGAATACAATGACAGAGCAGATTCTTTGGTCATAGCAGCTACTCTCATGGTCCCACATAAGGATTTCAAGGGGAGAAAATATTCCATTGAGTTGGTTTTTTGACCGAGTGTTCCTGACAATTCCACTCACTGGAAAATCTTCAATAGTGATGATCAAATCATCACCTTCTTGGAGAAGACAGAAAATTTCAACAAGTTGAATTTTGAAGGAAGTGACTCTCCTTCCCAGGAATCTATTTTTGAAGTAGATCTAGAAACTGGAAAAGAAATACTACAACTAAAGGGGAATAAAATTCCTAAAAGTTTGGTTTCTCTAGAGAAACTTTTTGATAAGCATGATCGCTATATCAAATGGCAGCAACAATCTGGTTCAGATTCATCAACTGAGGTTGAGCAAGTTAATCTGAGTACGGAAAGTGATCCCAAAATAGTGAATATTGGGAAATGTTGTATGTTGGAAGAAAAGAATAAGTTTGTGACACTTTTGTGGCAGTACATTGCTGTGTTGGCTTATTCATATGATGACTTGAAGTCTTTTCGTTCGAAAGAAGTTCAACATGAGATTCCTCTCAATTCAAGATCCTTGCCTCACAAGCAGAAGCAAAGGCAATATAATCCAAAAATCTTAGGTACCATTCTTGCTAAGATTCAAAAAATGCTTAATGCTAGAATCATTTTCCCCATCCATCATTCAACGTGGATAGCCAATATTGTTCTAGTGAGAAAGAAGAATGGGGAAATCCACATTTGTGTGGATTTTTGAAATCTGCAGTCATCTTTAAAATATAATTACCCATTGTCAGTAATAGATCAAGTTCTACAAATAGAGACAGGTTCAAAAATATTGTCTATGTTAGACGGTTTCTCAAGATACAATCAGGTGGAAGTTAGTGAAGAAGATTAGCATAAGACTGCTTTCACCACTCCATGGGGTACTTTTGCATACCGCAGAATGCCTTTTGGTTTGATCAATGTCGGTACTACTTTTCAAAGAGCAATGGACCTAGCTTTTCATAATGAAATGGGTAAGTTCATTGTTGTTTACCTTGATGATCTAACTATCTTTTCTAAGAATCATCTAGATCATGCTTATCACTTACGATAAGTTCTAGAAAGGTGTTGTCGACATGGTATTCCCTCAATCCCAAAAAATCTATTTTTGGGGTAATGGAAGGAGAACTTCTTGGACACATTGTGTCAAAGGAAGGTGCCAAGATTGATCCTAAACGGGTCAAATCCATCTAGAGTCTTACTTTGCCCTCAAGTAAGACAGCAGTACACTCCTTCTTTGGGAAGGTAATATTTTTGTGAAGGTTTGTTCCAAATTTTGTAGAAAAGACTCATCATATTGTTCACATGATGAAGGGGAAGTCTAATTTCTATTGGAGTGCATAGGGGAAAAAGGTCTTCAATGATATAAAAGAGTCAATTGCACATGTTCCAGTCTTGTTCTGTCTAGATTACACCAAATATTTTATCATGTACAACTATGCTTCTGAGCATACCCTATCTGCCATTCTTGTACAGCAAAACAAGGAAGGAATCAAATCTCCAATAGCATTCATGAGTTGTCCCTTGAAGGCTCGTGAACTCAAGCACTCACCTATGGAGAAGCATGTTTATGCTATGGTAAAAGTAGTTAAGCATTTTAGGTACTATATTCTTAACTCTCACACTATTGCTTTAGTGCTCGATTCAACAGTCAACTCTATCTTGACTCAACAAGAGTTTGGGAGCAAAATAGGTAATTGGATTGCCAAGTTGCAAGAGTATGATATGGAGATTAGGCCCACCAAGCTTGTTTGTGGCAAAGGTTTATGTCAATTGATCACTAATAACATACCTGCAGAGATATCTAATAATGAGGAAGAGAATACTAAGGTACTTCCCACCATCTTGTTCATAAGCACAATGGATGAATGGTATTCAAATATTGCACACTTCATCACATATGGAGAATGTCCTGATCATTTGTCATATAAGGAGAAAAGGACAATCAAACTAAAGTCTGTAAACTTTGTTCTATGGGACAATGGCTTGTACAAGAGAAGTATTAATGAAATTTTTCTTCAGTGTGTTGACAAAGTTTAGTAAGGTAAGTTGTTGGAATCCTTTCACAACTTGGCGTGTGGAGGACATTTTTCAGTTCCCATTATTGCTCACAAAATTTTTGAGAGCAAGGCACTACTAGCCCACACTTTTTTTGAGATGTGTACAACTGGGTGCGTAAGTGTGAATTGTGTCAACAGTTTGTGGGGAAACCCAAGTTGGCATCCCTACCCCTCAAGTCAGTGGTGATTGAGGAACCATTTTAACAATGGGGTATTGATTTCATCAAAGCAGTGAATCCACAGTCAAGTGCAGGGCATAATTATGTTCTCACAACCACTGATTACTTCACCAAGTGGGTAGAAGCAATTCCTATGAAGCACGCTACTTCCGAAGTGGTTTGCAATTTTCTCAAGAAGAATATTATCTCAAGGTTTAGAGTGCCAAACAAGATAGTAGAAAATAATGCTACTTGTTTTTCTTCTCATGAGATAACTAAATTCTATTTTGAGTATGGAATCATTCTTGCTCATTCTTCAGACTATTATCCCCAAGGAAATGGTCAAGTTGAATCAAGCAATAAGAATATGGTCACCATAATCAAAAAGTTAGTTGATAAGAATAAGAGGACTTGGCACAAGGCATTGTATGATGTGTTGTGGTAAGATCTAGTATTACACCCAAATGGGCAATTGGTATGTCTCCATTTTAACTTCTGTATGGTCTGAATGTTGAAATACCAATCACATTGGAGTTGCTTGCTCTAAGGTTGGCTAAGGCCGTAGAAGATGAAACTTTTGATAGTGTAATTGACAAGCATATTATGTTTCTTGTTGAGCTTGAGGAACAATTTGTGAAGGTGGTGGATCGTATTGTGGAGCATCAAAGTCAAGTAAAGAAGTTGTTTGATAAGAAGGCAAAATCCTGGAGTTTCCAAATCGGTGATCAAGTCCTATTATGGGACAAAAGAAGAGAGCTAAAAAGGAAGCATGGAAAGTTTGATTCTCTATGGAGACGTCCTTTTGTGATTCACTAGCTCTGTGGTGAAAACAACTTTCTTCTGGAATATCAAGATGGAACACCTTTTCTGTTGCGTCATAGCGGACAACATCTGAAGCTTTTCTCTCAATGAAGTGATAGATAAGTTTGTACTATTTGTATAGTTTTTTGGTCTTTTCGTTCTGTTGTTTCATGTTGTGTTTTATTGCCTAACTCTATAGCCTAATGGTTGGATAAATGCAATTAGAGTTCTAGGATTCTTCTCCCTTTGATTGTTTCAAAGGATGATTGAAGGAATCTCCCCAGTTAGAGCCAGTTGTTATCCTCGAATTCGAGCTTGCTCAATTAATGGGATAACCCCTACAAAACTTGTCCATTTCATAGCTCACATCCTCTAAGCACATGAATCAAGACATTTCTAGGTAGTCTTGAGTGTGGTTTGATCCCTCAAAAAATCTCTTTGATTCGAGTCATAATTCATTTCTAGTATTTTGTAAGTTTTTATTTTTTCAGTGTTAGTCATTTTTGAGACTTTGGTGTAATTGCACTAAAAATCTGTGCACTTGCATATGATATGTAATTATAGAAAAAAAATTGCAATTGCATGAAGGATGTAATTGCAGAAAAAATTTCCGCAATTACACTCTCTCTGGCATGTTTGAGCATTAATGTTCATTTATGAAAAGATTTACAAAATCTCTTTTCCTCTTATCTTTGCATTTCAATGTGTTTTTCTTTATTATTCTTTTTGTGTGTCATGGATTCTCATTCCTTTGAGCCTTAGTTGAGCGGATTCATCATTTTCGTGCCCTCCACTTTCGGATCTAAGTGCGTCTTCAAGTAAGTTTTTTGTACTCATCAACTCTGTGTTATATTTCTTTTTACTTGCTTGACGTTTCCTTTTAAATTCCTAAGTTCTACATGTGTTTAAAACTAGGGTTTTTTTGTAAGACTCCAATGTGTGTATCACTTTTCTACCATGTTTTTCCTTTTCATATTGGTTTCTTGTTGTGTATTCTTCCTGAAACCCTAGGTTCCCTTTACTGGGTCTTGTATTACCATTAGTGTTGTTTTTGTTTGAATCATGGTTGTTCAGAGTTTAATCTCTAAACAACATGATCAAATGATCATAGGTTGTTCAGAGAGTAAACTTCAAACAACCCTATTATGTAACCATTCATCCCATCCCTTTACAAGATGTCTACAGGGTTTGATCCCCGCACAACATCCAAGTTCAGTATGTTGTGCAGAGAACAAGTCCCGCACGACATCCTTTTAAACAGTAATATTCCTCTTAGTATGTAATGTGGAGTTTAAACTCCGCACAACATCTACTTAGGATGTTTATGTGAAGTTTAAACTCCTCATTACATCCTAAGATTTCTTTGCCACAATCCTAAGTCTAGTGTGTACTGCGGAGTTTAAACTCTACAAGACAATTTTTTTTGTTTTCTATACACAAACACCTCTGTGCTGTGTGGACTTTAAACTCCGTACAACACAAAATAATATGTTGTGTGAAGTTTAAAGTCCGCACAGCATATTATTGGCCTACCCTTATAAAACTTTCCTTTGCTATGAGATGTAGATCAAAGCTTTTCCTCCGATGTACATCGTATCCTTTGCATTGTGAAATGCAGGTCAGAGTTTAAACTCTGATGTGCATGTAAAACATATGAATTTTTCTAACAATGGGAACTCATGGTACTCAAGGGGGAGATTTTTCCCAGTGTTGCAAGTGAATGTTTCTAAGTATGGAGGTGCTGATTTTTCCTACAATTTCACAAATGCGGATTACATGAAATTTTTTTAACTCTAAGAAATTTCTAAAAGGTCAAATTTTTGGAGCTATTTGTCATATGTTTGAGATCTCCCCAAAAAAGAAGATTAAGTACAAATTTCAAGGTGTTGTTCTAGCAACCTCTATAGAGTCGAACATTGATGAAATCAAGGATACGGAGATTGGACATGTGGATATGTCTGAATTCTTGGAGAGAGTGAACCAACAGCCAGTGCCAACACACATGCATTGTATATTGAATAGTGATATCCACTTGGTCTCTACATTTCCACTGTCATCTCAAAACCATGATTTCATATTGGTTATGGCAGGAAAACTTGATAAGGATACTAAGAGCATGTCTGATGCAAATGGTAATGTGATCATACAACTATATGCAAATTTCTTTGACATGGTTTTTGGGTGTCCCGATATTGAAAATTATGATGATCTTAGTATTAAAGAAGCACAAAAGCAGTATGAAACCCATACAGAAAAATGTAAGAAGATCATCAACATGACTTATCTACACAATTCCATTAGAATCAGTCTATCACCTGGATATCTGGGAAGCATATAGGGTTATCCACTGAATCACCCGGATCTGATGTAAGTGAAGGTTGGGAACTGCAAGAAGATACATCCATACTTCTTCACTTCCTCCCATGCCTCATCTAAAATCCTTTTCTTCTCAAGATCTTTCTCCAACATATAGATGTAATTATAAAAGAAAGCATCATTCACCCTTCTAAAATGCTTGATACTTTCTTTCAGGGTGAGTTGGGGGTAGTACTCATATACAAGAACCACTCTCCTGTCTCCTTCTACTGTAAGTCCTGGGAAGTGTTTCATTACTGCAGCATCATACACCAAGTATGAGGTCATATAAAATCTTGATATTGTTGATACCTTTGATAGTTGTTCACAGATGGAATCACTAATCTATTAACCCCACCATATCTTCCGATTCCCCTTCTTAATGACATGAATGTATTGATACATCCATTCCTGAAAGGTATTTGATGTAGGAAGCCCTTTTACCCTATTGAGGATGGTTATGAGGTGAACCACCTCTTCGATGAACTCACTCTGAAAGATGTTTTTAGGCCATCTTGAGATTATAATGGTAAAAGCCCTTCCACCCCCTACCTCCACACAAGAATTCTCTGCACAAGATAGAGAGACATTGTCTCTCAAAATCAAGAGATTGAAAGAAGAGTTAGAGATGGTGAGGGAAAATAAGCAAAAGGCCAAGGATGAAACAAAAAAGGTGGTGACAAATATTATTAATGACATCTTGGGCCATAGGATTTCTTGCATACTCCACAAGATTGACAATGTATGGAATGTATACAAAAACATTCATGAAGCTTATAACAAACATTCTGAAATTTAGGAAAGCTTTCAAAATGTATGGAGCAAGTGGAGCATAAGGGTTGATGCTCTTAAGGAAATAATGAAAAATATGGAAGGTGATCCTGAGGCACCTAATAGCCTGCCTCAAATGATAAAGGCTATTAGATTATTGAATAAGATTTATGCATTCCAAAGCAAATTGGATTTGCAGTTTAAAAGCAAAATAAAGATACTTAGGGACATGGAGCAAAATGGGATGCCTAATATACTCAATGAGGCAAAGAAGCTCAAATATTTTAACAATTCAAAGAATGAATTTGGGAGCATTGTCTCATCTTTGTCTGCTTTTATTTTTAAGGATGGAAAGCCAGAATTGGCTCAATTGAACAATTATTTGGATAATTTATTTAAGATGGAAATAAATTTGGATGTATTTGTGAAAGAAACCAGGGCCATAATGGATGCCAGATATAACATGCACAATTCAAAGGTGCAAAAATTGTTTGAAGTCCAATCGCCATCTAAGGAGGAGTACAACACATGGCTTGAAAAGTTCACAGATTAAGCCTTTGATATAACATTGTTTAAATTTGTATCCTCTAGGTTTGAGAATTGTTCATGTCATATGTTGAGGTGGAAGTTTTTTTTTGTCTTTTCTATGCATTGGTCCCAAAGTTGTTGAGGGATAATGAAGATGTGGCAAAGGGAATATTTGGTTTGTTATACAACCATCTTCTTCAACAATGTGCCTTTTGGAAGGCGAGATATCTTCTCCAACAAATGATAACAACTTATATCTATTGCAGAATATTCACCTCACGAGTTATTATGGTCCTTTTCTTTGTAACTGCATTGTAATGTCAAATGAAATGGTGACATGTGTAAATGGCCTAAAGCTTGTTGCTCCTTTGCATTATAAAAGGGATTTCACAGCCATTTACAGGGGTTGATCTCTTGGTGAATTTTGTAATGAAACGTAGAGAATAGAAATCAAGTCATTTCTAGAATATTGAGTCTGAACGATCTATTTTTGTGAACTTGTATAGCAGTAGTAGAATTTGATTGAATTCAATGGCAAAATTATGAAGCCAATTATCTCCTGATGTATGGTTTGCACAAATTATAATTGAAATAGATCAAAGACTATTCAATTTGTCTCCATGAATTCTCTTATGGATGTATGTTCTTGATTAAATCTCTTATTCAAAGAATAGGTTAAATGCTTTGATGGGAATATAGGTTTGTGCGAATGTATACAAGGATCTGATAAGTAGAATTGGTTAGGAAGCTTGAGTATAATGCTATAATGCAATATTATAGAGCTCATTAATGCTTAGATGAAATGTTGTTATTGAATTCTAATTGCATTTGGCTTGACTCCATTTCCCTAGGTTAAGGCACTGATCTTTTGCTTTTGTGTCTAGTCTTCAACTTCAGGATCAAACACACTAAAATACTTTCAATCTTTAAATTCAGTTGTAAGTGTTTGTTGAATTAAGGTTTTATTTTGTTCTATGGTCTTGGGAATGTAAAAATCTTGATTGATTTAAGCCAGATCCTCTTATTTTCATAATCCTCAAGCAAATCTGCATAGAATATATCTGCTATTCACAGTATTTATGACAACTGGCATAGGATATTAATAAATACTATCAGGAATCACCCTCCTAGGTTTTGTAGAGCTTGAAGTGCAGAGGGAAGGTTAGTCTAACTTTCACATGTTCGTTGGCCAACCCCTCAAAATAACTAGTTATTAAAAATGGCTAAATCTTAGGTTATTTGTGAGATCAAGTTGGGAATTAAAAACACCAACACATCTACCACAACTCTAACTTGTAGTTTTAAATTGAATCCAAACCATTATATTATTTGTTTCTCTATTAGAGAATCATCTAATTTTTGGACCACACTTTTGAATCTTTGTTCATATTATTAACTAACTCATTTTTTTCGTGTCATCTCTCTCATTTACTCACACTTTTAGTAGGAGCATCTAGAGAAAGAAAGTTTGCCAAGAATAATTTACTTAGCTCATCCCATTTCTTATCATGTTTTAGGCATATTTTAACATACCATTTCAAAGCTTCATCTCTAAGTGTCTATGAATTCATATAATTTGATTCAATCATCATCTATGTTATCCTTGCTCCAAATAGATTCTAAGATGAATAAATGCTCACTTGCATCCTTCATATCCTTATTGAATGTAGGGAATTTACTCTTGTTTGTAGGCATCCTCTTAGGAGTTTATGGTGATTTTTATTTATCATTTTGTTTTTTAGTGCTTATCTTTCCTTCTGATGCATCTTCTCTTCTTGATTCTTATTTAGTAGAAAAGAGAGACCTGGCCCAAGAGATTAAACTAGGTCAAAACCCTCTTCTATCTAACATGAGAACACAAACCGAGCTTGGCTTCTACCCAAGAAGGAGAGCCAAACTACAGGGGTTTTGTCATTTTTATATATAGAGGATAATCAACCAAATCCAACAATAAATCTAGGGCAAAGTAGAAACCCTAGTTAAGCAAGATCTGTGAAAATTGGATTATCAAAAATAAATATTAGTAATATAACACCACAACAGGGATTGAAGGGCAAAGTAGAACCTACATCCAGATTTAGGAGCCTAGAAGGACTAGGGTGCTTAGGCACCCTAGACCCTAATTAGGGTTTTACAGAATGTTAATTTTCTTGTGTCTTCACCCTTCTGTGTGCCTGCTTCCTGTAACTTGTTTTCTGCATATTCTTTGAGATGCTACCTACACACATAAAAAGGAAAATGGTTGGGTGATATTTAGGAGCTTGCCTAATTCAAGCTCTATGAATGTTGTTTCCACCTCCACATTAGCAATGATGAGAGGTAAAGAGAGTGTGCCCTAGGAGGGCACAGATAAATCTGAAGTAGAATGGAATGCTATCATAAAGAATAAAGGAAAGGAGTCACCATGAGCATGGAAACCCTAGCATGCTTGAAGCGGTGCCACAACTTGACTCAAGAAGTTGGTGTGGCCCAAAGAAGTAGAAATATCTTCACAAAACCTGCAAGAAGTTAGTGCAACAACAAGAATCCACCACATAGAGTTTTAGAGAAGAATAAAGTGCATGAGAGAAGAAGAGAGAGTGCAAGTATGCCTAGATTGCTTAGGGAGCTCAAAGATGTTCAAAATGAATAAACTAACTTGTTTTTATATGCATTCTTGCTCACCAACAATGAATAAACCAAATGGGGCTGACATGTTAAAGTTAAGGAGGTGTTCTAAGCCGACACCACAAAATAGGCTCAAGGCTAACATCTCGGACCAAGGCGCTTAGGTGCCCTGGTCCTTTAGCCCCACAAACTCTAGAGAGTGTCCATTTAAGTGGGCTTAGACCAGTCCTAACTTTATTTTGTCAATTTTATTCATCAAGATCGAGATTTAATCATTTAATGTTTAAAAAGGTGTTAAAATAGGTCTTGATTAACAAGAGTAAACATTTTACTCTATAACAATTCTCTTCCTTTCTTTTCCTCGTGTCTTTTCTTCCTAGTTTAATTCTTTTTGTTTCACTAATATTTCTCTTCTACCTTTATCTCCAAGCAATTGAATTCCAAAGTATTCGCTACCTAATATATCTTCAAAATTATTCACACAATCTCTTCTTGCTCTCACTCTTTCTAACCTTAACAAGGATTCGCTACATATCTCTTCTTTAGATACTCTTCTTGACTTATTTGGCATGGGGGTGACTCTTGGTATGGGGGTTCACCTCTTCAA
The DNA here is from genome assembly GCA_027924645.1 of Cunninghamia lanceolata. Taxonomy (NCBI): domain Eukaryota; kingdom Viridiplantae; phylum Streptophyta; class Pinopsida; order Cupressales; family Cupressaceae; genus Cunninghamia; species Cunninghamia lanceolata. Next base: position 5,472,676 of record BSBN01000158.1, on the reverse strand, counting down.
GGTGTATTTTTATCTTGGGAGATACAACTTTTGGTAATTTGTCATTAGTTAATGGCATTTCGTTAAATAATGTAGGGTTATCCCATCCTTCAATTTTTCCAATTGTATCCATGGCTAATTGATTGCACATTTCTCTTCTATCTTCCTTCTCCACATTTCTTTTTAGAAATTCTAAATTTTTCATCATCTTTTATCTTGTAAATGTACACTTTTACTTACCATATTATCTAAATATTTTTCACTCAACTTTAGAGATTTAATTCTAAAACTAGGGTTAATAAACACTTAAATTCTTTGTTAATTGTGACCCTAATGTTATCTCTATATCTTGTTCATAATATGGATTTCTAGTTAAGAATTTAATTTGTAGAGCACCACAACTTCTACACTTTGGCTAAGCACTATGGCCTCTAATCCATTTCTCTAATGATTCCTTAAATTCATCATATTCTTTTGTTTTATCTACTAATTCGGTCAAATTTTCTTTTGCTCTTTTTATGTGGATAAGTATTTGTTCCTAGTTGTTTAATTATTATTGAATGGCACAATAACTATTTGTCCCTCTGTTGGTAGATTCTCATCATTTTTAGCAGCAATCCTTCTAGCACACTCAATTGAGGCTTCTCTAGATTTCTTCTATCTTTCTTGGGTTTATTTCAACCTCCTTTCATATTCCATGTGCATCTCATAAGCCATTTTAATCTCTTCAAAAAAAAATCTCAATCTTTGATTGTCTCCTTTTAACATAGGTGTTTTTAATTTGGAATTACATTAATCGTCTTATTTATCATTAAATATGGTTCACTTTAGATCTACCTTTAGCAGTTGCATCTTTTTAGGATCCCCCCATTCCATTTATCACCCCTTAGGTTCCTAACCCCTCTCATAGGATAGGACTTAGTGGATGCTATCACAAATCTCTCTATTGTAATGACTGTCATTAAATACTCCTTTATGATTGTATTCTTTACCACAAAAAATCCTTATACACCACAAACTAGGGTACCAATAAATGAACCAAAACATTGACAATAAAATACAGGCCCAAGGTCTAGATTATTTATATTAAACAAATTAACCCCAATGTGATGTAATAAGAAATAAATCATAAGTGTTGTAAATAACATATTCATAATGAAAATATTAACACAAAATTATGCATCCATAGACACCATAAGGTGAGTGCTTCTATGATGCAGGAGAATCCCTAGTTAAAGAGCAATCTTGCATCAACCAAAAACATTTGCATTTCAGTTAGTTTGCATTTCAATTTGTTTCCTTTCATTCTCCAGTTCAGTTCAGGCAATTCAGTCAGTAGCAGTTTCTGTATTTTGGTCTGCATTCTACCACAGTTGCATTTTAGATCTTGTGGAGATGGACTTAACATCTAGACACATTCATCTACATCATATCTAGAATTCAAAGCATTTGGATCAAGTACCGGAAAGATATCGCTATCAGAAGATCAACTATTTTCTCATAATAGAGCATCCTGACAGTCTCAGACAATCAACTAAAGAAGAATACTTGCAGAGCATTTCACAACCTTCAAGGCTTAATGAAACATCATTCAATATTGTTTGGTTCATGGACAACCTTCCCTGAGACCCGCACATCATTCCATTCATTTGCGGGGGAGTTCCATTCATTTAGGCCCAGCCTATCCATGTACACATGTTATAGCTCTTCATTGGAGTTTGTGATCTTCCTTGGTCGACACGGAGGAATCTTATGTTCTAGATATGATATATATTGATGTAACAGATCCTTAGGAAAGTAGATTGAGATAGTTCTCATGATTGAGAAGATTGATAGTTTGAATTTGAACAAAGAGCTTCAAAGCTATATCTTGTGTATTATGATATTCTGTAATCAGGCTTGTGAGCCCTAACTGTAAGCTTGCATGTTGCCGGCCAACTTGTATTTGAATTCTATGATATACTAAATGATTGAATCTACATTTGTTTCATATCTTTGAGTTGTTTCCATTGTGTTTACTCTAGCTGCACGGTCAGGATTGTTCTATTTGAGGACCCTCCTATACATGACTACACCAAGTGGTATTAGAGCGAACGTTTGAATCTTTGGGAGCGAATTGAGCAAAGTTGGCAAAGGAATTCAGTAAGATCTTGTTGTGGACAGATCACCGAATCTGAGGTAGGTTACTTATGTCACAACCGATCGCCGATTGTGAGGTAGTTATCACCTTGTAGCTCGATCGCCGAATTGAGGCAGTTTGCACTTGATCCTAGGAAGATGCCGCCAAGGAGAGTCCCTGCTATTAGAACAATTGTTGGAAGAATGGACGAGATGATGGAAATGATGAAGACAATGAGAATTCAATTGGATGCTATTGAGGAAGATAGGTGAAGAGGATTGACACCTAGACCTAATGTTGAAAGTGATGATGAAGAGGATTTTCAATCTGTTGAACAAATTAGCGAAACCCTAGGAGGTGATGAAGAAGAAGAATCAGATCAAGTCAAGATGTTGTGAGCTATTTCAAAGATAGGGAAGAGACCTAGAGTTGATGTACCAAATTAGACTAGAAATTTGAACCCTAAAGAGTTGATTGACTAGATAAATGACATGGAAGAGTACTTTGAGTATGAAGAAGTTGAAGATCCAGAGAAGGTGAAATTTACAAAGACAAAGTTGAAAGGACATGCTGCTATATGGTGGAAAGAAGTTCAGTTGGATAGAAACAAGAGAGGAAAAGAAAAGATTACCAAATGGGACAGGATGGTGACAAAATTGAAGAATTAGTTTGTACTTGCTGAATATGAGTTGGAACTATTGAAGAAATTGCGAAACCTGAGACAAAAGGAGAAATCTGTGAAGGAATACACTGAAGAATTTTATAAGATGATCATAAGGACAAGACATAGTGAAGCAAGCAAAGAGAAAGTGGCTAGATACATCAATGGACTGAGATTGAACTTCAAGAACTGAGTTTGGTAAGGATGACAACACTAGAAGACGCATATCAGTTTGCACTGAAAGTTGAAGAGAAGCTTAATAAAGGCATGATCAGAGATGGAGAGGTAGAGGTAAATTTCAGAGAGGTAGATCATTTGTTGAGCATAATAGACAAGAGAACACATTCAAGAAGGATGACAGAGATAATAATGCATACCGAAGGGATGACAGAAACTTTTACCGCAAAGGAAACCCTAGTCCATACCGGAGTGAAGGATACAAAAGAGAGGGAAGAGGACCTAATAGGAGAACATTTAGAGGAACTTGTTTCAAGTGTGGAGGTGAAGGTCATAGAGCATTTGAATGTAATCAGGGGAGTACAAGCAAGAGGATAGAGAATAGTGGAAGAGCAACCTATGTGGAAGAAGAACCTGTTGGATCACCAAGTTCAGTTGGTAAACTTGAGAAAGGAGAATCACTTGTGATGAGGAGAGCACTATTTCAAGCAGAGACAAATTAAGAACCACCACAGAGGAAAAGCTTGTTCAGAACCATATGCAAATCAGGAGGTAAATGTTGTAAAGTTGTTATTGGTAGTGGTAGTTCTGATAACCTAGTTTCAGAGGAGATGGTGACTAAGCTAAAGTTGGAAAGATTGAAACACCCTAACCCCTATCAGATAGCATGGATTCAGGATGATCATGAGGTACTGGTGGGTGAACAATGGTTGGTGAAATTTCATATTGGATCATATCATGATGAAGTCTTGTGCGACATTATGCCTATGGATGTTTGTCATATTTTGTTGGGTAGACCTTGACAGTATGATAGAAAAGCTATACATGATGGGAGAAAGAATACATACACTATAACATCAAATGGGAAGAGAATTACCTTGATTCCTTTGAAAGATGATCTTAAGAGTGAAGTATGTGGAAATTCTATAATTTTTTTGGTAGATGGAAGAAAATTTCTGGATGGTTTGAGACATGAGAATATGTGTTACGCTTTGATTCCTAAGAAGCCTAAAACATTGAAGAAGGAGACTGAAGAATCATGACCAGAGGAGATAACTGAGTTACTAACAAAGTATGAATACATCATATTAGATAATGTACCTAAAGGATTTTGACCAATCAGAAGTATCAGTCGTCACGTGGATCTTATACCTGGAGCTTATAGCTTGCCTAACAAAGCAGCACATAGAATGGCACCAGCAGAGAATGGGGAAATGAATAGACAGATACAAGAATTGTTCAGGAAAGGTTTGATCAAAGAAATCTTGAGTCCTTGTGCAGTACCTACAGTGTTAGCACCTAAGAAAGATGGAGAATGGAGAATGTGTACAAACTCTAGAGCAATAAACAAGATCACAGTTAAGTATAGATTTCCTTTACCTAGGATGGATGATATCATGGATTGTTTGAGTGGAGCAAAATATTTCACAAAGATAGATTTGAAAAGTGGATACCATTAGATCAGATTCAGAGAAGGAGATGAATGGAAGGCTACTTTTAAGACAAATGAAGGATTGTATGAGTAGTTAGTAATGCCTTTTAGATTGAAAAATGCACCGAGCACTTTCACGAGATTGATGAATGAAGTTTTGAAGAAATTCGTGGGTAAGTTTGTTATTGTATGTTTGGATGATATTCTGATTTTCAGTAAGACAAAAGAAGAGCATTTGCAGCACCTCAAACAAGTATTGTAGAGACTGAGAGAAGAGAAATTGTTGATAAACATCAAGAAGTGTAGTTTCATGAAGGAAGAATTGGTTTATTTAAGATTTGTGATTTCTACGGAAGGATTGAAGATGGACCCTGAGAAAGTGAGAGCAATTGTTGAATGGCCTACATCGGAGAGCATTGAAGTTAGATCATTTCATGGATTGACTAGTTTCTACCAGAAGTTCATTAAAAAATTTAGTTCAATTTGTAACCCTATGACAGAGACAATGAGAGGTGACAGAAAAGATTTCAAGTGGACATTAGGAGCAAATAAGAGTTTTGAGTTGTTGAAGCAGAAGGTGATAGAGCAACCTGTTTTGGCATTACCAGATTTCAATAAGGTATTTCAAGTAGATTGTGATGCAAGTGGGAATGCAAATGGAGTAGTGTTAAGTCAAGAAGGTAGACTTGTAGCATATTTTAGTGAGAATTTGAATGATGCAAGGAGAAGAAATTCAGTTTATGATCAAGAGTTCTACACCATAATTCAAGCCCTGAAGAAGTAGAGACATTACTTATTGCCCAAGGAGTTTGTGTTGTATACAGATCATCAATATTTGCAATATTTGAACAATCAAGGTAAGTTAAATCAGAGACATATGAGATGGGTAGAGTTCATGCAGAGTTATACTTTGTGTTGAAGCATATGAGTGGAAAATCAAACAAAGTTGCAGATGCATTAAGTAGAAGAAGGAACTTGCTGACAGAAATGAGAGTTGAAGTGTTGGGAGTTGATGGATTAAAGAACCTATATGAAGGAGACACTGATTTTGTAGAACCTTGGAAAGCATGTAAGGAACCTGTTGAGACAGATAAGAGTAAGTGGTTAGACTATTTCATTCAAGAAGATATATTGTTTAGAGGAAATCAGTTGTGCATACCTAGAAGTTTAATGAGAGATAATTTGATCAAAGAGAAACACAGTGGTGGACTGGCAGGACATTTTGGCATTGATAAGATAGTGGCTTTGGTGAGTGAAAATCACTTTTGGCCTCAAATACATAAGGATGTTATGAAATTTGTGTAGAGTTGTAGAGTTTGTCAAGTTGCAAAGGGGAGTAGTCAGAACACTGGATTGTATAAACCTTTGACAGTACCAAAGAGACCTTGGGAAGACATAAGTATGGATTTTGTATTGGGACTGCCTAAGACAGAGGACTTGATTCAATATTTGTAGTGGTGGATAGATTTTCAAATATGGCACACTTCATACCTTGTAAGAAGATAATTGATGCAGTACATGTAGCTGACCTATTTTTCAAGGAGATTGTAAGATTGCATGGATTACCTAAGAGCATAGTTTGAGACAAAGACACAAATTTTGTTGGATACTTTTGGAAGACACTTTAGAAGAAGATGAATATAGATTTGAAGTTCAGTTCAGCATTTCATCCATAGGCTGATGGACAGACAGAGGTAGTGAATAGGAGTTTGGGAAACTTGTTGAGATGTTTGGTTGGAGAGAAGGCAGGAAGTTGGGATTTGATTCTTTCACAAGAAGAGTTTGCATACAATAACTTGGTGAATAGGATTACTGGAAGAACACCTTTTGAGATTGTTGCCAGAGTAAACCCTAAAGGAGTAGCAGAATTGAGAGATCTCAGTTTGGAAGACAAGAGAAGTGTAGAAGTAGAAGAATTTGTAGGACACATGGAGACAGTGCATAACCAAGTGAGGAAGCATTTGGAGAAGACAAACAGCAAGTATAAGGAGAAGGCCCATGAGAAAAGGAGACAGAAGGAATTTATAGTTGGAAATGAAGTGATGGTATACTTAAGAAAAGAAAGATTCCAATTGGGACATATAACAAGTTGAAGATAAAGAAGTTTGGACCTTGTAAGATACTCAAGAAATCCATATGAAGTGGAGTTACCAGAGACATTGGGTGTATCACCTATTTTCAATATTACAGACCTATATCAGTATCATGAAGCAGAGTTCAGTGATAGCATGACAGAAGACTTGAAGAAGCAGTTACCACGACAAGCACCGGAGTAGATTGAAGACATTTTGGATAGCAGAGTTGGACACAGCACTAGAGGAAGACAATACAAATAATACCTTGTACGGTGGAAAGGCAGACTAGAAGAAGATTCATCATGGATTTCTTAGGCTGAGGTAGACCATCTTGGTTTTCCTCTAGCCCTGGCAAAGTGAGGGACTCACTTTTTCAATAACCCCGGATGTCTGATGCAGGAGCATCCCTGGTTCAAGAGTAATCTTGCATCAACCAAAAAAATTTGCATTTTAGTTAGTTTGCATTTCAGTTTGTTTCCTTTCATTCTCTAGTACAATTCAGGTAGTTCAATCAGTAGTAGTTTTTGTATTTTGGTCCGTATTCTACCGCAGTTGCATTTCAGATCTTGCAGAACTGGACTTGACATATAGACACATTCATCTACATCATATCTAGAATTTGGAGCATTTGGATCAAGTACCAGAAAGATATCGCTATCAGAAGATTGATTGTTTTCTCATAACAGAGCATCCTGACAGTCTCAGACAATCAGCTAAAGAAGAAGACTTGCGGAGAATTTCACAACCTTCAAGGCTTAATGACACATCATTCAATATTGTTTAGTTTGTGGCCAACCTTCCCCAAGATCCACACATCATTTCATTCATTTGCAGAGGAGTTCCATTCATTTAGGTCTGAACTATCCATGTACACACGTTATAGCTCTTTATTGGATTTTGTGATCTTCCTTGGCCGACGCGGAGGAATCTTATGCTCCAGATATGATATATATTGATGTAATAGATCCTTAGGAAAGTAGATTGAGATAGTTCTCATGATTGAGAAGATCGATAGTTTGAATTTGAGCAAAGAGCTTCAAAGCTATATCTTGTGTATTCTAATATTCTGTAATCAGGCCTGTGAGCCCTAACTGTAAGCCCGCATGTTTCCGGCCAACTTGTATTTGAATTCTATGATATACTAAATGATTGAATCTACATTTGTTTCATATCTTTCAGTTGTTTCCATTGTGTTTACTCTAGTTGCACGGTCGGGATTGTTCTCTTTGAGGACCCTCCTATCTGTGACTACACCATTCTATATACATATTATATACTCTTCATACAATGTACATTCATTATTGCAAGCATAGATATACACATCACATGTGCTTGTGTATCATCTATTACATATACATCTATGCATACAAATTTATACATTGTATCCACTTCTTAAATTGTGGTGAGGTTAGATGCTTATGTAGCCTTCTCCTAACGCAAGGACATGTACTTCTATGTACTCTTGCATATTTCTATTCTTTAAGAGGTACCACATGATGTTATTTTACTATTTCAATGGGCTTCCAATGATTGTTCTTCTATTTTTAGTTCTTGGCTTGCCAACAAGTGACTTTTGATGAATTTATGTTTGCTTTTGAATTGACTTAATATAGAGCCACACCATGTAACTTGGTTTGGGACTAAATTCATACCACACATTTATCCTTCTACATAGTTTTGTCTTTTGTCAACGTGGCCTTCTAGGTCATGCTCCTACCTTTTGTACCTATTGTTGAATAAAGGGTTGTGCTGACAGGCACAATGGGATTTGTTTTTTGGCTAGAGGGAAGACCATGCACTTCCTTGCTAGTAGTCAAACCCCTTAGGAGTGTTGAACGAGATCCACCAACACACCACACATTAATACAATGCTTAAGAGTTGATGTAATGCAATTGATTATGCTTTAGATGCTCTTTATGGTTTGATTTCTAGATGTGATTCCACTATTACAAATGAAAAGTAGGTGTATCTATAAATAAATGATGCTAGTTTCTCAACTTGAAATATTTGGCATGTAGGCGATGAGGTAAAAATCAAATTTTAGGAAAGTCAACTTCGACAGGAGATTTGAATTTCAAATTTGTTGGACTAGGCTGCATGACATGACCTAATCTAAGGAATATGCACCCTAGTCCAATGTGGTATAAGACCTATAGGATCATATTGGTTTCTATCTAAGACATGGAATAAAATAATTTTAGTTGATGGATTTAATATTTGAATCAATTTGTGTGCCAAATATATTAAATTGAACACTACAACAAATATACTTATAATAATATCCAATGTAATGTAAAACAAAAACTATAAACTTGAGAATATACACTTTTATTAAGCTTACAAATTTAAATAATTACTACTTTTTTATGAATATTCTTATCTAACTTTATATTAAAGATTAAAATAGTACAATATTCACAAAAAAAGTTTAGGGTGGTATAACAACACACCCACAAAGTCTAATTGGACCAAGTCTAGCATAAAGATGAAAAACAAGGGGCAAGCCTAAAGAGCACTAAGTAGCTAAAACAAAGCCAATAGAGGGTGTATCTTGATCATCAAGTTTTCCCCACACATATCTAGGGGTAGCATCATCAATCGACTGTCAACTAGTGAGAGCACCTTCTTCTTCAAGATTATCCTTAGTGGGCTACTAGGCACAAACTAGAGAAATGGCAAGCTACAGATGAGAAAACTTACCTAAGTCAGGCTAACCAGCTCCCCCACACTCATGTGAGGAAGTAGAGGGTGGCTTGGAGGACTGGGACCATCCTCCATGAGCAATAGAATCCTTGGAATTTTGAGGCTAGCTACTTCTAATATTGAAGGTCACCAAAATTAAAATAATTTAATTTAAAACAAGGTTTGTGATGTAAATGTAGTCCCTACCTAAGATTGCAAAAATTAGTCATTTATAACCAAATTACGTAGCTCAAAATGTGAACATAGACATCCACCTGATAATTGATACAAAATGGAATCACCGTTGAAGTGAACTTGACATGAAACACATGAAACATAAGCTTAATCTAATTTGTGATTGTTCAAATCCTTGCTTCTATTTCTTGGAATGAAGAACTTGTTTACAAACACAAGTGGCAAAAGTTTAAATTATAATATTTTAGAAAATACATTAGATAACATGGGAACAAATGATGAACATTATTGTTCTACTTTGAACAAACCTAGAAATTTCTTGTAGAAGTAACAAGATAGGAAAGGAAATATTTTATTGAGGTTTTATTGCCACTCATGTTAAGGATCTAGTTGATTATTCGATGGAACCAACACTAGAGGAAGCAAATTTAATCTTCATGTTTTCCCTTCCCACCACATATCATCTAATGAGATTAAACCACAACAAGCTACATGAAAATCATGTTTTGCCTAGAATAAAGAGCCCAAAACATAGTGGCATTAGAATTAAATCATGAGATTATAAATTAGAAAATAACTAGTGGGATTAGATTACTTTACCTACCTTGCACATGCTATGGTCTACACTTCATGACATGTTTTGAACACATAAGCAAGCATGATATCACAATAAAAAATTATTTTTAACAACCAAATCAGACATGAAATAATTTGTTGTAACTGGATGGTTGAAAGTATGTAGATGGCAGGTAAAGATATGCTTGAGTGCTTGCCTACGTGGTGTAGCTTTCTAGTGTTTAGACAAATACATACTTTTGTGTATATTTTACATAGTTCACACCTAGCTATGTGTTCCATATATTAATTTCCATAAATAGTGAAAATAACATTTGCAAATAAAATTATTTCATGTTGAGTTTAGTAATTGATTGGCTATGAGACCAAAGATAGAAGATGCATTGTTCCAACAATTCCACTGTCTTATAGGGCTTCATATTCACATTTGGGTATGGAATTCAAGAGGGGGCATTGATAGAGGATCTAGAGAAGTTAGAGTTCTATAGTGTGAAACCTACTTTGAACAATACAAAATGCATAATAGAGTGTTATAAAGAATACACAAATGCATAACATAACATCACATTGTTCCATTTTAAACTTGGACAATCATTAGCAACCAAATAACATTACAAGAGATAGTGTGGAAAGAATCTCCACAAATGGAAGATTGGTAAAATATAAGTTTTGTTGGTTGTGGAAGTTAGTTCTAGTTTGTTATGCTTCTACAATATTATGTTTTCACAATGTCATATTTGTTTGTCTTGGTTGCTATGTGAGAAGCAAATTTCTTTTGGATCTCTAAGGTTTTCTTTGGATCTACATTTTTCATGCATGGAAAAAGGGTAAAGATTTGAATTCTGATTGGATGGTGCCAATTTTCCCTGTTAACAAAGCTATTTTCCATTTGTGAAAAAAATTAGACAAAACACTAGCCAATGGGAAAGAGGGTGAGGTAAACATTAAACTAACCTTCTAAGGTATTTGTTGTTAGTTACACATAGGGCACATATTCGTGTAGTTGGCTATTGTTTAAGCTCGTTCAGCAATATGTGGTGGGAATTTCTCTTGCATGGATGCCTCTGAATAGGGTATGGACAATCGTCAAATGGCTTGTAGGACATACATAAGGGTTTACATAATTTACTCTCAAATTCCATGGACATTCCTTCTCATAGGTATTGCTCTGTTCAATAATAACATATCACAGTTCTAAGCAGGTAATAGTTTTTATATTATTTCATATTTGCATGCTTGTGCTCTCTTTGTCTATGTGTTTTATTTTATTTTTAATTTGACATAGGAATGTACTCTCATCTAAAAACATGAAGCTCTATTATGCATTCAACATTTTTTATAGTGCTTTATTATGTGTTTTTTATTGTTTGTAGCAAGTTGCAAGTTGAAAACTCTAAGGTGTCCAATTGCTCTTTCAATGCATCTTAACCTCATTCTCCATGTTTGGTTGTCTACTTTTAATTTGTGGTATTTTTTTGGTTTGGTGCTCATTTCATGGAAGTGCACGTGTAGGTTTTGGTGGGATGAATCTAGAAATGATACCCATCTTTAGATATGAAATTTATAGAATTACATGTATATATTCTTTGTGTCATTATGTCAGATAGTTATCTTATGTTGTTTCAAAGGAATGTTGTCTCATATTTTAGGGTATAAAATAGGAGCTTAGGAACAAGGTGTGGACATCCAGTTAATCTATTGGTAGAATACATTTAGTTTCTTAGAAAGAATTTGTAAACATTAAAATCCTTGCAACACACATGTTTCTAAAGGACTAATTTGTAACATAGTCACAAGAACATGGATTTGTTTAAATAGTTAAAAACTACATGGCCTATGCGAGGCCCCAAGCACATCTTTACCTAGTACTAGCTAGATTCTTTGACCCATTCACTATCATTGATGTAGCATATATTTGAATTTATATCCCCCCATAGTTAAGAGGTGATGAGATTTAGCTTGCATAATGAATAAAGGGTTAATTGCCACACCATAATATATTGTACTTTGAATTGGACCAAAATTTTTGACATGTAAAAATAAAAATACTAATCATTAGAGGTAGTTGACCTAGCAGTAAAAGGGGCATCTCCACCACCTAAAATTTGAAACAACTATCTTTGAGTGGAAATGAATAATTAAATACTACCCATAGTGCTCTATGACACACCGTGTATATGGCACACCTATTGTAATACTTTGGAGACAAATAAGAGGAAAGTATAGATTTCACTAAAACTTGAGTTCATTTGTTAAATGAACTAATCTTCCATATCACAATTAATTGAACATTTCCAAACTATAGTATGCGCCTTGAAGTGAAATTCTTGTATCTATGACCATTAGTATGAAAATAATTTAAAGGAACTATCTATAATTCTATTGTATTTATGTAAATTCAATTGTAGAAATTCTTAAAATCATGAACGTAGTTCTATAGAGGTATAACATGACACCAAATTCATCGAATAACATAGATCGCATACCTTAGGCATCCATCATTTTGAACCTTAGAGCATTAAAATACAAGGTCTAGTTTTATAAATTGAGGATGCAAGCTACCTCTAGCATTATTTGAAGTGAATGACTAATTCACTACACTTGGAACAAAGACCTCCCATCTAAAACACAATAGTAAGGTAAGATGAAATAGGTGCTATATGAAAGAAAGAAAGTACTAATATATACCTTCAAGATTCATATAACTTAGCTTTAGTTTAGGTTACAATTAGATCTGGTTGAATGCAAGCCAAGCCATAGACAAATTTAAAGCTTGCCCTTATGAAACATACTAACACTACAACAGTGATGAAATAATTGATGTTGATAAATTTAAAAAATTTGCATTAGCTTTAGTTGCAACAACTTTGGCAAGCATAGTCTTCCCAGTCCCTAAAGGACCAAAGAGCAGGATACACATCAATATATTTATATAAAATTTACGCTAGATTTAGTTGCAACAGCTTTGGCAAACATAGTCTTCTTAGTCCCTAAAGGACCAAAGAGTAGGAGACCTTTGCAAGGCTGCAATGACACTTAAAAACAATTAGTAAAACATGATTTAGTGTGTTTTTGGAAATAACCATGTAAGTATATTTTACATCAATGATAAAAAATATGTTAGTAACAATCTGATGAGAGAACATAGGTCCAGTTAATGCCATTTTCATTATTTGTAAAAGATATTTGTTAGAAGGATGTATCCATAGTAGAAGCAATTTGAATTGAAGTTGACCAGGTTGTTAATTGTCCTTTAAAGAGCTAGGGTCTTCGTAAAGGAAGCATTACAGACTCTAAGTGATTCTTTCACATTTTCAAGAGATCCAATGTTCTCAAAACTCACTCAAATATCACTTGGTGGAATCACATTGTCTAGGATTTTCTTCTCAAAATCATTCTTAGTGGCAACCTCCTAGATAGCATAAAAAAAATTGTGAATAAGATAACAATTATATCATGGTAGGCAGAGTAGGATACTGATATTGTAAATCTTACCTCTTGTGAATTCTTATTCTACTTTGTGGGTTTGATTTGAATCGCCTATGGTTTATTTTGAATTCTCTTTATTTTGTTTAATCCACAATGAATGTTTCCATAGCAAGGGCTCATATCAATTCTCAATTCTAGGTCAGACTACATAGTTCACTATTAAAGAAGTTAGTTATACAAATATTAAATAAACACCTTTCACTAGAGATTGCATATGTTTTAAAATCTTGGTTTTTAGAGTTATTCATTTGATAGTGATTAAGAGCCCCATATCAGACTTTCAATGCATCTAAAACACAAGGAAACATCACACACCTTAGATATGCAAATGTGCCTATTTTCCTTATTCCAAAGGTTGCTTATCTAAAGTCATTATTAAGGTAGTTGTTTGGATGGAGCACTCAAAACATGTTGGGAAAAGTAAGTAGTTTCCCTGCATTCAAATGAACTACTATGAGAGAATAAATATGTAAAACTATGTTATACTAAAATCTATAAATGTTGAAATCTGTATAACATCTATATGTTCTTCTCATCTCCAATAAGTAACTCATGTCTTTTGATTCTTAATTCACTTGAACAAAATGTATATGTTAATTGTGATTAGATCCACAAATACAAATACCATGACTACACCTTTTTTCAAACTAGCTAGCACAACCAATCAACTAATGTCCCATCTATTAAAGACTATTTTAAAAATTCAACTAACCAAATCTACTCTTAGAAATGTCGAGGTGTGTTGAATGAAAATATTAATTACACATACATGTGAATGACTATAGCTATACAAAAGAAAACGTTCTCTTACAAGAGACATGTTTTGATTGGTCACCAAGGAATCCTACATCAAAATTCACATCAATGTAACCAATCAGCTCCCATTTTGGCACAAGCAGGCAAGATGTTGGAAAAAGTTGTGGAATTTGGTTTTACACTTGCTAATTACATTTGTTTGAAAGTTTGTAAAGCCTTTTCAAAAATTAATTTTGTGTATATGCTTGTATCATGGCATTCCAAAAGACCGCATTTGTTTGATGCATTCTATCAAACAATTCATTGTGTTGTCTATGCTTCCACATTTTCCATGTACATGTCCAAAGTCTATTGAAGGGTGTTAAAAGAATACAAATTGCAAGTAGTATTCCAATGGAGCTTGTTTGTTGAAGGGTTGGGTTAAAATTGTCAAAGACATGTCTGTGCATGTTAAATTTGAGTAATATGCATAACCTTTAGAAAAAAAATATATCTTTGAGATCACAACAACCAATTATAAGATTCTCATAAACAATGTTCATTACTTGAGATATAAATTTCTCAACTACATATTCATCAATAAAACAAACCTAATGTGGCATGTAGATTTAAATCATTCATACTTCAAGTTACATTAATTAGATTCACATTGGCAAGACTACAAAAAAGGAATATTTAAATTCAAACAAACTTTGGTTATAAAATCAAGAAATGACATCAATGGTGAATAGTTCATAAGATGATAAAACATTAATATTGGTTCTGGAGAGAAGAATATTATTTCTATTATACCACTACAATTTGTTACAACTAGATATTTATGCATTTAATTTGCACATATAATACATATACTATTTATTGTATTTCCAATTTTAATGCACAAACTTTTAGGACTTTGCACATATAATAGTTGATTTTGTTTCCTTTTTTTGTAGTCTGTCAATTTCACTGGTGCATGCTTGGCTTGATTATTGCTATTTTATGGTTTACTACATTTGGCATGGCCTTCTTTGTGCTTTATTTTTGCAGTCAAATAATCAAAAGGGAGAAACAAAGATTGTGGGGAATTCTGATAGGAAGGGCTTTGCTGGTGTTCAAGGGTTTGAGAATCCTCCATGAATGTCTGGTAGAGATATCTTGCTACCTTGGAACTCTCTATTTGTGAAATCTACTACATTAGTCCATACTAGATCTATTTTGATGGCTTAGAAATGTTTGATTTGATATTCATTAGTTCTTGTTTGTGAACATTGTTTTATGTGGTTGTTAAAAAGTTGGTTAAAAAAAATTGAATTCAAAAAAGTCCTTTCCTGCCTGGTAGGTAGATGTCATAGGTCTGGCAGGTTCATATCCCTATGCTCGGGGGTTGCCTGAGGAGGTACTCCTTGCATGCCTTAGCAGTTATTGTTGAGCCAAAAGGAATTAATGGATGATCTAAAGGGTTCTAAGGCAAATGCAAAGGATGGTTTTGATGAAACTGGTAAAACCTACAAAGAAGTGCTTCAAAGTGAAGATGCCGAAGCACTGCCCCAAGATGCTGGCTTCGAGGTCAACCTTCCACTCAAAGGTGATGGTGGAACTATCGGCCCTACCTTCCTAGAAAGCTCTCTTTAAGCCCTAATCTTGATATGCAGAAAGCTATAAAATCTGAAGAAGTTAGATTAAAAAATGTTACAGTTTATTTTGCTTGCTTAAATGTTGAGAAACTTCCATCCAGAAGATTTTTTGATAATTGGCTTATTTCAGTTTGGGGGAAAAAGTTGGGGATACATTTTTCCTTTTGTAGGATGATTCAAAATGGGTTGTTTGTCATTTTCCTATTGACACACAATATGCAGAAGAGGGTTTTAGATAGATGTTACTAGAATATAGGACAAACCCTATTTAAGGCCTTCCCTTGGGCCCTGGATGCCACTTATAATGAGATAATGTTTTGCTTGGTTCTAAAATGGATTCTTATCGAGAATGTACCAGAAAAAATGTGGAGCTTCTTATCCCAAATAATTGACCCAATTAAAAAAGTGTTGAAAATAAATAAGACTAGGGTTACACTACCCCATATGAATGCTAGGGTTCTAGTAGCATTAAAAATAGATGTGCAAATTCTTGAAACTATTAAAATCTATTGGAATAATAAAAAAAAAATTGTGACCTAATTGGATTAGGGGGTTAAACTCATGCTTTTTGTGTAAAATGGAAGGGCACTAATAAAAAAGGACTGCCCTATGTTAAATAGGAGGAGATATAGAGAGGGTGCTAACTTTGAAACAAACATGTCCGATGGGGCCCTGAGGTTAGGAGTAACGAAAAACATTGAGTCCTCCTATGAGAATGACAACACTGTTTCCACACCTTCTATGGATAAACATGTAGAAGTTAACCCATATCATAGTTTGGAAAACCTACCTGTTAAAGGTAGTGATAAAGAAAGTCATTTGAAGGTTAATTTGGGAGAAGAAACCCTGCCAAGATCTTTCAACAATTAAATTCCAAGTATTGTTAGAAATGATTCGAGGGTAGAGGAAACTATGAGTGAAGTTAGAATTATTAGGTCAAAAGAAGAACAAGTTGTAAACTCTAACCCTAGCATGTGATGAGTGTCAGGTAGCACTCAGATAAACATAATTTTTTCTTCCATTTTTCCCATCTTTTCATTCTACTTATCCTAGTAATTGCACTATAGGAACTAGAAAGTCCTATTTTAATTATACTGATAAGAGATGAATTACTGAAGATTATTATTTTGATGAAAAGACTTATGTTGTAGTGAAATTAATGAAATTGTGCAGAAAAATCTCTTTTTGGGTTTCACAGGTGTTGTTACACAAGCAGAAAGCAGTTTTTGAAGAACTTTGAAGGTAGTCCTAATCATCTCCAGGGCCAAACATAAAGGACACTGCATTGGACTCCAACATTTTCCAGTTGTTGGAGGATCTCTAAAGAAGGAGTGGTAGAGCAAGAAGATAGTGATCTCCGGAGCCGTGCCTCAAAAGATTCATGGATGTATCTCTGCTGCTGGCAACAGCACAGAGTCTTTGGCACTGCTGACAACCAACATCTCTAGAGGTGACTTCAACACTATGGAGTCTGCTCATCCAGCCCGAAGTGTTCCAGTGATTACTTCAGTTGTCTACAGGGATTTGATACTCTTTCATTTGTTATTGCATGAGTTTCAAAGACTTATTTAAGACCATTATTTCAGGGCCTTGTTGCCCATTGTTGTTTAAGTTTGATGCAGGAGCATCCAGAGGTGTAAGGGCAATCTTGCATCACCTAAAAACAATGTTGATTCAAAATTGATGACTTTGTTTTCATTTCTTTTTAAAATTTGTGTTTTTGGACAACCATTTCCTTGAATAATGGTTCAGAACCTTCAAAGTTTCCAACAAGGCTAAGGATACCATAATTTACTATTTTTAGTAAGTCTTTATCAAAGAAGCGGTTGAGCCCAAAATTTTCCCCAAAGCTTTGGAATGGTAAAATAAGCATTCTTGGTAAATTTTAGCTTAAGATCATGTCTGGATTTCAAGATATTAAAGTTTCAATTTTGTGAGGTCACCTGAAAAGTTCTAAAATCATATATGAGGCACTAAAACATCCCATAACACCCCAAAACATTTACAAAAATCTACAGCATGATAGTTCACTTCACAAGATTTTGGTGCTTCAAACGGTTTGTCAATCAGACACCCAAATCAAAAGTTATGCTTCCCGAAAGTTGACATACTTTTGGAGGGAGTTGCAAATTTTGAAATTTAGTTGGAGGCCACCAAAAAGGGCTATTTATGACTATTTTTGGGAACCCTGGGCAATAGTAGAGATAAGGGGGAAAGTGTAGAGTCAAGAAAAGGTGGGAAATTAGAGACCCTAGCTGATTTGGGGTTATAGAAGGTAGAAGATTCCAAAGTCTTGAGATAGTAAGTTGTAATGTGTTGCAGCCTATGGAGGATTCATCCTCTAATTGTATTTGAGCTTCTGTAATGTAATGGGTTGTCCAAATCAATAAAAGAACATTATATTTTATGTGTGCAATTTCTATTGTTGTGTGTTTTATGATTTACTGCCTTCATCAAGTGGTATCAGAGCAAGGGTTCCTGAGTGTGTAGACAGATCACCAACCATGAGGTAGTTTGCACCAAGACTTGAGGTTGTGGGTTTGTTATAGAGATCAAGTTGCCTCCACGAAGAAACCTTGTTGGGAGAAATGCTTTGATGGAATAGGATGTTAGAGCCTTGCAAACACAAATCGATGCATTGAAAGAGGAGCTGCAAAGAGGATTTGAACTAAGAATGAGAGAAGAAAGTGAAGATGAAGCTGAAGAAGATCTATCTGAGGAAGAACAAGAAGCTGTAGGAGATCCTGTCAAACTTAGGTTATTGAGGGCCATTTCAAAGATCAAAAAGAGGCCCAGGATTGAAGTTTCTACCTATTCTAGAGATTTGAATCCAGAATAGCTTATTGATTGGATCAATGACATGGAGGAATATTTTGAGTATGGAGATGTGGAGGATCCAGATCGAGTCCAGTTTACAAAAACAAAGTTGAAGGGCCATGCCAATATTTGGTGGAAGGAGGTCCAGTTAGAGAGAAATAGGAGAGGAAAAAGAAAGACTACTAGATGGGATCAGATGGTGGATAAACTGAAGAAGTAGCTCATTCCTGTGGACTATGAGATGGAGTTGCTGAAGAAGATGCAAGGATTGAAGCAAGGTAACAAGCCCGTTAAGGAGTATACATAAGATTTTTATAAGATTACTATCAGAACCGGTCATCCAGAGGCCAACAAGGAGAAGGTATCTCGTTACATTAATGGGTTGAGGCCAAGTATTCAAGAGGAGCTAAGCTTGGTCAGAATGACCGCCATAGAATATGCATACCATTTTTCCCTGAAGGTGGAAGAGAAGCTGAATAAAAGATTCAAAAGCAACAAAAGGGGAAGATGTTAAGGCAGAAGGACTAGTGGAAGGTCCTATGGAGGCCAAAATGAAGATCCAAAGAAAAGTGAAGAAGCTAGCACTAGTTGAAATCGGAGAGGAGATAATACCTACCATCCTCATGACCAGAATAATGGTGAGCAAAGAGGAAGAGGAACAGGTAGATCTGGGCAAGGACCTAGAAGAGAAGGTTTTAGAGGAACTTGTTTCCAATGTGGAGAAGAAGGGCATCGAGCATACGAGTGTCTGTAACATCAAGGAAGGACAAATAGAAGACCTAAAGGTAATGCATGAGTTGCACATGTAGATGAAGATGCACAATCTGACCATTTTGAAGATGTTGAAAGGGGAGAAACCCTAGTTGTCAGAAGAACCTTGTTGAATGAGGAGAAAGAACCAGATCAAAGGAAGAGTTTATTCCGCACAAGGTGCAAATGTGAAGGTAAGTGTTGTGATGTTATTATTGACAGTGGAAGCATTGACAATCTTGTTTCAGAGGAGATGGTTAACAAGTTGAAGTTGACAAGAAGAAAGCATCCACATCCATATCGGATTGCATGGTTGTAGAAGGACCATAGAGCTTTGGTCAATGAACAGTGTTTAGTCAAGTTCAAGATTGGGGATTACCATGATGAGGTGATGTGTGACATCATACCGATGGATGCATGTCATATGCTATTGGGAAGGCCTGGCAATATGATAGGTGTGATGTCCATGATGGCCATGCAAATACCTATTCTCTGACAAAGGATGGAGTTCATCATAAGTTGAAGCCCTTGAAGGAGGTGGAAGAAAAGTTATGTAATACTGTCAGAATTTGTTTGGTAGATGGTAGGAAATTTTTGGAGGGTATGAAGCATGAGCGTCATTGCTTTGCATCGACTCCTAAGATCAGTCAAGAGAAATGTGAAGATGTACCAGTAGAAGTCTTAGATCTATTGGAAGAATTTCAGGATATTGTCTCTAATAATGTACTAGAAGGTTTACCACTGGTGAGGAAGATAAGTCACCAAATGGATTTGATACTAGGAGCTAGTTTGCCGAATAAGGCAGCCCATAGAATGACTCTTGTAGAGAATGAAGCGCTGAACAGACAAGTTCACGAGTTGTTAAGGAAGGGACTGATAAAGGAGAGCCTAAGTCTATGTGTAGTACCTACAGTACTAGCACCAAAGAAAGATAGGGAGTGGAGGATGTGTACAGATTCCTGAGCCATCAATAAGATCGTGATCAAGTACAGATTTCCATTACCCAAAATGGATGACATAATGGATTTTTTGAGTGGAGCCAAGTACTTCGCAAAGATTGACCTGAAGAGTGGGTATCACCAGATTCGAATCAGAGAAGGAGATGAATGGAAGACAGCCTTCAAGACAAAGGAAGGTTTGTATGAATGGTTAGTCATGCCATTTGGGCTAACCAATGCACCAAGCACATTCATGCGGCTCATGAACGAGGTATTGAAAGAGTTTTTGGGAAGTTTTGTTATTGTTTATTTAGATGACATTTTAATTTTCAGTAAGACTTGGGATGAGCATCTGATCCATATTAGAAGAGTTTTAGAGAAGTTGAGGGAGAAGTTGCTGATTAATCTAAAGAAATGTAGCTTTGCAAAGGAGTTGGTATACCTAGGATTTTTTGTCTCAGAGGAAGGTCTTAAGATGGACTTGGAGAAGGTGAGGGCTATCATCGAATAGCCTACGCCAAGGAGTGCTACAGAGGTACGATCTTTTCATGGTTTGGTAAGTTTTTACAGAAAGTTTATCAGGAATTTTAGTAGCATTTGTGCACCCCTAACTGAGACAATGAGAGGGGATAGAAAAGAGTTTAAATGGACTACAGGAGCAAACAAGAGTTTTGATATATTGAAGTAGAAAGTCACAGAGCAACCTATTTTGGCACTTCTCGATTTCAATAAGGTATTTCAGGTAGATTGTGATGCTAGTGGCAGTGCTATAGGAGTTGTTTTGAGTCAAGAAGGTAAGCCCATTGCCTATTTTAGTGAAAAGCTTAATGATGCCAAGAAAAAATATTCTATTTATGATCAAGATTTTTATGCAATAGTTCAGGCTTTGAAGAAATGGAGACATTATTTGTTGCCAAAAGAGTTTGTTTTATATACTGATCATCAGGCTTTACAGTATCTTAATAGTCAAGGAAAGTTAAATCAAAGGCACTTAAAATGGGTTGAGTTTTTGCAGAGTTATACTTTTGTTTTGAAGCACATGAATGGGAAGTCCAATAGAGTTGCAAATGCATTGAGTAGAAAGCAAAATTTGTTGACAGAAATAAAGATAGAGGTTGTTGGGTTCAATGAGCTCAAAAGTTTGTATCCTGAAGATCCAGATTTTGTAGAGGCTTGGAAAGCTTGTCTGGAACCTGTTACTTTGGACATAACAAAATGGTTGGATTTCATAATCCAAAATGGCATGTTGTTTAGAGGAAGCCAGTTGTGCATTCCAAGGAGTTCCATGAGAGAGAACCTGATTAAGGAGAAGCATAGTGGGGGATTAGCTGGACACTTTGGTTGAGATAAGACCATTGCTATTGTTGGTGAGCATTATTATTGGCCACAGTTGCTGCAAGATGTGAGGAAATTTGTGCAGAGTTGCAGAGTGTGTCAGATGGCAAAAGGTGCAAGTCAGAATACAGGGTTATATCAGCCATTACCTGTACTAGAGAAGCCATGGGATGATATTAGTATGGATTTTGTTTTTGGTTTACCAAGGACACATAGAGGACATGATTCCATTTTTATGGTGGTGGACATATTCTCAAAGATGGCGCATTTTATGCCTTGTAAGAAGAATAATGATCTGTTGTTCATATTGTTGAGTTATTTTTCAAGGAGGTGGTGAGACTACATGGTCTACCTAAGAGCATAGTTTTAGATCGAGAATCCAAGTTTGTTGGTTATTTTTGGAGGATATTGTGGAAGAAGTTAAAGACAGATTTGAAGTTCAGTTATACACACCATCCATAGACTAATGGGCAGACAGAAGTGGTGAATAGGAGTTTGGGTAACATGTTATGATGCTTAGTAGGAAATAATCCCAAGGGATGGGATTTGATTTTACCACAGGCAAAATTTGCTTACAACAATTCTGCCAATAGTAGTACTGGTAAATCACCATTCCAGATTGTATATGGGAGTAGTCCTAGAAATGCTTCAAAGTTAAGGAAGATGGACAAGGAAGAAAACATAAGTGTCGAAGATGAAGACTTTGCAGAACACCTGAAGAATTCTCATGAAGAGGTGAGAAAGCACATTAATAAGATGAATATTCAGTACAAGGCTAAGGCATATCAAAAGAAGAGATATAAGGAATTTTAGGTAGGAGATGAAGTCATGGTTCACTTGAGAAAAGAGAGGTTTCCAGTTGGAACATATAATAAGTTGGAAATGAAGAAATTTAGACCATGCAGGATTCTAAAGAAGCATGATTCAGGAAATGCATATGAGGTAGAGTTACCGAGTGGGATCAACATTTCCCTTGTGTTCAACATTGTTGATTTAACAGAATATCATGAAGGTGGAACAGAGGATGGACCAACAAAAGAAAAGTGGAGAAATCTGGCACCTACTTCAAAAAAGGAGGAGATAGAAGAAATTTTGGATAGCCATGTGGGTAGAAGCACAAGAAATAGGCAATATGAAGAGTGCTTGGTTAAATGGAGAGGAAGGCCTATTGAAGATTCATCCTGGTTATCTAAGGTTGAGGTTAACCGTCTTGGTTTCCCTCTAACTCCTGAGACATGATGGGGTCACTTCTCAAATTACCCTGGGTATCTGATCCAGGAGCATACAGAGGTGTAAGGAAAATCTTGCATCACCCAAAAATAATGCTAATTCAAAATTGATGACTTTGTTTTCATTTATTTTCAAAATCTATGTTTTTGGACACCCATTTGCTTGAATAATGATTCAGAACCTTCAAAGTTTCTAATAGGGCTAAGGATACCAAAATTTACTATTTTTAGTAAGTCTTTATCAAAGAAGCAGTTGAGCCTGAAATTTTCCCCAAAGCTTCGGAATGGTCAAATAAGCATTCTTAGTAAATTTCAGCTCAAGATCATGTCTGGATTTCAAGATATTAAAGTTTCAATTTTGTGAGGTCCCCTGAAAAGTTCTGAAATCATATATGAAGCACTAAAACATCCCATAACTCCCTCAAAAGTTTAGGAAAATCCATTTACAAATTTTTGGCATGATAGTTCACTTCACAAGCTTCCCGACACTTCAAACAATTTGTCAATCAGACACCCGAATCAAAAGTTATGCTCCCGAAAGTTTACCTACTTTTGGAGGGAGTTGTAAATTTTGAAATTTAGATGGAGGCCACCAAAAAGGGCTATTTATGACTATTTTTGGGAACCCTCGGCAGTAGTAGAGATAAGGGGAAAAGTGTAGAGTCAATAAAAGGTGGGAAATTAGAAACCCTAGTTGATTTGGGGTTATAGAAGGCAGAAGATTCCAGAGTCTTAAGATAGTAAGATGTAATGTGTTACAGCCTATTGAGGATTCATCCTCTGATTGTATTTGAGCTTCTGTAATGTAATGGGTTGTCCAAATCAATAAAAGAACATTCTATTTTCTGTGTACAATTTCTATTGTTGTGTGTTTTATGATTTACCCCCTTCATCAAAGTTAAACTTTGGATTTAGTGGAACTTTCAGTACCACTAAAGCCTTTTCAGACTTTGCATGATTATACTTTAAGTTGGACAGTTGCATGTCTTAGTTTAGAATAAGAGATTAGTTATATCTCAAAGATAAATTGATAGGTAAAGTAGTTAGTTCCAATAATATTATGTCACTTGGGCTAATATATATCAAGATAGGAACAACGGAAATATATACAGATTTTGTTAGCATTATTATTGTAACTTTCATTTGAGAACATAATATCTACTTTGGATTACAATATACCTAGATAGACTGGATTAAAGGGAGTTGTGCTATTACATTTTTATTCTAATTTTTTTGTTTGGCCTTTAGTTCTAAAGGTGTGGAGCAAGGGCCCACTCCCACCAATAGAGAGGAGGCTAGTATTCTTGCTTTATTGTTTTATTGCAACTTTCATTAGAAGTATGATTTTCCTACTTTCATAAGATAGGTCAATTATTGTTTAATAGTTTGTTTTCCAGTTAAATGCATACTTCCAACTTTGTGTGAATTAGATAGATTTTTTCAACAATTTCCTGCTTTAGTATTACTTTGGTTTTTAGAATAGAATTTCCTTTCACAATAGATGATTAGCAACATTGATTTAATAGGACATTTAAATCGGTATGATTAGCTAAGGACTGTTGATTATTAGGTTCCTTATTGTAGATAGACTGGGACACAGCCTTGGATTTATACATGAAAACATGATTGAATGCCAAGGTACAGTGACCCTTGTCATTTTTGGCACCATTGTCGGGGATATGTGTTAATAAGAAAACTCTAATTAATAGTCCTTAGATTCAAATGAATCTGCATGGTTAGACATAGAGATTCAAAAGGTAGATATATTAAACAAACACCCAAGCAGCAAACTACAGGTGAAAGCAGTAGGGTATTACAAGATTTTGTTGAAGAGGAAGAGGAACATTTAGAACCCACCTTGGAAAATACACCACAGTTACATATTCCCACTAGTCCTAGAAACCTTTCACTCTCTAAGTATATTAAAGAAATACAGGAGAGACACCCGTCATATCTATTAATAGAATCCATTTCAACAGAAACCCACATTGAATCTTCGGAAGGAGAACCATCAGACATGGGGGAGAATCATGATGATCGAGCATATCCTCTTCAGGAGTGTACAAGAACCTTTTCATACCCTATTGTGCTCCTGGAGACAATGCCCCTATGAAGAACATTTCACCCTTGAACCTACCTACATTTAGGAATCTTTCTTTTGAGGATCTAGATCAGTTTCCTTTTGAGTTTAAGGTCTTATTCTAGACATATGCCTACAGGTTAGACAACCAAAAACTCAAACTTTTCCCATCTACACTGAAAGATTCTTCCATGAGGTAGTTCATGGGCTTATCCCCAGACTCCATTCACTCATGGGATCAAATGGAAACTGAGTTCTTGGATAAATACTAGGACTATTACAGAATTAGTGATAGAAAGGAAGAGCTCTTTAGAACTAAACAAAAAAAGGATGAAAGTTTAGAGGACTACCTAGACAAATTCAACTTTTCCCTAAGGAGTTATGGAAACCCTATAGCTCACAGCTTAGCTAAAACCTTATTTGTAAAGGGATTGGACAAAGAGTCAAAACAGTCATTGGATCTAATGGGAAGAGGGAACATTAACAAAATGGGCATGCCTGCTATAGAGGAAATCTACAAAAACTACTCTAAAATTCATGATGGAGTGAGAACACCAAGGTCCTTAAAAGAGAAAGATGATTTAGGGCAGTTAATGGAGGAGTTTGCAAACCTAAAAATAGATATATTAGTTCAATTAAATACCACCTTAGATGGGATTTAGGCAAAAACTAGAACAACTTAACAAAACATAACAACTAAACCTCTTTCAATATATTATCCCAAGTGTAGGAACAAACACGTTTTGAGAGAATGCCCATTGGATAAGTCAGAGATTTGCCAAATTTGTGACAAAGAGCACCCTACCAATCATTGTGACCAACTTCCAACCCTAAAGAGACTGTCTAAAAAGAATTTCATAATAGAAGAGGAGTTAAACTACGTAGGGAAAAAACAAACTGGCCATTTTCCATACAACCAGTATCCAAATCAGGTTTCCTATAGAGGTCCTTCAAATTGGGGAAACAACCAATGGAATCCAACTTGGCAGGAACCTTAAAACATTCCTCCACGAGGACCACAAGACTGGTCAAACCAGTAATGGTAGAACCAGTAGTGGCAAAACCAACCTTGGAGAAACCAACAATGGCCACAACAATTTCCATTACAATATGGATCACAAAACATGCAACCTCAATGGCATCCTCAGTAGAATTATAATCAACAATACCAAGGACAACCTAGACCCCCCAACACATAGGGACAATCTCAAAATGAGCTAGTTAGTCAGTCACCCTTACCAGCTCAACCTGTAACAAATCCATGAAATAAACAGGGAGCAGCTGTTTACATGACAGAGCAAGAAAACATGGCTGGTATAAACGCTATTTATCTAGACAATCTCAAGCTACATTCTAGGAAAGCACTACCAAGACCATCTCCTCCACTCATTGTTGAAGTAACAGATGACATGGAACCTAAAAATTCATCCACTCAACCCTAGGAAAAGATTACTATCAAAATTGTGCCAAAAGAAAAACTTTCAGGAAGCTCCAGAGTTCCTCCTAAAGGAACACCTCCAGTGATCACCTACAAAGCTACTTCTGATATGAACTCTAGAGCTGTTCTGGAGTCTAAAAATTAAGCACCATACCTAGAATGGCTCAAACAACATGTCCCTCAGAAAATAGTCCTACAAAAACAAGTCCAACCTATCATTGAATCAAAACTTCTGCAAGAAATCAGGCAGCTAAACATTGAAATTCCACTCCTACAAGCAATTAGGTATGTTCTTGAACTGAACCAATTTATCAAGCAACATTGTGTTAAAACCCAGGGTAGAAAGAAAAACTTTCCTACCACCATTTAAGTGGAAGGAAAAGTAGTAGATCTTCTTGTGGGAGAAATGCTCCTTCCAAAATATGGGCACCCTAGAAACCCTGTCATAACTGTCCACATCTCAAGGATAGAAATATCTAATATTTTGGTTGACCTAAGGGCAGTAATAAACATAATGATAGTCCACACTTTGGATAATTTATCCCTTACAGGTGTTTAGACCACATCCACAATTATACAACTGGTTGATCAGTTAATAGCCATTCCAAAAGGGGTGTTAACTGATGTCCCAATTATTGTAGAATCATGGGAATTCCTAGTGGAATTTTTGATATTAGAGCCTACAAACCAAAGGAATGCTTATCCTTTGATATTAGGAAGACCATGGTTAGCTACTGCAACAACATCTATTAATTGTAGAATAGGAGACATGGTCATTTTTAAATGGGATAGACATGAAGAAAATCTCCTTGTATCCTCCAGCTAAACCATCTATGCGTTATTCAGGGAAAGTATGGATAGATGAGCCTAACAACATGGGAAACAATGCCTCAATAGCTATGGTTACCATCAAGGAACACTTAGGTGAGCTAGAAGAGGGGATGGACAATGACACACCTGAAGATTAAACTCATATTCTCATTGGAAAAGACACAATGGAATTAGCCCAAGACATAAGGAGAGAATTTCTGACTGCTACATATTGTACCCTTGCAAATATCATTCCTTGTGGAGAAACCTTCTATAGAGACTTAGCCACTTTTCACATGCTGCTTCCACATTCTTGTCCTCTTAACACTAAGACTCTGGGATATGGGATAGGAACATCAATGGATCAAATCACAAATAGGTCATGATTTTACCTGGAAAAACATTGAACATCAATACTCAGCTAACAAGAAAACAGGAAGAAGAACTTCTTAATCTCCTTCTCTCCCATTTAGCAGCTTTTGCTTGGGAATATCAGGATATAAAGGGTATTCCTCCTAAGATCTATACCCATCACATATACACAGAATATGTCAAACCAGTTAGACAACCCCACAGAAGACTAAACCCTGTATTGAAAGACATTATCAAGACTAAGATAGAGAAATTGCTACATGCAGGATTTATCTGCCCCATCTCAAATAGCCAATGGGTTTCACCCTTGGTTATAGTGCCTAAGAAGAATGGAAAATGGAGAGTGTGTATTGACTACAGAGAACTAAATAAAGCCACAAAGAAGGATTGTTTTCCCTTACCATTTATTGACCAAGTGCTGGACAACCTAGTAGGGAAAAAGTACTTCTCATTACTATATGGATTTAGTGGATATAACCACGTTCAAGTAGCATCAGAAGACTAGGATAAAACCACCTTTACATGTTCATGGGGAACTTTTGCATATAGAGTCCTTCCATTTGGCCTATGTAATGCTCCAACTACCTTTTAGAGGGTTGTTTTAACCATTTTTGTTGAATTAGCCAATGAGTGTATGGAGGTTTATATGGATGACTTTATTGTGTATGGGGACACCTTTGAAGAGGGTCTTAAGAACTTAGATAAAGTGATACAATGTTGTGAGAAAAATCAGTTGTCCTTAAACCATGAGAAATGCTTTATGATGGTAGAGGAAGGAATTGTCCTTGGTCATCACATATCAGCCAAAGGAATCAAAGTATATGAAAACAAAATCGAAGTGATAAAGCAATTATCCTCACCTAGGAACCAAACTGATGTTAGAAGCTTCCTAGGTCGTGCAGGATACTATAGGAGATTCATAGAAAATTTCAGCAAGATAGCTACTCCTATGTTTTCCCTGCTGACCAAGGATGCTGACTTTCAGTGGACAGAGGATTGGCAATTAGCATTTGAAACCATTAAAGAGAAACTCACAGTCACACCTATTTTGAAGGGACCTAATTGAAATCTTCCCTTTCACATACAAACTGATGCTTCAAATGAATCAATTGGGGCAGTCTTAAGACAAAAAAAGGAAGCAGAAGGTATGAATGAAATTTACTATATTAGTAAGAACTTTACCCCTACTGAAAAAAACTACACAACAACTGAAAAAGAATTCCTAGTAGTCATATATGTTATTAACAAATTTAGACATTATATCACATGATATAAAATCATTGTGCACACTAATCATGCATCCATTAAATACTTAATGAAAAAACCTATAGTAGGTGCAAGGATAGTTAGATGGTTGTTATTATTACAAGAATTTGACATTACTATCATTAACAATCCAGGAAAATTCAATTTAGTTGTTGACTTACTGTCAAGGTTGCATACATTTGGTGAAAACCAGCCGGTGGAAGATAGGTTTCCAGATGAACACCTATTTGTCATTTCTTCCACTACACCTTGGTTTGCTAATATAGCTAATTTCTTAGCTATAGGCTTGTTTCCTTTTATTTTACTTCCAAACAGAAAAAGATATTGGTAAAAGAAAGCTTATCTTACAACTGGTTGAATGGTCTACTGTTTAAATGTGGTCCTGACTTCATTCTATGCAGGTGCTTGAGAGATGATGAAATTTTTGATGTATTGAGAGCATGCCATGATGAACCCTCGGGGGGACATTACTACTCCCAAAGGACAATCCACAAAATCCTTGGAGCTAGCTATTATTGGCCATCCCTTCATGCAAGGATGCTAAGAAGTATGTGAAGCAATGCGATCAGTGCAAAAGAATGGGTTAGTCAACCTTCACCTAGGAGATGTCACTTCAAACTCAAGTGGTTTTAGAACCATTTGAGCAATGGGGCCTAGATTTTGTAGGGCCAATTTCTCTACCATCTTCGGGAAGAGAATATATTTTGGTATGCATAGATTGTGTAACTAAATGGGTAGAAGTTCAAGCATTACAGTTTGCAAGAGAAGAAAGAGTTGTCGATTTCTTATATAACAAAATCTCCTTGAGGTTTGGAGCTCCAAGATCAATAGTCTCGGACAAAGGGCCATAGTTTACTTCTTAGGTAATACAAGCCTTCATAGATCTATACCAAGTTAAGCATAGAAAATATTCACCTTACCACCCACAAGTAAATGGACAGATAGAGGTGATAAACAAAGATCTGGAAAACATCCTGACAAGGACAGTGGCCATGAATAGGAAAGATTGGGCTAGTAGGTTACCTAAAGTAGTTTGGGCCTATAACATGACATGGAAGTCAACAACCAATATTTCACCCTATAAAATTATTTATGGGAAGAAACCTATACTATCCATAGAGTTTGAATTGCAAACATTAAAGACATCATTGGACATTGGATTGTCATTATCTATTGCACAACAAAATAAGATTCTTCAACTCATTGAATTAGATGAAATTAGAACAGAGGCCATATAGCAAACAAAACTCATTCAACATCAAAGGAAGCAATGTCATGATCAACACATCAAGAAGAGTACATTCTAACAAGGGGATTGGGTTCTCTTGTATGATTTCAAATTCAAGGAAATCAAAGGGAAATTACAAATCCATTAGGTGGGAACTTACCAAATCAGGGAAGTCTATGAAAATGGGACAGTATTGCTAGCACTAATTGATGAAGAAGAAACCACATTCTTAGTAAACGGCCATAGAATTCATCTTTATCAAAGACCAGCTACTAATGAAGAGTTTGCTAGGGATTTGTGCTTGATGACAGAGGTCACATCCTTTGCCATAGATTGAAGAGATTCAAAGGACAAATATAATAAAAATAAAAAGAAGGGTTGAAAACCAGTAAATGACGGCCCTTCTAAAAAAAAGGAAAAAAATTAATAAAATAAAAAGAGGAAGATTAAAAACTAGCAAAATGGTTGTCTTTCTCGCCTGGGGGACTGAAAACTAGGAAATGGTGGTTCCCTTCTTCATGCAAGATTCCAACAAAGGCTCTCTGGAGCCAACTAAATGCTTCTCCAGAACCAACCAGGTGCATCTCTGTAGCGAACTAGGAGCACCTCCGGCACTTCACCAAACTAAGGAAATTTCAACATCCCACCTCTCCAAACATCAAAGTGGGGACACTAAAAAGTAATGAGGTCAACATGACTCACACTCCACTTTCTAACCAAAATAGAAAAAATGGGGAAAGCCATGCAAAACAATCATTAAATTAGCTGCCAATGAAGCATCATGCACATGCCATCTAATGATGTCACCTGCTAGCGTGTCACTATTAAATCCACCTCTAGGAGAAACTGCCAAATCATGCACTATTGACATCATGGAGACTGATGGGGAATTTAAGCAAATGCAGAGTCACATCAAACCTCATTAAGACGTCGGCACAACAACACAACCACATTGCTTAATCATCAGAAATGGTAATCCAGGGAATTCACTTGCATTAGGTAATTATTACAAGTCTTTTCATTTCTATTTTTGGTGCAAACTATCTAGACACGTAACCCTGCCATTATTCCTCTCTCAACCCATGCATGTCACCATAACTGCCCAAGGTGGCACCTCCACTCCGGAGTGTCAAATCCTTCCTTGCAATCATGATTTAACCCCATTTTGAATTATTCTTGTAAAGATAACCTTCCTAAAACTAAGCAGTCATTATCAATAGCACCCAAACAAAAGAATTTCCAACTCTAGAGATAGCACATTAGCAACACAATAGAGTATTCTATAGAAATAGGGGAACTCTGGAGTTAGGGTTGGTTTGCAAATACCAGAGAAAAAGCTCCAGAGGGGAAATTATTCTAGCACAACCACTCAGGGGAAATAGTTAAAGGTGAGGGTTTTATAATCAATACAAACAAACAAGGGAGAAAAATATTGTCAAGAGTAGCATGGGAGTCGAAAAGAAATCAGAGCCCGAGACACCAAAGGGCTTGCTTCAAGATTAGCCCTCAGCAGAGGTACTGAGAAATATAGGGTGGCTGGAATTCTTAGAAAATTCAAGGGGTACCATGAAGACATAGTAGATGAGTTCCTTTCTAACCTGAAGAATAACTAGACAAAGGTGCGTGGAGTTACAATTACTGTCTCAACCACCGTCATCAACCACATCTCAGGCCTGCCAGAAGAAGGTGAGAGGTTTTACCATCTTAAAACCCTCTACTCTGATTTAATCAAGAATTTCTCAGTAGATAATGACCTTGAAGTGCAATTACACTTAAGTAAAGGTGAAGTAAAAGGAATCATACAGACCTCACTTTCTCAACCATGGCAATCTTTGGCCATGTGGCTAATGAAATACTTCACTTGTGATGAACAATTCTCCCTAGTACTAGGACCCATTATGAAGATGGTGATTTTCTTAAGGCATGGGCATGCCCATCCAGAATACAACATTAACCTTCCAATTTTTCTATACTCTACCATAGTGGCTTCAGCAAATAAATACCAATAGGGGAAGGGTCCTATGAAGCACCATGGACTCATTCAATTAATTGTCAAACATCATTTTGTGTCTAGAAGTGGAAGGGAGGCTCTATGGTAGTCATTTTTTTGATGACACACATCAAGCCAAGAAGAAGAGCAAGAAAACCACTGAAGAGGCACCTTCCTCCACTCATGAGACTGAAGAAGAAGCACCCCCTACTTCATTACTAGCTACTAGGAGAAGTAAGGGAAATAAGAAGATAGTAGAGGAAACACCAACTTCTATTCCATAGGCAACATAGGAGAGTCTAACACCTTCTACCTCTTCTCCAACTACTGAGAAGAGGAGAAAGGGCAAGGAGACTATAGGAGAACACTTAACTATAGTTGAGTAGGTAGAGGAAACAATTGCAAAGCAACCCTTAAGAATAACTCATTCAACAAAACCTAAACTAACCCTAGTTGAGGAGTCCACCCCAACTTAGAAGATAAGGGGTGATGTCATTAGTGAGAAAGAGGCAGTAGGGGAGTCTACCAAAACTCCTAGGCCCAAGAAGCACAAAGAAGAAGTAGGGCAGAGAGAGACAACAAAGAGGCTTCCAAAAACCCCTAAGCCCATCAAGCATAAAAGGATAGAGGAGGATTCCAAAGATTCAAATAAAATTCCCTTGATAAGAAGGAGCACAAGAAGGAAAGTAACTGAGGGAAGTACTTCAAAGTCCATTGCCCCTCCAACTGCTTAGGCTCCAGAGATCCCTGAGCCAGAAGATGCCCAAGATCCAAAGGTAGCACAAGGTCGGACCTTAACTATCTCCTTAGATTTTGAGGGAGATATCCCAGCATCAGAGACACACTCACAACCAGTACTCTAGAGAAGTAAGAGGAAGAGGCATCCCACTCAGGCAGAGGAGGATGTTACCCTCTTGGACAAGGTTCTTATAGGATTTAGAACCTCCATGACCCCTCCCCAAGAGCATTTTGGGCCCTCATCTATCTTAGCCTTTGCAGCAGACCAAGGGAAGGAGCAACAAGATGAAGCTCAGCAAGAGGAGATAGGAGAACAGGTGAAACAAGCTGACAGTGAGTTAGGAGAGCAAGAAAAACAAGCTGATAGTGGAGAGCAGGGAGATATGGAGATCCCTGATGTAGAGTTGACAAAGGGAGGAGCAACAAGGAGTTACTCACATCCCTCTGACCAAGAGGATATTAAGATTCCAAGGGAACAACAATTGATGGAGGAAATTGAAAACTTGAAGAGACTGTTGTGGGGCAAAAACTTGGTTATCACTGACCTCAAGAAGGTCATGAAAGAAAAATAAATAGCTCAAAGGAAACAAATTGAGGAGTTGAAAAAGGAAGTAGAAGAGAAACAAGAAATCATTGAAAATAAAGAGGTTGAGATCAAGAAAAGGGATGAAGAGGCAACACAGAATACTTCTAGTGTTATCAAAGCCAGGGATAATCGCATCACCTTGATCTTAGCCATGATTGAGAAAATATAGATCCAAGCTTGGGAATTAATGAAAGCTAATAATAAACTAGATGATCAAGCTGAGCTACTCAAAGAATTGACAGTTCCAGTTACCACTGGTGAGCAAGGTACATAAACATATGACTATCTAGGGACACTTCAGATAGACATTCCTAGAGCCTTGTACCATTGGGAGAAAAGATGCGGGGAGTTAGAAGGAACAATTGTAATGTTACAATTACAAAGGGTTGTGACAACCATGATAGAAAACATGAAAATTCTAGAGAAAGTGATCACTATAGACACCCTCTCCTCTGAGATTTTAGCCTACAAACCCCCTAGTGGTAACTATGCTATGTTTCTATAGGAGAGGGTCCTTTAGAGGAAATTATCATTAGTCCTCTCTGATCTAACTGAAAATATACAATATGGCAAGGATTTCCTTAGAGTCTACCTAAGAAGTTTAGACGAAGACAAAAATTTTCTATGTGAGATGTATGTACATAATTTTGTTATAGAAGATCACACATTCTTTATTAATTTCTTTGTAGAAGAATGCCAGTTGAGGACATTCATGTCAATCATGAGGAACCATCAAATATGGAGTGAGAGAATGGAAGCATACACGAAGAAGGAGACAAGCATGGGCCTACTAATGAGAAGGGATTGTCCAGATCCTGATGCTTTTGAAATCCATTTAGAGTGGCACTCAATTCCCCAGCAGGGAAAACAACATTCCTGCCCCTATACCAGCAGCACCTCCAAGAGTGTGCCATTGAGTTTGGATTTGTAGGAAAAGGTGGAGCACTCTCACCTAGGACCAAAAGCTGAGGGACATAACATCTCCAACCAACCTTAGATAGTTTGTGAGGAAGGCAAGGGTAGTGTCCAAATTAATGGACAAGTAGAAGCAAGATTGGATGGGGGGACACTTTAGGCCACCCCTCATCATTAAGCCTTTACCCATATGAGCTGAGCAGATGGAGGATGAGAAATTCAAAGAGTGGATAAAATAGGTTGAAGGATTCAGGGGGAAAGCAAACACTAATTTCACAACTTGGACAAGCTTTAAGGAGTACAACCTCACTGACCGAATATAAAAACTCAACAAATCAAGGTTATGAAGTGCAAGAGGACCTGCAAAACCTTAAGTCTGGTGGGATGATGAGTGCCAGGTAGCACTTAGCTAAACATACCTTTTTCTTCCATTTTCCCATCTTTTCATTCTACCTGTACTAGTAATTGCACTATAGGAACTGAAAAGTCCTGTTTAATTATACTAATAAGAGATGAATTACTGAAGATTATTATTTTGATGAAAAGACTTATGTTGCAGTGAAATAAATGAAATTTTGTAGAAAAAACTCTTTTTGGTTTTCACAGGTGTTGTTACACAGGCGGAAAGTAGTCTTTGAAGAACTTCGGAGGTAGTCCTAATTATCTCTGGGGCCAGACATAAAGGACATTGCATTGGACTCCAACATTTTTTAGTTGTTGGAGGATCTCTAGAGAAGAATGAGTAGTAGAGCAAGAAGATAGTGATCTTTAGAGTCGTGCCTCAGAAGATTCATGGATGCATCTCTAGAGATGCTGGCAACAACATAGTCTCTGGTACTGCTAACAACCAACATCTCTGGAGGTGATTGTGGTGTTACAGAGTCTGCTCATCCAGTCTGAAGTGTTCCAATGATAACTCCTGTTGTCTACAAGGATCTAATACTCTTTTATTTGTTATTGCATAAGTTTCAAAGACTTATTTA
This sequence comes from Cunninghamia lanceolata, assembly GCA_027924645.1. Taxonomy (NCBI): domain Eukaryota; kingdom Viridiplantae; phylum Streptophyta; class Pinopsida; order Cupressales; family Cupressaceae; genus Cunninghamia; species Cunninghamia lanceolata. Next base: position 5,437,443 of record BSBN01000158.1, on the reverse strand, counting down.
AGACCACTATTTTAGGGCCTCACTGCCCATTGTTTAAGTTAAACTCTGGATTTAGTGGAACTTCTAGTACCACTAAAGCCTTTTTAGACTTTGCATGATTATACTTTAAGTTGGACAGTTGCATGTCTTAGTTTAGAATAAGAGATTAGTTATATCTCAAAGATAAACTGATATGTCAAGTAGTTAGTTCCAATAATATTATGTCGCTTGGACTAATATATATCTAGATAGGAACAACAAAAATATATACAGATTTTGTTGGCAGTATTATTGTAACTTTCATTTGAGAACATAATATTTACTTTGGAATACAATATACCTAGATAGACTAGATTAAAGGGAGCTATGTTGTTAAATTTTTATTCTGAGTTTGTTGTTTAGCCTTCAGTTCTGAAGGTGTGGAGCAAGGGTCCACTCCCACCAATAGAGAGGAGGCTAGTATTCTTGCTTTATTATTTTATTGCAGCTTTCATTAGAAGTATGGTTTTCCTGCTTTCATAAGATAGGTCAATTACTATTTAATAGTTTATTTTCTAGTTAAATGCATATTTCCAGATTTGTGTGAATTAGATAGATCCTTTCAGCAATTTCCTGCTTTAGTATTGCTTTGGTTTTTAGAATAGAATTTCCTTTCACGGTAGATGATTAACAACATTGATTTAATAGTACATTCAAATCAATATGATTAGCTAAGGACTGTTGATTATTAGGTTCCTTATTGCAGACAACCTAGGACATAGCCCTGGATTTGACACATAAAAACATGATTAAATGCCAAGCTACAATGAATCTTGTCAACATGATCTCCTTGGAGGGGAAAGATGTTCCTATGTTTGAGAACCCATGTTTTGAGGACATAGTTGATGTTGGAACTCCTGGTGAGTCCCCTAAGGGAATTGGAATTATTCTTGACCCTCTTATGAGCGGTGAAACTTTGAAAATTGGGAATCAAGTTAAAGTCTAAGTCAATAGAAATAGCATTGTAGGGTGGTTCAAGAACAAAGAAGAAAACTTGAATTATTGAAAGAAAAATTACAAAAAAAGAAGACAACAGATCCCAAAGGGATAGTAGTTAATAGCCTTGGAGCAAGTCTTGTAAATGTTATAAAGGATAGTGACTCCAGTCAAAATAACAATGTTGATGATACATTTACTAGCAAAACCAAAGAAGTCAATGATAAAAAGGAAGAGGAGGTAAAGAAAAGGAAACATGTTAGTAGGACTAATAGTTCTATTAAACAAGGGAAAAAAGGTAAAGAAGATCAAATTCCCAAATGTTTTGATAAGATGTGCAATGGGAATAGATTTAACTCCACCTAAAAGTTTAAATGATGAAAGAACTTCATTGCTATAGCTAGAATATGTTAGAGGACTTGAATCCCCTAATAGGAAATACATAGTCAGAGATTTTTGTAATAAAAATAAAAAGATGGATTTCTTGTTTATACAAGAAGTTAAAGTTGTAGGTTTTCATTTGGAGAACAATCTGATATTTATATGGAAATATGTAATTGCCTTCTCTTATAAGCATGAAAAATAGAAAGGTGGAATTGGCATGCTTATCAATATAAAGTGGTTAAATCACATCACTTGGCACGGGACCTCACCATGTAATAGGTGTCTATGGGTCACCTTAGAGTTTGACAACACAAAAGTTGGTCTTTGCTCCATTTATGCTTCAAATGAGTATGGAAATAGAGCAAAATTATGGAATTGGATGGCCAATGAGCTCCTTAGAGTACTTTGGGTAGAGGGAGGTGATTTCAACATGATTGAACAAAAGGAAGATAAATTAGGAGGTATCCCTCATGATTGGAAGGGGAATGAAAAGTTCTTTTGGGATAGAATGAAAAAGTTGCTAAAATTATATGATCCATTAGATGGGCAAAAAGGGAATTGTAAAGGCATATGGTTCTCCTAGAGTAACAGCCAAAAAGGAAATAGGAGAATTTACTGTAGGTTGGATAGATTTTATGTAGACAAGGATACTTTCCAGTTTCAGTGCTCTGTTAATGATAATATAGTACAAGTTTTCCCAAATGCACTATCAGATCACCATCCAATTAAATCAATCATTTCCTTGAAGAACCAAAGTAAAATAATTAATTCCAAGAGAGATTGCAGCTTTAAGCTCAATTGTGATCTGTTGCTAGATAAGGACTACTTGGAAGGCATTAGGAGTTTAAGGGAGTTCAACAAAGATTTAGTAGGGAATTTAAATGCCACAACATACTGGAACAAATTGATTAACTCTTGTAAGATAGTTTTTCAAACTGATGGAAAAAAGTATTCTTTAGATAGAAGAAAGATGGAATACGTTCTTCGGGAAGAATTCTTAAAAGATGAGGAGGCTATTCAATTGGAACCTAACATGCCAGATCTAATGGAAAGGATGGGAATTTTAAAACATAGGCTTAGACAGTTTCAATTCAGGAAAGCTCAGGGAGCTAAGGTCAGAGCAAAACTAAACTAGTTGGAAGGTGGTGATAGGGGAACAAAATACTTCTTTGAGTTGTTGAAGTATAAAAATTTGAAGGAAAACATAGGCCCAATCCTAAAGGAGGGAGTGTGGTATCACACTGATGATAAAATAAAGGAAGTGTACATGAAATTTTATGAGAACTTGTTTAAATCATAAGATAGTAAAAAAGGTTGTAAAGGAGCACAAGAACTATGCATGAGAATTTGTAAAAAAAAGAATAGATACAGAGATGTAGAAAATATTGGAAGCTGGGTTAACAAAGAAAGAAATTGAGGAAGTCATTAGATCCATGAAAAATGTGAAATCACTTGGGGTGGATGGTCTTCCTATGGAGTTTTACAAAGCAAATTTGCATTGGGTGATAGATGATTTGTATGATGTATACCAAGATGTGATAAAGAATGGGACATTAGGAAAAGACATAAATAGAGGGATCATCAAACTTCTTCCTAAAGATGGGGACAAAGAAAACATTAGAAATTGCAGGCCTATCACACTGCTATGTTTTATACAAAATATTAGCCAAATGTTTTAGCCTTAAGACTGAAAGATATTATGCCTAAAATCATTAGTTTTACCCAAACTAGGTTCATTAAAGGTAGATATATTATGCATGAGATCAATTGAAGAGTTAATTTGAGATCAAATAGAGCTAATTCTGCATGTGTGGGTGCATGAAATAGTTAAATCTATATTAGGGATCAAAAACCATGCAAATTGGAAGAAAACTGGTGAAAGGAGCAAAAACGAGTGAGAAACTTGAGTTTTTCCGCAGCTACAAAAACAACAAGGTCGCCCCTTTTGCCAGTAGGGTCGCTCGGGGGAGATCCGGGCTGGACAGGATTAGATGCAGAAAAATAGGCTGGGAGATACAAGAAGAGAAGAAAAGGAGGGGTTCTGCATCAAGAAATAGATTAGTCATGTGGAAGAATCCAAATCTCCACTTGCATCTGCAGGATCTCCCAGGGGAGATCTAGAAATAATAGGGGGAGATTTGGATCGGCGAAACTGAAAACTGAAAGTGGGAGATGGATAAGGAGACCTCTAGAAGGCTTCCAGGATGTGCACTAGATGAAAAACATAGGGGAGAGGTGAAAACTCACCTATAAGACACTCACAAGGCTTAGGAGCAAGGTTGAAAGCTTAGAAAACGCAAGTCGACAAGTGTTGCAACAAGTCTCAAAAAGCATCGCAAACAGGGAGAGAGGGAAATCCACTTAAAGGACATTATTTCACGCTTACATATATGTGGTAAGGATTTGAATTATCACAAGGGTCATCGTGGAGGCTATGTGTGATTTTTGTGCTTACATATTTGCCCCCTCTAGGACAGTAGTCTACATGAAAGGTAGGTACCGTTCCCGAACTAGGCCTTACATGTTGTCAATTTTCCCGCAATTGTACCTACAATAACTAGTATTAGTCCAGCATTTAAATATATCAAAGTAAATAATGAAAACTAAAATGAAGAACTTACCATAGATCGTTTGAGTTCAACTAGTTGCTTGCCTTTGTCGATTTGGACCTGTAGGGATGAGAGCACGCAAAACAATGCACAAAACAGATGCATAAAAGCAAAGAACTAATCTAAAAATGCATAAATGAAACTAAGCTAAGGGCAAACAAAGCAAGCCAAATTGTGAGATCGGAGCAAAATGATGACGGAATCATTCATGTGAGCAGTCGTTAGGAAGATATCATCGAGGAGATCGCGAAGATGGCCGCTTATTCTTAAGCCATGGAGAATTGAGCATGTAATCAGTGAAAAACCTTTCTCTAAACCCTAGCTTGAATTTTATGAAAAAACTCTTAAAAATGTCTGGTTTTGATTATTTTCTCTGTTGCATTATGTTCGTCTCGTTGTTTAGAGCAAGATTAGTTTTTTTGTTTTCTGAAATTGGTCAAAAAATGAGGTTTTTAGAGTAGTTTTTGGTCGAGGGATCCTCCTTTAGGGTCGCCCCTTTTGCCAACCAGGGTCACCCGGGGGAGATCCTGAAAAGCAGCAGGGTCGCCTGGGGGAGATCCTGCAAAACAACAAGGTCACCCGGGGAGATTCGAAAAAACCCCTGGGTCGCCCAGGAGCGACCCTGTTGGACTAATTTTTTACTGCATTTGATGTTGTTTGACACTTGTTTCACTCTGATCTAACATGATTTGGTCACTGTATTTACCTGTTTATTGCAATTTTGAAGGTTTATACACTTTTTTGTGTAAGGTTTTCTACAGTTTTACGATTTTTAGGTATTTTTACGATTTTACGAGATCTAATCTAAAGTTCTCTTCTGATTTTGCAAGACATGCGTATCTAATGGAATGCCTGCCAAGAGCAGAGATGGATCTCAGGGATGTTTGATTCATTGAGTACTAAGAATCATGCTATTCTGAAGAGGGTAGGCCTAGCTAGAGTTTGTCATGTGCTTGTGATTCATCATGTATCTCGCATATGCTGTGACATTTTGACTTATTGGGATGCAGACAGAAACACATTTAGGTTCCCACAGATTTCTGGAGAGTGGACTATCACTCTATATGATGTGTATCGCATACTTGGGGTTCTCGTGAGAGGACAACCTTTATCTCTTCTAGTTAGCAAGTCCTATAAGGACAAGGCTTCCTGGGCTACATTTATGGGGTTCAATCACCCTAGGGACCAGATAGGAGTTCAGCTTACTTCTGTGCCATGACTCCGCATCCCACTTTTGCGGAGGTTCTTGATTGGATTGATTGCTTCGAGGCTGTCGGGAGACAAGGTCTCGGCTCATCTAAGATGGTGCTGGGCACCCATCATTCGTGAGATTGAGGAGGGCATAGTTTACGCTTGGGGTCCTGACATTTTGGCCATGGTTTACAGAGATTTCTATTAGATTTCACGACGAGGGGCTCTAGCCTTTAGCCACTCTTCTTTGATTATGGCATGGATATTTGAGCACATGAGGCCCTACCAAAAGCTCATTCCGCTTCCAGATAGACGCTTACCGAGAGCGGTAAGGTGGATGCATGTTGGTCACTTCAATGCTACTTTACCCACTGTTGCTACTCTTACAGATGAGGACATGATCTTTGATCCTTATCATGATCTGGAGGGAGCTTGGGCCCGACATGGTGAGATCAAAGAGTATTGTCACAAGGTATCCGAGATCACAGACTATAATGGTCTGGTTGAGGCTCATCGAGTTGATCATGTCTTACAGTAGTTTGGTCAGGATATCCTTGAGGACTCCCCCGGTGTCTACTTGTTACAAGACCGTTCAGGAGATGGGTGAGATTGGACAGAGAAATGTCATTTGGACTCCTTTGACTCCAGCCATCTTCATTACTAGGGTCTCTATAGGAGGATGTAAGGGAGGGAGAGGGACTCCTTCCCGATCTCTAATTGCGACTGTTGACTCGGAGTCCACTGATGAGGACTACATTCCAGATAGTAATGATTCGTCAGATGAGGCCCTTCCCGAGGATGAGGATTTCGATGACATTGATGATTCTGATGATGTTCTTGATATCCTCAAAGGTCCTATTGTTCCTCGACCTCCTCATTCAAATGAGTTGATGCTTCAGTTTGACCCTAATTAGCAACCTAGTGATCCACGTAAGTTTCGCCTATTCACTTTTTATGCACCTTTGTCCTTTCTCTTTTTATGTGGAACTGACTTGGTCTTGTTTTGATTGCTATTTCAAGCAATGTCAGAGAGTGGAGGGACTTTGTTCATGAGGTCAATGTTGGATTAGCTTCTCCATTCACTAGGATGACTTGTGATCATCTTTTAGATGATCTCGGTGTGCCCCCTGTTGCGGGGCGACACACTGACATTTTTGCTCCTGTCTACCATGGGTGCCAGATAACTACAGAGTTGAAGACCCAGGTCGACATGCTTAAGGGTGAGAACCAGGTACTCCGAGAGATGGCCCACCTTAATTTTGGATGATGTGATGCTAGCATGGCGGGGTCTTCATAGTCACATGCTCAGAGTAGAGCACTTCACTCTCATAGGTCTCATGGAGCGACGAGTGGTACTCGTAGACGAAGGAACCAAAGTCCTGAGCGTTCTGTTGGAGGAAACCACCCTTGACTTCCTTTCTTGAACTCGTGCCCCCTTGCATGGGGAGCCTCTACTTTTCTCGAGAGCATTTTGTCTTAGCTTTTTGATTCCCTTATATATATAAACTTCAGATGTATCTTATGAAAGTTTATCCTCTTATGGTTTTCTCCCATCGAATTAGTACTCATCTCTTGTGCATGTTTGGAGGTTTTGGGAACTTTTTGATTATGTTTGACCTTTTCAACTCTTTTAACAATGCAAGGATGATAACAATGACATATTTTTTTTGCAATTTTTTGGTATATATATGAGATGTAGTTCACGATATGATAATGCAAGAACACAAGAAATGCTGAAATGAAACATTTACTTTTATTGAATGTCATGAGATATGACATTTGACTTTATTGCTTTGAGACTCTTTTTCTAATTTTTGGCATGAATGCAATGTGGAACAAATAATGTGACTGCTCTTAGATACGATTTTCAATTCAGAGGATTGCAAGTTGTCCTAATATAAGAGTTATATTCAAGGTTGTGAGATAGGATTCAGGGAAACTCAAGTGGGGAGTGGAAATGAATATTGAGCGTTTCTGATTTCTAGACTTCGCTAAAGGCTAAACACTAATCCTTATCTAGATAAGACAAGCTGACAAGCTTTCAACTTCAAACAAGTAGCAAGTTTTATAGGTGTTCCCTAGACTTAGATCATAGATGGCAAGCAAGATAGACCGAGGGTAAATGATAAAAGGGAAAGAACAAGGGTCCCTAGATAGAAGATGATCCTAGAGACTACTAGACCCTCAACTTTGCTCAACTAGTGCGCGTGTGTGCTTTGTATCTCTCTTTCTCTATTAGAATGTCACCCTCGAGGCTTCGAGCTTAGACTGATCTCCACCCAAGAGTACAGACATTCAACAATCTTCTCTCTTTCACTCTTTTTTTGTATCTCTTTTTTTTTCACTTTTTTTTTGTATTTTTCCTCACTTGATTTTTCTCATTTTTTTTGGATTTTTGACTTTTCAAGAAATGAATGCTTTTTGCAACTTTTGATATGTGATGCTTTGATCTCTCAACTCTCACTTTTGACACTCTTATTTTGATCACTCATTTTTTTATTCACTCGAATCTTAGATTGCTTCCTTCAGAGTTTTGATCTTCCTAACGTTTTTGGCCAAGAAAGATAAGGGGCTGAGTGCCACCTAAAGTTTTTGTAATCTAGCTGGACTTCTCTACTACTAGGGAAGAATTGGGAACGTCTACTTGCAAGCTTCCTTTGAACATTGTAGGTTTGAATACTAACTTTGTTTAGACCTAACATCTTGACTCATTAAGACTAGGATCAGTGTAAAGCTAAGAGCTAGGTTTTGATTAGAATCACTGGGAATGAAAGGCGGATAATGGTGATTGTGAAAATGGGGAATCTCTAGGTCCTGAAAGGATGGCGTATATCTAGACAACATTGGACCCCTTACTAAAAGAAAATAGTACAAGAGCAAGTCACTAATAGTAATGCAAGATGAACAGAATGATACAGAAATGCAAGAAACAAATTGTTTTTGACATTTTGATATTTTTATACTTTTTTTTGTATTTTTATGTTTTATGATTTTTTTGGTTTTTAGACATAATATTTCTTGAGGTGAAAGGCATTGATTTTTTTTCCAAATTCCTCTCCCTCCATTATGCACAAGAGATAGGCACCATTTCCAACATCTTCTTTAACCATGTAAGGACCTATCCAATTAGGTTTGAATTTTCATCCTTCACCAGGTCTTTTATCAATTAAATTGTCTATCCTAAGCACTAGGTCTCCCACTTGAAAGGGTCTTGGGACAACCTTTTTGTTATATTGCTTTTTCATTCTTTCTAGATAGGAATCATGTCTTTGAATGACTCTCAAGCATGTTTCATCCATCATTTCTAATTTGGCTAACCTTACTGCTCTATATTCTTCATTGTCCAATAATCCTTGTAATGACACTCTTAAGCTAGGTAGTTCCACTTCCAATGGTAATACCACCTCTGACCCAAAAGTGAGGGCATAAGGGGTGGTTCCAATTGGAGTCCTAACACTTGTTCTGTATGCCCACGGTGCTGGGTACAACTATAAATGCCAATCTATCTTAGAATCTTTCACAATTTTGACCAATATTGACTTCAAAGTCTTGTTGGTAGCCTATGCTTGTCCGTTTCCTTGAGGGTAATAGACTGAGGGAGAGTTGTGATTGATGTGAAATCTCTCACATAGCTCCCTTACTTGTGGATTTTTGAAGGATGAGGCATTATCTGTCACTATCACTTGAGGGATTCCGAACCAACAAATGATTTGGTTCAATATGAATTTAGCTATTACAGCATCTGACACTGTGGTGAGAGGCATGGCCTCCACCCATTTTGTGAAATATTCTGTCACAGTAATGATGAACAAATGTCCATCTGTTGATGGGGGAGATATCTTCCCCACCATATCTAATCCCCATGTGAAAAAGGGCCAAGGGGTAACAATCGGTTGTAAATCTCTTGTTGGTGTGTGGTGAACATGAATGTAAGCCTAACATTTCAAACACCTCTTTACAAACTTAATTGCATCCCCTTGTAAACAGGGCCAAAAGTATCCCATTTGTGTATTTTTCTTGCTGTAGCATGGCCACCAAAATGTCCTCCACAGATTCCACTGTGACACTCTTCCAATATTGTGCGTGCTTCTTCCTTGTCAACGCATCGAAGCAACATTCCATCTAGGGCCCTTCGATAGAGCACATCATCTATTAAAATATATCTCACAGTGAGGACTCATAATCGTCTTTTTCCTAAAGGGTCCATGTTTTATGGGTAAGTCTTATTTGCGAGATAGTTCACAGTATCTCTGTACCAATATGAGGTTGCATACTTCTCGAGATTGACTACACAAATCTCTTCATCAGGGAAATCTTCATTCACAGGTTCCTCTTGGGGAATCAGGTTATCTGCTAACCAATCCGCTATTATTTATCCCTTGACTACTTTTTGGTTGACGTAGTTTAGCTCAAATTCACTTAATAAGGTCATGAATCGGCCAGCTCTTCTTGAGAGCATGGGCAGATTTAAGAAAGTCCTCAGTTGCTCTAATCGTATCATGACTTTAGTTTCTTGATTCAACATGTAGTGTCGCAGTCTTTGGGTTACAAAGACTATGACAAGACATTCGTTTTCGTCTTGGGTATAGTTCTTTTCATATTCCAACAAGGTTCAACTTATGAAATAGATGGCTCTTTCTCTTCCACCCTCATCCTCTTGAGCTAGCATGCATGCTACAGAGATATCGGTTGCTCTGAAGTATAAGATGAAGGGTTTGTCATGTTTGGGTGGCATCAACGTGGGTGGAGTTAACAGGAATTTATTTGCTTGCTCAAATAAGTTTTGACAGTCCACGATCCATGTTATGCCAACTTGTTTTTTCAATAGCTGATTGATTGGATGAATTTTGAAAGTCATGTCTGGTATGAATTGTCTGATCGCGCCCAACTGTCCTAAAAAGGCTCTTGCTTCTCTCTCACTTGTCCGTGGGGTTGTGTTCAAAACCACTTTGACCTTAGCTGGGTCAACATCTATGCCTCTTCGTGAGACAATAAATCCCAACAACTTTCCTGTCGTGACTCTGAAAACACATTTTTCGGGGTTCAGGTTTACTTTATATTCTTGAAGCCTATTGAAGATTTTATGAAGGTCTTCCACATGTTTTGACCTTTGTTCTAATTTATCCAGAAGATTGTCAACATATGTTTCGACTATCTTGTGGATATAATCATGAAAGATGTGTGTCATTGCCCTTTGGTAGGTGGCTCTTGCATTCTTCAATCTGAATGGCATGACTACATAACAGAAAGTTCCCCAGGGGGTAGTAAATGTTGTTTTGTTTTGATCAACTTCTGTAATTTTGATTTAGTTGTATCCTAAAAATCCATCCATGAGGGAAAGGGTCTCGTATCCTGCCATTGAATCGATAATTTGATCGATGGATGGTAAAGGAAAATCGTCCTTGGGGCAAGCTTGATTGATATCTCTAAAATCGAGACATATCCAAATTTTTCCATTTTTCTTCATAACGGGGACAATGTTTGACACCCAATTTGAATAATCCATTGGTTTGATGAAACCGACATTTAACAACTTTTTTAGTTCTTCCTTCACCATTTCAACTACTTGTGGCTTTATGGGCCTTGGTTTTTGTTTCATGGGTTTTGCATCTGGTTTTGTTACTAAATTATGCACCACAACTTTGGGATCTAATCCTAGCATGTCTGAATATGCCCATGCGAATATGTCAGAATATTCAATGAGGAATTCTGTGTACTCCTCCAATTCCTCGTCATTTAGTTCTCCTCCTAGTTTTAATGTCCTAGGTTTTTCAGGTGTTCTAACATTGATATCGATGGTATCTCCAGTTAGGGATGGATGTCCTTCCTCAAACTTTTGAGGGGCAAGCGGTAAATATGAGTTCACTTCAATTTGAAGGATTTCTTTCTCATTCCCAAAATAGTCCTCTGGATGAGGGAGGAGCATGTATCCTTTTTTTGTGGTGCACTCTTGAAGTCCATCATAAGCATGTAGTTATTCCAAGATGGCTTCGTCATTCTCGGTGTAATCTCGGGTTGGTCTCTCTCCTTGACCCATGGTGTAATTTAGGATATTCAATAATTCTTCGCTTTCCAATAATGGCTCTCCGTGTACTGAGATAACATATTCTGAATTTTGTAACTGAGCATGTGGTGAAAACAATGTGGTTGATGTGGCCATTGAATCTACCACCTGATTTTCTTCCCTAGGTATGGCTTTGATGGAGAAGAAATAAAAAAATTGAACCAACTTCCTGATGGTTTCTTTATAAGGTTGCAATCATTCTAACTTTGTTTCGTAATTTTTAGCAACCTGATTGATTATCAACTAAGAATCTCCAAAGGTAGAGATTTTCTTGACTCCCATTCTCATGACTAGCATGATTCCTAGGGATAGGGCTTCATACTCGACGATGTTGTTGGTACAAAAGAAGTCTAGTCTGAAGGCAAAGGGGAGGACTTTTCCTTCGGGAGATGTTAAGATTATCCCCATTCCTGCCCCAGTTTTGCAACTAGCTTTGTCAAAATGTAAGGTCCACAAGCTTTCACAGTTTTGTGAATGGGATGTTTCTCCAAACTCATAAGTGGAAGTTCCTTTTTCTTCTTTTTCGTCTCCTTCTTCGATGATTTCAATTGTTCCAACCAAAAGGTTTTTGATATCCCATTCATTGACACATGGGATGGCTGCTAAGCTGAACGGTGCATGGGATTTAGTGCTATGTGAGCACTTGTACTTGTTTGAACATCTTGAGTTTCCTCTTTCTGTTTCTCTTACATTTTTAGCTTTTTGTCTTTTTCTTCCTGTTCCTTTCTGTAGATACTGAAAGGATCAGGGTCTCCTTTGACAACGGTGACCTTTCCTAGATGATGGAAATGTATTTCTTGGAATAGAGTAGAGGTAATGGCCTTCGTGGCATGAATCCAAGGCCTCCCAAGGATCATGTTATAATTGGTTTCTCTGTTAATAACATAGAAGTCTGTAGAGATGGTTTTTCCCATCAGAGTGAGCGGTAGGCTGATTTTCCCAACTATTTGGATGTCATGACTATCGTAAATCCTTAATGTGGTAGTTTATTGCTTGATTCCTATTTTGTTGTATCCCATCCTTCGTAGAAAGGACATTTGTAAAAGATTGATTGTCGATCCTTCATCCACCACTACTCTTTTTATAGTGACCTCTTCGGCTTGAATTTGTATGTATAGGGGTGAATCCTTTTTCCTACTTCCTTCACTTTGGGGTAGTTTGGAAACATCAAATGTAAGAGGAGGTGATTCCTCTTGTGTGGAACATCCTCCTTCCAGCACTTCCAGAAATGTCTTATGATGTGAGGGAGAGGCTCTCAAAAAGTTTATTACTTGTGATAAGATGTTTTATGTTTGATCCATTTGTTCTTCCTCATGGATCACAAACACTTCTTGGTTTAGCTCTATGTGATTGGTATTGTCTTGATTTGCTTTCCCTTTCTCAATTTGAGGTTCCTTCTCCTTTCTCTAGGATTGGAGAAGTTTAAGGAAGTTCTTTTGTTGATTCGGAGTAAGTTTGGAGATAGCTTTATTGTATCCATAACAAGTCTTTGTTTCATGACCCTTTGTCTTGTAGAACCAACAATAAGTATTAGGGTCGTATGAAGGTCAGTTTGATCCTTGATTTCCTTTTTGTCACCATTTGTCATTACTATGATTGCTTTTTATGATATTTGATATCTTTCTCCTAAGGCACATTAGTTGTAGCCTTTTCTATTCCTTTGGATGTTCAAAGTTCTCCATGAGTGTCGTAAGTTTTCTAACCGCTATCGATGGTGCTTGGTCAATTCTTAAAGCACTTTCCAATGCCTCTTCGTAGGATTTGTACGGCAATTTTTGAATATCTTCTCTCATGTCTTTGTTAAGGGCATGCAAGAAGAGACCGCACAGTTCTCAATGGTCCATGTTTGGAGCATTGGTCGAAGAATAGAGGACTTGCCTCCATCAGGTGACAAAGTGTGCTACGGATTCGTTTGGTTCTTGTTTCATTGTGAGGAATTCTCTGATCCCTGTTTTAACGAGTTTGTTCATGTCAAATGCCATGACAAACTCTCTGATTAATTGTCTGAATGAATGGATTGAAGCTTCTGGGAGACGATAATACCAATCCAAAGTGATGCCTTCAAGAGTTTTCAGGAAGATCTTTGCTACAACCCCATCCCAAGGGAGGAGTTCTCCTATGGTCGTGGTGTAGGCTTTAATGTGTGAGTTCGGATCTCCTTCTCCTTTGAACTTTGGGAGATTTGGCAATGGCTGAGGTAATTGTACGTTTCTTATGTTTTGGTCCAAAGGTTCTTTCAAATATTCAAGATACATTCCTAAAAAGGCAATTTGAGATTGTGGGGTTGATAGTAATAACCTCGTGGGTTGGTTTTGATAACCCATTGTTAGATTCGTTGAATTATTCTGAATAGGAGGGTTCCCATTCAGACAAGTGTCGTTGCTAGTGTTCTGCGAATAGTAATTGAGGTAGGGGGGATTTTGTGATGCCCCCTGGTTCTGTTCATGGGACTTTTGTCTTCTTTTAGGAGCAACTTATTATGCTTCCAAGATTTTGATTCTTTGTACTAGCGTTGCAATCAAGTTTGTAGGAGTAGCAGCTCTAGGTGTTTCTTCATTTCTAGGATGTTCTCTTCGAATATTTTCATGGTAATGTGCTTCTTTGCGTGCAGCATTTTCTTTTTGTTCTTCTTGTAAGGCAATCCTCAATGCCTCTTGAGCGTCTTTGGTTTCTTGCAGATGTTTTTCTAATCATTTAACCTCCTCATCAAGATGGGTATTCGATGTGCTTGTGGAAGGTTGTTTGGGTCGATGTATCTTCGACCTTATCCTTCTAGCTTTATGTGGCACATTTGGTATGGCTAGGTTGTTTTCCCAAGCTGGGTTGTTGAAAGATAGAGAACGTCTAGATTCTCTTTGATCTGGTTTGTAATCAGAATCTTCGTAGTCATAACAATTGGTGATTGGTGCATCGAGATGCGGTGGCACATACCTATCAAATGAGGGAGTTTCTGGTTCTCTTGAGGGAATGTTCCCTTGGTTTAAGTTGGGTTTCGTCATATTCAGGGGTGCCATAGACACCACAGAATAAATGGAACAGATGATGGTGTAAGCGATAGAAGTTGAAGCAGCAAAAGCAGCTATGAAGAATGGTGTGAAAATGTTTCAAGTTTTAACTGTTTTGAGATGTTTGAAATGGGAACGAAAACTACAAAACCAAAAGATTCTTTAATTCACGTCTAGTTCACCAAAATATGTATGCTCAAAATCGTGACTCTAGTTGCCTGGGGTTGTCAGGTCAGATTTCAACATGCACATGGACCCGTTCCCTCCTTACCATGGGGAGTCTGCCACGTCACTCTCACTCACATGGAATTAGCCAGTCGAGAGGAGGCGAGACATGATGAGGGTCTAGCTCGTTGGAGAGTTGGACTTCATGGAGAGGGGTTGGCAAGTATTGTGGCCTTTGTTGTTGTGTGCTTAGTTGTATGTTTCGTTTGATTGTTGTTGTAGTTAAGATAACCCTATGACCCGAAGGGTCACTAGTTTCTCTTCTCCTATTTGGATTCCTTAGATTCTACATCTATCTGGGTAAGCAATTATTCTTGTTGATGTCCACTTGTCTTTGTAAGTGTTGAACAAGTTCTTGTTGTATCTGGCGTTGTCTAATTTCTTCTAACAATAAGAGGATGAATGGGTCTCCTTGTGGTAGAACAAATGTTTCTTCTTGTGGTCTTAGATGGATATCTTGGATCTCGTCACAAATAGCCCTCACCCACTCTTCTCTCACTCCTAAGCACATTTGTGAATCAAGATAGAGGTAGATGCGCGATTACTAATGTTAACCAGATATATGGTTTTGACCTAGGGTTTTATTGACCTAGGGTTTGACTTTGTTTTGACTTGTTCTTACCTTGTGATGGTATCGAGGGTTTGATTGGATCATTTAACTATGGTTACCTCGTGATGGAATTGAGGGTTTGCAATTTTGTCTATTCTAGGGTTTCTATATGCATGCAAACTAAATGATATGCAAAACATTTTTTTGGTATTTTTTAGTATTTTGGAAATAGAAAGTGCTTTTAATCTATGAAAGGGAAATATGTATGCAATTCTATATGACTTTTCTAATGCAAAGTTAACCTATGCTTTTTGTGTTTTCGATGATTTTAAAGTAATCTAATCTAAATAAAAGGGAAAATGCTTTTTCTAACAATCTAGATCTAGAAATATGAAAGCCATTCATCTAACATGCAAGATCTAATTATCAAGGAAAAAGCAATGTTTTACTGTTCCCAAGAGCAAATTTGATTCTCTAATTACTATTAACTAAACAAAAGCAATGAAGGAACCTAAGAGAAAAGAAGATTTGTGGACTCCACTACCCTTAGCAATCCTTGTAATTGGCAACCTCGAATCCTTTTGTGGCAGTGAGTGATCCTCTTGACAACAAAATGACACAAAGAAAATAAAAGAAGCTTTGATGAAGCTTGTATGAGCTCAATGAGAGCTTGGATTGAGCACAATGACATAGAATGAAGCAGTGTGATGCTACTTGGTTGAACAAATAAAGCAAAAGGTACCTTCATCCTATAAGAGCATTTGAATGCTAAGTTGGAGAGCAAAAACTGGCAAGAGCTGTGTGCACAATGAATTTGCCTCCCTTTGTGCTTGAGGAAGGGGTGTATTTATAGGTTTAGAATAAGGGATTGATTGGAGAATTAACTCATTTGATTGATGAGTTAACAAAGATGATTGGGGAGTTAACAAGGTTGATTACCCAGTGAACTCAGCTAATTGGAGAGTGATGAAGCAAAGATAGCTTATCACTGAAGAGAAAATGGAGGTAAGGGAATGCATGAGATTGATTGAAGAGTTATTTTGAGATCAAATAGAGATAATTATGCATGTGTGAGTGCATGAAATAGTTAAGTTTATATTAGGGATCAAAAACCATGCAAACTGGAAGAAAAACTGGCGAAAATGGAGCAAAAACGAGTGAGAAACTTGAGTTTTTCCTCGGCTGCAAAAACAACAAGGTCATCCTTTTTGCCAGTAGGGTCACCCCTGGGCGACCATGGGTCTCCCGGGGGAGATCCGGGTTGGACAGGGTCAGACGCAGAAAAACAGGTTGGGAGATGCAAGAAGAGAAAAAAAAAGGAGGGGTTCTGCATCAAGAAACAGGTCAGTCATGTGGAAGAATCCAAAGCTCCACTTGCATCTGTAGGATCTCTTGGGGGAGATCTGGAAATAATAGGGGGAGATCTGGATTGGTTCAGTGAAACTGAAAACTGAAAGTGGGAGATGGATAAGGAGACCTCTAGAAGGCTTCTAGGAGGTGCACTAGATGAAAAACATAGGGCAAAGGTGAAACCTCACCTACAAGACACTCACAAGGCTTAGGAGCAAGGTCGAAAGCTTAGAAAATGCAAGTCGACAAGTGTCGAAAAGCGTCGTAAATAGGGAGAGAGGGAAATTGACAAGGAAGAAACAACACAAGACAAGAAAGGACACGTCATCAAGAGGCTCGCTGCTTAAAGGACATTATTTCATGCTTACATGTATGTGACAAGGATTTGAATCATCATAGGGGTCCTCGTGGAGGCTGTGCGTGATTTTTGTGCTTATAGACACCTCCTGTTTGTGAGCGTTTGTTAAGGTTTTTTGTTGCAGATTCAGGTCTTCTTGAGAAAAATCTGGGAATCACCTTTCACAAATGATCTCCTATGCAAAAATTGACCTCACCATTGAGTTCGGGAGGCCTCACAAGTAAATAATGACATAAAATTTGCCTACTTTTCATTATTGAAATTTTTTGATTTTTTTTTGAATTTTTGCTCCGTTTTAGCAAATTAGACTCGAAAAATAAATAAAAAACTAATTAAACACTTTAGGTTTGATTTTGTTTGTTAATTAAATATTAAAAAAAACATTTATAAACACAAAACAACAAACAAAAAAAAGATAGGGTTTATTTTTTATTTTTTATTTTTTGTTATTAAACATTAAAAAAAATTTTAAAAAAAAACACAGTAAAAAAAAAATACAGTCAAAACAAAAAAAATACACAGTTTTTTTTTAGATTTTATTTTATTTTTATTAAGCAAAAAAAAAACACAAAACAAAACAAATAAAAATTTTAAACACAACAAATTAAAAAAAAAAATTAAAACACAGAGGCAGCGCCTGTGCGCTGCCCCTTACCCATTCTTCAACCTATAGACCCACCCCTGTCCTCTACCCAACCCCCTCGACCCCTCAACCTACAGAGCCACCCCTCCCAGCCCTGCTCCCCCCATCCCCCCTTCCCGTCCCCTACCCTTCCCCAGACCCTAATCCCCATCTCGATCCCCACCTACACGCCCAGTACACGCCCAATCCCCACCCCTGCACATTCCCTCCCCACTCCCTATGCTCGCTCCCCTCCCCGCCCCTATCCTCGATCCCCACTCCCCTTCCCACCCCTGCCTGCAACTACCCCTATGCCCTTGTCGCCTCTCTTCTCCCAACCCTATCGCCTCCCTCCTCCACTTGCCCCCCTGCTAAAAACCTGACCCTTCGTGCCTGCACACAAAAAACCACACAACCATTTAAAAAAAAACACATATAACAATATAAAAAAATCATTCACATATCAAAACCAAAACAAATTAATAACAAAAAAAACAAAACAAACCCTAGCGTATTTTTTTAGGTTTAATTTTTAAATGTTAATGTTTAAGTTTAATTTTTAGTTTGTTTAATTTTTTTTTAAGCCATCAGCGTTGGTGACTAGGGACCTTAACACCCCCAGCTACAAACTTGACCACCAACCTTAATAGCCAACTTGACTGTCCATGTGACCACTTTGTCCACTAACCGCTAGTGGTTAACTAGCTCCCATGCCTAACCCTGTTCATCCTAGAGCCCTAATAGGGTAGTTTTTTCTTTTTGCCATAACTTTTTGCAAGTATATCAGATTTTCATGAAATTGGTTGCATTGGAAAGCTGATTCTCTCAACTTCGCAGTTGTATAGGTATCTTCAGTCCATCTAGTCAATTCCATCAGGTATAATCAGTTAAAGTCAACCTTACTTTGGAATCTTAAAATCGCTAAAACTTGTGCATTTCTTAACGAAAATTTGTGATTTTTTTTTTAAATTGCATAGAATTTCAAGTAGAATCAGGTCATGATATCTATTTTTCTATCACTAATCATATTTATTAGAAAATTTTTAGATTACTCATTTTTCACCTCACAACTAGATTTGCAAGTTTCTTGATTCTTTTTTGTTTGGTGGAATACAGGTGGACATCAGGAGTTGCCTCTTATCATTTGAACATGACAAAACTTTTTTTTGAGACTATTAATGTGATTTGATGCAGGACATGTGCCAAAGACAAATCTTGATTATCACTAAGTCTTAGGATTCATAGTTTCTTTTTGCTTACGGGAATTAGAATGTATGTGTAATCTTGATTATTACTCATTCTTAGGATTCACACTTCATTTTTTGCTTAAGGGAATTCAAATGTATGTGCAATCTGGATTATCACTTAATTCTTAAGATTCACACTTCATTTTGCTTAAGGGAATTGACATGTATGTGTAATCTTGATCATCACTAAAATTTAAGTTATTCATTTTATCGCTTTCCATGTATGCTATCAACCTTTAGAAGGGCCTGCTTTTGGATTGCACTTCATACAAAAGGGATGACCCTAAACAAATCTTTCCTTCGGATCGCTATATAAATTGGTTGCGATGAAATCCAAGACTTAACCAGTGTTAGCCTTGCCTTATGGTGCCAAATCGAAAAGAGGCGTACCAACACTTTGTGAAAATTATTTTTGCATTGTGTGAGGTATATGAGACTCTTAGTAGAATTGGTTAAAGCTTTTAGTAGCTTTCTAGATGCTCGCAAGGCATTGGTCCCTTGATGTTACTAGCAACCTTGTAGTTAGTGTCCACCTGACTCACCTCCGAATGTTGTGGTAATTATCAGTGCAAGGGGAATCATTACAAGCCCTCAAGATTACTCACCATTGCCTCCCTTGAGATGAGATATAAATCCCTGGTATTGAATAAACTACTTGTAGCTTTCCAAGGAAAGGGTGATTGGGTCATCCTTCCAGTCCTGGAGGCCCCTATCTATCCTCTCTCGCAAAGACAAAAAAATGTACACACCCATACTAGGCGTGATGACATTTGAGTCGACGGAGATCTAAGTTGTGAGCTGATATTATCGTAGTGAGCCCTTGTCTTTAGGGGTAAAGAGTGCTTGATGTGTATACAATTATGTTTATACTTGTGAAAACTTGGGTTATTAGGAGCCTTGAACATAAACACTTTTGTTGAAATAGTCATTTGTGTCTATTGTCTCTTGTGTTTTCCTTGTCAAAAAATTAAAAAAAAATCCCAAAAACATAGTGCTTAAAACTTTCCTTTTCATTGTCAAAAACTCAAAATCCCAAAAACATAGTGCTTAGAACCTTCCCTTCCTTGCATTTTCCTTGTCAAAATCAAAAAATCCCAAAACATAGTGATTATAACTTTCCTTTTCATTGTCAAAAAATCAAAAATACAAAAACATAGTGTTAAACTTTCCCTTTTCGCACCTTTTTGTCAAAAAATAGATAAAATCCAAAAACAAAAAAAATCCAACAAACATCACCCCATCTTCATCCACCATCATTTTCCAAAGCCTTTAATGGATACATCTTTCCTATGATAAGGCCTCAAATCTTTCTGGAATACCCTCTTTGGCAAGAAAACATGTTGGTTGTCTATCTGTGTTATTAGTTGGTCATTTTTGTTTTTAATTTATCTTTTTCTCCCGTCTAACTACTTATTCAAATCTATCTTGATTTGTCGATAATCTTGGTATGTGGTGACAATAGTATAAATTGGGGCATAGTCATTGCTTTCGTATACTGTGTTTGAGGGATGAATTTATTCTCCTATTAGGTCTAATATCTATCTTGTGTGTGATGGGATTAGCATCTTGCATATCAATATCTTTTACATATGAGGCTCTGCAAAGACCTTCTTTGTATTAAGACCATTCTACTCTAAGACTATTTTCCATGCACTTATCCAACAAGGTTCTGTTATACCTAGTAGTAATAAAATCAAACCGTTTGTTTGTAGAGTCAACTGTCTTATGCATTGGATACATAGTCACCTTGGTTCTTATACCTTGGTGCATAATATCCTTATGCTATATCAAAATAAAGGATTACTCTGTTATACATATTAGCGTAACTTCTTCATTCAATTATTTATTCTATCCTCATCATTTGATTATCATTTCATCATCTATCCTTTTATCTTCTCTATTTTTCTCTATGTTGTTCTCTGTCTTCTATCTCCTTTTCTTCATTTCCATTCATTTCACGAGTACACCCGTATTCTTCTAATTCATCTGTCCTCTCGAGGGGGCATCATTCAACCTATTAATTAATCTACTAGGTACTTCTTCTACCTGATTAAGGCATCATCATCTCCAATCCAATCATTTTTCTTCCAACCAATTTCTTCTAAATCAATCTTCTTCTATCCAACATAACACTATGTTTTAAACTTCTTTAAAATGATGTTACTTTGCAACACCATCTCAAAGAGGGGCAAAATGTAGACACCTATAAATTGACCCATTCTTGGATCAGGCTTTCATCTGTCATGCTTCACTTTAATTAAATAATTCTTAATTATTTGATTAAGTTCATCTATCGATCATCATCAATTTATCCTCCATGTTAATTAAGTAATTTTGATTATTTAATTAAGTCAATTTATCCTCCATGTTAATTAAGTAATTTTGATTAT
Source organism: Cunninghamia lanceolata (assembly GCA_027924645.1). NCBI lineage: Eukaryota > Viridiplantae > Streptophyta > Pinopsida > Cupressales > Cupressaceae > Cunninghamia > Cunninghamia lanceolata. The sequence goes on along the minus strand of BSBN01000158.1, from coordinate 5,416,494 downwards.
TTAATTAATTCAAATTTATCCTCCATGTTAATTAAGTAATTCTGATTATTTAATTAAGTCAATTTATCCTCCATGTCAATTAAGTAATTCTGATTATTTAATTAAGTCAATTTTATCGTCCACATTAATTAAATAATCCAAGTTATTTAATTAAATCATTATTTTTCCAATTTAAATAAATAAAATCAAAATTGTTTATTTAAATATTCAAATTTCCCTCAACTTTAAATAAATTCAAAAATATTTATTTAAATAATCTATTTCCTCCAAATTGAATTAAATTTAATATTTAATTAAATTATCCCATGTGCACATGAAATTAAATAATTATTTATTTAATTTCCCATTTATCCTCACCCACCATAAATTCCTCCATTAAAAAATTAGTTAACAGATCAATCAAAAGAGCTGACTCTCAATCAAATCAGTTAATGGGTTAGTCAATCTAGTTAACTAATTAATCAATTTAGTTGACTAGTCAATCAATTCAATCAAATCAGTTAACAAATCAATCTAATTTATTAACAAGCCAATCAACCTAGTCATTTGATCAATCAACTCAGTCAACTCTCCAATCAATTATGTTAACTCCCTTGATCCATGAGAGGGCTTGGACACTTGTCCTTCTCTGATTCATGCACATTCTCTCAACCATCCTCAACCATTGATCTTTCTGATCATCTTCAACCGTAGATCTATTGTCTCACAAGTCTGTAAAAGAAGCCTCTCTCTCCATTTCTGAGGATCTCTCATTTAAGTAAACTTATATTGTCGCAATCATTCCTTAGGAGATCAATATTTACATTACAATTATAGAGCAATCCACATAAGCGAAAAGCAAGGAGCAATCAATTGAGTTTGGGTGCATTTCAATTCGCTTGATCAGTGTAGGCAATTCATTTGTGCAAATGAGGTGATTTGCAATTATTTTATGTTCATCTTTGGTTTATGTTTGCATATTTAATTTTCCCTATCACAGAAACACTTTGTTAAGTGGGAATGGTGTTGTTTGGGGAAGCACCAAGGGGGCCTGAGTTTGAAAGACTTGAAGGTTCAAGGTGTAGCTCTTGCTACAAAATGGATTGTCGGGTCATTGGTAGGCAATGAACCCTAGAAAATACTAGTAAAAAATAACATTGAAAATGTTGTTCCTCTTAAACCCAAAAGATGGAAAGGATTGCATACACATGATTTCTTGTTCAGAGCTTTTAAGGCTAAACCTATGGGATCCACTGTCTTCAACAATATATGGCTAACATAGGAACAATATAAAATAGTCATTACGAATGAAAATGCAATTGACTTAAGGAATAATGTAATCTCAGAGCATAGATCCATTTGGTGGAATATTTTCCATAAAGGGAAACCCTTGGCTCTATTGCAAGGGTGTTCAACAAGGAAATGGAATGATAATGGCTTAAGTGTGTTGAGTGATATGGTAGATGGAAACAAGGCTAAAAATTTGCTGCAAATTCAAGAAGAGTTTAAATTATATGGAGCAAACAAAAGAATCTTCTCCATGCTAAATATGTCCTTGTGTAAGCTTTCTCAAGAGGGTACTGTTCTTGGGGAAGAGTGCATTGAGAAGATAAAGCAGAAAGATGGAACTAAGTTCTTGGGAGTTAACTCAGAGAGATTATACAGAATGTTGACCAATCCTCAGGTAGTCTTTGAGCATATAAATACTGTTTGGGAACATAAAATAGAACAAAAACTATTGTCCAAAACCTTCAGTCTTATATGGTCTAGAAACATTGAACCAAAAAAAGGATATTTTGGATGGCTTTTTATTTTAAAAAAGTTAGCATTAGGCTTTGACAATAGTGTTTGTTCTATGTGTGAAGTCACTGAAACATGTCAACATGTCTTTTTTGATTGTGAATATGCTAAATCCACTTGGTTTATATTTATGGGAAATGTCTCTAATTGGAATCCTAGGAATTGTACCAATTGGAAAGAAATTTTATGTGGTTATGTTAGTGGGCTAAATAGAAAAGCTAATAAGTTTTGTTTAATTTTATCAACTGAGATCTTATGGTTTATGTGGAAGATGAGGAATGAAGAGAGGTTCCAAGGCAAGAAGAGATCACTCACTGAGTTAACTTATAAACTCACCAGTTTTAAAATGATTGAGTAGGTTATGATGAGTTTTGAGCTACCAGTGGACAAATTCATGGAGATAATGGAGAGAGGAGCAATGATCTACAAAGAAGACATCAAAAAAGAAGATTTCTAGCCATAGGACTTAACACACTGACTTCCAGAATGAGTATTGTAAACATCATCAAATAGAGACATTAAGGAATGAAAATTAGAGATATATGGAGATCACTTTTTAGAATTACAATGTCAATAGTAGTCAGCTAGAGGTTTCTCCTCCAATAGGTACTTTCAAAGGCATAGACTCTTTCAAAAATAGTGACAACAGAACATATGTGAGGGCTCATGACAAGAACATACACGATAACTAGTTGAAAGGAATAAAAAGGATGATAAAGACAAATCTTGAATATGATGGGACATACTTGGATGGGAGTTTTGAAAGTGATGAACAACAAACAAAAGGAGAACATCAGGACAAGTATTCAGAGATGCAGGTGGACATGATGGAAATAGGTAGGGACACAACAACAGAAGGAGTAGAGATCAAGGCAACTGGGACAGACAGAGTAGACATGGAGTGGTAAAAATTAGGATTTCCAAATGATATTGAAAATGCTATGTAACTAAAGACATATAGTATAGTTTTGAGTATATCCTATACTCTAATATGTAGTTAATATACTATGTTTTATCTTGCTTTGAGGACCTATTGTTAAAATTGAATCATGTAATAGGTCCTATTTTTGGATTGGTGATACAAAGATAGAATGATGTTATGGTGGTCATCTTGATCACCTTATTTTGTAACTATTTTATGATTAATATATTTGTGGTAGATCTTCATTCAAAAAAAAGGGAGAAACAAGAGTTGTAGCTCTCATACTAGGTTATATTGTTGTTAATTTTCCATTTAACTTACTATATTGTGTTCTTCTAATGTTTATTGTATTAAACTTTAATATTAAATTTTACAAGATGTTTGACATTGTGCTATGTGATAGTCTAATTAAATGCTACAAAACACCAAGGCTTCTACTTAAAGCTTATTCAATATCATTACATGTACCAAAGTTGAAATTTGAGCATATTTGGCATGACATAAGATGTTGTTGGAGTACACAAGACACTGAGAGGGGGGGTGAATCAGTGTCTTATAAAATAGACTTGTTTTTGGTAACACTCAATTAACTTTTACCAACTGTTAACTGCAACCTTGAATGGTGAAAGCAAGACATTCATTTAAGAACCAAGATAAACTATCAAACCAACTTGTGAGCATGAAAAGACATAACAACTGTTTGTGAACTATGAAGAATCATTAGAACAATTCATCAAGACAAACAAAAGAGGCAGACTGTTACTTCATTGGACAGAGATAAGTATCAAAGTATTATGCATTTCTGTTGGTTTAATATGAGCATCATATAATAGTTAAATTATGAAATAATGAACAAAAACTCATGAGCAGAAAAAGTAATTATAACACAGAGATTGTCTTGAGTGGAAAACCCTCTGGGACATAAAAACCACTCGAAAAATGCCTCACTGGCTTATTTAAAATTCTCACTGATTACAGACCTCACTAGCAAAGCCTTGCTAGCTACACAAAAAGCCTCACTAGCTTATTTAATGAATCTCACTGATTACAGGCCTCACTGGCTACAAAATGCCTCACTAGCAAAGCCTCGCTGGCTACACAAAAAGCCTCACTGGCAAAGGCCATTTCTTGTCTCACTAACTTGACCTTACAATATATGTTCCAATCATAGATAAAAACAAATACAGAGGGACACTATGTTCCTCTTAGTTCTAGACTGACATAACCTCAACAATGCATGCACATTTTCTCTGTGTATTCATCATCAATATTATCTCAGTTTTTATACAACAAAACTGTATATCATCTGTTCAAAGTTCTTCTTCCTTTCATTAAATAGTTCGAGAAATGTAACTGCCTTTTTTTTAACTGTCTAAAACTAATTCAGAAAGTTTCCTTAACTGTCAGAACAATTAGGTTGAATGAGCACATGAGGTTTTATTTGAGATACCATAGTGTTGTAACTTCATCAATTGTATAATGAAATAAACAATATACTTGTTAAACCCTTAACCAGGGTTACAAACCCAAAACTGTTTCATGAAACCATATGAAATTTTTTTAACCTGAATGTTCATTTTGGGACAGTCATAACTATTCACAACAAGGTGTAACAAATCCATAACAAGTTCTTGAAACCCCATAGTTTTCAACTAATACAACCTCAGCCATTGAAAGAAAAGTTTGTGTTTCGAAACCCTAACCACCATGGTAAAAGAACTATTCATATATTTGAAACACAAAAGCAAAATCTATAACTGTAGCTGCTCAAAGAACTGAGATTAAAAATTTAGTGCAGAGATAAAAGCAATATCACCTTATGAGTCGGCCAAAAACAATCATATTAGTTGAGGATTAAGTCAACAACCTTTACCAAAGTGACTGCATAGTCCAGCATTGTCTCATCAACAAGATTCCACTCATTGTGTTGTTAATACCATAGTAACTGAGCTTTGTCACATCAACAAAACAACTTTTGAAGATTCTCAATCCAACCTCCATAATTACCAGTATTGAATCAACAGGATTCTAATCGAAGATACTCAACTAGAGTTCCATGAAACTTCATGATGTTTTTGCCATGTGAAACCCTACTTTCTGCCACCAAAGACCAAACAAAGACTATGCAAAATGAGTGCTTAACCCCAACTTTTGCCAAAAAAAATCTAAGTAACCAATGCCCTAGGTAAGTCTCAAAGATCCGGTGAAAAACATTTATTTTTGTCTTGCCAAACTCTACATTAACCTGTTCGGGAGGTAAAAACACTGAAGCATGCTAATAAAGCAACTTTGTAACCTTTGTAACATTTGATACACTTGCTAGGAGATCAGAAAAAATAATATGCCGTGGTCAACACTTTGAACATAACACAAGAAAATTGTATGCCTTAGTCGATTAATATTGCTTCCTCACACATTATTCACTTTTACCCAAATCATATGCTTTAAGTCCAAAGCATTATTGCTGCCTCCAAATCACTATGTCCTTTGCATTTCAATAATGAATAAATCATTAAGTTCTTTGCAAATAATGAAATAAATCACTAAGTTCTTTACAAATAATGACCAAGACAAAATATGCTCTAAGCATTTGTGTAAGTCACTAAGTTCTTTACAAATAATGACCAAGACAAAATATGCTCTAAGCATTTGTGCATTGTAACCAAAGTGGTATACCTCTCTTGCAAACATGAGTTTGACATCTATGTCAAACATCACTGCCAATGAATATTATGCCAACTGAATTGATTCGAGTTGGATACCAAGCCAACCACATCTAATCACCATATCCAATGAAGAGAGATTATGACTTTGACATCAAGGACAACAACTGAGGACAACAAACTCCCCCTTTGTCCATGATGGCAAAACACAACTCTCTCTCCCCCTTTTTGACATCAAGACAAAGAGAGAAAGAAAAGTGTGCCAATGCCTCCAGAAGATAAGCAATATAAGCCTAAAATGAGAAATAAAGTCAGAAATATAAATCATACCAAACATATCATGACTATCCCATGAAGAAGATCCATCCAGAATATCTGAAACAAAATTGAGATGTCAGCACCATAATAAAATATTAGCAGCATAATAACTATAAAGAGCATGTAGAAAAGATGGACAACAATTGAGGAGACTATCACCACTATCCAAAACATCAGAATTACTAAGGCATAATCATAAATAACTCAATAGGGGCTGTAAAGTATGCAAAACACTCCCCCTGCAACAGAGCTCCATTGACAAAACTGTTCCAATTGTAAAGCAAAAATAACTATGTTAGCTCTCAGTTCATGCAAGCACGAGATCAGTAAAACCAAAGATCTACAAAGACAACATACACTACTAAGCATAGTTGAGCACCACAGCCACCACTTTCAAAAGAATCTAGGAAAGTGCATTTGAAACCAAGCAAAGTGTATTTCAGTGGACATCTTCACTATCCACTAGTGAATCTTTTGCCTTTAGTTGGGTCCTCTGTGATAACCAAGTTCACCTCCTAACACCTTTAAAGACATTAATAGGAGCGCAAGATATAAACAATGTCAAGAATCAAAAATCTTGAACCAAGGAACATAAACTGCACTATTTCCTCAAGACAACTACATATTATTGATGCATTAGAATGACAAACAAGCTATCATATCTTACACATAGTACCCACTATTCTAAAGCATTTCAGGCATTACAATGAAGCAAACTACTACACTTCCACTGTGTATTTCCACAAGCAAACTTCAATGTAACCAACATGTTGTGCTATCAAATATGTTGTGCCATAACATTGAAACTCTGTGAATCATGATCATTCTGAATGACATCATCTAAGAGAAGATGTTACCTCAAGAAAAGTAAAGGCATTCAGAGCATAGTACAAACCACTGTTCACAATTCATTAAGAATCAATCATTTTCATCAAAGGCACTATACAAGATCACTGTATTAACTATTGCACTGTCAAGGAGGACCCATTGTACTTCAACAGCATTTTGTAACATGACCATTGGCATATATATTGTACCATATCACTGTGTAAATATATGTATCTAAGCGCATTAAACAACATTAGTAAACAAATGACATTAGCATGTACTCACCTCTGTACCACTATCCAAAAGGACTGTCATCTGTCATTTTGTACACTGTCATATCCCATAACTAGCAGAAACTAGATAGGAACCACTGTCATAACAAACACAGTAATAACTGGCAGAAGAAACCCTTGTCAAAACATTCATAGCATGAACCTTGCAGAGAAGATATTCAAGAGGCATGAACAACTTCATTTTCAACATGAGTTACACTTTTCAACATTAGAAACACCACTTTCAAAGCATGAACAACCAAGCAAGTCAGCAATACACTTCACTGTTAGAAGCAACCATCATTGTCAGCAATATACTTCACTGAAAGAACTAGCAATAAAGTTGTTTGGTCGTTTATAACATTGTTAAGCCAAGGACCACCCAAAAGAATACTTCCAAGAACACTGTTAAATCACAGCAGTATAGGCACACAAGGATGTCCTTTCACCCCTTTGAATAATTAACTAATCATGTAGCATATGCACACTAAGAGACATATCAAGCATACCAACATGAAGATCTCAAAACAAAAACTATCATGTCCTGAAGAAACAATATCAAGCATCATCTTCAAATTATCTTGCAAGATCATACTCTTACAAATGAGAAAGCTAACCAAGTGAATGACATGAATATGTATTGTACCTTGGATTATCTACACCTTGTAATGATATAGATGATCATATAATTGCACCTCCATGAAGAAAGTGAACATTATCAACTGAAACTCATAAAATGACAGACATCAAACTTCTTTTGACAACATATCATGCTAACACCAACTTCTCTTTGTTAGAAACAAAACCTCTGAACTCCCTGGGGATGAAAGATAAACAATAAGCATCTCCCCCTGACTATAATGTCTTTTGTGTAACATGCATCGGTTTTGGTTTCTCATCTCTTGGTTGCTTTCTTCTCCAAACTAGTGTAGGATATTTATTTTTATTGCCCAAGGCATTCACTTGCTTTTGCTTAAACATATAGCCATCAGATGGTTTTATCCTTCTTTTACACCATTGAGCTTTATGCCCAAAACTATTGCATCTATAACACAACATATTATAGTTTTGATCAAGAGGAGAATAGTTTCTTCTAGAGTCATACCTTGCATTTCTCTAATAGTTTCTTGCAAAATGGCCAACTTTATTGTAGATATAACAAACATTATTGTAATTCTGATTTGACTAGCCATAAGATCTTTTCTCTTTATTCCACCCAAAACTATTTCTTTTACACTCTCTAGCCCTATGATCATAAATATTACACGCATAACAATAACCATGAAATTGAGAATAATTAAACCTGACTGAATGATATTGCTTGATAGATGAAGATCTTGAATGCCTGTTTATACTGTTTCTGTCAACAACTTTATCTTTTTCTTCCTTCTTGACCTCACTTTTAGGAGCAGCAGAATGAAATGTCAGATCAACCTTCTTCCTAGGAGCATTTCTTGTCTTTGAACATTCTCCTTTCTCATAACTCAGGCCAGTAGTATCCCTGCAAAACATTTGCTTGGTCAACATGTCATTTAGACAGTCAGTACTCTTTTCAAACTGAACATTCTTTTGCAGCCTTGAAGATGCTTCTTCCAAATCCTTTCTCAAAGAAACTATTTCTTTCTCTAACTTTAGACATTCTATTCTTTTTACTTCAAGATCAGAATTTGCTACATCTATTATTCTTTTGGCTTCCTTTATTTCAGTCTTTAGGCTAATAGTTAGCTTATTTGAATCTTCAACTTGACCTCTTAAATCTACAATCAAGTTTCTTGCCTCTTAAAGTTCTAAAGAGACTTTTGCAAGGTTAGAAAGTACCTTTTTCTTGGAGTCTTCTTCTTGTTGAAGCTGGTCTTTTAAACTCTTGTTTTCTTTACTAAGTTGATTGATTGTATCTAGGGCACATAGAAGTTCTCCTTGAACATCAACTTCACAATCATCTTCGTCAAACTTCTGACCATTTTCATCCTCAAAAAAATCTTCTTCTGCATCATCAGTTTTAACTACAAAATCATCGAGTTTTTGTCTACTAATATTCACATTGTCAAGACTCTTAACTTCAGGACTGATCTCTTTATGACACTTTGTATTTACATTCATGGTTGACTCATGCAACAACTCATTGTTGGACTTAACTGAGGCTTGCTTTTCAACTTTTTGATCAGCATTCTTCTTTTCTCTATTTGAGGCCTTAATTCTTCTACCTTTTCCCATGGTACTCTGCTATTAGGACCTACCCAAGTCGGTTAGACTTCAAATAGGGAACCTACGCTCTGATACCTCTTGTTGGAGGGGGGGTGAATCAATGTCTTATAAAATAGACTTGTTTTTGGCAACACTCAATTAACTTTTACCAACTATGAACTGCAACCTTGAATGGTGAAAGCAAGACATTCATTTAAGAACCAAGATGAACTATCAAACCAACTTGTGAGCATGAAAAGACAGAACAACTATTTGTGAACTATGAAGAATCATTAGAACAATTCATCAAGACAAACAATAGAGGCAGATTGTTACTTCATCAGATAGAGATAAGTATCAAAGTATTATGCATTTGTGCTGGTTTACTATGAGCATCATATAACAATTAAATTATGAAATAATGAACAAAAACTCATGAGCAGAACAAGTAATCATAACACAGAGATTGTCCTGAGTGGAAAACCCTCTGGGGCATAAAAACCACTTGAAAAATGCCTCACTGGCTTATTTAATGAATCTCACTAATTACAGGCCTCACTGGCTACAAAATGCCTCACTGGCAAAGCCTTACTGGCTACATAAAATGCCTCACTAGCAAAGGTCATTTCTTGTCTCACTGACTTGACCTTACAATATATGTTCCAATCATGGATAAAAACAAATATAGAGGGACACTCTATTTCTCTTAGTTCCAAACTGACATAACCTGAACAATGCATGCACATTTTTTTTCTGTGTATTCATCATCAATATTATCTCAGTTTTTATACAACAAAACTGTATATCATCTATTTAACGTTCTTCTTCCTTTCATTAAATAGTTCAAGAAATGTAACTACCTTTTTTTTAACTGTCTAAAACTGATTCAGAAAGTTTCCTTAACTGTTAGAATAGTTAGGTCGAATGACCACATGAGGTTTTATTTGAGATACCATAGTGCTGTAACTTCATCAACTATATAATGAAATAAATAGGATACTTGTTAAACCCTTAACCAGGGTTACAAACCCAAAACTGTTTCATGAAACCATATGAAATTTTTTTAACCTGAATGTTCATTTCGGGACAATTATAATTGTTCACAACAAGGTGTAACAAATCCATAACAAGTTCTTGAAACCCCATAGTTTTCAACTAATACAACCTTAGCCATTGAAAGAAAAGTTTGTGTTTCGAAACCCTAACCACCATGGTAAAAGAACTATTCATATATTTGAAACACAAAAGCAAAATCTATAACGGTTGCTGCTCAAAGAACCGAGATTAAAAATTGAGTGTAGAGATAAAAGCAATATCACCTGATGAGTCGGCCAAAAATAATCATATCAGCTAAGGATTATGTCAACGACCTTTACCAAAGTGACTGCATATTCCAGCATTGTCTCATCAACAGGATTCCACTCATTGCGCCGTTAATACCATAGTAATTGAGCTTTGTCACGTCAACAAAACGACTTTTGACGATTCTCAATCCGACCTCCATGATTACCAGTATTGAATCAATAGGATTCTAATCGAAGATACTCAACTAGAGTTTCACGAAACTTCATGATGTTTTTGCCATGTGAAACCCTACTTTCTACCGCCAAAGACCAAACAAAGAGTATGCAAAATGAGTGCTTAACCCTAACTTTTGCCAGAAAATATCTGAGTAACCAGTGCCCTTGGTAAGTCTCAAAGATCCGGTGAAAAACATTTATTTTTGTCTTGCCAAACTCTACATTAACCTGTTCGAGAGGTAAAAACACTAAAGCATGCCGATAAAAGCAACTTTGTAACCTTTGTAACATTTGATACACCCGCTAGGAGATCAGAAAAAATAATATGTCGTGGTCAACACTTTGAACATAACACAAGAAAATTGTATGCCTTAGTCGATTAATATTGCTTCCTCACACATTATTCACTTTTACCCAAATCATATGCTTTAAGTCCAAAGCATTATTGCTGCCTCCAAATCACTATGTCCTTTGCATTTCAATAATGAACAAATCATTAAGCTCTTTGCAAATAATGAAATAAATCACTAAGTTCTTTACAAATAATGACCAAGACAAAATATGCTCTAAGCATTTGTGCAAATCACTAAGTTCTTTACAAATAATGCCCAAGACAAAATATGCTCTAAGCATTTGTGCATTGTAACCAAAGTGGTATACCTCTCTTGCAAACATGAGTTTGACATCTATGCCAAACATCACTACCAATGAATATTATGCCAACTGAATTGATTCAAGCTGGATACCAAGCCAACCACATCCAATCACCATATCCAATCAAGAGAGATTGTGACTTTGACATCAGGGACAACAACTGAGGACAACAGATGTGTTGTATGTAACGAGTTGTCTTGTTTAGCATTGCAAATGAATGCAAGATCTTTAGTACATCCCTATATTGCAATTTTGAACTTGGGAGCTATGACATGATGCAATATCCTATGTTCTTATAACACTTTGTTTTTTTCATGTTTTTTCTCCTAATATGCCTTTGTAACTTGTGGATTTTTTCTACGATGTCAAGTTTGACTCAAGAGCTAGGAATATGCTTTAATCTATTCTTGATATAGAGTTTAGATTGTTTTTGTCCCCATCTGTAACTTCTTTCTTGTGCCTTTACTTTTGAGGAGGAAATGTAAGCATATGTTTCTTTCATAACAACTATTGTTATTCAATAATCCCTAATACTCGGCAATGGTTATGAGTCTCAATGTCCTTTAGTAACATAATATTATCTCTAATATTTTAGTTGATAGAGAAAGAAACAATTCCATCACTTTATCTATTGTTGATTATGCATCTTACTAGCCATATAAATCTTACTAACAAATGAAACAAACAATTTGGATATACAACAAGAGTAACATTCTGTGTGTCAAGAAAACACAATCATCTATAATGCTTTTTTAATCAAGATATGAGAACTACCAAGTAAAAAGGTGTTATAGGTGGCTTGGTTCAAGAAGTTCCCAATATCAATTTAATCACAAGGAAGATGAAAAGAGATCAACTAAAATTGTTTTAAAATGGTTGCAAAAAGTTAAGCTTCATGATTGACCATGATTTTGGGCTAGTTTCAATAGTATTTGAGTTGACTATGGCTACAATTCTCAAACCTTTGAAAAAGATGAGAATCCTTGGCAAGAAACTTAGCTGCATGGTATGTACAATGCTTATGAGATTCAAATTAACTGTGTTCTTTTTAGCAACATGGCACAATAGTACATAATAATTCACATGGACACCAAACACCTAAGACTCAAAACAAGTTTTAGGAAAAGCATACGGTGGAGCAATGCATATCAAAGTGTGCAAACATGAAAAAGAAGAAAAATAGATGCTAATTGCCTACATACAATTGTAGCTAACAACTTTTTGCCTCATCTATTGCCTCTAGACCTACAAATATTTGTATAACATCATAGTCTTTCTAGCCAAATCTGTTACCGCACTTCTAGAAAAATAGAAAATAAACGAGGCATAAATTAAAAGTTCTAAGAAGAAATTTTTGTTTAGTAAACAAAAGGTGAAGATCCATATAGAAGAAAACCAAAAGCGTAAATGGAAGATTTATATTATTACACCACTGGTTTGAAGAGCACTGTGCACAAAGAGTGGCTTGGGAAGTTACAACCAATACCTATTGATGCAACATCTTTAAGTGGCTTCCCTATTGCAGCTACCCGTCAATTTCTAAAAATTACTAAAATAGTGCTAAGATATTAAACCTATATCATTGCTAATTCATTCCTTTACCTCAAAATCTACAAAATTAGTATTTTACTCTGACTTTGTCATTACCCAAGCACCACTCTAGATCCTTTCTGAAAATTCACTAATTTTTCAAGAACATTCTAGACATCATCAACTATATTCTTCCCATCATAGTTAATAAGTGTATCCTTTTCTACCCTTAGAGCAATGGAGCACAACATGATTCTCCATTAGTCTTTGTAAGATGTCCAAGTGCTATTCCAAAATGGAGGCATGATATTCCTGCAAAAATAATTTCCAACATCCAAATAAGAAAGAAACTGCAAAAAAAAAGCTCAAGTAATTATATAGAATTACATACACAAACACTTTACCCAATATTTTACAACAATTTTTTCTAATTTGTATATGTTTGTAGATATGAAAACAAGAATACAATTGGGCTTTCAATACAAACAAAGTTACATAGATGTTCCCTCATTAGTTTTTTTATACATCAATATTCTGTGGAATGATAAGCATAATTTGAGCATGCTTAAAATAGAGAGTTGTTGAAAATTTGTTATGTGGTTTACAATCAACTGCTTGGTAGATAACATCGACACAGATTTGACATGTTAAGTTAGAACCTCTGAAAGAAGAGCATATGATACATTACAACCATGACCAATGAGGGAATTAATGCAGAAAGATGATGAAAGAGCTTACAGTAAAAGATTTTAATGGTTGAATTAAGATACACAAATTCTCTGATATAGTTTGCTTTCTTTGTGTTTTCAAAGCATACTATAAAACATATTTATGAAAAGGGAAACTTCTTGAAATTTAAAGTTGTTTCACAGAATAAAGGGCATCCTAAGCTACATATAAAGGGTAGTATTTGGTTGTAGGTCATGAGATTTGATTCCTTCATTAATACACAAATCACTGAGCTCCGATTTTGGCACATGTTGGGAGCACCTAACAGATATGACTTCCTTATGAGGATACCCAGATCAAATGGGTGTTGTAATAAATGGACCACCACACCTTAGAAATGCCACAAATTGAAAGCAGACAACCAAACATTAAAATGCAACGTGGGATTTGCTATAAAAATGCATAATGGACAATAGAATCTTATGTTGATAGCTACGAATACACGACTTTGTAAAATAAAAATTACAGAAACACATACAAAGAGAGGGCATATGTGTAAGCACAAAATAATCTTACAAAAACTATTATTTGCTTAGACCTGTGACATAAAGCCTGAATAGAGCCAGACTTGCAAGAAGGAATGTCTATGGCATTTGAGAACAAGTTGTTTAAACTCTCGTGTTTCGTCCTTCAAGCCATTTGACAACTGTTCATACCTTGTCCCAAAACCTCCATGCGAGAGAACTACCCGTCACATATTACTTAACGAGCTCAAATGACAAGCAACTGTACAAATATGTGCCCTATATGTAACAAACAACAAAAAAAACTTAAAAGGCCAATTTAATTAGCTGATAGACTTTTATATGTAAAAATTTTCGAAACTTGTAGGTTGTTCCTATAGGCGTATTCCTTGAACCTCCTATACCCTCTTTCTCATTACCTCACCCTCTTTCTCATTAGCTAACATTTTTTTAGATTTTTCACGCGAAAGAAGTTAGCATCCACTTAGAAATTGAATATTTACCTTTTTTTCCAAGCACCGAAAATGTAGATGAAAAGAAAATCTTAGAGATCGAGAAAATTTTTCCGCAAACAAATATAACACAATCCTTGCCGAAGGCATTGACCAACAAGAGACGCAATGCGTCATGTTCCTGCCTTTATGCATTTAATGTTGGTGTAGTATATTGTGAGAAACGAAAACTTGATGGGATGAGAGTAGGTCATGTGAGTAATGATTACACATGTCAAATTTAGTCTTGAGACCATCAAATAGAAGATTGAGAACAGAGGAAAAAGCATTAGATGAAAAATTTGCAATGAAATCTTGGATACAAGATAGTCTGAACAGATTATTTCATTATGTATTAAGGACCATAGTTCTTTTTTCTAAATACTTCGTGTGTACAGACTATCTCAATAATTAAAGCAATGGAAATTGTTTAGGATTGCTATAGTAGTAGTAATGATTATTGTAAAATAAATGTATATATTGTGCCTTTAATTCCAATTTTTTAAAATCAATTTTTGCTGAAAGTACACATATATTGGTCAAGTATATGTTAAGAAGCTGTTGTGATGTTCACAAGATGTCCCGTTATGCTCCTTAGCAAAATGGGGACCCCTGTTGATGTTTGCTTTTTGCTTTTGCTTGTGTTTTTTTGTTTTCTGGCGGTTTGGTAAAAATGAAGGCTAGGTGCATCATCATCATGATATTGGATAAGGTAGGTCATTATCATGAGGTCAGTTTGTCAAAGTTCATATTTTGTTTCTATGACGTCATATTAAGAAAGAGCTTGAAATTCCATGTAGGTTTGCCTTTTACTTTACTTGAAAATTCTTCGATATGTGAAAGTTATGCATGGTCAAAGTTTTTGTCAAACCTGATATTTGCAGGAGTATCATCATGTTTTTATATGCCAAGTCATGTTGTCAAGATCATTATGATCTTGGTCTATCACTCGATAAAAATCATGCAGTCGCAATATTTGGACGTCAATCTTAGGTGGTAGTGTGCTTTACCCGTTAAATGGCCTTAGGTGCATTGTCAACATTATGATTTCTTCTAGGAGGGTCATATGTTATAAACTCGGTTTTGGTTAGATGAAGATGATGATCATCATCATATTTGAATCCCCCCTGACAATATCCTGAGGTTCAAATATCATGATGATATCAACTTTAGGTCAGGGCAAGTTTCCCCGTGGAGCGGTCTTTGTATAGCGAGCATCATCATGATATTTGAACATCATCTAATCTTATTATATCATGCTGATCACCCTTAGAAAGTCCAGCGTCGGCATATTTGCATGCGCATGTTATAATCGTATCGCAAGGTCATCATCATGATATTTGCTGAAGTTCGAAATATGATGATGACAACTTCGTATCCTGCTGATCTCCTTTTGCATAATCATGATCATCATCCTGATCTTTCACGAGGGTCATTCGCTGTAATTCGCTAAGTGATGGAGACATCATCATTATAAATCGATAAAGGGGATCATCATCTTCATATCCTGCTGATCGCCTTTTTTGCAATATCATGATGATAGGTCATCATCATGATATTTGCTGAAGTTCGAAATATGATGATGACAAGTTGATATCCTCCTGATCTCCTTTTGCATAATCATGATCATTATCCTGATCTTTCACGATGGTCATTGGCTGAAATTCGCTAAGTGATGGAGACATCATCATCATAAATCGATAAAGGGGATTATCATCTTCATATCCTGCTGATCGCCTTTTTTGCAATATCATGATGATCACCCTATCTATTCAGAAGAAGGCGATATTTGATTCCTTAAACAGCATGATCATTTTTTTACAATATCACCCTAGCGCAGTATCATGATGACCTCAACTCATCGTTGTGCTTCGAAGACAAAATATCATGATGACGCCATCATGATAATTCGATGAGGAGGGTCATCATCATATTGTTTTATCCTGTCATGTTGTCAAGATTATCATGATCTTGTTTGTTCACCCGATATTTCGTAAAGTCCTCCTGCCGATGAAATACAACCTTTTGAAAATATCCTGATGGTCATCATCGTCACATTTTCCCTTCGGAAGGATATTTCCCAAACATGATCCGGCTGGCGAAATATCATGATGACGCCATGTTCTAAGTTTAACAAAGGCTGCGAATATCATGATGACGTCATCGCGATCTAGTAAACGAAGAAGCAAATATCCTGATCATCATCATGATCACATTTTTCCTTGAACAAGATATTTTTCAAGCATGATCTGGTTCGCGAAATATGATGATGATGTCTTATTCTAAGTTCGACGAGGAAGCAAATATCCCGATGCTCATCATCATCGTGATCTTTCGAGAGCGTTGCCTTGGCCGCAGAGGGGTCATATTACATTCACCATCCTGATCATGCTCCTTAGGTGACCCAATATTACATTTATCCCCTGATCTTAACGAAGATGACGATGACGTCATCGCTAGCATTTCAATGAAGCCCGAATATCATGGTGACGTCACCATCATTTTCCTTTCCTTGGCAACATGATCATATTGCGTATCCTCATTTTCTTCTTCAACAATATGATGATGATGATGTTGTTCTTTTGTGCAATATGCAGAAGCGAGATATCATGATGATGAAGTAAATATTGACCAACACGTTTTTTTTTTGATAATATCCTGGGGTTCAAATATCATGATGATATGAACTTTAGGTCAGGGTAAGTTTCTCCGTGGAGTGGTCTTTGTATAGCGAGCACCATCATGATATTTCAACATTACCTAATCTTATTATATCATGTGGATCACCCTTAGAAAATCCACCTTTGGCATATTTGCATGCGCATGTTATAATCTTATCACAAGGTCATCATCATGATATTTGCTGAAGTTTGAAATATGATGATGACAACTTCATATCCTCGTGATCTCCTTTTGCATAATGATGATCATCATCCTGATCTTTCCCGAGGGTCATTCGCTGAAATTCGCTGAGTGATGGAGACATCATTATCATAAATCGATAAAGGGGATCATCATCTGCATATCGTCGTGATCACCTTTTTTGCAATGTCATGATGATCACCCTTTGTATTCAGAAGAAGGCGATATTTCATTCCTTAAACAGCATGATCATTTTTTTACAGTATCACCCTAGCGTAATATCATGATGACCTCAACTCATCGTTGTGCTTCGAAGACAAAATATCATGATGACGCCATCATGATAATTCGATGAGGAGGGTCATCATCATATTGTTTTATCTTGTTATGTTGTCAAGATCATCATGATCTTGTTTGTCCACCTGATATTTCGTAAAGTCCTCCTGCGGATGAAATACGACCTTTTGAAAATATCGTGATGATCATCATCGTCACATTTTCGCTTCGGCAGGATATTTGCCAAACATGATCCGGTTGGCGAAATATCATGATGACGCCATGCTCTAAGTTTAAGAAAGGCTCGGAATATCATGATGACGTCATCCCGATCTAATAAACGAAGAAGCAAATATCCTGATCATCATCACCATCACATTTTTCGTTCAACAGGATATTTTTCAAGCACGATCTGGTTCGCGAAATATGATGATGACGTCTTATTCTAAGTTCGACGAAGAAGCAAATATGCCGATGCTCATCATCATCCTGATCTTTCGAGAGGGTTGCCTTGGCTGCAAAGGGGTCATATTACATTCATCATCCTGATCATGCTCCTTAGGTGAACCGATATTACATTTATCCGCTTATCTTAACGAAAATGACGATGACGTCATCCCTAGCATTTCAATGAAGCCCGAATATCATGGTGACGTCACCATCATTTTCCTTTCCTTGGCAACATGATCATATTCCATATCGTGCTTTTCTTCTTCAACAATATGATGATGATGATGATGTTCTTTTCGCCAATATGTAGAAGCGAGATATCATGATGATGAAGTAAATATTTACCAACAGGTTTTTTTTGACACGCCGATGGCGATGACGATGCCGATGGGCGGGAAATGAAGCGGTGGAATTTTAAAGTGTTTTTTTTTTGGGCGCCTGTGGCATTTTCGCGGTCAGTGATGGTTGACCCAGTGAATTTTGAACGGTTTGAACGCATTTTGGGCGCGTTTGAGAGTATTTTGGATCCGATTTCGACGATTTTGCATAGTCACCTGGATTCAAACGATTATTTTAATTTCCTGCTGTTTATGTGATAGATGAAATACTTATTGCTTGTCTTGTCTTGCAGGCTTGTAGTTGAGGAAGCAGCTGGAAAGTCAACACAGCGACCTCATGGAGGAAGGAAATCCAATTTCAGGAGCAAGAAGATAAGGGTAAAGTGTGAAAAGTCAAGGCCATTCAACTGAAAGACAGAGTTGCAGCTGGAGGTATTAGTACAACAGACAAACAGAAGTTATTGCTGAGCTGGCGGAACTTCTTAGAAGGGGCAATATTTCGCCGAGATTTGACACTGTTCAGAGATATTTTGAAGAGTTGGTTCAGCTGTATTTATTGCTGTAACCAGGGGTTTGAACCAGGGGTTCAGTTAGGTTTTTGCTGTAGTGAGGACAATCAGAATGTCTTTATATTGTGCCTCTCTACACTGTAATACTTGACAACAGGGATTTTTAGGGCCTAGACACAGGGATTCTAGGAAAAGACAGCAAGTTAGCTTAGCATAGTTTAGAAGTAGAAGAAGGAGGTCGCTTGTTTGTCTGCAGTAAGGTGCGTGTCGAATGTCTGGCTGCCTTACTGTATCTGTAAAGGTTGTAAGTTCTCTGCAGTATGATCAGTGAAAGTAAGAGTCATTCCTACATTGTAAATCATGTATGACTATTTGTTTCTAATACAGTAGAATCTGGAGTTCTGCATCTATCTTCTGAGTGTTCTCTTGCCCTTCTTTGTATTTTGAAATATCTTCTCTTAGAGCTTGCAATTTTAAATGTATGTTTGTGAAAATGCTCAGAACTTACATTTAGGGTTTTTAGTGTGGTTTTGATCAAATTACTGTGGTATTTACATAGTGCATGACAGAAACAATTAGATCCTTCGGAAGATTAAATTAGATCCTTGTCTGAAATAGCCATGACATAAATTTCTGTATTGCAAAATTCTGTAAGATAATATTTATAGTTTTTTGAATCATGGACTGTGAATAAGAGATTGTACAAATGTTTTGTTGCAAATTACATATACGTTATATTTGAAATAGGTCTTGACCTATTTGTAAATTCAAGATAGATAGAATGTTGTGTTCACTGAATTGGGGCTTGGTGTATGTCATATAGCACAACTGAGATGCTCAAAATGCTAAGGTTGATAGGTGATTCAACATTTTGTAACTAGGTCGGTCTCTAGAAGGGATCTGACCTAGCTATGAAAATCAATAAGACACATACACATATATATGCTGCTTTGATGTTCGGTGTGCTGGTGGAATCGTTGAACGTGTTGAACTGTGCAACCTGTTGGACCCTTGTACCTGTTGAACCGTGGAACCTGTTGGCCTGTTGAACCTGCTGAACGATTGAACGATTGAACGGTTAAAGATTTGAACCTATTGAATTGTCGAAACGTTTAGACACTAAAGATAGATAATTCGCATAATACTCAAGTGCATTGGAATCATAAATTTACCAAGGACCATTAGCCCTAGCGTAAACAAATGATCTGCAAATAATTTTGGTAAGCATTAGAATAATTAAAATATCTTTGCATCTGAAAAAGCATTGGCCATCTATAATATACAGATGTAATAGAGTGAATTATGTGCACATACAGGAAGAGAAGCTTTGAAATTAAAAGTTAGAAATATATTTTATATTACAGAATAGGTGATTGGAGTTCATTGCATTTCTTGCAACATAGCATTGTTGTCAATTGACTAGGTATTAATGTTGCAAACCTAATGAACAAATCAACACATCCACTCAAGATATCTTGCACATAGTGTGACTACTAAACAGTATTGGTAGTAGAGTATTTACTGAATCAAGGTATAATAAAGTGCATAACTAAAAGATGCTCATTGTTTAACAATTTTGACAATTGGGAGAAAAATATGGCTTTTAACACTCCAGCAACCGAAACAGATTGGAGTTATGACCATTTTTCAGATCTTAATAAAGCTAAGAGACTTTTTACAACACTATGAAGTGTTTGACTGGCCCTCAGTTGCACTTAATTAGTTTTCTATTGAATTTACTGTAGTGCACTTCTTTAGACCCAAAATTATACTGGACGATGGCCATTTTGTCATAAACAGTTGCAACCAACTCCCTACTTTTTGCCTTTTATTAGACAACCGATCTGCAATGCTGAACAACTGCTGTAGATGGAAAATATGTTATTTCATTTTGAATGGGAATGCAGTGGCCATGGAACAGCAATGGTTCCATTTATGGAGTGTTGTGTTCCATTTAATGGTGTCCTGTTCCAGATGCAAATGCCTAAACTTGTAAAAAAATAAAAAACACTTTAAAATCCTAAAACCATTGTTAAACTTTTATAAAATTTGTACCATGTCTATGTTAATATGTATCAATTTTAGAAGTCAGCTGTAGCAGGAATCTTAAAACCATCACAACAAAAAAAATTTGAAAATTTATGTCTAGAAAACAGACAACATAAACCATATGTATGATAACAGCTATTCACATTTTTAGAAGTGTATAAAAGTTGAGACAAGTTGGTGAAATGTGAGTAGTCATTCTCTTTGACAGTTTAGTACACGGTTGGTTGACACGTGAATGGATTCTTCTGCACGACTAAATAGCTGTTGCTTAAATAGAATGAATGCTTTATAGTGTTTAGACACTTGCATATATAGAATTAGATTTCATAGATACCGGAGAGAGAAATGAATATTTTTTAACAATGTGTCATCATATATATACAACTGCCACTACCAGTAAGATCATGCAAAACCAGACACAAAAGTTGACGCCTTCGTGAGGTGAATCAATGAAGCAAGAAAGTTAAAGACGATTTTAGTGCAGATTATCATAGTATGCATAATGAGAGAGAGGTTTACAGCATTCTTATTTTGGTTGAGAGAATTTAAGAAGCTTTCCAATATTTGCTTATAACGAAAAGAAAATTTAAGACATATTTGATTAAGGGGTTTGATTTTGTACTCAAAAATACCAATTACATATAAAATTAGGTAAAATGATAAAGTAATGTGTAGTTCAGAGAGTAAAGAGAGTATTAAAGAGGTATCGTGTATAAGATATATGTAACAAAAATGTAGTTTCGCATGCTTTGTGTTCATTCTTCAGGACAACATGCATCAATGATGATATTGGACTTATTCAATGTAAATTGTCCTTTTCTGCTGAAGTCTCGTAACATAAAGATGACTGCTGATTTATCCTTGAGGTATTCGTCATAGCTGATTTGTTGCAGGTCTGGCAGTAGCATTTGGATGATATTGTTGGCGCATGAGCAATGTATTGTCTGTTTGTTGTCTGTTGTCAAAATAGTCTTGAGATAGTGCGAGTAGATATAGGTGACCTGTTCCTTGCATCTATCACACTGGGCAGTTTCATTGTCAAGTGCTCCATAGGTATCAAATTTATAATCGCATTTTGAGCAAAATGCGTGGAAAGGACTGGAAAATGCATTAGCTATTTTCAATGTTCCTTGTACCTGCAATACATATGAAAGTATTGTTTGGTTAGGAAGATTTTTTTTTTGTTAATTTGGTTTTAGATTTGCCAGGGAGAAGATTGGAGATTTCAAGAGTTGTTACCTGAAATGTTGAGTGCAGCAAATTGTTTAAGTGATCCAAGGTCCTTTTGTCATTTAATACATCGATATATGTTGACTGGCAGGTGTGAAGCATGTTGTCTTTTGCATTGATCCGTTTGACAATATTTTTGAAAAGGATAAGTGGAAATTCATTGCTTCGGAGTTGTTGTTCGATTTTTACAAAATGGTCCTCAAAATTCCGGTGCATCTGCAGCTGCAGGTGTAAATAGTGTAAGTAGGAAATGAAACTGCAAAAGAGTAATGTATGTTAATTGAAAAGTAGGTTCAAGAACTAGAAACAATTTAAACAAGAAAGGAGACAGTCGAAGCATAAACAAGTACATGTACCTCTTGCATTTGGAACATGTTGTCCGCTTTAAATTCCTAATTTTTGCTTTATTTTGAAGCTTTACCGAGACAAAGAGCTTTTATTTTTGCATTTGTATTTGATGAAAAAATCGATTTGAAGTAGTTGCCTATTTATGAAGAGATACATTACTCTATGTTCTAAAAGGTATTGAACTGAGTGAATTGTTGACTTATGTGCAATTAACCAGTGTTATGAAATGTTTAGAATTTTACTTAGAGACGTGACATCAGACCGTTGTTCATTCCTGCAGATACCAGCTCTGTGTTGACGCTTGAATGCATTTCTGTGAATTTAGTTGCTGTTTTTTGTGGCTTATATGCATTTTTTTTTGGCCTTTGAGATATAGCTAGATTAGTGATTCTCAATGCTAGGGTTTGTATCTGATGAAGGATGAGCATTTGTTTTTAGGGTTTGTTCTAGCTAAGGGTGAGCTTGATGTGCACGAGAGGGGAGATAATTAGGATTTGCATTTAGAATTTTCTGTAGTTACCATGTTTATTTAGCTGGCTAAAAACTAAAAGACAATCTTTTGTAGTCACCCTGTCTTCTTTTTGCGGGGTAGAATTTGAAACTATGTATGTTGGCACTATTTTGTCAACAGTTACTATGTAGAACTACTTTTTTTTTGGACTGATAAAAGGCGCAGAGTGTCATTTTCCCTGTTATGTGTATTGTGTTTTTATTTTGCTAGTTTGTACACAATGTGTTACACGATTGGTAGAGATGAATTTTAATTATTCGACATATTTTCTCAGAGTTTTATTTTTTACGAAGCTGTTATATGTATGTCGTAGTGTCAGTTCTTATTGTCAATATTGTTTTATTGTTGTGTATGTGATTGGTTTTACATTTCCTTTCTGTACTGTCATTGCTGTCAGTAGATTCATACTTGTTTATAACACTTTAGATCAAGTGATTTAGTGTTTACTTTTTTTCCCTGGATTGCTCCTGAAATCTGAATCACTGCAGAGTCCAGACCAAGTATCTAAGCAAAAGAGGGGCACACTGTATTCCACATGGAAAGCAGATTAAAATAATACTTACTTGAGTCTTTAATCAATAATGATCAAACAGTAATCTAATAGCAATGGGACTGAATCTGGATGCTTAATTTTGAACTGGCGAGGCTTAAGGTTGAAAGACAAGTGTTTGCTTATTAGCAGTCTGAGTTCGAAACTTGGATGTTCTAGATGAGCTGCCACAGTGTTTTTCTCCAACTCGTAACTAGTTGGAGTTTTTATGTCAAAACCTCTATTTAGTTGGTGGAATCTTCATAGAAGAGCTTAGGAATTGTTATTGATAAGATAGATGAAGGAATAGGATTAGTTATGGAGGATAATTACATGTGTTTGTGTGAGCTTGTGTGTAAATTCCATTATTGTAGTCTGAAACATATTTTTAACCATAAAAAAACTGTACCTGTCTCTGGAGTGAAGTAGTTCTAGATGCTCTAATAATTTAGGGATCTATCTATTTTCAAGCTAAGAAAATGCGACACCGATTTGCCGAACATCAATTAGAATGGGCTGCATATCATAGTTGGCCGCAATCTTTATTAACCATTGTTTTATGTCATCTCGTTAACTAAAAGATGATGTTAATTAGGCAAAAGGCTTTTATAAGTGAACTTGAAACAAGAAATCGTTGTCAGGAAACAAGTTTTATTAGTGTGTAAACATTTTTAATTATCCGATAGGCTTTAGTGTGAGCATTGGTGCAAAATGGCTGGAAATGTCATCTCAGCATGAAATCAGTGCAGAAGTCATTACAATTTCTTTTGTACTAGAGAGGTCTGGACTCCACAAGATGGGTGCACCAAAATAACTTAGTGTAGGCAATTGTTTTCCCAAGAATGTAGCAATATACCCGGCCACTCCAAAATGGGGTAGTTGACCTGCAAATGAGGGCTCTATTTCTCTATTTTTTAATAATCAAAGTCTCATGGTCAGACTTGGAGAGTCTTTACAATTTGATCCATTTTGCACATTAGGGTTGCTTGCTTCTCAGAGATATGTATTTTGTGACTCAGTTGGCGAGTTACAGAACTATGATCCCTTCTACTGGGGGAATCAATACTTTATTATGATTCGATGATGCAGGTTTGATTGATTGAATGCCAACAAAAAGCGAAAAGGACACTGAATGCAATTATAAAAATAACCATGTATACAGATATGTCAACAGTCACATAACCTTTGAAAATCAAATTCTATAACAATGCAAATCCCAAGCAAGAAATTACAATAACCTAAAAGGGCTTAAAGTTTAACTTTAGATAACCATTGTTTGCAAATAATGAGAGGAGAAAAATGAATATTATTACAGTGTAGCATGCAGGCAGACTTTTGAGAGAACTTATACAGTGGATCATGAGGGGTTGTGGTCTCAAGTTAACTGAAACATTGTTTTGTTCGAGCTGGGAAGATATGATAAAGAGTTGGAAGAGATAAGCATGTTAAAATATAGTGCAGTTACCATATAAAATAAAATTTTCAAAATGATTTAAAGTTAAAACTGGTATGTGGAACCTTGAAAAGTGTACCTGGGCTTTGTCGAACTCTGAATCTCCATCTTGCACATCAACAATATATTGGAGACCTATTTTTTTTGCTCTTGTGACCAATACACCTATGGTGCCTGTTGCATATTGTTCGGTACTTGCCAACAATTGTTTTATGGCTGTGCTGGGGATGAATTTATAGTCAATACAGACTCGTGGAATGATTTCCACTATTGAGGACTTTGTTAGAACCAGTATGCAGTCGCAATCTCCACGATCATAATCTGTTCTAGGTGCAATCTGGAAGTTGGATATGGATAGTCCCGAACCTAGAATTATTTTGTCTTCATAGTGAGCAACGAGATCAGCAGTTGCATTTAGCGTAATAGTCATTTCACCTTTTGTGTCTGTGAGGTCTGCGCGTAGTACTTCACGTGTCTTGTTTGTGTTATCCAATATAGCTTTATACTTCACAATGACATCGCCTTGGAAAATGTTGCCTGCTTTACGTGCATTCAAGTCTTCAATTGAAACTTGATTTTGACTCTTTACTTTTGATCTGGAAAAAACAAAACAAAATTAGTTGAAATCTAGAATCTTGACAAGGTACAGTGTACATGTAACCAAAGAATATTGTTTACCTTTTCAATTGTTGTTGGTTAATAGTGTCCATTTGTTCTTCTGTTCTTTTGGCATTGTCCATTGTAACCTGTATTTGTTTATCAATTTGTCATTTGCATAAATTTCTGCAGGCAAAATGAAAATATGTTGTTGTTCTAATGTTATATCAGAATATGTAGAATTGGTACTATGGAATAAAAGAATAAGACAATTTGTAGACAGAAGAAAATGAAATTGTATTGAAATGATGAAGCAATGTTATACATATGTCTTTTCTTCGTGGACATTTGGAATTGTTTTATTTATTAATTTGATTGACAAGATTTTGATGGTGTTGGTTTAGATGCTTTTGAACTAAAAGAAATGGCATATTTAAGAATATTTAGTTTTTTGAAAGGATTAAAATTAGGGAAAATCAGTGAGGTTGTTGCTGTAATATGCTTTTTATTTGTAAATTTGGATTTTTTGTATTAGTAAATTGGATGATACATAATTGAACAGTAGTTTGTACATAGATTGGATTTGTCAAAATATGTTTTTTGTTGATTTGGATGTTATTGAACAAAAATAGTTGAGATATTTAAGAACATTGAGTGTTTTGAGAGGGTTGAAATCTTAAAAAAGTAGCAAGATGGTCACTCCAATATGCTTCCGATTTGTAAACTTCAATTTTTTTTGTTAGTGCATTGGTCCATAGATGATCGATCAATGGTCTAGATAGAGCATGACACCTACTTAATAAGAAATGCATATTGTGGTTTTGCATATGATTCAGGAGCTGTTTTTTTTTGTAGTTTTCTGTACACATGTCAATGTTGAAATCTCCGACTAGGTACAAGGTTTTATTTCCATCAATACATGAGAATACTTGGTTGGTGATTGCTATAATATCTGCAAATGGAGCATTGGGTTTTGCATATAAGTTACATATGTTAATTTGATTGTTCATAGAGCTTATTGTTAATGTTATTGCTTCTGTATATGATGTTGAATGTTGCATTGTTTTAGAGACTAATATGTTTTTCTTGGTTATAGACATTAGTCCGTGTATATGGTATGTTGAGTAACAATTGAAATCTTTGAAAAGATTATTTGTATGGTAGTCTTGGATATATGTTTCTTGAAGGCATAAGATATCAGATGCCATGATATCAGTGTCATTAATCATGTCTTCAATATGTAGGTGTAGATTGCGAGTGTTTAATGTGCACAATAGTAGTTCTGAATTAGTCTTTTGTTTGATATCTCCATTTTCAAATTGCCAATGTGCTGTTGATTTTAGACGAGACATTTCAAGGACTATTTTTTCTTTTATTTTGAAATTTTGCTTGGTAAGAGGTTTTAACAAGAATAATGTCTGGATTGTTTTTGTCCACGAAAGTGCTGTATATGTTAATCCATGTTGCCTTATGGCTGTAGGATCAAATGCCAAGCCTTGCATTGTGAGTCCTTGAGATCTATGTATTGTTCTAGCACAAGCAAGTTGAATTGGAAATTGTTTTCTAATAGTTATTTTCTTGTTGTTTGAGATTTTTTGGATTGGCCTTGTGGTGCGAAGTATAGGTGTCCATTGTTTATCAATGTCATTGTTATAACATTGTGTTAATTTAACACGTTGATGGTGGCCAATGTTTGGGTCATTGAATTCTATCCAAACAATGTCAAAAGCATTGGATATGGTATATGCTTTAAATGTTCCATCTGACCCATTGACTAGACCGTCTTGCGTATCATAATTACCAGCATAAATTTCTACAAGCATGTCTGGTTTCAAAAGTATTTGAGATGGTAAAGACATTGTGTGATTATACAGATGTATTTCATTGTAGTTTTCGTCATTTTCATCAATTGCACTCAGCACAATTAGCTCTCCTGGAACTATTGACAACATATTTTGATTATGTGCATTAACATCTTTCCTTCTGTAAAATAGATAGGGGAATGTTGGGTCGATGGGTGGTGAGCGTAAACAAGTCTGATTCAAGTACTGTATATCATTATCTGTTTGTGAACCTACACGTATTCTATTGAGTATTGCAATAAAGTTCTCATCTGTTTGCCGCATTGTTGATTGTAGCTCATAGTATTTTATGTTGTGTTTCCAAAAGTTGTATGGCATTAATTCAGTTAGTGTTGGTGTATTATCAAATACAACTGAATCTAGTACAGGTTGTGCTTGATATAAATCACCACAAAAAATTGTATCAAGATTTCCAAAGTATGTGGTTGGCATTTGCATTATATCTCTTAATCGCTTATCGATGCAACGTAAAAATGTTGCACCTACCAATGAAATCTCATCTACTAATAGCACACGCAGCTGCTGATAATGCTTTGACATTGTATCTAAGATTTCAGTATTCAATGGAACGAATTCTGATTTGTTGAAAGGTATTCGAAATGCTGAGTGTAATGTTACTCCACCTATATTGTAAGCTGCTTTTCCTGTATAAGCAACTACTAGGCCTTTTGGTTTGTCCGGATCACTATCAATGGAGTTATTATATATGCGAAGGAGAGATTGAAATATTGCTTTTGCAGTAAAAGTTTTGCCAGTGCTTGCTCCACCTGTTAGAAACAAGTGTAGTGGAGTTTTAATATTTTTTAATTTCTTCAACACAATGTCCTTTACAATTGCTTGTTGTTCACTGTTTAACATTCGTCTCAAATTGAAGTATTCAACATTGTCCATAATATGTGGATGTTTTCCAATTTCAAATGCATTAGAGAATTGAGTTTTTGATTTGTTATGCTTTAGTGTTTGAATATCGTCTTCTATGTTGTATGTTTCTTTCTGTGGATTTTGATTTGAAATGATCAATTCATTTGGTATGTGATTATTTTCAGAATAGATTTCATCTATAGCTTTGTCAATATCGCCCCATTTAGAGTTTATGTGGTAATTGTATTTGATACGATTAGTATTAATTGTGTTTTCATGATATGAATAAGCATGATGCCATGAATGGAAACCATGGTTCAATGTTTTTTCATTTATTGTGAAGGGTACATAAAGTAATAAATGCTCTCTGCAATAATTTTCCAAGTCAACATGTTTGTTAAAATTGGTAAAACGTATAATATTTGGTTTAGCTTTGCGGTGCATTGGTTTCCCATCTTTTCTATATTCTGATACGAATTGTGCAAGGCAAATATGTGTGAGTGTTTCAGGTCGTGCTAAATAGTAATCTATTAAAGATCTACAGGCCACATTTTCTGATTCATCTGGTTCACTGTTCAATTGTTTTGCAGACTTTAGAACAAAAGTTCGATCACTATCAGCTCTTGTATCAATGAATATACACTTTCTTGAACTATAGTTTAGTGGAAGTGATAGTACGATGTGAACAGCCTGTTGTGTAGACATTTGTTGCAGATTTAGCAATGCATTTCCAAGTCTACTTATCATTTTTATAGCATCGATATTATTTTGTTGATGGTCCCTACGAATTCTTTTAAATGCATTTGTCATTGTTTTATCCACTTTTGTCATGTATGAGCTGCAATACATTGCTGCAGCATATGCATTAAGCACAAATTGTGCATCGGTATTTGCTTTCCATAGCTCTGGTATTTTTTTTGAAAAGCTGTTATTCCATATCTGCGAAGGGTTTCGTTTTAAGAAGATTGTAGGCCTATGGATTGTTGATTTTATAGCTGTGATGTAATCATGCTCATTCAAGTTGATGTCTTGTAGAAACATTTGAAAGGAGAATAATTGGTCATAATTAGATTGTTGTAATACGGAAAAGATTTTTGTTGCCATTGAAACAATAATTTCATTATTGTCTTTCAGCGGTTCGAGAATCATAGTTTTTTTCATTGGTGGAAATGGGAAATTGTATTTACAATAGTGCTGTTTTGATTTTCTGCATCGTTTTGTATGATGGTGCCTATGTAGGATAGCTATTTGAGGAGTCAAATCATCAGTGTTACAAGTGATGTATTTGTCAATAAATTGTTCAATGTTTGCAAGTTCATCTTTTCCATAAATTGGAGCATTTTTTATCCATAAAAGAAAGTGGTCATGTTCATTGCCACGATTTTGGAATTCAGTTACAGAGAAATAATCCAAGAGCTCTCCGAAGAAAGAGCTATCTGTAAATATCAATTGTTTTAGTGCATTGATTCTATGTTTATAATAGCGTACACATGTTACAGGATCTTTTTTTATGAGATAGAAAATATTTTTCTCATTTTGTATGTCGTATTTTTGTTGTGAAGATGCACAATATGTATTATGCAAGGCTTCAAGTGCTTTTGAAAGGTGTTCCCAATTTTGTTCAGCACTAGTAAATGTAAGGAAAAATGTAGGCGGTCCAAGTTGCCGAATCATTGCAAAGACATTTTTTTTTAATTGATGTAAATAATCCGGAGATATTCTTATTCTTTTAAAGTCAACATATCCAATGTCTGATCTGAGAATCTTCTCTAGGTTAGGTTTGCATTTGACATCTTTTGCTATTAGTTTTCTTCCTTTTAACTGACCTTTTCGTACTCTTATCCACATTGTAGATAAAACTTGATGTATCAATATCTTGACTGTTTTGAAAAATAGATTAGTTGTATGATATGCAAATTGTCTATTGGAATGAAGTAGTTCCCATTGTGCAATTTTTTGATAGGAAAAATTCTTGATAATGTTGTCATTACGTGGGTTTCCAAAGAATAGTGTGGGAAAGTTCATTTCTTCTGCATATTTGTCTTTAAAGATTCCAATAGGATAATGGTTTTCTGCTGGTGCAACTTCTATGATTTTGTCTTGCATTTCATGTATACATTTAGATTCTGTGTATCCATGGACCAAGGTCTCACAAGGATTTTGCTCATTTGTATCAGATTCTGAACTTGTTTCATTTGTGCAAGGGTCGTCTACTATGCCACTTTCATCATCTATTTCAAGAGATTGTCTCCAGTGCTTATTTAATTGGAATTTCTCATTTTTGTATAGAGTTATTTTGCTCAATTGGTTCAAAGCTTTCATTATAATAGTCGATCGCACCATTCCCTTCTGATATGCATTTTTATATTGTAGCCGTCTTTTTAGCGCAACTGCAATAGTGTATGTTTCATCAGCAGAGCGTGGCAATGCGTTTTGTACAATGTTCATGTTGACTGGGACATTAATGATAGACCCAGTCAATCCAATTTGGGGTCTTTTGTAACCTAATTCCCATATTTGTGCGAATGCAATTCTCAGTGAAACAAGGCGCTCTTCTAGTTGCGTAAGCATTTTTACATATTGTAAAGCTATATTCATTTGAATATTGTGTGGTGTTGCATATTTTGGAAGCTTGCATTGTTTCAATGCTTCATGGCATATGCGACAAATACAATTCATCAATACATTGTTATTTTGATTTGTCAGTTTATAATATGTTTGCTTTTCTTTCTCTCTAAAAGCCATAATGTTTTTCTTAAAATGCAATGTCTGACAAATTGCACAAGTATGTATCGGTGTATCTTGAATTTTTTTTTGAAATAATTCTATTGGTGATGCTGAGTGTCTAGTTTTCTTGGTTGTATTTTCCAATTGATTATTAGCACGTATTTGTTGTTTGATCTTGCGAAGTGATGTAGTGTTGCTATTTGCAATTTTTTGTTTTCTAATAAAATCACCATCATGATGTTGTTGATTACTGCTTTGAAATTGTTTTAGTTGTCTAGATGTGATACATGGGCTAGCATTGTTTGCTTGTACTAGACAAGGCACAAGCGGCTCAAAATATCCTTGGATGGGATTTGCATCATGAAATAAGATAGAATACGATTGTCCTTGGGATGACGGATTGAAGTGCAAGTATTTTTTTCCTGAAGTAGTTGACCAAAGGCATATTTGTATGTCTAGCCACTTTGACAACCAACGGATGCAAAACAAGTCACCCCATAGGCCAACTTCATTATTATTTGTAGAATGCATTGCAGAAATACGCATTCTACGCAAGTACTCTTCAACATTTTGTACACCGTGCAATTCATGCAATGTACGACTATCCAGTTCATAATTATATGAGGTGATTGCTTCTGGATCACCTTGTGTGAGGCAACTCAAGAAATGGTCTATAGCTCCATTCCGTAATTGACTTGATGTGTATTGAGAATGAAGAAGTAACTCCAATGAGTCAAATAAGCAATCCCCTACATTGTATTTAAATACTTGAATTCTACACAATCCTTCATTTCTCAATGCATAGTCAATGTTTAGAATTTCAGTCTGAATTGCTAATTTGTATTTCTCTACATCTATGATCTGTTTTTGTTTATCAACTACTGGCACTCTTGTTCTCTTCATTTTTTTTGCAAACAAGGACAATTTCGTTGATCCCAGAATATCAAAAAAATGGTGCACCTGTAATATATTCATAACCATTGGTTAGATAGTTTTGATGATCGATAATTACAAAAGGCGTATTACAAATGGAAATTAGAAGCAGGCTGTTTCCTAAAAGCAATGTCGATATGCAATTTTGAAATGCATTTAGTATTTGGTTTCCTTATTTCAAATCACAAATAAATTCAATGCTAAAATTCTAAGTAGTCAAGGCATTGTTTAAATGCAATGAAAATAATTGTCATTTTTGGATTGCACAAGAAAATAAGGCATTGTAATGAAGAAGAGAATTTTGAAGGATTTAAAACTAGTGGCAATGGCAATGTCAGATTCATTCAGTTGCATTATTTTCTTCAGAAAATAAAGAAATAGAAATCCACCATTTGGTAGATAGTTCTGATCATTGATAGCCACAAAAGGTTTATTAAAATTCAAAATAAGAACCAAGTTTTGATTTGAAAACAGTGTAGACCTGTGACTTTGAAATTCATTTTGTACTCGGTTTTGATATTTGAAATCAGAGGTTTACATTTAAAAATAAATAAATACAGTGTTAAAATACTAAATAGCCAAGCCATTGTTTAAATATTGCAAAAATAATTGTTATGTAGTTGTGTAAATAGTGTAGGAACAATCCTTGGACAGCTCTAATGACATCACATATTCTCTGAGCCATAGGCTTCAAATAATTAGCAATTTGCATATATGAACAATATATTGAACATATAAATTAAACAATGGAAGAAACAAACAAACAAGAGATATGAAGGAGCAAATGAACTTGAATAGATGACAATAACATTTTGATAAGCTTGTGCTTGGATTGCAGATACAGGTGAAGGATTAGATTGATCTGCAAAAGTCTAAAGGATTGTAAACTAGTTGCAATTGCAATATTATATTGATGGGATTGTGTTAATTTCTTTACAAAGTGAAAAGGTATTGTGCATTGTTAAACAGTATATGCCTTCAAGTGGTTTTGTCACTTATATAATCATTAATAGAATTTTGCTACTTACAACTTGCAAACTGCGTTATCTATTTATATTTTGATATTGAATTTAACTATAACACGTAAAAATAACAAATACAGTAGACATGGATAGACTGTAACAAGATCCAAAACTAGGACACCAAACATGTAACATGAAGATTTCTTCAATGCTGGCCTATACACAGAAAAAGATATTATAACTAGTTGTTGAATCTTGCAAATCATATAACTATCACGGGAATATAATTCCAATATTAGTTTTCTTGTTATCAAGTCTTATAGAAATCTAGACAAAAAAATATTGAAAACTATTAGAAGCAATTTTTACAATTTACTATTGTTATATGTCTTTGCATTCATACTCAATAATAGCTAACTAGCACCAAAGAAGTACAGCAAGACCAATGCATAAAATATAAGTGACATGCAAAAGTGTATAGTGTTTTTCACAAATTGCAAATAACTGCCGACATCACTGTCATTACAATTTACATAGTTTTCTAGAACATCGAAGAGATGGCTGCATCTATTTATGATGATTTCATGTTGGAATCATTTGTTATTCTCAAAAACAAAACACTTTAAAATTCCACCGCTTCATTTCCCGCCCATTGGCATGATCATCGCCATCGGCGTGTCAAAAAAAAACGTGTTGGTCAATATTTACTTCATCATCATGATATTTCGCTTCTGCATATTGGGGAAAAGAACAACATCATCATCATCATATTGTTGAAGAAGAAAAGGAGGATATGGAATATGATCATGTTGCCGAGGAAAGGAAAATGATGGCAACGTCATCATGATATTGGGGCTTCATTGAAATGCTAAGGATGACGTCATCGTCATTTTCGTTAAGATCAGGGGATAAATGTAATATCGGGTCACCTAAGGAGCATGATCAGGATGATGAATGTAGTATGACCCCTTTGCGGCCAAGGCAACCCTCTCGAAAGATCAGGATGATGATGAGCATCAGGATATTTGCTTCTTCGTCGAACTTAGAACAAGACGTCATCATCATATTTCGTGAACCAGATCGTGCTTGAAAAATATCCTGTTGAAGGAAAAATGTGATGATGATGATGATCAGGATATTTGCTTCTTCGTTTATTAGATCGGGATGACGTCATCATGATATTCGGAGCCTTTGTTAAACTTAGAACATGACGACATCATGATATTTCGCCAACGGGATCATGTTTGGGAAATATCCTGCCGAAGGGAAAATGTGACGATGATGACCATCAAGATATTTTCAAAAGGTTGTATTTCATCGGCAGGAGGACTTTACGAAACATCGGGTGAACAAACAAGATCATGATGATCTTGACAACATGACAGGATAAAACAATATGATGATGACCCTCCTCATCGAATTATCATGACGACGCCATCATGATATTTTGTCTTCGAAGCACAAGGATGAGTTGAGGTCATTATGATATTGCGCCAGGGTGATATTGTAAAAAAATGATCATGCTGTTTAAGGAATGAAATATCGCCTTCTTCTGAATAGATAGGGTGAACATCATGATATTGCAAAAAAGGCGATCAGGAGGATATGAAGATGATGATCCGTTTTATCGATTTATGATGATGATGTCTCCATCACTTAGCGAATTTCAGCGAATGACGCTCGTGAAAGATCAGGATGATGATCATAATTATGCAAAAGGAGATAAGGAGGATATGAAGTTGTCATCATCATATTTCGAACTTCAGCAAATATCATGATGATGACCTTGCGATAGGATTATAACATGCGCATGCAAATATGCCGAAGGTGGATTTTCTAAGGGTGATCAGCATGATATGATAAGATTAGGTAATGTTGAAATATCATGATGATGCTCGCTATACAAAGACCGCTCGACGGGGAAACTTACCCTGACCTAAAGTTGATATCATCATGATATTTGAACCTCAGCATATTATCGGGGGGGGGGGGGTTCAAATATGATGATGATGATCATCTTCATGTAACCAAAACCGAGTTTATAACATATGACCCTCCTAAAAGAAATCATGATGCTGACAATGCGCCTAAGGCCATTTGACGGGTAAAGGGCACTACCACCTAAGATTGACGTCCGGATATTGGGACTGCATGATTTTTATCGGGTGATAGACCAAGATCATGATGATCTTGACAACATGACTTAGGATATAAAAATATGATGATCCTCCTGCGAATATCAGGTTTGACCAAAACTTTGACCGTGCATAACTTTCACATATGGAAGAATTTTCGAGTGAAGTAAAAGGCAAACGTGCATGGAATTTCAAGCTCTTTCTAAATATGAGGTCATAGAAACAAAATTGCCCACATAAATTTAAATGTGAATCTCTAAATAATCTTTTGAATTCCCTTTTAGAAAAGGAGTTTATATATCTGAAATTGTCTTTTAAATTTTAAAATAAACTAAAAAGTCAGTGCATAGGAAAACAATAATGCCACGGTTCCTTTACCCTTGAAACTAAAATTAAACTGGCCGAAAATCTAAATCGTGACAAAAGCAAATGCAATCGCCAGCTGCAAACACAATCGCCACCTGTCTCAGAGGTGGACAGCTGTAGCCCTAACAATTTTATCAACACATGCATCTTTCAATGTTCTCAAATGTGGAACGGAGGCTAGTAGCTTTCAGACGATCTTCAAATGCAACCACATAGAAACAGGTTCAGAGAGGCGCATCAGTTTTAAAGGCCAAGATTTATTAACTCCTACCCAGGAAATAATTAGTCCCAGAGCTGGTGATTTGGAATTGGCATCGTTGAGATCAAACAGTTCTAAGAAAATGCATTTTTAGACTTCCTCATTCAGATGAGACAGGTTTAAAGAGGAAGCAGCTGCGCTCAAAGTACAGAAAGTTTATAAAAGCTAGCATAGAAGATGGAATCTTGCAGATTGTGCTCTGTACATTCATGTCTACATTGAGGAAATCTGGTTCTATACTGTGCCATGCCCTTTTTTTTTCACTTTTGTAAGTCGAGATCCAACTAATTGGTTGCATGGGCTTGCCGTCTTCACCCCCTTTCTAATGATTTTGCTAATGCCAGTTGTTAAGATTCGTTTTTATTTAATTTGTGTCTTGCAAACAAAAATTGGCAATTTTTTGTTCTGATTAGCAGAACTGTCTTTGTTATTAACCTACATTGACCTCTCCCTTCTTTCCCCAATTTTACCTCAGTGTTTTCTTGCTTATAATTTAATTTTGTAGCAACGGCCCTCATTTGGAATATATTTGGGTATTGTTGTTTAGATATTCAGATGGAAACAGTCTATTTTATTTTAACTCTTCATGTCCAGCATTAACCTCTTCTACAGAATTTCACAAAATAGTATTCCAATGTGTGGAGAAGGGTACCAACTAATGTTGTTCTGTCATAAATTCTCTTTCACATATAAATTTGCATTTTCCTTCACAAGATTGGAGCACTTTTTTTGTGGGTATTTTCCTTGTGTGACCATAATCTCTGCCATTAAACATTATAGGGACACGATAACATATCCTTATTCTTTCTTTCAAAACAGAATATTTGGTAGAGGACCAAACAAGAGGGCGAGCCTGTGTTCCAAATTGGGATTACTAGCAAATTACCTAAATTCGTTAATACTCTCTGCTTCAAGGTATGAAATTCACACCCTTGCTATGTATAAGTAAGGTCTATAGCACCGTCGGCATAAAATTCCAGCATATTATATGATGGGTACTGAGCGAACTTCGAGCCTCAATCATTCAAACGTAAATTAAACAGTGAACACATGCATGAAATCACTTAAAAGGAACTGTAAGTTGTACCAAAGAAATTGCAGAGTAGAAAGTTGCAACAGAATATAAGTAGATGCTTTACAGCTTGAATATATACAATGTATCTGGAAATGAAACAAGCAATACTGCATATAGCATGAGCACTTGTATAGTTAGTTCTTCCTGCAACCTACTTCAGGATGATGATCATAATTATGCAAAAGGAGATCAGGAAGATATGAAGTTGTCATCATCATATTTCGAACTCCAGCAAATATCATGATGATGACCTTGCGATAGGATTATAACATGCGCATGCAAATATGCCGAAGGTGGATTTTCTAAGGATGATCAGCATGATATGATAAGATTAGGTAATGTTGAAATATCATGATGATGCTCGCTATACAAAGACCGCTCGACGGGGAAACTTACCCTGGCCTAAAGTTGATACCATCATGATATTTGAACCTCAGGATATTATCGGGGGGGGGTTCAAATATGATGATGATGATCATCTTCATGTAACCTCTTCTACAGAATTTCACAAAATAGCATTCCAATGTGTGGAGAAGGGTACCAACTAATGTTGTTCTGTCATAAATTCTCTTTCACATATAAATTTGCATTTTCCTTCACAAGATTGGAGCACTTTTTTTGTGGGTATTTTCCTTGTGTGACCATAATCTGTGCCATTAAACATTATAGGGACACGATAACATATCCTTATTCTTTCTTTCAAAACAGAATATTTGGTAGAGGACCAAACAAGAGGGCGAGCCTGTGTTCCAAATTGGGATTACTAGCAAATTACCTAAATTCGTTAATACTCTCTGCTTCAAGCTATGAAATTCACACCCTTGCTATGTATAAGCAAGGTCTATAGCACTGTCGGCATAAAATTCCAGCATATTATATGATGGGTACTGAGCAAACTCCGAGCCTGAATCATTCAAACGTAAATTAAACAGTGAACACATGCATGAAATCACTTAAAAGGACTTGTAAGTTGTACCAAAGAAATTGCAGAGTAGAAAGTTGCAACAGAATATAAGTAGATGCTTTACAGCTTGAATATATACAATGTATCTGGAAATGAAACAAGCAATACTGCATATAGGATGAGCACTTGTATAGTTAGTTCTTCCTGCAACCTTCTTCAGGATGATGATCATAATTATGCAAAAGGAGATCAGGAGGATATGAAGTTGTCATCATCATATTTCGAACTTCAGCAAATATCATGATGATGACCTTGCGATAGGATTATAACATGCGCATGCAAATATGCCGAAGGTGGATTTTCTAAGGGTGATCAGCATGATATGATAAGATTAGGTAATGTTGAAATATCATGATGATGCTGGCTATACAAAGACCGCTCGACGGGGAAACTTACCCTGACCTAAAGTTGATACCATCATGATATTTGAACCTCAGGATATTATCGGGGGGGGGGGGGGTTCAAATATGATGATGATGATCATCTTCATGTAACCAAAACCGAGTTTATAACATATGACCCTCCTAAAAGAAATCATGATGCTGACAATGCGCCTAAGGCCATTTGACGGGTAAAGGGCACTACCACCTAAGATTGACGTCCGGATATTGGGACTGCATGATTTTTATCGGGTGATAGACCAAGATCATGATGATCTTGACAACATGACTTAGGATATAAAAATATGATGATCCTCCTGCGAATATCAGGTTTGACCAAAACTTTGACCGTGCATAACTTTCACATATGGAAGAATTTTTGAGTGAAGTAAAAGGCAAACCTGCATGGAATTTCAAGCTCTTTCTAAATATGAGGCCATAGAAACAAAATTTCCCACATAAATTTAAATGTGAATCTCTAAATAATCTTTTGAATTCCCTTTTAGAAAAGGAGTTTATATATCTGAAATTGTCTTTTAAATTTTAAAATAAACTAAAAAGTCAGTGCATAGGAAAACAATAATGCCACGGTTCCTTTACCCTTGAAACTAAAATTAAACTGGCCTAAAATCTAAATCGTGACAAAAGCAAATGCAATCGCCACCTGCAAACACAATCGCCACCTGTCTCAGAGGTGCACAGCTGTAGCCCTAACAATTTTATCAACACATGCATCTTTTAAGGTTCTCAAATGTGGAACGGAGGTTAGTAGCTTTCAGACGATCTTCAAATGCAACCACATAGAAACAGCTTCAGAGAGGTGCATCAGTTTTAAAGGCCAAGATTTATTAACTCCTACCTAGGAAATAATTAGTCCCAGAGCTGGTGATTTGGAATTGGCATCGTTGAGATCAAACAGTTCTAAGAAAATGGATTTTTAGACTTCCTCATTGAGATGAGACAGGTTTAAAGAGGAAGCAGCTGCGCTCAAAGTACAGAAAGTTTATAAAAGCTACCTTTATCCATTTATGATGACGATGTCTCCATCACTTAGCGAATTTCAGCGAATGACCCTCGTGAAAGATCAGGATGATGATCATAATTATGCAAAAGGAGATCAGGAGGATATAAAGTTGTCATCATCATATTTCGAACTTTAGCAAATATCATGATGATGACCTTGCGATAGGATTATAACATGCGCATGCAAATATATTTGGAATATATTTGGGTATTGTTGTTTAGATATTCAGATGGAAACAATCTATTTTATTTTAACTCTTCATGTCCAGCATTAACCTCTTCTACAGAATTTCACAAAATAGTATTCCAATGTGTCGAGAAGGGTACCAACTAATGTTGTTCTGTCATGAATTCTCTTTCACATATAAATTTGCATTTTCCTTCACAAGATTGGAACACTTTTTTTGTGGGTATTTTCCTTGTGTGACCATAATCTCTGCCATTAAACATTACAGGGACACGATAACATATCCCTATTCTTTCTTTCAAAACAGAATATTTGGTAGAGGACCAAACAAGAGGGCGAGCTTCTGTTCCAAATTGGGATTACTAGCAAATTACCTAAATTCGTTAATACTCTCTGCTTCAAGGTATGAAATTCACACCCTTGCTATGTATAAGAAGGTCTATAGCACCGTCGCCATAAAATTCCAGCATATTATATGATGGGTACTGAGCGAACTCCGAGCCTCAATCATTCAAACGTAAATTAAACACTGAACACATGCATGAAATCACTTAAAAGCAACTGTAACTTGTACCATAGAAATTGCAGAGTAGAAAGTTGCA
Organism: Cunninghamia lanceolata; assembly: GCA_027924645.1. NCBI lineage: Eukaryota > Viridiplantae > Streptophyta > Pinopsida > Cupressales > Cupressaceae > Cunninghamia > Cunninghamia lanceolata. The sequence goes on along the minus strand of BSBN01000158.1, from coordinate 5,376,652 downwards.
ACAGAATATAAGTAGATGCTTTACAGCTTGAATATATACAATGTATCTGGAAATGAAACAAGTAATACTGCATATAGCATGACCACTTGTATAGTTAGTTCTTCCTGCAACCTTCTTTGTTATTTAGTGACACAGTTGCATAGCTACTTTTATGTTCCCAAATCATGAATTTGTCAATATATTGAAACTTGGCAATTCATACCTGAATGTCTGGGAATTCTATAATTGATATCCGAGTTTCTAAAATAGAAAACTTAAGTTCTAGAAAGAGATATCTGAACTCTAACAGAAATTTGAGAAAACTGTAAAATTTCTATAACTGAGACTGCTCTACAATCTAAAACTCATATAATATCTGAAATCTTCAAATTTCTGTGAACAGTAGCACTGGTTTTCTACACGGATTACGAAATAGAAGTCCATATAGAGGCTTACCACAGATGCAGCTTCACACGCCTCCGGATGCCCACCTTCACTACTCTCTGAGTGCAAACAAATTGAGAAACAACAATCCAAAGCGCATACAAATTGAAAACCTCCGATCAAGACATGACCTGTCATCTTGTAAGGATGATTAAAAATCATTATTAACATTGCAAATGAAATAAAAATCATTAATTAACATTGCAAACGAAATAAATTCAACAAGCTCAGCGGCGCCGTCACTTTGCACGACCTGTACTTAACTGTATTTGTTAGTTCCTGCCGTCACTTTGCACGACCTGTACTTAACTGTTTTGTTTATTGGCATCGTTCAAAAATTCAATAAATTTTTAAATCATTATTTCATTTTTTACCCTTACTGTTCACACCATAGACCAATCAGACAATAGATAAATGGTATTTTTTAAATGATTAAATTAAAAAAAAATAATGAACTATAGCATTGTGGTTGCAAATTTTTAGTTCTTTCACATGATTGGACGAATAATTTGAGAAATTGCATCTAGCCGATGCATTAGTTATACCTGCCGAAGGCAGGAACTAATAAACTATTGTAAAATAATTCAAATACCCACAGATTCGTCACAGAGTGGCATAATTTTTGAAGTAAATCCTCCTTGTTAAAAGAAAAAATCCTTGCTGTATCTCCACACTAAAATAAAAAATAAAAATTAGCATCTTCGAGGAATCGTTTAATTTATTCCAAGGCCGCGTTAAGATAGTTAACCGCAGAGGAGTAAAACAAAACAAACACTATTTTAATGTAACCAATATACAAGCTATAATACAAGTAGAATAGATCTAAAATGAAGGTTTATTAAGACGTGGGAAGCGGGAGTTAAAACACAGTACACGTGCGCACGAAGGATACGGCATCAGCTTTAGTTGTTTGCATAATGCGTATACCTGGGCACCATTCCATCTTCAAACCCTCGTTCAGCCTTAATTTTCTGTGTCAGATCCGCGGTTCGATTCTCATACAGGCAACTTTCTGATGCTTGTCTCAACAAAATTTGCAAAGTTCGGACGGATCGAGGGGTTTTCGGCTTAAATCAGCCATGATTTAGGCGAATATGAGCTACAGGTCTTGGACATTATGGATCTCGCAAAATGAGTGAAGAAATCCGGCAATAAGCGTGGCAGCGGTGATATGGATATGTCTAAGAGGGTTTGATTTTGCTGCTGCATTGTGCTGTGCAAAGCGTTTCAAAGCGGGGATTCGAACCCAGGCCGCTAAGTAAACTCAGGTGAGTACACGGGACTATGTTGTAATGTAAGATTTGTTTATATCTAGGGTAGCTTGGACATCTTTGGGAATTGAGATTTACGTCTTTGAGAATTTACTGAATCGATTTTACCGTTCCGAGCAATTTACTCAATCATTTTTACGTTTTGCGAGAATTTACTTACCGCATTTAAATTTCAAAGTGGAGATCAGGACCGTGTCTCTAAGAAAACTAAGGGCGAGTACTTAAACCATGTTGCTATGCCAGTTAGTGGACATTCGCTATAATTTTTAATTCGTTTAAAATTTAAGTGGGGATTCAGACTCACGTCAATACGAAAACCTAGGGCAAGTAGCAAAACTATGTTGCAGTGTCAGATTTGTGGATATTTACCGTGCTTATTATATTATGAGATTCATTTAAATTTTGAAGGTGGGGATTCGAACTCGGGTCATAAATAAGTCCTTGGGTGAGTAGTTGAACTATGTTGTAATGCCAGACTTGTGTATCGTTACGATAATTTTTATATCGCAGAAAATTTATTTGACGGATCTTGTATATGTTTGAGACTTTACAAAATTCATTTAAATTGCAAACTGGAGAGTCAATGTCATGTCACTAGGAGAATTTCAGAATAGCAACCAAGTTCCATTGCAATACCATATTTGTGAATATTTACCATGATGTGACATGATAAAGTGTTTTATTTTGGTAACAATACAACATCCAACTCATTCGGTGTGGCATACTGCAACAGATAGGGCCAGTTACAGTTGTAACTTGTGGCAGTACGAGTTAGATGTCGTAATTTTACCCAAATTTAACACTTTATCATATCTCCCGGGGATTTGAACGCAGGACTCTGATTTGGAATCCTTGATGCTTTACGGCTTGAGCTCATCCCATTCGACAAACTTCATTGCTATGTTTTATTTGTGATGTCTTGCATAATTTTTACATCGTCAAAATTCTACTGAATTATATTAAATTTAAAGTGGATATTTTAACTCAGGTCAGGGGCAAACCTTGGTTGAGTAATGTATGTGCACAACCGTGTTCGGTTTTAGGATTTTTTGGCAATTTACAGATTTGAAATTATAGAATTCTAAATTCGTTTTCTTTTAAAGTGGCAATTCAAAGTCATGTCAATAAAGAACCTTGGACAGGTAATGAATATTCATTACTTTGTTGATTTATGGATATTTTAACAAAATATTTACATTTCTGAATCATTTAAATATTTGAAGTGGAGAAATGAACTTAGGTCACCAAGAAAACGTCAGGAAACTAATTAATATTTGTTACTGTGTCCGATTTGTGGATATATGACAAATTATTTTCATCTTCAAGGATTTACTGATTTCTTCTACATTTTAAAGTAGATATTTAGATAAGAAAAAATATATTTTCATATTTGAAAATTTACTATTAATTCAGTAAAATTGTAAATCTTAGTGTTAAATGACGTTAACTGTAGGAAAGCTTTGTGAACCTTCCTATTTTCTGAACTTTGCATTCATACAAATCTTGCAGTATTTTCAGCTTTCTCAATGGTTACTTTTACACTCTGAGAATTTTGCTGTTCCTGAATGTGTCTTTTGATCTTTTTTTTTCTCTGTAATATTTTGTCTAATTGCAAACAATGGCAATTGTCTCTGAGCAGTAGAGGGTAAATTCTCTTCATATTGATTTTGTTCAATGTTAATATTATGACATTGAGATGCTTTTTTCATTTTCAGGGGAGGGAATATATTGGACTAGGGTTTAAGTGAAGATCGTTTGAGTGCATATTTCATGCACACGATGAAGAACGGTGTGCTAGAATGCAGTGTCTGCCATTCGAAGTTGGGGATCTCCCCAACTACTCGGGGGATTTCAAGGGCATATGATCGTCATCGGAGCAAGATGTCCTCAAAGTTCCGTGCTCTGAATGTTCTTTTGGTAGTGGGTGATTGCATTCTGATTGGTCTACAGGTGAGTTCGGTTATTTGCTGTTCATTCATTGGCTTGTTTTTTCTTTCAAATGTCTCTTAGTTGGATGGCTTTAATTCTGTAAACAAACCATTATATACATTTGTTTCAGTTATCCATATTTTTGTTTGGAAAGTAATCAATTAAAATACTCCTATCCTCTCCTTGCTGTTTGTTTTTATTTTCATTTTTACCTTGAATTTGGTCAGTTTTTAATATTTGACTCCTCCCTTCAAAAATATATTACATTTTAAAAGCACTTGTAATTTGTTAACTTTGTTTTTTTGACTTATCAATACTAGTGTGCTGTTCTGGACTTTAAATTGGACCATTTTCATGGCTTGTGCCCGAAGTGTATATAATTTTAATTTCAACCTGTTTATTGCATCTTTCTTATTATAAAAATTCTCTAGTCACACTACCCTATTATCCAAGGTATTTTAATGTAAGTAATCTTGTCTTAAAGTTCATTCATTTTAGAAGCTTCTTATGCTTGTGCTTCCTCTACCTCTTTAGCACAACTGCTTTTCTTTTGAAATCTATTCGCCTCAAGTGTGTATGAGGGTTATGTTTCCTTTTTCCCTGGCATGACCTTGGATGCCCACTATGCGATTTGGATAGTTATGAAGAACTTGCTATGATTGCCTTTCTCTTCTTGTCTCTTGTTTCCTTCTCATCTACAATATTCCTAATTTCTAGACAGTTTCATTTTGGTTGAAACACTCCATAGTCCTCCTGTTGCAAATGAGAGAGGCTCGTTAATTAGTTGGTTTCATTCTAGGAGAGTGACCAACACTCCAATGCTCCTTTGTCGCTAGCCTCCATTGCACCTTGTTCTTGGTCATCACTGTTAAAGTCTATCAAGAAAATAGGATGAGGATACCCTCTTACTTATTGCTTTGATTTTGAGGTCAATCACATATGCCTTGCCCATGTTATCTATAGAGAGATGACTATTATTGTTATTGTTGTTTGCTTTAGTTGCAATCAACTGATTTTTATTGCAACTTGACAATGCATCACAAACTTTCTTTCATAGGAAGATAACCATGAGATTCAAAATAAATGAATGTTGAGTCTTTATAACAACCTTTTGTCCTTGAGCACATCCAAGAGTTTGACGCTGTAGTGATTTGCACCAACAAGTTGGAATATTGGGGGCTAAATCGCTGGCTTCCCAAGCTTTTGACGTGTCTCCTCAAGGCAAATGGAGCCCCCCATACACAACAGTGTTGGTTAGTGTTGTGACCTAATCACACATCGCCCCATTGCAAATGGGGACCCCCTTCTTTTTTCCGCTTTCTGCCTTCTTTTTGCTTTAGGTTTAGGTTCTCTTTGAGCTTGTAGGTTTGGTAGTGTTGTTTTTCCCAAGTCTCAACATATTCTTGCTTAGGAGTCTATATCCTCTCATCCTGATGCATGTCTTGAAGCCCTGAAATTGACTAAGTTTGGAATCCTGATATCCAAAAATCTTGAAAAAATGACAAAGTCTGAAATTTGGTGGATCCTCAAAAATCTAGAATCTGGATGTTAAATCTCATGGATCCAAGACCTATCTCAAACATCTTGAAAGTATATTTCAAAATATTTAAAGTATTACTTAAATATGTTTTTAAATATACTTGATTTCAGATACTGAAAATTGCCTAAGTGTGGGAAAAACACACTTTTTGAAGGTCTTTGCATTGTGAAAAATGAATATCATACACAGAGGCATGAAAAGTCTGCCCAAAGCGCATTTTAGAGGAGACCTTGCATAAAACATTTTATACATGAGCACTCAAAAAGTCCGCTCATACTCTTTGGCGCACCTATTGAGGGTGTCTGCATTGTAAGTTTATACATGAGCACTCAAAAAGTCCGCTCATCCTTTTGGCTCAAATTTGGGACATCCTTGCATTATGCATTTTAAACATTTATGCAAGCCTAGACAAAATTGGCGCCTAACCCTCTTAGGCGCACTTCCAGAGGGACTTCACATTATGTATAGAAAACATCATTCATACATGCTGACATGAAACTGGTGCTTAGACCTCTAGGTGCACTTTTTGAGCACCCTTGCACTGTGAACATTCAACATTATACATACATGTCTAAAATGAGCGCTCATCCCCTTTTGGCGCATATTTGGAGGGTCCCCGCATTGCGCATTGAGAACATTATGCAAGACTGCATGAAATTAGCGCTCATTCACCATGCCTTTGTATTACACATTCAATGCACACATGTCCAAAATTAGTGTTCAAGTCTCATCCTCTTTTGGGCGCACTTAGAGAAGGTGTTTGCATTATGAAATTCACACATGTCTATCCAAGAAATGCGCTTTTGGGCACTGATCTACCATAGGCTTACACTGGCGCTGGTTTACCATCACTTTGCAACTCACACTTTATGCATGCCTGCATGAAATTTGCGTTTTTCTTAGGCCATCTTCCAAGTGCATTAAGGTGAAAGAAAATTGACATGATGTTTTACATTATCAAGCGTTATGATGTGAATGATTTGTGATGTTCCATTTCGCAGAGCAAGGAGATCATTCCAAGGAAAGAACAAAGGAAGAGCAGCATTTGAAGAAAGAAGACATCATCGCCATATGAAGGAGAGTCAAGTTACACGTCCAAGCTTCCAAAGTCATCATCCAGAAGCAGAAAGAACATCTATCATGCAAATCTACTCCAAGAAATCATGAACAAAGATATCTTCTTGCACCATCCAAAGCCGGAATCCTGCATGAGCACAAAATGTCACAAGAAGAGAAATGAGTCAGAACACCAAGCAATCATCACAATTCCATGAGTTACATCAAGACAACAAGAAGAAATTCGACAAAATTCCCAAGTTTTCAAGTTTGAAGCAACCAAGTTCCAGAGGTGAAAATTCAAGTTCGAAGACTATTCCAGGAAAAAATGATAAAATTTGGGAAAACATTCCGAGCAATATGAACACAAAGAAAATCAAATTGGTTTGCTCGATGTTAAGGTGGCATGTGCACAACATTGATCCAATCACAGTCTGCCACATCATCTGTCCGCATTCAATGTTCTAAAAATAGTAACTTTTGTAACAAATTGCCTTGTTGTCTCAATCTTGGCCATTGATTCTCAAATCAATCCTGGCCGTTCATGTAATTTTGGAGCTTATATAAGGCCCATTTCTCTCATTTGTATAGGAGAGAGATCAATAGAGAAAGTTGTTAGCCCGCTCAAGAGTAGAAGTAGAATAAGAGTAGAGTAGAGGAGACTCTTCGAAATCATTGAAGAGGCATGTGAAATTGTTTTAATCACTTCCAAAATTAATACAAGCTCATTGTTGCTCTCATGATGATTTTGTGTGGTTATGGGATGTTAGCGTGGTTTCGAATTTCTTGGATATGATGGAGAGATGTTTCCAAGTAGAGTAGAATTAGATTATAAGTTCATTGATGCAATGTTTATATGTGGAGATACTTGATGAATTCCTTAATGGTTCATACTTTTTATGATTTGTCGATGATAAGTCATTTTGCAAAGTTACCCTGAACCACGTTTGCTTTAGTTTGGTTGTGGATGCTCGTTCAAGCTGTGCCAGCAGTGGGTGTTTGGATGGAGATTTGCAACATGAAAATCCTTGAGTTTCCCTAGAAGATTACATCGACTTCGTGTATTTCTTAGTTCTCATGGCGAAGCGGAGTTAGGTTTCGTGAGGAGTTTGTCTATCTCGGCATATTTCATTAACTCATTGTCCTTAGAATAGTTTTCTAAACCCTTGTCCTTTTGCATTTTCTTTTCGTAGCTGGTTAGAAGAAGATCAATTTAACGAGGAGAATAACATAAGGAGTCAATTCAACGTAAGTCCCTTTGTGATTACCAACAAAATCACGTCATACCACTGATCTATCTGATTTGCAAGTCAAGACCTAACATACCATGAACCTTGGAGTTGTCTCACTGGATCACATAGTTTAGCCTTTGAGAGATTTTATTCAAGAGAGGATAGAATACTTGGTATTTTATTCTGAGTTTTCATGTGCATAAAAAAACACATCAACAATTAGTATCATCCCTAGCATCTCCTTACTTATGACAAATGGATTTTCTTGCATGATTCATCATCAACAATTGTGCAATGGCTTGATCTTGGTTGAGATTATTCTTCAATATGGGTGTGGTAATAATAATCACATCTCCTAAATCAGGAATGCTTTGCAACAAGTTCCCTAGCATCACGTGTATGGTTATTTCTAGGACATTTTTTCAATTTCCTTGCTCAAAGCAATTGCCCTAATTAATGTACCCATACATGCATATGTTTGTCTTTATCCTTTAGGTATTGCCTTGTATTAAATCTACACTCATGCTTTAACTACCCTCTCCTTCTTTGGTCTTAAGTTGGGATATTGCACTTTCTTCGCTCATGGTTGTGCAATTGCCATTATCTTGTTCCCAACCACATCAGTTATGTTGATGTTCTCAGTTGTAACTTGCTAAGGCAATTTGTGTCCTTATGATCACTTGGTTGCACCATTGACAAATTAATCATATATTATTCTTGATGGTGGGACAATCTTATGTGGATTGTTGTCGTCTATTACACTTATGGCATTGCACAATTTGTTGATCTTGAGAGTTGTTGGTTCCTTTTCAGGGTTCCACCCAGTATTATCGATTATCCCTAGAAGGTATACTAAATTTCATGAGCAAATCTCTCCATGATAAGGACCATTGAAGGGGTGGGCCAATGAACATGAGGTGTATAAGCCTCCAATGAACATGAAGTGTATAAGCCTCTTCTGCACTTTGAGCTTTGCTAGACTTAGGGAGGTCACCCTATGACTATACATTGATAAATATAAGGGAAAACAATTTGGATATCTCTGTGGAATTGTAGGTATAGTGTTCATGAGGACATGGCAAGGCTTTGTAGGACTAAACACATTCACAACCAAACCTTGTACCCTTAAGTTTAGACGAGCACAATAACATATTTAATAAATTATACTCTGAAGATTTTCATATTTTAATAGAGATGTGGATTGGGGGACCAGGAATTGATTGGTGCCTATTTCTAGGATTATAGAGTTAGGAATATGTTGTAACAAATGCTATACTAACAATAACAACTCTAGCGGTTTAATTCTTGGTATCATTGCCTTACAATGATATAAAACAGTTGATTGTGCTCATTCAGATATAATCATTCTTAGTTATCCTTAACTAACATTGTAGATCCTATTAATAATTCAAAAAGCTTTACCATATTCCTTGAATACGTACTCTTAAGAAAAACAATGTAGTTACAGGAGAAAATTATACTTAACAAGTTTTCACTCATAGAAAGCAACCAAATGTAATCATTAACACATAATTCTTACAATATAGAACCGTCCTCTTTATTTCTTAGAAAATTTGCTCACACCAATTGCAAGGTATTTTCCCTCTTTTTTTCCAACCTTTCTACAAATGAAGATACAACCCATTTTATACGATGAGAACTAGAGATCATCACAATCATTGGTGATTTGTGTATTAATCAACGTGAAAGTCAAGAGGTACTTAAGCGCTAGAACTGGTCGATCAATGGACATCATTGCCCTCTTCTGTTCACAAACATCTTAGAAGATGCCCTAATATGCAAGAGTTTGGTGTTGGGGAAACTCAACGTACTTCAGGAGGTTGAAACATTAAATGCAAACCCATGAAATCTGCATCTGATCTATGTTAAATCAGTAGGTAGCTAAAGATCAACCACCACATCCATGGCGATCCGTGTCTTCCTCATCATCCACTGTTAAATTTGCAACTGGAATCACGCCTTTGGGATGCATGATGTGTTTGTGCAGGAAAACAACATTTGATAAATTGCAAGAATCAAATCTAATATAAATGGTGGTCTAGGAGGTTATTGGTGCATTTTGGAGAGTTTTGGAGAAGTTTGGAAATTTTGTGAAAATTCGATGCAGACTTGGATATGAAGTTGGCAACTTCATGGAGGAATCATGTGGAATTGAAGATGGGAAGTGGGGATGTGAAGTGGAGGAAAAATGTGTGAAAGAGATCTAGAAGCCTATCGGGTTTTTGCAGATAGAAGGGAGTGAGTGATTTGAATGATTGGAAGAAATGTAGAGAAAGGAGACAGGATTGGACATTGGAAGCGGAAGGATGAAATCCTATAGCATGGGAAAGTTCTGCGAAGTAAAAGGAAAGGATGAGGGAAGGAAGTGGGAAAAGGATATGGAATTGGATGTCCAAATGGATGAAAAAAATCCAGAAGTCAATCAGGTTTCTGTAGAGGAAAAGGAAGATGCAAAGATGCGGGAATTCGACTCAAAACCAGATATGTGAGGTGAAGGTGGGAACTGGATGAAGGAATGAAGGTTTGTAGAAAAGCAGAAGGGAATGGGAGGGAAGAATGTGAAATCACCAACACTCTTTTTGCTTACTTTGATCTTGGCGGCATCTTTTTATCATCTTCAACTTGTTGGAGGTTTGAGCTTTCTTAGAACCTTGTCAGTGATTTCAGAGTTTTGTGAACCGACCAAAACGTCGACGTCTCAATTCTCTTCTTTTTCACTTGTCTCATCAAATCTTTGTTAGCATTTCGATGAGTTTGCAAACTCATGAACCTTCCGATAACTTTCCTTGTGACTTATTTCTTCTTCTTTTTCAAAAGTTTGTTGGTGTTTCGACAAGTTTGTGAATTGGCTAACCTGCCAACAAAGTCTGGGAAAGTTAAAAAAATATTGACAAAGGATAAAAGCCTTGGGATTTTGCAAATTTTGAGGTGGAGATTTCATGTGGGATAGGAGATGGATACATGATGGGAAGTGAAGGGATCATGTTCGTTATCTTGTTAGGATTCCACAAAATGGGAAACAAAGGGAAAGGCAAAGGGGATGAAGGGTCCAATGAAACTTGCCGGGTTTTGGAAGGGAACAGGATGAAGGGATTGGATATGAAGTGCAGGATACATTTGGTAGGAAACAGAAAACCTGCAAAACACTAGAAACACTAAAAAATGACAAGGAACTTCCTAGACTTAGAACTTTTTGGATTTTTTGGACATTTCAACATATGGGGATGATATGAGGGATGCCGAGGAGCAACATTTAGGCAAGATTCCTTTTATTTCACAAAACCTAAGGACTTAACACAACAAACCTTAACTCTAACTACCAAAAGGAAAATTATTACATGAAAAATTGATGCAGTGAGAGGCTCCGACAAGAGTCATATTGGATCTAAGTGCTCCCACAGTTGTTGTTATGGCCTTTGCTATTGTTGTTCTTTTGGTTTTAATAACCGACACATGTTGCTTCTTTATTGCTTTGATTATTTTGGGACTTAAACAGTATAGTATCGAGCGTGGATGTTTCACCTTGAGTGAAGAGCACTTGAGCACTCTTATTCTTTGGATTATATCGACAAAGCTTTGATAGAGTGCCTCGCTACTTGGTAGATATCACAAAACATCTTCTTGGGACTTTTCACTCCAATGTGCCCTTTAGTCTTGTAGAGTCTATGCACCACAAATCTTTGTTGTCTTTTTTTGTGTTTTTTTTTGAACCACCTCATCTTTCTTAGTGTATCTTTTCTGTGGGCTTCTACAAATGTAGGCTCACTCGCATTTTAGTCTTCACTCTGCATTCTTGAATGTGTTAAAGTTTTGTTTTCACTTTCTATGCCCATTACATAGTTATAAGCATCTTCATATGATGAAGGTGAGGCCACCTTCATATTCATCTGCAATGAGGCTACTATTCCATAAATGAACCACCACTTCTTCAACTCTTCAATTGGCTCTTTTTCTATCTCTTCAACAATTTTTTTAAGTCTTCTATTATATGCACCCTACAAAATCATTCTTACCTTGCTGAATGTTGTATATTTTTGTGGCAACTATATTGTCATCTCTTAGCAATTAGAATTATTTTTCAAAGCATCCATAAGTTCCTCCTAGCTATTCTTCTCCTCAGTTGGTTCATTGTTGTGCTAGTCAATGGCTATGACTCTTGATGTTGCAGGAAATGACTTCGACCAATATTGCTTATGGCTCTACTCGTTTGCATTCTAGATAGTCATGCAAGTTATGCTATAATGAATAGGGTCCTCCAAACCATAGATAATTGCAAGGATCAACGATTAATTGTCAATCACCATAAGAAAATTAAAATTTCACAAAAAAATTGCATTCGTTGATTTAATTGTGGTTGCCGCTCTTTGACTAGACTAATCATGATTAATTTGTCGATCATGATTTTGGGATGAAATTGTGGTTTTTCTTTATATATGTTTTTTGGTTTTTTTCCCTCATTGTGCAACCTTTTGTTTTGATTTTTTGGAGCACTTTTCAGGTGGAATTCGTCAACCAAATAACTAGACAATTGCACAACGAAGGTTTTTTGGAGTTCACATCTTCTATGAATCTACCTATGATATTAAGCCTCTAGTCACCTTGTTTTTCATATATTACCTCACTTTTAATTTATGAATATTTCTAAAGTGAAATACTAATATGAACTAATCCTAACACTAAACTTTGAGTTTTTAGGGTTTGGGGCTAGGGGTAGGGTTTTGTTCATATTGTAGCCAAACCCAAATGCTAAACATTGTCTTTTGAGGGGTTGTAAGGTTTTGTTTTTTAGTAAAAAACTTAAGTATGCCCTAACCCCAGCCCTAAAATTTTTTAAGGTTTAGGGTTAGGATTAGGGTTTTTGTTTGTTAGGTATGCCCTAACCCTAACCCTAAACTCATTTTTAGGCTTTTGGATTAGGGTTAGTTTTTTTGGTTTGGAAGTATGCCATAATCCTAAACCCTAAAAATGTTTTTAGGGTTTAGGGTTAGGTTTCTTTGGGTTACTGAGTGTCCTAAACCTAACCCTACATCTTAAAAATTTTTAGGGTTAGGGTTAGAGATAATTCTTACACTTTATAAAGCTTTAAACTAAATTCCTAACTCTAACCCTAAACATTCAATTTTTAAGGGTTAAGGTTTTTTCATATTTAGCATTTTGGTAACATTATAAATGTTTGTTTTATTCTAAAATCCTAACAATATTTGCAAGATATCCAATATATCATAGCAGCAAAAAAATTGGTTCTTGAGCCCCTCTATAGTGAACCAAACACAACATTTGACAAGATTACCTTCTCGTATCCTCGAAAGTCATGCCTCAAAGGACATTTGAGGGCAATAAAGGTGGGCAGTAAAGGTTAGAGAGATAAGGAGATTGTAGAAACTTTTCTCTACAATTATCTTCTTTATATATTCTTCTCTCATCTTCTCTCTTTCTTTCTATGATTGGTCATTAGGTCATACATGTGGCATAGGGCGGATCGCAATATCAGACAAGTGCCATGCCTTTGTGCTCTGGACTCTCTTGTGAGCAGGTATGCCATTAGGCAGATTTGAGACCTTTCCATACCATCTTTTTTAGTGCCAGTTAACTCTCTCGTACTACTCTGCTCTCTCATATCATTCTACTTCCATGCATTGTAAGGCGTATTAGAAGGTTTGGTATATTGAGAGGATTGCTCTTTTGTACCATCATTCTTCCATGTACCTTTGGGTATGTAGGAAGCTGTGGTATATTGGATAGTTTGACATTGGAGAAACAGGTACATCAAAAGATGAGAGTGATAATGTTGGAGCAATAAGGGTTTCTTCTGGGAGTGATAAGGGAAAAGTTAAAACCTTCAAAGTTTGAACATATGAAAGTCTTAACCCATTTTTTTTGTAGATTTGGTCATCGTTTTGCATGAGAGACTTTGCATAAACGTATGGCACGACGATCCTAGGTAGAAACAAAGTGAAGTGCAATTTTTGCAGCCTTGAATGCAATGGAGGTATTTTTCAAATGACATTTTACAAAGCTACTAGACCATGATATGAAGCTTTGCAATAAGTGCCCTCTAGATGTTATACATTAGGCAAAGTAGGCACTTGAGGCCTATTTAGAGGGTAAAGCAAAAGAAGGAAAGAAAGTTGGATTAACTTCTTTAGAGGCTAGAGTTGTTTTTTTGATGAGCTAGAACTACCACAATAGCTGCGAGAGAATCTCAATCTATGCCTAGTTCTACAGCTTGTGGAGCAAACTTTGGAGGGGGGGGGGGCTATTAGTCCCTTCTTTGCACCAAGTACTTTAGTGGGCGCACAATTAACTTTAGAGAGTATAGGGTGAGGAAGAATTTCATTGCCAAATTTTGGTATTATTGTAGCTTGTCGTTCAATGTTGCTAGGTCTCCATATTGACAAGGTATGGTGGATGCCATTGCCAATGTGTGTCTTGGTTCAAATCCCCATCATACGAGGTTTTGAGGGTTGATATGTCAAAGGAAGCAATATAAGATGTGAGCGATGTTGCCGAACATCACAATGAGTGGGCAAAGACTGGTTGTACTATCATGTTTGATGAGTGGATGGATAGAAAGATCTGTTCCCTCATCAACTTCTTGAAATCTGTTGATACATCAGATATGATGAAATTAGTGTAGACATTGTTTGAACTATTTGATGAGGTGATCATTGAAGTAGGGGCACCGAATGTGGTCTAATTATTACTCTTGTTGTTGGGAGATTTTTTATGGAAAAGTATCCCACTATGTTTTGGAGCCCATGTGTGACACACTGTCTTGATCTAACCCTAGAGGACATTGGAAAAAAAGAATGGGTTAAGCATGTATTGGAAAGGGCTTGCACAATTACTAAGACTAAATCCAATCACACAAGAGTGTTGAGCATGATGCACACCTTCATAGAGGGCAAGAAACTTCTTTGCCAAGGGGTAATGAGATTTGCTACCAACTTCCTTGCATTGCAGACTCTTTGTTTGCAAAATATTCATTTGATTTGAATGTTCATTTCAAAGGAGTGGTATGGGTCTAGCTTTGCTAGTCAAATGGATGATAGGACTGTGGCAATCTTATTCTTTCACAGAGTTTTTGGGCAAAGGTACAATAGATTGTCCAGTTTTCAAAGGCTCTAGCCAGAGTTTTGAGGATAGTTGATGAGGATAAATCCCCTATGGGCTATTTTTATGACACTATGAATAGGGCTAAGTAGGCTATCATGAAAAGGATGGAGAATAACAAGGACAGGTACATGCCGCTATGGGAAATAATTGGTGACAAATGGGATCGATAGATGCATTTTCCCCTCTTGTCGTTGGATACTATCTCAATCCAATGTTGTTCTAAAGTGCCTCATTTTGAGATGATGTAGAGGTTACAAAGGGGCACTTCAAATGCATGGAGAGATTGTTCCCTAGTGCATGGCTGAGTTGTCTACATACAAACAGTCAAGAGATTTTTTCTCTAGTAAATTTGTCATATTTGGCAAGACCACCTTCGAACTAGGTAGACTCCATAATGTTTTGACAGTTTGTCTATATTGCAAGTACATACATTCAAGATATTAAGTTCTGACTAAATCGTGTACATGATAGAATCTTGATAAGTTTTGTGTTTTTCTAGTGCGGGTGGGATGTTTTTGGCAAGAAAGCTAATAACGTAAATGGATTGCAATGCACAATTTTGAGCCAGCCATGCAATTCATTAGCTTGTGAGTGTGTTTGAAGACATATATTTCAAGAAACACAAATGTTTGACTCAACATTGGATGAATGATTTGGTGTTCATTCACCACAACCTCCACCTTAAATTGATGAAGTCGAGGTTAGAAAAACTTGCAATTGTAATTCTAAATTTTAATTATTGTTTTTATAACTTATCCCGTCTACCTCACTAACTTAATCATTCAGTTTGAGAATCTTAGGTCTGTCGAGGAAGATCAATCAGTTGACCTTGAGGAGGATCCACTTTTTGATGACAAAGAGCTTTCTATTTTGGGGGACATTGAGATTGATCTTGATGAGATTGATTGAATTAGGACAGGTGTGAACCCTCGGGGAGCTTCGTCATCACGACCTACAATCCCCTAGTGTGTTGTATGCTGTATCAGCAAGAGTCTTTGATCCCCTCCACTTTTTGTTGCTTTGTACTTTGTAGGTTTGTGACTTTCCACAAACTATATGTTGTGTAAATTCTAATTTCCATTCACTCTCTCTATCTCTATGCAATTAGATTGCCTTTAAATTAAAAAAAAGAGTACAACAGTTTTTTCTCTATTTTGAATTTTCCGCGTCCCTGTCCCGGAGATGCCATTGGGGATGGGGACGTGCTCGTGAGGGCCGGGGACGTGTCCCCGTATATCCCTGTGTAGGAGTAGTTAGCTTCTTTGGAGAAGCAAAAGCTGTGAAGTACTTAGAAGTGAGAAGATAAAAGATTGGAGAAATCATACTTGTACTTATTTGTGACAACAAGTTAATGAATAAAGCGATTGCTTGTTTATTAGATCCTTGTGCCATCTTTCATCAAGCCTGCAATCTGGTTATTGCAATTACAGTTCTGATGCTCTCTCAGCACTTCTAGACATGTCTTGACTACCGACTCTCCTTTGGTTTGAAAAATTGGCTCAACTCTTAGGTCTTCGTCCATCCCTCTTTGGTTCTCCATCCCATTTTGTTCTCCAATTGCCTTAGAATTTTAGTTTCTCCTTGTTTGTTGATTAGTAGATCCATTATGCATTTTATGTTTTCAGCAAAGGTTTCTCTTTCCTTGTCCTGAAGGAAGTTGTCAGACTCCGTCTTGAGGCAAGGAGCTCACTTTATGCTAAGGAGCACAGTCTTGACTCTTAACGATCTTCTGCAGCATCTTCTGGCCCAACTTGGTTAGCAAGACCTGCTCGTCCTTTTAAGGGAAGGGATAACTGTTGGACCACTGCAACCCACTCATTGTTAGTGAGGGGTGGACTTGCTGGATCTGTTTTGTCTTTGGCTTGGTATTTGTTCTTGATTTTCTGACTGCAAATTGTTGGATGCTTTAAGCAGCCTCTTCATTTGCTTTCATTGTTCCACTGGCTGATTCAATCTCTTTATCTCTTGTTAGTCTTGCTGGTACAGATAGCATCTTCTTCTGCCAGTACTCTGGCCCAAGGACATTAATGTTCCATGTTGATAGTGCTGTATCCAATCCAAATCTGTAAAAATGGAGCCAGTTATGTTATGCCAATACTGCAAGCAACTATTCCAGCTGAAATACTAGAATATGAAACACACACAAATTGCACATAACACGGATAGATAGAACTGCTCTGTTATTTACATACCAAGTAGTGTACATGCTATGGTATTGATGTAGGAGCATCCAGTTTTACCTCTATCCTGCTACCATTTTGGCTTTCTTTTTTTTGATTCATGTGTGTTGTAGGTCCTGTTTGGTGTTTTGGCTTCCTGTCTGTGTGTGGTCTCTTGTGTTGGGTGTAGTCCCTAGTCATCCTGGTGCTTCATTCTGATCTTTCCCCTGCTGTCCCTGGCTGTGCTGGGTTGCTGCTAGCAACTTCCTATTATAAGTCTGGTTGGTAGATATTCCTTGACCATCCTGGCCAGCAGCTTATTTAAACTATTATTTGTGGGTGGTTACTGTAGCGGCATTACTGACGGCAGTTATAGTAGTGAGGAGAATATTTCCAATTCCAAGTTTAGACTGGTGGTGCAGTAGGCAGTGGATGATTCCAAATAAAGACCAGCGCTGCCCCTTACATTGACTGTTATGACTGTCCAGAACTTGGCTGCAGCTGTCAAACAATAATGACAGCAGTTACATGGTTACCTGTTTGCTAGCCGCTAGATACCTGATATATATGGGAGAGAGAAAAAGGGGAAATAATATAGAGGAGATTAGCAGAATATCTTTCTCCTTACACGAAAATATGTGAAGAGGAAAGTAAAATTCTATTCCTGGTCTGCAGCTCAGCCTTTGTTTCTCCAGGCATAGGGATTAGACAATTCTCTGATTTTTATGATAGTGACTGAAATAACTTTGTTTGTAAGGTCGATCATTGTAAGCTGCCTAGGCAGTAACATTCTGTATGCTGGCTGAGTGCCTATACGTATGTCGAACCTTGAAGAGGCACAGTTCTGAGTACTGTCATTGTTTGCTGATTTTGGCTGTTAGAATAAAAACTTATAAGTTCTGAGTGCTGCCGTTATTCATTGATCCTGTTGTTAGAAGCTGCTTGGACTGGTTGCCTATCTTAGGCCCCCAGTCCTCATAACTATTCCAGCTGAAATACTAGAATATGAAACACACACAAATTGCACATAACACAAATAGATAGAACTTCTCTGTTATTTACATACCAAGTAGTGTACATGCTATGGTATAGGGAGGTATCATGATCTATTAATACTTCTCCACTCTGATTAACATCTGTGTACATATAGTGGGGTTAGGCAGAAGATGTATCATTTAGAATACAACTGTCTTGTAGAGCAAAATACTAACAAAATAGTTACTAATTACACTACCCAACCAACAATGGAATGAGACAAAACCATAGTTGGTTTAAGTACTAAACATAATTACAAAACACCTGTTATAAATTTCTAACTGCAGTCCCTAGGTACTTGCACATGACTCCATTTAGAGGGCCTTAAATGAGGCCATTTCTTGAAAGTGAGATCAGATCCAAGCTTTATAATTACAGGTAACTGTCCGTCTATGTCTTTTTTGGCTGCTATGAGCTAGCCGAATGCTTTCTTAAGCCCCTCCAATTGGAAAAGTTTCCCCATTTGGGCTTTGTGTCTGTATCAGCTATGCCTTGGACCACTTATCCTATGTTCACATTTGGAGGGATCTTGGCTGATGTACACTCTTGAGTGCCTTTGGCATGATTTGGATGGCCATTGAAGCTGATTCTTGGCTGTGGAAATTCTCTTTTCAATAATTAAGAAATGGGAAATAGCATTTCTTCATTTTGACGCTTCTATAAGTTGAAATTCTCTATTTTCAAGTTTATGAACAGTATTTACTATTTACCATTTTGAAGTTTATATATTTTATGGCATATTTTTACATAGATTTTTAATGTCATATATTACTCATATTTTATTTGAGCTGTAGACATTAAATTTGGGAGTAAAGGTGACAATTTGTGTGTGAGTGCTAAACTCTTTGAATCCCTGTAATGATCATATGAATGCATGATTATATATATATATATAACTGCCCTGTAAATAGGGGTGCTTAAGAGGAACAATAAAATTCAAACCACCCATGACGGTGGGAGCCCTAATCCAACTAAGAACTAGAGAACTAGTTTGCCTGTGGTACCTGCTTTCCCATCTTATCATGGGAACACAGAGTCATCAGACACTTGCCTTCTTTCTTCACTTGACAAAATTCTGATCATTTGTGTTTTCCATAAGAGGATCCTCGATTTCATATCTATGATTTTGTGAGGACATCTCCTACAATGATGGCTCCAAGGCTTGTTTTCCCTTTCACAGTCTCCACCTTTTCAACCAACGCACCATTGGAGACCGGAGTAGTAGGCAAATCAGATTTTGTTGAGATTTCCTCAGCACCTTCCTTCTTAAGAGAAACGATATGTTGGTGGTTGAGGTTAGCCCCCTTCCACCAGAGTGCTTGTTTCTGAAAATAAGGTTGGTTTGTGGGTGTGGAAGCTTTTAAACAATCCTTTGCCTTATGTCTTGTAGCATAGCAACATCTGCACCTAAATGCAATGCCTTCATAGTTCACATTTGATTCCTGGTTTTGGAACAAGTCTTGATTCTAATTTCAGTGGGTTGAGGTTTTGAGAGATCCATTTACACCAAAATCTGTGCAAAAGTGAATGAAGAATGAAGAGTGAAGGAGGATTGAGCTTCAGAAGATGTCGGTCTAGAGATAAATTTCCCAATGGAGTTTCCAATCAAGTGGAGACAAGAGGAACCCCTAGAAGTGGAAAGATAGATTTGGAAGTCTCACCAAATCAGAATAGCAGAAAATGTTTCTGTGGAAGGGTCGAATTTTGGATACCATGGTTTCATGACTAGGTAGGATTTGTCCCAAATCCAGGGGTCTCTTTGTAACAACATAGCTTTGTCCTCAGGAGGTTAGCAAGTCAAATAAAAGAAGCCTTTGGCACAAGGGCCGATGTAGAGTTCACCATCCAGAAGAGGCTGCCAGTGTTTTAATACCCACTCATTCAGCTCTGCCAGATTTTGGCTAGAAGTTGTGGAAGCAACAATTCAATGAATTTTTTTTTGTGTAACTCTTCCTCCTTTGAAGTCAAGTGACATCACCAAGATCAACAGTGGGTGTGGTCTTGCTTGGAACCAGAGGGGGAGATTTTCCCATTGTTTTATGTGCCTCCTGTTGTTGGAATCTAGCTGAAACAACAACAGAGTGTGGCCGTTAGGGCCAAAGTGCGATCCGCTATTGGGTCACACCTGTGAGGCATCCAAGAAAGGGAAAATTGTTGTCACCATTTTTTCCACAACCCCACAACTTTCATCACCTCCAAGGTTTGACTGAGAGCTTGGGATCATGAGGGCATCCTTAAGGAGTGGGATGCAGAATGATGTATATCAGAAACAGGCACCAAAGAGAAGCAGGAGAAGAGAAATTGGTTCCATTGCGCACAGGGGTTTTGGTAGTCCGAATTGCACTGTTGTCGTGTCCACCATGTTGAAGCGGGCATCACCTTTACTGATTTTGGGCGCAGAGTAGTGGGGAGGGCGATTAAGGGTTTTGGCAGATCTGCAGCCATTCAGGGGTGACATCTTTTTGAAATTTGGATAAGTCCAATTATATATATATATATGCCCAAACTGCTTTGGTGAATATACAAAATGGATGCAGATCTGTAGCAAATGCTTCTATTTGTGGCAGGTACAAACCCAATATTCTTCCCTTTTGATAGAGTTCTATACCATGGAGCTCACAGATTTGGATAAATTCCCTGCATTCTATTCAATCAATAACTAAAAATATATATAAAAGAGTTCTGTACCATGGAGCTCACAAGCAATGGATAAATTCCCCACATTCTATTCAATCAATAACCAAAAATATATATATTTTTGGTTATTGATTGAATAGAATGTGGGGAATTTATCCATTGCTTGTGAGCTCCATGGTATAGAACTCTTATCAAAAGGGAAGAACATTGGGTTTGTACCTGCCATTGCGTTTATACCTGCCACAAATAGAAGCATTTGCTACAGATCTGCATCCATCTTGTGTATTCACCATATTTATATATATTTTTGGTTATTGATTGAATAGAATTCTATATATATATATTTTTGGTTATTGATTGAATAGAATGCGGGGAATTTATCCATTGCCTGTGTGCTCCATGGTATAGAACTCTATCAAAAGGGAAGAACATTGGGTTTGTACCTGCCATTGCGTTTATACCTGCCACAAATAGAAGCATTTGCTACAGATCTACATCCATCTTGTATATTCACCAAAGCAGTTTGGGCATGTAGGTCTTTTTGCACAATGGATGATAAGATTCAATGTACAAGTCTTCATTTTAGAGGGAAATTATTTTTAGCCAAGATTTTGTGTGGTTACCTTGGAGATGCTTGTCTAATAAAATTATCTTAATGTTCTTGGTTTCTTTTCTGTATAGCTTTCCTGTATCATTTTCCATCTTAAGTTTTAATTATCAGGACTCTTATCTAAATTCCCAATCAAATATCAGTAGAATTAATTTGCTAGATATGATAGTATAGTTGACTTGATTTTTTTTCCTTCCTTTTATGTTTCAATAAATGCTTTGGATAACCTTATTTTCTCCCCATGTTGTCACAATTAAGCTGGGATTTATTGTGGCCTTCACAATGGAATGTGAATAAGATTAGAAACTTTTATGTGCTGCAATCTGTGTGACTTGAATAGTGATAACTGTATAATTGCTTAAGCAAACTCATTGGATATTGCTTGCTATCATAGCAATTAGTTCTTTAATGGAGTGAAATTTTGTTGCAATAGTGTTCTTTATGAGATAAGGCGAATAAATGACTTTAACTTAACTTGTTTTCAGAGGTAACTCTTTTTTGTATCCTGGATCATATTGAAAATTCCAAGAAATATGCTTCCTACCTTTTATTTATTTATTTAAATTTGTGAATTGAGGGACTAAGGGTCCTCTCCCTTTGTATATAAATGTAAAAGCCAAATTATCAACTGTTTCCCATCAACAGGGCAAACCGTTCAAGATCTCCCAACTTGAAATCTTGGGAGAGATACAAAAGCAAAGCCTTTTAAACTAGCAACCCCTACGCACAGGGAAAAACCCTTCATAAAAAGGATGGGCACCATAACTAAGCCTACAACTGATCTAACCCTTTTTAACATGGAATTGAAGAGACATCATGCTTTGGTTTGTTCCTTTATTTGACGAGGAAGGCTTCTTCTTTTTAACCGCAATCCAAGTATTAGAGTTTCCTAAAGAAGAATTATCAAGAGAGTGTTGTACTGGAACCTCAAGAGGGGAACTCCTCTCAGCTTCTGGAGAGGAAGACCCACCTAGTCTCGAATGGGTTAAGAGAGGAACATCCTCATCCACTGGAGGAGAGAGGTCTCAATTCTGGAGAGGTGGGACCAAAGGAGCATCTGTAGAGTCTGAAGAGGCCCTACCCAAAGAATCCACAGAAGTACCATCAGCAAGATTATCATAATCAGAATCAATCACTGGTGTTACGTTTCAACCTATTTCAACTAAATAGCTTGCCTAGGAGAGACATGGTGATGAGCTCTTTGAAAAGATATTGGACAATCCACAACCAAATAGCTTGTAGTGAAGCATGACCTGCATCGAAACGCAATACCTTCAAAGTCCAGCTGTTGCAACCAAATCCTGTTTCCAACTTTGAAATGGATTTCTTCAGGCAACTTATTGAATAAATTTATCTCCACACGAATCCTGGCAAAATTGAAATGGAAAATAAGATTTCCTATTGAATTTTTGATGGAAGATAAACACTCAGCCATCCAAAAATGCAGAGGAAGGTTAGGAAGCCTAAGCCAAATTGGGGAAACAGAGAATGATTCAGTGAGAGGATTAAATTCCGGATAATAAGGTTTCAAACCTAGAACAGCTTTATCCAAGAACCACAGGCCTCCTTGGAGAAGAGCATCCTTATTTGAGGGTGATTTGCAGATTACCAAAAACCATCCTTTTGCATGGGGGAAAATAGCAATACCTTCCTTCAAACGGGGCTTCCATTGAATATTCAACCATTCATGAAGCTTGGTCAAACTTGGCCAAAAATTGTGTAATTTACATATCATCACGGAGACTTGCTTCAGCCCCATCTCCCTCAAAATCCACAATTTTTATTGGCTCAGGAATGGAAACCTCTATCAGTGTCTGATTCCAAAGATGCCCACTGTGATTGAGGGGCCAGAACCCTTTCTGCACAAGGCAAAACTGACTGAATCACATTAAACGGATTAACCATGCCCTTTTTGCCACAAAACTGATGCAGCCTAGGTGAAAGGGATGGCTCTGCCCCGACAATTGTTGAGGCATTCAAAGTATCAAAAAAGGGGATTTGAGCCCAACTCAGCCAAAAGCTGGGAGGAAATCTCAGCCATCATCTTCTTCTTTGTTTTTGTTTTTCCATTTTCAGTGACCGCCTCAATGAATGATTTAAATGGGGAAACCCTCAGCCCATTCCCATCAGAAGTGGCATTACAATATTTGGAAGCGTGGAAGTTTGGGAGTGGCATTTTATTCACTGCCAGTTTCCAATATGCTTCTTGCCTTGTTAAAATCGTTTTATTCTTTAATTTATTTGGGCCTTCAAGCTATTTTGGTCACGAAGATGCCAATTGTAGCTTTATAGCTCGTCTTGTGTTTCTAAGGGGTTTCCAATTTTGATACGAGCCACTCCGCATTACTCCATTTGATGTTCTTTGTAGCAAACATGGTTAAATATACTGTTAGATTTCTTTGGAACTTGAAGCTAATGTGAGCTCCTTTTGTGCCTGGACTAGAATGGGCAAGTTTAGTTTATAAATGATTTTTTGTTATATTGGATGGAAGTTTACTGTGCTAGACTATGCTTATGACGGTAGCATCCGGATACATTCCATCTGAAATATTCAAACATGTCAATGTTTTGGGCCCAGTATGGGACCCATTGCTGGGAGAAGAAAAATGCATATTGCCAAAGAACATTACAAATATGCAAATCAGGATCTTATTAAGCAATGAGATTTATTACTTTCCCTCTTCGCTATTGTCCCCATATTCTGTTATCTGTTCATCCAGGAAAACCCACAGATCTGTGTCTGGTTAGAACCTGGTCCAGGTCCTGGTCTAGATCCCTTGTGGGAGCATGCAGGGCACTGCCAAACGGCCCTGGATTTGTCTGAGTCTGCTGCAGGGTGAACACTAATCTGTTTTGTAGGACCCGGACAGAACCAGTCTGAAAAAGACAGTTTATTTATTTATTTCTTATTTTACCTCCTAGTTTCTCTGTTAATGACGGGGGACTTGTACAGAGTACAAACAACGCTATTATACTAAAGAAGCAAACCCTGGCCTTCATGCCCAGCGGTGATGGAAATGTAGGCCTCATGCAGCTGAAAAAGACATCCTTCATCTGAGACTTTATCTGCAAGATTACAATTCTGTCCTAACACGATCAAGGTTGGTTTATGTTTTTGATTTTCTTAAGGGGAAACCAGAAAAGTTTAATTCAATAAACCCCTACTACAGATCTATATCTGCACAAAGATACTTCAGTTTCAAGACCCCAAATGAAAGCCTTACCAAACCTCCTTCATAGACAACCTAGATTGTTCTAGATATTTTATATAATAAATTCATCAGGCTAATGTTATTCATAGCATAGCCTGCTGCATTTCTCCTAAAAAGCAATAATTACTGGCTTCACGTGGTTACAAACAACACATGCTTTACATTTTGCCACCTTTTGAAGTGTTCAGCACATTACTATCGTGGGTTTAATTTTTTATTTTTATACTTCTGTCAGGTCCATGCAAAGGGGGTTAAGCTTTTAATATCTGGTACATATAATTTGATAAATTTTTTTATTTTTGTTTTGTTTATTAAATGTATATTATGTGGTTATCCATGTTTTTATCTAATATATGTATATATTTTTGATTTTTATATATTTTTTGTACAGACGTACCCAAAACAAATCCAATTCCCATTTTATTTCACCATACTGGCATACCTGCACTGGAACTGGAACCAGAACCAGAACTGGTAACTTAGTCTCTAATATCTATACATTCACATCCTATTAAGTTTCCATCCATTTGTCTCTATACATTCACATCCCATCAATTTGCCATCCATCTTTGTTTTGCTATATAAAGTCTCAATCCCCATTGTAGTGTGATCCTCCCATTACGTTCATGGTCCATTCTTTTAGCCAATTTTAATGTACTTTACCTGTTGCTCAGCTGATTTCCAAGCTGATTTTCAGCTTGAATGAATAGCCCCTCCATATTCTTTTTTAGCAGGTATCTTCTACAGGTTGCCTCTGATGCTTCTTGGCATATCCTCACATTGGGTCTATGTGTTTCTTTACTGTGTTAAATAACTAGTCTCATCTTCTTGTTCCAATCTGATAGCTCGATGTCTTCTCTTCTTCCATTTTTTCAAATCTTGGTGCTCATTTTATGCTTCCCACATAGTTTCTCTTCATGGCATATTTTATTTGCTAGTTCATTATATGCTTGCAATCTGCATTCCTAGATATATTAAAAAATTATCATATTTTTTTCTTTTTTATGAACACACGGTATCATTTGCCACGTCTTTCACAAGCCAGTTTTTTTATATTGTTTATGTTGCTTTCTAATGACTATTTTTTGGGGTATTGCAGCCAATATTGGTATACATGTCTAAGGTTGATGGGAAGTTTGCGTTTAGTCCTGTGAGTGTTAACTTTCTCACAGAGATGACAAAAGTTCTCTTTGCCATAGTCATGCTCCTGTTCCAGGTTCATACTCTTCACCTTTGCTCGAAATTGTTGCCTTTTAGCTTTCCTGTTTCATGTTATCCTTGGAATTAATTAGGTAAAAAATTTGTTATGTTTCACTGATTTTATACGTGTAAGTTTTTCTACCTTATGTGATTGTAAATTCAATTTGTCTGCTATTCTGTACGTTCTAATCTTATGGAACATTTTTGTTTTGTTGGGAAATGCATCTCGTATTACTTCAGTGAATGCTAAAGTCAGGATCACATGGAAAGTCTTGCTCCATGCAAACCATAAAAGCTAAATCTGAGCCTTTGCCCCAAGAGACAGATTAACATCCTTATGAAAACATACAGGCTTGGCTTTGAAAAGATTAGCCATTTCTGTTGGAAATATTACATCATAATAAGTATATTTCTGTTAGAACAAGTGTTTGTTAGGTTTTAATATTTATATTAGTTGGGAATTAGATGCCCGTAGGTCGTTTGAGGTAGTTTTGGTAGTACAGGAAAATAAGGCTTTATAAAGCCACATTGTAATACAATAAAATATCAGATTGTATGTTTCATATTAATTTTTGATATTATTCTTTATGCTCCATCATTTTCATTAATTTCCTTCTTAAAATCAGTAGCTATCCTAAGCTGAGTGGGTAGTTAACCTAATGGAAAGTAGCCTTGTATATAGCTGAATTGTATGCCAAATAGTTTTGGCAGCGATCTTGATCATCCAGGTCTCCCCAAAGAGGACCTTGCCAAGAAAATAGGGAAGTGAAAAAAATTGAAAAATTCAGCCTGCAACCATGCCTATAAAATTCTCACAAGAGTCCATCTCTGTAAGACATGATCAATGAGCTTCTCTGTCCCATGCAAACTGCATAAAGAATTTGTTGTACCAACCTCGTGAAGCCTTGATTCAACTGTCAACCTTTTGAAGCACTAGCCACCTTAAGACTTTGTATTTGAAAGAATCTCTTTTTATTTGAACTAGTCTGGTAGCACTTTTGCCAACACATTTCAGGTTGTCACGTGGTGCATATTTTTTCTGTATGCAGCGTTTTGCAATTTCTTTATTTCATAGATCTGTACCAATGGTCATGGCCCTTTGATATTTGATATTATCAATAATATCATTCTTTTGCACATAGAAGATGCCATTGACTTCAATTATAATCCACAGTAACTGTAAGACCTTACCATAACCTCCTTGTGTAAAAGCTAACAGTTGAAACATTGGTTGAATTAATTTTTTGAGATGCAATTGTCTGCTTATGTCTGTTGGAGCAATGGCTTGTTGTATGAGTTTTCTCAAGTCAAGAAGAAAATAACAACACAGAATTAACATCCTTTTTGCAGATTCTTCACTATTTAAATTAGAAATACGTACCCTTTACTACATGAATGGTATATTAACACTTGATAATGAACCCCATATATATAAATTCCTCTATAAAAACTCAAACACATGTAATTCAAAGAGCTTTGGTAAATGTCTTTGTTCTATAAACTCCCTTCACCAGTCATGGAGGTAGAAATAATACTTATATTTTATAAAGCCACCTAAAATATGTGTACTGGAAAACAAGTGTGAAGGCAAAATATGGGACAATGTACGATGACTATCAAGTCAAAAAATCTGAGAGTAACCAGGAGTAACCAAATAGGATAGATCGTTCTCTAAAAATAAATTAGAACATATATCCATAAGTTTCGTTATTCATCTGCGTCTCGCAACTACAACATTCAAATTAGGATAATAGTGGATAGATTAATTAAGATGGCTAGATTTGATCCTTCTTGTACCATTCTCAAGGCTTTAAAATCTTGTATCAATATTTAACATTAAACTATTTTCAAGTCTGCATTATTGAAGTATAAGCGACAAGGATCCGAATTTTATAGGAAACCTTTTAAATGGCATTTTCCAATGCTTAGGAATTCAATCAAAACTTGAGTAGGGGGTATCAACAAAAATTTGATTTGTAAATAGAGAAGCTTTATCAGGTTGCAGATATGCCGAGGTCTTATGTTAGAATGGCTGACATTTTGAGAAGGAAAACTTCCATTTGTAGAATTTTAAACTAAAGAAAATGAGCCTTAGATAGAGGTTGAACATAAATGTCAAAATAAGGATCTATTTGGAGGATTTTTAAGTCTTAAGATTTACAATCTTATTGTAATCCTCAACTTCAGGTGAAATCTATGTAAGAGAGAACTGTTATACCAAGTGAATGGACGAAAATAAGCTATGTATTTCTTGACTTAGCCTAATCCAGATGCATGCCTTTATATAAAATAGCGTTGTTAGCATAATCATATGCCTGAATAAAAAATAAGTACTTTCTTCCTTGGGATTGTGAAAGAAAACTTGACCTTGTTCCATGACAAATTTAGACCACTTAATGATAGTAAACTAGAAAGGGAAATCATGTACTATTGATAAGCATATCTAAATTCCTCACCTCTGAATGTACTTTGGGTGCAAAGTTATTTTAAAAATGGCTGGTTTTATTTAGGTGTGAAAGCTAATATTTTGTGAGTTTTAGGTCAACTAAATGAAGCTTAATTAGAAAGATGTTCATGTTGTTAATTGTGTTTGCAATTTTTGATTACTGTTCTCAATAGCTTAGTGGTAAATCAAGAGTATGTGCACTTAGTATTTAGTTCCTACGAGAGCTTTCCCTTGAAATTCATTCTCATCTATTAAGAGTTTTCTAACTTAGTCTACATTTTGTTAAAATTCCAATCACGATGTATGATTTCCTAATGCTGAAATAACATTGAATTAAACACACAAAACATTGAAATTTAATTGTGGAAACGATGGACACTAGACAGAGATATTTTAAACCTTATAATCTGCTTTGCATTCCTTCGAAAGCTTACAAAGAAACCTCCATAACTAGTCCTTAAGTTGCACAGAAATATTACTTTGCTCTGAGGTACAATCTTTCTATCTTGCACCTATCTTTGTACTATTTAGCTAAAAATCTAATCTTCCAGAAAAACGTTCTTATCTATCGAAAAGAAAGCAAACTTGTCTTACGCAGGAGATGACATGAAAGACAAGTCTAAGTCATTAGTGCTTATCCACACTTTATTAGACTTAATTAACCAAATGAAAGACTTTCACTTTAATCACTAAAGTGAATTACAAAATAGAAATAACTTGAACTACTTGCATGTTCACATTGAACATGTGCAGAAGTTTCGAATTGAGCTAAAGAATTGAACACTCCCTCTTAGTGAAGAAGGAATTCTGCATCAGCTACTTGCTGATCCACTGCTTCTTGGAGGCTGAAAGATTGAATGATGTTGCTCATCAATGCTATGTAGTTAGGAAACTTCTTCGGAGGCCTACTCTCCCTAAATGTGCTCCCAGGAGCCTCAACATGCTCCTGAGCATCCCTCAATGTCTGTTCAAACCATTGATGTCTCCTAACAAAAGAAGGGGTTGAAGTTTCTCCCTCCTCACATGAAGGCTGCTGTACTGAACTAGAAACAACTAGAATCTGTGAAGACTCAACCTTCGGAGCTTCTTGCTCATCTTCTGTTACTGGAATGAATTCCTAAGACTTTTGGATGCAAAGTCATCCTTGAACTTAACATCCCTACCAACTACAACTTTCCTTTGCTTTGGAATGTAAACTTTGTAGGCCTTTGAAATCTCACTATAACCTACAAATAAACCCTTCCTGTTGGAAGGTTTTGTCCTCCTCTCTACAAGTATATGTATATAGATTGGACAACCAAAGATGCGGAAATGACTCACCTTTGGCTTCACACCACTAAATGCCTCCTCTGGTGTCTTGTCCTCCAAAATCCTATGAGGACACCTGTTCTGGATGTAAACTGCTATAAGACATGCTTTTGCCCAAAGAAACATTGGCAAGTCCAGGTCATGAATCATGGCCTTAGCAGCCCCTATGATTGATTGATTCTTCCACTCTGCAACCCCATTCTGCTTTGGGTTATACGGAAATGTCAAATCCCTTTTTATCCTTGCTTCCTTGCAAAAACCTTCGAACTCCTTGGACGTATACTCTCCCCCATTGTTCGATCTCAAGACCTTGATCTTCTTCTTTATGTGGTTCTCAACAAGAGCTTTGAATTCCTGAAATCTGTTAAAAATCTCATCCTTGGTCTTCAAGAAATAGATCCACGTCTTGTGAGAGAAGTCATCAATCAAGGAAACATAGTACATGCCTCCTACAATTGATCCCACTGACATCGGTCCACACACATTCGAATGCACTAAGTCTAAAATCTCTTTAGACCTATGCTCACTGCTTGCGAAAGCAGCCTTGGCAAATTTGCCAAGTGTGCATTCTCTACAAACTCCCTGCTGTTGAACTGTTGAACACTAGAAGTCTTGTGACAATCTCCCTCAGAATAGGTAACGCTACATGATGCAGATGCCCCATCCTCTTGTGCCATAACTCACACAAATTGTCATTGTTATGCACTAGAGCTGAAATTGGTCCATCCTGTAACTTATAAAGGTTGCCTTCTCTAACCTCTATTACCTGTGTTGTAATTGGGCTAGATCCCTTCGACCTGATAAGAACTTGCTGATCCTTGAACTCAACTGCAAAGCCCTTATCCTCTATTACCGAAACTGAAAGCAAATTATTCATGAGACTAGGAACAAGCAAAACATTGTCAAACTTCGAAGAGTTACCTGACTGTAATCGAAAAAGATTTGTACCAACTCTTGCTACTGGATACTTGGCACCATTTCCAAGCTCAACTTGAACTCTAGAGTTGTGTTCTTCTAGTTTGGTAAAACACTGTCGGGTTGATGTCATATGTCTAGAGGCCCCACTATGCACAAACCAAGCACCCTTTGAAATTGTGCTAGTAGAAAGACAAGAAACCATTTATTTGAGTTTTTGTAGAGGCTGCCACTTGCTTCTATTGCCACTTCCTTTTGCCTTTCTTCGTTTCTGGACATTGTGATGCATAATGACCAAAATTATGACAATTGAAGCACTTGATTTTACTCAAGTCCCTTCTAGATTGTGAGGATGAATCCTCAATGTTTCTCTTATCCTTGCTGTTCCATTTTCCTTTATTTTCGTTTGTCTATCCATAGAGGGCAAAATTATGGTCACCACCCTTCTTGTTGGCTTTTGACTCTATCCGAGTTTCCTCTTAGATAGAATCATCCCATAGTCTCTCAAAGGAAGGAAGCTTTTTCTTGGCATAATACCCTGAACAAAAGCATACCATGAAGATGAGAACCCATTTAAGACTAAGTTCACTAGCTTTGCATCGTCCACCTTTTCCCCGATTGTTGCAAGCTGATCATGAAGCTAAGTGACTTTCATTAGGTAACTGGTAACTGTATCCATACTAGACATTTCTATGGATCTGAGTTTGTTTCTCAATATCATTTTCCTGTTTATGTTCTCACTCTAGAAAGACTAATTAGAGTGTCAAACATCTCCTTGGTTGTTTTCTTCTTTGACGAGCGAGGAATCAAATGATCCTTCACCGCATCCAGGATCATCTGCTTGGCTTTAATTTCTTTCTTCTTGTGAATTGCCAAATCCTAAGGATTTGTCGGCATAGACACTTGATCCTTTACGATTTTCCAGAGATCATTTTCCTCCAGAAGCAACATCACCTTGACTTTCCGAGGTAGGAAATTTATTGCGACATACAACCTATCCTCGAATCGAAGAGTAGGCGACGTCGTTAAAAATATTTTCTGTAAAACAAACTCTCAAATCTTGAAATAAATAAATTGCTCGACAATTTTGAAAAATAATACCTCTTTGAAATCCTTGGTTACGTTGGTAAACTCAAGCTCATGTGGCTGCCCTAGCCATTGCTGAAAATCCTAGCTTAATTTTTAAAAATCGTTGCTGGTTTAAAAAATCGTTTGGGTCGTTGTTTGCTGTCCTAGCAAACCCTAGCCGCCTCAAACCCTGGTCATCACTTTGATAAACTCTAAGTCTACTGCAAAACTGATTTTGCAAATTGTTGTTAAAAACTGGCTGAAACCTGAAAGAAATCTTGCGTTGAATCTTGCAAAACCCCTGATCGCGGGTTTACAACTGCAAGAAGGTGTGATTGTGATTTTTTTCCTTAATAGGCGACTTTCTTTCGTCCCTACGATTTGTTTCTTCCTCCCATGCGATTTCTTGCTGTGCGTCGTATTTCTCCCTCCTGCACAATTTCTTCCTTGGTTGCGGGTTTAAAAAACACCCTAATTGCATGTCTTTTAAAAAACAGTGAAAAGTCATGAAAAAACAATGAAAAGTCATGATTTTCCCTTGAAATTTTCCACGATTTTCATGAAATAAAAAATGAGATTTTCTATGAAAAAATATTACAGATTTTTTGGTACAATCAACCGGCAATTTGCCTTAAAACTAGCCACAATTTTCCTTGAAAACATACTTGCAACCCTTTAAAAGTAATTTATATTAAAGTTTCATTGTAATATTTAATGGTCAATTAGTTGTTAGGATAAGTTTTAGGTATATTCTTTTTTCTTTTAGTTATGTTCTTATCCTTTTGCTTTATTAGCTATTGCCTAGTTGTCGCTCTTATCCTTTCAGGATAAAGCGTCTGTAAACTCTTTTTTAAGGATGCTTTCGCTCCTTAGTTATAAATTGAATATAATTGAATATCTTGGTAATCATTTTGTGTTTCATATTATTTTATGGTATCAAAGCCCAAGTTGATTGAGATCAGTGAATGAAATAGCAAAAGTTTTTTGGCGATTAAAAAAAATCGTGGATTTCGTGTGATTGAAACACAAGTTTTTGGCAGATTTTTTTTATAAAAATTACACAATCTTTCTGGTATGTTTTTTGGACGATTTTTTGGACAAAAATTTGTAGGGTTTGCTGCTAAAAATCGCAAATTTTTTTGAGAAGTTTTTGGACGGATTTTTCAATCAAATTGTGCTAGTTTTTTGCTGATTTTTGTGGTAAAAAATTGCAGGTTTTTTTGGAACAAAACCTTGCAAAAGCTTTTCGTCTCGAAGTTTGTGTGAGTGGGTTATGTTTTGGAGTCTCACCCGATTTCAAATGTTTGGCAGATTGAAAAGGCGAATTATAGCATGTTTATTCATTTGCAAATCATGACTGATTTTCACTGTTGTTTTCGTTGGGCGATTTTGAAGTTGCAGGTTCAAATTCCTTCTTCAAAACGTGTTTTGTTTGCCTCCTGTTCGTACATGGGAAAGAACTTGTTTTTACACGCTTGGAGATCACATTGGCTAGGGCAAAGGCTGCGTGCCCAGCAATAACGAGTTTTTTGAAGCCGTTTTTTTTCATCAAACTGCATCTCTATTCATGATTTTTGGAGGCGTTTTCTGAGGTGGTTCTCATTCATACGTGATTTAGGTGTTTTATGATCTTTGTGTGAGTTTTCTCTCAAGTTTTTGGCAGTTTTTTTGATAAAACTGTGGTTTTCTGCAAATGCCTAGGACTTTATGGCGGATTTTGCAACCTACTTTTGATGATTTTATCAAAAATCATGGTTTTTGTAGGCCCTAGGATTTTCAGTGCAAATCTTTGTGTGGGTTTTCTCTCAAGTTTTTGGCGGTTTTTTTGATAAACTGTGGTTTTCTGCAAATGCCTAGGACTTTATGGCGGATTTTGCAACCTACTTTTGATGATTTTATCAAAAATCATGGTTTTTGTAGGCCCTAGGATTTTCAGTGCAAACCATGGGACTTTCTAAAGCGACTAAGGTGTTTTTAATGCCTGTACAATAAGTTTTTGAACGATTTTTTGTTTCAGAATTTTTTGTTGTGCCCAAGATTTCTACACTTGTGTTTTTTTGGCGGATTTTCTGTGACAGCGACTGGACAAGCTCTTTTTTGGATAAAAACGTGGTCTTTTTCTGAGCGTATAGTGTTTTGGTGTGTTTCAAACCTGTTTTTTTGGCTATCTTTTAACAAAATAGTGGGCTGTTTGGCGACTGGTTGGTGACAACAGCAACTTTTTTAATTATTTTCCGTGATTTCGAGTTGTGAGAGGGATGGCTTCATTACCCAACATTATGTTGGAAGGCAGCCAACGCTTCAGTGGTAAAAATTATAACACTTGGAAGCATCACATGCTCACAATCTTTGAGTATAGATGTCTAGCCAAGATCGTCCTCGGTATCGATGCCTGGCCAGCGACTATGGGTATAGACCAAGACAAGTTTGACGAGTAGGATAGAGAAGCTGTCATGTTGATAAAGCTATTAGTTATTGATGAGATGCTTTTGGAGGTTTAGACAGGCAAAACCTTTGCGGAAATTTGGAAGCACCTGCGAGATTTGCATGAGATGTTAGATAAAGACAGGGTTGTCTTCTTTCAAAAATATGCTTTTTTCGATTATGATGAATGAGACAACATCCTTGTAGGAGCATTTGATGGAAATCAAGGACATCAGAGACCAGTTGTCTGCCATAGGTCGGAAGATAGAAGAAGATATGGTGGTTATTACGTTGAAAAGCTTACCACGGGCCTATGAACACTTTATTGAGACACTCAATATCACATCTACCAGCGTTGACCTGAAGTCTGAAGATCTGTGCAATAAGCTCTTGCAACAGGACATATGGAATAAACAGTTTTGCGGCAATAGTGATACATAGAGTGAGGTACAAGCATTTGCAACCAAGGACAAAGGCAAAAGCAAATGGCCTCAGAAGAAAGATCAAGGGGATAGTGAGGATACTTCGAAGAGTTTGAATAGTATCACATGTCACTATTGTGGTAAACTTGGTCATATAAAGTACTGTAGAAAGAGGTTGGCTGAAAAGAATTCCAACCAAGGAGGGCCTCCACCAATGGCTCATGTCGCAGAGCATTCTAAGGAGTCAACCTTCTATGCTTTCTAGATTCCGGTGTAGATAGTGATGAGCACACACTTATACTGAGAGGGGGGGTGAATCATTATAAGACAATCTTTTACTTATTTAAAACTTAACAACCACAATATCAGCAAACACATAAGATCCACACAATTAAGAACACAAGATTTACGTGGAAACCCTTTCGGGGAAAAAACCATGGAGAAGGACTGCTTGGATCTACTGTCCAAATCCAGTCATAATGAAATAAAAATTCTCTTACAAATCTTTATAGGCACCAACCCACTAGAGACACCAATCCCCACTAATCTTTGTAGGCACCAACCCACTGAAGACACCAATCCCTACTACCTAGGACCAACTTAGCAAGAGACACCAATCTCTTCTATTAAGAGGCACCAACCTCCAGATGAACAAAGTTTTCACCTTCTAGAATATTGCTTCTTCAATGGATGATAATCATTTGAATTGCCTTCATAAAATTTGAATGTAGATGATGCAACACATACATTTTATTTCACCAATTTGCTTATAGATGATGCAACATTTCGAACAAATGCTCTCCTTCACAAATATGCTTGTAAATCTTTTACATATATTTCTGCTCAAATTATGCTCAAATTCGAATGATATTACATTGCATTACTTGCTTACTTCCTTATCTCCAACTCACTTTCCTTATACGCCACATCACACCTCTTCTTGAAAGGAGACGATCTTTCCAAAAGGGTTGGCCTCTTATGAAATTGATAATTATTTTTAAATCCCCCAAGAGGGGCGGCTGCACCAAGAGAGGAACTTCTTAAGGGGGGTCAACCTCATAAAATTATCATGGGCGCCAAAATGATTTTTATGCATTAATTTAATCATAATTTAAATTATCATGGAGGTCGGCTATGATTCTTCTTTGATATCATGACATCAATTATTGTGACGTTGATCTTCCCTTTGACATCAATGACAATATTTCTAACAATCACCCCTTTTGTCATTGATGGCAACTTTGCAAAGAAATAATCTGTGAATGCAACAAGAACATACTTCTCCCTCTTTCTGTAATACTCCCCCTTTCTGTAACTCTCCCCCTTTGACATCAATGGCAAAGACTTCATGGAGCTGAAAGATAATGCAGTGATTAGCTCCCCTTGAATTTGTGCTTCTCCTTAAGAATTTAGTGACTAGATGAGAGAGATAGCACTCCCAATTTCTGCCCGAGATACTCAATAGTCTCTTTAGGAAGGGGCTTTGTGAAAATGTCTGCAATCTGTTCTTTTGTGGCAATGTACTCCAACTTGACATGCTGATTTGCTACTTGTTCTCTTAAGAAATGATATTTGATAGGAATAAGCTTTGTCCTAGAGTGCATAACCGGATTCTTTGAAATATTGATTGCACTTGTGTTGTCACAGAGTATTGAAATGGGATGATCATTTTCTACCTTCATGTCCTTCAATGTCTGCTTCATCCAAAGAACTTGTGTGCAACATGATACTGGTGCTATGTATTCGTCCTCTGCTGTGGATAAATAAACTGAAGGTTGTTTCTTGCTTAACCAAGACACTAGATTGTTGCCAAGAAAGAATGCTCCTACACTTGTACTTTTCCTATGATCAACACTGCCTGCCCAATCCACATTTGTACATGCTACTAGAGTGAAATCTTCACCTCTTGGATACCACAAACCAAATTCCAAAGTGCCCTTTAGATATTTAAATATTCTTTTGACTGCTTGTGCATGAGTTTCTTCTGCTGCTACTTGAAAACGTGCCACCTTGCCTACTACTTGTATAATGTCTGGTCTTGATGTTGTCACATATAGTAGGCTCCCAATCATTGACTTGTATAGTGTCTGATTTGCTTCAGGAGATTCATCATCCTTGCTTAATTTACAACCTGTGACCATGGCTGTGCTAATTGGTTTGCAATCTTCCATCCTGAATTTCTTCAACATTTCCTTGATGTATTTGGTTTGTGAGATAAATGTACCTTTGTCGGATTGAGAAATTTGTAAACCAAGGAAAAATGAATAAATCACCAAGTATAGACATCTCAAACTCCTTTTGCATTTCCTTTGCAAACTCTTGGCACATTTTGGTACTATTGCCTCCAAAAATGATGTCATCTACATAGACCACAACAATCAATTGATTCTCACCTTCAGCCTTGATGTAGAGATTACTATCCACTATTCCTCTTTTGAAGCTTTGTTGTTGTAGATATTTGTCAAGTCTTGAGTACCAGGCCTTAGGGGCTTGTTTTAGCCCATAGAGTGCTTTTTTCAATTTGCACACATAATCCTTATTTTCTAATAATAGGAACCCTTCTGGCTGTTAAATGTATGCCTCTTCCTCTAGATTGCCATTGAGAAAGGTTGACTTAACATCCATTTGATAGACTTTAAAATTATTGAAACAAGCAAGTGCCAGAAACATTCTGATAGCTTCTAATCTTGCAACTGGAGCAAAGGTTTCTTCAAAATCAATACCTTCAACTTGAGCATAACCCTTACAAACAAACCTTGCTTCTTACCACTTGACTATCTTCATTCAAGTTATTCCTAAAGACCCACTTGGTGTCGATCACATTCTTATCTTTTGGTCTTGGAACATGTTCCTGTGTCTCATTCTTTTCAATTTGATTATGCTCTTCTTCCATAGCATTAATCCAATGCTTGTCTCTAGCTTTTGCAAAGTCCTTAGGCTCAATTTTAGATAGCAAAGAGAAATTTGTATGTTCTGATCTAAGTTACTGATCCTGGTACTGGTTCAGGTTCGGGTTCGGGGATTCGGTTTGCGGGTTTGGTAAAATTTTTTTTGGGTGTGGGTTCGTTTTGGGTTCATCCATACAAAAACATATAAAAATCATAAATATATTCATATTTGCAGCAGTAATTAAGTTCAGAATACCATAGCATCAGAATAAACAAAACCTTTTTGGGATATAGAATTATCATAAACATACCTTTTTATTCTATATAGCATCAGAATACCTTTCTGGGATATTGAATTATCATAAACAATACTATGCTGGTGATGGATGATAAGAAATGCCATTGACAACTACCTATTCTAATTATACTTGTAATTATCTTTATATTTTGGCAAGATGATGCAAATGGTATGGTGATACAATAGGACCCAAAATATTTCACTCAACTTACATTGTAGGCTACCCTAGAAAACAGGTCTTGAATATTGAAGAGGTTGATGGACGACAGTGCTCATTTGTACTAGTTTATATTGATAAAATCATGTCCAGGCTGTAGACAGTTCATTTTATCTTTGGTAGCAAAGTTGCAATCAAGGGACTTGCCAGCTTTGAACCATGAGATAATGCCACAATGAAGGTCAGTTTATTAAATTTTCATTCTTTGAATTCAAGTTTTTGGAGGGAAAGTCTACTTGTTTGGTATTGGAGGTTGATCCCACCACCAACCTACTTGGTAGTCCAACAGTGCCACATGGCAATCAAACTCCTAGAAGATAATTCACCATAATGAGGTAACCATCCAAGACCCTAGTACCGAGGTGACCCTAAGACCAGCCTGACTATCAAGACCTCACAAAAGTTTCACTCCTGTAACCTCACACAACCCCCAAACCCAAATGATAATTAATTGCCTGCCTTGTAGGAGTGCTAATTAACAGTGATTGCATGCATAATACAATACTATAAAGGATGCATGCAAGCTAATCATGGTTGTAAGAAGGTATACAAGGATGGATAAAAGCAAGAAAGGTCTTGAGTGTGCAAATTCTGTTTGGGTTCTGAGCAAATTCTGTTTGGGTTCTCCTTGGGTTCTTCCCAGAAGAACCCACAGGGCATTTGAAGGACCCTGGCTGAATCCCCTGGAGGATCGGACCAGGACCAGGACCCGATTCGAACCAAACTAGTACCCAACAGTCAAATGCAAAGAAACGGTAACATAGGTTTTGATGCATTTGCTAATCTTCTTCTAGTCTGAATTCCAGTATCTTTATCGCCGAGAATTAGATTTTCTAAATAATTCCTCTAGACAAATCTAGATGGTGTCTTTGTATCTTTTCGTCCTATTTCTTCCTTTTCATCTTCTTCTTCTTCCTTGCAGTTTGAGTCTTCTAGGTGATCATTTGCTTGTACTTTCTCCTTTTGATACCTTGCTTCATCCACTTTTACATTGGCACTCTCTACAATCTTGTGCAATCTTTTATTGTAACATCTATAAGCCTTGCTTTTTGAGGAATAACCAAGGAAGATGCCTTCATCAGATCTAGAGTCAAATTTGCCCAAATCTTCATCATCTCTTCTTATGTGGCACTTACTCTCGAAAACTCTGAAGTATTTAACTGTTACTGGTCTTCCCTTCTATAATTTATAAGGTGTCTTACTATTATTGGCCCTGATTTGCCCTTTGTTTGGAATGTAGACTACTGTGTCAACTGCTTCTCTCCAAAACTTGTCTGGTAGCTTAGATTCATTCTACATTGTTCTAGCCATCTCTTGTACGGTCCGATTCTTCCTTTCTACAACTCTATTTTGCTGTGGAGTCCTTGTAGTTGAAAAATGTCTCTTTATTCCATGATGCTCACAAAAGTCTTCATATTCATTTGAGGTAAATTCACCTCCTCGATTTGATCTCAAGCACTTGATTTTTAACCTAGTTTCATTTTCAACCAAGGCTGTAAAAGCTTTAAACTTCTTGAATGCTTCAGATTTTTCTTTTAGGAAAGTAACTCATGTCATTCTAGAGTAATCATCAATGAGTAACATAAAATAACTCACCTTGCAAACTTTGTGTTTTGTAGGCCCACAAAGATCAGTGTGGACAAGTTCCAATGGCTTTGTTGTTGAGTACTTCATTGATTCAAGCTTGCTCTTGTCTGTTTGCCATGTTGACATTGCTTGCAAAGAATGTTTGAAAGTTTAGCAATCTTCGGCATATCTCTTACGACTTGTTTGGTGCTGATTTTCACTAGATTATCAAAATTTGTATGGCCCATTCTTCTATGCCATAACCAGCTTTCATCTGTTTGTCTCATATCACATTTTTCTCCCTTGATCTTTGCAAGAATGTATAGGTTGTTTGTTGTCCTATTTGCATCAGCAACTACTTTTCTTGTGTTTGCCTTTCTTATCTCACAACCTTGAGCATGAAAAGTAAGGGTGTGCCCTTGATCGCACATTTGACTAACACTAAGAAGATTATGCTTCAACCCTTCAACATACAATACATTTTTTGTTTTTGTCTTTCCATTGTCAAGACTAAGAGTACCTTTTCCTATTATCTTTGCTGTAGCATTGTCTCCAAATTTTACCGTACCTTAGTTTAATTCCTTCAAAGTGAAACTTGTTCTTGTCCCCTGTCAATGTACCATTGATTTCTTTCATTTTGGGCATGAAAAGCAGTTTGCACAAGCATAGATTTTTCTTTCTTTTGTTTTTATTGCTCTTGCTTCCTTTTCCAAACTTTTGTAGATTCTTCCTTTTTCTTGCCAAGGGTATCCATCTTCTTGTCTTGTCTAGGAGGTTCCACAAAATCACTTCTACAAAGTCGTGTTGTATGACCATAGTTGTTGCACTTATAACACATGATATTGTAATCCAACAAAGGAGCAAATGAATTGTAGTTTCTATTTAAGAACCCATCAGGACTTCCGTTTTTGTTTCATGCAAAATTATTTTTTGTATGTGTCCTATAATCGGTTGCTCTATGACCAAAATTATTTCTTGCAAGTGCCCTACAATCTGTTGCTTTGTGATCAAAATGATTACAAAAAAAACAATAACCATAAAAGGAACTCTGGACCTTGGTCATATGTGGTTGTCTTGGAGGGAATGATCTTTTGAATATATTTTTATCCTTGATGTCTTTGTGATGAGTGCTAGTTTTCTGCAGGACATCATTTTCTTTCTTTTTGTTGCTTTCATTATTGATGGAGCTCTTAAGCACATCTGCATAACCTTTAGTTTTTTCTTCATTTATCTTCTTCGATGGTTGTGTAGACTTTGGAATTTGATCTTCGTTAGTATTCCCATGATTTTCCTCAGCCAAGACCAGTTTTCATGAATGTTGACCTTTGACAATTGATAATATCATCTAAGATTTCAGTACTCTTCTCAAACTTCAAGCTTCTCTTCAACTGAGCAGTTGTTTTTTCAAGTTCCTGCCTTAAGGAAACAATCTCAGATTTTAGCTTGTTGCAGTTCTCTTCCTTGATCTTTAGCTGAATTCTTACCTCCGCTTCTATCCTTTTTGCCTCTTCAAGTTGAATCTTTAGGCTAATGATAACTTTTTCTAATTCTTCAAGACTTTGTGACATTTTTGTTCTTGAATCACAATCCTCTTTTTCATATTTTTGCAGCTGTAACTTTTGTTTCAAATTCTTTTTCTTAAGCTTCTTATTTTTGCTTGAGGCACAAATGAGTTCTTCAAGATCCACTTCCCCATCCATTTCGACAATTTCTTCCTCATTTGAATCCATCTTTTCTTTCCTTTGTCTTCATTTTCCAAGGCATCATTGTTTGTTTCTATTGCCATGAAGAGAATTTCTTCTCTATCACTATCGGAGATACTTTAGTCGCTCTCCTTGGATGAGCTACTAACCCCTTTGGAGTAGAGACTTTTTTTGTGCTTATAGAAGTTCTTCTTTTCATGTTTACCTTGTTTGTAGCTCTTTTTGTATTGATGATGTTTGCTTCCTTTCTTTATGTTATGATCTTCTTCGTCATCACTACTTTCATTTTCTACATATGGACACTTAGCGGTAAAATGTCATACTTTTCCACAATTAAAGCATTTAAAGGGTAACTTACCTTTGTATTTGCCAGATCCTTTCTTGAGCTTTCTCACAAAATGAGCTTCCATTGCGTCCGATTCATCGCTAGAGCCATAGCTTGATTCATGTTCTTTATTCTTCGTCTTCTTCGAAGCTTTGAAGGCCGCTTCTTGCTTAGATGACTTATCCTTTTTAGTCCTCATTTCATATGCCGTGAGGACCCCATGCAATTCATCCATTGTCAATTTATCTAGATCCTTCATTTCTTCAATGGCGGAAACTTTGGCATCAAATCTCAAAGGGAGAGACCTTAGCACCTTTTGCACAATCACTGAGTCTTCAATCTTTTCATCAAGTCCTTGGATGGTGTTGACGATTTCATCCACACGAAGGAGATAGGCTGCAATATTTTCTTTGTCTTTCATCTTCAAGCTCTCGAATTGTCTTCTATGGGTTTGGAGCTTAGCCTTCTTAACTTTGTCATCACCTTCATAGATGTTTTGAAGTTTGTCCCAGATTTCTTTTGTCGATTCACAATGCATCACTTTGACGAATTCCAAGGTTGCATGGAGATTGGTACTGGTACTAGTATGGGAGACTGGTACCGGTACCGGTATGTCTATTTTTGAAAAATAGGAGACAGGGGGTACTTGGAGACACCATTTTTTTTAACATATAATTTAATAATTTTATTAATTTATTAATATGCTAATATAAAAATTGAAAATATCATGACATTGAACTTTTAAAACAAGAGAACTGGTAAAGTTTAAGTTTATAGCTTACTTGTAACAACTTAATATAGCTACTGTATATATATTACTTATAGGCTTATAGCTTACTTGTAACAATTTAATATAGCTTAACGTATATATATTACTGTAGACACTAGTATCTAGGTTTGAAGTCCGTAGGAGTAAGA
Source organism: Cunninghamia lanceolata (assembly GCA_027924645.1). Taxonomy (NCBI): domain Eukaryota; kingdom Viridiplantae; phylum Streptophyta; class Pinopsida; order Cupressales; family Cupressaceae; genus Cunninghamia; species Cunninghamia lanceolata. The sequence continues at coordinate 5,334,713 of BSBN01000158.1, read as the reverse complement.
ATCCACTGAGCTTGTGAGAAAACAATGGAAAAAATGAAAGGTAGAAAAAGAAAAAAAAATGGAGACGCCTTTTTATTGATGCAGGGTACTTGGAGACAAGTGGGAGACTCGACCAGAAGTCTCCTGCAAAGGGAGACGTACCCAGTCAAGTCTCTGATACAAAAGATGTGTACCAGTCTCCGAGACAAGTACCAGGGGGTCGGAGACAGGTCTCCGTGCAACGTAGACGAATTCTGATTCGGATAGATCACACAAGATAGCATTCATGGTTTTTGCATTATTTTCACTAGCCTTCTTTTCAGCCTGATCCGTCGGTGGAGTTGATGGAGCTTTATAACCATTCACTACCGATTGCCAAATATCAAAACCTAGAGCCATTAGATAAGTTCACATTCTTATGGTCCAGAATGCATAATTTGTTCCATCAAATAATGGAACTCTATTTGTGGAGAAACCTTCTTGACTAGCCATGTGTGCTCCTGAGATCTACCTTCAGTGGTTAGACTATTTTTGAAGGAACTCACTTTGATACCAATTGATGAGCACACACTTATATTGAGGGGGGGTGAATTAGTATAAGACAATCTTTTACTTATTTAAAACTTAACAACCACAATATCAACAAACACATAAGATCCACACAATTAAGAACACAAGATTTAAGTGGAAACCCTTTCGGGGCAAAAACCACGGAGAAGGACTGCTTGGATCTACTATCCAAATCTAGTTGTAATGAAATAAAAATTCTCTTACAAATCTTTGTAGGCACCAACCCACTAGAGACACCAATCCACACTAATCTTTATAGGTACCAACCCACTGGAGACACCAATCCCCACTACTAAGCACCAACTTAGCAAGAGGTACCAACCTCTAGATGAACAAAGTTTTCACCTTCTAGAATATTACTTCTTCAATGGATGATAATCATTTGAATTGCCTTCATAAAATCTGAATCTAGATGATGCAACACACACATTTTCTTTTACCAATCTGCTTATAGATGATGCAACATTTCGCACAAATGCTCTCCTTCACAAATCTGCTTGCAAATCTTTTACATATATTTCTGCTCAAACTCTGCTCAAATTTTGCTCAAATTCGAATGATATTACATTGCAATACTTGCTTACTTCCTTATCTCTAACTCACCTTCCTTAAATACCACATCGCACCTCTCCTTGAAAGGAGGCGATCTTTCCAAAAGGGTCAGCCTCTTATGAAATTGATAATTATTTTTAAATCCCCCGAGAGGGGTGGCTGCACCAAGAGAGGTGACTTCTCAAGGGGGGTCGGCCTCATAAAAGAAAATCAATCAATAAATATTTAAATTTAACTTGGATTACTTGGAACATGGGCGTCAAAATGATTTTTGTGTATTAATTAAATCATAATTTAAATTATCATGGAGCTTGGCTATGATTCTTCTTTGATATCGTGACATCAATTATTGTGACGTTGATCTTCCCTTTGACATCAATGACAATATTTCTAACAAATAGTAAATTGACCATTAAACGATGGTATTAAAGTATTAATGTAATATTTAATGGTCAATTAGTTGTTAGGAAAGACTTTAGGTATATTCTTTTTATGTTCTTATCCTTCTGCTTTATTAGCTGCTGCTTAGTTGTCGCTCTTACCCTTTCTGGATAAAACATTTGTAAACTCTTATTTAAGGATGCTTTTGCTCCTTAGTTATAAATTGAATATAATTGAATATTATCGAATATCTTGGTAATCATTCTATGTTTTATATTATTTTAATTTACCCACAAGATCCTTTTCAATGTTTTGATACCATGTTAAAATTCCAATCATGATGTATAATTTCCTAATGCTGAAATGACATTGAATTAAACACACAAAACATTGAAATTTAACTGCGGAAACAATGAACACCAGGCATATTTTACATCTTATGATTTGCTTTGCATTCCTTCAAAAGCTTGCAAGGAAACCTCCACATTTAGTCCGTCAGTTGCATGGAAATATTACACTGTTTTGAGTTACAATCTTTCTATCTTGCACCTATCTTTATACTATTTAGCTAAAAATCTAATCTTCCAGAAAAGCATTCTTATCTCTTGAAAAGAAAGCAAACTTATCTCACGCAGGAGATGACTTGGAAGATAAGTCTAAGTCATTAGTGCTTATCAGCACTTTATTAGACTTAATTAATTAAATAAAAGACTTTCGCTTTAATCACTTAAGTGAATTACAAAATAGAAATAACTCGAACTACTTGCACATTCACATTGAACCTGTACAGAAGTTCCGAGCTGAGCTAAAAAATTCAACACATTTCACCTACAGTTCACGAATTGCTTTTTTTGTTTTCCGCATTTAAGGTTAAATCATTCTCTTTCAGGGAAAAGTAGGAGATTCTAAGAAAGTTCTTTTTTTGCCCATGACCTCAAAACACAAATGTCCAAGACAAACTTCATATACACTCACTACAGAAGGTCTATATGTCAAATAAAATTTGTTGCTGTCAAGCTAGGTGTTTATGTGGTTTTTATGCATCCATGCATGCATATGCGGTTTTGCAGTGAAGTTCTTCTGATCTGAGCCTTACTGCCAACAGGCTATGGTGTTGGTATCACTTCATATTCTCCTGCATGATCTTCAGCAGTTCCATGTTTCTTTGAGGGGTTCTTCCCTTGCAGGGCTATTTATGCTTGACTATATCTCATGGCTCAAGATTTAAATACTTTAGGTTAACCCCCTCTTGCTTTGTTCATCTTTATCGTCTGCTTTGAGTTTAGTTACTTTTTATAACCTTTTGTGCTTTGAGTTTAGTTACTTTTTGTAACCTAGGGATTTTTGACCTTAGTACTCTTCATTTATAAATGATTGTACTTCATGAGCATTGTTAACCTATATTGGTTATTCTGGGAGTTTATTATAATTTTTTTGTATCTTTATTTGTTATAACTTTGAGGCAGTTTAAGAGGTACAGGTGCATGCATGACCAGAGCTTTTCTAGAATTCATTTCACAAACAGGTAGTCTGGACATTTGCCTCTTTACAATTTCACGTATCTATCTTATAAATTTTTTGGGTGCACATGCAGGCCCGGAGACAAAAACCAGGAGAGAAATCTATTCTTTCTGTTTCCACGATATTGCAGGTGAGAATTATTTAACATACAATTTGTATTCAATCTTGGTTGCTTGGTTTTGGGATCATGTTAATTATCTTTGGATCGGTTAATTGTTATGAAACATATTCCAGATCATAGTAGCAAAATCGTTCTTGGAAATAAATCGGCAAACCAGAAGATAGAGATTTAAAAAAAAATTGCAATTTAATCGGGAGAAAAATCAGGTAGAGTTAGGGTTTTTGAAAAAAAAAGGGAAAAAATAGGTTAGGGTTAGGGTTTTGAAAAAAAGAAAAAAATCACAGCAGGCAAGATATATCACTAAATATCAGTAATATGCAATTTTTTCATGGTTATTCGGGTAAAAATCGTGATTTATTACAGAGGAATTTCCAAAAAACCGTTTCTTCCAATAATTAAGACAAACTTGCAATTTTGGTAGTGAAAAAAATGTGAAATGGTTTGATTCCCAAGAAATCACAATTTCTCACAATTTTTTCTTGATTTTTGCTACTTTGTTCAAGATAATTCAAAAAAATAGTGGAAAGCTGCCAAACTAGTCATTAATGAAGGTAAAATATTTTGCCCAAAAGATAATAATCTCTTCTGCTTTTACATTCCGTATGTCTTTGGTAGTTGTTTCCTGTTTGTTTGTTTAATCAATAGTTTTAGAAGATCAAGAAGAAACCTCATTAAGGACAGTTAAACTTGTGGTATAAGTCACACTGGTTGTCCAAAAGTGACACAGATTTTTTAAAGATATTTTTCAGTTAATGCCATGTCTATTATGGTCCCAAATCCTTGAAAGCATTAGACAAACTATACACAATCACAGTAATGTTCCTATCTGTGTGTGGTCTACTAAATATTTCTCTCTGTGTGATTCTGCTAGAATGCTGTTTCCGGTGTTTGAACTAACTTAAATTCACTAAAACTTGGGCTTAAAATTGTGAACTGTGTACTCTGATCTGGTGTAATCTGATCTGGTGTAATCTGAATAAAGAAACCAGAGTATGCTAATATGACAGTAACCATTGACAACATCAAGAAGTCAATAACAACCAAATTTTAGTCAAAATCTTCCATTTTCTCTGTCCCACTGAATAAATTTTTCCAATTTTGAAGGGTTAACTTGCTGACCAAGCAGGCTGGAATGACATCAATGTAGGTGTCACCTCACTAATAATTTGTTTATAGGTCAATTGGTAGCCACAGTCAACTATCATAATCTAAATTGGAATCTGTCTAATCTCCAACTCACTTCCCAAGACAGAGGACACAGAAAGAGACAAAAAAGTTCACTAGCTTCATTCCTAGCATCGGCTAGTATATGATTTTGACTTTTATAGCATTGTTGACCATCAAATTTTAAACAACTCCTGCAGTGTTAACCAAGTGTGTGAAGGGAATCTTATTTTGCTTTCACTTCATAATGTGGTGTTTATTTCCTGCTGCAGAGATGAGCATTGACTTTCTACACCTACATTGACCAAGAAGAAGTTAGTAGTTGACTTAGCCCTCCCACATTGATTGAAGGTACAATTGACAATTTCTGTTAATTTTTCAAGGTGATGGCTCCTCGAATATTTTATTGTCACATTATTCGGAGAACTCCCTAGATTGAGAGAAAACATGATAACACATTTTTGTAAAACTTATTTCAGTAGCAGGCCCTGTGCTTATCCTCCATATTTTCATGATGATTCTTAACTCATGGTGCTCTCTCACAATGTTGAACATAAATTATTTGTGGTAAATCGTGATGATAATCATACATGATATTGGGTGTAGAAGAATAACCTTCAGTTAGCTAAATATCTCTCCACTAATAAGTTGGAATAAATTAATTTAGTTATATATTTTTTTGTTTAGGTAGATATATGTAATCCATAATCAGCTATTATATGAATAAGAACAATGCAAAAAACATATTCTTTTCCAAAATGAAAAAACTAAAGTATGCTTATTGTTATGCTTATTACTCCATACTTCTTAATTTTCTACATGAGCAAAAATTACAAATTACAGCGAACAAAATATAAGATTCTTCATCATGTATGTCAGAGACACAACTTTACAAAACTTCGAACAATCTACAATAAAACATGCATCCACATGACAGACAAAAAGAATTTACTTGGTAAAACCCTCTAGGAGTATTCTTTTCTGCTACAGTACTTGAGAGAAATGCAAAGATATCAACAATTACATTTGGGTTTCTCACTCGCAGAAAGTGTTACAATGGACTATTATGTTTTTGACTACTTGTGACTTGGCTGAAAATCAAACAGTGAACTTCGTTGGTTTTAGACTCTGGCTCATGAGCTATGCCATTTGATACCACTCTATAATTGACTGTCATTCCTTGACCCTGTGTGAACAAGGGAAAAAGAAGGATGTCTTGTTTGGGGATGGCACTCACTTAAGAGGCCTCTGTGTTGAACTGTCCCGGACCAACTTTTACTACCTATATCCACATGGAACATGCTTTCCCCTTTTCCCCTTTTTTCTACATGGTCCATTCAGGGTCAAATGTTTCGTCATTGCATTATTAACTTGAGTTTAGTAGTTAAATTTTTTAGTTTCTATTATCAATAGTTATATATTATTAAAGCTTAGTTGAATATCATTATTAATTTAGTGTGCGTACTGTTGTGACCAAATCACACATTGCCCCATTGCAAATGGGGACCCCCTTTTTTTTTGAGCTCCGATGCTTTGCATGAAGTTCTGACGATGCCTTAGGTTCGTTTTCTCTGCCAATCCAACAATAAGTCTTTCTCCTAGAAGGTTTTTGCTTCATAACTGGAGGTCTCATCTGGAAAATGAAGAATCTTGATTGAATTCTATCAAAGTAATGAATAATGAGACCCTTCGTGATGTATGTTTGAGATCCTGAAAGATTGAGTCTGGAGCCTGAAATCCTGAAAATCCTGAAAAAATGGCTAAGTCTGAAATCTGGTGAATCCTCCAAATTCTAGATTTTGCATGTTAAATCCGGTGGATTCGAGACCTATCTCAAACATCCTGAAAGGTATATTGAAAAATATTTAAATATATTTTTCAATATACCTTTACCTCACGAACCCTGAAAAACGCCTAAGTTTCCAGAGGATTCAAAAAGTTGATCCAGTGCGACGGCATATTAAGGTGGCGCAAAATCTTCATAAATCATGCTGCGTTCAAGAGGATTTCAAGAAGAGGATCCCTCGCGCTTGAAGTAATGCGCCCAAGGATAGAGGATAGAAGAGGATTCCGAACCCTCCAACCAATGCGCAAATTGCAAGAAGAGTTCACCCCCTTGAAGTAATGCGCCGATTTCTAGAAGATCTTGCAAGTGTGAAGCAATGCGCCAAAAGAAGAGGAAATCGACACCTTGAAGCAATGCGCCAAAGGTAGCATAGATGATGATTCCGACTTCCCCATCTAATCCGCCAACTTGAAGAGGATTTTTAAGGTGCTATTCATTGCGCAAGTTTCAAGAGGATTGTGATATGCCTTGTTGCCTCATTTGTAAGATATAGAATATAGAAATTAGATTGTAGACAAGTAGGAGTAGAATAGGAGACTCTCGAAATTTTCTGAGAGGACTTGGAATTGTTGTAAATATTTCTCAGGAGTAATGCAAAACATTGGAAGTTTATTTGGTGTTAAGTGTTATTTTGTGAAATAACATGGTTTCCTGTACTTCAATGGAATGGAGAGATGTTTCAAGTAGATTAGCAGTAGATTAGAAGATCTTTGTTGTAATGCATGTTGTATTTGAATATTTGATCAACTCCTAGCTCATGCTTTTAACATTCATCGCTGATGAAGTGTTGTGTAAAGCTAGTCTGAGCTATCATTTGTATAAGTTCGATTATGGATGCTTGTTTGAGCTGCGCCATCCGATGGGTGTTCATATGAACCTTCATGATTTGAAAACCATTCGCAAACCTTAGGAGATTGCACCAACTTCATGTAGTTGTAGGCATCCTTGGCGAAGTGAAGTTAGGTTAATCAGGGAGTTTGTCTATTCAATACATCATCATTGCTTCATTGATCTTAGATTAGTTTTCCTAAACCCTTACCTTTTTACTTTTCTTCATTATTGAAACCTTGTACATATGTCATCCACACTGAAGGAGGAACAAGCTAGTGAATGAAGAAGAATCTGCGTAAGTCCCTTTGTGTTTACCAGCAAAATCATACTTAGTCACTGAGCTGTCTCTTATATAATCATCAGAAAGGAACCTTGGAGTCATCTTGTTTGATCACTTTGTTCAGCATTCGAGAGGCTTTACTCAAGAGGGAGTCAGATACTTTGTATTTCACTCTAATTGTTGACTTGTCGAAAAACAATCATCAACACGTACATATTAACTTTTTTAATTATAAAATTCTTATATTTTATTATACTAGTTTAACTAATCTATTAGAGGGTAAAATTGAATTAAATTTTATAGATGTTGCATGTAATGTAAATACCATGTTTAATGTTTTGTGTTTTAACAGTTGTCGATTTTTAAATGTTTTGTGTTTATGCTAAGTGACTGATCCTGGTACTGGTTTGGGCTTGGGCTGGGCTTCGTGGATTTGGATTCATCTATACAAAAACATATAAAAATTATAAATATATACATATTTACAACCTAATAACAAAAATATACACATTCTTAATATATTTATTTTTTAATGTACAAAAATATTTATAAACCTTATACAATTTTAATAAAATTAATATAATATAACAATAAATTATAAATAAATGTTAAAGACTAAAGTATATATTAATAAATAAATAAACCTCTATGTTACCGGTTCGGCCCTATGGACCTGTCGGTACGGGTCCGATCCGTCTTGGGTCCGGATCTGGGTTCGGTTCTGGCGGGGGTTCGGACAGGGTTCGAAAAACACATTGTGGGTTCGACCCGAATGAAGGTGAACGAATTTCTGAGGAATTTGCTCTTGTTTTTCCGTCGTTGTGACGAATCCGAGGGTTTGGGTAAACGATTTTGATTTATATTGAAGGAATATCTATAGGAATTACGCCCGATCGGAATAACCGACGAGTTCAGAAATTTTCCGACGTGAGACAATTACGCCCGATAGGAATAACCGACGAGTTTAGAAATTTTACGGCGTGAGACCATTCGATAGGAATACCCGACGAGTTCAGAAATTTTCCGGCGTGAAACCATTCGGAATACCCGACGAGTTCAGAAATTTCCCGGCATGAGACCATTCGATAGGAATACCCGATGAGTTCAGAAGTTTTCTGGTGTGAGACGATTTCAGCACTGTAATGCTCACATATAAACGCCTATCCTGCAAAGGATTTTATATTTAGTTTTATATTATTAATACTTCACCTTAATACTAATATTATTAATCTTTATTTATATTATTCTTAATATTTATTATTAATACTTTACATTAATTTATATTATTCTTAATATTTATTATTAATACTTTACATTAATTTATATTATATAAATATAAATATTAGTCTTTAGATATTAATATTAATATATTTTTATTTCTATATATATAAACGATTTATATTTAATATTTATATTTATATTAATATATTTCTATTTATGTATTTTATATTTCTTATATATTAATATATATTATATAATTACATTGATGATTAATATATTAATATATAATTATATTTTTTATTTTTTGTTTATATGTTAATATATTTATATTAATATATTTTTTATTTCTTATTTAATAATTTATATTTAAATATCTACATAATATTTATAATTTATAAGATTTATAAATGTATTATGGATATTAGATACGTTTCATATATATATATATATACACTTAATTACTATTGCAAATATGTATATATTTTTATTTTTATATGTGTTTGTATGGACGAACCCAAAACAAACCCACACCCAAAAAAAAAATTGACCGAACCCGCGAACCGAACCCATGAACCCGAACCCGAACCAGTACCAGAACCGATAACTTAGATAAACTTTACTAATATATTTAATGCACAAAAATTATTTATAAACCTTATACAATAGTAATAAAATTAATATATAATTATAATATAATAATAAAATTATAAATAAAGACTAAAGTTTATATTAATAAATAACTAAATAACTAAATAAAGTTTATTTTTTCCATTGTAATCTCTCCACACATCTGCCATCACCATGGTACATAAACTCACTAAATAAATAATTAACTAAAGAAAGTTTCTACTACGCAGAATCGAAGGCACACTGCAACAGAGCATGAGCCTTGGAAAAATAACCTACATGATCGGGATGAAGCAGCACACAATAAATCGTGCCCAACAGTGTAATGTCCCTTACCTAAAGTGCCCTAGAGAATTCAAATGCCACAATTTAGGTTTAGGGTTTTTGAATTACCATTTAGAATATCTCCAAAACTGCATAATTCTTGGACTTGAGTTCTGCAGTCATAACATAGGAAAACATATACAAAATACAGAAATACAAATATACATCTTTAACTGTTAGGGTTAGACAAAATTACATTGCATTCAGAATTATTAACAATACCAATATAGAGAGATTATATATTCATTACCATGCAGCTAACTCAGTTTGTTTACATAATTCAGTCATAGAAGAGGATGATGCAGGAAGGCATGGCAGGGTGTCTTAAGACAACAATTCTCCCTCCAAACAGTCCCCTCACCATGGTGCAGGGAGGCATGGCAGGGTGTTGTCAGTCAACGGTTCTCCCTCCAAACAGTCCTCTTACCATTCTTCTTTGACTGGTGAACCTTAATTTGTCAATAAACTCTCAACAATGGAGATCAAAGAGGAGAATGCTGCCCTTGGGTGCCCTTAGCCGTTCTCTCCCTCTCATAGGACAGTAGGGTGCCCTACTAGCTGTTCTCCCTATCTGTCAATGTAAAGGGTGCCTTTAGCTATTCTCCCACAGTGCTTATTCCCTCCTTATCCATGTTGATAGATTATTGCAAATATATATATATATATATATATATATATATATATATATATATATATGATAGTGATATGCAACAAGTAAGATTATTAACAGTCAATAATGATCTGACCTGTACATTCAATAAAGATTCTTATTGAACTTCTAGTTCAGTTCAGAATTTGTAATGTATCCCCTTGCTGTCCTTAATAGTCTATATGACTGAACGAATAGTTATAATCCTGCAGATCGAATGTCTGCTGTAATATTTAATGATCGATTGATGATTTATCTCTTTCGATATGTGAACTGCTGTATATCCTCCCCCTTATTCTCTCTTTACACTCTATTTATATCTTAATATATCTATTGAAGAGAGACATCCCTTTGAAAGAGCGATGACTCTTTGAACAAACATAACTCTTTATTATAGATTAATACCCCTTCAAAACTGATCACAGCCTTTTGATTATGATTGTTGCCTTTTATTATATTACAGCCCTTTATAAACTCTAATCGCTGCATAAGACAAATTTGTCTTTTAGTGGACACTTTTGTCCTCATGTGAGGAGCTCACCCTATCTCTTTCTAATCGCACCACATCTTTTTTATTTAGAGTAAGACAAGTTTGTCTTATTAGTGGGACTCTTTTGTCTTTATGTGAGAGGCGTACTTCCTCAAGGTAGTCGGCCAACTTCTTACAATAAACTTGCTGCCATTTCATAACACATAAACAGATTTCTTAAGACCTTCGCACCACTACAAAGAATGCACCATCTTCCTTGCCTTTTGATATTAACTGTTTGTCTTATATGGAGTGCATATCATGTGGGATAGTCGGCCAAGATATGGTTGATTTAAATATATTTATATCTGCCTTATAAAACTTTATATCTCTGCTCTGTTATAATGTCCCTAATTATTTTTAAGAACGGGACATTTCAGTGATGCCTTTAACTGCAGATCGAACTATTTTTATTCCTTAATAAAACCAACCATTATATATTTAAGTGCTTTCCCTTGGCACAGTTAATTCTTTTAATCGATGTCTTGTCTTCTTCATAATTTAATCGGCTGCATTTGTCTTCTATGAATAATACTTGTATAATTTGTAACTTGAGTCGGCTCATAAGGGAGGGGACATGACAAACAGTCTTCCCTTTAGGGTTAGCAATTTGTTTTTACGTATCCAAAAACAATTTAAAAAAAGAAAATCATATTTAAAAAAAACGTTCACTGGCTTCGACGTGGGTTCGCTAGGATTCATCTGGGACAAACTCACAGGCTAAATCATGACTCCTGGACGCACCCCTGCCCGCAGTGGACCAGGATCCGACCCCAGAGTGGATCATACCTGGATCCGGAAGGCAGTGGGGACGAACCGGTACCATAGTGTTTGCAAAAGTGATAATTTCGGTTATAGTTATATATCAATGCCTGGTATTTAAAATCCAATTGTATTTGAATGGCTTGCTTTTTGTTTTAAAAAATGATGTTATAATAGAATGTATTTATTTTGTATTCTTAAACTGTATTTTATTCTATACATTTTATGATACGTATGATTTTTACAATTTTATACCTTTTTTTGAACAGAATTGGACTTTTTACAAATTCCTAGTTTCTGTCTGTTTTTCTTTTCCCATTTATGTCAAAGCTTTGGACCTGATAACTATGTCTTGGCATTGAATTCTCTATTGTTGGTCTATATGTCATAAGAACAGAAATACATGAACTATACATATTTGTCATATAAGTTTTTTACATGATACAATGGTTGCAGGATAGCCTAAAATGGATACCATGTATTGAGTTAGATGTAAACAAAAGAAATTCTGGGCATCAAATTCCATATTGTTAGCTTACATTCATTGCAGAAGAACTTTATCAATGATACATATTTTGAACCAAAATTTAGATTTGGGATTAAAGCGGCCTTTCTGAGTGTCATTTCTTGTCCTCTTGGTGGGAGTCTTAAGAAATTCATTTCTTGAATTATTGTTGAATGTTGATGATGAGGCAACTAAAGTAGGATAAGATAACGTAATGAAGTATTATATTGTCAGTTTCTGCAGCTCATTTTTTGGCTACATTTCTATATGTCAGAGCCTATATATGCCAGTTAATAGGCTGTGTGGCTGTGGGTAGTATTTTTTTCATAAAATTGCATTGGGCTATAATTGTAAATTTGTAACACATTGATGCCAGTGACACTCTTGTTCCATTTTAATACAATCTCCTACTTCGCAGTTTGAAATTACATGAATGGTATGATATTTTCTTAGATCCTTAGCAGCTTTCTTTGAACAATTGTATGCAGGCAGCACGTGCAAATTACCTTCTTGCAGTCCCAGCATTTCTGTATGCTATTAATAATTATCTGAAGTTCATCATGCAAGTGAGTGTTGTCAAAACCTTATGTTCTTGGATATTATTTAGCACATACAGATAATATAATTGCATTCTCTTTCTTTCTTAAGCATTAAAATTTCCAGTTGGATTTTAACTAATTGCAAGTTGCAGCATATTTATAGTCTATATTAATTTCTCTATTTTTTTTAGTATTTTCAGCTGTTTCTCCTGCATTTTGTGGTTTCATCTGATGTTAGTGCAATCCTTTCTTCTCAGTATCTATATTCTAGGAATATTTCATATGAGCCATATGTTAACTTGAGCTATTGTTTTGTACCATAATTTAGTTTTGTCAATTTCTTGGTTACGATTCCAAACAATTGCATTATTTGCTTGTGAAGCTAAATGTCTTTCAAAATCGTAAGCCTTGAATTGTAGTGAAGGGCTTTCTAGTTCTCAAACCTTGAATTTGATATTTTCTGTTCGAACTGATTGATGATTTTGCATTAAGTGTTTTCTAGATACAATTATATAATTTTCTAGGGTTTTTTTGCTTTTATTCTTCACACAAATGAGTCTCCAAGAATCTCTCAGGGTTAGGGAATTGTGTATTTAATTCAAAATTAAGTTCCTACATTATTCAAATTACCACTGTTACAGTGTATGTCTTTTGCAGCCAGAAATAGTTCTGTTCTTCCCTTGTTAATGGAAAATCAAAATTAACAAATGACAATTGCAAGGACAGTTTTTATGTCTTGACTTGGAACTTGTCGTGATGATCTCATTTCTGCAGCTTTATTTCAATCCAGCAACAGTGAAGATGCTTAGTAACTCAAAGGTAAATCAATTTTATTCAAGTTTTACTGATTGGAGTTATCCAAATTTGTATATGATTTGTTAGAAAGCCGTTTATGCCACGTTTATCTTATTTATGTATGAAAGGAGATTCGGTATCCTAGGTGACCAAATTACAGTTCAAAACTTCAAATCATTTACATTTAAGATGTAAAAAAAATGCTTCCTTTTTTAATGCATTATGTGGCTGTTCTGGTTTCTGCAGGTTCTTGTTATTGCATTGCTGTTAAAAGTTGTCATGCGGCGAAGATTTTCAATAATGCAGGTGAGTGTTGCCATATTTTTTCTTACCTTTCTGAATGTATTGTCTTAAATGTTTGAGATTATTTTGTTTGTTCTATCATCATTACTGATTGCTGGGTTCAGCAATTAGTTGCCACTGCTTGTTAAGAAAAGTGGATATGTCCACTGTACAGATCAAAGTATCAAGGAATTTAGCCTATTTTTTGTCTCTGCTTGTGAAAAGAATTATTTAATGGCTTCCATAGGTTCTTGGAGCGATTTGTGTTTCCATGGAGAGTGGTTAATTTCAGATAGACAGGGAACTTGTTGATAACAAGATGTTGAGTTTGATTATGGATTTGAGCTTTGATTTCAATGTAATTTTAATGATAATTTTTGTTTCTTTGTGACAGTGGGAGGCACTGGCTCTTTTACTTATTGGGATCACTGTGAATCAACTTCGTTCACTGCCTGAGGGTACCACCGCACTAGGGCTTCCTGTTGCAGCTGGTGCATATATCTATACATTAATTTTTGTAAGTTGTTGGCATCTTTGTATTCCCTGTTCACTCCCACTTGCATTCTCTAAGCAATCTTTCGAAGTAGAAGTTTACGTATTGGATAAACATTTTTCTTTACAGTTTGTTGGGATGTATTTAAAATAATGTCCTTAAGTAAGCTGTGAATATTTATTAGGAAATATTGGCATGTAAGTATGAGCATTTTCTTTTTTTATTTTAGTGAAACTTATCAAGCTAGTCTCTAACATTTTAGCTTATCCCATATATCTTTCTCTCTGGTTTGTTATTTAACCATTCCTTTCTATCAATAGTGATTTTGTATGAGTTCTTTCCACTAGGATTAAAAAATGTTTATAATATAATTTTCCCTTTCCAACTATGATAAAAAGTATCATGATTATTCGGAATTTAGAAAAATCCAAAATAATGAAGTTGAATTTCTTTGCACGCCAATATTCTTATGTGACATTATTTTATGTAACTGCCTTTCAGCTTGCATAAACACATCTACAAGATTATTATTTTGTTACAACTAATTTCTTCTGATAACATCCTTATCTATTTGGTAATACTGCAGGTAACAGTCCCTTCTTTGGCTTCAGTTTTTAATGAATATGCTCTAAAGAGCCAATTTGAGACGAGCATCTACCTTCAGGTGAGTCATTTCTAGTGATTTTACACCCTGAATGGATATTTAGGACATTGCCACTTTTGAATTTGTGGTGAATGTTTGATCTTAATCTCCAGCATCCTTCTAAGAAGTAAACATATTTTAGCCAAGTACTTTTGTGATTCATCATCGAAAGAAATACTAGCTTTGGTATGCCACTTGATTATGGGATTATTGTCTGTCACCATGCTATTATTTTCTAAGAAGTCCATACAAAATTTGGATATGGTCAGCATGGGTGAACAAGGAGTCTTGAAGATTCCATGTTCACATCTGAGTTGCCAATTATGACCTTGCGGTTGATATTGTTGATTAAGAAACTTGGAGATTATTTGTTGAAAGATTATGATTGAATTATAATCATTAATTTTTTTTTAGTTATATGGGATAGGTCAACTTCGGAAAGATAATCTCAACTTCATTAGCAAATATAGTTATCAAACATTTAAAAATTGGCAAGATGAAGTTAGATTACGATTTTGATATGTAGCTGGAATTCTAGATTTGTCTTTACATTGGGAAGTTATACTTTTAGAATAGTTTATTTTCAAATTCTTTTGGTTCAGTTTTGAGAGGCGGCTCTGAGCACAGTCAGCTTTTGATTTGCAGAACTTGTTTTTATATGGCTATGGCGCTTTCTTCAATTTTCTTGCCATTCTTATAATGACCATATACAAAGGTATGCAGTCCTTGCCTTGCTTGTCTGTTAAAATGTTCTTTTTTCATTTCAATATACATGTGCATATATGTGCATTCTCAGATGTAATACCATCTTACATGGTGATTACTTTGGAAATCAAAGTATGATATTATAAATCAGTGTTCAAGTGCAACTCTATTCAATACACACATTGGCTACCGTTTTAATTTTTAGTCAGCAAAATTCCAAATTTTAATAGGCATTTGTATTTATACATATTTACACAATTTCTTGTTTAATGTTTACATTATTTTTTAGAATGTGGAAAATGTTATGTTAATAGTATGATTATTCAGCACCTAAGTTGTCAGTTCAGATTTGGTCCAGCTGAGCAAGACTGTACTTTATGTCTATATCTATATCTATTTATATATAAAAATAAGTAAATAACCATACTTTGAAAAAATATACAAAATATAACACAGAACACAGCATGTAATTGATGTTTCGATGTTAAATGTTAAAGATAAATCAAAATGATGTATATTAGTGCAACTGTACTTGGAAAATAATTACAATTCATGATATTGCTCTTCAGAGCATCAACATCATCAGCTGGACCATTAGAACCACAAACAGTGCCAGTGCCGCTCTCCAGTATCTCCACTGTGCAAGTCCTGTGTAGCAGCCTTGTGCCCCTCATCCTCGATTGAGAACAAGGAATGGGTTTTGCTTTTGTTTTGCGTGTTGTTACTTGTTAGTGACTTAGGAGTCATTTTTTAGGGTTAGTTTCGGTTAGATTAGGTTTATTTGAATTTTTTTATTTAAAGAAGTGCTTTAAATTTTTGTTTTCTTTTTTTTTCTGCATGTTTTGCTGGGTTTGCCTAGGTATGGCCTGGGACATGATCCTCAGTGAACCAAGGCCATACTTGGACCAGGGTCCATACCTGGTACAAACCTGGTTCAGGTACAGCCTGATTGACTAAAAATCTGGTAACACAGTTCAGCACTCAGATGTAACTGTGGTGGACCCAGAGGCGCCAGGCCATACCTGGGCGGATCCAGACTGTTCTCAGATCAGGATCCATACCCAGTATGAACCTGGTCTGGGTATGGCTTGGGCTCACCAAGAACCCAGGAATGCAATTCAGCACCTTAGGAGTCATACAATTACCACCTATAGCCAGAAAGTTTGCATATGTACAATAGGGTGAGCTGTATTGTAGGAGCATCTGTAACTTGATGGTGGAGCTGATAGGAACTATGGTTTTCGATTGTTGGCTTTTTGGAACTTAATGTGATAGAAAGTAATTAGTAATTAATCTTAAGTCTGAGTTATATAAAAATTTGATAAGCACTAGCTGTGGCTTCATTGTTACTACCTGTGTATGGGTTTGTTCTATTGGGGACATCTGTGTCTTCTTGAAATATGTGGATGATCTGAATAGGCATATATATATCTGTTAGTGGAAGACCAGTATCATCTTCAAGGTAAGCACTAGTGAATGGTAATCACCCATTGCCATTATCCAGAAGGAGACGGTACAGATTCACATTGGTGTAGACTATTTGACCTCTGTTACAATTAAGGATCCATTTCCTATCCCATTTTTACTAACTTCATTTACGTTGAAGTGATGTGACATGAAATTTACTCCGACACCGAGTTTTCCTGTTACAGCCAGATTATCATTGAGGATGCATTTCCTTTATAAAGACAATCAGGAGTATTGGGAAGGCAGTTTTGGGATTGAAATCTCACTCCTTGACCAATTAAAGATTGTTCCATGGGGGTTAATCTTATATCTTTGTAACTTATTAGCTGATCTTGAATCTATAACTTAAAGAATCTGAAATATAAAATTGAAATCACTCACTATTGACTGGTGCCTTAAATCCACTTAAAGAGATGTTGCTGTAGCAAATATTATTTGAATTATAGAAGATGGACAAAGAAATGAATGCCATGAACTTTTTAGAGGAGACTCATCAGGAGATCATCACAACTTTAATCATTGAACAAAATAAAAGGAGGATATTTGATAAGGCAATATAATTGACAACTAACAAATAAGTATCATATTCTTGCATAGTCTGCATGAAATAGCCTTGCAAGAAATTAATGCATAATTTAAAAGAGACCATAATACTGATGTAACCAGTTGCAGTTCTACTGAGGCAGAAATGTTTCTGTAACTCAATAATTTGCGATTGGATTCTTCTCAATATTATAAAATCAGAAGTGGAGGAAGTTACATCTGTCCAGTTAATTATAATTTCTCAATATTTTGAAACACTAAATGGAACTAGGATCAAGATCTTAAAAATTTCTGGTGTCAAGGGATAATTGCTCTATTGCAGAAGCTGAAACACAGGCATATGGATGGTGACTTGTCAATGGACAAGCATGAGACAGAGACACAAAAGGGAAATACAAGCAACAGGAAAAACAAGAATAAGTAAGTTGCTGGTTAAAAGGAACTTGAAAAGTTCTTTGAGATTTGCATGTAGATGCAGCAGCTGGTGCTTAGATGGGAGTTCCTGTAAACTTGCATGTATAGTCAAAATGCCTTTTCCACGTGTCCTGCTGCTCAAGCTGTGGATTGCCATGTATTGATAATTATTTGTTCATTTGATGTGAGCATGAAAATGCTTAATAAGAGGCAAACACATGAATTTTCTTTTAGACTCTCTTCAAGTCTCTTGTAATTACTTTTTTTTTTGTTTTTGCATATTCAATAAATCAATTTAAAAGTTAAAAGTGATTCAACAAATGAATTATAACAGAAATCAAACACATAATGATCACCAAGATATTCGATAATGAAATAAAAAGCATACGCTTTCTTATCTAGGTTACAACAAACTAAAAATAGACGAAGCTAAAAATAGCAGCTTAGCTAAAAATAGCAACTAAGCTAAAAATAGCGAAAATTAATTAAAGCATAAAATCTAACCTAAGACTAACCTATTTTAAGTCGTTAAAACTTAAAACGACTTTATTACAAAAGTAAGTATCAAATATCTCTAATACCCCCTCATAAGACCTATTGCACTAAAACAAAACAAACTAACATAAGCAAACTAAAAACACTCAGAATCATAAATTCTCCAAAAGCTTTTCTCTGAAAGTAGTTCTTCAGCCAGGTAGACCTCCATCAAGCTGCCTTGTAACCCTCGTAATAGCTCCCAAGTTGAATCCCGAGTTCCCGTATTACCACCTCCCCGAACTCCCAAGTCACGAATCCCCTGAACCATTGGACAACAATCCATGCTGAGCTACACTCACAGAGCTTCATCATGTTGTCTCATGACTCTCGTAAGGGTATGACTCCCTAGATCCACATACTCCCAAACTAACTGGGCAACTATCAATACTGAGCTTCAACTACACTGGATTCCTTCCTGTCTTCAAAGAATCGGGCTTCTTTAGAATGCATAAAAAGCAACTTCTCCACCTTTGCATAGTAATCTTTCCAGACTCTCCTCACAATCTGGTGGTGTTGTGACCAAATCACACATCGCCCCATTGCAAATGGGGACCCCCTTTTTTTTGAATTCCAGTGCTTTGCTAAGTCCAGGATGATGTCCCTTGCATGATGAAGTCAGTGGTGTTTGAGTCTTAGAGCCCCTTGATGACCTGATCCTGATGTTTGAGATCCTGAAAATGACTAAGTCTGGTATCCAGATCCTGAAGATCCTGAAAATTGGCTAAGTCTGAAATCTGGTGGATCCTCAAAAATCTAGAATCTGCATGTTAAATCTGGTGGATCTGAGACCTATCTCAACTTATACTTAAATATATTTTTCAATATACCTTACCTTGGCGACTTGCATTTTTGGGCGCGAATTTCCTCTAGTACTTGGGCGCATTTTCCCACCTCTGCCAACTCACATCAGCGCCTAGAGGAGATCAACTTCCAAACACTCTAGAGGATGGCGCCTTGACTAGAATTGACATAAGGAGCCTTCAACATCAAAAAGGTTTGACAAAGGAATGATTTAAAGCTTAGGCGCCCCGTTCCATGTCCAAATGATCACTCAAATTGCGCCTTCAGTTGAAGTGTGATGTTTAGGTGCCCATTCCTTGTTGCTCCTCTTTACTTTGGTGCCTTGATGTAGGATGGAGTTCAGATCAATGATAGATAGCGCCTAAGGTTCAAGTAGTCTCACAAGGATGCAATCAAGTGCTGAAGAGCCTTAAAGACATCAACAATGAGTAAATTCAAGTCTAGGCGCCACTATCTCCACTTTGGCGCCTTAGCATGAAGAGATGTTCAAACTAACCCAAAGTTGCGCCTTAGTATGAAAGAGCATGATATGTTTAAGCTAACTCCTATCATGATGTTTGAGATCCTGAAAATGACTAAGTCTGGTAGCCTGAAATCTTGAAACACTGAAAATTGGCTGAGTCTGAAATCTGGTGGATCCTCCAAATTCTATAATCTGCATGTTAAATCCAGTGGATCTGAGACCTATCTCAAACATCCTGAAAGGTATATTGAAAAATATTTAAAATATAATCTCTAAACTTATACTTAAATATATTTTTCAATATACCTTATGCTCTGGGACTACTATTTCTAGGCGCAAATTTGCTCTGAAAGACCTAAGGCGCGTTTTCTCACTTGCAGACACTCAAAAAGTGCGCCTTAGGTTGACTTAGATGTGCGCCTTGATGGGAGGAGAGGTCCAAGTCAATTGTGGATGGCGCCTAAAGAGATATTTCCTTCCTTAAGATTCAAGGATTGATCTAAGTCCACAAAACCTACATTTCAAGTTGGGCGCCAATTTCACACTCAAAGGATCACCAACTTGCGCTTTGACCTTTTGGTGCCTTCATCTATATTTGCGCCTAGACAAAGATACGTTACCTCCAGTAAGGGCGCCCTATATTAAAATGTCCAAAATAGACAAGTTTTAACAAAAGATGTTTGGGCGCATTTCTTGTTGTTACAACCTTGCATTGGCGCCTAGGTGAGGGAGTCATCCTAAGGCCCACACAATTGTTTGAGGCCTAAAAATGACAAGGATAAAACTCAAAAGTTAGGCGCCCATTTCTACCTCTGCCACCTCAATAGGCGCCCTAGGGAATATCAATCAAATTCATGCCTAAAAGTGGGCGCTCTGAGAAGGGAGATCATTTTATGTTATTTTAAGTGTTTAAAATCACCTAAGGTGTCAAGTATGAAGCCACTTAAGTGTTAGGCGCCCTTTGCCTCCTCTTGAAACCTATATTGGCGCCTAAGGAAGAAATTGCATTTAAAGGCACCTTTTGGATGAACCTTATAGAGGTCTTCTTTAAAAGCATTACAATTGCTAGAAATCATTTAAATTGATGTTAGGCGTTTTTTGCTCCTCTTTTCACATGTATAAGTGCCTAGAGCTTGAAGAAGGATTATTGCATGTTTAGGGTGTTTCTTTTGTTATGAAGTGATTGATATACTGTTTATCTTGTCTTGTAGGATCATCAATCAGGGCTAAGGAGTTATACAAGGAGTCACCTTCAAGTGAGAAGTCCGGAGTTACCTTCATCCAAGGAGTGAAGTCAAGAAATTGTTATTGCAAGAAGAAGCATCATGCTAGCCACCTTTGAAGATCACTTCAAGATCATCATCAAGTTGAGAAGAGTGTTGGTGAAGCCAAGGAATCATCTAAAGGATAAGCATCTGAGTCATCTTCAAGTTGCAGAGGGAACACCACTCTAAAGGATCAAGTTCAAGTCGCCTACATCCATGACATCATGTTAGATCACATCAAATTCAAGTGTACTTCATCAAGGATAATCATGTTCGAAACATTCATCCATCCGAGCTTCAAGTCAAGTTCTCCCAATCTTCAAGATTCATCAAGCTTCAAAGTCTCTTTGAGAGGTTATCTACTCCACATCCAAAGAAGGTGTTATCATCTACACTCCAAAGGGCTACTTCAAGGTCAACATGCCAAGTGCACTACTTCATCTTCATCCTATCATCAAGCAAGGCACTTCATCCATTTAACTTCAAGTTCCATTCAACCTTAAACTCCAAGAGAGATCTCTACTTCATGTCATCATCATGTACTCTTACGTGAAGGAAGCATCATCATCATCTCCTACTACTCTATATGAAGAAACATCAAAGAAGATCATCATGTACCTTGCAAAAGGAAGAAATACAATGTTAATCAAGTGAAGCAACAAGTATCATACATTCAGTCTACAAGAAGAATGAACAAGGCAAGATCTACAAGATGTATTTCCAAACATACAAGTTCAAGCAATCACATTGAATACATCACACAAAGATGATACAATTTTCAAAGTATGCTGAGGTGGCATCTATGTGGCGAGTACACATCATTTTAAATGCATTAAATGTATCATTTAATAAAAGAAGTCAAAGGGATTCCTATGTGGAAGATATTTTAAATGATTTCGCCTTATCTTATCACATTGGAAAACGTGCCTTCATTGCCTCTCTCTTTTATGCTAAAAATAGCAAATTGTTGTAACTACCTATGAGGTGGAATGATCTGAGCCCTTGGCTATTGAATTAATCTTAGCCATTCATTGTAATCTGGAGCACTATATAAAGGCCTTATTGCCTCATTTGTAATTCAGTAGATCATTAATAGTAGTAGAGAGTAGATTTTAGGAGTAGAATAGGAGACTCTCAAAATTCTCTGAGAGGACTTGAAATTGTTGTAAATATTTCTCAAGGTTAATGCAAAAGACATTGGAAGTTTATTTGGTGTTCGAGTGTTGTCTTGTGGAATTACATAGTTTCCTGAATCTTGATGGAATTAAGAGATGTTTCAAGTAGATTAGAAATAGATTAGAAGTTCTTTGATGTAATGTATGTTGTATTGAATATTTGATCAACTCCTAGCTCATGCTTTTAACATTCATCGTTGGTGAAGTGTTGTGTAAAGCTAGTCTGAGCTATCATTTGCTTAAGTTCGGTTATGGATGCTTGTTTGAGCTGCGCCGTTCAATGGGTGCTCATATGAACCATCATGATTTGAAAACCATTCGCGTAACCTTAGGAGATTGCACCAACTTCATGTAGTTGTAGGCATCCTTGGTGAAGTGAAGTTAGGTTTACTTGGGAGTTTGTCTATTCATACAATCCTCATTGCTTCATTGACCTTAGATTAGCTTTCTGAACCCTTAACCCTTTTCATTTTCTTTCTCATTGAGACCTTGCATATAAATCATCCACATTGAAGGAGAGATAAGTTAAACAAATGAAAGAAGAAGAATTGCATAAGTCCCTTTGTGTTTAACGGCAAAATCATACTTAGTCACTGAGCTATCTCTTACAAAATCATCAGAAAGGAACCTTGGAGTCATCTTGTTTGATCACTTCGTTCAACATTCGAGAGGCTTTGCTCAAGAGGGAGTCAGATACTTTGTATTTCACTCTAATTGTTGATTTGTCCAAAAACAAACATCAACAGGTGGCCTACCCAAATCAAAAGTCTTGAACTTGATTTTCTCAATACTAAGTTCCTCAAATGTAAGATACTGTACAGATTGATGTTGCACAAGTCTCTCATCTTCTTCCTCCAAACCCTCCAATATATGTACATCATCTATGTGAATGATGATGAAGATGTTGGTCTGGATGAACAATGATTGTATTATTTTAATATTAAACAATGAATATCTATCATGACATTCGAGCTTGACAAATTGATGTTGACATAGTATACTGTTTTTCAAATTTGTAATATTTATGGTAGTTTTGTTTAGCATATACATGATATGTGGTATTCTGAACTTAATTCCTGTTTTTAGGCTGCAAATATGTATATGTTATGATTTTTATATTTTTTTGTCTGGACGTACCTAGAACATACCCAACCCCATTTTTTTTGCCATGCCAGCGTACTGTACCCACGTACCCATATCTATACCTAATTCTGATACAACAACATAGGTATCAATGCACTCTGCAAAGCACAACTCTTTTTTCCAGTAGATTATATTGCATATTTTTGACAAGATGAATATAGAGGTCATTAAAGTGTTATTAGACAATTGGTCCATCTATAGCAAGAAGGGATCAGACATAAGGGTGTTGGAGTATTGCACGAGCTTGTATGTCAAGTCAAGTTCTCAATGGATCCAAGATGTGTTCCTTTATGGTGATCTATGGCAAGCTGTTGGGACACAATGTATGTTGTGTTGCATTGAAGATAGACTATGACATTATTAGAGTTTTTGTTTACATGGAAACACTGAAGGATATTGGTGCTGTTAAATATTCTTACTGAACCATGTGGAATATTACTGGGGATTAAGATTTTGTATGAGTATCCACCTTTTATTTGGATGATAATAGCTTCTAAAGATTTGAAGGCCAAATTAATATGTTCACCCATTTTATTTTTACCTGAATGGGAACAATGTATTTTATGTGCACATAGATGCTTTGAATTATTTCACAGGATGAATGCTAAATGAGTAAGCCACACTCAAGCTGGATCATCCTTTTTACTTCAGAACTTTACAGTTGCTGACAGTGGAGGTGACCCACATTTGTATTGAGCACTAGGCATAGTGCATATAGTACAATCTTGAGTCCTCATTGGCAAATCTCTGTCTTTCATGTTTACGATCAGGATTTTCTATATGTAGTGAGTAATTCATGGCCAAGTAAGTTGGTTATTTTTGCTACTAGAGTCCACTTTTATGATTATTGTTAGCTAAGGAAACATCATGTAGTGGTAGATACCATGTTCAAGAATCATGCATGGAGAACCACATAATCGAATCCCAGATAATTTTGCTGATGTTTAATTATTCAACATAACAATCTAGCTGTGTTGGTATGAGAATATTAGGAAAATAATTTCTTGTCTACAAGAAGTTTTCTTGAGGATATGATCCCATCAAAGAGAAAGAAGATATTCAAGGCATGGAAACATTCCAATTCATTAATAGGCTATTGTACAAAGTGGGTCTGGACCAGAACCTGTGAAGAAGCTGGTTGTTCCATTTCAGGGTTTTTAGTTCATTTTTGAAGTCTTGCAACCTATGTTCCCCCAAGAATCGGGGACGGGGACGGGGGGATGAGTTTCGGGGACGGCGATTTTTTTTGGCCATTTTTTAGGGGACGGCAGGGGACAGCTACTAAAAAAATAGAAGGAAATTTCAAATATTTAGATAACATTGATAAGGCATTCATTCTAGACATTATAGAACATTAAAACATGTATACATAACCATAACATTACACTTGAACTTAGTTTTCAACTTGTCAATGACAATCTGCATATATATTATATCAAAATGCTCAAAGGCTGCAAGTTTCAAGTTTCAACAACAAAATGTTTCAACAACAAAATGACAAAAACATAGAGTATATGGCTGTCCCTAATCAGCCTCTCCTAATACTGCATCAAAATCAGAATCTGAATCCGAATCACTGCCACCATACTAGACCCTCATCCAATGGAACCCCAACCAATCCCTCCTGTGCCTCCTCATCAATTTGCATAACATCCTCTGGATCAACATCCCAACGTGCAGCTGGAGTCTAACGATACTCAGGTCTCTGTCGATCCTGTAGCCGCAAGGCACTATGCACTGCCACCAACTTCTCTGATCGTCTAGAGGTAAGTTTGTTCCTCTTCACTGACTGAATGAAGCTATATGTGGACCAATTCCTCTCTGCAGCAGAGGAACTGGCAATCTGTCCAAGCAGGCGAGTGGCAAGTGTCCTCAATTTTGGTGCATCCATGCCATGCCACATCCACCATCCAATAGGGTCAGTTTGAGCTAATGTAGCTCTATCCATCTTCACCTCTTTTTTTGCTGAAGTTTGGACCACGTAGATTGACAAAGGCCATCCATTGTGAGCGAAATAGAGAAGCCTCCTCGGTATACATTTTTTCAAGGGCCCTCATGAACCCTTGTTTCACCTCATCATCATGAGATGGAGGCAGTCTTCGAGGTCTAGAAACATACCATTTGGGATTTAGAGCATATGCTGCCATATGAAGTGGGGTGTTCATAGTGTCCCACCTCCGCATCACAATGGGCCTAAGATGCTCCTCATAAAATCCCAAAGTAGGATCCTTGCTCTGAATGGCTTGCTTCATTTTCCCAAGCATGCTATCAAATGTCTCATAAATCTCTCCAAGACTAGGAGAGTCTGTGTCAGCATATCTTATGACATCCACAACAGGTGCAATGAAGGAGCAAACATAGCTGCAAGTGAACACAAGTTACAAAAATCAGCAATTTAAGAACAAAAATTAAATTTTTAATAAAATGATAATATCATAATATAAATAAAAAGAAAATCTGCAATTTCAAATTTCAATTTCATACCTTATTGTAGACCACCAATCATTGTCAAGGATCTTTTGCCTCACTTTTTCCTTCAGCTGAATTTGACTCTGGCCATCTATTCCATTTTGCATTAACCACCAATAATTGTAGAGGCTCCTTCACCTCAACCATCCTGTCTAACAAAATGAAATAGCTGGCATATCTAGTTTCCACAGGCTTGAGGAATTCCTTATTCGAAAAAGTCCTGAAAAATGCAAGTGAGGTTTGATGGTTGCAAATGAACATCTGTATATCTCTAGCTTCTGCCATCACTTCCTTCACCCAAGCAATCTTCCCAATGTCTTTCAATGCGTTGTTCAATGCATGAACACAACATGGGGTCCAGAAAATGTGCTTATAAGCACCCTCCACCATCAAACCAGCTGACTTACATACACGGGCAGAATCTGTTACCACTTGGACAACATTAGATGCCCCAACCTCTTCAATGGCATCCTTCAAAATTTGAAATTGGAAGTGAGCATCCTTCCTCCTCCCTATACAATCAATAGCTCTAAGAAAATAAGAGCTAGCTGGACATGTGACAATGATATTGATGAGTGGCCGACGTTTGATATCGGTCCACATCCTTGACAATAGAGCAACCATCCCTAATCCAAGTTTGCTTGATGTCCTCCATCAAGATACTTGTTGATGATTGTTTTTAGACAAGTCAACAATTAGAGTGAAATACAGAGTATCTGACTCCCTCTTGAGCAAAGCCTCTCGAATGCTGAACGAGGTGATCAAACAAGATGACTCCAAGGTTCCTTTTGAAGATTTTGGTTAGAGACAGCTCAGCGACTAAGTATGATTTTGCTGTTAAACACAAAGGGACTTACGCAGACTTCTCTTCATTCATGTTTAGCTTGTTCCTCCTTTCAGTGTGGATGATATGTATATACAAGGTTGCAATGATAAAGAAATGGAAAAAAGATAAAGGTTTAGGAATCTAACCTAAGATCAATGAAGCAATGATGAGGTATTAAACAGACAAACTCTTGATTTAACCTAACTCCACTTCGCCAAGGATGCCTACAACTACATGAAGTTGGTGCAATCTCCTAAGGGTACGCGAAAGGTTTTCAAATCATGAAGGTTCATATGAGCACCCATTAAACGGCGTAGCTCAAACAATCATCCATAATCGAACTTATACAAATTATAGCTCAGACTAGCTTTACACAACACTTCATCAGCGATGAATGTTAAAAGCATGAGCTAGGAGTTGATCATATATTCAGATACAACATACATTACAACAATGAGCTCTAATCTACTTTACTTCTACTTGAAACATCTCTCCATTTCATTAAGTACAAGAAACCATGCAATTCCACAAGATAACATTGAACACCAAACAAATAGCTCCAATGTCTTTGCATTAACCTTGAGAAATATTTACAACAGCTTCAAATCCTCTCAGAGAATTTTGAGAGTCTCCTATTCTACTCCTAAAATCTACTCTCTATATCTTACAAATAATCTACTGAATTACAAATGAGGCAACAAGGCCTTTATATAGTGCTCCAGATTACAATGAATGGCTTAGATCAATTTGATAGCCAAGGGTCTAGATCATGCCACCTCAGAGGTAGTTACAACAACTTGCTATTTTTAGCAAAAAAAAGAGAGGCAATGAAGGCACATTTTCCAATGTGATAAGGTAAGG
Organism: Cunninghamia lanceolata; assembly: GCA_027924645.1. Lineage (NCBI taxonomy): Eukaryota > Viridiplantae > Streptophyta > Pinopsida > Cupressales > Cupressaceae > Cunninghamia > Cunninghamia lanceolata. Next base: position 5,307,430 of record BSBN01000158.1, on the reverse strand, counting down.
CGAAAGCATTTAAAATATTCCTCCACATAGGAATCGCTTTGACTTCTTTTATTCAATGATACATTGAATGCATTAAATAATGCGGCTAATCAAAATTGAATGATGTGTACTCGCCACATAGATGCCAACTCAGCATACTTTGAAAATTGTATCATCTTGGTGTGATGTATTCAATGTGATTGCTTGAACTTGTATGTTTAGGAATACATCTTGTAGATCTTGCCTTATTCATTCTTCTTGTAGACTGGATGTATGATACTTGTTGCTTCACTTGATTAACTTTGCAATGTTTCTTCTTCTTGCAGGATACATGATGATGATAATCTCCTTTGATGATGCATCCTCTTGAAGAGAGTAGAGAATAGATGATGACACTTGATGCTTCCTTGATGTAAGAGTAGGAGACTCTCTTTGGACTTGAAGTTGTAAAGTCTTGAAGTTTAGATGGATGAATGCCTTTGGAAGTTTCAATGAAGTGTTCCAACTCGATGATGTAGAAGATTTGAGGTATAATCCTTTAGAGTAGTGTTCCCTCCGCAAGGTGAAAGTGATTCAAACACTTGCTCTTGATGATCATGATGTAGTTGATGAAATGATTCCTTGAAGATGATCTTGAAGCTCGAAGGAACTTGAAGTAGATTGGATGTCTTAGAAAGTCTTGATGTAGATGATGTCCTTCGGATGGATGTCTTCTAGACAATCTTAACTTGATGCCACTTGATGAAGAATTTCAACACAAGGATGATGAAGGATACCCTTGAAACAGCTACATGATGCCTTGCTCTTTTCTCATTCCTTGCTTGTCAAAGGTTCTTATCACTTGATCTTTAGATGATTCCTCCTTTTTTCTGCAACACAAGTAAAGAAACAGCATCAATCCCCTTTCGATAACACATAATACATAAGAATCATTACAAGCATTTCTAATCTAAGCACATGAGTTAAGGACTTTGATGTCTAACTTGAATGATATGAAAACTTTACTAAGATGGCGTGCTGGTTGAGATAAGTGAATTCCTCCTAGATTCCTCCTTGATAAGCCTCTAAAGTTTGCCTTCAACACTTGACTTTACTTCCCTTCATAAGGTAGCGCTTTAGACAAAGGTTTTAGTTTCTCCTAGAATTGATGCACTAGATAAGTCGCATTGGATAAGGATTTCGAAATCCTCTTGATTGTCTTCTTGTCTGGCGCACCGGTTGAGGGGTTTGGAATCCTCTGGAATTTTGCCTATTCTTCTCACTTACTTTCCATCAAGCGCATTAGATTTTGATGTTGATCCTCCTTGAATTGGTCGCATTGGTTGAGGAATTAAGAATCCTCTTGATTTTCGCATTGGTTAAGGAGTTTGAAATCTTCATCTTATCTTCCCTCTTTGGCTCATTAGATAAGAGCTTTGATTACTTCTTGTTTTTAACTTTAAAATGAACTTCTTTCCTCTGTCGCGTTGGATGAGGGTTGTGAATTCTTCTTGTTTGGCCTCAAAAATCTTAAACTAAACCACCCTCCACTAGTGGCGCATTAGTTCAAAAGTTTGATTTCCTCTGAAATTTTCCTTTCAAAACTCAACTTTTACTCTCCTCTACAAGGTGGCGCAAGAGAACAAGATTTTAATTTCCTCTAGAAATTCGCTCTAGGACTTGACCTTGGATTCTTTTTGAAGAGGTCGCATTGGTTGAAGGATTTCAAATCTTCCTAAAATTTTCCTTTTAAAACTCCACTATTTTTTCTCCTCTACAAGTCGCATTGGATGAAGGATTAAGATCCTCTTGCCTTTTAGAATTTCATTTTAAGACTTGATTCTTGATTCTTCGCATTAGATAACACCTTCAAAATCCTCATCCTCTAGGCGCTTTGGATCAAGTTTTTGATTTCTTCTAGCATTTCGCATTGGATGAGTATGTTGAAGTCTTCTCAAAACCTCTTTTCAAGTTGCTTTGGTTGGAACTTGTTTTCATTTGCAAGGGAGTGGCGCATCACTTCAAGGTGACAAGATCCTCCTCAAGTTAGTGTTTTTTGAAATATTCTACCTTCTTCCACCTTTAGCGCATTGGATGGGCAACTTGAATTCTTCTTACCTTTGCATAATGGATCAACTCCTAGGTTAAGTGCTTTAGATAGGTAATTTGAGATCTCCAAAAACAAACCTCATTCTTCCTCATGTGTGGCGCATTGGATACCACCTTTGATTTCTTCCTTTATAGCATATTGATAAAGGGTCCTTGAAGTGGCGCATTAGTTCACTATGTTAGAAGCTTCAAAACTTAGGTGCATTAGATGAACTTTACCTTTAGCGAATCATGCATGATGTTGGCGCTTGGGATAGAACTTTGAAATCCTCTAAACTCGCCTTGAATACTTGACCTTGGATGTCTTGGACACTTTCACTTTCTTCCTTGTATGGCGCATTGGATGAGGAATGGAGAATCCTCTGAAATTTCGCCTTAGATAAGGATTAAGAATCCTCTAGATTTTATATTGAAACCTCTTGGCGCACGAGTTTATCACATTAGAATCTCTTGAAAATTGATTTAAACCTTGTAATGTATCTCCTTCCAAGCGCCTGGAATCTTCCTTCATGAAGTCGCATTAGATGAGGCATTGGAGATCCTCTAAAATTCACCCTTGATGTGTAATAAATCTCAACTAGATCCTTCCTCCTTAGGTCGCTTTGGATCAAGTTTTCAATTCCTCTGAGTTTCGCATTGGTTACTTGATTTAAACGCTTGGGTTGGATGTTTGGGAGTCTCTTTCCTAGATGGGCGCATTGGTTGGGGGTTTGGAAATCCTCTAGTTTTTTGGCGCTTGGGATAAGACTTTGAAATCCTCTAAACTCGCCTTGAATACTTCCAAAACCTTAAGACTTCTCCTTTTCTCCAAGTGGCGCACTAGATGAGCTTTTCAAATCTTTTAGACTCTCTTCAAAATTCAGATTTCGGAATCAATCCTTCTATCCTAGCGCATTGGTTGATGGTTTCGAAATCCTCTGGACACTTATCATCTTTAATTCGCTCCAAGACGTGGCTTTTGATTTTCGCATTAGTTAAGTATTTTGGAGTCCTCTGGAATTCGCATTACTTAAAGGCATGAAAATCTTTTAAAATCGCATCACTTCAAGGCTTGAAATCCTTTAACATTTCCGTCTCCCTTTATGCTTTAGATGGGCGCATTGGTTGATCAACTGGAAATCCTCATCTTATCTTGTAATTGAAAGCGCCCTTTCATCGCGATTTTGCGCCACTTAGATGCCCCGTCGCACTAGATGAGCTTGTTGAATCCTCTGGAAGAGTCAGGCGTTTTTCAGGGTCGCGAGGGTAAAGGTATATTGAAAAATATATTTAAGTATAAGTTGAGAGATTGAATTTCTTATACTTTAAATATTTTTCAATATACCTTTCAGGATGTTTGAGATAGATCTCGAATCCACCGGATTTAACTTGCAGATTATAGAATTTGGAGGATTCACCAGATTTCAGACTTAGCCATTTTTTCAGGATTTTCAGGATTTCAGGCTCCAGACTCGGTCTTTTCAGGGTCTCAAACATACTTCAGGATTAATCTCAACATTCATTAGCTGGATGGGATTTGATCACAATTCTTCATCACTGCAAGTTCATCTACCTCCTAATCATGAACCAAAGATCATAGCAGAGGAAATCATTACCGGATCGGCAGAGGAAGATAACCCAGGATATCATCAAAATCTCATTGAAAGCATAGAGCTCAAAAAAAAGGGGGTCCCCATTTGCAATGGGGCGATGTGTGATTTGGTCACAACAATACTCACTTGAGAATATTCCTTTTCAAGTAAGGTGGTGTGTAGCTTATGTTCTCCAGGGGGGACATATGAAGGACCAATAGCTGTAACATCTCTTAACATTTGTTTGAAATAGGGAGAGCGTGCCACATGAAATGGTACAACATGAGCAAAGAAAAATTTAGCAATGGAAGAGTCAGCGACCTCTCGTGTTTGTGCATTAAACAACTCTGCAACAGTAGTAGCTCTTTTCTTTCCCCTACTAGAAACCTCTTCCACTTGGCTTTGTGAAGGCAATGACTCAGGCATACTAGGCATATTCTCCATTGACAATCCCTTAGATCTTGCCTCCCCCTCCATGTGCAACCTAGTTGCCTCGACCTTCTCAGCTAGGGTAATTTTTCGACAACCTTTTACCCCCACTCCACCCAAGTGCAAAAGGTGAGAATAAACTCTTGTATAGCTGCCCCTATAGGTTTCATTGCAAATGTGACAAAGCCATACTTTAGACCCCCCAGTATTCTTTTGTTTGTCATTGTCTATGTGGGTTGCAAATTGTAAGAGAGGTTTTTTAGGATTATATGGGCCTTTTGCATGAGTGGCAAGTGTTTTGGAGGGGCATTCAAATGGATTGGATTTGGATGAACTGACATTCTTTGCTGTACCATTGCCACTAGCAGAACCCCCACTCTTTTTACGGCCTCTAGTTCTACTTGGTTGCCGTTGCACTTGAATTTCAATATCATTTTCAGAACTTTCACTATTGTCACTGCTGCTCATTGTTTTTTGTTTGAAAAAATGCTAATAGATAGCTGCAAGCAAACATAAAAAAAAAAAACTAAAAACCTTCCCCATGTGTTTGAAATTGAAAAAAAAAAAAAAAAAAATACAAAGGAATATGAAAACAAAACAAAGAATGTCAATCTTACCTTAAATGACGATGATTTGATGCCCTATTGCCTTCTCTTCATTGCTGTTACCCTCCTCCAACTGCTATTTCTCCTCTTCAAGCTGCTGTTCAAGAGTGCCAAAATGAGGTAATGAGTTTATGTTTTTTGTTTTTGGATGATATAAGGTCTTTTTTAGGTTTAGGTATGTTTATGAGGGATGTGGGGGTCTTTGTGGCCCCCCCCATCCCCCTTTTTTTTTGGGTATGTTTTAAAGTTGCTGGGCCGTAGGGGACGGCTAGCCGTACCCGGTACAGCCAGCCGTACCCGGTACGGCCGGGGGACGTCCCGGCCGTACCGGGTATGGCTAGCCGTCCCCTATATTTTTAAAAAAAAGGGGACGTCCCTGGGAAACAGGGACGGCCATGGGATGTTTCTTGGCTGTCCCCGGGACGGGTACGGGCTAGAAAGTATAGGGGACGCGTCCCCGGGGAACATAGCTTGCAACATATTTTTGCTATGAGTATCTCTTTTGGTTAATCCATTTCAATTGCCTGTATTTTGTTGAATTTCTTGATTTCATTTGGTATGTGATAATAATCTCGTCCACAGGTGTACTGATTTTCTGTTGTACTGACAGCTCCTTCTGGAACTGCAGGGGCAAACGGTTTTAATATCTTCCAGGGTCATTCAAGGGCAACGATGCTGTTGATTTTTAATAATGCAGCTCAGGGCATTCTTTCCTCTTTCTTTTTCAAATATGCTGGTATAGTTAAGAATAAACTTTTAGATTCTCTCCCTTTTTTCATTGCAGATGGTTCAAGACAAGTTTGTAGTTCATTTGGCACACTTAAGTATAAATTGAATCTATAGCAATGTGCATAAGGATGCACAATTGTGTTTGGTAGGAAATCTTATTGCATGTCATCCCAATCATTTATTGCCTGCTTCTGCCTTCCAACTCTGTTAATTTTGTTGGATGCAGACACAATCTTGAAGAAGTATTCTTCTACTGTTGCTACAATATTTACTGGCTTAGCTTCTGCTGCTCTGTTTGGCCACACATTAACCATTAACTTTATGTTGGGGATTTCAATTGTTTTCATCTCCATGCACCAGGTTAGCCAGACTTTTTATTTATCTTTACTCTTTACAGTGTTACCAAGCTGTGAAGTGACTACAAACTTCAAAGCGATCAATTCAGTGATTTCATGTTTCCATGCAGTTCTTTTCATCTCTCTCAAAGCCTAAAGAAGAGGCACAAAATGGAGCTGTTGAAATGCTGGATATTCAATACAACCACAGGTGCATTCTCTCCCTCAGCTTGTCCTACCTTCCTGTTTTGTCTTGCACACTATATATACATGAACAAAATTTGTACGTTCAAAGATATACTCATTTTCTCTCTATTAGTACAATGATTGCATGAGATGTCAAAGACAATTTCTCCTTCTAATTTCATCTATTGTATGTTAAGCAAAATTTGTTTCATTATAATTAAATGAAGTGGTTTTTGGGGCATGTATCAATGTTCATGAATTGCAGCTGCTTCATAAAAAATATGAGCATTCTAAGTTTGGCATTGAACGACATATTTGGGTCTACTTGTTTGAGATTTCACGTCTAATGTTGGTACTTTCTTTTGGTTTGTGATGTAAAGACTTGCATAGAATTGTTCTTTATTTATTACTACTATGTTACCGGATCATCCCTGCTGCCTCCTGGATCCAGGTATGATCCACTCTGGGGTTGGATCCTGGTCCAGTGCGGGCAGGGGTGCGTCTAGGAGTCATGATTTAGCTTGTGGGTTCATCCCGGATGAGTCCGAGTGATCCCACGTCGAACCCAGTGAATTTTAACGTTTTAAAAAATATGTTTTTGTTTCTTTAAATTGTTTTTGGATGTGTAAAAACAAATCGCTAACCCTAAAGGGAAGACTGTTGGGCATGATTTTGTGCATGCTGCTTCATCCTGATCACGCGGGTTATTTTGCCAGTGCTCATACTCCATTGAGGTGTGCCTTGAGAGATGTCAATGGACAGCCCTGCATGCGATAAATTATTTATAGAGTTTATATACCATGGTGATGGTGGATGTGGGGGGAGATTACAATGGCAAAGATAAACTTTATTTATTTGTTAATATAAACTTCAGTCTTTATTTATACTTTTATTATTATATTATACATTAATTTTATTAATATTGTAGAAGGTTTATAAATTTTTTTGTACATTAAAAATGTTAATAAAGTTTATTTATTTATTAATATGAACTTTAGTCTTTATTTATAATTTATTATTATATTATATATTAATTTTATTTATATTGTATAAGGTTTATAAATATTTTTGTACATTGAAAAATAAAAATATTAAGAATATGTATATTTTTGTTGTTAGGCTGTAAATATGTATATATTTAATAATTTTTGTATGTTTTTGTATGGACGAATCCAAAGCGAACCCAAACCCCAATTTTTAAACCAAATCTGCAAACCGAATTGCCAAACCCGAACCAGAACCAGTACCAGGATTGGTAACTTAGTAATTACAAGATTCTATCTAAAATGTGCAGCTAATTGCATTACGTCAGTGAAATATTTTATCTATGTGAAAATAGACTATACTTGCCTCTGTTGTCCCAGTGTTGTGACTTATTTCAACATTGTCTATGAAATGACCATCAATGCTAGAGACTTAGCTTTGTTTCTAGCTCCTTATGTGCAATTTAATATAATAAGTTAATATAATAATTTGGGAACCAAACCCTGTCTTGTGGGAAGGTATACAGAAGAACACACAACTTTCATTTAAATTTGTGTGGCACAACAAAAAGCCTGCAATGATATTTTTAATACTGAAATTGGGACTTATATTAATCATCAAATAACTGTATATCCAATAAGTTCCTTGTAATTTTATTTCCATTCATCACAGCTTCTACTGTGATACCCATTTGCTTTGTTTTCCATGCATTTTCTTCATATATATTTCATTGTTGTCAAGTGTTACTTTCACTTTTGTTGTCCAGAAAATATCTTTCTAAACATCTACTTTGACTTCTGAAGATGATTTGTTTTTGGCTTTGCATGTACTCTGCTTAACTCTCTATAACCAGTTTTCCAAATCCATTTTTTTGACTGGAGCCAAATGATAGAATTCATTAACATGCTTTCCTGGGTTTGTGAATCAGACCTGCCATTCTATGTGGAGGTCATTGGTTGACCTTGTTTAAACTTTTTTAATTCCTTTGAAATTCCTTTTATGTTGTGCTGCAACTAGTGATCTGTTGTGTAACGCTACTGCTGTACCAAGTCTATGGAAAATCACTCCAAAGGCCATGGATTGATTTTTTGCAACATTGGCAGGTTCTGCCTTTCTTTTACCGTGCTGGCTTCTCAGTGCATCACTTAGTGTTGCAATTATATTTAACCATTAATTTGGTTATGTTTTCAGAGGATGTTTGACTTATTAAAGACACCAATCCTCTAATTCTCATATTTTTTCAGATGCAATGGAGAAGCAAAGTATTAAATCATTTGATTACCTCTGAATTTAGAATTTACTATAGCTGACCTTTCAATATCTTCAAAACACTAGTATGGCTGTCATACTTCATATTCAACAAATTTTCATGGAAATCAGAAGCATAATAATTGTCTTTAGAAATGTTTTATTGATAAATTGGAAAACATAATCATTTTCTACATTTCTAATCGATTGACCTTTAAATGTTGCAGGCCAAAAGAGTCATCCTTCATAAACATGACAGCTGGAGCTACGGAAGATGTAAGTATTCCTTCTGGTTATTAAATCTTCTGATGAAAGTGAGTTGATCAAAGGAAAATTAGATTAATTTTTTTTAGATCTGTGAAGGAACCTAGTGATATCCACCAAGGGTAGTGAATATCCTTATTTAAGATGGTTTTGCCATCTCCATTCTGTTTGAAATGCTGCATATCAAATTTTTGTGCTAGTTAGAACAGAGTGCGAAATGAATGCAAGGCTGCATTTTCTGATGTTGATGATGAGCTTTTGACATTAGTTGATCTAGATTTATTTTAATGCAGACTTTTGGATTCTATAGATTTATCACTGTAGGATATATTGAAGAGCACACGATTATATTGAGAGAGAGGGAGAGGGGGGGTGAATCAGTATAATACAGACATTTACTTTTCAAACTTTAATCAACCACACTAATATCACACATGCAAGATATAGCAATTATGAACTCAGAAAGAACACAAGATTTACGTGGAAACCCTTGTGGGAGAAAACCACGGCAAAATATTGGTTATATATATTGATCTTCTTTGTAGGCACCAACCTACTTCTTTTACAATTCTTCTTTTATGAGCACCAACTCATTGGAGACACCAATCCATGCTTGTAGAATTTGTAGGCACCAACCCACTGGAGACACCAATCCCCACAACTGAGCACCAACTCAGCAAGAGACACCGATCTCTTACTTGATAGGCATCAACCTTCAAATTCTTCAATGAGTTTAAACGTTTTCCTTCCCACACAAATCTGATTCATTTATACATAGTCCTTTCACAATTCTGATCCAAATCACGCACCATCTTCTCTCACAAATTGGATCACAAATATCTTAAAATCTTCCTTTAAAATCTGCTCATATTATCTTCTTGCAACCACATACACTTCCTTCCAAAATAAATCTGATTTACACTTCATAATTGTACCCCTTCTCTTCTTCTAGATCTGCTCAAAAACTCAAAAATAAATCATTGATTGCTTGCTTTCTAACCACACCTTCCCCACTTTATATCTTCTCAAAGGAGGCAAATTAACCTAGAGACATGTCACTTCACAATGGACACATTCATTCATAATGAATGGACATATCTGCTGATCGCTTCCTTTTTAAATCTTAATTGCACCTTTTCTTATCTTGATTGCACCACATCTCTTCCTTAAATAAGACGTTTTGTCTTATTAGAGTGGCACCTATAGAGGGAGAGTCGCTTGCATTAAACATTAAATAATGGTCGGCTTCTTTTCTTGAGTACTAATATGAGGTCAGCCACCTTGATAATTTAAATCTTTAATTTAAATTATATTTAATCTTCAAGGAGAGTCGGCTAGAATTTGAGTCGGCTGCCATCTTCATCTATGTTTAGATCTTTACTTAAACATATCAAATTTGTTTATTTAACCTTCATCTAATTTCTTCAATGTAGGCATCAACGGTATTAACTTACTTTGACATCAATGACAATAAACCAACATATATATCAAGGCAACCTCTAGAATAACAAAAACCGTGTCATTAATAAAATGTTTGTTTGTTTTGGCATTGATTGTGTGAGCCTCGGGTGGTTCATATTACCTTTTTTTTTCTGCCCGAGCTTTTGGTCGTGTACAATGGTAATTGATGTGCAATTTGTAGTAAAATCCTCTTTGGCAGAGGTATGTAGAAATTGTGTCTGTACTTTGGTCTTGATTCAATCCTGAAAATATGCTTATACTATTTGTAGCTGTATTCTGATTTGGATATATGAAAAATGACGGTTTTATAAGATGTTCTTATGAGTAACAGTAAACAATCTCCTGACCTGTTGTGTGGTAATTGTCATAATCTGGCTTCCAAGGAAAGAGCAAGATGAACATGTTATACAGCTTTTTGCTATGGAACTACAGAAAGTTGTCTTTACTTTATGCCTGGAATTGATTAGTTTTTTCCTTAATTAATTTGCTTCATTTCTGGGAACAATTTGATAAGTAGTATGGGTTTCTCCAAACCTGTTGCAATCTGTACAGCCACATTTATCAATAGCATGATAGCCGGAATTTGTTGGCATCAAGACCACCTTTGTGGGCTTGGATTCTCAGATGTATGTCAAGAAGTCGTCTACAAATTTGAACAGTCAAATCTAAGAACTTTAATGCTATATTTCTGAAGAATAGGATATGCAACTCCAGCAAAGATATCGTTTCCTGAGTAATGATACGTGGCCCAACCTTTATCTCTTACGTACTATCTGCAACATCAGTGCTCCAAAATAGAAAGGTTTTCATTGTATCTTACTGTTCAAAAGTTTCCAGCCTTAGTTTTCCATTGGGTTTTGAATGAAATCATGAGAAGGCAATAATATAATTGATATTGGTTCATTGATATTTTAGCTTTTGCTCTGTTGGCTACTGTTCAAGTGCCACAGGGACATCTTGTGTGTATTCACATGCAAAACTATCCATATAACACACGGAAAGATTTGCTTTTGGCTTCTTGTGCATACAGGATCTGTAATAGATTTTTATATTTTAAATGTTATAAACTTGTAAAGATATAACTTATCAACAAGCAATATCCCAACTATGCAACTGCAATGTCAATAGTTGATACCACTACAACGATTCAATCCATATGATGCCATCAAAATAGATGGATCATGGACCTATGCCTTTAGCTTGGAGAGTCTTCCAAGTGAGTGTGGTGGCGCATATCATGTTCTGATATAGATTATTTTTCAGAAATGAGGTTGTCTGCAAGCTAGTAGGACTAGAAACAGAAATGCTAACTTTCCTTGCGTTAGTTGGGGAGATTCAGGTAGATGTGAATTTGGGCTGCTTGTATATAGCTTCTTTATCTGCATGTTTGTTCAAAGCACTTCTATCTGATAAATAGGGCACTTTAGCCATTTGATTGTTCAAAGAACTTTACTTTTTTTAAGTTCCATATGTAGCTTATGTTGGCATTTAGCTCACGTGTTAATTTAAAATTTAATATTAAATTAATTTATTTTCTTGAGAAGCAATGAAAGATAAAATGATTTTGCAATTCATATTATTGCCTTAATTATAATATAAGAAAGGATGGTTACAACAAAATTTTTAACAGTGATTTTAAGGTTGATTTTGATTGAGAAGCCACACTTTCTCAAGAGGCATCCATGATAGTATATGGCGTTAGTTCATTTTTAAAAGTCTATTGTAGTTTTCTGTACGTTTTGCTCAATTAAGAGTGCTCGAGATATAATTTTTGAGATACCTTCATTATGCATTTATTATTTGTAAATATGATTTGCAACAATGTTGTATTTTGTGCATTTTCAGATGCTTTCTTCCTGCAATTTATGTTATATTTTTATTTTTCTCTGAAACACCTTTAGAAAAACAGAATAGGAACTTACTATTAACTTGATTGGTTTTACAGGCCAGTCATAACATTGTAACAGTGAATGAAAAAGAACCACTTCTGCCCACCTGAGGCTCAGGGTTAGGTATGTTGTATTCTAAGCTCAAAATGTTAGTTCTGTGGTTGTATTTATAATAATCATAGGATAAATCACATGTTTCTAGAATATTAAGTGCAATAAAGCCTTGAATATTTATTTTATTTCTAATGATTTTTTGTTGCTTGTGTTCTTGCGCAGGCAATCAATAGACATGATTCTTTTGACTTTTCTATTTTGGTGCAATATAGGTCAATTATTTCTTTCATTCTGTAACAATAAGCAGCTGTAATTTCTTATCCAGCTCTAATATATTCTTATTCTTATATCAATTCTAGAAAGGCGATCAAAGTTTTTCCGGGGAGAATCTCTGCTTTTGAGTTCTCCTACATGGTTCACTTGGAACATGCAGAATGTTACAAGACGTATGGGAATGATATTCAAGTCCTATGTCAAAGGGTGGTTGTAAATCATAGCTCCATTGCTAAGAACTTGCCATTGAAGACAAATGTTTCATTGGTTGAGAGAAACATGATTACAACTTTAAATTTTTGAATACATGAGAGTCAATAGCTTGATGGAGTAAAATTACACATTGAGCTCTAGGAATATTCCACTTAGAAATACTAGTGGAAAGGGTTTGCATTAAAGCCTTATCCTCGAATCCTTATGGCTTCAATTGTTTCCAAGTATGTTTGATGAGGTGTTTGGATGTGTGGAATATTCTCCAATTTCTGCCTGAATCTGTGGTTTAATTGTACATGCCAATGCACTCCTTTTTCTATGGGGTTGTGATGTATGGATTGTTTTCATCAGTCACTTTCTTCATTCTCTTCAAGTTGTGTTCAAGTCAAAATTCATCAACGACCTCACATGGAAACCAAAAAAGGAACTTTACTTGGTTCAAAAATTGAGATTCATCAGCTACCATGCATGGAAAGCTGACCGTATTGGGACTATTTCACTAATTTACTTCACAGAAGTATATTACATTTGGGGAATGGAGTCTACCAAGTTACCATAAGTGTTTCAAATTTACATTTTAGAGGATCGATGCTACAAGAACATATGAAATGTTAGAATCTCTTTCAAAGGACTTCCAATGTAAAACCTTTGTACAGGAGAATAATGATTTTCCGAGATGTCATGCTTAAAATTTTTATGCCCTTATTTTTATTTGCATTGGGCTTAAGTTCTCAATTGGTTCATTACTCATTTGCTTTGAATCACCCTCCTCTAAACTCAAAAACATTTGAATGCACGTTGATTGCATTTCCAACAAACCCACTAGTGGATATAATAAAGATTATACAAAATGCATCAATTCAGAATTTCAGCGCATGCAAAAAATTCAGATAAAATGGTCAGTTCCTACTTAATTTTCGTCAATGCTTTGTCTGTTCCGGTACACAACATGGGAGAGATAGTAATAGGAGGCTCATATTTAAATTTAGATATTTTAACATGTTCACAATAAAGATGATTTAGATTGAGGAATGAAAAATCCTTATATTTGAGTTATAAAGAGCTGTCGAGGTCTTTCTGAGATTTAAGTGTCATATCCCTCGATGGCCCTATTCCAATTAAAGATTGGAATAGTAAAACTATCATGCTATCACGATCAAGCTTAAGAGAACCAAATCGATGATGAAGATAACCTCCGAGTATGATTGCAACATTTGTATCTAAACATAGTCATGAAAGTACCGATCGATGAAGACTTAGTCATATGAAAGATCCACTTAATAAATATAATAAATGCATAAGGCAAAGGCATCGATCAAATAAGGATAATCAATACATGTCTTAAACAAGTGATAACAATAATTATAAATCATTAATGAGCACTGATCCTCATGAAAAGAGGCGATTGATCTCCAAAGGAACATGACCTTCCATGAATCGGGCCTATATAAGGAGCAAGGAAGGATTGACCAAGGGCATTCCATCAGCATTCGATACACAATCATCAACCAAAAGTGCATAAGCAGATCAAATCATATCATCTAATCAAACAGAGTTATTTCCTGCCGTCGCCATTGAAAAATATATAAGGGACTGCGAATATAATATTCATCAGCTTATTTACCAGCCATCAAGGAGTCGCTGAAGGTTTGCATTTTGCCGATGATCTATTCTGATATATATTCTGTCGATGATCTATGTCTGATCTAACATATTTAAATGATAAAACTGTTGAATTAGATTTGTATTGGTATGCATTTGATTTATATTGAATATGTCTATAATGAAAGCATCGAATAGTCTAGAATATGGTAAGCAAATAGAAAATGCAGTCCATTTAATATGTTAACACCATGATTGTATAAGGAAACATAATGTAGGATTGTATCTAAAAGATATGAGCAAATAAATTATGATTAGGAAAAGAAATGAGTTCTTAACTTGGAATATTTATCTTATGAATGAGATCAAATATAAGGCAATGAAATCATTTATATGTCAAGCATGAAGATAAGCATAAAATGAATTATCAATGAGCCAAGTATGAGGCTATGACTAAGAAATGATAAGATTCCCAAGTGGAATAAGAAATATGATATCATGATTCGGAAAGGATAATATTATCAATGATGGATTCATAACTCATAATCTCATAACCTATCAAGAAGGATGTCAAGCCACACCCTTAATCATCTTACCACTTGTGAGTTTGGGGTTAAGGACGCATGATTAAACCTAGGCGACCTTCAAGTGGATGAGGAACATCGGGTGTGTGAAGTCTCTTGAGCCAAGAGACGATGAACACCGGGTGTGTGAAGCTCTTGGCCCTGTGGTAAATATGAGCTCATATTGTTTATAATTGTGCCCAATGGTAGGTGACTCTCGATGGGATGAGGAATGCCGGGTGTTGCATGAAGTCCCCTCGAGCCAAATGGCGAGGGACCTCGGGTGTTAGGAGAAGCCTTTGGGCCTCTGTATGGGATGGATATGGACGCCTTAACAAACCATGTTCATATGGGAGATAGGATTGATTAATGGTAGGGCTACCCTAAGACTCCCTCAAGATAGTACATGAGAGTTGTGAGAGAAATAATGTGAATATGTTATGCGTATGTTTATAATGTGAAGAGAAATAATGTGAATGTGTAATGTATATGTTTATTATGTTAAGAGAAATTGTATGATTATGATTATAAGATTACAAGCCTTAAGTACAATTGTGGAAAGTATATGGATTTGATTATTGATTATTAATCCTAATTATGATATGAAAAGAAGAATTGAACACTAATGTTCTCTTTGGTAAGTTGAAATTTTGTGCAAGGTTGTGAAAATTTTGGCTTACTAGAAGGGGACATTCCATTAAGATAGCATGACACATAAGGCTCTCTAATGATTGTTTTACTTCACTATGCATGACAAATGTTCCATTGAGGAATGGAAAATCATTATATTTGAGATATAAAGAGCTATCGAGGTCTTTCTGAGATTTAAGATAGCATGACACAAAGGCTCTCTAATGATTGTTTTTACTTCACTATGCATGACAAATGTTTCGTTGGTTGAGAATGTTAGGATTGTTATATATTTAAGTCATGTTAATCATTAAGTACAATAATGAATTAAATAAAAAATTAAATTGTGCATAATAAAACTGAAACAATATTGTATAGTACACAATTTGTGGAGAAAACTTTAACGGTTAAAAACTCCACAAACAAGTATTACTAAGTTATATTGATAAACTTACAATCAAAGAGACTGACTTTTGAACTTCTCATCTCCTCCCCATCTCCTCTCTTTCTTGCACACAATTTCAATATCTCTTGTAGATTTTCGTAATTGTCAAATTCATATATCTAATTCTTCACACGAGAATCATTAAATATCGAATGAAATTTGTTTTGAGTGGCTATACATTATCAATCAAGGAATAAGATCTTTTAATTATTGAAACAATATTTATATTAATCTATTAATTAATAATCAATTCAAATGGTCATCTATATAAGGTAAATGATCTTTTAATTAATAAAGTAATATTTATATTAAAACTATAAATAAAATAATCAATCCACTATGGACATATATTCCATAAATATAAATATAATTTTAAACTTTATATTAATTTGAAATTTATTAATGTTATTGGGACAATTTATAAATAAGTGTTTAAGTTTTATTAAATATATTGCTCAAACACTCTTAATATTTATAGAAGGTACATGTCAAGATTTTTTTGACTAGCATGTCATACGAATAAAATATATACTAAGATGAAGATATGATCAACACCATGTCATAATGCATATATATATATTTTTTAGAATGATGCAATATATAAAGTTTTTATTGGAGTGCGGGCTCCAAACAACCCTTATTGGGGTCTTACATATAATGCCTATAGGTGTTACATGTGTCCTTAGGTCGTATCAAATGTCCTTAGGTCTTAATTACAATGTTTTTACCAATGGAAGAGTAATACATAGGAGAGATACAACAATACATAATTTGTAGGTCTTGTAAGTGCCTAGCTCATTGGGCTAAGTCTTATCCAATGTTTCCCTATACTTCTACAAAACCTTATTTGTAGGTTTGGGTCTTATCTGATGCATTTTGAGTCCTACAAGTTCCTTGTTTGTATGTAAAGGTTTTATAAATAATGCTTGTAAGATTTACATGTGCCCTTAGGTCTTATCCAATGCTCGTAGCTCTTATGAGTGCCCTTAAGTCCTAATTACAATACTTTTAACAAACTGAAGAGGTGTACAAAGAAGAGATACAACAATACATAGTCTGTAGGTCTTACAAGTGCCTAGCCCATCGATCTAGGTCTTTTTCAATGCCTCCCTAGACTTTTATGTATGCCTTCATTGTAGGCCCAGGTCTTATCCAATGTTTTTAAGGTCTTATAAGTATCTTGGTGGTTGGTTTAGGATGTATATACATAGTTGATCACAAGGTGTCTTGTTATGCACTCTTTCTCAATGGAAGCACTTTGAAGCTCAACATTGATCTAAATTTACAAAATTTGGCACTGCATAGAGGATTTGTAAACATATTTGTCACTTGATTATTGGTTTGGTAGAGTTGGAGAGTAATTTCACCATTGGGATTTAAAAAAAAATGAAGTGTGCATGGATTTCATTGTGCTTATTCTTTTGATGTAGAACTATATTTTTGGCAAGAACACTATGACTTTGGCTATCAGTAATAAAGTGGTACTCTCATTGGTACTTGCATGAAGTTCATCTAATAATCTCTTTAGCAATTTTTTTTTTGTTGATTCCATTGTACATTTATCTTCAACCTTTGTGAATGAGAGTCACCATAGGTGGCTTTTTACTAGATTTGATAACACCTACACTATATTTGAAGACATACTTTGAGTAGATTTTCTATCATGGAGTCACTAGCATAGTTGACATCATAATAACCAAATAAATTAGCGTTCTTGGTGTAGGAATAATAATGATCACAATTAAGTTTATTTTTGATATACTTTAATATTCTTCTTGTTTATTTTCAATGATCCACATAAGAATCTTGCATAAATCGAGATGCAATACCTATTGCATAGGTAATATTTGGTTTAGAGATAGGAAGGTATACCAAACTTCCTACTAATTGTGTTGTTATGTGGAGCCTAATAAGACTCAGAGCTTAAATTTTCCCCACTTTTATTGGTGCGGTTTCCCTCTAAACTATTTAATGAAGGTTTGGGGGTAGCGCCCCTGGCGCGCTCCCTGTCACGATATAGGGCAGGGTCGAGGGGCAGTGCCCTTGAAACCTCAAACGACTTATTATTTTATAAAGGTGTTGGGAGTTATTTTTTCTATTGGTCGACATAAAAAAACCCTATTTTGTAACCGACATAAGGCTTGATAAAAGCAACTAAGGGTTAGGATTTTCGTTGATATTGTATTGTAGCATTTGCAGCAATATTGAGTTGCAAGGATTGCTGGTTGTAATCAGTTTGATTTACTGGATAATAATATTGGACTCTCTGTTGGTGGATGTAGCCCGAGTTTGGGTGAACCACATTAAAAATTGTCTCTCGCTGTTATTATTTCTATGTATTTTTTCATTCCTCTATTTAATCTTTATCTGCATTTAATTGATATCTTCTGCATGCAATTCCTAATAAGTGGTATCAGAGAGGGTTGTGTTTGATTATCGTCTGCAAGAAGGTCTCACGGTTGAGTGGGAGTCTCACGGTTAAGCAAGAGCAATGGCAGATGAGGGTAAATTGAAGGTAGATAAATTCAATGGGCATAATTTTTAGTTATGGAAGATGCAGATGGAGGATTATCTCTATCATAAGGATTTATGGAGGCCATTGGAAGGAATAGCCAAGAAACTGACAGCAATAACTGATGAGGATTGGAAACTTCTAGACAGAAAGGCACTGGGAACCATTCGGTTGTGCCTAGCACTATCTGTGGAATTCAATATAACAAAAGCGAAGACAATAAATGAATTGATGAAAGCTCTGGCTAAATTGTATGAAAAACCCTCAGCCTCAAAGAAGGTATTTCTCATGAAGCGTTTGTTTAATCTGAATATGATTGAAGGTGGATTGGTGACAGATCATTTAAATGAGTTTAATATGATTACCAGTCAGTTAACTTCTGTAAAAGTGAAATTTGATGAAGAGGTGAGGGCTCTCTTGGTTTTATGTTCTTTGTCAGAAAGCTAGAATAACTTGGTAATGGCTGTAACTCTGTCTTTGGTTTAATTACTTTGAAATTTGATGATGTTGTTGGTGTTATCCTTAACCAGGAAATACGATGGAAAAGATTAGGGGGGTCCACATCAGGTAGTGTTTTGAATCCAGAAAGCAGGGGCAGATCAAAGAAGAGAGGAAAATGTTCTAGAGGTCATGGGAAATCATAAGAAAAATCAAAGGACAAGAGGTCCCAATCCAAAGGACAAAAGGATTGCTGGTTGTGGGAAACCAGGTCATTTGAAGAAAGATTGTTGATCTCGGAAGAATAAACGAGACAAACAAGAAGGCAATAAGGAGGCAAATGTGGTAAGTAATAAATCTGAAGATGATGCTTTAATTCTTTCCCTAGATAATGCTGATGTTTCATGGGTTTTAGATTCAGGGGCCTCATTTCATGTTACGCCCCATAGAAGTTATTTTCTTGATTATGTCCAAAGGGATTTTGGGCTGGTTTATTTGGGAGATAACGAACCCTGTCAGATTGTTGGAAAGGGAAGAATTACGATTAAGTTGCAGAATGGGAATCGTTGGCTACTACAAGAGGTAAGGCACGTTCCAAGGTTGAGTAAGAATTTAATTTCAGCATGGCAGGTAACTGATGAAGGTTGCATAGTTACTTTTAGTGATAAAATTTGGAAGGTTTCAAGAGGTGCCTTAATAGTAGCAAAATGTGTCAAAGTAGGCACCTTATATTTTTGTACAGGTCATACTCTTCCTTCTACTTTAGTTGTTGCAGAGAAAAATAAATAGGTTCATGAACAGTTGTTGCGGGTTCAAAGGAAGAGACTGAAACAATTGCTGTAGGTTGTAGGACAACATTGTGGCATACAGACTTGGGCATATGAGTGAAAAAGGTATGAAGGTACTTCATTCTAAGAAAGTTTTACCAGGTTTGAAATGTATTAATATAGATTTCTATGAAAGTTGTGTGTATGACAAACAAAAGAGAGTTAGTTTTCTCAAGGATGGGAAACAAAAGAAAGATGAAAAGTTGGATCTTGTGGATACAGATGTATGGGGACTAGCTCAGGTATTTTCTCTCGGTGGCTCTCGGTATTATGTTACATTCATAGATGATGCAACTATGAAGGTTTGGATTTATTTTCTTAGGCAGAAATCTGATGTATTTGAAACATTTAAGAAATGGAGAAGCTTGGTTGAGAATGAGATGGGTAAAAGATTAAAATGTCTCAGATCTGATAATGGCGGTGAGTATTGTAGCAAAGAATTTGAGGATTATTGTTCCTTTAATGGAATTCATAGGCAGAAAATGGTTCCAGGGACTCCACAAGAAAATGGAGTGGCTGAGCGCATGCATATGACAATAATGGAACGTGTAAGGAGCATGTGATTGCATGCTGGGCTGCCTTTAAACATGTGGGCAGAGGCTGTCAATACCATTGTATATTTAATTAACAGAGGTCCTTCAGTTCCTTTGGGCTGTGGTATTCTAGAGGAAGCATGGACATGTAAGAAGGTGAGTTATTCTTTTCTCAAAACTTCTGGATGTGAAGTATTTGCACATGTAGATTATGAAAATAGAACCAAGCTGGATGTAAAATAAAAATAGTGTATCTTTGTTGGATATGGCATTGATGAATTTGGTTATAGACTTTGGGATGTTGAAAATTTGAAAATTGTGAGAAGCAGAGATGTTGTATTCAATGAGAAGGTGTTGTACAAAGATCAGTTGCAGCAGCATGAGAAGAAATAAAAGGATTATGTGGTGCTGGATGATACTCCAACTCATGATGTTCCAGTGGTTCCTCATGTTCTGCAACAACAACAAGAAATACCACAAACTCTAGTGAATGTTAGACAATCAACAAGGCTAAGTAGACCTCCTGAAATGTTTTCTCCCTTTTTGTATTCTATTTTGTTAACAAATGCTGGTGAACCAGAAGGGTATGATGAAGCTATGCAGGTGGATACAAAGGTTCAGTGGGAGTTTGCAATGAAAGAAGAAATGGACTCCTTATTGAAAAATCAGACTTGGGAATTATGTAAGTTGTCTGCAGGTAAAAAGGCTTTACCAAACAAATGAGTTTATAGGCTTAAAGAGGAAGATGGAGGTAAGAAAAGATTTAAAGTCAGGTTAGTTGTAAAATGATTTGCACAGAAAAAAGGTATTGATTTTGATGAGATTTTTTCTCCGGTTGTTAAGATGACTTCTATTCGTACTATTTTAAGTATTGTGGCTGCTGAAGATTTGCATTTGGAACAACTAGATGTGAAAACTGCTTTTCTCCATGGTGATTTGGAGGAGGAGATATAAATGGAACAACCCCAAGGATTTGAGGTCAAAGGTAAGGAGAAACTGGTGTGCAGATTGAACAAGAGTTTGTATGGCTTGAAACAAGCACCTCAACAATGGTACTTAAAATTTGATAGTTTTATGGCTGAGCAAAGCTATAGCCGGTGTAATTTTGACTATTGTGTTTATTTTAAGAGGTTGGATAATGACTACATTATTTTATGTTTATATGTTGATGACATGCTTGTAGCAGGGTCTAACATGGATCACATAAGAGAGTTAAAACAACAGTTAACACAATCATTTTCTATGAAGGATTTGAGGGCAGCAAAACAAATCCTTGGTATCAAAATTTGTAGAGATAGGAAGAACAGGAAATTGACCATCCTAGGTTGATTATGTTGAAAAGGTGTTACAGAGATTTCATATAGAGAATGCAAAAGTTGTCAGCAAACCTTTGCCTAGTCATTTGAAATTTGACTAAAGAGATGTGTCCAAAGACACAAGAGGAGGAAGACAATGTCCAAGGTACCATATGCTTCAGCTGTAGGAAGTTTAATGTATGCCATGGTATGCACGAGACCAGATATTGCATATGTTGTAGGAGTTGTAAGCAGGTATATGAGTAATCCTGGATTGGAGCATTGGAACGTAGTAAAATGGATTCTTAGATATTTGAGAGGTACATCCAATAAATATTTATGTTTTGGGGGCTCTAATACTGATTTAGCAGGTTATGTAGACTCAGATTTGGCAGAGGATATTGATACCAGGCGGAGTACTACAGGTTATATTTTTACTGTAGGTGGGATAGCAGTGAGTTGGATCTCATGGTTGCAAAAGGTGGGTGCCTTATCCACCACGAAGGCAGAGTATGTAGCTGCAATAGAGGCAAGAAAGGAGATGATATGACTACAATCTTTCATGGAAGAATTGGGCAAACAATAGGCTAATAGTTATTTGTTTATGGACAACCAGAGTTCCATACATTTTGCAAAGAATTCTGCTTTGCATTCAAAGACCAAACACATACAGTTGAGGTATCACTTCATTCGATCGGTGTTGGATGATGGATAGTTAAGGTTGGAAAAGATACATATAGATGAAAATCTAGCAGATATGTTTACAAAGGCAGTGACAAGGGAGAAGCTGAGCTCCTCTTCAGCTTCGGTTGGTCTTCAAGACTGAAAATAATAAAATCAGAACAGAGTCTAGGGTGTTTATTTCTAATAGGAGCTACAGGGTCAACGGTGTTATGATCAGTCTGCAAGTAGGAGATTGTTGTTATATTAAGCCTAATGAGACTCAGAGGTTAAATTTTCCCTACTTTTATCCGCGTGGTTTCCCCCCAAATTATTTAACGAGAGTTTTGGGGCAGTGCCCCTGGCGCGCTCCCTGTCGCGGTACAGGGCGGGGTCGAGGGGCAGTGCCCCCGAAACCTCAAACAACTTTTATTATTTTATAAAGGCATCGGGAGTTATTTTTTCTATTAGCCGACATAAAAAAACTCTATTTTGTAACTGACATAAAAGCAACTAAGGGTTAGGGTTTCCCTTGATATTGTATTGTAGCATTTGCAGCGGTATTGAGTTGCAAGGATTGCTAGTTGTAATCGGTTTGATTTACTGGATAATAATATTGGACTCTCTATTGGTGGATGTAGTCCGAGTTTGGGTGAACCATGTTAAAAATTGTCTCTCGCTGTTATTATTTTTGTGTATTTTTTCATTCCTCTGTTTAATCTTTATCTGCATTTAATTGATATCTTCTGCATGCAATTCCTAACAAATTGTCTGTACAAGGTCCCCAAACTTTTACACATGCCTTCCTTGTAGGTCTAGGCCTTATGAAATGCCTTTAGGTCTTACAAGTGTTGTATGTAGGTCTAGGATTTATATTCATAGTTGGCCACTAGGAGGTGTCATTATCATGTACACTCCCTCTTAATGACAATTCTTTGAGGTTGAACATTGTTATAAATTTACAAAATTTAGCACTATATAGAAGCTTTTAAAATATCTCTATTAGCTAATCATCGGTTTAACACAATTAAAGAGAAATTTCACCATTGAATTTTTTCAAATGAAGTGTGCAATGACTTCAATGTGCTTTATTGCTTGATGTAAAACTAGATTTTTGACAAAAGCAATGCAACTTTGGCTATCACATAATAAAGTGGCACTTTCATTGGTATATGTATGAAGGTCATCTAATAATCTCTTCAAACACAATTTTTTTATACTTCTGTTGCACTTGTATATCCAACCTTTGTAGATGAAAGAGTCCCCATAGATTGCTTTTTACTACTGGATGTGATAACACTTGCACTATATTTGAAGACATATTTGGAGTTAGATTTCCTATTAATGAAATCACGTGCATATTTGACATCACAATAACCAAATAAATTAAAATTCTTGGTGTAGGAATAATAAAGATAATAATTAAGTGTATGTTTGATTTATTTTTTAATGATCCACACAATACCTACTGCATATGTAATATTTGGTCAAGAGATATTTAGGTATATCAAACTTCCTATTAATTGTCTGTGTAGACACCCCAAATTTGTCACTAATGTTCATCCTATCCATTTCCTATAAATTGATTAAATAAACAATCATTTAATTATTTTTACCCGATTTCCCACAAATTAATTAAATAAGTGATTATTTAATTAATTTAATTTGATTTCCTACAAATTAATTAAATAAATAATTATTTAATTAATTATCCCCGCATTTAACCTACATTCTCGTAATTAATTAATTATTAAATGATTAATTAATTACTACTTACTAACACATCCCTAAGGTTAATTAAATTTAATTAATAACCTAGTCCCCATTCCTCGAACTTAATTAATTAATTAGTCCATGATTAATTAATTGATTAAGACTAATCAAACCCCATTAACATTTCTTCTAATTTAATAATCCACACCACCCTCAATTCTTGTCCTTTTAATCCTAACTGTTTAATCCATCTACACAAATCAAGATCTAAACCATCTATCATCTAACATGTGTCCAAATTTCATTGCTTGCTCACACGTGTGAGTATGATAACTCACCCTACTCCTTGCTCACATATGTGTGAACATGCCAACTTGGAAGCATCTTTGAATTCCACCTCACCCCCACTCCTTGCTCACACATGTGTGAGCATGTTGCATGGGTTAATCTTGACCCTTGATTTCCCTCCATTCATGTCCACCATCCACTTGCATCCATTCTCTCTCTCCCTCTCTCTCATGCCATCCTACACTTTAAGGTAATCCTAGCCATCCATTTTGTAGGAGGTCTCTCATCATGCCACTTGTCACAAGGCTAGTGAATATTTTCTTGAAGCCAAATCCCAACTGTTGATCTTCATCTCTCAATCCTGACCATCTATTCTCCCTTGGGAAAGTCTATTTGAGAAGGCTCACCCAAAGGATTTGAATATCCATTTTCAAAGTATCTACATGTCAAATTGAGCAATATCCAAGCACTTGAGCACCCACATCATATCATTGTACACCAATTATGATCATTGGAGCACATCTACAAGGAACAATGGAGGTATAATGCTCTTTCTTTGTGTTTTGCATTGTTGTTTTACTTCCATTACTTGCTCAAACCGAAGGTAGATGTTGTTATTAGATTGTAAGTTTGTTTATGACTCACTTGCACTTATTTAATCCAATTTTAGCCTCTACAGTCTGTACAAGGTAGGATTGGCCTTTTCACATGATGGTTTAAGGTATAGTAATTAGTTTACAATCCATCATATGAAATTTTTGAAGCAAGTCATGAGCATACATTTCTTGAGATACCACAATAGAACATCAAATCTAAAATATAGAGCCATTTTCAAAAAATAATGAAGACCCAAATTAGTCATCTCAAATGATTGATTTAATTTGTCTTTATACCTATAGATTGGAGAGTTAAGACTATTTGTAATAAGTCGGTCATCCTTATATAAAACAAATTATAGTAATATGACCATTTTTAATTTTAATAAATAAATCATTATCAAAATAACACAAAGAATCCAAGCCCTTTGCATAACAATTGGAGACACTCTCACCCATTGTTGAAACCCTGCATTTTAAATCTCCTAATGACATTCCATTATTGGTCTCTAGTGATGGCATTGCTAGCAATGCCAATTTCTCTGTACTCCACGTTGTTCCTTCCTCTATGAGCTATGATGAGGATGGTTGTAGTGACGAGTCAAACGTATCTAATACAACATCCTTTCTTGTTCATGTTTCAGTGGCCCATAGTGGTGTGAAGGCACCAAATGATGGCAAGCTATGTCTTTTGCAGCTGTGGTTGGGGCATGGAGCTAGGTTGGCTTACCCTCCTCTACATGGTAAGGTTTGGCCCTTGGAGTGTTCATAATCCACCCCTATCGTGGCTTGTGGACATGATGTATTAGACAATGAAGCTTTATTTCTCTTGATATGGCTTGATCTATAGATTTAAGTAGTTGTGGCCTTCTCTCCTTGACCTATACAATTGATTTTTGGAGTCTTGGAGGCCTTTGACTGTGGGCAAAATCAAGCTATTTCCATGTGCTAGGATTTTTTTATTGTAGTTTTTTCTATTTCAAAGATAAGGGGCTAATTATTGATGGTAGGTTATGGTTGTGGGGCGAGCATTCCCTCTTTCTCAAGCCATGGGTCCCTTCTTTCAATCCTCTTACCAAATCTCTCCATATTCTACAATTTGGGTTAGGCTACCCAATCTCCCTCTCCACTTCTGGGATGACTCTTGTTATAAGGCTATTGACAATTCTATTGGGTGTTTCTTGAAGGTTGATTCAGTTACCTTTGACATCAACCACTCTACTTGTGGCCATGTTTTGGTGGACATCGATATCTCCAAGTCTTTCCCTAGGGATGTCATCCTGATTGTGGGGGATAGGCCTTGGACCCGGTCAATTGATTATGAGGGTCTCCCATTCTGTTGCAGGCATTGCTTCACTATTGGACACCTTGTTTCTAGTTTCCCTCACTCTCATCACAGGCATGCATGTTCAACTATGTGGTGGAATAATGCCCTCCATGACCTCTTGATAGTTGATGTTTATGGTGGATTTTACTCTTAGGATGAGGGGTCTTCTACTCATGCTTCTCTGGTGGTGGGCCATGTTGAGGTCCTAGTAGCTCCTATGATGGTTGCCCCTAGTGCGGGTGTGGTTTTTGTGACTTCTTCAGACATGGCTACTTCAAACAGTTCCTATTGCCTCCATGGTGGGAGGTAGTGTGTTTCTCGTTCTTTCTTTGACTGTGGATTTTGGGCAGCTTTCAGAATCTTTGATTTTTCTTTCTCACTCTTCATGGGAGGTGACATTGGCTAAGGTGAAGGGAGTTGATATCCCTCTCCTTTCTCCTCAACCTGAGGATTTAGAGTTTGGTGTAAAGTTGATGGTTGTGTAAAGAAGGAAGAGAGATCTTCCTAAATTTGTTGCGTGTTCCAATGTTTAGGCCAAGGGTGTGTTTAGACTACTAGGATAGGTTCAGGTGTTGTGTAGGATTTTTACCCTTTGATTTTGAGGGCGGTTGTTTTATGTGGCAACTTGGATGTAGTTGTGTTAAGGGGTGGCTATTTGTTTACCACCACCTTGCCTTTATAAAATGTTTTCAGGTCCTTTCAAAACCATCCTTTACCCCTTAATTTAAAACATAGAGAATCCAAGGGATTGAAAAATTTTGTGATCTTTGCATACCATGTTTTAAGAGCTTTTGGTGTAGTCACGATAGGAGGGTTCAAAGAATGAACTGTCCAGACCGTGCAACAAGAGTAAACACAATGGAAACAACTCAAAGATATGAAACAAACACAGATTCAGTCATTCAGTATATAGTAGAATTCAAATACAATCTAGCTAGCATCATGCGGGCTTACAATTAGGGCTCACATGCCTGATTACATAATATCAGAATATGCACAAGATATAGTGTTGAAGCTCCTTCGCGCAAAAATCCAAACTATGAACTTATGCTAATGATCATAACTTTTATAACTACTTTCCTAAGGATCTATTCATCAATATATATCATCTCCAGAACAAAAGATTCCTCTGCGTCGGCCAAGGAAGGTCACAAACTCCAATGAAGAGCTGTAACGTGTGTACACGGATAGGTCAGACCTAAATGCACATAAGACCTCTATGAATGAATGGAATGATGTACGGATCTCGGGAAAGGTTGGCCATGAATCAAAGATCATTGAATGATGTGTCATTAAACTCCATAAGTCAAGGAATGCTCTGCAAGTCTTCTCCTTTAGCTGATTGTCTGAGACTGTGAGGATGCTTTGTTATGAGAAAACAACTGATCTTCTGATAGCGATAACTTTTTGGTACTTAAGAATATGTGCAGGATCATCGCGGGCCAAACAGTGGCAATAGGAAAAAAATCGCATTTTTACTTAGCCAAATTCGCGACTTGGCAAAGTTTGACTTTGAAACGGATATCTGTTTTGATAACGGATCAAAACGGATATCCATTATCTTTTTCTCTATTGTTTTCATTGTTTTTTATTTTATTATTTTAGCATTTTTAGCATTTTACTATTTAGGCATTTTAGCTCTTAAATACAATCTAAATTTTAGAAAGACTGTATCATATGAAAGGGGCAACCTTGTCATCTTTTGGAATGCATGATTTCTTTTAGTTCCATCCATTTTGGCATCATTTATTCTTGTGATTGAGAGTTCTCTCCACCCTTGATTGAACCATTACTTCCCCTAACTAATTCTCCTATCCTCTTGACTCTCAATCAATTCTTTAGTCCACTCCCAATAAGTCTTCTATAATCTCTCAATCAATTATTTAGTCCACTCCCAATTAGTCTTCTATAATCTCTCAATCAATTCTTTAGTCCACTCCCAACCAACCCCACCATTCATGTTGCTTCTTCTACTATTAATACATCTCTCGCCATCATTTTTAGGGGAGACTATCCATTTCTTCCATTTATGTCAAATTCTTGTTAATATCTCTTATTCCATTTTCCATTGATCCCAACACATCATGGATAGTGAGTCACCTCAAAAGAGTTAAGCCATATTTTCATTACAACCCCCACAATAATTATTATACTTTTATAGTCCTAACTTTGTGAGCCTTTTCCATTTCAATTTTAAGGATTTGAAGGTTCTTACACTCTCCATAAAATCTCCAAGTTCTCAAGGCATCCTTATTCTTCCCATTGTCATCAAGAGGATGTTCTAATTTCTACAAAGGATGATACCAAAATGTTGGATCCTTGAGGACAAAAGCTAGCACAGGTGCCATAAAAAGATTCCTTGAAGCTTCGCATGTTCTTTACATTATTTTAAAAAGATTTCAATAGTAATTAGAAAACTTAAATTTGCCTAAGAAAAGTAACAATTTGTTGCCTCTTGTTGCCTCTTCTTGGTTATTTTAAAAAGCAACAAGGTGAAGTGACACATCCTTATGACCAGCATCAAGAAGAACAACAGAAAGTGTATTTAGATCTTGGAAAAGATCAGGAAACAGAGGAACATCCAGTTGATGAGAATAAAGAGCAAGATAAAGAACAACCGGATGACTGAGATAAAGAGCTCGATGTGGAACATTATATGACACAGAACCAACAAGATGAACATCAAGTTCAACAATGAAAAAGTGGTATTAGTTGCACCTATATAGAGAAGTGGTTTAGAGGTTGGTTAGGGGAATTATTTAGGGTTTAGAGGTTTAGGGTTGCTTGGGTTTAGGGGTTTAGGGTTTACAGTTTAAAGAGAGATAGAGAGAGGGGACTAAAAGAGTTTGGGAGAGATAGAGGAGACACAGGGGAGAGATAGGGAGATAGAGAGTGAGAGGAATGTCCAAAGACAGAGAGAGAGAGAGATTGAGAGGTAGAGGGATGTTAGAGATAGGGAGATAGAGGTTTAGGGTTGCTTGGGTTTAGGGGCATTATTTAGGGTTTAGGGTCTTGGGGTTAGGGGTTAAGGTTTAGAGGTCTAGGGTTTAGGGTTTAGAGAGAGATAAAGGACCAATAGGGAGATATAGAGGAGTCCGAGGGGAGAGATGGGGAGATAAAGAGTGAGGGACATGGCAAGAGACATAGCGAGAGAGATTGAGAGGTAGAGGGACAAAGGTGATAGGGAGATAGGGTAGAGATAGGGAGATAGTGGTTTATGGTTACTTGGGTTTAGGGTTTAGGGGTTTGGGGTTTAGGGTTTCTCAGGTTTAGGGGTTAGGGTTTAGGGGCATTATAATTTAGGGTTTAGGATTTATTGTTTAGGGGTTAGGGGTTAGGTTTAGAGGTTTAGGGTTTTGGATTTAGGGTTTATAGAGAGAGAGGAATGATAGGGAGATATAGAGGAGTCTGAGGGGAGAGATAGGGAGAAAAAGAGTGAGGGACATGGCCAGAGACATAGGGAGAGAGATTGAGAGGTAGAGGGACAAAGGTGGTAGGGAAATAGGGGAGAGATGGGGAGATAGTGGTTTAAGGTTACTTGGGTTTAGGGTTTCTCAGGTTAGAGGTTAGGGGTTAGGGTTTAGGGGCATTATTTAGGGTTTAGGATTTAAATTGTTTAGGGGTTAGGGGTTATGTTTAGAGGTTTAGGGCTTTGGATTTAGGGTTTATAGAGAGAGGAATGATAGGGAGATAGAGAGAGGAGATCGAGGAGAGAGATAAGGAGATAGAGAGTGAGGCACATGGCCAGGGACATAGGGAGAGAGATCAAGAGAGGTAGAGGGATGATATAGATAGGGAGATAGGGAAGAGATAGGGAGATATAGGTTTAGAGTTGATTGGATTTAGGGTGTACCTGGGTTTAGGGTTTCTTAGCTTTGTAGATAGCTAGATAGAAAGAGAGAGGAGATAGATAGGGAGAGATGGAGGTGACAAAGGGAAGAGATAAGGAGATAGAGAGTGAGCGAGATGTCTAGAGAAATAGGGAGAAGGATTGAGAGGTAGAGCTCGATGATAGAGATAGGGAGATAAGGGAGAGATAGGAGATAGGGTTTAGGGTTGCTCACGTTTAGGGTTTAGGGGTTTGGGGTTAAGGTTTAGGGGTTAAGGTTTAGAGGTTTAGGGTTTAGTGTTTAGAGAGAGAAGACAATTAGGGAGATATAGAGTGAGGGACATGGCCAAAGCATAGGGAGAGAGATTGAGAGGTAGAGGAATGATAGTGATGGGGAGATAGTGAGATAGGGAGATAGAGAGATAGAGGTTTAGGGTTTCTTGGGTTTAGTGTTTAGGATTTAGGGGTTTATGGTTTCTCAAGTTTAGGGTTTAGGGGTTAGGAAATAAGGGTTAGGGGTTAGGGGTTAGGTTTAGAGGTTTAGTGTTTTGGATTTAGGGTTTATAGAGTGAGAGGAATGATAGGGAGATATTAGAGAGAGGAGACCGAGGAGAGAGATAAGGAGATAGAGAGTGAGGCACATGGTCAGGGACATAGGGAGAGAGATCAAGAGAAGTAGAGGGATGATAGAGATAGGGAGATAGGGGAGAGATAGGGAGATATAGGTTTAGAGTTGATTGGATTTAGGGTGTACTTGGGTTTAGGGTTTCTTAGTTTTGGAGATAGCTAGATAGAAAGAGAGAGGAGACAGATAGGCAGAGAGATAAGGAGATAGAGAGTGAGCGAGAGAGATTGAGAGGTAGAGGGACAAAGGTGATAGGGAGATAGGGGAGAGATAGGGAGATAGTGGTTTATGGTTACTTAGGTTTAGGGTTTAGGGGTTTGGGGTTTAGGGTTTCTTAGGTTTAGGGGTTAGGGGTTAGGGGCATTATAATTTAGGGTTTAGGATTTATTGTTTAGGGGTTAGGGGTAAGGTTTAGAGGTTTAGGGTTTTGGATTTAGGGTTTATAGAGAGAGGAATGATAGGGAGATATAGAGGAGTCTGAGGGGAGGGATAGGGAGATAGAGAGTGAGGGACATGGCTAGAGACATAGGGAGAGAGATTGAGAGGTAGAGGGACACAAGTGGTAGGGAGATAGGGGAGAGATAGGCAGATAGTGGTTTAGGGTTACTTGGGTTTAGGGTTTAGGGGTTTGGGGTTTAAGGTTTAGGGGTTTAGGGTTTCTTAGGTTTAGGGGTCAGGGGTTAGGGTTTAGGGGCATTATTTAGGGTTTAGGATTTAAATTGTTAGGGGTTAGGGGTTAGGTTTAGAAGTTTAGGGTTTTGGATTTAGGGTTTATAGAGAGAGGAATTATAGGGAGATAGAGAGAGGAGATGGAGGAGAGAGATAAGGAGATAGAGAGTGAGGCACATGGCTAGGGACATAGGGAGAGAGATCAAGAGAGGTAGAGGGATGATAGAGATAGGGAGATAGGGGAGAGATAGGGAGATATAGGTTTAGAGGTGATTGGATTTAGGGTGTACCTGGGTTTAGGGTTTCTCAGTTTTGGAGATAGCTAGATAGAAAGAGAGAGGAGACAGATAGGGAGAGATAGAGGTGACAAAGGGGAGAGATATGGAGATAGAGAGTGAGCGAGAGAGATTGAGAGGTAGAGGGACAAAGGTGATAGGGAGATAGGGGAGAGATAGGGAGATAGTGGTTTATGGTTACTTGGGTTTAGGGTTTAGGGGTTTGGGGTTTAGGGTTTCTCAGGTTTAGGGGTTAGGGGTTAGGTTTTAGGGGCATTATAATTTAGGGTTTAGGATTTATTGTTTAGGGGTTAGGGGTTAGGTTTAGAGGTTTAGGGTTTTGGATTTAGGGTTTAGATAGAAAGAGAGAGGAGATAGATAGGGAGAGATAGAGGTGACAAAGGGGAGAGATAGGGAGATGGAGAGTGAGCGATATGTCTAGAGAAATAGGGAGAAGGATTAAGAGGTACAAGGACGATAGAGATAGGGAGATAAGGGAGAGATAGGAGATAGAGTTTAGGGTTGCTCGTGTTTAGGGTTTAGGGGTTAAGGTTTAGAGGTTTAGGGTTTAGTGTTTAGAGAGAGAGGACCAATAGGGAGATATAGAGTGAGGGACATGGCTAAAGCATAGGGAGAGAGATTGAGAGGTAGAGGAATGATAGTGATGGGGAGATAGTGAGATAGGGAGATAGACCTTGATAGAGGTTTAGGGTTTCTTGGGTTTAGTGTTTAGGATTTAGGGGTTTATGGTTTCTCAAGTTTAGGGTTTAAGAGTTAGGAAATAGGGGTTAGGGGTTAGGTTTAATCATGCATCCTAGTCATTCCCCTATCATTCCTATATATCCTATCTCTCCCCTCTATCTTTCCCTCTCCCTTATCGACGAAGCAAATGGAAACAAGAAAACTAGGACTCCCTTTCTCAGGTTTAGGGTTTATGGCTTAGGGGAATTATTTAGGGTTTATGGTTTAGGGGTTAGGGTTTAGTATTTGGAAGAATTATTTAGGGTTACTTGGGTTTAGGGTTTAGGGGCATTATTTAGGGTTTACGGTTGCATGTCAAAAGTAGTCTCTCTCTCTCTCTCTAAATTCGTAAATCCTAAATAATGGCCCTATCCCTAACCCCTAACCCGCATCTACCTCTCTCCTGTATCTACCTCTCTCCTGTATCTACCTCTCTCCTGTCTCTATTCAAAAGTGCCTTTAAAATACTATGAGATACCTTAGTATAAGTAAATCATATAAAAATCAATTATATATATATATCATCATAATCCTATATAAATTTTGATAGTATTTTATAGCTAAAATGCCTAAATATCATCATAATCCTTTATAAATTTGCTTGTATTTTATAGCTAAAATGCCTAAATACTTAAAATGTATGCAATGCTAAAATAATAAAATAAAAAAAAATGAAATACAATAAGGAAAAGGAAAATGGATATCCGTTTTGGAAACGGATATCCATTTTAGAAACAGATATCCGTTTTAGAAACGGATATCCGTTTTAGAAACGGATATCCGTTTTCAAAACGGATATCCATTTTGGAAATCATAAAAAGCAAAAAAGACTGCATTTTTGCAAACCCGCGGCTTGCAAAAACGCAGTCTCATCTTCAAAAAAATAGCTATCAGAGCTGAGGAACGGATATCCGATCCAAAGAGGTAAGATTTCATGCATTTTTTTGGTTTGTTTTGTATTTTCAAGCAATTTTTTTGGTTTTTATGCTAAGTGGGTATGTTTTATAATTTAATTAGGTAAAATGGATGCACAAAATGAAAACCCAAACCCTCCACCACCAAACCCTCCCCCTCCAATAGTAGAAGAGAATATTCAAAGAAATATTGATCAAATAAGTAGGATCATAGAAATGTATCGCCGCCACCCTCGATTGTCTATAATGACATCAAATTTAGAGGGAATCATTAATCATATTCAAACCTTGTCCACCCAACACGAATCATTTCGGCAATGGCAAGAAGCCAAGAAGGCCGAATATGCTGACGATTTGTCATATGAGGAAGTCAAAGATTTAGAGATTACAAAAACTATGTTGGCCCAACACTTTGTCAATCCTAAAACTGGATTGCATGTTGATGTCCATAAGCTAAAATTTTCAATCAAATGGTGTATTCATGAGGGCATTAGTCAAAACTTTTGGGATCGTTGGTGGATGGTTTTTGATAAACCACCCAACAACAATTTAGATGTGCCTTTGTATTTCCTCCGTAAACTCTATGCAGAGTTTGTCATGGGTCAACATGTTAACTATTTTGATTTTAGAGAGTTTCAAGGAGTGGGCAGAGGAATGCCTCAAGATAGACCTGGGGCAATTAGACAAGTACAAGGTCCCTATATTCCCCCTCCTGCTATCCCTTCTCCACCCCCAATGCAGCACCCAGACGTTGTTGCAAGTGTAACACAACAGGGCCTTAGTGCTATACACTCTTTGACCGAGCATTTGATTATTCAGACATCTTAGTTTGCACAAGCACATGATGAAGGTGATGATATTAGATCACCTGGTACCACTAGACCGTCGTCGTCCAGACATATATGTGTGCCCCATCATTGCATTTCTTGCAATCATTTATGCTTGGGTCCTATTATGGAGAGTAGTGAGCCACCGTTGAACACATCAGACTATGATCTCCATTCACAAGATGAGGCAATGGGGTCCAGAACTCAAGCTGAGGGGTCAAGGACAAGAGTAGAAGCTACCGGATCAGTAAACATTAGAGAAGGAGAAATGCATGAGCAATCTTTTGTGCAGGTAAAATTTAAAGTTAAATTTTATGGTCTATTCCATTTGAATATATAAACAACTTTATTAGTACTAATGTATCTAAGTGGGATAACAGTTGATGACAGAGGAGGAGTTGATAGAAGTTCATCATGCAACTTTGTTTGCCATCCAATTTGGCTTGGACTTGCCGGTATAATTTGTTGTACACATTAACTTTTTTTTATGCATTTATTTCTGTGAGTAATTATATATTAATTTATATCTTGATGTTAATTTTATTTTATAGCCAATCGAAAATGTGAATGATGTGGCATCTTTGCCAATAGTCTTTTCTCGAACTCCTGATCGACCTAAGGGACTATCATTTGCAGAACGGCTTTCTCAACGCCAACAAAGGGTGGAGGTAATTTGATTGAATTGTACTTTAATTGATAATTTAGAAAACTTAAATATTTGATTATAGTCATTTAGAGTCTTACATTCTTGTCCTTTTTAATTGATGCAGGAGGCCTCGATGGTGGTATGTGCTTGTTTTCTAGTGGATAAGTTTTTGTGTAGTGCATTTCCTATTTTAAATGTATGCATTTCCTATTTTGTTTAATAATTATATATTAATTTATTTCAATGTTACTTTGCTTTTATGTAGTATGTTGAGAATGTGAGTGATGTGCCACTTTTGCCATCATGCTTCACTAGGACACCTGATCATCTTACGAGAAAATCATTTGCAGAACGATTGTCTGAACAACAACATAGAGTCGAGGTAATTGAATTGAATTTTTCTAAATAATTGATAGTTTATCTAGCGGTCTTATAGTTGATTGTAGTGATTTAGATGTATGTTAATAAATGAAAGTTCTTAATTGTAGTAGATAAGAATCTATTTACTAACTTTAACTTGTGTTTTGACTTGTTAATGTAGGAAACTTCACCTCCATCAATTACTAGACATTTTGGTACAAAGAGGACACTTTTTCAGGATCCATCACAGATTGTGGATCCATCACAGATTAAGGATCCATCATAGATTGTGGATCCATCACAGATTGAGTGTCAAGTGGACTTGTAGTATTTGATGTAGCTATTTGGCATGTAGATTGTATATAGATTTTGAGACAGGGCATATGCCACATTTTGTAAAAAATATTTTGAGTTGGCATATTTGCCAAATTTTTGTATATGTCTACCATTATGGACTAGATTTTAATGTATATACACCTTGATATACAATATAATTTAAATTCCTTATGTGCAAGTCATGATACTTCCCATGATGCCATACATTATGATGATAGTTCTTTAGTCTATTGATGATATGTTTAGCATTGAGAATGGTTTTAGATCAAGAGAATGGTTTTAGATCAATAGAATCAATATGAAAAAATTCCTTATATATGCCCTAATCAAATAAGGTCATGATAAACCATTTCATCATGTATTTAGTCTTCATCTTGTCAAATTTTGTAAATATGTCAAAGTTGTCATATGAAAAATGTAAAAAAAATGCAAAAGTATGGAAGATGAATAGTCAAGTACTCAAGAATCAGTTGGAGACTATTGGTTTCCCTCAAATCATGTATAAATATGCATAAACCTTCGTGGAAAAGACATTGGAGATGTATTGAAAACATTTTGAAGATGAATTGAAGACATGTTTGAATGAAATTAATGTCAAGAAACTCTATGTCAAGGACACTGGGGGCACATTACAAACATAAAAAACTTACATCTTGGGGGGAGGTGCCAATAAGGCCAATAAGGATACTATTTCAGTTGGGTGTGTGTGTGTGTATGCAAATCCCATTTATGGCCGAGAAGCTCTCTATTTACTATTATTTACACATCAGAGTATGACTATCTTAAAACAACATCGTGTATATGCTCATAAAAGCCATCAAACTCTGAGAATAAACTCATCATTAGATAAGGAGTGTAAGGCTAAAGTCACATTCCCAAAAACCTCTTAAAATCACATGTCTCCTCTTATGAAAACTAGGGTCTTTGCCAATACATTGTTCTGTAAGAGCAAAGTCACTTAAGATCCTAAGAGCAAAAACATTGCCAGTGCCATATTTTTTGTTCTGCTCATCGTGGGGTCGAAAGGACTGCCCCATCGTGTCGGGGTGGGGGGGTAAATGCTATGGGAGGTCTTGTTTCGTGCGCCAAGCATCCCAGTCATTTCGGGCAAGAGGCTACCGACAAAGTCCCTTAAGATCCCTGAGACCAAAAAATGCCAAACTTTGACAGGGTAGTTCTTAGAATTCATGAAAGTTGGAAATGCTCTATTTGGATCTACAGGTGTACGTGGCATCCTTCCACAATAACCTCTCTCATTTTTGGTCAACTCCATTCCATTTGACCGTGGCGAAATCAAACGCATTGGCGCAAAATGCTTCAATTTGATGCAGTGGAAAGGTGCTAGGTGCGACATTTTTCATTCCATAGCTCGTGCGGTCGAACGGACTACACCAACGCGTCGGGGTGGGCAGATAAATGTTAGGGGAGGTCTCGTTTCATGCGCCAACCGTCCCAGTCATTCCGGGCAAGAGGCTACCGGCAAAGTCCCTTAAGATCCCCGAGACCAAAAAACTGCCAAACTTTGACCGGGCAGTTCTCAGAATTTGTGAAAGTTGGAAATGCTCTATTTGGACCTACAGGTGTACGTGGCATCCTTCCACAATAACCTCTCTCATTTTTGGTCAACTCCATTCCGTTTGACCGTGCCGAAACCAAACGCATTGGTGCAAAATGCTTCAATTTGATGCAGTGGAAAGGTGCTAGGTGTGACATTTTTCATTCCATAGCTCGTGCGGTCGAATGGACTGCCCCAACGTGTTGGGGTGGGGGGGTAAATGCTAGGAGAGGTCTCGTTTCGTGCGCCAAGCGTCTCAGTCATTCCGGGCAAGAGGCTACCGGCAAAGTCCCTTAAGATCCCTGAGACCAAAAAATTGCCAAACTTTGACAGGGCAGTTCTCAGAATTCGTGAAAGTTGGGAATGCTCTGTTTGGACCTATAGGTGCACGTGGCATCCTTCCACAATAACCTCTCTCGTTTTTGGTCAACTCCATTCCGTTTGACTGTGCCGAAATCAAACGCATTGGCGCAAAATGCTTCAATTTGATGTAGTGGAAAGGTGCTAGGTGTGACATTTTTCATTCCATAGCTCATGCGGTTGAACGGACTGCGCCAACGCGTCGGGGTGCGCGGGTAAATGCTAGGGGAGGTCTCGTTTCGTGCGCCAAGCGTCCCAGTCATTCCGGGCAAGAGGCTACCGGCAAAGTCCCTTAAGATCCCTGAGACCAAAAAACTGCCAAACTTTGACAGGGCAGTTCTCAGAATTCGTGAAAGTTGGGAATGTTCTGTTTGGACCTACAGGTGCACGTGGCATCCTTCCACAATAACCTCTCTTGTTTTTGGTCAACTCCATTCCGTTTGACTGTGCCGAAATCAAACGCATTGGCGCAAAATGCTTCAATTTGATGCAGTGGAAAGGTGCTAGGTGCGACATTTTTCATTCCATAGCTCGTGCGGTCGAACGGACTGCGCCAACGCGTCGGGGTGGGGGGTAAATGCTAGGGGAGGTCTCGTTTCATGTGCCAAGCGTCCCAGTCATTCGGGGCAAGAGGCTACCGGTAAAGTCCCTTAAGATCCCTGAGACCAAAAAACTGCCAAACATTGACCGGGTAGTTCTTGGAATTCGTGAAAGTTGGGAATGCTCTATTTGGACCTACAGGTGCACATGACATCCTTCCACAATAACCTCTCTTGTTTTTGGTCAACTCCATTCCGTTTGACCGTGTTGAAATCAAACGCATTGGCATAGAATGCTTCAATTTGATGTAGTGAAAAGGTGCTAGGTGCGACATTTATCATTCCATAGCTCATGGGGTCAAATGGACCGCGCCAATGCGTTGGGGTGGGCGAGTAAATGCTAGTGGAGGTCTTGTTTCGTGCGCCAAGCGTCCCAGTCGTTCCGAGCTGTAAGCTACCGGCAAAGTCAAAAGTTGCTAGGATTGAAATTTTGCATTACACAGGTCCTGGGGCCGAACGGTTTGCCCCAACACGTCGGGGTGGGCGAGTAAATGCTAGGGGAGGTCTCGTTTTGTGTGCAAAGCATCCCAGTCCTTCCAAGCTGTAATCTACCGGCAAAGTCACACTAGCATTTACCCGCCCACCCCGATGCGTTGGCGCAAACCGTTCGGCCCCAGGACTTGTGGAATGCAAAATTTCAATCCTAGCAACTTTTGACTTTGCCGGTAGCTTACAGCTCGAAACGACTGGGACGCTTGGCGCATGAAACAAGACCTCCACTAGCATTTACCTGCCCACCCCGATGTGTTGGCACAAACCGTTCAGCCCCAGGACCTGTGGAATGCAAAATTTCAATCATAGCAACTTTTGACTTTGCCGGTAGCTTACAACTTAGAATTACTGGGACGCTTGGCGCACGAAACGAGACCTCCCCTAGCATTTACCCGCCCACCCCGATGCGTTGGCGCAAACTGTTCGGCCCCAGGACTGTGGAATGCAAAATTTCAATCCTAGCAACTTTTGACTTTGCCGGTAGCTTACAACTCGGAATGACTGGGATGCTTTGTACACAAAACGAGACCTCCCCTAGCATTTAATCGCCCACCCCGACGTGTTGGCGCAAACCGTTCGGCCCCAGGACTTGTGGAATGCAAAATTTTAATCCTAGCAACTTTTGACTTTGCCGGTAGCTTACAGCTCAGAATGATTGGGACGTTTGGCGCACGAAACGAGACCTCCACTAGCATTTCCCTGCCCACCCCGACATGTTGGCGCAGTCCGTTCGACCGCACAAGCTATGGAATGAAAAATGTCGCACCTAGCACCTTTCCACTGCATCAAATTGAAGCATTTTGTGCCAATGCGTTTGATTTCGGCACGGTCAAACGGAATGGAGTTGACCAAAAATGAGAGAGGTTATTGTGGAAGGATGCCACGTGCACCTGTAGGTCCAAACAGAGCATTCCCAACTTTCACGAATTCTGAGAACTGCCTTGTCAAAGTTTGGCATTTTTTGGTCTCAGGGATCTTAAGGGACTTTGCCGGTAGCCTCTTGCCTGGAATGACTGGGACGCTTGGTGCATGAAACGAGACCTCCCCTAGCATTTACCCCCCCACCCCAACGCGTTGGGGCAGTCCGTTTGACTGCACAAGCTATGGAATGAAAAATGTCGCACCTAGCACCTTTCCACTGCATCAAATTGAAGCATTTTGCGTCAATGCGTTTGATTTCGGCACGGTCAAACGGAATGGAGTTGACCAAAAATGAGAGAGGTTATTGTGGAAGGATGCCACGTGCACCTGTAGGTCCAAACAGAGCATTCCCAACTTTCACAAATTCTGAGAACTGCCCTGTCAAAGTTTGGCATTTTTTGGTCTCAGGGATCTTAAGGGACTTTGCCAGTAGCCTCTTGCCCGGAATGAGTGGGACGCTTGGCGCATGAAACGAGACCTCCACTAGCATTTACCCGCCCACCTCGACGCGTTGGCGCAGTCCATTCGATCGCACAAGCTATGGAATGAAAAATGTCGCACCTAGCACCTTTCCACTGCATCAAATTGAAGCATTTTGCGCCAATGCGTTTGATTTCGGCACGGTCAAACGGAATGGAGTTGACCAAAAATGAGAGAGGTTATTGTGGAAGGATGCCACGTGCACCTGTAGGTCCAAACAGAGCATTCCCAGCTTTCACGAATTCTGAGAACTGCCCGGTCAAAGTTTGGTAGTTTTTTGGTCTCAGGGATCTTAAGGGACTTTGCCGGTAGCCTCTTGCCCGGAATGACTGGGATGCTTGGCACACGAAACGTGACCTCCCCTAGCATTTACCCGCCCACCCCGACGCGTTGGTGCAGTCCGTTCGACCGCATGAGCTATGTAATGAAAAATGTCGCACCTAGCACCTTTCCACTGCATCAAATTGAAGCATTTTGCGCCAATGCGTTTGATTTCGGCACGGTCAAACGGAATGGAGTTGACCAAAAATGAGAGAGGTTATTGTGGAAGGATGCCACATGCACCTGTA
This sequence comes from Cunninghamia lanceolata, assembly GCA_027924645.1. Lineage (NCBI taxonomy): Eukaryota > Viridiplantae > Streptophyta > Pinopsida > Cupressales > Cupressaceae > Cunninghamia > Cunninghamia lanceolata. The sequence continues at coordinate 5,267,495 of BSBN01000158.1, read as the reverse complement.
GGTCCAAATAGAGCATTCCCAACTTTTACGAATTCTGAGAACTGCCCTGTCAAAGTTTGGCATTTTTTGGTCTCAGGGATCTTAAGGGACTTTGCTAGTAGCCTCTTGCCCGGAATGACTGGGACGCTTGGCGCATGAAATGAGACCTCCCCTAGCATTTACCCCCCCACCCCGATGTGTTGGGGCAGTCCATTCGACCGCACGAGCTATGGAATGAAAAATGTCGCACCTAGCACCTTTCCATTGCATCAAATTGAAGCATTTTGCGCCAATGCGTTTGATTTCGGCACGGTCAAACGGAATGGAGTTGACCAAACATGAGAGAGGTTATTGTGGAAGGATGCCACGTGCACCTGTAGGTCCAAACAGAGCATTCCCAACTTTCACAAATTCTGAGAACTGCCCGGTCAAAGTTTGGCAGTTTTTTGGTCTCAGGGATCTTAAGGGACTTTACCGGTAGCCTCTTGCCCGGAATGACTGGGACACTTGGCGCATGAAACAAGACCTCCCCTAGCATTTACCCCCCCACCCCGACGCGTTGGGGTAGTCCGTTCGACCCCACGATGAGCAGAACAAAAAATATTGTTCTAGTTGACACATTCTCAATCATTGACATGGATGATATCTCAGTACTATTCCTTTAGGCACAATATGAGCTTCCAATGGAAGGCGCAATTGTGAGGTTAAGATGATGAAAAGTGTGCCTCATTCACAGTCATGTTTTACTTGTCTTCAATGATGATTCCTTGATTCAACTTAATCCTTTGATAATACATTTTAACCTCCTTGTGAAAGCGCACTTTCAAGGTTGCTTGAGCAAGAGCTAGCGCCTCAACATCAAGGCGCACTTTTGGTGTTCTAGAAACATAAACTAGCACCTCAAATATTAAGGCACTCATTCTAGGTTGTTTATTCAATAATTGGCACTAGTCACATATGGTGTAGAGAGGTAGATGTGCGCCCAAGTCATATTTAACACTTTGAAGATCTCCAATGCATGATTGAATATCAAGAAACCAATGTATCATTTCATGAAGGTCTTAAGTGTTGTAAATATGCATCTTCTTATTTAATCATGTGTTTTAAATGAAGGAATGCAATGATTGCAATATGTGCACAAAATAGAATTTTCGATAAAGATTGAAAGGAAATGTTAAGAAAATGCAATTGGCGGGTGTAAATCCAAAGTGTGGAAGCATAGACAAGGTGTGCGAATAGTTTGGCATGACACCTCAAAGAGATGCTATCTCATGGAATGCAATGATTGCAAGATATGCACAAAATGGATTTTTTAAAAAGGCTTTAGAAACTTTGAAGCAAATACAATTGGAACGTTTAAAACCAAAATCCATAACCTGTGCAAGCATTCTCCCTACTTGTGCAAAATTAGGATCTTATATATACATATATGCACATAATGTCATGAAAATAATGTATAGTGTATATATCAAGCCATATAGGCATGTACAAATAAAACCATATGGGTATATACAATGATATACATCAATAACATACAAAAGTATGTTTACAAAGCCAAATACACATATGTAACAAAATGTCCCAAAATTAAATCTCCTATGGATTGCTATCAAATAATCTATGGCTCTTGCTAGGCCATGAAGATGGTGAACCAGTCAATGACTCATCTTCCATCGCTCATCGACTAGACCTCCTCGATAGAGATTTTTGAATTTCCACCTATTAATACAATCAAACAACGTGCACATTAATATAGAATTTAATATTCAAAATATATAACATGACATAAGTAATCAATCACTTACCACCAATTGGTGATCCCTTTTGATCATTTGTTGTCTCTCTTCTTCTATAGAGCTGGATGGGTAGGGGAGGTGACGTCCTGTGAGAAGCATGAACAAGCAGGTTTAAAAGTAAACATGAATATCATAAATATGTACATTAAATGCTGCGCTTATTATAGGACTGTTCTAGTACTATTTTAGGACTGTTGTAGGACTGTTGTAGTTAAAACTATCCTAGTAGACATGTATAGGACTGTTATAGGACTGTCATCTCATGGAATACAATGATGGCAAGATTACTATCAAGATTAGTATGAAGATTAATTATGACTGTTATAGGACTTTTATAAGAATGCAAAGTAAGGAAGCATAGGCAAGGCACATGAACTGTTTGGTGGAATACCTCAAAGAAATGAGAATTTTGTCAAATGTTGTAGTTGCAATTGCCATGTGACACATGTATGTAATATGTGAAAGCATAGACAAGGCACATGAACTATTTGGCAAAAGACATCAAATACATGTCACCTCATGGAATGCCTTATGTAGAAATGTTGGCAAGAGACACTATATGGATTCATGGTTGTTGTCATTGATGGCAACAAAGGTCATCCCACATATCCGCAAGTCATAATGTATCTCTACCGGAAGTCAGAATAAAGATTGTTGTGGTCCGGTGAACAAGAACAGAGCATGTGGCAAGGTCCGACAGATTGATCCGGATCTCTCAGAGGAAGTGTCTTGGTGCAGTGCGGATTTGGGGAAGTCAAGAGGACTACCTTGAGTGGTATATTCCAAGGATTTAGCCTCCGGTGATGGACAAGGAAAAAGATATGAATAGTTGAGTACCGGATTCCTGAGAGACAGTGAAAACAGAGGAAGAACTGACTGACAGAGTATCAGACTACTTTCCGGATGTGTTACTGTTGATGATAAAGGTTGTGAAGGCATGAATCATGTTTGGCTGACATGATTGATGATATCTACAAGTATATGCTTGATCCGCATTGCTTGGTGAGCAAGGATTCAGCCGACAGAACAAAGTTTGTAAGAAACTAAACTGTTCCGGATGCCGACTAGAAAGGTGATGAAATTACTTGTGCGGATATATATAAAGGATGGATTTAGTTGTGAGAGGCGTCAATGTGCGAAGATATATGCGAACAAGTCCAGAACAGAGTAGCAGTAGCAAGAAAGATCCGGTATGTGAAAGGATAGCAGAATAAAGGACAGAGGAAAGATGAAGTGCAGCAGATCAGTGTACTGAGCCTAACCGGAACTGAACTCCAGCATATGCAGATGCTTCCAATCAGTTCAAGACTGTGATTCTTATCACTTTGTAGACAGTGTGTCTTCTTGTAGGCAGTGAGCCTCTTGTGAGCAGTGTGCTCGGGCAGTGAGCCCTAATTGGCAAGTGCCATTTTGTAATTTCCTATTCTTCTAACAGAGAATAATTTTTGGGTTAATCACCCCGTGGTTTTCTCCCTTAACAGGGTTTCCACGTCAAAAATACTGTGTCATGTGTTTCTTATTTCATGGTAATGTTTTCTGTGTTTGATTTAATGCTGCATTAATTAATAAGAAAGTTCAGATAGAGAAATAATTGGGATAACTGATTCACCCCCCCTCTCAGTTATCAACAATTGGTATCAGAGCCAAGTTCCTCCTAATAGAGCTTAACAGCTTGAGGAAGATCTGGGAATTCAAATGGATACATATGGTTTAAGGGAGCAACTCAAGACTGCCCTTGAGGATCTTGAACAGTCAAATTCTGAAGTCAATGAATTAAAAGAAAGACTCAAACAGGCTGATGAGTTCATGAGGGAATTAAAAGACAAATTAAGTCTCTCTATGAAAAAGAGAAAGGAGCTGCTCCAACAGTTGGCAAGACAAAGTGAAGAAAGCAATACAAATGAAGAATTGACTGAGCAAACCAAGTTATGTGAAAAGTTATCAAAAGAAGTCATTATGTTAAGACATGAAATGGAATCAGGAACTATAAAGTTTACTCAAGAGATTGAAGAAAAAAGAAAGGCTGAAGACAATCTAAGACAATCTCTTAAAGAAAAATCAGAAGAATGCCACCAGATGGACAGAATTATCAGACATCTTGAATCTGATCTTGAAGATGCCAAAGATAATGAAGAAAAACTTGAGGATCAAATTGCCTCTCTCAAAAGAGACCTTCAAACAGCAAATGAATATAAAGAGAAATTCAAGATAAGTTCTGCTCAACTTGAAGTTCTTCTTGGAAGTCAAAAGAGGACAGATGACAAGTATGGTTTGGGATATGAGAAAGGAGAAAGCTCCGGATCCGGTCAGAGGAATCTTGGATCAGAAAATCCAAGGAGCAGGCCTAGAAGACCTCCGGTAAGACAGCCAAATGCTCAAAGATATCCATCCTTCAATGGATACTGCCACAGCTGCAACCACTTTGGTCACAAAGCTAATCAGTGCAGAATGAGAATGAATCAGATTAATTCATCCTTCTCCGGACAGTGCTTCAACTGCAAAAGGTATGGACACAAATCCCATGAATGCAGAATTATGCAAGAAAACAAATCATTCAAAGGTAGATGCTTTACATGCAATAGAGTAGGTCATATGGCTAATCAATGCAGATCAAGAGGATATCAGTCAAATATGCAAAGAAATGTTATTTGCCAAATCTGCAATAGGTCCGGTCATAATGCTAAAGTCTGCAGAAACAAGAATCAGGACAAAAGAGGTCCGGTGTATAATCAGAAACAAGACAAGGGTAAACAAAAGATGAATGCGGATGAAGTTAGGAATCAGATGAGCAAGATTTGGGTGAAGAAAAGTTCAGAAAATGTAGAGGTTGGATCCGCACCAGACTCTGGTGCTGATATTTCTTCCAGAAATTAAAAAGTGAGCTCAGGCTCAGGGGGAGACTCAAAGAAAATCCTGTTCCCCCAGCCAAACAAGTGGTGCCGGATGTGGCACAAGATGCGGATTAAAGGGTTTGTAGATATGAGTCTTGAGATGCTTCAGTCAAGTTTTCAGAGGTCCGCATGGAGTTATGAAGAAGCTGTGATCGATCAAGTAAGACCTGTTCAGGGAGACGCTCCGGTATGACAAAGGATTACAAAAAGGTCCGGAGAGATCCGGAAGTGCACTATCTTGTTCTGCGGATTGGACAGAGTGTTTGGGATGTTCTTGTAATATGTTTCCTTGATTTATTCATGATTTAAAGATCCGGATGATATTCACTGATCAGGACTAATCCGGGATACTCCAAGCTATCCAGACAGGGCAAACCGGAATAATGCAGGTGAAGCATTTATTGCAGACAGATATTAGGGTTTGCGGAGCAATATAAGGGATTTGTCAAAAGTCATTTGCTCATTCTGCACTCAAGAAGAAGCGAAAAGTGGAGCTCTGCAACAGGATTCATCAAGCACACCAAGGATCTCCTGCCGAAGTCATTGCATAAAGAAATCAATCCAACCACTCCGTGCCAACCGAAGACGCATAAGGTATTCTCCGTTTTTCATTATCTCACTGTAAATCCTTGAAGAATGGCTACTCCAAATATAGTTAAGATCTCTGATAGACCTCGCCCCACATTCAAGAAACATCCTTACAAATCATTGGAGGTAGATCCACTAGGAGCCTTCTCTAGTGTTCCTCATGGAGTTTTACATACTGAAGACATTAGGGTTTACATACATGCAAGCATTGAGGAATTTGGGGAATTCAAATTAAGAGACCTCTATCACAAGCAACTGATAGACAATGCTTTTGAGCTTAAACCAGAGTATAAGGGTATCCAGAAGAAACAATTTGAGCAATTTATTCATTTCCCCAGCTTTGAAGAAGATGAATGGGTCCGGTATGTACTGAGCAGGATGCATGACAACTTTCTATGGCTGGATAGACCCTGCAAGATCACAAAAGAGGTAATTAGGGCAGTAACTGGTCTATACTCTTCCGGAGGGATACCTATCCTCAAATCTGTCAAGAACAACATTGTAACTGAGGCCACCGGATCAAAGTTTGATAAGAGGGCAATGACCATTGAAGATATTTCGGATCCGGATATCAAGTATGCATCCATGATAATAGGATACAAGATCTATCACTCCAGCAGGGAGAATTCTGTATCCGGAACTGCAGTATACACAGCCTATGAAATGCTAAGAAAGAATGCAGAATATGATCTCTGCGAACTACTGCTAAGCCAATTAATGGAAAATATACAGAAAATCAAGAAGGACAAGAAGAATTCCTTTAAGTATGGTACTCTTATTGTATGTCTATTCTTCTACTTCATGAATGAGCTACCCGGATCAAGTGGATGGGTATGGCAGAGTGACAAACCTGTTGCAGTCCAGATAAGAGACTATTTGCATGGACTTGGGGATGCAAAAGCAAGAAATACAGCTCTATGGGGATACTTCAAAAACTTTCAGAGCATGATGCAAGCAAGAGAGAGAATTCCCCAGTCTCTTGTTGAAAAATACAAAGACTCAGTGTGCTTCATGGTTGACACTGATCAGTGCCTAATGGAGGCAGTGGAGCCAAGGATTGTCTGGATCATGCCCATGGGGTATGAAGTGGATGAACAGATAGTGGAGCTGCATGTTCAACACATGCTAAGTCAGCCCAAAGATCCTAAGGCAGAAAGGTTTGGAACCTTTGAGGAGCTGAGTGTAAAAATACATGTAGAACTCAGGGAACCTGAGATTAAGAGAAAGGTGAGAAAAGAAGTAGAGCACATTGCTCAAGGCCTAGGCATCTCAAAAGAGGCACTTGATGCCAGCCGGGAAAAGAGGAGGAAGGCTGAGGAAGAAGAGAAAAGTAAAGAAAGTGCTCCGGTTGAAACTCCCACCCGGACCAGATCATCAAAAAGATCTGCACCTCCCACAACCAAAAGTTCAAAACCAGAAGTCCAGGCATCCGGTAAAAGATCCAAAACAAAAGCCACAAGGGCTTATGAAAGCCAAAAGGATGAAGAGGAAACAGAGTCAGATGAGGGAGTAAAAGAAATAAAGAAGCAGAAGAAGAAAGGATCTGGTAAACCCTCCACAGGCCAAGACAAGGATGAAATGGCAGAGGTATCTGTTGAAAAGCCCACTCTGTCTCTAGAGAATGTAATCAAGTCGGTCACAGTGGATGGAAACCTTCAACCAATGACTGAATCTTATGATGACTTCAGTGAGGCTGACCAAAAGACTCTGCAGGAAGCCACCATCAAATATCTGAACATATATAATAAGGCTTTTATTGAGATCATATCTCTTATTCCTAAAAGCCTAGAAAAGGAATTGGAAGTAAGAAAGAATAGTGCTCATGCAAAAGATCTTGAGATCCGGGAGCAGATAGCTATTCAGCTATATCCTCAAATTGATCCCAAGACAATGAACATAATCTTCAAGGACTGCAAAGATGAGTTCAGAAGTAAAGCCAGGATGAATCAACTCATGCTTGGTGAGACTGACAAAGTGGCACAAGAGACAGAAGAGATCCTCCGGAAGGCCTTCAAAAGGTTCAATCTTCCTGTTGTAGAGGACTTAGGTACAGAAACAGCTGCAGATCCAGAATCATCTGTTCCGGAAGAAGTGGGCCCCGAACAGACAAACATCTCTCCTCCGGTTTCCCCTACAGTCTCCGGATCCAAAGAAGAAGAGGAATTACAGGAGAAGGAAGCAGGGGTGAAAGACAAAGAGGTTGACAGTTCCAAGACTGCAGAAGAAAAGAAACATCTGTCTCCGGCAAGAGACACTGCACAAACTGTTCAACAATTTTTGAGCAAAGAAACTTTAGAGATTGATGAATCGGAGCTTCTAAAAGGCCCATTCGACTTTGACTCTCTCTCTCCGGTACAAACAATGAAGATAGCTTCATTTGCAAATGCCAAGGCAAATGAAAAACTCCTGAAGTCTCATATGGAAGACTGTGAGTTGATAGAAGCTGCTTCCGGAGTACTTGTAAAGATTATGCCATCAATCCAGATAGATCCGACAGCCTCCTCTTCCGGTAATCTAAAAACCTTAGTCAGCAGTGTTGATACACATTTTGATTCTCTAGAAAAATCAGCTGAAGAAAAGGTCCGGAAGGAATTTTTGGATAAGAGATTTTCAGAAATATTAGAATTAATCTCTAAAGATAGGAAGATTGTGAGCATTGGAATAAAGAGCTTAGAGAATGCTCTTAAGGATGGCGGTGACATCTACAAATTTTGTATATCCTGGTCAAAGGAAACAGCAGCAATTGACAAGAAAATAAAAGAGGAATAGGACAAGCTTCAAAGCTTATCTCAAAGTTTTGATCCTCTCTCTTCCTCTATAATAAATCAAGAATGTCAGACTATTGCAGTCTTGAATGAAATAAAGAATCTTGAGAAGGAAAGGAAGAATATCACCAACCGGATGGGAGAACTTAGAAGGATTATAATCCCTAAGTTGGAAACTATGCATGAGGCTATCAGTGATGCTCAGACCACCGCCCAAACAAAAGATCCGACAGATCTCAGGCGGGCAGAAGCTTTTGCATTTTTGTTGAGTGGTCACATTTCAATTTTGGATAGAATGAAGCAAAGTTGGGCCACTGAAATGATCCAATTGCAGACATCCTTTGCAGACATTCTTCAGTATATGTGAGTATGTAAATATGCGGCTATGTATAGAAAATTTTTGAAAATTTTGGTGTGCGGACCCTACCCTTTGCCATTGATGTCAAAGGGGGAGTGAGGAGCAGTGAAAAATGAGGAATCCAACTAAGGGGGAGTTCCGGAAATTATATATAAAGACAGAGCATCAGCAAAGGGGGAGCATAGTGAAAACACTTAGTCATTTTTCACTAAGTGTTGCCATCAATGCCAAAGGGGGAGATTGTTGGCAAGAGACACTATATGGATTCATGGTTGTTGTCATTGATGGCAACAAAGGTCATCCCACATATCCGCAAGTCATAATGTATCTCTACCGGAAGTCAGAATAAAGATTGTTGTGGTCCGGTGAACAAGAACAGAGCATGTGGCAAGGTCCGACAGATTGATCCGGATCTCTCAGAGGAAGTGTCTTGGTGCAGTGCAGATTTGGGGAAGTCAAGAGGACTACCTTGAGTGGTATATTCCAAGGATTTAGCCTCCGGTGATGGACAAGGAAAAAGATATGAATAGTTGAGTACCGGATTCCTGAGAGACAGTGAAAACAGAGGAAGAACTGACTGACAGAGTATCAGACTACTTTCCGGATGTGTTATTGTTGATGATAAAGGTTGTGAAGGCATGAATCATGTTTGGCCGACATGATTGATGATATCTACAAGTATATGCTTGATCCGCATTGCTTGGTGAGCAAGGATTCAGCCGACAGAACAAAGTTTGTAAGAAACTAAACTGTTCCGGATGCCGACTAGAAAGGTGATGAAATTACTTGTGCGGATATATATAAAGGATGGATTTAGTTGTGAGAGGCGTCAATGTGCGAAGATATATGCGAACAAGTCCAGAACAGAGCAGCAGTAGCAAGAAAGATCCGGTATGTGAAAGGATAGCAGAATAAAGAACAGAGGAAAGATGAAGTGCAGCAGATCAGTGTACTGAGCCTAACCGGAACTGAACTCCAGCATATGCAGATGCTTCCAATCAGTTCAAGACTGTGATTCTTATCACTTTGTAGATAGTGTGTCTTCTTGTAGGCAGTGAGCCTCTTGTGAGCAGTGTGCTCGGGCAGTGAGCCCTAATTGGCAAGTGCCATTTTGTAATTTCCTATTCTTCTAACAGAGAATAATTTTTGGGTTAATCACCCCGTGGTTTTCTCCCTTAACAGGGTTTCCACGTCAAAAATACTGTGTCATGTATTTCTTATTTCATGGTAATGTTTTCTGTGTTTGATTTAATGCTGCATTAATTAATAAGAAAGTTCAGATAGAGAAATAATTGGGATAACTGATTCACCCCCCCCTCTCAGTTATCAACAAGAAAAAGGTACAAATGTGCAGTATTAAGAAATACAAATGAGAACTAAAAATCATACCTCGAGTATAATCAAAATAACCTACGATGCCATACAATGCTCAAATAGCTTTTAAAATATCCTTCCCAAGGTCCAAACGAGACCGAAATACACTCTTTCTTTACTATCGGCAAGACATTTCTAATGTCTCATCGAACTATGCTTCATATGTTCTTCCTTTCTCTATTGTCGGCCAGACTTATCATTATCAGTAACCTTCAAATTTGTTAGCCCGATGTGGGACCTCTCGCCGATGTGTAGAATCCATCGCTCAGGCTTATGCTGTCGGTGTGACTCCTCCGTTGTTCTCCGATATGTATAAGAGGACGGATCAAAGTAATTAGCATGCTCCCTTCAAAATAAAGACATGAGAATAGAGCACTTGTGAGATGGTTATTGTAAAGGGACAAATCAATTAGAAACATGCAGTTTCCTAGAGAATTTGGAATGCTTCCGCTCATGCGATTGTAGGACAAACAAAGATGTTCTAACTTCCCCAGACCACCAAATTCTGCAAGTATACTCCCCTTCAAGTTGTTGTGTGAAATTCTTTTCCAGTGAAGTTGTGAGTAATTGGCAAGAGATTTGGGAATAGAACCCTCTAGTCCATTTCTTGTTAAGTCAAGTATCTTCAACGCTTTCAACTGCTCAAACCAAGGTGGAATCCTTCCCTTGAAAGAACTAAAAGAGAGATTTAAAGTGCATAACAAGGAGAGACCTCCTTTGGATGGAAAAAGGGTACCTTTTAATTCCAATTGAGGGAGAATTATGGCCACCACTCTATTGGTATGTTTCTTGTACCAAACACTGGTCCAGAAGCACACATTTTCTGAATTGGTAGAAGTCTAGTTGGAGAAATGTGGTCTCCTCAACTACTATTATTGTAGGATATGCATAAACGGGTTTCTTGAAAAGGTTTTAGAAATTTTCAAGCAAATGCAATTGGCAAGTGTAAAGCTAGATTCTGCAACCTTTGTCAGCATCCTCTCTACCTCTACCAAAATGGGAGCTTTGGAATAGGGTATGGACATTCATCAAAGCATAATGGAAGTGGGTTTGTTGTAGATATTCTAGTTGGAAATGCTCTGGTAGACATGTACGGAAAGTGTGGAAGCATAGACAAGTCACATGAACTGTTTGAAAAAATGCCTCAAAGAAATGTGGTCTCATGGAATAAGATGATTGCAGGATATATACACACTTACTCTGATGTGAGATTCACCACCCTTGTCTATCGGTAAGACCAATACCCTCAGTGAGACTTTTTACTTGCATTCCGACGTTATAACTCTCCCCGATGTGTTTACCGTCCATTAGTCATCGGTAAGACTTCTACATCGGTCAGACATTCTCTTCGATTTCTGATATCGTATCTCACACCGAAAGAATAAACACCAAACTACACCATCGGCCAGACCGCCTCTATCGGTGACACTTTTCTTCTCGCCTCTGAGAGTCCATCTCTTTCTGATGTTCCTTTTGTCGGTGTGACTCCCTCTCATCGGTGTAGTTCTCAACTGTTCTTCCGATGTGCCGATAAATAACCCATCGGTGACACTTAATTATTGTCACCCTGATATGACTTGATCTGTGAGATCAATGTTGTCAGCTCAATGGAACTTTGTCTCTCCGATAACTATTGTCAGTCTGATGTCTTCGATTTAGCCTATACATAACATGACTTGTTATCACCGGTCAACTAACGTATCTTTTCCCAATTTTCCCGATATGGCCGGTCAACCTTTGTATCCTTTGACATGTACATTCACCATTTACAACCACGATAAATGATAACAGGATATACACGAAATGTCCACGCATACATAAACGATATACCCATGGATTGTATCTTTGGTGAAACAATACCAATGGTACAAAATATGTTGCTTCTCAAAACCAATGGCACAAAAATTTTCATAGATCAACAAAACGGATATCCATTCTGAAAACGGATATCCGTTTCTAGTTGCTTTTACTGAAGCAAAATGGATATCCATCTTGCTTTGGTACAAAGCAAGACGGATATCCGTTTTGATTGTTGACTTTTTATGGATTGTAACGTGTTTTAATGTTTCAGTCTCTTCTTCAAACTTCACCCTTCGTACTGATGACTTTTTTTTATGCAAAATTGATAAAACGAAAAGGGTTTATAGAAAAAATTGTTAGCTTTCTAAAAATATAAGATTTATTTGGTTATCATTTTATTAAATAATTATTAATAATTTTCAATATATCGTGTCTCTGAAATCCTGATGGACACACTGATTGAAAAACATCCATAACTTTCAAACCATTTCACCTTTTTGAGATCCGAAACCTGCGTCACACTCTATGCTTTTCTGGCTATAGGTTAATTTTTTTTTTTGAATTTTGATTTTTTTTTATCGAGTTAGGTTGGCTGGAAAATTACTTTTTATTTTTAAAAAAAAGTCACAGTAAAAAAATCATAACTAATTATTTTATTATAAAAAAATTTCAAATAAATATGCATCACATCCGGACATGAGTCCTCTACTTATTTTGAAAGTTTAAAAAAAAAAAATATATTTTTACTCATAGTTAGGTTGGCTGGACAGACACCCACTTTTTATTTTTTTCTGAAAAATTTAATAGCTGTTCATTGAAATATTCAATTTTCACTAAGTAAATTTAGTTTTTTTTTTTTTTTAAATAGTAGCCTATAAACTAGATTCAATTCTCTACAAATTTTATTCTTACATCTTTTTCAAATTGTATAGATAATCCATTCAAAATTTCACATGAACTTGATAAAGTCTGATTTTTTGTATTTTCATTGCCACTTAGAGGTATAGTTTGGCCCATCATGATCTTGCACATACCCTTAATCCAAATGCTCTAAATTAAAGATATGATGTAGTTGAATGAATCTAGATGCTAAGTCCAGCTTTGCAAGGTGTGAAATGTAACTGCAGTAGAATGCAAACCAAAATATAGAAACTGCTTCTGATTGAACTACCTGAACTGAACTGGAAAAATGAAAGGAAACAAACTGAACTGCAAACAAGCTGAAATGAAAATGTTTTTGGTTGATGCAAGATTGCTCTTGAACCAGGGATGCTCCTGCATCAGACATCCAGGGTTATTAAAAAAGTGAGTCCCTCACTTTGCTGGGGCTAGGGGAGAACCAAGACGGTCCACCTCAACTTGAGAAATCCATGATGAATCTTCTTCTGGTCTGCCTTTCCACTTCACAAGATATTCTTTGTATTGTCTTCCTCTAGTGCTGCATCCAACTCTGCTATCCAAAATGTCTTCAATCTACTCCGGTGCTTGTTGTGGTAATTGCTTCTTCAAGTCTTCTTCCCTGTTGTCACTGAACTCTGCTTCATGATACTGATAAAGGTCTGTAATGTTGAAAATAGGTGATATGCCTAATGTCTCCAGTAGCTCCACTTCGTATGCATTTCCTGAATCAAATTTTCTAAGTATCTTACAAGTTCCAAACTTCTTCATCTTCAACTTGTTATAAGTGTAAACTAGAAATCTTTCTTTTCTCAAATATACCATCACTTCATCTCCTACTGCAAATTCCTTATGTCTTCTCTTTGCATCTACTTGCTCCTTCTATTTGTTGTTCATATCTCCCAAATGCTTCTTCACCTGATTATGCACTGTCTTCATGTAATTTGCAAATTCTTCTGCCTTTGCACTTCTCTTTTCTTCTGTACCCATGTCTCTCAGTTCTGTCACTCCTCTAGGGTTTACTCTGGTAACAATCTCAAAAAGTGTTCTTCCAGTGCTCTTGTTCACTAAATTATTGTATGCAAACTCTACTTTTGAAAGAATCAAATTCCAACTTCCTGCCTGTTGCAAGTATGAGGTGAACCAGTGTTGTCATTGATGTCAACATACTCATATTACATTGACAAGAAGGATTGGATGAGCTGTGTGTTGAGGATATTGAGAAACTTAGCCTCAGTCAGGAACAGTGAAGAACAGTGATGAGAAGAAGGAAAATATATTGGATAGGTTGAGAACCGGAGGATGCGGATTAAAGGGTTTGCAGATATGAGTCTTGAGATGCTTCAGTCAAGTTTTCAGAGGTCCGCATGAAGACCTGAAGAAGTTATGGCCGTCTGTGTAGAACCGGTTCCGGCAAGTGCTTAGAGGTGACAGAGGATCACAGAAAGGTCCGGTGAGGTCCGGAATTGTGCAATCCTAATCTGCGGATTGGAAAGAGTGTTTGGGATGTCCTTGTGATGTGCCATCTTGATTTGTGTATGATTTGGAGGTCCGGAAGTACCTCTTGCATTATGACAGTGGCAACAGACTGTGTTCTTGAAGTTCCGGATAAGGAGGATAAGAGATTTCAGTAAGTAAAGGAAATGCGGACGTACCTAGTCATTCAGACAGGCTTGTGAAGGTTCTTGGATCATGTTGAGGTTGTGTTGTTGGTCCGCATTGATAATGTATGATTTGAAGGTCCGGAAGTACCTTCTACAGTGGCGACAGACTGTGTTCTTGAAGTTCCGGATGAGGAAGACAAGAGATTCCAGCAAGTATAGGACGTGCGGATGTATCCGGTCATTCAGGCAGGCTTGTGAAGTTTTCTGGATCGTGTTGAGGATGTGTTGTTGATCCGCATTGATAGTAAAGCCCGGAATTGAAGTTATTCTTCCGGATGAAGTTCTTGCTCTGTTTAGCCGACCGGATGAGCTGTTCATCCTGCGAATGTTCTTGTGGTGGCCGACCGGATGTGTTATTCATCTTGCGGATACTCTTATGATTGTTTGCCGACTTAGATGTTTGTTCCTAAGTCGATGTCTTGTATAAATAACGGTTTGTGAGTTCATTTCATAGCGTGGTGTGTGTCGATGAGTGTGGGATAGCGAAGAGAAGTGCAAAAGGCAGAGCAGAGGTTTTGGGCTTAATTGGAACTGATCCGGACATGGTAGAGATGTCATTCTCCAGTTCAAGACTGTGATTTTTATCACTCTGTAGACAGTGTGTCTCCTTGTAGGCAGTGGGCCTCTTTGTGAGCAGTGTGCTCAGGTAGTGAGCCCTAATTGGCATGTGCCATTCATTCTTCTTTATTCTTCTAACAGAGAATAATTCTTGGGTTAATCACCCCGTGGTTTTTCCCTTAACCAGGTTTTCCACGTCAAAATCTTGGTGTTCAATGTGTTGATGCTTATCTGCTCTTGTGTTTATGTATTATGCTTTCATGGATGATTAATTTATATGCTGCTAACTAACAACAAAGAATCAAGAGTTTGAAAGAACAAGAAGTTTTATACAACTGATTCACCCCCCCCTCTCAGTTGTATGCCCTAGATCCAACATTGCCTTCTCTCCAACCAAACATCTCAACAAGTTTCCCAAACTCCTATTCACTACCTCTGTCTGTCCATCATTCTATGGATGAAAAGTTAAACTGAACTTCAAATCTGTCTTTATCTTTTTCCATAGTGTCTTCCAAAAATATCCAGCAAACTTTGTATCTTTGTCTGAAACTATGCTCTTAGGTAATCCATGCAATCTCACAATCTCCTTGAAAAATAGGCTAGCTACATGCACTGCATCAGTTGTCTTCTTACAAGGTATGAAATGTGCCATCTTTGAAAATCGGTCAACCACTACAAATATTGAATCATGTCCTCTCTGTGTTTTAGGCAATCCCATTACAAAATCCATGCTTATGTCTTCCCAAGATCTCTTTGGTACTATCAAAGGTTTATACAATCTGATATTCTGACTACTCCCTTTTGTAACTTGACAAACTCTACAACTCCGCACAAATCTCCTAACATCCTTATGTATCTGAGGCCAAAAGTAGTTTTCATTCACCAAAGCCACTATCTTATCAATGCCAAAATGTCCTACCAATCCACTACTGTGTTTTTCCTTGATCAAATTATCTCCCATTGAACTCTTAGGTACACACAACTGATTTACTTTGATTAACATATCATCCTGAATGAAATAGTCCAACCACTTACTCCTATCTATCACAACAGGTTCCTTACATGCTTTCCAAGGTTCCACAAAATCAGTGTCTCCCTCATACATGTTCTTCAATTCATCAAAACCCAACACTTCAACTCTCATTTCTGTCAACAAGTTTCTTCTTCTACTCAACTCATCAGCAACTTTGTTTGATTTTCCACTCCTATGCTTCAACACAAAAGTGTAACTCTGCATGAACTCTACCCATCTCATATGTCTCTAATTCAACTTACCTTAACTATTCAAATACTACAAAGCTTGATGATCTGTATACAACACAAACTCATTAGGCAACAAATAATGTCTCCACTTCTTCAAGGCTTGAATTATGGCATAGAACTCTTGATCATAAAATGAATATCTTCTCCTTGCATCATTCAACTTCTCACTAAAATATGCTACAGGTTTACCTTCTTGACTTAATACTGCTCCAATCACATTTCCACTTGCATCACAATCGACTTGAAATACCTTATTGAAATATGGTAATGCCAACATGGGTTGCTCTGTCACTTTCTGCTTCAACAATTCAAAACTTTTATCTGCTCCTGATGTCCACTTAAAGTCTTTCCGGTCACCTCTCATTGTCTCTATCATAGGGTTACATACTGAACTGAAATTTTTGATGAACTTTTAGTAGAAACTAGCCAATCCATGAAATGATCTAACCTCTCCAATGTTCTCCGATGTAGGCCATTCAACAATTGCTCTTACTTTCCCAGGGTCCATCTTCAATCCTTCTGTAGAAATCACAAATCCCAGATATACCAACTCTTCCTTCATGAAACTACACTTCTTGATGTTTATCAACAATTTCTCTTCTCTCAACCTCTGTAAAACTTGTCTAATGTGCTACAAATGTTCTTCTTTTGTCTTAGTAAAAATTAGAATGTCATCCAAGTACACAATAACAAACTTACCCAATAATTTCTTCAAGACTTCATTTGTCAATCTCATGAAAGTACTCAATGCATTTGTCAATCCAAAAGGCATCACTAACCACTCATACAATCCTTCATTTGTCTTAAAAACAATTTTCCATTAATCTCCTCTGATTCTGATCTGATGGTATCCACTCTTCAAATATATCTTTGTGAAATATCTTGCTCCCCTCAAACAATCCATAATACCATCCATTCTAGGTAAAGGAAATCTATACTTAATTGTGATCTTGTTTATTGCTCTAGAGTTAGTACACATTCTCCACTCTCCATCCTTCTTTGGTGCTAACACTGTAGGTACTAAACAAGGACTCAAACTTTCTCTGATCAAACCTTTTCTCAACAATTCTTGTATGTATCTATTTAACTCTTCATTCTCTGCCAGTGTCATTCGGTGTGTTGCTTTGTTAGGCAAACTAGCTCCAGATATAAGATCCATGTGATGAATGATACTCCTTATAGGTGGTAATCCTTCAGGTACATTATCTGATATGATGTCTTCATACTCTGTCAACAACTCTCTTATCTCCTCCAGTTGTGATTCTTCAGTTTGCTTCTTCAATGCTTTAGGCTTCTTAGGAATCAAGGCATACCACATAGTCTCATGTCTCAAACCATCCATAAATTTTCTTCCATCTACCAAACAGATTCTAGCATTCCCACATACTTGACTCTTAGGGTCATCTTCTAAAGGAATCAAAGTAATTCTCTTTCCTTTCGATGTTATAGTGTATGTATTCTTTCTTCCATCATGTATAGCTTTTCTATCATACTACCAAGGTCTACCCAACAAGATATCACAAACATCCATAGGCATAATATCACACAAGACTTCATCATGATAAGATCCAATTTAAAATTTCACCAAACATTGTTCACTCACTACTACCTTATGATCATCCTGAATCCATGCTATCTGATATGGCTTAGGGTGTTTCAATCTTTCCAACTTCAGCTTAGTCACCATCTCCTCTGAAACTAAGTTATCTGAACTACCACTATCAATAACAACTTTACAACACTTACCTCCTGATTTGCATCTTGTCCTTAACAAACTTTTCCTCTACAGTGGTTCCTCATCTATTTCTGCTTGAAATAGTTCTCTCCTCATCACCAGTGATTCTCCTTTCTCTGGTTTACCAATAGAATAGGGATCACCTAGTTCAACAGGTTCTTCATCCACATAGGCTGCTCTTCCACTATTTTCTGTCCTCTTACTTGTACTACCTTGATTACATTCGAATGCTCTATGTCCTTCACCTCCACACTTGAAACAAGTACCTCTGAATGTTCTCTTATCAAATCCTCTTCCTTCCCTCCTATATCCTTCATTCCGGTATGCACTAGGGTTTCCTCTCCCGTAAAAACTTCTGTCATCTCTCTGGTAAGCATTATTATCTCTGTCCTCCTTCTTGAATGTGTTGTCAGGCTTGTTCTATTCCAAAAATGATCTATCTCCTCTGGAAAATGTTCTACCTCTCTAAAATTTACCTCCTCTACCTCTCTGTCTTGGATCATGCCTTTTATTCAACTTCTCTCCAACTTTTAGGGCAAACTGATATGCTTCTTCCAAAGATGTCATCCTTACTAGGCTTAGTTCTTCTTGAATGTTCAATCGCAGTCCATTGATATATCTAGCCACCTTCTCCTTTCTTGCTTCACTATGTCCTGTCCTTATAATTATCTTATGAAATTCTTCAGTGTGCTCCTTCATAGATTTCTCCTTTTGTCTCAGGTTCTGCAATCTTTTCAACATTCCAACTCATAGGTAGCAGGTATAAACTAATTCTTCAACTTTGTCACCATCCTATCCCATTTTGTAATCTTTTCTTTTCCTCTTCTATTTCTTTCCAACTGTACTTCTTTCCGCCATATAGCAGCATGTCCTTTCAGCTTTATCTTTGCAAATTTCACCTTCTCCGGATCTTCGACTTCTTCATATTTAAAGTATTCTTCCATGTCATTTATTCAGTCAATCAATTCTTTAGGATTCAAATTACCAGTATAGTTCGGCACTTCGACTCTAGGTCTCTTTCTAATCTTTGAAATAGATCGTAGCATCTTTACTTGATTTGATTCTTCTTCTTCATCACCTCCTAGGGTTTTGACAATTTGTTCAACAGATTGAAATTCCTCTTCATCATCACTTTCAACATTAGGTCTCAACGTCAATCCTCTTTGCCTATCTTCTTCAACAACATCCAATCGAATTTGCATCATTTTCATCATTTCCATCATTTCATCCATTCTTCCAGCCATTGTTCCAACAACAACTCTCCTCAGTGGCATTCTTCCTAGGATCAAGTGTAAACTACCTCAGGCTCGGCGTTTGGGCTACAAGGTGACAACTGCCTCACAATTGATGATCAGTTGTGACACAAATAACCTGCCTCAATTCGGCGATCTATCCATAGCAAGATCTTACAGAATTCCCTCACTAACCTCACTCAATTTGTTCCCAAAGATTTGAACTTTCGCTTTGATACCACTTGGTGCAATCACGGTAGGAGGGTTCATAGAATGAACTGTCCAGATCATGCAACAAGAGTAAACACAATAGAAACAACTCAAAGATATGAAAAAAAAATAGATTCAATCATTCAGTATATAGTATAATTCAAATACAATCTGGCTGGCATCATGCGGGCTTACAATTAGGGCTCACAGGCCTGATTACATAATATTAGAATATGCACACTTGATATAGCGTTGAAGCTCCTTCGCGTAAAAATCCAAACTATGAACTTATGCTAATGATCATAACTTTTATAACTGCTTTCCTAAGGATCTATTCATCAATATATATCATCTCCAAAACAAAAGATTCCTCTGCGTCGGCCAAGGAAGGTCACAAACTCCAATGAAGAGCTGTAATGTGTGTACACGGATAGGTTGGACCTAAATGCACAGAACACCTCCACAAATGAATGGAATGATGTGCGGATCTCAAGGAAGGTTGGCCACGAACCAAAGATCATTGAATGATGTGTCATTAAGCTCCACAAGTTGAGGAATGCTCCGCAAGTCTTCTCTTTTAGCTGATTGTCTGAGACTACCAAGATGCTCTGTTATGAGAAAACAACTAATCTTATGATAGCGATAACTTTCCAGTACTTAATCCAAATGCTCTAAATTCTGGATACGATGTAGATGAATGAATCTAGATGCTAAGTCTAGCTCTACATGGTGTGAAATGTAACTGTGGTAGAATGCGGACCAAAATATAGAAACTACTTCTAACTGAACTGCCTGAATTGAACTAAAAAAATGAAAGGAAACAAACTGAACTACAAACAAATTGAAATGCAAATGTTTTTGGTTGATGTAAGATTGCTCTTGAACTAGGGATGCTCCTACATCATCTTTTTAAGACCATACAAAGATTTTATTTATAATGAAAACTATGTCATAAAGTGAAGCCTCTTGCAAATAACCTTGCTTTATATTTGTTGATTTCACCATTATAATTATTTTTGATTTTATACAGCCAATGACACTAAACAAATTTTCTTTTTGAAGATGGAGACACAAGATTCAAAACTTGGTCATCCTCTAATTGTATTGTGTCCCTCCAATTTTTATCTACGTTAGTTTCTTTCAAAATATTGAGGTTCACTTTGATAGGTTATTAGGGCATAATTTATATGTTGACTCTTGATCATTTTAGGTGAGGAAGAATTTTGTATGTCATCTTCTTGAATTAGGTTTTAAAGCCACTTGGGCCTTTTGGGTTGAGGAATATCCAAAGATTCCCCTTCAATTCATCAAGTCATGATTCATTCTTTTCTTTTGGTTTTAATGCATGAAGTCGATAAAAGACATCTTTGAATCTTGTAAATCTATTAGGACAATCCTAATAGATAGTACATATATTTTCTAATGATAATCATCACTAAAACTATCGAAAGTACTACACGATGGGTTTATATAACCAATTTACCTTCATAACTACCATTCTTATCTGTAAATAATTTTACCAAGCAATCTTTGCAAAACAAGCAAATTGTAGTGGTTTTCATTTCATGAATTTGCCTGTAAGATTAATATGGTCATGTCAAAAATGGAGATATTAGTATGGAATGATATCCCATATACTAGGATATACCACCTTTGACTTGGTAGCTCAATGTCTTCCAAACCTTTTAGGGACAAGGTTGTTCATTCAATAATAAAACTAACACTTGATATCTCATGGATAATAGATTTCATGTGTTCAAAAAGCATCCCATATTTCCCATAAAGGCATATTCAGGGACTAAGAATGACATGATTTTAGATTAGACCTTATAGTAGTGAACACATTAAAAAGTTTAAGCATATGTATTATATGTCCTACATTTCTATCTAGGATCTTTCCATTATCATAGAGATACATCAATTAGAGAGCAATTAACATCTAATTTTGATTTTGGTTCTAATTGTTATTTTGAGAGATTATAATTTTGATTCTTGGTTGTTTCCTTCTTTTATCATTTTTAGAGTTCTTGTTATTGAAGAAATTCTTATTATCTTTCTTTGAATAACAATATTTTTCCTTGTGACAAAAATGTTACATTTATTATAATATTCAAGGAACTAATATTTTTTGGAAACAAGTTTTTTATTTCTATAGATTTTATGGTGATTGTTTTTATTATTGTCCTTATTCTTAGAGATTTTTTTTTAAAGTAAATAATGTTTAACTGTTGTTTCCTTTTGAATCAGAATTTGACATTACATATTCGTTTTGTATAAAGACTTTGAAGAAAGTTGCATGACTAGATATGCCATATTCTTTTTAATATTATAAATATAAGATAAATATGAAATTGCTAAATTTCTTATGAATATTCATCTAAATAATGAAAATAACTAATTTTTTTGATTTAAGATTTGGGGGTCTATTAAGAGCCAATCTTAAACTTGTAACTATAAAGTTTACAAAATTCTTGTGATAACAACTCTGGCAAGGGCATGCAAGCACAAAGGAAGCAAATCACAAACTTAACGCTAACTATCCATCTACCCATATAAAACAAGACAACATTGCATCAACCATCCTAACGAGTGCAATGGTAGAAAGCAACCAAAAAAAGACTCATAGAAGACATTATATACCTAAAGCAACTTGATTATAATAAAGACCATGAAACAACAACACCTCACCATTGTAACTCGGTAACACCCCAACGAGAAAATCTTGATCCATTGGGGCCCATCCTCTACCACAGACCCTACATGGTACTCCATTACCTGATACTACTACCACCTTGACCTGTGATGACACCAGAAATGCTAAATCCTCCAACCCATTCAAATGAATACGTTTCATTGGTTCAACACGATGCACTAAACGAGACAAGAGGAAATCTTCCAATTGTGGTATCATGTAACTACTTAGCACCTCCAGAACCCCTTTATGGTGAGACACAACCAAGTTTCTAATCACAAGCCTTAAGCCCTGACAAACGACCATTACATTTCCCATGTCACTGCTGAGGACTTGAATTGAGCATCATGTAATGCCTTAATGACATGATCCTCCAAAGCACCTCAAAACTGCATCATGCCTTGTGCCTCACTACCTATAGACTCCACAGATTTATCTTTGTTAGGAACCAACAACTCATTAACACTAAATTTTGTTTCCTCATTGATGATTGTTGCTCCTAGTTTAGCTTTGAAATCCTCTAGAATAATGGTTCTAGACTGAAAAACACCTATGTCCACTATGCCTTCTTGCTCTAGAACTAATTTTACCAGTTTCAACATGGGAGCATTAGGACAATTAAATATTTTCTTCAAATGATGATCTGATGCTTCTCCCTTACTGGTGTAGGGGCACCTAGATACCTTAATTAATTTCATGTTCTTTTGATGTTTTGGAGTTGAATAAGGTCCACATGATCAATTGTAAGGCCTAGTGCCACGTGTGAGTCCGAGTGGAATAGGACAAGTCATAGGGTCTGGTAGTGGAAGAGCAAACACATTGTAACTAAATAGGTTGACAGTTGCAGAACGGTTGGCATTCCCACCGATGCAAAATGTCAAGAACAAGAACATGTATAAATAGTTCAGTGAATAGAAGAAGAGGAGTAATAGAGGAATTGGGTGTGATTTGTGGTAGAATAACAGTAAGAAGATAGAAGAATTGTTTTTAGTTCAGAAGTTCCCAAGATAAATAAAAGATCCCGTTTTGTTTGTGTTCTTTCATCGTGTCACTGTAATTAGTTCCATTTTGTCATTCAGATGGGTTATTGAGCCATTCCACCGACGAGATTTCTTTGAAATCAGTGGAATGGGTCTGTTTGTATAGTTAGTGTTCTCTTTTTGTTTTTGTTTATGTTTAGTGTTGGATCAAGTGTGGGATGTGCTGATCGAGCCTAGCATCTCCATGTGCTAGGATTCGGTGAAGGCAGAGAGTGTCTGTGTTGCAAAGTTTGTCTCTGACAGAACAATAACCATCGGGGAAAGCTAGTTGACGATCATCCGAAGTGCAAAGGTGTATGGGAGTAACGGCGTAGGAAACCGTAGTGTTTGCTGATGATTGAAACATAGTTGACGAATGTGTTTCGAATGTATGCTGCGAATGTATATTGAGATTGTATGTGGCGGGACATACAAGCAGCGACCGGGGTTAATGGTGAAATCGGTGCGTGTGTCCACTGGCAATAACTAGTTCAGCGATGTACATGAGTTGATTTGATCTATTTTGTTTGCTTCCATTGTGCACTCTGCATCATTTTGGTATCAGAGCTTTGGACGTTCTATGTGTGACAGATCTGTGAATGTTTATGACAGATAGAGAGAGCGAAGGAGAGGCCAGTGCCATGCCTCCAAAGGGGATGATAGCAGAAGTGCTTAAAAAGTTCCAAGAGATGGAAGAAATGATCAAGGTTGGAGTCAAGGCTGGAATCAAGGAAACACTCCAGGGTAAGTTGAAGGCACTAAAGATAGGAAAGAAATCAGATGATGAATCTAATCAAGAAGAAGAAGAAGACGGGGAAGAGGAAACAACCTCAGGACAGACAGATATACCTGCAAATCAGAAACAATTTTTGGAGGCCATAAAATCACTTGGTAAGGAATCATCTGAATCAAGAATGGAGATTTCGATGTTTAGCAGAAAGATGGACGCAGAAGAAGTCATCGAATGGGTTGCGGCTTTGAACAATTACTTCGAGTACAAGGAGGTACCAGAGAATAGAAGAGTCAAGTTTGCAAAGATGAAATTGAAGGATGCTGCACTCACGTGGTGGAACTACACCCAGGGAGAAAGGGTGAAGAGTGGAAAGAGCATGATCTCATCCTGGAGTTGGATGGTAGAGAGGATCAAGGCTTAGTTCCTACCAGCGGATTATGAAGTACATACATACAAGAAAATGCAGAACCTTAGACAAAAGGACATGGATGTATCCACCTACACAGAGGAATTTCACAAATTGTCTCTAAGGTGTGGGCTTGCTGAGGATGAAAAGGGAAGAATTGCCAGGTATATTAATGGCCTGAAATATAGCATACAAGATGAGATTACCATCTTGACACCAGAAACCTTGGACAAATGCTTCCAAGTGGCACTGAGAGTAGAAGAGAAGCAGAAAAGAAAAGGAGAACAACAGAACAGAGGCAGAGGTGGAAGGAACTTCAGAGGCAGAAATAGTTTTGGTGGCAAAAATCAGTTCCAGAAGAATCAAGGGGAGTTCAGTCAACAAGAACACAGTGGAGAATCTGGTTCCAGAGGGGGTTTTAGAGGAAGGAGACCCAATGGAAGAGGCAGATTTGGTGGACCAGGTAGAGGTCCTAATGTCTTCATGGGAAGATGTTATAATTGTAACCAAATTGGGCACACAGCAGGCAAGTGTTCGGAGAAAGCCTCAAGATCTTATGGAGGAGATAGAAGGAACCAACTGATTCAAGAAGAAGATTGTCAAAGTGTGAACTCATCTATGGGAAGCGCAGCTCCAGCACAAGATGGAGAGAATATCATGATGAGAAGGACGATGTTGAAGGTACCACAAAACAAAGAACCACCGCAGAGGAAGACACTATTTAGAACTCTGTGTAAAGTTTCTAGCAAAATGTGTAAGGTAATTGTTGATTCTGGCTCAACTAAAAATTTAGTTTCAATAGAAATGGTAGAGAAATTGAATTTGAAAAGATTGCCACATGTTAGTCCATACAAAGTGTCCTGGCTGAACAAAGGGCAACAAGTCTTGGTTGATGAACAAGCTTGGGTAGAATTTCAGATAGGGGAATATGGGGATAAACTTTTGTGTGATATAATTCCCATGGATGCATGCCATTTACTATTAGGTAGACCTTGGCAGTATGATGTACAAGCCCAGCATGATGGTAAATCCAATTCTTTTGTTATCACCAAGAATGGTAGACAGTATAAGATGGATCCTTTACCAGAAGAGGGTGTAGACAAGAATGTAGGATCCAGTATCATGTTAGTGAGCGGGAAAGAGTTTCTCCATACTCTAAAAGAAGAGGGAACCCAGGTGTATGCTCTGATTCTGAAACCTAAAGACAATTCTGATTTGTCTAAAAATAGCAAGGAAAAAGTCCCTAAGGAAGTGCAGGAGTTGTTAGACAAGTATAAGAGTATCATGGTGGAGGATATGCCCAATACACTACCCCCTGTGAGAGACATAAGTCATCAGATTGACTTCATCCCAGGATCCACTTTGCCAAATAAACCAGCTTATAAAATGACACCTAATCAGAATGAGGAGATTGCTAAACAAGTTCAAGAACTGTTGGATAAGGGCTTGGTGAAGAAAAGTCTTAGTCCGTGTGCTGTACCTACAGTTTTAGCTCCCAAGAAGGATGGAAAATGGAGGTTATGTACTGATTCAAGAGCCATAAATAAGATCACCATCAGATATAGGTTTCCTATGCCCAGAATAGAGGACCTCATGGATTGTTTGGGTGGAGCTCGGTACTTTTCTAAAATTGATCTCAAAAGTGGAACCATCAGATCAGGATTAGACAAGGGGATGAATGGAAGACAACCTTTAGGACTAATGAGGGTCTTTATGAGTGGGTGGTGATGCCATTTGGACTGTCCAATGCTCCAAGCACTTTCATGCATCTAATGAATGAGGTATTGAAAGATTTTATTAGCAAATTTGTTGTTGTCTATCTTGACGATATTTTGATTTTCAGCAGGACAAAGGAAGAACATTTGCAACATTTGGAAGAGGTGTTGAAGAAACTACATGAGGAGAAACTGATGATCAATATGGAGAAGAGTGTCTTCATGAAGGAAAAACTCACATATCTGGGATTTGTGATATCCCAGGGTAATTTGAAAATGGATCCGGAAAAGGTAAAGGCTATTCTGTCTTGGCCAGCACCTAGGACAGTAAGTGATGTGAGAAGTTTTCATGGGTTGGCAACTTTTTATAGGAAATTCATAAGAGGATTCAGCCATGTTTGTACACCCATTCTAGATACCATAAAAGGAGGACAAAAAATTAAGTTTGTTTGGAATAGAGCAGCAGATGAATCTTTTGAGATTCTTAAACAGAAAATAGCAGAGAAACCCATTTTGGTTTTGCCTGATTTTAATAAGTTGTTCACTGTAGAATGTGATGCCAGTAACCTTGCCATTGGTGCTATCTTGAGTCAGGAAGGTAGACCTGTTGCTTTCTTTAGTGAGAAGCTGAATGATGCTAAAAGGAAGTATTCCACATATGATCTAGAATTGTATGCAATGGTGCAAGCATTGAAAAAATGGAGACATTATCTCTTGCCCAAGGAATTCATTGTTTATATTGACAACCATGCTTTGAGTTTTCTGAATTCGCAGGAGAAACTAAATCACAAGCATATGAAGTGGGTCGAACAACTCCAGGTGTATACTTTTTCCATCAAAGATAAGAAGGGACAAGCTAACAAGGTGGCAGATGCTCTGAGCAGAAGAGTGTGCACTATACAGGAAATCCAGTTACAAAGTGTGGGAGTGGATTCTCTCAAGAATATGTATCAGGATGATGAGGACTTCAAGGAGATATATGCAGTTTGTTCACAGTTTTCAGATTCCTATCATTCTAATTTTTTTGAATATTTGTTGCAGCAAGGGCTACTGTTCAAAGGCAGCCAACTATGTGTACCTAGGTGTTCCATGAGGGAGAACATCATAAAAGAGAAACATTGCGGTAGTCTTGGAGGTCATTTTGGACTAGAAAAGACATTGGAACAAGTGAGAAGGCTTTACTTCTGGCCTAAGATGCAAACATATGTCAGGAAATTTGTGGAAGGTTGTAACATTTGCCAGAAGGCAAAAGGGACTTCATCAAATGCAGGTCTCTATCAACCACTTCCAATTCTGCAAAGGCCGTGGGAGTGCATCAGTATGGATTTTGTTTTGGGTCTTCCCCGGACTCAAAGAGGATTTGACAGCGTGTTTGTGGTTGTTGACAGGTTTAGTAAAATGGCTCATTTTGTGCCATGTAAATGTACTAATGATGCTTCACATATTGCTGGTCTTTTCTTCAAGGAGATAGTAAGAATTCATGGTTTGCCATTGAATATTGTTACTGACAGAGATCCCAAGTTTGTGGGACATTTTTGGTGAACATTGTGGAAGAAATTGGGCACCCAATTATCTTTCACGTCAGCATATCAGCCTCAGACGGATGGACAAACTGAGGTGGTGAATAGATCACTGGGTAATCTTTTGAGGTGTTTGACTCAACAACATGAAGGAGCATGGGATATGATCATCCCACAGGTAGAATTTGCATATAATGATTCTGTTAATAGGAGCACAGGAAAGAGTCCTTTTGAAGTTGTATATGGGATTCATCCCAGGGGAATTTTGGAGCTCAGGGATCTCTAGAACATGGAGAAAAAGAGTGCACAAGGAGAAGATTTTGTAGTAAGTATGAAAGATATCCATGATGCTGTCAGAGGAACTATACAGAAGAACACAGGGAAATACAAAGAGAGAGCTGATCAGAAGAAAAGGGATGTCCAATACAAAGTTGGAGATTTGGTGATGGCATATCTGAAAAAGGAAAGGCTTTTGAAGGGAAAGCCCACGAAGCTTCTTATGAAGAAGATAGGTCTATGTAAGATTGTACACAAGTTTGGGCCTAATGCATACGAAATTGAACTCCCTCTAGGTTTCGCAATATCACCCATTTTCAATGTGTCTGACCTATTTCCATTCAGAGGAAACAATGTTACTGGTTCAAATGTGATAGAAGCAGGGGATGCAGAATGGATTTCTGATCTTCCACCAAGTCAGCCAGTGCAGCTAGAATGTATTTTGGACACCAAAGTTTAGAAGAAGACCAGGCATAAAACCACAAGCAGTATTTGGTCAAATGGCGTGGTTTGCCTGATGAAGATGCTACCTGGATGAGCGAGGAGGATATCATCAAACATGGGGTTACTATTTCCAACTTGGTTCCTCAAGGGACTTGAGTTCTTTTACACCCCGGGAGTATGGTGCAGGGGCACCTAGATACCTTAATTAATTTCATGTTCTTTTGATGTTTTGGAGTTGTATAAGGTCCACGTGATCAATTGTAAGGCCTAGTGCCATGTGTGAGTCTGAGTGGAATAGGACAAGTCGTAGGGTCTGGTAGTGGAAGAGCAAACACATTGTAACTGAATAGGTTGACAGTTGCAGAATGGTTGGCATTCCCACCGATGCAAACTGTCAAGATCAAGAACATGTATAAATAGTTCAGTGAATAGAAGAAGAGGAGTAATAGAGGAATTAGGTGTGATTTGTGGTAGAATAACAGTAAGAAGATAGAAGAATTGTTTTCAGTGCAGAAGTTCCCAAGATAAATAAAAGATCCTGTTTTGTTTATGTTCTTTCATCGTGTCACTGTAATTAGTTCCATTTTGTCATTTGGATGGGTTACTGAGCCATTCCACCAACGAGATTTCTTTGAAATCGGTGGAATGGGTCTGTTTGTATAGTTAGTGTTCTCTTTTTGTTTTTGTTTATGTTCAGTGTCGGATCGAGTGTGGGATGTGCTGATCGAGCCTAGCATCTCCATATGCTAGGATTCGGGGAAGGCAGAGAGTGTCTGCGTTGCAAAGTTTGTCTCCGACAGAATAATAACCATCGGAGAAAGCCAGTCGACGATCGTTTGAAGTGCAAAGGTGTATGGGAGTAACGACATAGGAAAGCCTAGTGTTTGCTAATGATTGAAACATAGCTGACGAATGTGTTTCGAATGTATGCTGCGAATGTATATTGAGATTATATGTGGCGGGACATACAAGCAGCGACTGGGGTTAATGGTGAAATCGGTGCGTGTGTCCATCGGCAATAACCAGTTTAGCAATGTACATGAGTTGATTTGATCTATTTTGTTTGCTTCCGTTGTGCACTTTGCATCACTTACGAAGGGGATCACAAGATGACCTAGTGCCTTGCCCCACCATTAGGTAGAACCCTAATAGTAGGAAAATAAATTGTGCCAATGCCAACCAAGACTAAGAGCGTAACAAGCAATACACCATGCCCCTAAATAAAGCCAATGAGAAACAACCGTCTTGAAAATGCTTATACGCACATTACTCAACATTCATTATCATTCATGGTGGTAAGTTATTCACAAGAAATCCCAGTTGATACACGTGTGATGTATCACCTCCAAATCACCCAATACGCAATCTAACTAGACAGTAGAAATTATAATGATATATCTTCAACTAACTTATGCATAGCCTTCTACTCATGGTGGATGGTCCTTGATAAATTTGGCAAGTCCTACCTAGTTTGACATAACAAAACTTTCTTGAGAGGAAAAATTAAAAAAGATCTATACCGTGTTTAGCTAAAAAATAACTATTTTATTTTCCTCTCAATCACAATGATACATCTCTAGTGATTTAAGCTTTCTAATCCATGTAAAACTTCTTCAAGAATGGAATGGAGTTGCTAGTTTATGCAAAGATCTTTTTTCAAGACATTAATAATAATCTAGGAGTCTCCTTCCATTGTTATAATATGATATTTTGTGCACGCTAACATTAATCTTGCAAGGAGTACCTACCACTCAACATATTGTTTGATTTGATACCAAGATATGTACAGCTGCCTACCACAAAAGACACAAACACACCTCTAATCATGTAACTGACACTTGCCTGACTGAGGTTACCATGAGAAGCACCATTAAAGTTAATCGTGACTCTCCTCATCATGGCTTTCCATCTTTCAAGCCTTCTTAAAATCATAGAAACTGCTAACCCTTGAATAAGAATCATATTACTAGTTTTGATTAAGATAAGTTGGTTTTAAAGGGACCATAAACCCTATACAAAGCAAAAGTAACAGCAAAAACAACCATCCTCAGGTTTTGACAAGACTTGAAACCTTAGAAAGCTGCAGCCAAGCTTCCTAGAGAATAGAAATTCCCAAAAAATAATGGGCCATACTACACAACACTGGACCTCGAATGAGGAATCCACACACCCTTGAGTTGGGTATGAGAATTAGACATAAATTTGGGAGACCCCTCTTCCTCAAACAATCATCTAGGAAACACCATTATTTGAATTCTTCAATCACAGAGAGAGGAGAGGGAATTCCTCTAACGCAGCCTCAACCAAAGCCACCTCCCATGAGGAGGGAGAATGTCTATCTGTGGAAGTCAGATGCCACATACAATTGGTAGACATAGTAGGACCAAGGGTCCCATCGCAATGAGCAGTGGGGGGAATGGGAACTAATAAGGGAACAACCAAAATAAGTTTTGAAGAAGAGCTCTTGGTAGGAGTCGAGGAAATCACCAAACCTGCACCACCCCTAGGGGAAATCAACTTAGTCATGAGATTCACTATAGGGGAAACGAGAGAAGAAATCTTCTCGTCCTAAGAGTCAGAATCACCAACAATCAAGTGGTCAGGGAGGGCATTCCACCACCACGTAGCCATGCCTACCTTGTGATGAGAAGGACAATTAGAAGCCAAGTGTTTGATGGCAAAGCATCATCTACAATAGAAGGGGAGAAACTCATAATCAAGTGGTTGAGTCCAAGGCCTATCCTCCAACATCAAAACAATATCCCCATGAAGAGCCTTGGAAGTATCAATGTCCACTAGACTACATACAAAAGTAGGGTGGCCCATGAGGGTAGTGGTTGAATCAACCTTAAAAAAATGACCAATAGCATTACCACTATCCTCGTAATAAGAATCATATTACTATTGTTTTGAATTAGATAATCGGGAAGGGCCCATACCCTTACAAAGAAGGCCCAAGGTGAACAAAGTGAGTTTCACAAGTAGTGAAACTGGGAAACAAAACATGATTTTGAAAGGGCCTGAACCCTTAAGCATCAAAAGGTAGCCCCACTATGAAAACAAGGACCAAACGTCAGGAATTGGATGACACTAGAACCTAACCTAGCAAAATGAATGCCTTTGACCCAAGGGTGCAAAGTAGACATAGACTTAGGAAGACTTTTCTTCCTTCTCTAAACAATGGTCCATGAACTCAAAGAGTCTAAGTCCATAGAACAAGGAGAGAGAGGAATACTCATCAGATTCCACTAACACAGATGGAACACGAGAAGTGGGGGAACCCCAATGCTAGAAGCTGGGGTACCTGATGACTGAATTGGAGCAGGGAGCTGCACAACATCCTTAAGGGAAGGGGCAACCATTGGCTGATCAAAATTCATAGGAGTAAGTAGGGGACACATGACAATCTTAGTTACCACAACATCCACAAGACACAAAGGAGACAAAACAACAACTAGAATTGGAGAGGGTGTACCATCCGACGAGGGAGCATCTGCCGGGGAATCAGAAGCACTGATGGTCAAGTGATCATCCGAAGCATTCTTCCACTAGGTGGTCGCACCCTTGTGATGAGAGTGGGGACAAATGGAGGCCAAGTAGCCTGTGGAAAAGCATTGTCTACATCTGAATGAGAGGACTTCATAGTCAAGCAGTTGTGACCATGACTGATCCTCGACTTGCAGAACCACCTCCCCATGAAGGGGTTTGGAGATGTCAATGTCGACTAGAATGAGGACAAATGTGGATTTTCCTATGAAAGAGGTTGTAGAAGCCACCATCAAGAAGCAGCTGGTAGTAGGAATCTTCCTAGCATCTAAGAGGGAGATTTGGGAGCCTAACATAGGTTGGCTTGATGTTGAGAGGCTCGGTGATAGGGTTGAAGGAGAAAGACCAAGGTTTAATGGATAGGGAATGCACTCCCCACATCCAAACCCGACCGTTCAACACAGTATCACGTTCCTCAAGTGAATCAAAGGTCACCACAAAGAAACCCCTAGCACATGGATACAACTCAATCTTTCCCACCACCAAGGGATTCCAAGTCTCTAAGACTCAGTTGTGAAGATTTGATAGGGACGGCCATAGGTTGTTGAATCTGCAAACAACCCCAATAAGCTAGTAATATTCCTCATTCTTAATACCTTCCTATCGGCACACCACAACCAGGGGTGGTAGAATAGAGGGCACAAGAACTACTCTTGGAGGGCGAGTAGGAAGCATCCTGGAACAGATTGTCTCATCCACTTCAAGAAAGAGGGCCCTGAAGGAGCTGCACCCTCCTGAAGGGACACTAAATCTGTTGGGCATCAGATGAAATCCCTTTACAGGTGCATCAAAGGCGCCCATAAGAGGAACCACCTTCAGAACCAACAAATCAATGTCTTCAAAGACCCCCGAGCTAGCATCCACTCCAACTTGAGACATGGACCGAGCCCCGAGGGTAGGGGAAGCCATCTCTACATTCAAAATACCATTGTGCTCCTTCTTTACATTTGAAAATCCATGACACGGGAGCTCCATCGAGCAATTGCAAAGTGACAAGCACAATATTGGTGTATCGTATTATTATTGTTACCATCTAATTGAGATTTGATATTATTTACTTTTTCTTATTAATTTATGATTTTTTTATCTCCTTTCATGAGAGTAGTGAATAATTCAAGTATTAACTTAATAGTTTTCAAGAGTTTTGAACCCTCATGCATTGTTTCTAGGGTCTTCCATATTTTATTGGAAGAGTTTTGGTTCTCAATCTGGAACATAAGTTCATCTTCAACACTTCTTAAAATGATGGAAATTATTCTTTGATTTTGTTGGAAGAAAGTACTTACCTAATCCACACTACCATTTCTTCTAGGAGGCAATCTTTCAATTCTGATCATAATAGACCATAGGTCTCTAACCATGAATTCAACCTTCAACCTAATTTTTTAAATGTTATAATTTGTCCCATTTAGCATATGTGATTTGTCAATTGTGAAGCTATTGTGATAACTCTATAAATGTGATTGAAATTCACTTTTTCTAAAAAAATATTGACTCAAAAGAATATAGAAGTCAAGTAACACAACACACAAGTTGGATTTTCAACTATTTTTTCTAAATTTCTATTGCATATTAATATATACAATATAGCAAAAATCTCATAAACAAAAATCATTCAATTATATTGCAAAAAATTACATCAAACTTTAATAATTGCCAAATTCATATATCCAATTCCTCACACAAGAATCCTTAGATATCAGATGAAATCATCACATACCATTTTAAGTTATTATATCTTTTCATTTAAAATATAAAATCTTTTAATTAATAGAATAATATTTATATTACCCTATTAATTAATAATCAATTTAAATATGCATGTTAAGGGGCTAGTTTCATACACGTTAATGGTCTGACTTGAGGTATATTTGCATTGATAGTTGGCATGCTCTCTCCCTAATAGGTGGCTTATGTCCTATACAAATTTACATATGTTATGATGGACAAGAATGATTATACCACAAGGCTTAGTGCCATAAGTTGTTGTGAATTAATAGCTGTATTGATAAATCATCTTCCCTAATGTAGTCACGGATGAAGGATCCAATGAAGGACTGTCCAACCATGCAACAAAAACACACAATTCTCATTTACAATAGAAAATTAATGGAACTACAAAAGCACCACCTTTATTGATTCTATAGTCATGAATGATTACAACCTACCGCAATGGGCTTCCTACATGCTAGGCCATAGCCATTTGATTACAAACATAAAATTACAACATTCCAATTATATTACAATACATTCCCATCTGCTGAGCTTCTAATGGAATCATGAGAGGAGCGTCCAATGAAAGATTATTTGGCCATGTAGCCGACCTAGGAAATAAACACATAAAACAAGAAACATAGGAAGAGTGACACAAGTATACCGTGGGAAAACCCTCAAAGAGGGAAAACCCAACCTTGAAAAGATTCACCATTATATTATTGAATTTAAAACAAGATTACAATCTTCCACAAGGGTGTATAAACTAGGCCACATCTCCATGACAATCAACAATATCCTTATTCCCTAAGCCCTGTTTCAAACCCTTCTTTCTGTACTCACCCTCTAGATCTCTAACTCCTACTTTCCTTGTCCCTTCCAATGTTCATGGGCCACCTAAATATTTCAATCCCCAACCTCCTAAATGATCTTTGTCAACCACAAGGTGGCACAAAGTTCAAACTCCCTAAAATGTGTAATCAATTAGTTCCATGCTAATCACTTGAACCAAATCAAAACAACAAGTAAATGGTGTGATGCCCAAGGTATGATCCCACAGTTCCAATAAACCTTTACATGTATTTCTTGATTGTCACAAACTTTAATTTCTCTGACTCCAATAATTACTTTGCAACTATGGGCATGTCAAGTCCACAGGTATATAATTTGTAACAAAATAGTAAATATCCTACATGCGATTTTTTTGTCATATATCAAATTAGTAATATTAAAATGACAATTTGATGATGAACATGTGGATGTTTGACCTCCAACATTAGGACACATTGGTGGTACTACTCAGATGTCAACTTTCACTGAGGTAATATTTACTATTTTTAATCATTATGTATGTAAATAATGTTATGTAGATTTTGGTCAAATAATGTTGTTCCTATTTCTAAATGATGATATTAGTGCACATTCCTCCTGATATTCATGGAACAATGGAGATGGGCATTGCTGCGGTAGTTTTGTCTTCAATGCCTTTGACAGAGGTAGGAGTGAGTAATGTAAATGTCATTATGTATTTGTTGTTTTATCACATCATTTAGTGTAAATAAATGATATCAATCTTTAGTCTAATTTTCTTCTTCATTCTTCTCACATGAGGTCACAACTCTAGTTCGTGCACTTGCCCCTCACTTGGATGAAGAGAGACAATAGATGATTGAGAAAGATCATCAACTTGTGATAAGTGATTATTTACATATGTCAATGTATATTTCATGTTTCTATATTAATGTGTATATTATTTAATTATATTAATAGGTGGAGCTCCAAAAAAGTTATGAGAGGAGGTCCTAGTAGTAGACTAGAGAGAAAGAGTCATCAATCGCTTCTTCATCTTCATGACAGAGCAAGGGTCGTCGACTGTTCCTTAACACTCCATAAGAATTTCTATGTTATGACATTTTGTTGTATGTCTATATGGATTTGTTTATACATTCATTGTATTCATGACATTATGTATATGGCATTTTACATTATATATGATGATCAATTATGATTATATATATTGTCGTATTTATTATTTCTATATGATGCTATTAGATTTTAAACATAGATATACAATGATATACCCTAAATCATGATTTGTACATTATGTCATATTATCGTTTCATAATATTATGAGCTTATTTGGGTGAGTGTGAATTGTATTAAAATAAGTAGGTTTGTCTTTTTTGTCAGAAGTAAGAGTGTATTGACTAAGAAGGGTTTAATTCTACATAGGATAGATAATGTGTCATATTTAAAAGTTTTGATATTGCCTACATACTCTTCAATGTTTCCATGAACCTCTCTTGAAATTATACAAGTGTGTGGATCCATGTTTAATCTCTCTTAGCAAGGAGAGGCGATACTTGAAACCATCACAATGGTTGGGAGGTAACTATACTTCCATTAGATTGGAGCTTGCACCTTCATGGAGATTGGAATTTTAGAAGAGATTGTTAATCTTCAATCTCCTTATTTTAATTTATGTTGAAAGTTGATTTACAAGTTGTAAAAGGAGTTTGTTCTTTAACTACACTCAAATGTTGTCAAAAAGTATTGAAGCGTGTATTCTATGGAATTATATATCTATAAATTGTGAACTACTTCATGTTATTTATGTAGACACCTAAATTTGACATCTTAACATCACTAGATTTGAGCCTCATTGATCTTGTTCTAATGTTAATTGAATAAATTACATATTTAATTAACCCATCTGATCACCTTCCTAATATTAAATAAATAATTTTCATAATTAATTAATTATTCTAGCACTTCTACTAATGTTATAGCATTTAATTAAATAAATTAGTATTTATTTGTTTAAATCATCAATTCCTATGTTTATTCCTCCAAAAGTTGAATAAATAGCCAACATTTATTTAATCCACCCAAATTTTCCTAAGTCATCATTAGTTAAATAAACTAATCATGTTTTGCACATAGCTCAATAAATCCTATCATCAAATATTGTCCATCCATTCAAACTAGAAAATCTCCACCCTCTATTTGACACATGTGACTCATATGATTCTCACACGTGTGAGAAGTCTCACTTGTCACAATCACACATCCCTAGGTTTCTCACACATGTGTGACACGTCCTACTTGTAATAGTCATACTTTCCTATGTTTCTCACACATGTTTGACAAGTTCAACTTGTCACAGTCACCTATCCCTAGGTTTTTCACACATGTGTGAGAAGTCCCACTTGTCACAATTAGTCATCACTAGGTTTTTCACACACGTGTGAGATGCACTACTTGTCATTATCATACCCTTCTCACATATGTATAAGAGATTACACAAGATTCTAAAGGTACCTTTTAATCCTCACCCTTCATCTTTTCCTAGAAAATCTTATCCATCCAAATCTTCTCAATCCAAACCCTCATCATTTGCATCAATCATCAAGTGCCACTTGGTGGCTTCTCATACCTCCTATCTTCTCAGTCATCCTCAACCATTGATCTCTCAAATCAATCCTATCCCTTGATCCACCCATCTAAAAATCCAACATCCCTCAAGACATTTTCAAGTCATCTTGGAGAGCAAAGGCATGTTCCAGGTATCAAGAGTAACCAACATTCATCCTTCATTAACAAATCACTAGGAGCACATCTACATATTAAGGAAGGTGTAATTTGTTGTATTGCTTTTGGTTTGCATTCATTTAGGCTCTAATTAGAGGTAGAAATATAACACTTGTTTGTAGTTTGTACAAGTAGTTAATTTTTAGATTTCTTCATTTTGGCACACTCGGTAAAGTTAGAATAAAAGGCAATTTTTTTAAAAAGAAAAATCATTTTTTCTTTTAGTTTCAATTTATCTCATTAAATGCAAAATAGTAAAAAGTAAAAAAAAATTAGTTAGAACTTTTATTTATTTTCCTTTTATTTCCAAAAATTTCACAAACAAACAAACAAAAAAAATCAATCTCATTTTTAGTTTCAATTATTTCAAAAAAACATGTTTTTAAAGCTAGTTTTATTAAAAAAAACAAAATCTAGAAAATTTCATTTAGTTTTCTTTATTTCAAAATAAAACATTTTACTTGAAAAACATCTTAAAAAAAAAAATCATTTGTTTAAATAAAAAATTAAACCAAAAAAATTAAAAATAAAATACAAAACAAAAAAATAAATTTTAAATAAAAAAAAGCATATGGGCTCAAAATCCCGCATGCCCCCCACTTCCTCACACCCCTCCCCCTAGGGTCTTTTTATTTTATAAAAATTTTAAAAATAAAACCCCTAAAAAAATCCTAAAGACTCCCACTTGGCCCTTGAACCTAGGACCTAACCTTAGGACCTAGATCCATCCCCCACACCTTGCCTTGCCTTGTCCTGGATGCCCTCCCTGATCCTTATACTCTTTGTTCACTTGTCGTCCCAAACTCCCCAACCTTGATCTAACCTAAACTGTTCAACACTTTATAGATAGTTCATCCACCCCTATTCCCTGTTTCCCCCAACCCTCTAAACCCTGGCCCACTTGGTCCCATCCCCTCTATGCCCACTTATTCTTTGTAACCATCCTCATTTCCCTCCTTGGATGCCCTATCTGGTATCCTCTCTCTTCCTTAAATACTGCTGTTAAATCTCCAATTTTGGGTTAGGTTTTGAGAATCTCTCACTAAATTTTTTTCTTTTGTCGGGTCCATGGTCATATCAATGACTAGGTGTGACCAATCACTACTGCTCAACCACCTACTCACCACCCATTTGCCACCTCTTCCAGTGGAGCCTCCCACGGGCTGCTTGACCACTGCCTAGTCCTTAGACCCCCCTCCAGTGAGCTTTTTAGCCAAGGAGGGCATTTTCAAACTCTATTTTTTGAGTCATACGAAGGCCTTTTTGAGTATAATTTTTAAATAGGATAGAATTTTGTGCTTTTTGCATTAGTAGAATTGGCTTTTACCCACGATGCCTATTTTCCCCTGAAATCACATTTTCATTGCTGTCTCTAAGTTATTGCAAATTTTAAACCTTGAAATGTCAATAACTTTCACATACGAGCTCTGATTTACGTTCTTATTTTTTTGAAAGTGCCTACTTTTCTATGCTCTACACATTGGTGCAATCTATTCATGTTGTTTCTAACATCATTTTTTGAGTGTAGCCATTAGCCTTTCATGAGGACTTGATTTCACACATCTCTAACATTTATTTTACATGTCATATCGTGCTATTTTTTACTATTTATTGACCTTTTTTCTTTTAGGTCCACTTGTCCAAGATATTTAGACCAAACTACTAACCTTTTGTGAGTGCAACATGCTTGCCAAAGACTTGTTTTTTCCACTACTCTAGTTACACAATTTACATGCTTAATGGTAAATGAACATTGTTTTCTTTGTTTGTGAGAACATTTAAGTGCGTATTATCTCTCCTCATACCCTTGGATGATCTTGGAGATTAAAAACACTTTCTTGTTCTCTTTGTGTTGTGTTCAACTCAAGGAGCCATGTTGCGTATGCTCTTCCCTCACACTGTAAGGTAATCTTGGGAATCAAAAGCACTTGGGCTTCTTTCCCTTTAGTGGGTCTGCCTAAGGATTTCATCACCTTAGGGGATGACCTGAACCACACATTTTAGTGGGGTACACAAAGGGGGGAGAGTGAAAGATGTACCTCAACTAGCACAATCTTTTCACCCCATTTTGTAAGGAGGCAAGATGAAGTGGGATTGGGTTCATCTGTGAACAAATGATTGTAGATGGCCTCTTGTTCATGGATATTGGCCTCACATTCCTAGCGTATATCAATGAAGCCCCTAGAAGCCTTGTCTATCCTGACTGAAGACTAATTGACTTTATATGTGTGTGGTGCATTGGTAAGCGGTTAGCCTGAGAAGTCACTCACCTTGTGCCCCTAAAATTGGATGTGCATGTTGTGTATGCTCTCTCTTCACACCTTTTGAGTGATCTTGGTTGATCAAAAGCGATTAGTTTCCTCATCATGAGACTTGCACATTACGATTAGATAAGGTATATCGATGGACCCACATGCATGTACACACCCACTTGAATAGCATAGGCTTGTTGATGTGCTTGGTGTGTTTTAATTTGTATCAAACCTATGCATTATCCCTTCAAATCTAAAATTGAAATTGTGTAAAATCCAAAATTCCTCTCTAGTCAAAGCTGAAATCCATTAAATCCAAAAATCAAAATCCCCTCATATCCCAACTCAAACCAATTCCTAACCACTCCAATCCCTATAAAATCATTATCCTAAATCCATCAAATCATTAATTCCAATCCCAGACCATATCACATCAAACCACATATAAATTCAATCGCTTCTAATTCACTCCAATTCTAATCAAATCCCACCTTAAATCACATCATCTCAAATCCTCATTTTCTACATTAAACTTATCCTTATCCATCCCTAATCAACCCCAATCACTCAATATCAATCAATCATCATCACAAAAATCTCCCATCCCCATCCCATCAATCAACCCATCATCAAGTTCCTAAGGTCCTAGACCTTCCATCCAAAATCAACCTTAAATCAAATCCACATCAAAATAATCACCCATCCCAATCTCACCAACCAATCTTACATCAAGCCATCCTTCATCCACACATCAATCCACCCATCCTTCCCAATCCAACCTCAAACCACAATCTAATCCATTATCTGACTCAAAATCCTAATCCAATTCCATCCCAACTCCAATAATCTCACAATATCAAATCACCCCATCAACCAACCATCGTCCAAATCACACAAGTTCTTGCACCTTAATCCAATATCTAAAACTAAAACCTTATCCAAGTTATTTTACCTTAATCCCAACCATATCAATCATCATCCAATGTTATTTGCACCTAATCGATTCCAACCAAATAAAAAATCTATCCCAACCAAATCAACTTCAATCAAATCCCAAATTCACTTCACTTGACCCACATCACAATCCAATCCACCAACAAAGATCCTTGATCTTTAATTCACCAATCCTCAAGTTCCTTAGACCTTTCAACATCAATCCCAAATCATTCCACAAAACCAAAAATCACCCTCAAGCTCATCATCAACTTCCAAATTCATCTATAAAATCACACCATATCAAACTCATCATTCATCAAACTTTTAAAAAATCAATCCAATCTCTAAATCTTGAATCCAAAAATCATCCATTGTAAAATCAAAATTGGTCCTAGACCTTAATCCAATCAACTCCAATCAAATCAATCAATCAACCACCTCCAAAAAAATCCCATCCTAACCAAATAAATCACAATCAAACTAAACAAAATCAATCCATCATCAAGTTCCTAAGGTACTAGACCTTCCATCCAACATCAACCTCAAATCAAATCCACAATCTAAAATCATTTGATATCAAAGAAAATATTAAGCTCCAAGCCTTAAAAATCTAAAATTCTCCTCCATTATCCAACATCCCAAATCATTTTATCTCAAACTCAAATAACCCAAACTCCCAATCAAGGCACCTCAAATCTGAAATCAACTCAAAATCACATAATCCAAATCATCTTGAAGCAATAATCAAATCACAATTCCATCACTCAAATCAAAACCACAAATCATGGACTATTTTGATAAATTCATTATGCAAGCTCAAACCCCTATGTCTTTCACCTTGTGTGAAGCTCGTACAAAACCCAAAATCATAGTAAAAGAAAAAATCATGCATCCATTAGATGAGCTCCTTTATCCAAATGATGTTGATGACAACCTTGTATATCACAATGAATATTTTGAATGCAACCAATCTAAGAATACCTTTGGAAATGATGATGATGATAGCCTAGTAGATCAAGAAGAATATCCTAGTGAACCTTACAATTTGTCTAGAGCTTAACATGATAATTCCTATATAGATGCTGTCACCATGAGTAAATTCTCCCACAACTCCAATTAGATATTCATGAATGCCTATATCCATCAAGATTCCTTAAACCAAGCACATGCTAGAACTAGCTACCCCATGAACCAAAATTAAATGCCCCTAAGTCATCCTCATACCATCCTTGGCAAGGGAAGCACAATTCTAGGATAAGACCCTATAAACAAATATATATCCAAATTTTGAGCCTTAGACAAACAAGTTAAAGCCTCATCCTCATATGTAGATCCTTCATCATCCAAGCCTTTACAAACCCATCAACAATCAACAATCCTATCAATCACCTAATCCTACCCCACCTGAACAATCTATGAATTTATGTCTCCAAGTACTACTAGCAAAGAATCACAATAAAAAAAATGACAAAGAACAATTGAAGAGTCATGTAATGTCGCCAATCCCATGCCATCTGTAGACACCTAAAATTGGATTCGCTCCGCAAACCAATTTTCTGTACCTCTGTACTAATCCACTCCCCCCATCTACATATCCCTGGTGATCAATTAATTCACCTAATTAATCCATTTAATCTTACAACCCTATCCTATCAATTGAATGAATATTCCTA
The DNA here is from genome assembly GCA_027924645.1 of Cunninghamia lanceolata. Classification (NCBI taxonomy): domain Eukaryota; kingdom Viridiplantae; phylum Streptophyta; class Pinopsida; order Cupressales; family Cupressaceae; genus Cunninghamia; species Cunninghamia lanceolata. The sequence goes on along the minus strand of BSBN01000158.1, from coordinate 5,225,869 downwards.
ATATTTATTTAATTGATTTATCCATTTCCCTAATCCCTGTTAATTAGATAAATCCTATTTATCTGATTAACCTAGGCTTAATTTAATTAAGATAATGCTTAATTAACCCTGCTTACCTCATCATCCACTCACTAAATTTAAAATTCAGTTGTCTCCCACTATCCTCCACTCACTGAATTTAAAATTTAGTTGTCCCCCACTATCCTCCACTCACTGAATTTAAAATTCAGTTGTCCCCCACTATCCTCCACTCTTCCCAAAGATGAATTATTAATTCATCCACTATCCTCCACTCTTCCCAAAATGGGAATTATTAATTCATCCACTAGGAATAAAAGATTCACTTTTATTCCTAGCCCTTGATCTCATCAACTGAATCCTCACCCTCCATCCTCATCTCCAAAATTCTATAAATTGGACCCCTCTCTAGGCCATTTAGAGGGACCACTTCATGCATCAGAACTCTGTCAAAATCACTCCACAAATCTCCTCATCCTACCATCCTAATGTCAAAATTATCCCTCATCTCCATCTAGTCTATGAATCCATCATCTAATCTCATTCACATTGTGTTGACGGTCTTGAGCAATCCACATCTACACACTAATCACGGGAAAAATCTGAGGAGACTTAATTGGGTGCATCTCCTTCCTGCATGGATTCGTGAGTCAAAAGGAAGGTATAATCATTCTGTTTTGCATTTGATTAGTTTTAATCTTCATTTTGATTTTACTTATCACACCATCATTATTATATAAACAGGTGCATGTTATCCATGAGTCACCTAGCACCATACCCATCCAAAATCAAACACCATCATGCGCTTCAAAACCTATAAAGCTTATCCAAAAGCTTTCTCAACGCATCCAAAGTCACATTATCAATCATTCACAACCTATAAAGCCCATCCAATAAACCTCCATTCTCATCCAAACTCAAGAGCTATTTCAAGATCTGAGTCCAAAACATAATCAAATGTGCGGCCCACCAAATCTAGATCAAACTATCCAACCCATTCCCATCTATGATTACACTCTTATCTATTATCTATAAAATACTGACGATCCCCTCACCCAACTTTACACCATCCACAATCAAGAAATTGAAACTAATCCCATCGATTATCCAATCAATCCTATCCAATATCTAACTAATCCTACCCATCATCCCATAACTCCCCCTTCCCATGAGGAGATCATTTTCCCCATTGAACACATAGATAAGAAAGGTGATCATAATGAGCATATTGATAGTCAAGGCGTACACAATCTAGATCCAACCAAGCATGAGGACGAGCAAGTCACAAATGATTACATGGATCCTATAATTGACCAATACACTACCATTGTAAATGAGGAGAAAATACTAACATCTTATCAAGTTGGTCTAACCACCTTCATCAAATCTAGTCTCCTTGTAGATGAGAAAATAGAAAGTTCTAATAGTTATTGGAAACACACCTATCGCAAACAAGATATGTAAAAGCATGAACTATCAAAGAAAAGGATAGGGAATTCATGAGAAATGTTTCATAGAGCCTATACCAATCTCTATTAGTCATGGTAAAGGCATCAAATATCAATCATCTAAACAATCTATTGGTGTTAGTGATACTTCAACATTCACTCCTCCACTATCCCTACCATCAAACTTTATTCTCCACATCCTCAACCCATCAATTGGGACTAACAAAATTGTAAAGAATACAAAAAAAATCCAAATCAAACATTCAAGGAGAATGAATCCAGAGATCAAGGAAGACACAAAAAAATATGGGTCCCAAAGCAAAGTGGACCAATCAAATCAAGAAAAGCTAAATATCCAAATCAAGCAATGACTCAAAATGTGGATCCAAATCAAAAGATGCACCTTTCATATAATAGGTGTCCACCATCTTCCAAATTGTATAATAATGTTGGTCCTAAATATCCAAATCCAACAATCACTTAGAATGTGGATTCACCTTGAAAGATGCACCCTACACATAATAGGTGTCCACCACCTTCCAGATTGTATAAGAACGCCGGTCCTAATTGCTATCCTAATCCAAAATCCAAACTCCCTAATCCACCATCCCAAGCATGTCAAGTCAAGAATCATCCAACCCAATCTAATTCACCAATATATCCACCTAAATATTGCGAACCTCAATCACCTAATTCCACATCCAACATCCAACATCCCCCATCCAAATCCAAAATCACACCTCAAATCTAAAAACTCCAAATCCCAAATTCACCAAATTGTGGCAGCAACACTTTATCATAAGGGCTATGATGGTACCCTATCAAGATGTAAACATTTAGATAAGGTCAACTCCATTATCAATGAGGATCACAACATCATCAATCAATTGTACATAAGCACTATGATCCTGATGAAGTAATTACATCAGGTAGGTTACTATTGACATGTTATGATAAGAGAATTTACATCAACTATATTAGACATACATGGATATGTGAAAACCCTTTGGATATCAAGTTATCAATGCCATCCAATCAGAAAAATAAAAAATTAGACAAATAATAAAAAAATATGAAGAAGCAAAAATAAGTAAAGAGAAAATCATCTGTTGAATGGTGGAAACCATTCATGACACCTTAGATAAATACCATGTGATGAAAATCCATTCATGAGAGTCATGTGTAAATCAATTGTCTATGTGAACCTTACACTTGGGGGAAACCTTCCATCAAATCATCCTCATCCCATTCCATCATACCCATGCATCCTCCCTTCTTGCATTTGATCTTGATAAGAACAAGGGCATAATTCTAAAATATGCTTTGGAAATCTCTTGATTTACTCAATCTTTTGCAACACATCCTACCATCTATTGTCACAAGCATCATAGTGCAAAGTCATGAGTGGCATATCTAGAGTGGGGCATGTTATTCCTATGCAACATAGTCCTTGGTGTTTACATCATGAACCCCTTGTCCTTCGACTTGGTCTCCCTTGCCATTGGTACCAAGAAATAGGTTACGCAAATGCAATCCAATGCAATAATCCCAAACAATCCAAAATTAGTTCAATCCAACACAAGAAATTCCTAATCTATGCAAATATTTCCAAGCAATCTAAGTAAATTATCCAAACACATCCATCAGTTTTGTTCCAAGCTTTGCTATAAACCTTGATCTTAAATAATCCAATGATCATCATCAATCAAATCACCATTGGGATATATCATTCCCAATCCTCATGTTGTTCTCGATATATATCATTCCCACATCAACAACATTATCATCATCCTCACCAATCAATCAATCAACGATTTTTATCTTGACAGGGGGAAAAATCTTGTTTATATTTGTGATTGTTTGTGCATGCATGCTTGCTTGTGTGTATTTTTATTTTGTCTTACATATTCATTAGTCCTTGTAGCATACCTAACACAATGACACCATGGTGTTCCATATCATGGTGCCATATAGTTACTTGCAACCTTTTCTTTGGAGTTAGTTCTTTCTACACATAACACATTGTCGTGCACTAGTCTTTATACCTTGGTGCATAACGTCCAGTGCTATATCAAACTCCATGGATTCTCACCCAATATAGCATACCCTATTATCCAATCACCTCATCCATCACATCTCTCTCCAACCTTCCCTCTGGATCTAATCTATTTATCTACTAAAATCATTTCTATCCCCTGTCGTCAATCTCTTCTATCAAATCTTCTATCTAATCATCTCTTCTCATATTTTCCATCCCCTCTTTTCATACATTTCGAGAGCACACCCGTGTTCTTCCAAACCACTTGACCTCTTGAGGGGCATCCCTTATCCATTTACTAACTCCATTTTTCTTTAGTTGACTAGGGCATCTTGCCACTAGCCCCATCTCTCTAAAACCTCTATACTTTATCTTCCTTTAAAATATTGTTACTTCTCTTAGTCACAATACCATCTTAAAGAGGGGCAAAATGTAGACACCTAATTCTGACCATGTATTAACATCACTAGATTTATCCCCCATCTATCTTGTTCTAATGTTAATTGAATAAATTACTTATTTAAGTAACCCATTTGAATACCTTCACAACATTAATTAAATAAATGTCATCATTTAATTAATTAATTAATCATTCCAACACTTCTACTAATGTTCTAGCATTTAATTAAATAAATCAACATTTATTTAATTAAATTATCAATTCCTATTATGTCTATTCCCCCAAAAATTAAATAAATAACCAACATTTATTTAATTCACTAAAATTTCTCCTCCTCATTAGTTAAATAAACTAATCATGTTTATTTGACTAATTAATCACTTGCACATAGCTCAATAAATCCTCTCATCAAATCTTGTCCATCCATTCAAACTAGATAATTTCTCCACCCTCCATTTCACACATGTGACTCGTGATTCTCACACACGTGTGAGATGTACTACTTGTCACAATCACACCCTTCTCACACATGTGTGAGAGATTTCACAAGCTTCTAAAAGGTACCTTTTAATCCTCACCTTTCATCTTTTCCTAGAAAATTCTATCTATCCAAATCTTCTCAATCCAAACCCTCATCATGTACATAAATCATCAAGTGCCACTTGGTGGATTCTCATACCTCCTATCTTCTCAATCATCTTCAACCATTGATATCTCAAATAAATCCTATCCCTTGATTCTCCCATCCAAATATCTATAAATCCAACATCCCTAAAGCCATTTTCAAGTCATCTTGGAGAGTAAAGGCATGCTCTAGGTATCAAGAGTAACCAACATTCATCCTTCATCGATAAATCACTAGGAGCACATCTACATATCAAGGAAGGTATAATTCATTGTTTTATTGTTGCATTGATTTTGGTTTGCATTCCTTTAATATCTAATCAGAGGTAGAAGTATAACACTTGTTTGTAGTTTGCATAAGTAGTTAGTTCTTGGACTTCTTCAATTTGGTTTTGGAAGAAATGAATAATAATGATTTTATCTCATGAATGAGCGGTTGGGTATACTCGTTGTTTTTTGAACATATGAACATGCCCCTAATGTTTTAGAATGAATAATTCGGTAAGTGCATGGAAATGGGGTACAAATTAGTGGCCAGCCTTGAGATTTTCAACAAAATGTGTTCATATTATGAAAAACATAATAGATACATAGTTTAACATGTACACATTTTTAATAACTTAAATTCAAATTTTTATGATCCCTCCCATTTAGGCTTGGATTTCCAAGCCAAAAGGTTGAATATCTCTTATGTCTCCTAAATTCATGTTTTTAACATAAAACAACTCGAGTTCAAACTTCAACCTCATCAGGTTTACACGTTTTGCAATAAAATTTTACAAAACCACTACCAAAATAAAGAGCTACTTCTTACCTTTCTAGCCATATAAATTTTTTAATATTTTGAATATGTTAACTTATTTATTTTTATTTTCTTTGAGGAGTGTCTTGATATTCCTCCAGTACACATGTATTTGATGTTTTTAATAACTTTTGACTTGCTTATCCAAGATTTGAAAAAAAAGATTCCTATACACTTCATTCTATACACATTCAACAAAAAAATTATATTTTCAATTATTTTTGTGCACGTTGTGTGATGTGCACGTGTAGTGATATAATTTTCGGGATGCATCCACTTCAAAAAATCACAAAAAAAAAATTCAATAAAAAATTAAAACAAAATATACAACTTGTAGTACTCACTCTTGGCTATATTTCCACAAACTAGTTTTGAAAAAGACCTTATACATAGAAAAAAAATAGGGGGGCGTACACCAGATGCTATGTTATATTTTAGTCATAAAAATAGAAACACTTTTGTGTACGGTTAGCATTTCATCCCTTTAACCTTAACCATTTTAAAAAATCTTTAGTAGTTTAGAAACTAGATTAAAAGTGCCACAATTATTGTTCTTATCATATCTTGAAATTTTGAGTGTACACATCTTGAATTACTTATCCAAGTTTAGAAAAAAAAAAAAGTGGCCACTTTTGACCTCCTTTTTGTCCCCCATTTCCATGCACTTGCCTGAATTATTAAATAAATAGTTTTTAAGTTGCTATGGAAACCACAAATTTATTGTTAAATAATATAAAGTTTCATTCCATTTTATAATAATGGGAATGTGTAGGAATGAACTAATGATAAGTTGCTTCAATAGGAAAAATCAACCCTTATCATCTTGGTTGAAAAATTGTAGAAGTTGTCAATTTTGTGTGCTTGTTGTCTATCTCAAAAAGATTGATTTACAAATATGAATTTTGTAGTGATGAATGGAAGTTTGTTGTGGAAAATGGTAACTTATGGAAGCTAAACATTTCATTCACTACAATGAATGTAGAATTGAAATGAATTAGGTTTTATCCTTAAAGATCTATCATGTTATAGATGTATTTATACTACTCTCTTGATTCTTGGATAGCTCTTGGATGATTTGAAATAAATTAGGGTTTATTCTTAAATATAAAACCCTAGGACATAAGTTAACATATTTTTGTGCTTTTAGTTGAATCATAATGGATAGTTGGAGGAAGCCAATGAGGCCCATTTAGCAAAGGAGGTATATGCCTAAAAAGGGTGGAGACCACTCTTACATGAGTTAGAAATAATAGGTGCTAGCTATTAGGCCTTAGGATGAGCATTCAAAGTATTTAGACACAAACCCAACTTATCAAATATTTTACCATGAAAATTAATTAAGAGAAAAAACCTTTTTGTCTTAGGGGTCATAAGACACACTCAGTCCAATGTAGCTCAAAAGGATTGGGAGACCTAGGGAAGAAAACAAGGCCTCCACTAGCATTCACCCACCCACCCTAACATTTTGACATTGTTGGTTCAATCCCACAATGTGTGAAAGAAAAAATATGTCTATTGGCACCTTTACACTACTCTCAAATGAGATCTTTTGTAAGAATGCATTCATTGTTGACATTGTCAGTTTGGTCGCACGAGGTGTGCAATGCAAAAGTTCACTTCTAGGACCTTTTCACTAGACAAAACTGAAGCATTTTGGAACATTTTATTCCTCACCACTGCAGACAAATAAATTCAACTTAGCAAAAAATAAGGTAGGTATTTGTAGGTGGAATTGACATCCACTTGTATGTGCAAATGAGACATTCATAGGTGCTGCGATTTGAGAGAATAGTTGGTCCAAAGTTTGACACCTTTTTGGTCTTAGGGCTCTTAAAAGACCATCTCAATCCAATGTAGCCCAAAAAGATTGGGACACTAGGCCACCAAAAAGAGACCTCCACTAGCATTCACCCACCCACCCCGATGTGTTGGCATTGTTGGTTCTATCCTAGGAGGTGTAGAATGCAAAATTTCACTTATAGAAAACATATAGAAGGTAAAATAAGAATAAGAAAAACATGGTAAATGTATAGAAGGAAAAATGAGCATATGCAAAGCGTGGAAACCATATAGACGGTGAAATAATGATATTCAAATCATGCCAAAAGTGTCTATCTTCCTCTCCCTAAGTCTCTCTCTCTCTCTCTAAGTCTCTCTCCCCCTAAGTCCCTCTCTCATCCTCTCTTCCTCATTTTCGCTCTTTGCCTAACTCTCTCTCTCTCTCTCTCCCTAACTAAACATATAATGTCAAACATATAGAAGGTGAGATGAAGGTAAGAAAATAATGTCAAACATATAGAAGGTGAAATGACGATATGCTAGACCTATAGAAAGTGAAATGAGGATAAATATTTCATGTCAAACATGTAGAAGGTGAAATGAGGATATGCCAAGCATGGAAACCATATAAAAGGTGAAATAAGGATATACAAATCATGCCAAACATCTCTCTCTCTCTCTCTCTCTCCCCTATGTCTCTCTCTTCCTCTCTCTTTGAGTTTCTCTCTCCCTAAGCCATTCTCTCTCTCTCTCTCTATCTCTCCTAACTAAACATATAATGTAAAACATATAGAAGGTGAAATGAGGATATGCTAGACCTATAGTAGGTGACATGAGGATAAGAAAATTATGTCAAATGTACAGAAGGTGAAATGAGGATAAGGAAAGCATGTGAACTATATAGAAAATGCAATAATGATGTGTAAATCATGGCAAAAATCTCTCTCTCTCTCTCTCTCTCTCTCTCTCCCCCTATATCTCTCTTCCTCTCTACCTGAGTCTCTCTCTCTCATCCTCTCTTCCTCATTTTTGCTCTTTCTCGAATTCTCTCCCTCTCTCTCACTCTCCCTAACTAAACATCTAATGTCAAACATATAGGTGAGATGAAGGTAAGAAAGTAATGTAAACCATATAGAAGGTGAAATGAGAATATGCTAGACCTATAGAAGGTGAAATGAGGATAAGCAAACCATGTCAAACATATACAAGGTGAAAATAGGATGAAAAAACATGGAAAACATATATAAGGTGGAATGAGAATAAGAAAAGCATGGTAAATGTATAGAAGGTGAAATGAGGATATGCAAAGCATGTAAACCATATAGAAGGTGAAATGAGTTTAAAAAAATCATTCCAAACATGTCTCTCTCTCTCTCTCTCCCTATATCTGGGTAAGTGCACAAAGATGGGGGACCAAAAGGGGGTCTTAAGATGCCACTTTTTTCTAAAATCAGGAAAGATTGATGTTGGATGAGAAATTGAAGATAGCTATTGTTGAACACAATGAAGTGCTGAGAGGGGGGGTTGAATCAACACACACTAAAACTTAAACAGATATTTGCAAATAAAATTGAATAACTTAGAGAAAGAAATTAAATCATGCAACACAAGAATCAACACATAGCCACCAAGATTTTTACGTGGAAAACCCAAAACTAGGAAAAACCACAGTGAGTGTTAACTCACAATATAATGCTCACTTCTATATAAATGTTTACAATTTTTTTAGGGCTACAACCCAAGGAAGCTACTAATCCCTGAAACAAGCTCATTGATACAAGGAATTATAATGATAAACAAAACTATGAACTGCTATGGAGAAGGCATCTAGCTCATGCTGAAATTACAGTCCTCTTTTCTGCACATTTACTATATCATATTGATTCTGCACACTTCATATTTCTTATTTTACTCTATCGCATTTGTACACTTTGCTTCCCCACTAAATAAATTTGATCTTATATAAATATCCTCCACAACACTTCAAAACATTGATTAGGTTGGTATCATATGCACCATTAGATGAAACATGTAACTCTTCAAAGGTCGGCTTTAATACATACAATATGTTAAGGAAACTTGTTGCAAACCTTAGGGCTTCATGAAATGATTCAAGGAATCACTTCACATCTTCCAAAGTCAAGACAATTGATCAGGATCCACCACATATAACAGAAACTAGTCTATCGGCCCAAATTGTACAAACACTGCTAACTGTTTATCTTCATACCACTGGGGAGAAGCTAAAAACATCATGCAGAATAAGAATTCAACATTGTACCATCTCAATATCATTCAACCACCTTTCTACTAAAGTATTAGATCAATCTATACATCTGCAAGACAAGAGATATGATGAACTGGTGGAAATAGAGTATTCTAGACTAACTGTGATACTCCACTATTTAGGATATGGCATTGTGATACATAAAAATCCTTTAAACCTTTAGAGATGAACTTAAACATCATTATATGCATACTCATAGATCCATACAAACTCATCTATTATTTTCAAAGAAAAACAAAAGAGACTAAGCTATACTAGAGTCGAGAGAACAAGGATATACAATTCTTCATTAACCAACTTACATATCTTGTGCGGTACCAGAAACAAGAGATATTTACGTGCGGTTCAAACTTGATGTATATTGGAGCATGTAAAACCTATGTACAATCTTTTATGGCTAATCTATATGTACCCTTTGACATCAAAGACAAAGGGCCTGATATCCTCTGCTTATATCAATTCAAACACTGTATAAACTCCCCCTTACAAAATGATTTATACAAACTGTGCTCCCCTAAGATAGATATACCTCAAAAATAGATGTTATGTATATAATATGACACTACTGTCCTCCACAAGACTATAAACATCAAAATTTTTCTTATTTACATTACTCTTATAACTCATTTAGAAGGTATAATGATTTTGTAAATTACCTTGAGTTGTGTAAGAGTGGATGTCCAGTTGGTACTTTCTGAAGCAAGCATATGATTCTGACATTCACATTGCATGCATAGTACTTCAAATTCTTCTATATTGCTTGGATTTTTCATCTTTTGATCAACCTTTTCTACTTCCCCTAGAAAAACAGACAATGAAGCAAGTCTCAAATTTACTGCCTCCCGCAATTGACCAAATTGTTTCTTCAAGTTTTCTCTTTGGTCCTGTAGTTGAGACAACTATGCATGAAGATTTTCAACTTGTGCCTTGGTTACCCCATTCTTGTCCTTTGAAAAGTCATATGTTTCAGCCAATTTGGAGATTTGTGACTCAATGGAGTCAATTTGGGCTTTGATATTATTTATGGAACTTGGCCATTTTAGGTAGAACAGATACAATGCTGTGGCTTCATTAATGCAATTCTTAAGTTTCTTCAAGTTTTCTTTCAATTTATTATGTGCCTTAGCATATTTATCAGTCATCTCAGCCATCCTCTTATCATTTATTCTTTTTGCTACCTCTTGTTCTACTTTCTTCTCAATGTAGGAAGAATGGTCTTTGAAGGAATCCATTAATAACTTAAGCTTTTGCTCTAGAGGTAGAGAGGAGTCAATGATTACCTCTGGTAACCCTCCTTGAATTACCTTCATAGAATCCTCAACCACACTAGATTTCTTCAAGTTTTCTTGTAAAAATTCTTTCCTTGCTGAGACATGCAATATGTCACCAAGCTCCAGTTTGTGAAGGGGAGAAATATTTGCCAAATCAATTTGTCCTTCATGAGTGGGAATTTGTAGTAGTTGAGGGCTAATTAGTGGTTGAAATTATATTTACAAATCCAGTAGGTCTTTGAATGAATCTATCTCTGATGCACCTTGACCTATGTTTTCTATTCCTTCTGATTCATCCTTCACTTGCTCTTCCTCCTCTGTTTCTTCCTTATCCTATTTATTTTCTTGTTTCTCATCACTCTTTTCCCTTTCTTTCTGCTTCTCCTTAGGATTATCTTCTTTCTTTTCTCCTCATTCCCTGTATTCTCTAGAGGAGAATTATCACGCTCTTCATTGGAATAAGTGTTCCTTGGAGGAGAAGTACTTCCTTTATCTTGACCCTCTATGTTTTATGCCTCAGTATTTTTTAGAGGGGGAGAATCCTGTCTTGTATCAGTGTTATCTATAGGAGACACATTTTGTTCTGTAGGGGTATCCAGAGAGGTGGATTTATTTTATCTTGACCCTCTATGTTTGGTGCTCTAGTATCCTCGGGAGGAGCAATCTCCTCATTCTTCTTAGCCTTGTCACTTCTTTCCTCATTGCCTTCAGAGGCAGACTGATCAAATATATATTCAATAATTCCCACATCATTTTTCATCTCCTTAAGAATTTTGGCAGTTTTCTTTAGTGTTTCTTTTCCAATCTCTTTATTTTTTCCTCATCATTTGACATTAGAATATTCAATCTCCTTTTAGTTCTGAACTCTTTTGCTAGAATTTTAGATACTTTGATTTTTTCTTCCTTACAGATGGAGGGACAAACTTTTTCAACTGCCCATTTCCTCATCTTAGCTTCTTTACCCATAGCTTCATTTCTCATTTTAGTAAGAACTTCACCAAGGCTTTAAGGAAGTTGATCTATAATCTCAATTAAGGCCACATTGTAGGCTCCCATATACCTATTTATTGCTTCCTCAATAGTATATTTCTCATTGGAAGGCCTTTCATCATAAAGTTCTACAACTTCCTTTAGAGCACCATATTTTGTAATTGCATTTAGTATTGCCTAAAATTGCAAGGGAACATAGTTAGGTTTATTGACCTTCTTTGCTTTTCCTTTTCCTTTTTCTTTTGAAGACTCTCCCTTTTCAAATCCTTCATTTGTTCTTTTCTTCTCTTCAGTGCTTCAACTTCTTCTTCTTTCTCTTCTTCAACTTCAACATCTTCAATGCTCATAGGATTAATCTTCCCTCTTCTTGCCTAACTTTTCTATCTTCGCTTCTTCTTTTCTATGGTTTGAGTTTGCACTAGGATCTCAATAGCACTTCTTTTGATAGGTAATTGTGATGATCTAGAGGGGACAGAAGAGGTAGCTGCAATAGGTATTGATTTTCTTGTTCTTCTAGGCATTTGTGCAGTGGGAAGAGTTTGTGCTTCTCCTAAAGAGCCTTCAGGAGACTTGAGTATGTCTTCTAGGTTAGATTTCATTTTCTCTGCCTTAGCCTTCACCTTTTCTGCATTCTCCTCTACCTCCCTTCTAACTGATTTATTAATAATTTCATCATAGGTGTCAAAACTTCTAGTAGAGGTATCCTTTGGATTGCTGAGTAACATGTCAGCATTTCCTACCAAATCAAACTCATAAACCTCATATGGAAAAGTTGTAATCCAAAAGGTCCTTGGCTCAACAGCCTCCATATAACAATTATCTTTATCAACCATGAATGTTATATCATTTTTATATTTGTTGACAATTTTTGATGGGAGTCTCTCCCTCATCTACATATTCTTTTGAAAGGTCTTGAAAAATCCCCAGAGCATTGTGTCACATTTTCTCATGATCCAGAAATCTAAGCATATAATTCTTAATTTGATGGGAAATCAGAGTATCTATTTTCCAGACCATACCCTTCATGCTAGGCAATTCTTTCAAAAAGTAAAACATAAGGCATATGATCAAAGAACCATACTGGAATTTGTATCTTGATTCTTTAGTTCTCTTCAAGTTATCCAAAAGTTGTTTTTGCAGGAGGTTACATTGGTCATAATATTTCCCTTCTTTGACCATTTGGTAGGCTATATAGATTGCAGTGGCGGTGACAGAGTTCTCTCTGTTGGTGTAGTAAATCTTGTATGCAATGTTCATTGTTGCATACCAGACCCCCAAATCCTCAATATCATTCATTGTTAGTGTCCTCTTGTCAAACTTTGCTCTATTTAACTTCATTACTTCCTCATTCTTAACCGATTTCAAAACTGGCACCAGTCCAGAGGAGCAAAGTCCAATCACAACCTTGATGGCTTCCTTGGTAATCAGATATGGCTGATCTAGGTAGAAAAAGTCTCCATGTATCTGACTTAGGGAAATTTTAACCCATGCTTCCTCATACCAAAATTTTAGAAAACTCTTCTAGATATCAAGTCCTTTTGCAGCAATGTTGGTGAATTCTGGTTTTAGCTAAAAGTCATCTCCTAGCAAGTTGCCATTCCTAAACTATTCTAGTTTTAGATGATCATATTCATCTAATTGTGAAGGAATATATATCTGGAGATCCTTAGTGTGTAATACATTTGTGGGATCATGTGAAAATGCACCATCTTTATTTGTTTCGGTGGATTTGAATGTGTGCTTCTTGAATTTTTGCCTTGGCCTCTGAACAATATCTATAACAACTGGTGTCACCATGATAAAAACTCTAGGAACTAGGGTTTTACCAGTGAAAATGAGAAATACCTAAAAATGCAGTGAATAGGGTTTATAGAAGTGCTCTGTTGAGAATCTTCTGCTCTTCTTTTGCTCTTCAACGCACTTAGCTTTGATCAAATGAGATAAAAAATGATCAAACATTGCCTATATAGTCTTCTCACCAACCAAATTTGCTCTACATTAAATGCATTTTGTATTTTGACCTAATCTTCATTATCTTATGTACAGTCTCATCATCAATCAATAATCCTCCATAAATCATTCAACTGCTCCAGAAATTTGATCAAAACTCTTCATATCATCACCTTAACATATAATTTTTAGGTAGAATGCTAAGGATTTCAACATCTTATTCTTTCAGGGGTTTTGAAGAAACTTGTAGTTGTAACTCCCCCTGAATTAGTACCTTAACTTTTTAGTTACCAGAGGATCCATCTGCACTAGGTAGAGGTCTAGAAACTTCACATTCTTCCTTCTTCTTCCATACTTTTCTCATTTCCTTATTTTGTTGAACAATATCAATCTTCCTCTGAGTAGCAGAGGACCTTGCACTCTTTCTCTTGCAGAACCTTGCAATGTGTCCTATTTTATTGCAATTATAGTAGGTGGTATTGGATTGTAGAGAATAATCTCCTCTTCTAACATTAGATCTACAATCAACAACCTTATGACCATACTTGTTACATGTGTAATAGTAGCCATAGAAGAATTAAGGAGTCCTAACATTGTTCTTTCCCATGAATCCATTCCTCGTTACTTTACTTCTATATCCATTAGTCTTATGATTAACTTTGTTGCAATCATGACACCGAGCATTGTACCTAGGAGGCCTAAATGAATTCTGATTCATCTTGTTTATGCATTCAACATACTTATGACCAATCTTATTGCAAGCATAACACCTTACAACATTTTGATTCATCTTACTTCTACAATCAACAACTTTGTGGCCAAATTTATTACAAGCATAGAAGATACCATTGAAAGCTTGAGGATACCTAATAGGAGCAATTCATTTAGGTGCAGGATTTATGAAATTCTTCTTATTCTTCCTTTGTCTCTGGACAAGACTGAATTCATCTACTTTTGTATCTTTGGAGGAATTCTTCTTCGGATATTCAGTGTAGGCCTCTTCCTTCTTTATTTCAGACTTTCCTTCTGATTGGAAGTTATCATATAAATTTGCAAAAACACTGATCATAGGACTTTTCCCCTTTTCAAAACCAAGGCCTGATTTTTCTTTTGCTGGCTTTTGAGAGTTAATTATCTCATCAATAATTTAAGATCTTCCTTTTAGTTTTAGTCCCTTTTCAATCTGTTCTTTTGCCTTTTCCAGTTCTTTTTGCAGAGTGAACTTCTTCTTCAAGTTTTGAACTTTCAACTGCTTTCTCATTGAGCTTTATGATTAGATAATCTTCAATCGTTTTGCCTTCTTCAACCATGAATTTCAAATTAGAGATCATATCCTCTACCTCCTTAAGCTTGATGTCACTTTCTTTATCTCCTTTTATTTGGGTTTTCAATTTGACAATTTCTTCTTTTGATTCCTTTGATTTTTTATTTAATTTGTTAATTGTTTCTTCTACTTTCTCAAGCATATCCTCATATTCTATGTTTATTTCTTTTGCTTTATCTAGATCATCAAGGGTTGACTTGAGCTCTCCTTCAAGGTCCACTTCATACTCATTTGGATCAAGGTCTGGGAAACCTTCAGGTTCCATTGCTTCTAGATTTGGTTCTAGGACAAATACATCATTATCCATAGCTTTAGATTTCATGTGTTCAAGTGTAGGATCTACCTCAACTATTAGGCTTATCAAAGATATTTGGCTCTGATACCAATTGTTGAACACAATGAAGTGCTGAGAGGGGGCGTGAATTGGCACACACTAAAACTTAAACAAATATTTGTAGATAAAATTGAATAACTTAGAGAACAAAAAGTAAATCATGCAACACAATAATAAACAAATAGACACCAATATTTTTATGTGGAAAACCCAAAACTGGGAAAAATCACGATGAGTGTTAACTCACAATATAATGCTCACTGCTATATAAATGTTTACAACCTTGTTTTAGGGATACAACCGAAGGAAGATACAAATCCCTACTGACTTTGTTTTAGGGATACAACCAAAGGAATCTACTAATTCCTGAAATAAGATCACTGCTATACGAAATTATAATGGTAAACAAAACTATGAACTGCTATGAAGAAGGCATCTAGCTCATGTTGAAATTGTAGTACTCTTTTCTGTACAATTACTCTATCATACTAATTCTGCACACTTCATATTTCTTATTCTTCTTTGTCACATTCACACACTACTTCAACACACAAATGAATTTGATCTTCTATAAATATCCTCTGCAACACTTCGAAACATTGACTAGGTTGGCATCATAATCACCATTAGATGAAATGTGTAACTCTTCAAATGTCAACTTTAATACATACAATATGTTAAGGGAACTTGTTGTAGACCTCAGGGATTAATGTAATGATTCAAGGAACATCACTTCACATCTTCCAAAGTTAAGACAATTGATCAAAATCCACCACATATAACAAAAACTAGTCTATTGGCCCAAACTGTACAAACATTTCTAACTGTTTATCTTCATACCATTAGGGAGAAGCCAAAAACATCATGTAGACAAAGAATTCAACATTGTACCATCTTAATATCATTCAACCACATTTCTACTGAAGTATCAGATCAATCTATACATCCGTAAGACAAGAGATATGATGAACTGGTGGAAACAGAGTATTCCAAACTAACTGTGATACTTCACTATTCAGGATATGACATTGCGGTACATAAAAAGCCCTGAAACCTTTAGAGATGAACTTAAACATCATTATATGCATACTCCTAGATCTACACAACCTCATCTATTATTTCTAGAGAAAAACAAAAGCTAGACTAAGGTATACTAGAGTCTGGGGAACAAGGATATACAATTCTTCATTGACTGACTTACATATCTTGTGCGGTACCAGAAACAAGAGATATTTACATGTGGTTCAAACTTGAGGTATATTGGAGCATTTAAAACCTTCACATAATCTTTTATGGATGATTTGTATGTATTTCATCTTCTGCAAATACTTAAACATGTGTTCTGAGACTTCTGAAACAATCTATATTACCTCTGTTACTTGAATGTTGACCTTCTAGACCACTAGACCACTTGAAGCTTCAATATATCATACCTTATACATCCCTAAGATTGTCCTCAAAAGTACATGAACAAACAATTTCTTCCGTAGAAATGCAGAGTATTCCAATAGGTCTTTACCATTGCTTTACTCTGTCTAAGTAGTAATCGATATTCTGTCACTTGTAACTTTTTCTGCTGAAGGTGTGGTGACTTGAAATCTTGAATATATCATGTTAATATTAGGATAGAATTATCATCTGAACCACAAGACTAAATCTTTCCCTACGGAGAAATGCATACCAAAACATTGTGACTTTGCCTTAGGATATGCATTGTGAATGCCTTAGTCAAATTTTTGCTACTTATTACTAAGTGCGGTAGTCCAAGCTTCCTATATCTCCACATCATGCTTAGACACAAGACTGATCACTACATCACACTTAGCCATTTCTCTCTTCATCTGCTAAGTTATGCGTACTAGTTTGCCTTAAGCAATCTGACCCCTTGTCTTCAATTTAGTCAAGCTGTCTCTCTCAAATCTTCCATTATCCATAAACTTCAACAACTATGCCAAAACATCTCTCTCAAATCTCCCATTGTCTATTAGCTTCTCCTTCTTCTATACACAACATCTGTACAAGTTTGTCCTTATATTTACATATATAATGTTGACATCAATGACAACACATATTGTCAACAGTTACACTCATAATTTTAAGATATAACAAAAACAAGAGTTGTAGTGCTCCGAATCTAGTTTCTAAACTACTATTTAAAAAAAAAATGGTTGAGATTAAGGGGTTCAAAAAGGGAGGCACACAAATTGGTCCTACATTTTCAAAAAAACATAACATAGCGTCTATGTGCCCCCCCTAAAAATGATAACTTTTTTTATTATTTCAAAAATCACTTTAGTGAGAAATTAGCTAACACCATGTAGTTTATCCTTGATTTTTCTGATAATTTTTCCATGAATAATTAATTTTTTACTAATTTTCAAAGTGGACACATCCTAAAAAACAAAAAAATGAGAGTTCTCCCCCATAAAATCTTTGAAAAATAATCAAAAATCCATTTTTTTAATACATGTAGAATGGAGTCTAGTTTCTAAAAATATAATTCATTTGAAAATTTGATGAATGGTTAAAAAACAAAGTCAAAAATACCACACGCTGGTTTTTGACAAAAAACGGATACCTTAACAAAAAAAATTAAAGATGAAATCCTTAACATACTCAAAATGTGAAAAAATTATATGGTTAGAAAGATAAGAGAGAGCTTAAGATTATGGTGGTGTTTTTTTGACTTGTCATTGAAACAAGTGCAAATTGTTGATGGTGTTTTTAGCACGTAGCAACACAGATGAAATACAAGGTATCCCACCTCTCTTGAAAGGTATCCTATCCTAGATAGGACTACCCCAAGGTTTATACAGCTAGGTCTTAGTTTGCATGGAATAACTTCAGTGGAATGTATCAGCTATACCAACAAGGGGTCATACATATGACATAGGGTCCGTGAAAATATGACAGCAATGCAAATGCAGAAACCCTAGGTGGTCAGATTGTAAAGTCTAAAATTCTTCAATAGATAATCAATGTAATGCTTCTTAAACCCTAAATCTATCAAACTTTATGTAAAGAAAATGCAAAAAGGAAAGGGAGAGAGAGTAGGGCTAAGAGATCCTACAGACAATTGCAAAAATGATCAATAAACAAATAGACAGATTCCCAACAAAAAACAAATCCCTGTTTAACCAGGTTGCCCACAATGTCACAGAGATTGTGCAATCTTCTATTGAAAAGGTAAAGATATTCAAATTGTGGAGGGTTCATCAAACACCCAACTCTTGGCGCAACTCAATGAATCCACACAATCAAACTCAACTCATGAAAATATGCCTAGACTAACCATGCATAATGACATACAATTAGCAAGCCATCAATGGTATGGACAGGAAATCCATCAAATATCTGAATGATTAATCACAAATGCAACCGAATATCAACTAATTTCAGATTGACATGAACCATGAAAACCAAAATAAGACAATATAGAAACACAAATTCCTAGTAACTTGCAAAACTTGATTTGTATTGACTAAATTTTGGTAGAGTCTCAACAATTCACTATCAAATCTTACTTACGATGAGAGAAGAGGATGTCACCATACCAAGTTTTCAATGGACGGTGGAGATTAACTCAACACCAAGAGTCTAGATTACATAGCATTTAATGTGATACATTAGTTAGTTACATTTTCAAATTTTCCTTTGTCTTGTAGAAAAAAGACAAAATATAGCTTGCAAATACATTGAATCTGGACAAAATGGATAACCATTTGGTTGTACATGATAAAGAGCCACTTTTCAAGGTAGAATAAAGTCATATGACCCTTGGAAATATGAGCTAATGTGGCTTTATGGGATTCCAAGTGTTGAATGGATCAAGAGGAGTATGTGGCACATTTTTAGTTAAGGTATATCCAATTGGATGCTTGCTGGACTGATTCTTGATGACTGGACTACTGGGCAACTGTGAGCAAGTCCTAGACATTAAACTGGAAGTGCAAGAGTAGTAGTGATGTATACTTGATCTTCCATGTATTCAAGCTCTTGGGACTTATCTTCATCATCTTGGACATTATACTAACTTTCTTTTGCATGTGCAACACCAATTTGGTTGACAAAATGAAGATTCTGCATGTTCAGGTTAGCACTGCATCTCTATGTGTTCATCCTTCCAAGATAGCTCCAACAAGCTCCAACAAGCTCCTTTGTTCTCCCAGACCTGCATTTCACAAAACCAAGCATCAATTTCATCAAAAACAATCATTTTCCATCAAAATATGTCCATTTGCAGCCATGGATTAGTTTAGAACAACTCATTGTCAATGTCACTTTCTTGTAGACAACTTCATAAATCTAGTGGTTTTTACATGATTTTCTATGTTTTTCACCATTTTCAAGTACCCATTTGGCCGATATACTGATCTAAGAAAATTTTCTGGCCATTAGGATCCATTTGGAGGCTTTTATTTCACATTTTTATAGCCTTTTCTACAAAAAGCAAGATTTTTGGGGGGTACTGCACATTCAGGTGTAGTGGCATTAATTGATGTAAAACATGCCCAAAATCTACCCTAATATGCTAAAAATTTTCATCATGATGTGATAAATAGATGTGCAATTCAAATTCACCAAGAAAATCCAAGTTAGACTTCTAAAAAATTAGTTTTTTGGCCCAAATTAGCAAAAGCTCTAATTTTGGGTCCTACTGACCTAAGGCAGTGGAGGTCAAATTTAACACTAAGTTCACTTCATGCCTTTGGCGGGAATTTAGGCTCCTATTATCTTGCGTGGATTTTGGGTAGTGTTGCACTAGTGTAGTAGGGAGTGATTTCAGTGCAAGGCAGTAGGCAGGCCTTTTAGTAGAAAACATGCAATGTTAGTTTAGTGGGTTTTTTGGTTCGGACCAACCAATGCAAATCTTTGAGTGTTGTGATCTAAAGTTAGTTGGTATAGTTTTTAGTGCAAGTCTGTGGTTGGCAATTTTGGTGCTAGGGCCACATTTCCAAGTTAGCGGGAGATTATGATAGTGCCTGTTGATGTTCCCAGATGATTATCTGAGTTCCCCTAAAAAGTAGCCATCTTTTATCAACAAGGACCTCAGGTCAGTGGCCAATGAACAGGAGACAAACTCTAATGTCTCCTCTACACTTCAGGCTCTGCAAGACCTAGGGGGGTGTCCCTATTCAATACCATATGGTGAATCTTGACGGTAACTAGGTATTGACATTTTAGCAGATGAATCTTCTATTATGCAGACCAAAACTGTTGGATAAATGCAAAGGGGCTAGCTTTGGGTCTTATTTTAGTTGTGAGTTAGAGGATTTGAAACCTAAATCCTACTCCTACAATCCTAGGATTTAAAATTGTGAGTTGATTTGATTTTTATGAGTGGCTACTAGATTAGGGTTTGATTCATAAACTTAATGTAAGCCTCATGCTGGTGCCTATCCAAGGGTATGGAGTCCAATTTAAAAAATGTGAGTAAATTCCCATAAACCAAGTGAATATACAGAGTTCAAAGGGTTTTTAGTTCCTGCCTTACAATGAACATCCTAAGGTTAAGTATTTCTATTAACTCTACTTACAAATATCCCTATTATCACACATATTTCCCCATATTTGACTTAAAGAAATTTAATCTGTTCCTTAAATAGTAGTAGAAAATCAAACATGCAATGCAGTTGATATACACCCCAGAACTAAGAAAACTCTTAGTTACTTTGTTCTAAAGAAAGATGTAGATAACAATTGGAGATAGTTGATAGAAACACATGCATATAGCATTACTCATATGAATTCAATCTGCAATTGATAAATAGTTATAAAAACACACATACATACATTAAAATGAAAACCACAAGGCCATAGAGAGAGCAACAAGTCAGAAATTTGTATTACTTTCACTCCTCAGAATCCCAATCCTCCAACAACCTTACAAAGTGAAGCAACCAGCTCTTTATAGACATAGAGCTTGGCACCAACATTCATTAAATTTGTTGATTAGGTGAGATTACACTACATAGCACCACTCAAGGGTGTATAGGCATTTATTACATTGAGCCTAGAGAAAGATAAAAACTAATTTGTTACAGGGGACCCAAATGACTTAAGGAGTTGGACCACATAAATGCAGGGGAGAAGTAGTTGCTCGTTTGCTTTAGGTACACCTATCCAAATCTCTCTGCCCACTCAGCATATGACTTTTTTGAAAGCCACTGGAAATAGTGCAACTTTGAAATCTTGTCAATGTGTCCTGTGTACTGTGCATCCATCAAAATCTTTGGTTCCTTACAAAACAACTCAAAATTTATTGCCAATACATGCAGTTTGTCCAAAGTTGAATTCAAGATCACCATCTTGGGGTCCCCATCAGTGCAACAAGTAGTTATGAGATGGATAGCATTGTTATTGAAATACGCTTTCCATTTGTCAAGGATTTTTACTTGTCCATCAGCTTCCAGTATACTAGGCATTATCTTCTTATCTATTTTCTCCATAAATTGATTCTTCTCGCCTAGTACCTTGTCCAATTTTAATTAGAAAGATACAACCCGCTCAAGAATTTCTAGCATTTCAAGGGTTAGCTTCATCTCTGGTGGCACTTGTACATCAAACCTTGCACACCTGATCAAGTCTCTTAACTCATCGGTCCTTGGCAACCATGATTTCTGCATTATCTTATGACACTCTTTATCTTGCTCATGTTTATCCAATGCAACCTTTAAATTAGAATGAGACTTCCATGTCTATCCATCCTTGCCACAATCTTAGTCACTATGTGGTTTATCAAATTAGTGACCATCTCTTTGAATGACCTCCTTTTATCCTCTTTCAATCTCTTCACCTCTTCCTTTAGTTCTATGATTTAAGTCAATAGAGGCTCTGTATCGGATGGAAATGACTCTGCTGTTGGGATCACAAGTGGAGGAGTGGAAGTACTAGCCCCTAATGATAGCTGCTCCTTGCACTTATTGAGCTCTGCAATTGCTTGTACATACTTTAGCAACAACTTGTCATGTTCCTTCCGCAGTTTGTTAGTGATTGCCTCAACAAATTGTGCAGTCTGTACAATTAAACTTGCAACCTGGGGGGTAGGGGTGTTAGATACTCTCTTAATTATTACATCTCCTACTAACTCCTCCAGTCCAATCCTAGGCTTGTTATTATTTGGGGCTAGAGCCCATATTGCCAATGTCTCAAACCTAGGATTGAAGGTTAAACCAGAGAGAGCCTTCTTCATCTGTTACATTAGAATCTTCCCTGGTTATTGTGTCAAATGCAATTGCATCTGACAAAGTCTAGTGAGGGAGGAGAAAGATATTACTTTTAGCAACTAATGCCCTCCCCTCCTCTGGAGTCATTGTACTGATGGCCTAATTGACTTCTTTCAACACCCTTTGGGTGATGGCCTCATATTCAGAGGGATCTGCTCTACTCTTAGCATCCTCAATCCTTTTTTGGAATTCCTCACTCCTTCCTTTCAGCATATAACTCCTGGATTCAGGAGTGTTTATGAATTCATCATCTTCTAAGAATTTATAAACAAGCCATTATTTTGACATCTTCAATATCTATAGTTTGGCTTCTCATTGTCCTTATTTCCCTATTTTCAGGGGATGAATAGGGCCTTATTCTGTTAGGTGAATTCACCTGATGGGCAACTTCCTACACCTGCTCCTTTGCCTCCCCCTCTAGATCCACTACTTTAATTTCTTCTTCAGCCTCTAAATCAATTATTTTTGCCCTCTTAGCAGGGGAAGGGTTAGTTGATTCTCTCTTTGTAGCATATCCTATCCTTGAGCTACCAGGCTGATAGGAGGGCCTTTCTTCTCCTACATGAGTACTAGCAATTAGTTGCTTTGCATTATCCAACATCTTTTGGATTCTCTATATGGGGTATTGGACCTTTGCAAAGGCACCCTGATATGCAAAATTTAGGTTTTTCCTCATCCTTTCTCTTGCCATTATTGTGTCCCACTTGATACTCAAGTGACAAATATCATCCATTGTGAAGCAATTTTGGGCAATATAATCATTGAAGTTAACATGATGAATGTACCTTGGTCTCTATTTGTTGATCCTCACTCTGTTAATGAAACCCTTTGTTGATAATTGAGAGGGGGGGGTGAATCAGTTATCTTAATTACTTCTACTTTTTGATCTTCCTTAACAATTAATGCAACATTAAATCATATAAGAAAACATAACCATGAAATGGAAATAACATCAATACACATGACACAATGATTTTGACGTGGAAAACCTTGTTAAGGGAAAAAACCATAGGGTGATTAACCCAAGATTGTATTCTCTGTTAGAAGAATGAGATAGTACAAAATGGCACTTGCCAATTAGGGCTCACTACCTTAGCACACTACTCACAAGAGGATCACTTCCTACAATAGTTTATACAAGGAAACTAGAGACTTGAATTGATGAGAAGCATCCACATATGCCGAGGTTTAGTTTCGGTTAGGTTCAATACACTGATCTGCTGCACTTCATTCTTTCTCTTCTTTGGTGCTGCTGTCCTGTCACATACCGGACCGGCATATATATCCGCACCAAGGATTTCATCCACTTTCTAGTTGGCATCCAAAATACTTACTATTTTCCCAAACTCTTGGTCTATCAGCTGAATACTTGCTTATCAAGTGATGTGTATCAAAGAGATGCTTATAGAAGTCATCAATCATGTTGGCCAATCATGAATAATACCTTAAGAAACTTGATCACAAACAATAACTCATCCGGATTAGGATCTGATGCTCTGCTAGTTAGTTCTCCTCTGTCAACTCTGCCAAACATGAGCCTAACACTTAGGTGCTCATATCTTTTCACTCTTTCATCACCGGAGGCTCAATCTCTAGAATGTATCAGTCAAGGTACACCTCTTAACTTCCCCAAGTCTGTACTTTACTAAGATACTTCCTCTGAGAGATTCGGACCTGACTGTCAGACCTTGCCACATGCTCTATTCTTGCTTACTAGACCATAACATTCTTCAATCTGACTTCCGGTATAGGCACGCCATGTCCTGCGGATGTGTGGGATGAACTTTGTTGCCATCAATGACAAAAATCATGAAGCTACAATGTGTCTCTTGCCAACAATCTCCCCCTTTGGCATTGATGGCAACACTTAGTGAAAAATGACTAAGTGTCATACTACACTCCCCCTTAGCTGCTGCTCTGTTCTAATGTACACTTTACCGGAGCTCCCCCTTAGCTGGATTCCATATTTTTCACTGTTCCTCACTCCCCCTTTGACATCAATGGCAAAGGGTAGGGTCCACACACCAAAATTTCCCAAAAAAAAAACTATACTTGGCCGCAAAAACATATATACATGTTTTACTTACATATACTTAACTATATCTGCAAAAGTGGTTTTCAACTATACTACTTCTGTTGTCCAACTCCTCTTCATCCTATCCAAAATTGAGATGTGACCACTGATGGGGAGGCCTATGGGTAAGAAAACCTATCTTGCTTGAAACACTTCAAGACCTATGTCATACCCCAAGTCTCCCTACCAATTCAAGTGCTCATAGACATTTCCTACCCAAAATGCCTAACTCAAACTAAACAGTCTATTACAGAAGTGAAAGACCTACTTGTCTGTTCTTCTCAACACAGACACGACTTTCTTGGTGTGAGGTATTCTTCTTTGTCCTCACTGCTTCCAAGATTCCTAATTTCCAAGGCTTATATCCTTCTTGAGCCTGTTATCAACCCTCCTCTCTGGGTCTAGGGTTTTGATTGCTTGGTGCTCAATTCTCCCTAATCTATTTTTCACCCCTGTCTTCTTAGATTGCAACTTGCATGCCTAGCTGGGCTATAGCACAGCTTGCCTAGTACAAATTCACATGGCCTCTCTCTAGCATTCCATTCACTACAATAGAAAGAAAAACAAAAAAAGAGACTCTGTTTGATACCTTTCCCATGACTGTACAGAGGATATGCGAGGACATCAAACTAGAGCCATTATGTACAAACAGAACCAAAAAAATAGAAATATACAGGAAAGAAAATTAACTATTTTGTTTTAGGCTGAGTTATGCATTCACTCTACAGAATTTCAAAAGCAAATCAAATAGTCCAAGTTTTCTTTATTGCTATGAAAGTGCTTATTACATTCGCAACATCTTAGGCTTCAAACAAAAAAAAACAACCCCCTTCACAAAAATGGATCTGGCCTTTTATAAATTTTACCCTTGTCCGTTATTAGATAGTTAGGGTTTCCTCCATTCGTATTGCTCCTTCACATATACATTTGTTTGTATCATACAATATTGAAATATGCATTCACTTTAATCATCGGCAAGATAATCTATTGTCTTAGCAACATATACATTTGCTTTACCTTCAGTAAGACATTTTCTATCGGTGGTGCCTTCTTATTTCTGGCCGATACCCATCTTCTCCCCGATGAGTCTTCCCTTCACACTTGTCGGTGTGACTTTCAACATCGGCCAACATTCAACTTCTCCCGCCGATATCCTTAGTCATCCTGATGAGCCTTGGCCCTATCCCGTTGGCCATACTCTTTCCCATCGGCGACACCTTTAACTTCTCCACCGATGTCATATCTCACACCGATGTGCCTATCATTAACTAGCCATCGGTAAGACTTCTTACATCGGCCTAACATTGTCTCCGTCTCCCGATATGCACCTCACGTTGATATGCATTATCTTTTCATATGCATAAATTACTTGATATGCTAAATGAACCTACATCAGTCCCGCGCTGCCTAATTTAAAAACAAAAGCATTACACCAAAAATGCGTTATATACATATGGGCTCACTCCAAGCCCCTTGGTGGGTGCTCCTGCACCATGCTCCCCCTATGCGGAAGAAGTCAAGTCACCTCTAGTGACAGCAAGGCAAAATGAATGCCCCGCTTCTTGAACTCGGATTCTGCAACCCAGGTAGCCTCTGCTTCAGGCAAATTATTCCATTTGATTAGATGCTCCATGTACACCCCATGTTTGGTCTGTTTTTGCACGTGAGAATCCAGAATTTTCTCAGCTTGTGGTTTGAGTGTGGGGGGCAAGGTTACATCACTGATTATCTATGCAGTCTCTGAACTAGATCCTTCTGGCACTGGATGAGGACCTTTATAATGTACCAGGTCCTGAACATTGAACACTGGTGAGATTGCCAAGTCTGCTGGCAAATCAATCTTATGGGCATTTTTGCCATACTTGTTCAGAATTTTGCAAGGACTAATCCGTCTCATCTGCAGTTTAGTTGGTATCCCTTTCTACAATCTGGCTTTGTTCAAATGAACCATGACTAAATCACCAACTGTAAATTGAACATCCTTCTTGTGTGCATCTACCCCATCTTTGATTTTCTGGGTATTTTCCATCAATGTCTTCTGTACCTGTTCATGTATCTCCTTCATAGACTGTGCAAAATCCTCTGCATGACCACTTCTAAACTCCATGTCTCCAAGATGTCGGAGTTCACATACACCTCGAGGGTGCATTCCATACACTATCTCAAATGGACTTTTGCTAGTAGTCCTGTTCACACTATCATTATAGGCAAATTCTGCCTGATGAATGACTTGATCCCAACTCTGTCCATATTCTTTTGTCAGACACCTTAACAAGTTGCCCAACATTCTGTTCACCACTTTTGTTTAGCCATCTGTCTGTGGATGATATGCTGATCCAAAAGACAAATTTGTTCCTAACCTCTGCCATAAAGTTTTCCAGAAATGTCCCATGAACTTAGCATCTCTATCAGACACGATGCTTGCTGGTAGTCCATGAATCCTTATGACCTCTTTGAAAAAAAAATGAGCTATATGACTGGCATCATGAGTCACCTTATAGGGAATGAAATGACTCATCTTGCTGAATCTATCAACAACTACAAAAATACTATCAAGACCAGTCTTAGTCTTTGGTAGACCAACTACAAAATCCATACTTACACAATCCCATGGTCTGGAAGGAATGGGTAATGGTTGATATAGTCTAGCATTTAAAGAAGTTCCCTTGGCCTTCTGACAGATGATACATTTCTCCACATACTTTCTGACATCTTTGTGCATCTTCAACCAATAGTAGAACCTCTGGACTAACTCCAATATTTTATTCAGACCAAAATGTCCACTCAAACTGCCATTATGCTTCTCCTGTATGAGATTTTATCTCATGGATCCTTTTGGTACACATAACTATCCACCTTTGAACAGTAATCCCTGTTGTAATGTGTAATCTACAAATTCACTATGAAAGTGATTTTCAAAATCTTGACAGACCTTGTATGCTTCAGCAAAATCTTCATCCTCTTTGTAGAGAACTGTGAACTCTTCCATCCCTATGCTTCTTAAATGCACCTCTTGTACTGTAAGCAACCTTCGGCTTAAAGTATTTGCTACCTTGTTGAGCTGTCCCTTCTTATGCTTAATTGTGAATGTGTAAGACTGCAAGTACTCCGTCCACTTGATATGCCTATGGCTCAACTTTTCTTGCGAGTTCAGAAAACTTAAAGCTTGATTGTCTGTATACACAACAAATTCCTTAGGTAGGAGATAATGCCTCCATTTTCTAAGTGCTTGGACTAGAGCATAGAGCTCCAAGTCATATGAAGAGTATCTACTCTTTGCTTCATTTAGCCTCTCACTGAAAAAAGGCTACTGGTCTATTCTCTTGGCTGAGTACTGCCCCTACTGCAATATTGCTAGCATCACATTCTAAAGTGAATAACTTATCAAAACTAGGCAGCACTAACACTGGCTGTGTGGCTACTACTTTCTTCAACATTTCAAAACTCTTACCAGCTGCTTGTGTCCACTAAAATTTTGTTTTTATTCCACCTTTGATTGCATCCAGCATGGGTGCACAAATAGCACTAAAATTCTTTATGAACTTTCTATAAAACTGAGCTAAGCCATGAAAACTTCTCATCTCAGTTGCTGCTCTGGGAGTAGGCCAGTTCAATATGGCTTCTACCTTTGACTTGTCCATCTTCAATTTTCCTTTGGACAACACAAAACCAAGGTATACCAATTCCTGCTTCATAAATTCACACTTCTCCAAATTTATGGTTAGTTCTTCATCATGTAATTTTTTCAAAACAATATTTACATGTTCAAGATGCTCTTCTTTAGTTTGACTAAAAATCAAGATGTCATCTAGATAAACAACTACAAATTTACCCGTATAGTCCTTGAGGACTTCATTCATGAGCCTCATGAATGTGCTAGGAGCATTTGATAAACCAAATGGCATAACAAGCCATTCATACAGTCCTTCTATGGTTTTAAAGGCTGTTTTCCATTCATCACCTTCCTTGATTCTGATCTGGTGATAACCACTTTTTAGATCTATCTTGGTGAAGTATTTAGCCCCTCCTAAATAGTCCATAAGATCTTCAATTCTGGGAATTGGAAATCTGTACCTTATGGTGATCTTATTGATAGCTCTAGAGTCTGTGCATAGTCTCCATGTTCCTCCTTTCTTTGGTGCCAACACTGTAGGCACTGCACAAGGACTTATGCTTTTCCTAACCAATCCTTGGTCAAGTAACTCTTGTACTTGTCTGGCTATTTCCTTATGTTGTTCTGGAGTCATCTTGTAAGGAGCTTTGTTAGGCAAAGATGCTCCTGGAATCAGATCTATCTGATGGCTAATAGTTCTTTGTGGAGGTAGTGTTGCTGGTGTTCCATCACTAATTATGTCCTTATACTATTCTAGTATAGTCTGTACCTCTTTTGGGACCACTACCTTTTTGTCTTTTTGCTCCTCCTTAGGCTTTAGTATGATAGCATAGCCAATACCATCCTCCTTAAGAGTATTCAAAAACTCTTTACCACTCACAATTAAGACATTAGGACTTTTTGTCTTATTTGCTTCTTCATCTTCCAATGATTGAATTTTATAGGTGACACCATCTTTTTGAAAAGAATATGCATTCTTCTCACCATCATGTATGGCCTTTCGGTCATACTGCCATGGTCTGCCCAACAAGAGATGACATGCATCCATGGGTAGGATATCACAGAGTACCTTGTCTTTATATCCACCTATACCAAACTCTACCCAAGTTTGCTCATTGACTATCACATGCTGACCTTTATTTAACCATGTGACTCTATATGGATTTGAATGAGGTATTCTTTGCAAATTTAATTTTCTAACTGCTTCATCTGACACTATGTTATCATTAGACCCTAAGTCAATGATTACTTAACATACCTTGTTCATAATCTTGCATCTGATTCTAAATAAAGCTCTCCTTTGGCTTGGTTCAGCTTTCACCGGTTCTTTGATCAAAGTTCTCCTTACCATGATGTTCTCTCCCACATCTGAGGCTAGACTGACTTCAGGTGATTTGCTGATTGAAGCTTCATCTTGTACATAATGATTTCTTTTATCAACTCCTTGAGAAGAAGGTGTGCCCTTATTAGGACACCTATATGCTGGATGGCCTAATTGACCACAATTGTAGCATTTCATAGTGGCAAAGTAGGATCCTCTGCCTGATCCTCCTAATCTTCCTCTGTTAGATTCCCTTCCTCTGTAGTTTCCTCTACTACTAGTCTCCCCACTCTGCTCTTTGAGTTTGGATTCTCCTTGGGGTCTTTGATCAGCGTTCCTACCACCATAATTTCCTCTTCCTCTGCTATCTCTACCTCTTCCTTTTGATCTACTGTTTGACTCTTGCTTCTTCTTACTCTTATCCTCTACCTTGAGTGCTAGTTGATAGCATTGATACACTGTTGTAGGACTGAACAAGCTGATTTCCTCTTGAATACTCCACCTCAAACCATTGAGATATCTGGCCACTTTTACATTTTCATCTTCCATCTACTTAGACCTCAGGCATAGTTTTTGAAACTCCTCAGTGTATGCATTAACATCTAATTCTCTTTGTCTCAAATTTTGTTGTTTCTTGTACAACTGGACTTCATAATCTCCAGGCATGTATAGTTCTTTGATTTTAGCCACCATACCTTTCCAAGTAGCTATGGGTTTCTTGCCTTCTTTTTCTCTTTCTGTTTGAACAAATTTCCACCATGTCAAGGCAACTCCTCTGAGTGTTGATTTGGCCACCTTCACCTTTTGAGCTTCACTCACTCCATCACATTCAAAGTGATTTTCTAAACCTTCTATCCATTCCAGGACCAAATCTGCTTCCATCTTTCCACTAAAAAGAGGAACTCCTTCCAATGTCTTACCACTCATGGCTTTCAAGGCCTTCAAGAAAGGTTCTTCTTCCATCTTAGGATCAGGTGTGGGCTCTTCATCTTCTACAAACACACCTTTTTCCTTACCTTTAGAATCTTTCATTTTCTGACTGACTTCTTCAGTCTTTATTATCATGGCACCCAGTTTACTTTCCATTTCTGCCAATCTTTCCTGTAGGAGCCTATTCTCCTCTTCTTGATCATCAACCTTCTTTGCCAATTCTGCATTAGTCACCATCTTCTTGGATGAACCTACAGACTCACTTGAACTCGGTGATGACATACAACTTCTTCTATTCCAATCTAGGAATAGCCCAAATCTTTAACTTGCTCTGATACCAATTTGATGGGGAGGCCTATGGGTAAGAAAACCTATCTTGCTTGAAACACTTCAAAACCTATGTCATACCCCAAGTCTCCCTACCAATTCAAGTGCTCATAGACATTTCCTACACAAAATGCCTAACTCAAACTAAACAGTCTATTACAGAAGTGAAAGACCTACTTGTCTGTTCTCAACACAGACACTACTTTCTTGGTGTGAGGTATTCTTCTTTGTCCTCACTGCTTCCAAGATTCCCAATTTCCAAGGCTTATAGCCTTCTTGAGCTCATTATCAACCCTCCTCTCTGGGTCCAGGGTTCTGATTGCTTGGTGCTCAATTCTCCCTACTCTATTTTTCACCCCTGTCTTCTTAGACTGCAACTTGCATGCCTAGCCGGGCTATAGCACAGCTCGCCTAGTACAAATTCACATGGCCTCTCTCTAGCATTCCATTCACTACAATAGAAAGAAAAACAAAAAAAGAGACTCTGTTTGATGCCCTTCCCATGACTATACATAGGATATGCGAGGACATCAAACCAGAGCCATTATGTACAAACAGAACCAAAAAAATAGAAATATACAGGAAAGAAAATTAACTATTTTGTTTTAGGCTGAGTTATGCATTCACTCTACAGAATTTCAAAAGCAAATCAAATAGTCCAAGTTTTCTTTATTGCTATGAAAGTTCTTATTACATTCACAGCATCTCAGGCTTCAAACAAAAAAAAACAACAACCCCCTTCACAAAAATGGATTTGGCCTTTTATAAATTTTACCCTTTCCGTTATTAGACAGTTAGGGTTTCTTCCATTCATATTGCTCCTTCGCATATACATTCGTTTGTATTATACAATACTGAAATATGCATTCACTTTAATCATCGGCAAGATAATCTATTGTCTTAGCGACATATACATTTGCTTTACCTTCGGTAAGACATTTGCTATCGGTGGTTCCTTCTTATTTCTAGCCGATACCCATCTTCTCCCCTATGAGTCTTCCCTTCACACTTATCGGTGTGACTTTCAACATTGGCCAACATTCAACTTCTCCCGCTGATATCCTTAGTCACCCCAATGAGCCTTGGCCCTATCCCGTCAGCTAGACTCTTTCCCATTGGCGACACCTTTAACTTCTCCACCGATGTCATATCTCACACCGATGTGTCTATCATTAACTAGCCGTCGGTAAGACTTCTTACATCGGCCTAACATTCTCTCCATCTCCCGATATGCACCTCACGCTAATATGCATTATCTTTTCATATGCATAAATTACTTGATATGCTAAATGAACCTACATCAGTCTCGTGCTGCCTAATTTAAAAAACAAAAGCTTTACACCAAAAATGCATTATATACATATGGGCTCACTCCAAGCCCCTTGGTGGGTGCTCCTACACCAACCACTCAACAGGAATGCAAAAGCTTCTGCCCTCTTAAGATTTGTCAGATCATTGGTCCGGGTTGTGGTTTGAGCATTAGTTAGAGCTTCATGCATAGCCTCTAACTTAGGGATAATGATCCCTCTAAGTTCACCCATCCGGCTTATTATGTTCTTCCTTTCCTTCTCAAGTTTCTTTATTGTATTTGTGACTGCAATAGTCTGACACTCTTGATTTACTATGGAAGAGGAGAGAGGATCAAAACTTTGAGACAAACTTAGTAGTTTGTCCTCTTGCTCTTTTACTTTCTTCTCAATATCCTTGGTCACTTTAGGCTAGGATGAACAAAATCTATAGATATCTCTACCATCTTTGAGAGCATTTTCTAAGCTCTTTATTCCAATATCCATAACTCTCCTATCATTTTTTATTAGACCTTGCACTTCAGAGAATCTTTTTCCCAAAAACTCCTTCCGGACCTTTTCTTCAACTGACTTCTCGAAAGAATCAAAATGTGTGCTAATTGAATTGACAAGAGTTTTTAAGTTACCGGATGTGGAGGCTGAAGAATCCTTTTGAAAGGATGACATGATTTTCTCTAATGCACTGGATGCAATCTCAATTAGCTCACAATCTTCTATGTGAGATTTCAAAAGTTTTTCTTTTACCTTTGCTGAAGTAAAGGATGCTAGCTTCATGGTTTGAACTGGGGAGAGGGAGTCAAAATTGAACGGTCCTTGAAGAAGTTCTGGTTCATCAAATTCCATTATTTCTTTGGTTAAGAAATATTTTACTGCTTCTGCTATGTCTCTTGCTGGAGACATAATTTTCTCCCCTTCTGTAGCCTTACTAATATCATCTGTGGCCTTCTCTATTGGAGTTTTCTCTCCTTCTGCAGCCTTACTACTGTCATCTTCTTTTTCTTTCTCCTCTGCTTCTTGATTGAGCTTCTCTTCTACTCTTTCTTCCACTTCATCTTTTTCCTCTAATCTTTCTTCTTCTTTAGATCCAGAGACTGCTGGGGAATCTAGATGAGAGATATTTTCTTCTTCTTGGACTTCTTCTTCCAGAAGAGAGGAATCATGGTCCTTGGACTTCTCCTCACCTATCTCCTTTGTTTCTTCTGCAGTCTTTTTAGTAGAATCTTTCTTTGATGCACTTTGCCCTTCAACATTAGAAGGTTCATCACTTACATCCTCTATAATTGGAATGTTGAATCTTTTGTATGCATTCTAGAGGATCTCTTCTGTCTCTTTTGCTACTTTGTCAGTTTCTCTGAGCATAAGCTGATTCATTCTTGCTTTGCTCCGGAACTCATCCTTGCAATCTTTGAAGATCATATTCATTTTCTTCAGAGTGATTGAAGGATATAGCTGAATAGCTATCTATTCCTGGATCTCAAGATCCTTTTCCTTAGCATTATTCTTCCTTATTACTAATTCCTTCTCTAGGATTTTGGGAATGAGAGATATAATTTCAATAAAAGCCTTATTGTAGATATTTAGATACCTGACTGTAGCTTCTTGCAGGATCTTCTGGTTAGCTTCATTGTACTCATCATAGAACTCAGTCATTGGTTTTAGGTTTCCATCCACAGTAACTGATTTGATGATATCATTAATGCAAAGAGTGAGTTTTTCAACAAATTCCTTTGCCTTCTCTTCCTTGTCTTGACCGGTAGAGGGTTCACTGGATGTTTTCTTCTTCTTCTTCATTTTCTTGACCTCTTCATCAGATTCAGTCTCTCCATCATCCTTTTGACTGGCATAAGATCTTGTGGCCTTTGTCTTAGTTCTCTTCTCTCCTTTACTGGATGATTTTGCTTCCGATTTTGATGCCTTTGAGCTCTTAGCAGTGGAAGATGCAGAGCTCTTAGAGGATCTGGTCCGGGAGGGGGCTTCTACTGGAGCACTTTCTTTTTCTACCTCTTCCTTTTCTTTTTCTGTCCTTTCCATCTTTTCTCTATGTGCATCAAGTGCCTCTTTTGAGATGCCATACCTTTTGGTAACATTCTCTACTTCTTTCTCACTTTTCTCTTCATCTCCGATTGTCTTAGTTCCACATGAATCTTTATACTCAATTCTTCAAAGGTTCCAAACCTTTCTACCTTGGGATCCTTGGGCTGACTTAGCATGTGCTGAACATGCAGCTCTACAATTTTCTCATCCACTTTATACCCCATTGGCATGATCCACACTGTTCTTGGCTCCACAGCCTCCATTAGGCACTAATCAGTTTCTACCATAAAGCACATTGTATCTTTGTACTTCTCAACTAGAGATTGGGGGATTATTTCTCTAGCTTGCATCATGCATTGGAAGTTTTTAAAGTAGCCCCATAGCACCATGTTTTGTGCCTTGGCATCACCAAGCCCATGCAAGTAATCTCTGATCTAAATTGCAACCGGTCTGTTATTTTGCCATACCCATCCATTGGATCCGGGTAGCTCATTCATGTAGTGAAAGAATAGGCAGAGTATCAAACCATCGTATTTGAAGGAAATCTTCTTATCCTTCTTTATCTTCTGCAGATTCTCCAAAAGATGGTTTAGAAGGAGCTCACAAAGATCATAGTCTGCATTCTTCCTCAACATTTCATAAGCAGTATATACAGCAGTTTTAGATACTGAATTCTCCCTGTTGGAGTGATATATCTTGTATCCAATTATCATTGATGCAAACTTGATATCTGGATCTGTGATATCCTCAATTGTCATTGCTCTTTTATCAAATTTTGATCCGGTAGCCTCACTTACAATTTGGCTTTTGACAGATTTGAGAGTAGGCATCCCACTGGTTGAGTGTAATCCGGTTACTGCCCTAATGGCATCCTTAGTGATCTTAAACGACCTATTCAACCACATGAAGTTGTCATGCATTCTGCTCAAAATATATTGGATCCATTCATCTTCCAGAAAGTAGGGGAAATGAATGCACTGTGCAAAATGTTTGTCTCAGATAGCCTTAAATTGAGGTTTGAGATCAAAAGAGTCATCTGTTAACTGATTGTGATAGATATCTGACAACTTGGATTCTCCAAACTCTTCAATGTTCGCATGAATGTATGCCATAACGTCTTCAACATGCAAAACCCCATGCGGAATGCTGGAAAATGCACCTAAAGGATCCGCTTCTAGAGATTTGTAGGGATGTTTCTTAAATTTAGGGTGCAACCTATCAGAAATCTTCACAACATTCAGAGTAGTCATCTTTAAAGATTCAGAGAAAGAATGAAAAATACCTCTTACGCCTTTTAGGGTTCACGGAATGAGTTGAAGAGATCACCAGCTGATTTGAATTCTACGAATGATCCTTGAGAGAGATGAGGCAAGCTTGTTTGCAGAGCTCTTCTTGTCTATTTCACTAATGCAAATGTGCAAATGAAGAGTAAATGAACCCTTTTATCACTGAGCAAACCCTAATTTCACATTGCAATAAATGCGCAACTCAAGTCATTCTAGTTGCCTTGTTCTCCTTGTTCTGAGAAAGATCTTTTTCTGGATCACTGAGATATGCTTTGAATTATACTTGGTGATTATTGACAATCAATATTTCTTTCCTCAATCATTTAATCTATCCGCAGATCAAGATTCCTCAATTTTGAATCAAACCGGATCTAACTGCAAAGACCTACTTCTTACAGGATGACTGTAAAACTGGATCTATCTTGGAAGATTAGACTCTTCAAACCTTCTTGCGGATCTTTCATACCTTTACCAAACCTTCTATATATGTTTCTCTAAGAATCCTTTAATCTGCAACCTTTTATGTGCTAATTTTGGGCACCTAATGACTGACTGGGGGAAAATGTTTTTCTTTTGTTACTCCCCTTGAGCCAGAGCTCATCTATTTAGTTTCTGGAAGGAATATCAGCACTAGATTCTGGTGCGCATCCATCCTCAACATTTTCTGTACTCCTTTTTACCCAAATCTTGTTCATCTCCCTTTGAATTTCATCCGCATTCATTTTTCCTTTTCCTTTGTCTTGGTTTTGATTATGATGTATCGGACCCTTATTGTTCTGATTCTTACTTCTACAGAATTTGTCAATATGACCGGATCTATTGCAATTGTAGCAGACAACATTTCTTTGAATATTTGACTGATATCCTCTTG
Organism: Cunninghamia lanceolata; assembly: GCA_027924645.1. Classification (NCBI taxonomy): domain Eukaryota; kingdom Viridiplantae; phylum Streptophyta; class Pinopsida; order Cupressales; family Cupressaceae; genus Cunninghamia; species Cunninghamia lanceolata. The sequence goes on along the minus strand of BSBN01000158.1, from coordinate 5,189,615 downwards.
ATCTACACTGATTAGCCATATGTCCCATTCTATTTCATGCAAAGCATCTTCTATTGAATGAATTGTTTGTTTACATATTTCTACACTCATGAGATTTGTGACCATACCTTTTGCAATTGAAACACTATCCGGAGAAGGATGAATTAGTCTGGTTCATTCTTCTTCTGCACTAATTTGCTTTATGACCAAAATTATTGCAGTTGTGGCAGTATCTATTGAAGGATGGATATCTTTGAGCATTGGGTTGCCTTACCAGAGGTCTTCTAGGCCTGTTTCTTGGATTTTCTTATCTGGAGTTCTTCTGACCGGATCCAGAGCTTTCACCTTTCTCATACCCCAAGCCTTGCTTGTCATCTACCCTCTTTTGGCTTTGAAGAAGAACTTCAAGTTGGGCAGAGCTTATCTTGAATTTCTCTTTGTATTCATTTGCTATTTGAAGATCCTTTTTAAGAGTGTCAATCTGATTCTCAAGTTGTTCTTCATTATCCCTAGCTTCTTCAAGATCAGATTCAAGATGCCTGATTATTCTATCAATTTTGTGACAATCTTCTGATTTCTCTTTGAGAGATTGTCTTAGATCATCTTTAGTTTTCCTTTTCTCTTCAATTTCTTGAGTAAATTTCATAACTCCTGATTCCATTTCATAACTCCTGATTCCATTTCATGTCTTACCATAATGACCTCTTTTGATAACTTTTCACATAACTTGGTTTTCTCCTTCAGATCTTCATTTGTATTATTGTCTTCACCTTGACTTGCCAATTGCTGAAGTAGATCCTTTCTCTTTTTCATAGAGATACTCAGTTTCCCTTTTAGTTCATTTATGAAATCATCACCCTGTTTGAGTCTTTCCTTTAGTTCATTGACTTCAGAGTTGGATTACTCAAGATCATCTAAGGCAGACTGAAGTTGTTCCCTCATACCATACACATCCATTTGAATTCCCAGATCTTCCTCAAGCTATTAGGCTCTGTTTGGAGGAACTTATCTTTGATACCAATTGTTGATAACTGAGAGGCGGGGGGGGGGGGTGAATCAGTTATCTTAATTACTTCTACTTTCTAATCTTCCTTAACACTTAATGCAACATTAAATCATATAAGCAAACATAACCATGAAATGGAAATAACATCAATACACATGACACAATGATTTTGACATGGAAAACCCTACTAAGGGAAAAAACCATGGGGTGATTAACCCAAGATTATTTTCTTTGTTAGAAGAATGAGATAGTACAAAATGACACTTGCCAATTAGGGCTCACTACCCAAGCACACTGCTCACAAGAGGCTCACTACCTACAATAGTTTATACAAGGAAACTAGAGACTTGAACTGATGAGAAGCATCCACATATGCTGAGGTTCAGTTCTGATTAGGTTCAATACACTGATCTGCTGCACTTCATTCTTTCTCTTCTTTGTTGCTGCTGTCCTGTCACATACCGGACCTGCCTTACTGCTTTTCTACTTTTCTTTGCACACCACAACACACCTTCATACCGAGATCAATCTGGCATATATATCCGCACCAAGGATTTCATCCACTTTCTAGTCGGCATTCAGAATACTTACTATTGTCCCAAACTCTTGGTCTGTCAGCTGAATCCTTGCTTATCAAGTGATGCATATCAAAGAGATGCTTATAGAAGTCATCAATCATGTTAGCCAATCATGAATAATACCTTAAGAAACTTGATCACAAACAATAACTCATCCAGATTAAGATTTGATGCTCTGCCGATCAGTTCTTCCTCTGTCAACTCTGCCAAACAGGAGCCCAACACTTAGGTGCTCATATATTTTCACTCTTTCATCATCAGAGGTTCAATCTCTGGAATGTATTAGTCAAGATACACCTCTTGACTTCCCCAAGTCTGTATTTTACTAAGATACTTCCTCTGAGAGATCCGGACCTGACTGTCAAACCTTGCCACATGCTCTGTTCTTGCTTACCAGACCATAACATTCTTCAATCTGACTTCCGATATAGGTACGCCATGTCCTGCGGATGTGTGGGATGAACTTTATTGCCATCAATGAAAACAATCATGAAGCTACAATGTGTCTCTTGCCAACAACCCTTAGGGTCAAAAATTCTTGGCCGCTTTGAGAGGAACCTCCTGCAACAATATAATGAAAAATGCATGAAATAACAGAAATATATAAATAGCAGAAACACAGAAAGAATTTATTGATCGGAGGCCACTTCAAGGGGGCAACCTCCTTTGAGCAAGCTCAATACAATAAATTTGTGGATGCCTTCATTGGCCTCAATACGTACTTATATAATATGTCTAATCTAAACAACTATTACTTCCCATGAATGTGGGATAATACAATATGCTCACGGGATGAATTACAAAGCATATGCATCCAAATGTAATATACTAATGTAAAGTAAAGAGAAGTGTTAAACATGGGTTCCTAACATCCCCTCCCTCTTAGAAAATCTTTGTCCTTAAAGCTTAAGATGTGGAAATTGTTGCTGAATCTGAAGGAGTGGTTCCCATGTAGCATCCTCTGGTTGCATTCTGTGCCAGTGAATTAAGACCTCTGTGATGGATCGGGAGTGAAGTTGATGAGTGCGTCTGTTGAGGATTGCCTCTGGCTCCAAAATGATGGATCCTTCATTATCCAGTTCTGGTAAAATAGTTTGTGCGTTGACGTTGGTGCCAAGAACTTTCTTTAGACAAGAGACATGAAATACTAGATGAACACAGGAAGAAGGAGGAAGCTCCAATTTATAAGCAACCGACCTAATCTTCTGAAGAACCTTATATGGCTCATAGAATTTTGGAGCCAACTTAAGACCCCCTTTGATTTTTAGGGATGATTGCTTGTATGTTTGTAGATGAAGAAAAACCATATCACCTACTTGAAAAGTGCACTTAGAATGGTGCTGATCAACTTGTTGTTTCATTTGATTTCTTGCCATGTGAAGATTGTCTTGCAAGATGTGAAGAATCTAATCCCGGGTTCGAAGAACCGTGTTGACTGCTTGAACTGGTGAACTACTGGGGGTGTATGGAAGGAGTACTGGCAGTGCCTGACCATAGACTACTTCATATGAAGTCATTTTAGATGTAGTGTGGTAGGAGGTATTGTACCACCATTCAGCGAGAGGGAGCCACTTTGCCCACTGATGCTTTTGTTCTGAGGTGAAGCAACGAAGATAATTTTCTAAACATTTGTTGATGATTTCAGTTTGACCATCTATTTGTGGGTGATACTCAGAACTCATCTTCATTTTGGTGCCAGTGTGTCGAAATAGTTCTGTCCAAAAATGATTGGTGAAAGTTGCATCACGATTTGAGACAATGGAAGAAGGGATGCCATGAAGACGGAAGATCTGATCCATGAAAATTTGTACGACTGAGGATGCTGTATAGGGATGGATGAGGGCACAAAAATGACTATATTTGGAGAGGTGGTCAACCACAACCAAGATCACTATCTTTCCTCCAGATTTAGGGAGCCCCTCAATGAAATCCATAGAAATATTTGTTCAAATCCGTGTAGGGATGGGCAAGGGTTCAAGAAATCTAGGAAGGAGTGTCATTCAACCTTGTTGCATTGGCAAGTATCACATTCAACCACCATCTGTTGAACTACCCTTTTCATTCCCTTCCAAAAGAAGTTATGCCATGCCTGCTTGTAAGTTTTGAGGAACCCAGATTGCCTTGCTAATGGAAAAGCATGGAGTTCATAGAAGACAACCTGCTGAAGATCTGTGCTATGGGGAGCACCAGACGACCCTTGTATCACAAAGAAGCACCATCCTAGGAGTAATGCGGTACAACAAAAGGGTTAGTGGCCAACTATTGAATGATTTGAGATAGTGAAGAGTCATTGACGTAGCCCTGTTGGATAGATTCCAACCAATTTGGAACAGGCATAAAAATAGCTGAAAGGGAAGCTTGGTCATCAAATGTACGAGAAAGAGCATCTGCCACAATATTGTCCTTACCCTTCTTGTAAGTGATCTCATAGTCATAACTCATGAGTTTGCTGACCCATTTCTGTTGTACTAGGGAGGAGACCCATTGTTCCAGGAAATATTTTAGACTCTGAAGATTAGTCTTGATGTAAAAATGATTCCCTAGTAGGTATGGCTGTCACTTCTGTACTGCATGCAAAATAGCCATAATTTCCTTCTCATATGTAGAGAGTACTAATTTCTTACTAGAAAGGGCTTTGCTGGTGAATGCAATGGGATGTTCTTCTTGAAGGAGAACAACACCAAGTCCATTACCGCAAGCATCACTCTCAATAGTGAAGGTCCTGGAAAAATCTGGCATAGCTAGAATAGGTGTAGTACACATAGCTTGTTTCAGTTTTTTAAATGCACACTCAGCAACATGTGCCTAGATAAAAGCATCCTTTTTTAACATAACTATTAATGGAGGCTCTTGAGTGTTTGAGGATGCGGCCAATTTTTCATGGCATCTATTTTTGCAGGATCCACTCGAACCCCTTGGGTTGAAACAATATGCCCGAGATACTCCACTTCCTCCTGGCCAAAAAAATATTTAGACTATTTTGCACAGAGATGATGATCAGAGAGAAGTTATAGTACAAGATATAGATGTTGGAGATACTCAACCCATGTTTTACTATAGATGAGGATATCATTGAAGAAGACTAGAATGGATTTTTGCAGGTAGGGATGGAATATTTTATTCATCAATGCCTGGAATGTTGAAGGAGCATTAGTGAGGCCAAAGGGCATGACCAAAAACTCATAGTGGCCATCATACATGTGGAAAGCCATTTTAGGGATATCATCCTCATGAACTTGAATTTGGTGATACCTAGAATGAAGATCCAACTTGGAGAAAAAATGAGCACCATGAAGCTCATCAACAAAAAGAATCAGAAACTTAGCCTTGATTGTGATGTGATTAAGTGATTGGAAGTGAATGCAGAGGCACCGTGACCCATCTTTTTTCCAGACAAGAAGAAGTGATGAAGAAAAGGAACTAGTACTAGGACGAATAATACCTTTCTTCAGTAAGTCTTGAACGAGCAACTCAATCTCTGTCTTTTGGCGAAATGGGTAGCAGTAGGGCCTGATGTTGGGAGGAACGCTTAAAGGAAGGAGTTGAATATGGTGGTCCTTTGGTTGTGAATGTGGCAATCTCACTAGTTTGGCAAAGACACATGCATACCTATCTAAAATTTGTTGTAGATCAGAAGGAGTAGTGGAGATCATGGATGGTTGCATCTGAATGGAATGGAGCTAAGAAATGACACCATGTGAATTTTTCTTGAGAAGATTTTCCATGCGATGTGAACTTATGATGCTAAGAGACCCTGGTTGTAAGCCCTTCAATGTGTGTTTGTATGCATTGTTTAAAAACTGCATCCAAAGTTCAGCAAAATCCCATAACATGGGTCCAAGTGTGCGTAACCATTAGACACCCAAAACCACATCACATCTGCCTAAGGGCAAGGCAAACATGTCAGAGCGCAGGTTATAATCTCCAATAGAGATACACACATTGCAACACTTTCCTTTGCAAGGTAATGTGCCCCCATTGGCAATCACGACTTCAAAGTTGGACAAAACAATCAGTCTATTTGGCAATCTGAGGGTCAATGAAGTTATGAGTGCTACCAGAATCAATGAGTATTGTAAGAGCGATCTTCTTGAAGTAACCCTTGACTTGCATGGTTTGTGGGGTGCTGACTCCTGCTAAAGTATGGAGAGGGATTGGGTGGTCTTCTTGAGAAGTAGGGTCAACAAGCAGCTGTTGAGTGTTGACCTGATCATCCACTGTATCTTGAGCATCTGCATAAACTTTAGTTTTAGGCAGAGAATCCACATTCAAGAGATAGAGCTTTTACTCAACACATCTATGTCCTTGAGTGAACTTCTCATCACAATTATAAAAAAGCCCTTTTTCTCTATGTGCCCGCATCTCTGCTTCAGTCAAATGCTTGATAGGAGTTGTTCTATGAGCTGGCGTTATTTGAGGTCTTTGGGAAGCTATATTTCTAAATGGAACAAAATTGGATTTGGATCGTTGTTGAGCTATGATCTTGTCCTCTACCAACTTAGCCAACCCTAGGGCTTCCATCATTGTGCTGGGACAGAACATTTTAACCTCAGAGCAAATTACATCCTTCAGACCAATGACAAAACAATTCCTGAAGAATTCATCAGACAATCCCTCTGTGTGAGTGACCAATTTTTAAAATTCTAATTGATATTCTCTCATAGTGCCTGTTTGGCGTAGTTTAGTGAGTGCTCGTGTGAAGTCATCAAAAGAACTAGGGCCAAATCATTGCAAAATGAGTGCAAAAATCTATCCATTTTGGCTCCTCATGAGCCTTGATGTACCAACAAAACCATTGAATGGATTCATGTTCCAAGTGAAAGGATGCAAGTGAGACTTTGTTGACATCAAAAGTATTATGCAGAATGAAATATTGTTCTTCCCAGTATATCCATCTAGTCAGATTATCACAATTGAAGTGAGGAAAATCAAGCTTTGGCCCATGAAAATTGTTGGAAGAAGAAAACCCAATGTTTGCAGAAGACTCTGGCTACCGTCTGTTGTTTATGGCTAAATATTGAAGATTGAGGCTGCAAAATTTTTCATCCAGATCTTGGAGTTTGGTCTTGAGGGCTACAATTTCATCCTCCATGTTTTTTTCTCTATTCAGGTTACAACCATAGCCAAGAGATTTTTTTTGGGGAATGGGTAGAAAAATGTGTGCTAAAACATTTTTAGTAAAGGAAAATTTTGATTTGGGGAAAACTTCGATGGGTAATTGGGGTTTGACTAGATTTTGGACACTTCCTGAGGGAAATGGAAGAAGAAAATGGTGATTTCAAAAGTGGGGTGAAAGAATGGGAAAATGTTTCCTAGAGACACAAAGGAGCAAAAATATGAAAGGAACACTGTGGTAAAATCTCAACGCAATTGGGTGAGAATCGAAGAAGTTATGAGAAACCCTAAAATTAGACAAATGTGAGATTTCTTGCTTTGATAAGTGGAATTTGGGATAGGGTCCTCAAGGAACAAAATGTGCAGAATGAAATTTCAGGTGTTCTAGTTGTTTTTTTTCTAGAAACGATCTGCCAACAGCTTTAGACAGATTTAATCTATGATTTTTCGACTGTCAATAGATATGGGCCCCAAGTATGTTCAGCTGCCTAAAGGTTTAGGGGAGTCACTTAGCTACCAATGCTATCTCACAAGTTGCATATTGGGGTAGTACCCCTCACTCCATGACTCAGGTAAAACTGATATAAACGACAGCTCTTGGTTTACCTCACGGATGGGAACTAGTCAATTAGGTAGGGGCCGTTACCCTTTTCATTGGCAGGTCCTCTCAATGGGCCAACTACTTCAGGGTTCTTGTGGTACTCCTCACAATGAGTTTTAGGGCTATATGCCCAGGTACTTCCCATAGTTAAGTGGATAGGGATATTCCCTGATTCGAACCTGTAATTGAAATGAACAATATAGATGCAAAAAAAAGAACTACTACAATAATCATAGCGAATGGAGGCCACTGCGAATTTTTTTTAGCAGAAATTCCACCTAGTGAGCCCAAGAAAGCATGCTGATACCATATGAGAAGAATCTCCTACAACAATATAATAAAAAATGCATGAAATAACAAAAATATATAAATAGCAGAAACACAAAAGGAATTTATTGATCGCAGGCCACTTCGAGGGGGCAACCTCCTTTGAGCAAACTCAATACAATAAATTCATGGATGCCTTCATTGGCCTCAACATGTACCTATATACTAAGTCTAATCTAAACAACTATTACTTCCCATGAATGTGGGATAATACAATATGCTCATGGGATGACTTACAGAGCATATGCGTCCAAATGTAATATATTAACAAAGTAAAGAGAAGGGTTAAACATGGGTTCCTAACACTCTCCAAATGCATCCCATAGCACTGCATCACTGAATAAATTTGATCAAACCCATTTTTATCAGCTATTAGAAAATCACCGAATCTGAGGGAGGTAGGAAAGAATGAACCTTTCTTGTGCTTTCTTAGGTTCTCCTTATCTGATTCATTTAACTGCCTAATGATCACCAAAAATCTAATTCTCTTAGGTATATACTTAGGCAGAATATGGGGTGGGGCCTCACAACCATAAACCTTGATGCAAGTGGTGTGCTCGTGGTAAAACTAGTCACCCCAATTATGATCAATTCCCAAATGAGGAGTTCTATCTAATGGCCTTAAAGAAATATAATACATCTGGATGTAGCCTCTCCCCTTCTGGCTCCAAGAAGTCAAGAATTCTCCTCTCAAAATATTCCTCAAAAATTTCATAGACAACATTAGTACAATGCATATCTACCATGCAGGTCCACATCTATACTGGCATCATAGTTTCATGTGGATCTGCAATTTTGACATGTAGATTCTGGTACCACATTCCAAACAAAGAAAACAAAATCATATGGCACAACATGGAATACCATGTGAATTCAACATGGGCATCTATAGTAAATAACTTACTCTTGATTTGAGAGGAACCTCTTGCAACAATATAATAAAAAATTCACGAAATAACAAAAATAACATAAACATAGAAGGAATCAATTGATTGCAGGCCACTTCGAGGGGACAACCTCCTTTGAGAAAGCTCAATACAATAAATTCGTGGATGCCTTCATTGGCCTCAACATGTACTTATATACTAAGTCTAATCTAAACAACTATTACTTCCCATGAATGTGGGATAATATAATATACTCACGGGATGACTTACAAAGCATATGCGTCCAACAACAATATACTAACAAAGTAAAGAGAAGGATTAAACATAGGTGCGTCCAACAACAATATACTAACAAAGTAAAGAGAAGGATTAAACATAGGTTCCTAACATCCCCTCCCCCTTAGACAAGGTTTGTCCTCAAAGCTTAAGATGTAGAAATTTTTGCTGAATCTGAAGGAGTGGTTCCCATGTAGCATCCTTTGGGTGCATTCCGTGCCACTGAATTAACCTCTGTGATGGATCAAGAGTGAAGCTGATGAGTGCACTTGTCGAGGATTGCCTCTATCTCCAAAATGATGGATCCTTCATTATCCAGTTCTGGTAAAATAGTTTGTGCTATGATGTTGGTGCTAAGAACTTTCTTTAGACAAGAGACATGAAAGACTGGATGAACGTGGGAAGGAGGAAGATCCAATTTATAAGCAACTGGCCTAATCTTCTGAAGAACCTTATATGGACCATAGAACTTTGGAGCCAGCTTATGACGCCTTTTGAATTTCAGGGATGATTTCTTGTATGGCTGTAGATGAAGAAAAACCATATCACCTACTTGAAAAGTGCGCTCAAAACGGTGTTGTTCGGCTTGTTGTTTCATTCTATTTCTTGCCATTTGAAGATTGTCCTGCAAAATGCGAAGAATCTGATCTCAGGTTCAGAGAACCGTGTCGAATGCTTGAATTGGTGAACTGTTGGGGGTGTATGGAAGAAGAATTGGTGGTGCCTGACCATAGACTGCTTCATATGGAGTCATTTTAGATGCAGTGTGGTAGGAGATATTGTACCACCATTCAGGGAGAGGGAGCCACTTTGCCCACTGATGTTGTTGTTCCGAGGTGAAGAAACGAAGATAAGTTTCCAAACATTTATTGTTAATTTCAGTCTGACCATCTGTTTATGGGTGATACCTTGAAATCATCTTCAGTTTGGTGCCAGTGTGTCAAAATAGTTCTGTCCAAAAATGACTTGTGAAAGTTGCATCATGATCTGAGACAATGGAAGAAGGGATGCCATGAAGACGGAAGATCTGGTCCATGAAAATTTATGCGACTGAGGAGGCAGTATAGGGATGGCTGAGGGTACCAAAATGACTATATTTGGAGAGGTGATCAACCACAACCAAGATCACTGTCTTCCCTCCAGATTTAGGGAGCCCCTTAATGAAATCCATAGAAATATCTATCCAAATCTATGTAAGGATGGGCAAGGATTCAAGCAATCTAGGAAGGAGTGTCATTTCACCCTTGTTGCATTGGCATGTATCACATTCAACCATTATATGTTGAATTGCCCTTTTCATTCCTTTCCAAAAGAAGTTAGGCCATGCCTGCTCATAAGTTTTGAGGAACCCAGAGTGCCCTGCCCATGGAGAAGCATGGAGTTCATAGAAGATAGCTTGTTGAAGATCTGTGCTCTGGGGAAGCACTAGACGACCCTTGTATCTTAGAGAAGCACCATCCCAAGAGTAATATGGTACAACAGAAGGGTTATTGGTCAGCTGTTGGATGATTTAAGATAATGAAGAGTCATTGACATAGCCCTGCTGGACAGATTCCAACCAATTTGGAACAGGCATAGAAATAGCTAAAAGAGAAGCTTGGTCATCAAATGTGTGAGAAAGAGCATCCACCACAATATTGTCCTTACCTTTCTTGTAAGTGATCTCATAGTCATAACCCATGAGTTTGCTAAACCATTTCTATTGTGCTAGGGAGGAGACCCATTGTTCCAGGAAATATTTCAAACTCTGGTGATTAGTCTTGATGCAGAAATGATTACCTAGTAGGTATGGCCACCATTTCTGTACTGTATGCAAAATAGCCATCATTTCCTTCTCATATGTAGAAAGTACTAAATTCTTACTAGAAAGGGCTTTGCTAGTGAATGCAATGGGATGTTCATCTTGAAGGAGAATAGCACCAAGTCCATTTCTGCAAGCATCGCTCTCAATAGTGAAGGTCTTGGAAAAATCTGGCATAGCTAGAATAGGTGTAGTACACATAGCTTGTTTCAATTTTTCAAATGCACACTCAGCAACATGGGTCCATGTAAAAGAATCCTTTTTCAACATAGCTATTAATGGAGCTACAATCTTCCCATAATCCTTGACAAAGTTGCGATAGTAGCTAGTCAGCCCCAAAAAACCACGGAGGCTCTTGAGTGTCTGAGGATGCGGCCAATTTTTCATGGCATCTATTTTGGTAGGATCCACTCGAACCCCTTGGGCTGAAACAATATGCCTAAGATACTCCACTTCCTCTTGCCCAAAAACACATTTAGACTATTTTGTACAGAGATGATGATCAGAGAGAAGTTGCAGTACAAGATCCAGATGTTGGAGATGCTCAGCCCATGTTTTACTATAGATGAGGATATCATCGAAGAAGACCAGAATGAATTTCTGCAAGTAGTTCTGAAATATTTTATTCATTAATGCCTGGAATGTGGAAGGAGCATTAGTGAGGCCAAAGGGCATGACCAAAAACTCATGGTGGCCATCATGCATGCAGAAAGCCGTTTTAGGGATACCATCCTCATGAACCCAAATTTGGTGATACCCAGAATGAAGATCCAACCTGGAGAAAAAATGAGCACTATGAAGCTCATCAACAATAGGAATCAGAAACTTATCTTTGATTGTGATGTGATTAAGTGATCGGAAGTCAATGCAGAGGCACAATGACCCATCTTTTTTTTAGACAAGAAGAACTAGTGAAGAAAATGAACTAGTACTAGGGTGAATAATACCTTGCTTCAGTAAGTCCCAAATGAGCATCTCAATCTCTATCTTTTGGTGAAATGGGTAGCGGTAGGGCTGGATATTGGGAGGAATGCTTCCATGAAGGAGCTGAATATGATGGTCCTCTGGTCGTGATGGTGGCAATCCCACTGGTTCGGTAAAGACACATGCATATCTATCCAAAATTTGTTGTAGATCCGAAGGAGTAGTGGAGACCACTGATGGTTGCATCTGAATGGAATGGAGCTGAGCGATGACACCATGTGAATTCTTCTTAAGGAGCTTTTCCATGCAATGTGAACTGATGATGTTGAGAGACCCTAGCTGTAAGCCCTTCAATGTGTGTTTTTGCCCCTTTTCTGAAAACTGCATCCAAAGTTTAGCAAAATCTCATAAGATGGGTCCAAGTGTGCGTAACCATTGAGCCCCCAAAACCACATCGCATCCGCCTAAGGGCAAGGCAAACATATTGGAGCGCAGGTTATAATATCCAATAGAGATACGCACATTGTGACACTTCCCTTTGCAAGGTAATGTGCCCCCATTGGCAATCATGACTTCAAAGCTGGAGCAAGGATGGACAAAACAATTAGCCTGTTTGGTGATCCGAGGGTCAATGAAGTTATGAGTGCTACCAGAATCAATGAGTATTGTAAGAGAGAGCTTCTTGAAGTAACCCTTGACCCACATAGTTTGTGGCGTGGTGACTCCTACTAAAGCATGGAGAGAGATCTCTGGGTGGCCTTCCTGAGAAGTAGGATCAACATGCAGCTGCTAAATTTCAACCTGATCATCTACTGTATCTTGAGCATCCTCATCAACTTCAGTTGCAGGTGGAGAATCCACATCCAAGAGATAGAGCTTTTGCTCAACACATCTATGTCCCCGAGTGAATTTCTCATCACAATTATAACAAAGCCCCTTTTCTCTATGTGCCCACATCTCTGCTTCAGACAAATGCTTGATAGGAGTTATTCTAGGAGCTGGCGTGATTGGAGGTCTTTGGGAAACCATATTTCTAAATGGAACAAAAGTGGATTTGGAGTGCTGTTGAGCTATGATCTTGTCCTCCACCAACTTATCCAACCCTAGGGCTTCCATCATTGTGCTAGGATGGAACATTTTAACCTCAGATCGAATTGCATCCTTCAGACCACTGACAAAACAACTCCTGAAGAATTCATCAGACAATCCCTCTGTGTGATTGGCCAGTTTCTCAAATTCTGTTTGATATTCTCTCACAGTGCCAATTTGGTGAAGTTTAGTGAGTGCTCCTGTGAAGTCATCAAAAGCACTAGGGCCAAATCATTGCAAAATGAGTTTGCAAAAATCTATCCATTTTGGCTCTTCATGAGCCTTGATGTACCAACAGAACCATTGAAGGGCTTCATGTTCCAAATGAAAGGATGTAAGTGAGACTTTGTTGACATCAAAAGTATTATGTAGAATGAAATATTGCTCTGCTCGGTAAATCCATCCAGTTGGATCATCACCATTGAAGCAAGGAAAATCAAGCTTCGGCCCACGAAAATTGTTGGAAGAAGAAAACTTTGTAGAAGACTCTAGCTGTCGTTTATTATTCATGGCTGAATGCTGAAGATTGAGGCCAAGAATTTTTTCATCCAGATCTTGGAGTTTGGTCTTCAGGGCTGCAAGTTCATCCTCCATATTTTTTTCTCTTGCGTGGGGTTTTTTTTTGGAGTAGAAAAACAAAAACATAAACTTTTTTAGTACAGGAAAATTTAGATTTGGGAAAAACTCTGATGGGTAATTGGGGTTTAACTAGGTTTTGGACACTTTCTGAGGGACAGGGAAGCATAAAATGGGGATTTCAGAAGCGGGGTGAAAGAATGGGAAAATTTGTCCCAGAGGGACAAAGGAGCAGAAATAGGAAATGAACACTGTGGAAAAATTTGAAGGCTATTGGGTGAGAATTGAAGATGTTATGGCAAACCCTAAAAATAGACAAATGTGGGATTTCTACATTTGATAAGTGGAATTTGGGATAGGGTCCTAAAGGAAGGAAATACGCAGAATGAAATTTCAGGGGTTCCAGTGAATTTTGAGAGGAAACGGAGCTAAAGCAATGGAGATATGACAAAAAAATGATCTGGGAAATGATCTGCAACGAGATTTGTAAACAACTCTGGATAGATTCAATCTGCGTTTGCCAGCTGGTAATAGATACGGGCCCCAGGTATGTTTGACTTCCCAAAGGTTCAGGGGATTCACTCGGCTACCAATGTTGTCTAATGACTTGCATATTGGGGCAGTACCCCTCCACGGCTCAGGTAAAACTAATAACCGCTTTGCCACAAATGACAACTCTTGGTTTACCTCATGGATGGGAACTAGTCAATTAGGTAGGGGCCATTGCCCTTTTCGCTAGCAGGTCCTCTCAATGGGCCAGCTACTTCAGGGTTCTTGTGGTACTCCTCACAATGAGTTTTAGGGCTATGCCCAGGCACTTCCCACAGTTAAGCGGATAGGGATTATTCCCTGATCCAAACCTGTAATTGAAATGAACAATATATATGCAAAAAAAAGAACTACTGCAATAATCACAGTGCCTGGAGGCCACTGTAGATATTGTTTTTGGCAAAAATTCCACCCAGCGAGCCCAAGAAAGCACTCTGATACTAGATGAGAGGAACCTCCTGCAACAATATAATGAAAAATGCATGAAATAATAGAAATGTCAGAAACACATAAGGAATTTATTGATCGCAGGCCATTTGAGGGGGCAACCTCCTTTGAGCAAGTTCAATACAATAAATTCATGGATGCCTTCATTGGCCTCAACACGTACTTATATACTAAGTCTAATCTAAACAACTATTACTTCCCATGAATGTGGGATACTACAATATACTCATGGGATGACTTACAAAGCATATGCGTCCAACAACAATATACTAACAAAGTAAAGAGAAGGATTAAACATGGGTTCCTAACATGATTTCTGTCATCTGTTTGTGCATTTTATTTGCAATGTAGGAGGCATAGTCATATGGTTCCTTAGTCTCTTGACTCTGAATATCCACTGCCATCATCATCAGAGAGATGGGCATTCTGTCTGAGGTATCCCTGCCTAGCACCTGGCACAAGCTATGATATGTTCTGACAAAATAATGTATGAACATGTTGCATTGGAAGGGTTCCTCTTCACTATCTAAGATCTTCACTAGTTTACCATCAACCCCTCTTGGCCTATGCTTAGCCAGGTTGAAATCCCTATAGGTACGCTTGATAGTTTGGTACTTCTTCTTTAATGCATTTAGGTCAATTGGCTTATTAACCGTAGGGTTCAGGTTAAACACAGTGGCAATGTATCCCTTTCTGAATTTGATCATTTTTGTGCCATTTGCTGCTAAGACTGTCCTTGTCTGAGGATCATATCTCTGTGCTATCACCCTTACTAGGTCTGGATTAGGGAATACATTTGGGCATATAAGCTTGGCCAAATCAAAGTGCCAAGCATGGAAGACAGGGGCCTTATAATCCATTCTTTGATGCTAGTGCTCAAACAAGAGCCAACCAGGAACAAGTAGTTTGGCATCTCTACAGTTGTAGCAAAAGTCAAGGAATTTATCATCTGGTCCATCAGGACCATGCAGATTTAGAGGTTTCCTAGCAAAACCTGGGAGCTGGACCATAAGGTCCTCATCTAAGCTGCACTTAGAGGTGGAAGCTTGACTGGCTCGACTCATTTTTTGAACTAATTACAATAAGCTAGGGTTTTTGATACAGACAATTATCTATCTCCTCAAGCAGTCAACTTAAAATTTGTCAGGCACATCTCAGAAGAATGAACTTACTAGTTTATTCTTGCAAAAGTTTGAATTTTGTTCTTTGCTCGCTTGAAAATCTGCTGTGTGCCTGAGCTTTGTTCGTTCTTGGAGAAATGATGCAAAAAGCCCTAACTTTCTTCTTTTTAAAACTTTGTAGTATAGCTTATGAGGCATTAATGGAGGTAGCCTCAACCTTAATCTTTCATTCGTGTCATAGGATGCCCTCAACATTCATCAAGAAAATTTAAATTTGCACCGTTGATTTGAGTTTATCCCTATGAAATCCACGACTGTAATTTACCTGCTAGATTTGAAAATTTGGGTCATCATAGTTGAAAAGTCCTCGATCAATAAGGATAGGCCAAATTAGATGTACTTCCTTCGTTGACCACATCACTTTCATCTAGCCTAGACACGTGGCATTACTTCACGGTGTCGCAGCCGGGGGCGGGCCAGCACTTTACCTACCTTGCATGGGTGTGATAAATCCTCCATGCCTCCATGCGTCCATTCTTCATTTGCTTTTGACCTCTTTGATAAGACGAGGTCACGTGTCACCATCTCATGATCACGTGGAGAAGATTCCTTCCTGGCAAGATACCCTTGCGATGATGTGCAATCATTAGATTAAAACTTTCCTTCAGACCACTTTTAAACTGACACCTGGCAGCATACGATTTCTCATTGCAAGATTCCTAAAATAAAGGGACGTAAGCCTATATTCTTCAACAGGTGTCACCTTGTTGCGGCCACGCAGTGAGATGATGACTTCATTTGTGATGTGTTGCGATGCTGGGAAATACACTTATATTAAACCTTATAACATATACACAGACTTAGAACATAGGTTTAATTTGCACGGGCCACAAGGGGTAAGATTAGAACATGGGGCCGGTCACCTAGCGAATACATAGGCTTTAAGGTATAACTTAAGGGACCGGGAACCTACCACAGACGATCAACAAAGATTTAGAAAATAAAGCACATGACCTTAGAAACATAGGTTTAAAATTTTGAAGGCAAATCTTGCAACTTCACGAACCTAAATCCCTAAACCCTAACATGTACCACCATTGGCTCTGACTAGGGACGTGTAAGCTTTTAGATTACAATGAGAACCACTAGACTTCTGGGAGCATACCAGACTAGACCAAAAGGATTGACTATACAATAATATACATATCTACACCCTATTTATAGTTATTTTACAATGTGCACATAGAAGAACTTATGAAAAGTAAGGTTTCAGGAATTGTCCATGCACAGGCAACTCCTAAAATTTGCCATAGTCCTTGGAGAAAGTAGAAATCTTCTCCATGAGTGTTACTTATCAAATAAGGGTCAACCCATAATGGTTTAAATTTGCCATGTTTACCCTTATTTTGGTTCCTGGCATTCCATACGAGAAACAAATCATTGACCTGCAATTTTCTTTCAGTAGACCTCTTGTCAAACAAATACTTCACCTTTTGCTGTTTCTTGATATTGGTCTTCTGAGTTTCTCTTTTGACTTCATCTAATGCGATCAACGGATTCACCCTTTCAGTTACTGGATCTTTAATATTTCCACCATATTCTTGAATGAACTTATACACTGGCAGTAGATTATTTATTCTCAACCTGGCCTCCATACCATATACCAATTCAAATGAAGACTTACCAGTTGCCTTTTTCACTATTACCCTATTATCCCATAGTGCCAACTTCAATTTTGAATCCCATGCTCTTTTATTCTTATCAATAATCCTTTTAATTATCTTCACGAGACTTTTGTTACTAGATTCTACTTGACCATTTCCCTGAGGATGATATGGTGAAGCATGAGACTATAAAGTAATTCCATAACTATTGCAAAAATCAACAAACTCACCAGATTTGAAACACACTACATTATCTATAACCATGTTTGCTGGTACTCCAAATCTAATTATTATATGTTCAATAACGAAGTTAAGCACAACCTTACTTGTGGCTTTCCTGGTTGGGATGGCCTCAATCCATTTGGTGAAGTGATATGTAGCAACCAATATCCAATTGTGTCCTCTGCTTGACTTTTCTGATATCTCTCCTATGAAGTATATTCTCCACTGCTAAAATGGAGCCTCCACTATCTTAAGAGGTAATGCACCTACATATTTAAGCTTTCCAGAAAATCTCTGGAAAGAATCACATTTCTTCACCATCTTATGTGCATCAGAGAAAAGTGTTGGCCACCAGTATCCTACCTTGAGAATTTTATGGGCAATAGTCCTAGCTATATAATGTCCACCACACATCCCTCCAAGCATATCAGTCAGAATATTTGTGGTTCAATTTTCATCTACATGCTTGAGAAGCACACCCTTAGGGTTCTTCCAATACAATTCACCTTGGAGGATAACATATTTGACAACATGTAATTTCAATGTTCTCTTTTGGCTATCACTTAAGTGAGTAGGACAATTCTGATTTTGCAAGTAATACATAATGTCTTTAAACCAATCTGACTTATACATTTCACAAACTTGATCTTGTACTGCATTTACCCAGGGCATGCTTCCAAATTTGATTCTATCATCAGTTTAGCCAAACCTTGTCCCCTTACCAATTTGGTAATTTGAATCTCAATATTAAACTCCTGGGTTTTATTTATCCACCTACATCTCCTTCTAGTCACCTCTTGCTAAGTAAATATATCTTTAACTTCTACATGTAGCACATATGCTACAATCTGAGCTCCAACCAAATAAGGTATGAAGTTCTTGATTGCTTTGACCATGGCATAGGCTCGCTTCTCCATAATGTCATACTTCAATTCTGTTGCCTGCAGAGACTTGCTAAAAAAGGTAATTGGTTGTTTAAATCCATCATCATTTTTCTGTAATAAACATGCAGTAGTTGTATGGAATGAAGCAAATGAAAACAATTGGAAGGGTTTAGAAAAATCACGAGATTTTAGAATAGGGGCAGTCTTGATAGCATCTTTAATATTTTGAAATGATTGGATTACTTCACTTTCCCAAACTATAGATTCACCCTTTTTCAACATTTTGGACATGGCCTTGGTAATCTCTGCAAAGTTAGGAATAAATCTTCTAACAAAGTTGATTTGTCCAAAGAATGATTGGACCCCTTTTACTGTCTTGGGCCTCTGAATTTTATCAATCACTACAACCCTCTCTGGATCAATCCTAACTCCATCTCTAGACACCGTGTGCCCCGAAAGCTTTCCTTTTGTTACTCCAAATGCACACTTCTTAGGGTTTAGGGAGATGCCATATTCTAGTGCCCTAATAAAATTCTACTCTAGATGCATATAGTGTTGTTCTTCCTTCTTTGAATAAGTAGTTAAATCATCTTGATACACAACTAGGATGGAATCAATTAATCCTACAAAAGCAACATTCGTTGCTCTTTGAAAAGTAGCACTAGCATTTGTCAACCCAAATGGCCTTCTGACATAGAAATAAGTCCCCCATGGAGTTGTGAAGGTAGTCTTATATTGTTCTGATTCTTTTACCTTCACCTAATTATATCTTGAAAATCCATCCATCACGGACATGAGTTCACACCCTGTCACCTTATGCAACATAGTTTCCATGTTGGGCAAGGGGTATTTATCCTTCAAAGAAGACACATTCAGATTTCTAAAATCTACACATAGTCTTGTTGGTTGTTTTAAATTCCCAACCTAATCTCAAGGAAAAAACATAGATCTATAGAATAACCACTTTCTAATAACTGACCTACCTTGAGGGATTGGCCAATGAACAGGAAATGGGGGCTTTTCAATCCCTATTTCCTCTGCACTTTAGGCTCTGTGAAACCAAGGAGGGTGTTCCTATCTTTTTGGGATCTTTCCCTTTTGGGGAAAATAGTGTACTATTCAAATGGATGGGGTCCTTGAAAGTACTTTCTCAACAACATTGTCCCAATGACAGATGTGTTCCTTTAAGATTGCTTAAAAAATATATGATAAGTAAAGAGATGGGATGGATTCTTAAGATTTAATCATTTTCTTTGTAGAGGAACATGTAAAATAAACTTAACTCCTAACACCTATTGCTGGAAAGGAAAATGTGTTGATTTCTTTAAAATAATGACGAGGATAATTAAAAGGATGTAAACTCAACATAGTATTCGTGAACAGACCAGTGCCTATCCAAGGGCCATAGAGTCAAGAAACTTACAGAAGCAATTTTAAAGAACTGTGATATAATAAAACTTAGTTTACTGTAAAGATATAGTAATGCCTTACATTAAAACACTTTACTAATCTTGAAGTTTACTGTACTTAGTTATCCCTGTAAACCCGTAATACATTCTATATCCTCTAGCAACCAATTATTTCACTACTTGAGCGAATGCTACAAGAAAAATACACAACATAGGAAAGACTGTGATGATGAATAAACCCGATCCTTAATCAAATATATTCATAAATGTAAAACTGTATACATGAAGTAGGAGATAGTGTACTTTAGAGACTCAATAGAATTTGAAAAGTAAACTATTCAACAAATTATAACACAACCTTTGTAGCTCTATAAAGATATCTTAAAACTCAGAATGAAAACTTGGAAATGGACGACTGATTTATTGCAGAAAACAAACTATCTACAATTCCTCCTTAACCAGATTGATCCCATATTTTAGACTATGTCTGGAGCTATGACTTAGAACCAATGAATTTTCATAAGCCTTGAATTCCCTTTTATAAAGATAAGGGAGCAAGCAAGCTTTAGACTTAAGACAAAAGAAGTTACAAATTTTCAATAACCAAAAGATGAAGCTGCAAGAAGAGGCCGGTGCAACCGCCTCACAATTGTATGTCCTGCTATCATGGTATATGCTGAGATACCTATAAGACTACATGTCTTCTCAATTTAGGTAGGGAAAACAAGCTGTGACGCTGATGGGGGACTGCTTGATAAATGTTGTTAGAGCTTACATACCCATCATATGCTACCTATTTGTTTGATAGGAGCATTCACCGCCTAGCTTACCCACCTCGATTGGGAATGACTGCAAGCAACACTATCAAAAGAAAACCCCATTAACTGGAGTTCTTCACTTTATTCCTGTTGTCGTTTGCAAGGATGTGATTCCTCTTTCATAATTGGGTAGTCACCAACCAACTCAACAAGATAGAAACTAGATGAAATCACATCAGACTAGATATGGCAACACCATCTATCCAATGAGGGGGGCAACAAGAATAGCAAAATGGGAGCACTCTGTCTTCATATGCCACATCCGAAGAGGACACATCCATACTACTAGAGCTCATGCTTTGTTAGGAAAAGTAGAAGAGGGATGAAGGCAGAGGTAGAAATGATTTCCATTTGCACCTGATATTGATCTACCTAATCACAGACATAGGGAATGACTAGAATCAAAAGATTAGAACCTGAGGTCCCAATCCGGATGAAACAACAGGAAGAAGAAATGCTCATAGAGATTTGTAAAATGTTTCTATTACTCCCAAATTTTCCCTGCACCACCTATTCCAAAGGAAGAAAACTCCAAGTCTCCTAATTCTATAAGGACAAGTTAATAGCCATGAGAACAAGGAAGAAAATCCAATAGAATAGGGAGCAAATAGAACACATAGGAACAAGGGAGAGCCATATTGTCAGCATACTTTAAATAGTATAAGGGGTATCACCAGCACTTGTCTATTTATAGAAATTCCAGGATGTAAGCATACATCTGCACATCTTTGGTTCAATCAATTCCAGTCACTTCGTAGTAATCTCATCATAAATAGAAATCTCTTGAAGATTACCAAAAGTGAACAAAAAGATGGGATCTCATAAATCCGCATAACTAAGAACATCACTTCTTGCACTGAATAATGCCAGGTCAGGTGTCTTGGTTTCCTCAATTTAGCATTGTCATCATGTCAAATTTCATCACACAGTAGATGAAATGTCATTCCTGGTAGAAGCATGGATTTCCAAAGGTCGAGCCTGTATAAGCCAAATCTTTCTGTTAATAAATTCCTTCGTAGTGATGGCGATAGATACTCTGCACACGCTTGAGCAGTTAATGCTTGCAATGAAGTATCATCAGATCAGTGCCAACTTATTTCCCTATCACACTTTTAAATTTTGGCTGTCGATCTGATCTTCGCTAGCTTGATTTAAATGATACTGATTTGGCTCTTTCTAAAGTAAGAGAGTGGTGCTTGCTTTTCCCAATGACAACTTGCCACCTGGATAGCTCTCCCAACCATGATCCTGAGAAAATATCTCCTTTGCAGTATAGTTAGGACCATATTCTACAATTCTGCATGCAAGGATATGGCCAGAGATATGGTCTTAGCGGAATGGCGGATGATTGTTGGATCAACTGCATGCAATCAGGACAACTCCCCAATAAGTGGCCACGTGAATAGGATAATGACATGTCATGTTCTTGTTTATTTAATGCACCAGTCCCATCCTTTTAGAATTCCATGTGTCAATATTTCTACCATTCTGCAATCCAGCGAAGCATATTGATTTATAGACGAGCAGAATGGCAGAGGAACATCAACTAGGATATCAGAACACACCCCTCTCCAGCTGGACCTTTTCTTGCATATATGGTAGCCACATGTCAAACTTTTGCCTTTCCACAGCCCTCAGAGAGACTTCATGCCGAAGTATGGCAGAATGGTGGAAACATAAAAAGATCACTTTATATTGTTCAAGGCCCACCATACTTCACTTCTCGATAGTCATTGACCAGCTGTCACTCTTTCCGCAATTCCGCAGGTGCCAACTTTGTCAATATTTTACTGTTGGCAGAATGGTGGATACAAATTCACTATCGCCACCTATCAAAAAGAGTTAGTAGGACTGGACCTTGGCGTGTATGCATTAAAATATCCTTTTCTTTCTAGGAAAAAAGGGGGGCAACGGGTCAACTTCTTTTTCCCTTAAAATAATGCTTTTTTGAGCGCGAGCTAGAAAAGGTAAATTTTTAGGGAGGGGCCAATCAAAAGACATTCAAGGGGACATAATGAAACAACTTAAACCTTGGGTAATGGGAGACAGGCGGTCACTGAAGAGATAGAACGAATGTGGCCTTTTACATTCTAACTTTGGCCAGGGGTTTAGGGTTTAACGCCTCTTTTGGTATGGAAAGAACCCTAAGTCTGGAAATCCTTCAACCTGATGACATAAGCTTGAGGATAAAAAATACTAGAACTATGCAAATTTTTATATGGTTCCATCAGTGGCTCTAGTTGGGGATGCTTGTTCAACCTTAAGAGGGTGAGATCACATAAAAACTCTGGAGGAGTAGACTAAACACATAATAGCCCCAGGCCATTATGCAGAGAAGAAGCAAAACTTGCCTCTATCAAACATTTTGTTCTCTAGTGATTTCATTAGGTTGCTTCTGAAAAATTTATTGAAATCTAATCTATTTCTTCCATAGACAATTGGATAGCCTCTTGGATAACTATTGCCTTCAGAATCTCCCTGTCTACTCTGAAACATAGACATTTGAAAAATATTGTCAAAAGGATAGTGAACATCTGGTTCGATTATACCCAACCATTTGAAATAACTATTTTCCTCTGATTTTTGCCTTTTGCATATATCTGAGAAATAAAAGCATTCATAATCTATTTCATAGTTGGTAGTGAAGGATTCTTTAGATTTTGCTGAGTTAATGTCAAACCTAAAACAATCATACTCAATTTCTTCTTCAAAGTCTGACATGATGACTTTATTTTCTAGCTTTTTGGTTGGCCATTCCATCTGATGGTGAATATGGGACTGGGAATTATCTAGGTCTTGATTATTTTTTGTTTCCCTAGATACTTCTGTATGTTGAACTAATATTAGTCCACTAGCCTCCTCGGGATCCTCTTCAAAAAGTGGATTATCTATGTATCCACAAGGCTCCATATCCTTTATTGATGACAAGCCCATAGGCTCCTCAAAGAGTGGGTTATCTCTTACATGCATTGTGTTTGCATACTCTTCAATATCACTATCCTGATAACCTGTATCATTATCTGACTCAGAGTTTCCACAAATCTGGTATGAGCATTTTGATAACTGCTCATCATATTCTGCACTATTGGTAAGGACCAATTCCTTCTGACATTCAAACTCATAAGAAACTATTTCTCTAGGAGATGAGACCTTATCGCTTGATATAAGATACACATCATCATAAATAGGGGACAT
Source organism: Cunninghamia lanceolata (assembly GCA_027924645.1). Classification (NCBI taxonomy): domain Eukaryota; kingdom Viridiplantae; phylum Streptophyta; class Pinopsida; order Cupressales; family Cupressaceae; genus Cunninghamia; species Cunninghamia lanceolata. The sequence goes on along the minus strand of BSBN01000158.1, from coordinate 5,166,147 downwards.
ACCCTCACAACCTACTACATATTCACAAGACAGAGGAACCTCCACAATTGATACTTCTTTATGCATCTGGGTATTAGTTATCTCATTAGTTGCCTTATAAGGTTATGGAGATTTCCTTTTATTTTGGTAGTAAGGGGAAGAAAGAGCAACATGATTATATGGCCTTTGAACCTTTCTGTCTTGATCACAACCTTTATCCCCTTTGGTACACTGAGTTATATGTGATGATTGACCCAACATGGGTTTATTTGAACTGTCCAGTTTGCCTTCCACTTGACAAATGGGGGAACGGATGGATCCACTTTTCCTTTTATAACTATTTCCCACAATTTCATAATCTTTTATCATTGTATGTTTCAAATTATTTTCTATACTCATGGCCAAAGAATATTCTTGCATCATAGTAGTAGGGTTCTTATCTCTTAGTCGATAAATATCCCTCTTATCGAATGTACCCAAATATATAATCAAACACATGGCCTCATTAGGTCTAATATTTCCAAGAATATCCCTTACTGTTTTGGCAAATCTTAAATTGAAAGTTGGGATTGACTCCTTATATTCTTTCTCAATCTTCATGAGCTTTTTAATCAATATATCGACATCTACTCTTTCCCCAAACCGTTCCATAAAAGCCAACTTTAAATCTTGTAATGAAATAATAAACTGATTGGGTAAACATGCAAACCATTCTCTAACTTCTCCTTTAAAAGTTTGAACAAATAACTTTATGCCAACATCCTCATGATGTATTTCACAATCTCCCATTAAGTCACAAAATTCTTGTAAATGGTTGCTAGCTGCTTTGGATTTGTCATTATTGAACTTTGTTATCTGACTCCTAACTTCATTAGGCACATGGTTTAGAAACCCACAAATATTATTGAAATCAATAGCCTTATACCTTTCACTGACTAATTCACCTTGATAAAAGAAGTGCGATTGCTGAGTATACATCTTTAAATTTTAGGGAAACTTTCTTGAAACTTTGTAAAATACTTGAAAGGGACCTTTTACCACTGGTACAAACTTTGTTTTAATTTTTATGGAAAATCAGGAACACCGAACTACCAGACTTCTCTCATAGAGTTGCCACCTATGCTTATAGAGGAATAGAACTTGAAAGCATAATATTCCCTTGTAAAAACAACTTCTAAATCCTATTTCACAGTAGAGTCATGTAGAAATTATGGGATATGAAACTTGATGTATTAGGTTTGTATGTACCTCAACTACAAGTGAAAAAAAATAGTAGAGTTGCCATCTTTTTCTTGTAAGGAACATGATAATCTAACCTCTAACTTTTCAATATATAGGGGGATTTATTTAGCCAAGACCCTAAGATAAGACACAACTCTTACTTTAGTTCCCTAGTGGAGTCGCCAATCTGTTGGTGACTTGAATGGGTAAACCATCAGAAACTCTAGGGCAAGATTTGACAATATTTTCACTTCAATTCCCCATTAGAGTCACCAATTTGTTGGTTGTTTTAAATTCCCAACCTGATCTCAAGGAAAAAACACAAATCTATAGAATAGCCACTTTCTAATAACTAACCTGCCTTGAGGGATTGGCCAATGAATAGGAAATAGGGGATTTTCAATCCCTATTTCCTCTGCACTTTAGGTTCTATGAAACCAAGGAGGGTGTTCCTATCTTTTTGGGATCTTTCCCTTTTTGGGGAAAACAGTGTTCTATTCAAATGGATGGGGGTCCCTGAAAGTACTTGCTCCACAACACTGCCCCAATAACAGATGTGTTCCTTTAAGATTGCTTAAAGAATATATGATAAGTAAAGAGATGGGCTAGATTCTTAAGCTTTAATCATTTTCTTGGCAGAGGAACATGTAAAATAAACTTAACTCCTAACACCTATTGCTGGAAAGGAAAATGTGTTGATTTATTTAAAATAATGATGAGGATGATTAAAAGGATGTAAACTTAGCATAGTATTCATGAACAGACCAGTGCCTAGCCAAGGGCCATAGAGTCAAGAAACTTACAGAAGCAATTTTAAAGAACTGTGATATAATAAAATTTAGTTTACTATAAAGATATAGTAATGCCTTACATTAAAACACTTTACTAATCTTGAAGTTTACCATACTTAGTTATCCCTGTAAACTTGTAATACATTCTATATTCTCTAGCAACCAATTATTTCACTACTTGAGTGAATGCTACAAGAAAAATACACAACACAGGAAAGACTGTGATGATGAATAAAACCGATCCTTAATCAAATATATTCATAAATGTAAAACTGTATACATGAAGTAGGAGATAGTGTACTTTAGAGACTCAACATAATTTGTAAAGTAAACTGTTCAGCAAATTATAACACAACCTTTGTAGCTCTATAAAGATATCTTAAAACTTAGAATGAAAACTTGGAAATGGATGGCTGATTTATTGCAGAAAACAAACTATCTACAATTCCTCCTTACCTAGATTGATCCCATATTTCAGACTAAGTCTGGAGCTATGACCTCGAACCAATGAATTTTCATAAGCCCTAAATTCCTTTTATAAAGATAAGGGAGCAGACAAGATTCAGGCTTAAGACAAAAGAAGTTACAAATTTTCAATAACCAAAAGATGAAGCTACGAGAAGAGGCCGGTGCAACCGCCTCACAACTGTATGTCCTGCTATCATGGTATATGTTGAGATACCTGTAAGACTGCTTGTCCTCTCAATTTAGGCGGGGAAAACAAGCCGCGACACTGATGGGGGACTTCTTGATAAATGTTGTTAGAGCTTACATACCCATCATATGCTACCTATTTGTTTGATAGGAGCATTCACTACCTAGCTTACCCACCTCAATTGGGAACGACTGCAAGCAACAATATCAGAAGAAAACCTCATTAACTGGAGTTTTTCACTTTATGCCCATTTTTGTTTGCAAGGATGTGATTCCTCTTTCATAATTGAGTGGTCACAAACCAACTCAACCAGACAAAAACCAAATGAAATCACATCAGGCTGGATATGGCAATGCCATCTATCCAGCGAGGGGGGCAGCAAGAACAACAAAATGGGAGCACCCTATCTTCATATGCCACATCCAAAGAGGAAACATCCCTACTACTAGAGTTGATGCTTTGTTAGGAAAAGTAGAAGAGGGATGAAGGCAGAGGTAGAAATGATTTCCCTCTACACCTGATACTAATCTACCTTATCACAGACATAGGGAATGACTGGAATTAGGAGATTAGAACCTGAGGTCCCAATTTGGATGAAACAACAGGAAGAAGAAATGCTCATGGAGATTTGTCAAATGTTGCTATTGCTCCCAAATTTTCCCTGCACCACCTATTCCAAAGGAAGAAAACTCCAAGTCTCCTAATTCTATAAGGACAAGTTAATAGCCATGAGAACAAGGAAGAAAATCTGATAGAACAGGGGAGAAAATAGAACACACACGAACAGGGGAGAGCCATACTGTCAGCATGCTTTAAACACTATAAGGGGTATCACTAGCACTTGTCTATTTATAGAAATTCCAGGATGTAAGCATACATCCACACATGTTTGGTTCAATTAATTCCAGTCACTTCATAGAATTCTTTTCATAAATGGAAATCTCTTGAAGATTACCAAAAGTGAACAGAAAGATAGGATCTCATAAATCTGCATAACTAAGAACATCACTTCTTGCATTGAATCATGCCAGGTTAGGTGTCTTGGTTTCCTCAATTTAGCATTGTCATCATGTCAAATTTCATCACATAGTAGATGAAATGCCATTCCTGGTAGAAGCACGGATTTCCAAAGGTTGAGCCTATATAAGCCAAATCTTTCTGTTAATAAATTCCTTCGTAGTGGTGGTGATAGAGACTCTACACATGCATGAGCAGTTAATGCTTGCAATAAAGTATCATCAGATCAGTGCCAACTTATTTCCCTATCACACTTTTAAATTTTGGCCATCAATTTGATCTTTGCTGGCTTGATTTGAGCGGCGCTGATTTGGCCCTTTGTGAAGTAGGAGAGTGGTGCTTGCTTTTCCTAATGACGACTTTCCACTTGGATAGCTCTCCCAATCATGATCTTGAGAAAATATCTCCTTTGCAGTATAGTTAAGACCATATTCCACAATTCTGTATGCAAGGATATGGCCAAAGATATGGTCCTGAAGGAATGGCAGACGACCGTTGGATCAGCTGCATGCAATCAGGATAACTCCCCAACAAGTGGCCATGTGAATAGGACAATGACACGTCATGTTCTTGTTTATTTAATGCACCAGTCCCATCCTTTTAGAATGCCACGTGTCAATATTTCTGTCATTCCACAATCCAGTGAAGTATACTGATTTATAGCCCAACAGAATGGCAGAGGAAGGACAACTAGGATATCAGAACACGCCCCTCACCAGATGGACCTTTTCTTGCATATATGGTAGCCACATGTCAAACTTTTGCCTTTTTGTGGCCCTCAGAGAGACTCTGTGGTGAAGTATGACATAATGGCAGAAACACAAAGAGATCACTTTATATTGTTTGGGGCCCACCATCCTTCACTCCTCAATAGTTGCTGACCAACTGTTACTCTTTCCGCAATTCTGCAGGTGCCATCTTCATCAATATTTTACTGTTGGCAGAATGGAGGATAGAAATCCATTATCGCCACCTGTCAAAAAGAGTTACTAGGACTGGACCTTGACGTCTATGCATTAAAATATCCTTTTCTTTCTAGGAAAAAAGGGGGGCAATGGTCGACTTCTTTTTCCCTTAAAATAATGCTTTTCTGAGTGTGGGCTAGAAAAGGTAAATTTTCAATGAGGGGCCGATCAAAAGACATTCAAGGGGACATAATGAAGCAAATTAAACCTTGGGTAATGGGAGATAGGTGGTCACTAAAGAGATAGAACAAATGTGGCCTTTACATTCTAACTTTGGCATGGGGGTTTAGGGTTTAACGCCTCTTTTGGTATGCAAAGAATGCTAAGACTAGAAATCCTTCAACCTGATGACATAAGACTGAGGATAAAAAATACTAGAAGTATAAATTTTTTTATATGGTTCCATTGAGTCTTATATCTCCATTTTTCTTTCTTACTGGGACAAGATTTGATACCCAAGTAGAGTGTCTTATGGGCTCAATAATTCCAACATCCCTAAGCTTCATGAGTTCCTCCTACATTTTTGGATCTATAGTGGGATTGATAGGCCTTTTCCTCTGTCTGAATGGCTTAGCTCCAGGATTAAGGGGAATTTCATGCTAAAATAAGTCCTCTCTATATGCTTTCAAATCATCATATGACCAGACAAAGACACGCTTGTATTTTCTCAGTAAGGTTATCAACATTGCCCTGATATGTGGCTTCAAACGTTTACCTATGTAAACCTTCTTTGGAGCAGTTTGTGTACCCAAGTTTATCTCCTCTAGATCTTCCATGTGAGGGGGTAAGGTCTTGGTAGTCAATTGATGTCTATTGTCGAATGCTCTCTCTAAAGCCACTAACCTTCTTGGGATCTTATTGGTCTTAAGTTGTATTATTTCTTTTCCAAAAAGGGTATCTTTCCCACCTACAACTTATACAAAGTTCTAGAAATCAATCTCTTGATTTTCATACTCATTAAAACAATGTAGGAACTTTATCAAATCTTTGTCATCCTCAAAGACCTACCAACTGCATATGTTGTCTGGTACTGCTGGTCTAATTTTACTCTCAACATTTTTAATATTAGACAATGTAACATCATCTAGACTAATGGTCACATTAGACAGGAAATCTGCCATAATATTTTTTGGTCTTTCTATCCAACTTATTGAGAATGCATCAAACAATTCAATAGTATCCCAAACAACATGTTTATATTGTTTCAGCCTTTTATTATTTGAGGCAGATTTATCTCTTATTTGGGAAACTATTAGCTTTGAATCTCCAAATACCCTCAACATCTTAGTGCCATGCTTAAGAGCCACATTCAATCCTAGCAACAAGGCTTCATATTCTGCAATATTATTTGTGTAAGTAAATTTCAAAAGAAAGGAGAATTTCAGGATCTTACCAGTAGGAGAGAGAAATGCCACTCCTGCACCAGAACCTTCTTTTGAGTAGGCACCATCGAAGTACATAGTCCATAAGTTATTTTGCTCCTTCTACTTTTCCAACTCTTCATCAATAGGTTCTTTCCTCCTCTCATCTTGATCACAAGACATAAACCTGAAATTCTCACAATCAGTATCCATAAAGAAAATCTGATCTTCTAGTCCTTGATCTTCAACTGTATCTGGTTCTCTTTCTTCTCTAACTAGCTTGACATCCTTACCATTCATGGGAATCATGGCATATGATAGATCCAATTGCATGCTTTCTCCAATCAATGCTGCCCACCTTCTAGACAATAGTATACCATATTGTGGCTTGATATCAACCACTGTAACATTCATTGTATAGGTTTTTTCTAGATAGGCTACAAGCATGAAATCGACATTCTTCATAATTCCTATAACTGGTACTTCCCTAGCATCCATAGAATAACACTTTCCACGTGCTTTGTCTATATTCAATCCAATTTGTTGCATAACAACCAAAGGCATGATATTTGTTGAAGCACTCGAATCAAGTATACAATTCTTGATCACTTTCCCATTAACAATAAGGGATACATAAAATGATTCCACCTGGGAAGGGCATTTTGTTATTGTTGTTCCTAGGTAGACTTTAGGAATTTCTTCTTTGTCAACACTCATTTCTTGGATGTTGTTTTGATCCTTAGCAGTATGATCTGTCTGACAAGATACACCTGAGATCAAAGCCAATGCCTTGTTCCCATATTCTTCAATTTTCATCATTTCCATCAGCAAAACTGAGACTTTCATTTGAGACAAAGCTTGAGTTATGTCAAATGGGGCATAATTTTGTATTACAGTTGTAGCTTGACTCACATTCTTATTCATCTCATCGGTTTGTCCAGCCTTAGATTTTGTATTTTTCTGACTATCATCTATGACTGTGAACCTTTAGTCTTTTCTCCATCCTAAGAAACCTTACCCTCTGAATTCTTAGCATTTTGAATCAATTTCTCTTTTGAACCCTTCTTTCTATTATTACCTTTCTTTCTCTGTGACTCAGGATCTCTCTGTTTGTGTTGAGGTTTCTTTACAAAGATACTTCCTGGTTGGCTTGAGTCACCTGCCTGAACCTTATTTCTGAGGTTATAGTTACTCTTAACCTGGGCCACTACAGCAATTGTAAGAGCTCTAATTTCTTCATCAGATGGCCTTCTTAAATTAACCAAAGGAGTATGTGATTACTGGGCACAAACTTGATGACTCACATCCTCTTCACCTGAAAAGACCTGCTGACAATTTACATCCTTGTAGAATCTTCTCTCATCTACATCTATTTCTAAGTCTGCTTCATCAGAAGAAGAGTAATCCCCACTTGCAGAGAGCATATTAACATTGTCATCTTTGATACAATGGGGTTCATTACACTCATCACAGGCATTAGCCTCATTATAAAAAAACTAAGCAATCATACATTGTGATTGTGAGTGAGACATTTGACATATTATGCACCATGGAGCATCCTCTACAATATTAACAGTATTCTTTAGGGGATTAGGAATTCCTTTGACATTCTGAGATCTTTGATCAGTTTTGTTATTGGGAATAGGCTTAGCATTGTGCCAATTTGTATTATATGGCATGTCATGCAGCTGAGGTCTCTTTTCTTGCTTCTGATAAATCTACTTTTCTAGACCAAGTCCTTTTTCATTTTTAGCAAGCTTGTAACTCAAATATTTAAAAGTAGATGTCAAATTATCTAACTTATCTTTAGATGTGGAACTATTATTGTGAACATTTTGAATTTTGTTTTTTGGATTCTGTAATATCCCCACATCATCCCTTCCATTTTCTTTACCTGATGCTTTCCTATTGTTCTCTATATTAGTTGCAATTCTGAAAGCATCTCTGAGGATGGCTAGACCCTTGTCCTTTAGTTCATATACTGTCTTAGCATCAAAGACATTTGTATAAAGGACAATACACATTGGTTCATTCAGTCTCATATGATGTGGAAATTTATTTAAAACTTTGGTGAACCTAGCATTGAAGTCAGAAATTGATTCATTTGACCCTTTGGCAATACTCGCACGAATTCATTAATAATAAAACTAGGGTCAGTCTTGTCTCCATACTATTCTCTAAAGATTCTTCTAAAATCATCCCATGATGTGATACTCTGATAAGACAAACCTCTATACCACTCTCTGGCTTCATTGATCAAAGACTGCATGAATAACTTCATGAAAACATACTCATGCTCTAACTCAAAATTATCCATAACATTTTGGAAAGCCTTCAAGTGATCTTCTCCTGACACAACATTGTTTCCTAAAAATTTTGGTAATTCACCTCTTATATGTTTGTCAATGGGGTTAGGGTATCCGGGAATACCATTGAAATCTAACTGTCTGAACCTATTTAACTGCATAGGTCTTCTACCAAACTAGTTGGCATTTGCATTCCTATTCGCATTAACATTAATATTATGATTTCTCACATTATCTAGTGGTACCCTATTGTTATGTGTATTTTGTCTCTGATTATCTTGTGGATTTTGATTCACATGTTGATTAAGACCTTGATCATTCCCAAGGATGTTTTGGTCATTCTATTGATTTTGAATCTCATTTGCTTGCTGATTTCTTAGTACATTTGCATTATTGAGGGTAGGAACCAAATCCTTATGAGCCATTTTCAGAGCTTGCACCTTTTGTTTCATATCATCTCTTATTTTTAGGGCTTGTAAATAATCAAGTTCTGCCCTAAGGTTCCTAATTTCTTCTACCAACTCATCTTCTCTTGGCATGGAAGAGGATAGTCTCATAGGGTTATCAGTGTCTCATGGAGATTCTGTATCTTCAAATCTATCAGGGGGATCTAGAAAATGATGTTCTTGAAACATATCAGATCCAAACCACAACCCATCATTCTTTTGTTTCTCAAAAATGTCCTGAATATTAGCTTCAACAATTGAAAAGTGTTGTTGTTGTCTAGAAGGCCTAACATTATTCTGAGAATCATCATTATTTCTTGGACTTGGTGAACCTTCATGACTGGGTTGAGCAGTTCCTTTCTTTGTATACATTTTTCTTGGCGATTCTTGGAACAAAGGGTTTTGTAGGGATCTTCTCCCCTGCATACAACTTCTATTTTTATTGGCTAGGAGATTTTGTTCAGAGTTGCCACCCACTAATGGGATTTATACTTAGTTCCAAGTTCCTTCTCAACTCCCCAGTGGAGTCTCTAGTCTGTTGGTGTTCCCAACTAATTGTCTGAGTTCCCCTAAAAAGTAGCCATCTTTTATCAATAAGGATCTCAAGTCAGTGGCCAATGAACATGAGATAGACTCTAATGTCTCTTCTACACTTTAGGCTCTGCAAGACCTAGGGGGTGTCCCTATTCAATACCCATATGGTGAATCTTGACTGTAACTAGGTATTGACATTTTAGCAGATGAATCCTCTATTATGCAGACCAAAACTGTTGGATAAATGCAAAGGGGCTAGCTTTAGGTCTTATTTCAATTGTGAGTCAGAGGATTTGAAACCTAAATCCTACTCCTACAATCCTAAGATTTAAAACTATGAGTTGATTTGATTTTTATGAGTTGTTTCCAAATTAGGGTTTAATTCAAAAACTTAATGCAAGCCTTAGGTTGGTGCCTATCCAAGGGTATGGAGTCCAATTTAAAAAATGTGAGTAAATTCCCTTAAACCAACTGAATATATAGATTTCAGAGGGTTTTTAGATCCTGCCTTATAGAGAACATTCTAAGGTTAAGTATTTCTATTCTCTACTTACAAATATCCCTATTATCACATATATTTCCCCATATTTGACTTAAATCAATTTAATCTATTCCTTAAACAATAGAAAAAAATCAAACATGCAATGCAGTTGATATACAACCCAGAACTTAGAAGACCCTTAGTTACTTTGTTCTAAAGAAAAATGCAGATAACAATTGGAGACAATTGATAGAAACACATGCATATAGCATTACTCATATGAATTCAATCTGAAATTGATAAATAGTTATGGAAAAACACATACATACATTAAAATGAAAACCACAAGATAATAGAGAGAGAAACCAATTAGAAATTTGTATTACTTTCATTCCTCAAAATCCCAATCCTCCAACAACTTCACAAAGTGAAGTAACCAACTCTTTATAGAAATAGAGCCTGGCACCAACATTCATTACATTTGTTGATTAGGTGAGATTACACTACATAGCACCGCTCAAGGGCGTATAGGCATTTATTACATTGAGCCTAGAGAAAGATAAAACCTAATTTATTACATGGGACCCAAATGACTTGAGGAGCCCAACCACATAAATGTAGGGGAGAAGTAGTTGCTCATTTGCTTCAGGTACACCTATCCATATCTCTCTCCCCACTCAGTATATGACTTCTCTAAAGGTCACTAGAAAGAGGTCAACTTTGAAATCTTGTCAATGTGTTCTGTGTACCGTGCATCCATCAAAATCTTCACTTCCTTATAGAACAACTCAAAATTTATTGCCAATACATGCAGTTTGTCTAAAGTTGAATTCAAGATTGCCAGCTTGGGGTCCCCATCAGTGCAACAAGTAGATATGAGCTAGCTAGCATTGTTATTGAAATCAACTTTCCATTTGTCAAGGCTTTTTACTTGTCCATCAGCTTCCAGTTTACTAGGCATTATCTTCTTATCTATTTTCTCCATAAATTACTTCTTCTTGCCTAGTAGCTTGTCCAATTTTAATTGGAAAGATACAACCCCCTCAAGAATTTCTAGCATTTAAAGGGTTAGCTTCATCTCTAGTGGTGCCTGTGCATCAAACCTTGCACACCTGATCAAGTCTCTTAACTCACCGGTCCTTAGCAGCCATGATTTCTACATTGTCTTATGACACTCTTTATCTTGCTCATGTTTATCCAATGCACCCTTTAAATCAGAATGAGACTTCCATTATTCATCCATCCTTGCCACAATCTTAGTCACTCTGTGGTTTATCAAATTAGTGACTATCTCTTTGAATGAACTCTTTTTCTCCTCTTTCAATCTCTTCACCTCCTCCTTCAGTTCTCTAATTTTAGTCAACAGAGGCTCTGTATCAGCTGGAAATGACTCTTCTGTTGGGATCATAGGTGGAGTGGAAGTACCAGCCCCTAATGATAGATGCTCCTTACACTTATTGAGCTCTACAATTGCTTGTGCATACTTTAGTAGCAGCTCATCATGTTCCTTCTGTAATTTGTTAGTGACTGCCTCAACAAATTATGCAGTCTATACATTTAAACTTGTAGCATGGGGGATAGGGGTGTTAGATACTCTCTTAATTATTACTGTTACCATTTTTGACCACATCTCAAAATTGGCTGAGAAGATGTGATATTATCATTTTTTGAGTGAGGTTTGATATTCTTCTATTATGAGTTAGTTGCATAATTATTATGTTTCAGTGTTAAACGCAGTTCAATTGTTCAAGAAAGGAGGAAAGATTTTAGATCATTCATTGCATTACAGAACAGTCAAGAGAGATAAGTATTTCATTCATCATTATCCATTTACAAGTTGAAAAACATAAAGGAATAAGCATTGCATTGAAATAAATGATGACATATCAGATGTCCCACACAAGCTGGGGGTTATAGCTGAACATATGTAGATATAAAGAAAATACTATGCATCTAATGATTATAAAAGGAAAGACATAGCTATCATTGCCTTGGGGTTGTCGATCTTCGAAGTTGCCTCCTGTCCTGCTTCTGATCTCGACATGTACCTACAAAAATGTGGGAAGGGTCCCGTTAGAAGCTCCAGTTATGAAAATCCTATATCCTATCAGAAGAGGCATAATACTTTGTTTATAATGCATTGATCAAATGAACATCATCCATATGCAGAAGGAATTGAGAAGGAAACAATCATGGAACATCATTGTTTTATTCTAATCTGTTTGTTTCATGTGCAGGTATAGGATAAGTCATGTAGCTGATTTGAAGACATTTGAGCACGTGGTATAAAATGGGCTCCCATAAGGGTCGAGCTCAGCATGCTACCCTGATTCTCAGGGGGAATGGATTGCTCAATTAAACTAAAGGAATATCAAGAAATCACGTACATGCTCATGATTAAAGTTCAAAACATGAAGTGAAATCATTAAGAACAATTATTAATTTTCTTCAATTGTCATTGGTGAGGTAAAATTCATAAGAGGCACATAATTACATCATCAAGCATATACAGTACATATACAGATGGAATACAATTCACATCAGGTGTGTTTGTCATTTTAAGAAAGATGACTATATTGCTCCTATCTTGAGAGTGACAAGAAAGGAACCAAGTAAACATTTTGCCTTTCCATGTCATATTGCATTTATGAAGTAGTCATGTGTTTGCTTCTACTCATCATAAAAACATAAGTGCATATATGGAGCATATAAAATAGCTATAGCAATGGAACAGAATGCAGATTACATCATGTGTTGTAGAGCAGAAAAGTTATGATAGGTATCTTGCATCTATGAAGTAGCAGTGTTGGCAAGAAAAGAACATCTTTGTCATGTAGTAGAGGAGCAGTCAAATAGAATAGCCATCATCTATCATGCTACAGAAAGAGGAAGTGCCATCTTTCAAAATGGCCTATTATACATTTGCCTAGCAGATCAATAGTGCCCTTGATCAAACTATGTCACACCTTATGCCTGTATGCCATATTGATATGTTACAGTAGTACAAATGCAATGTCATCACAAATACAGAAGGTATAGATAGTAGTAACCAATCATACCAGGAAGCCATGCTAGTATCATGTGTTTCCATGTGCAAGTGGATCATGAAAAGGAAAATATTCACATATCTTGTGTTTATGTGTTATACAATGATCATAATGTTCATCAAATCCTATAAGTATGACTCATATTCATAGAAGATTGATCTAAGTTGCATCAGATAATGAGATCAAGAGCTGCCATCAGATGGTGTAATGCTACAGTTGCATAAGTCTGTACCTGCCAACTATATTCAGAATGCATGAGGGTTTCACAAAATTTCACACATGAGTATAATGCATGAAGGAGCAGAGAAAGGTACATCTTCCCGCTTCATGGTTTGTTCATACTATCAAATGTTGAGATCTATTTTGGAGCAGCTAGGATGTGTGAAAATAAAGCATAGCCATTGTGTAAAGCATCTCAGGGCAAAGCCATAACATCTCATAAAGAATGATTGAAGAATTCATTGAAGAACTGAAAGTATGCATGTCATGTATAGCTATAGGACCTCTCTATGTAGCAAGATAAGAGTATGCTACAAGCTGTCAAACCTTTTTAGGTAAAGCCACCATGCCAAATATATGCATTACAACAATGGGTTATTTCACATTGAAATATGTAGATACTTCTTTACCATCATGGGAAATTATAGTGGCAAGAGTGTGCAAGAATGTCTATAGAATATCATGTGTTTTATATGGACAACTGATAAAGAGAAACTACATGGGGTGTATCAGAGGAGATAATGCATTACATCAACATTAAAGTAAACTATATCAAGTATGTGTATATAAAATGGTGACATTTTTAGGAAAATGCAGTTGTCCAAATACCTGTCATAATATCAAATGAAAGCCATGTAAATCTGCCAGATATATAACACAGTGGGCATATCAAAAGGAGAATGCATAAAATGTATGGTTACATACAAATCAGAATGGAAATGCAAGTGACAGAAATGTGCAGAGTTACATCTTGTTAGTCGTGGCCCCATGGCCATTGAAGTCAATATGCATATCAGAATAAAAGCTCAAACTTGATTTAATAAGGCCATGACCTCATGAAGAAAGTTTGATATGTGTTTAGTAGAAATATAGGTTCAGGCCATGGCCTCCCAAAATGACATATACAGAATACAAGTAAAGTTATCTTTCACTCAAACCTTCTTAGGGTTTAAAGGAGGAAAATGCAAAATATAGTGATATTTATACAGATACAGAGTATCCAGTGGAGTGTTCGAGCCATGTAAAGGGTAAAAAACCATTTCATTTCTGAGTAAAAGTGAAAGCTACAGCCACTGCCCAAATACACATTTCCTTCAAAAGACTCAAAACCATTTTGTTTTGATAAAGGATGCAAGCTACAAGAAGTAAAGAAAATGGCCCAGGGTTTTAAATCCAATACACAAAATGTTACAAAGAATGAAGAATACAGTGGTAAACATGAAGTTACCTGTGTATGAAAATGATATACAATATGTATAGTCCAAAGGCTTCTCTTTTATTTTCATTCTTCCTCTTAGAAATGCAACAGTTAGCAGCTAGGTATAATGGAGAGATCACATTGAGAAATAAAAGAATGTGTCAACAAACCATTAAAATGTGCAGGCCGTGGCTCCATGAGCTTTTTATCTCAAGAAATTTAGAGCAAAATGGAGGAAACCAAAGAATAAAGAGTGTATGAACCTTTTAACTTCATTTCTGTAGGAGATATATGTAGTTCAAGCCTAGGAAATGTAGAGATACAATAGTTTTGAGTATGAAACCCTAGAGCTCCATTGATGGCCAAAGCAGAGCTCAAACCCTCAAAAAATGCCAAGTGAAAAGATGCAAAAAGATAGGGCTCATTTGTCTTGTTGTTAGGGTTTCATTTTACCCTAATCCAAATGAGTGATTTTTATCACATTTCAAACTCATTTATTTGTCCAAGTTAATACTCGCTGGGGTCATATGATGTTTTGACATTGGAGCCTAAGTCAATGACTTAGTTAGGTCAAGCTATGCTCCCTCTAAGTTTTTTGCCTCGAACATGTTAAGCCACCATCATGATGTATGCCATATGAGATACCCCTTGGAGATAGGGATGAATTCCTTACCTTAGGAATTGTTTTGTAGGACCACGAAGATTAAGCCTCCAAGGCTTTGGTTTATTTTTGCAAAATATATAGTGATATTTTAATCATTTTTTATGATTTTTTATAGAAAAAACAATTGTAATGCATTGTAAAATATTTGACGAAATTATGAGTCAAATATTATTTATTTTTTGCAAAAATTAAATTGGATAGGAAATGGGATCAAACTGCCAGTACATTGTAAGGTTAGTTTTAAAGCAATCAATTATAAATTGCTTTAAAACTTAACTATTTTTAGGCAGTTGGAAGCTAATAAAAAAAATTAGATATTCCTTTTTGATTTGTTTTATTTAGAGGCACATATGGATAAAAATTGAAATCTCATGACAAGGAGAAAGCAGATTTGTGGTGGGGACACATCAGGAGATCCTTTGGCATCATGATTTGGCAGTTTGGACTTTTCTGGAGAGCTTTTATTTGTGTTTTTTTGAGTAGCTAAAAAATGGACCTAGAGTGTATTTTTGGGAGCTTTTTCCATCTTTCAGGGAGAGATCGATTTCACAGCATATATCTTAGATATCCCTTTCTTTTCAGGAGTTCCAATTACTAGTTTCATTTAGAGTTTTAGAGATCAGAGTGCAGAGATACTAGAGTCTTCCTCTCACATCGATAGTGTTGTACTCATTTTCATTGTACTCATTATTCCTTCAGTTATTGAGCAGCAACTTTCCTTCACATTTTGTCTAATTATTTGCAAGTTAATCTGATGTTGCATTGTGATGAATGTTTGTCCTTTGCTTTGTCTTAGCTTGTGGTATTTTTGCAAAATCTTTGTTTAATTTAGGTTGCATGTTGTGTCTACTAGACCTTCATGTGAAATATTTATGAGTTAAATGATTAGAGTGTTGTGAAGGCCAAAGTCCTACTAAACAAGAGCCCAAATTATGTTAGTACTACTAAATTCAATCCCAATCAAGAGTCCTCCAAATCAATCCCAAAAGGCATCAAATGACTCCAAACATACTAGATACTAAAATTTGGAACAAATCCTACATTCTAAGCACAATTTCACTCTCTCATCATCATAAAGAAGAAAGATTGAGACTCTAAGCCAAAGCAAAGAAAGGGGGTCTCGATTTTATAAAATGGGATGTGTGTGCAAGGCACAACACAAACTTGATGGAGAGAACACTCTAGATTATGTAATTTTTGTTACAATCTACAAAAACATGTCTTTAGACGTCTAAAACATAGTCCAAGCCTTTGGGTTGGCAGCCCAAGCAAAATCCAAGACAAAGGTTTGGAAATTACCAAAGGAAAACATAATTAGAGATGTTGCAAGGTGTGACCCTTGGTCTTCTTGTTCAGCGTTGTGCTGCGGTGGTTTGTGACAAGGGCTTAACCGCCTCCCGTGCTTGTTAAGTCAAGTGGTTGTATCGGGCATTAATAGGTTGATCTTTTGGTGCAACGACAACTAACAGTTGGTATCAGAGCCGAGGTCATGGGTTCAAACCCCGTGCTTGCACTGGGGGGATTGTTGCAAGGTGTGACCCTTTGTCTTCTTGTTCAGCATTGCACTGTGGTGGTTTGTGACAAGGGCTTAACCGCCTCCCGTGCTTGTTAAGTCAAGTGGTTGTATCGGGCATTAATAGGTCGATCTTTTGGTGCAACGGCAACTAACAAGAGAGCGTTATAATGCACTAGCATTATGTGCATTCACATAACGTGAGCATGTTATAATGTACTCACATTATGGGGAAATAAAATCATCTCACTCCCTCCCTCCTTATCCCTTTATCTATTATTCTCTCTCTCCCTCCCTACTTACCCCTCTCTCTATTATTCTCTCTCTCCATCCCCTCCTCTCTCTGTCAACTATTTACCTCCTATCCTTTCTCTCACTCTCTAATTGTAAGGCCACCTAACCCTTATGACTCATTGAGAGAACACACACACCAGAATCGTGCTAGTATGCACAAATGTGTACAATTAAAGTTATCAATGTCCAAGGCAAAGTGGATAGGCAATAATGCTAAGGTTGGGTCATGTACCAACATTCAGGTACACAAATAAGTATGGAGTATTGTTTACCATTATTGAGATATGATGATGAAATGATTATTATGCATATTATGATTGTAGATTATAGCTTGTTAATTGCTCACTAATATGTTTTTGATAAAGTAAGTGGCAAAAAAGGGTGTCGATCCCATTACATATTAGCCAAAAAAGGCGCACCACAGTTCCATCAAAGAACCAAGAGAGAGAAATAGACTAAACCAATAGGAAACAACCAAAAACAAATCCAAGACTGAGACACAAAGGATTGATAGTAGACCAACAACAGATAAAACCAAAAGCACAGAAAAAGCCCCCAACGGCTAATTGAACATCTGGTCCCAATCTTCGGCCAGGAACTGGTAGAGATCACGGTACTCATTGAGTTCCTTTTCCTTCATATCCTAGTTGGTAAGATCGACATCCCGGAGGACCACAAGAGTTGTGGCTAATCGGCGCATCACTTTCATAGAGAACTTGGCCAGAATCTTGAACTTCCTCTCTAACTCATTGATCCTAGTAGAGAGGGTTTCTATCTCCTTATCTTTGACAACAACTTTGTTGGCAAGAGACACTGCTATGCATGATAGGTGTTGTCATTTATGGAAACTAAGTCTATCTTACACATCCACATTACATAATTTGTTCATACCGAAAGTCAGAGTGAAGATTTGTCTAAGTTCAGGTAGTCAGAAATAGAGCATGTGACAGGGTCCAGTATCTTGGTCCAGATCTCTCCTGTGGTAAATCATAGAGTGCTGTGGATCTGAGGGAGTGATAAGGATTGTCAAGACTATCTAAATCCAAAAATTTAGCCTCTGGTTATGAAGGATTCAAAAGTTATAAGCATCTGAGTATTGGGTTCCAGTTAGTTAGTACAATCAGAAGAAGAACATGCTGACCTAGTATTTGATCTTGGTCCGGATGAAGAAAAGTTGTTGGTTAAGCAATTTATTATAATCAGTGGTATTGGCCGACATGATTGATGACTTGAGAACACAAGTTTTTGGTCCGCGCTATTGATTGTGCATGGATACAGCTGATAAAGCAGAGTTCTTAATAAATATTCTAAGTTTTCTTGAAGCTGACTATAGTTGATTGAAATTCATGATACGGATATATATAGCCGATGGATTCAAGTGTTTTGAAAAGGTGATAGTGATGTGATGATGGAGTAAGTGCAAAAAAAGGGCAAAAAGAGGCAAAAAGGTGAAGATCTAAGCTCAGATTATGGCCGAAGAGTGAAACAGGGCAGAGTAAGGATGAAGTGTGTAAGATTAGTATTTTGCTTAACCAGAACTGAATTTTTGCATTGGTAGATGTTATTCATCAGTTCAAACATTTTGTAATCTTCTTGTAATCACTTCTGTAGGTAGTGAGCCTCTTGGAGTAGTGAGCTCTGGGTAGAGCACCTTGAAGGCATGTGCCTTCCCCATTTGTAATACTTTTAATAGAGTATAAATTCTTGTGGATTAACCCCCACTGTGGTTTTTCCCTTAACTGGGTTTTCACGTAAAAATCTTGGTGTTCATGTGTTGTGATATTGCTATTTCTATTCTTGTGTTCATGATTCTTTCTTTTGGATGTATGTGATAAATTAATAAAGGAACAAAGTAATAAGTTTTGCAGAACATTGATTCACCCCCCTCTTAGTGTTCCTTAATTTCAACAATTGGTATCAGAGCTTGGTTCCTTAGAAGAAGTTTCACAACTTGAGGAAGATCTGGGAAGGTATTTTCAATGGGTTCATTCAAGCAGTCTAATGGTATCAATCAACAACTACAAGTAGCCCTAGATGATTTTGACCTATCCAAAGCAAAAATCAGAGATTTACAAGAGAACCTTAAAGATGCTAAAGATTTCATTGAGACCTTAAAATAAAAATTGAGCAAATCTAATAAAAAAAGGAAGGAGCTACTTCTTCAACTAGCAAATCAGAATGAAGACAATGACATGGATGAGGCCCTGAAAGAGAAGACAAAGGAATGTGAGAAGTTAACAAAAGAAGTTGTTGTCCTAAGACATTAGATGGAATCCAGGGTGATGAGGCTAACCAAGCAAATTGAGGAAAGAAAGAAGTCTGAAGAAAAAGTGAATCAATCTCTGAAAGAAAGAACAAAAGAATGTTGTAGATTGGATAGAATAATTGGCCATCTAGAGTCTGATCTACAAGAAAGAAGGGACAATGAGGAAGAACTTGAAAATCAAATTGTCATACTCAAACATAACCTAGAAGTTGCAAATGAATATAAAGAGAAATTCAAGATAAGCTTAGCTAAACTTGAGGTGTTGCTTGACAGTCAAAAGATGGCAGATGATAAGCATGGTCTGGGATTTGAGAAAGGTGAAAGCTCTAGATCCGGTCAAAGAAATTCTAAAGCAAGAAATCAAAGAAGGAATCCTAGAAGACCTTCAGTAAGACAACCTAATGCTCAAAGGTATCCATCTTTCAATGGAAATTGTTTCAAATGCAATAAGTATGGTCATAGAGATAATCAATGTAGAAGTCAAGTGAATCAAAATGCATCATCTTTCTTCGGTCAATGCTTTAATTGCAAAAGGATAGGTCATAAGGCTGAGGAATGCAGAAGTGGATTAAGAAATCCTCCTAAGAACAAACAAGTGTTCAATGGAAGATGTTTTGCTTGCAATAAGTTTGGGCATATTGCAATGCAATGTAAATCTAAACCTGCTCCAACATGTAACTGTTAGATAAATAAGATTATAGGTTTCAATTGCAACAAATCCAGACATATTGCTAAATTTTATAGAAGAAAAAAGGTGACCTCACAGGTAGGAAGAACTGAGCAGAAGATGGACAAAGGAAAAGGCAAAATAGATGTGAATAAGATCTAGAAAGAAATGAATAAAACATGGGTGAAGAAAAATGCAAAGAATGAAAGTGATGTGTCCGCACCAGAATCCGGTGCTGATAATTCTTCTAGGAATTGAATCAAAAGCTCTGGCTCAGGGGGAGCTGCATTGGAAATCTAATTCCACCAGCCAGTAAGTGGGTGCTTGAATCTGGCATGATGAATGAAGATAAAGAAGCCTATTGCAGATCTGTTGAAGCAAACTCTGGAAGAGAAGAAGCTAATGCGATTGATTGTGGAGCAATTAAAGATTTACTATGTGCAGAAATAGTATAACTAGATGTATTAGAGAAGAGCATTTATTACAATGACGAATTAGGTTTTTTAGAGCATAAAAAGTCATTCATTCATCATTTGAATTACTTTGCATTTGAAGAAAACAAGAAGAAGAGATCTTGAGCTGAGATTTTAAAGATTCAAAGTGTGACAAGAGAATTCATCAGCTAACCCTAATCGAAAAAACAAGGTATTCTCTATGAAACTTTCTGAATTTGCAATCTCTAGAAATGGATACACCTCTGGTTGTGAATATCACTGAGTGACCTAGGCTGAATTTTAAAAAGCACCCCTTCAAGTCCACCCAAGTCGATCTGATGGGAGCATTTTCTGGGGTTCCATATGCAGTTCTTCACACAAAAGACATTAGGGCTTACATTCACGTGCCTCTAGAGGAGCATGGCAAATCAAGGTTTACTGATCTATTCATGAAACACTTAAAAGGTGATGATTTTGAGCTCAAACTAGAATACAAAGACCTAGAAGACAAAAAGTTCATACAATTTGTTGAGTTTCTAACTTTTGTAGAGGACGAGTGGGTCTGGTATGTCTTGAGCCATATCCATGATGAGTTTCTATGGTTGAATCATACATTCAAGATCACAAAAGATGCAATAAGGGTAGTTACATGATTAAACTCAACCGACACTCTGCCTCAGCTGAAGGCTGTGAAGAATCAAGAAGTCATAGAGGCAACCAGATCAAAATTTGATAAGAGAGCTATGACTATAAATGACATAGAGGATCATGGGGTCAGATTTGCATCAATGGTGATAGGATACAAAATATATTACTCTAGCAGAGAAAATTTAGTGTCTGAAACAACCATCTATACTGCATATCAGATGGTGAAAGAAAGTGCAGACTATGATCTCTGTGAACTATTGCTAAACCAACTCATGGAGAACTTGAGCAAGATAAAGAAGGACAAAAAGTACTCATTCAAATATGGTATGCTAATTTTGTGTATCTTCTTCTATTTCTTGAGTGAACTTCCGGGAAACAAAAATATAATTTGGTCAAATGACAAATTGGTAGCAGTCCAGATTAGGAATCATTTGAGTTGTTTGGATAGTTATGATGCACAAAAGACTGTACTATGGGGATTCTTTAAAAACTTTCAGAGTATGATATAGGCTAGGGATAGAATACCTAGGTCTATGGTTAAGAAATAAAAGGATACCATCTATTTCATGGTTACAGTTGATCAATGCAAACTGGGAGCAGTAGAGCCCAGAGTTATGTGGATCATGCCCATGGGGTATGAAGTGGATGGGAGTGTTTTGGAATTGTATGCACAACATTTTTTAAGTCAGCCTAGAGATCCAGCTGAAGAAAGATTTGGAACTTATGAAGAAATTTCACAAAAACTGCATCTTGAATTCAAGGCTCCTGAAATCAATAGGAAAGTAAGAAAAAAAGTTGAGCAGTTGGCCGAGAATCTAGGCCTTACTAAGGAAGTTGTGAGGTAATTCAGGGAAAGAATAGAAAAGGCTAAGAAGGAGAAGAAAGACATGGAATAGGGAAGTGTTCCGATGGAATCCTCTTCTAAGCCAAGAACTACAAGGAGTATAGCTATAACCTCTAGTGCATCACCTTCTCCTGCTACAGAAAAACCCTCTGGTAATGAAGGAAAAAGGACAAAGGTAAAAAGAAAAAGAACATATGTGAGTGTGGAGAAGGAGGATGAAGAAGAAATTGATTCTGATGTTGAAGTCAAAGAGTTGAAGGCCTCAGGTATAAAAGCAACCAAAGTATCTAAGGAGAAGCTCTCTGGAAGCAAAAGGGCTAGCAAGAGGCAAAAGACTGAAATATATGTTGAGAAGCCTACTCTTTCTATGGAAGAGATCATCAAGTCAGTCACTGTAGATGGCAACTTAAAGCCAATGACTAAATTTTATGATGACTATAGTGATGTTGACAAGAGGGTTTTGGAGGAAGAAACAGTTAAATATTTGAATATCTACAATAAGGCCTTAATTGAAATAACCTCTAAAATCCCAAAAAGCCTTGCAAATATTCTAGAATTGAGAAAAGAAAATGCAAAGGTTAAAGACATTGAGCTTAGGGAGCATGTGCTAATCAAATTGTGCCCTCAAATCTCTCCAGATCAAATGAGCATGATATTCAAAGACATAAAAGATGAATTCATGAGCAAGAAAAGAACGAACAAACTCATGCTTGGTGAGACGGATAAGATAGTCAAAGAAAATTAGGAGATTCTTCTGAGAGCATTGAAAAAGCATAATCTTCCCATTGTTGAAGAAGAGACTGATGATAGGATTGATTCTTCCATTCCAGATGTTGAAGAATTGAAGAGCAATGAGCAGCAAACTGAGAAAGATGAGTCCTTTGTTCTGAAAGTGGAAATATTAGACAAAGGAGATAAAGGGGTGGCAAAGGAAGATAATGTTGATACTGCTCCTCTGAATCAATCTAATGATGAAAAGGTTGCTGTTGAGGATACTCAAAATCCTTCAGAAAAGATTGTAGAAGACTCTACTGGTGTAAATGAAAAGAAGGATGTCCTTGATAATGATGTAGAGAAGGCTGAAGCAGAGAAAGAGAAAGAAATTGATAAGAAAGACAATGTGTTTGACTCTGGAAAGGGAGAAGATGCAAGCCCTAAAGAGAAGAAAACTAAAATAGCTTATTGGGCAAGAGACACTGCAGAAGCAGTGAAAGAAATTTTAGAGAAGGATAAACCAGTTGCAGAAGAGTTGCAAGGTACAATCAATTTAGATAATCTTTCACCAATTCAGAAGATAAAGTGGGCCTCTCATACAAGCTAAGGCCAGAGAAGATATTTTGATGTCTCACATAGAAGATAGTGAGGTACTTGGTTTGGCATCAGGGATTTTGGAGAAAATCATGCCAACATACCAGAATGACTCATCAACATCCCCCTCTGGTCAATTAAAGAACTCGATAAACTCTATAAGTACTCATTTTGAATCTCTTGGAAAGTCTGTAGAGGTCAAGGTTCAAAATGAATTCAATGATAAAATATTTGATGCTCTAAAAGGGATGATTGGAGTAGATAGATTTGTACCAGATACCAGTGTAAATAGTATTCAAAATTCTCTTACAGAAGGAGGAAATATATATAAATTTTGCTTATCTTGTCCTAAAGTTATAGAGAATATTGAAGATAAAATAAAGGAGTCTAAGCAAAAACTATCAAGTGTATCCAAATCTTTTGATCCTTTGACAACATCTGTGGTAAGCAAGGAGTGTCAGACAATCAACTTGATTGAAGAAATAAAGAAATTGACAAAAGAAAAGGAGAGCATTGAGGTAAGGATGAGTGAGCTCCGGGGACTAATTCCCCCCAAAATGGAAGCAATGTTTAATGCCTTGACCAAAGCCCAAGCTACCGCTTAGTCAAGTGACCCCACTGATCTGCGGAAGGCAGAGTCACAAGAATTTCTATTCAGTGGCCACATCTTAATTTTGAATAGTATGAAGAATAGCTGGGATAGTCAGAAACAGAGCATGTGATAGGGTCCAATATCTTGGTCTAGATCTCTCTGGTGGTAAATCATAGTGTGTTACGGATCTGAGGGAGTGATTAGGATTGTTAGGACTATCTAAATCTAGAAATTTAGCCTCTGGTGATGAAGGATTCAAAAGTTATAAGCATCTGAGTATCAGGTTCCAGTTAGTCAATACAGTTAGAAGAACATGCTGACCTAGTATTTCATCTTGGTCTAGATGAAGAAAAGTTGTTGGTTAAGCAATTTGTGATAATCAGTGGTATTGGCCGACATGATTGATGATTTGAGAAACAAGTTTTTGGTCCACACTGTTGATTGTGCATGGATTTAGTTGACAGAGCAGAGTTCTTAATAAATGTTCTAAGTTTTCTTGAAGCTGACTACAGTTGATTGAAATTCTTGATGCAGATATATATAGTTGATGGATTCAAGTGTTTTGAAAAGGCGATAGTGATGTGATGATGGAGTAAGTGCAAAAAAAGGCAAAAAAGGCGAAAAGGTGAAGATCTAAGCTCAGATTATGGCCGAAGAGTGAATCAGGGCAGAGTAAGGATGAAGTGTGTAAGATCAGTATTTTGTGCTTAACCAGAATTGAATTTTTTCATTGGTAGATGCTATTCATCAGTTTAAACATTCTGTAATCTTCTTGTAATCACTTCTATAGGCAGTGAGCCTCTTAGAGTAGTGAGCACTGGGCAGTGTGCCCTGAAGGCATGTGCCTTCCCCATTTGTAATACTTTTAATAGAGTATAAATTCTTGTGGGTTAACCCCCACTGTGGTTTTTCCCTTAACCGAGTTTCCACATAAAAATCCTGGTGTTCATATGTTGTGATCTTGCTATTTCTGTTCTTATGTTCATGATTCTTTCTTTTGGATGTATGTGATAAATTAATAAAGGAACAAAGTAACAAGTTTTGTAGAACATTGATTCACCCCCCCTCTTAGTGTTCCTTAATTTCAACAAACTTAGCCCCCCCTCTTCATCTTGCTAGCTTCCTTCACCACTTTCTCTGAGCTCACAAATTTAGACCCCTTAACATTGAGCTCAAGAAAATTACTGGGCCTGTTATCCACTTCACCCTCCACATTATCATTTTTAGTTTCCTTATTGACAGAAAATTTCCCACCCATCTGTTCAGTCTCAGGCACAATAATGTCCACTTTGTTGTTTTTGTCATTAGAAATACCATCGCCCTCCAAGTCTCTAGTATCCTCCTCCAACTCAGTAACCTCCTTTTGGAGAACAGGACTAGGCTTACCTGCAAGCCTCGTCAACCTTCTGGTCGATGACACCTGGGGTTTATTATCAGTCATGGTGAAATCCTCATCAATAGTGTTGTCACTACCACCGATACCTTCCTCAGAGATAACCTCCTCCACCACCATAGAAACATTTTTGGCCTTCTTCCCACTGTTCATACCACTTCCTTTCTCCACACTTCCCCTTTTGTTCTTCTGAGGGGTCACCTTTGCAAAATCACCGAGTAAGATCTTTCTTTTGACAAAAGTCTTCACAGAGGTCATGGGAGTTTGGTCACAAGCCTTAGGCTCTAGGCTTTTACCATTGATAGTTTTTTCTTTCCCAACTTGATAGATTTGACATACTTCTCTGGAGTGACTTCCGTAATAATTACGGGGCTAGTCTTCATAGGAATGGAGCAGGGCGGCAGGGGAGATTCAACCCTAGAAGCCATGAGGGCTTTAGGGGGGCAGAGGGCTAAATGAAATTTATACAGTCTAAGGATAAGCCCCTGATGGAGTAGGATGAGGGGTTTGTTGGGGTCAACAACATGTTCAATGGCAGAGACAATCGACACTTCCAGAGAAGATAGCAAATAAAAAAGGAAACTTATCACCTTACTATGATGAAAATGATTGAGTAGGGAAAAATGATAATGGAAAAAGTGTTTGAATCTACCTTCAAGAGTGAAGTACTTTATGATCATTTAACACACCTCGTCCCAAGGTTTTGACAGCATTTCACGATCAAACCCTCTGCAGACTGTGTAACACCTCCCCTTTCTTTAGAAAACAAGCCATTCCCTCAAGGTCAAAAAATTTGCTTTTTTGAGGGTGTTTGATGCCATTAGTAGGCATTCTTGTCAACCATTTCTATCACTTCCTCTGATATTTTGAATTCCATACCGCCCACCTTAACCTGTCTGCCCTCCCAAGAATGCAGGAATTGCATTGAGAGGCTTTCATCATGACCTTGCAAGAATTCAAGATAGGATGCCACCTCACCCTCCTGGAAAATGTACCAAAGGGTCTTGTTGAATTTAATCTCTTCACAAGATTCTGGCTCAGTGCAAGACCTATCCCCCCATAGCAAGATTGCACCAAAATCTCACAGACAAGCTAGCAATGCAAGAGACAATGGAGAACTTAGAAACTTTCAAACTATAGAAAATATCCCAAACACCAATATTCATACTCAAGTTAATGAGTATAGTGTCTTTTTGGCCCTCGAGGGTGGCGTACTTACTTAAATTTGCAATATGCGAATTATCACTCCCTTTCCTACCATAATTACAAATCATTAATTGGTCATAACTAGAGGTTCCGCATAGAGACATTGATATGATCTGTTGATAACTGAGAGGGGGTGAATCAGTTATCTTAATAAATTGACTTTCTTTTCTTCTTAACAATTAGTGCAATATCAAATCATATAAGCATACATAACCATGGAAGCAGAAACACACATGACATAATATTTTTGACGTGGAAAACCCTGTTAAGGGAAAAAACCATGGGGTGATTAACCCAAGATTGTATTCTTTGTTAAAAGAATAAGGTAGTACAAAATGGCACTTGCTAATTAGGGCTCACTGCCCAAGCACACTTCTCACAAGAGGCTCACTGCCTACAATAGTTTATAGAAGGAAACCAGGTATTTGAACTGATGAGAGGCATACACATATGCTGAGATTTAGTTTCGGTTAAGCTCAATATACTGATCTACCGCACTTCATTCTTCCTCTGCCTTAGTGCAGTTGTTCTGTCACATACCAGACCTGTATTTCTATTTCCACTCTACTCTCTGCTTTTCTTCACACTTCACAACACACCACACACACCTTATCATCAAACTCCATCTGGTATACATATCCGCACAAAGGATTTCAACATCTTTCTAGTCAGCATCCAGAATACTCAATATTTTCCCAAACTCTGGTCTGTCGGCTGAATCCTTGCTTACCAAGTGATGTGTATCAAAGAGATGCTTATAGAAGTCATCAATCATGTCAGCCAATCATGAATGATCCCTTAAGAAACTTGATTACCATCAATATGTCATCCGGATTAAGGTTTCAAGCTCTGCCGGTCAGTTCTTCCTCAGTCTACTCTGCCAAACAGGAACCTGACACTTAAGTGTTCATATCTTTTCACTCTTACACCATCAGAGGCTCAATCTCTAGAATACATTAGTCATGGTACTCCTCTTGACTTCCCCAAGTCCACACTTTACTGAGATACTTCCTCTGAGAGATCCGGACCTGATTGTCAGACCTTGCTGCATGCTCTGTTCTTGGTCACCGGACCAAAATACTCTTCAATCTGACTTCCGGTATAGACACACCATGTCCTATGGATGTGTGGGGTGGACTTTGTTGCCATCAATGACAACACTCATGAAGCCACACAATGTCTCTTGCCAACAATCTCCCCCTTTGGCATTGATGGCAACACTTAGTGAAAAATCACTGTCACACTACACTCCCCCTTGGCTGATGCTCTGTTCTAATGTACACTTTACCAGAGCTCCCCCTTAGCTAGATTCCACATTTTTCACTGCTACTCACTCCCCCTTTGACATCAATGGAAAAGGGTAGAATCCGCACACCAAAATTCCCAAAAATCCAACTATACTTAGCCGCATAAGTATATATACATGTTATACTTACATAAATTGAAGTATATCTACAAAAGTTGTCTTCAATTGGACGAATTATGTTGCCCAACTCTGCTTCATCCTGTCCAAAATTGAGATGTGACCACTCAACAGGAATGCAAAATCTTCTGCCCTCTTTAGATCTGTTAGATCACTGGTCTGGGTTGTGGTCTGAGAATCAGTTAGGGCCTCATGCATGGTCTCTAATTTAGGAATAATTATCCCTCTAAGTTCACTTAACTTGCGTACTCTATTTTTATTCTTCTCAAGATTCTTTATTTCATTTATGATTGTAATAGTCTGACACTCTTGATTTATTATGGAAGAGGTGAGAGGATCAAAACTTTGAGATAAACTTGATAGTTTGCTCTCTTGTTCTTCCACCTTCTTGGTGATGTCTGCTATTATGGTGGACCAAGATAGACAAAACTTGTATAGATCTCCACCATCTTTAAGAGCATTCTCTAGGCTCTTTATTCCAATATCTAAATTTCTCCTATCATTTGTTATAAGTCCTTATACCTCAAAGAATCTCTTACTTAGAAAATCTTTCTAGACTTTCTCTTTAGCTGCTTTCTCTAAAGAATCAAAGTGTGTGTTAATAGAATTGACAAGAGATTTCAAATTACTTGATGAGGAGGCAGAAAGATCCTTCTGGAAGGATGACATGATCTTTTCCAACACACTGGATGCAATCTCTATCAGCTCACAGTCTTCCATGTGAGACTTCAGAAGTTTTTCTTTTGCCTTTGCTTGGACAAAGGATGCTATCTTCATTGTTTGAACTAGGGAGAGGGAATCAAAATTGAATGGTGCTTGAAGTAGTTCTGGTTCATCAATCTCCATCATTTCTTTGGTCAAGAAATCTTTAACAGTTTCTATAGTGTCTCTTGCCAGAGATAGAGTCTTCTTTCCTTATGCAGTCTCAGAACTATCTCTTGGGGTCTTCTCTGTTTGACCTTCTTCTCTTCCCTTTTCCTCTTCTTCTTGACTGATTTTCTCTCCTATCTTTTCTTCTCCTTTAGATCCAGAGTTTGCTGGCGGATCTGGATGAGGGATATTTACTTCTTCATGGACTTCCCCTTCTGGGATAGAGGAATCCAAGTCCATAGTCCTTTCCTCACTTATCTCCTTTGGATCTTTTGCATTTTTCTTAGTAGGTTCATCATCTATGTCTTCTATAACAGGGAGATGGAATTTCATGAAGGCATTCCAGAGGATGTCTTTAGTTTCTTTTGCCACTTTGTCAGTCTCTCCAAGCATAAGATGATTCATTCTTTCTTTTCTCCAGAACTCATCCTTGCAATCCTTGAAGATCATGTTCATTTGTTTTGGAGTGATGGAAGGATAGAGCTAAATAGCTATCTGTTCCCGGATCTCCAGGTCCTTTGCCTTAGCATTGTTCTTTCTTATTTCAAGTTCCTTCTCTAGGCTTTTGGGAAGTAAGGAGAAGATTTCAATGAATGCTTTGTTATAGATGTTTAGATACCTGACTGTAGCTTCTTGCAGGATCTTCTGATCAGCTTCACTATAATCATCATAAAATTTAGTCATTGGTTTCATGTTCCCATCCACAGTGACTGATTTGATGATATCATTAATGTAGAGAGTAGGCCTTTCAATGAATTCTTTTGCCTCTTCTTCCTTGTTATGACTAGTAGAGGGTACACCGGATGTTTTCTTCTTTTTCTTCATTTTCTTGATCTCCTCATTAGATTCTGTCTCTTCATCATCCTTTTGACTGATGTAAGACCTTGTGGCCTTTGTCTTAGTTCTCTTTTCTCCCTTTCCAGATGTCCTGACTTCTAGTTTTGATAATTTTTGGCTCTTAGAAGTGGCAGGTGCAGAACTCTTGGAGGATCTAGTCCGGGAGGGGGCTTGCACCAGAGCACTTTCTTTCTCAGTTTCTTGCCTTTCTTTCTCTGCTCTTTCCATCTTCTCTCTGTTGGCATCAACTACCTCCTTTAATATTCCATGCCTCTTGGTGAATTCTTCTACTTCCCTTCCCACTTTTCTCTTGATCTCAGGTTGTCTTAGTTCAACATGAACTTTTACACTCAGCTCTTGGTAGGTTCCAAACCTTTCTGCCTTAGGGTCCTTGGGCTGACTCAACAGATGTTGGATATGCAGTTCTAGGATTTTCTCATCAACCTCACACCCCATTGGCATGATCCATACTATTGTTGGTTCCATTGCCTCCATTAGGCATTGATCAGTGTCTACCATAAAGCACACTGTATTCTTGTATTTCTCAACCAAAGATTAGGGGATTCTTTCTCTGGCTTGCATAACATTTTGAAAATTCTTGAAGTATCCCCATAGTGCTGTATTTTGTGCCTTGGCATCACCAAGCCCATACATATAAACCCTGATTTGTATGGCAACAGGTCTACCATTTTGCCATATCCAGCCACTAGTTCTGGGTAGCTCATTCATATAGTAGAAGAATATGCAAAGTATCAAGCCACCGAACTTGAATGAATTCTTTTTATCCTTCTTTATTTTCTGCAAATTCTCCAACAGTTGGTTCAAGAGAAGCTCACAAAGATCAGAGTCAGCATTTTCTCTTAGCATCTGATAAGCAATGTAAATTGCAGTTCCGGGTACTGAATTTTCTCTGCTAGAGTGATATATCTTGTAACCAATTATCATGGAGGCAAACTTGATATCCGGATCAATGATATCTTCTATTGTCATTGCTCTCTTGTCAAATTTTGATCCGGTAGCCTCACTCACAATTTAGTTTTTGACCGATTTGAGAATAGGTAACCCTCTGGATGAGTGCAAACCGGTTATCGCCCTAATAGCATCTTTTGTGATCTTAAATGGCCTTATCAACCACATGAAGTTGTCATGCACTCTGCTCAAAACATACCAGACCCACTCATCTTCTGTAAAATAGGGAAAATGGATGCACTGACTGAAATGCTTATCTCGGATGGCCTTGTATTGGGGTTTAAGTTCAAGTGATTCATCTATCAGTTCCTTGTGGTAGATATCCATCAGCTTGGATTCCCTAAATTCTTCAATATTTGCGTGTATGTAAACCCTAATATCTTCCACATGCAGAACTCCATGCGGAATGCTAGAAAATGCGCCTAGGGGATCAACTTCTAGGGATGTTTTTTGAATTTAGGGTGCGGCCTATCAGTGATTTTCACAACATTCAGAGTAGCCATCTTTCAAAGATTCAGAGAGAGATATTCAAGAGCAGAAAATACCTTTTTCGCTTCTAGGGTTCACGATATGAGTCGGATCAGATTGCTGGATGAATCGACTTCTGCGGTTGATCTTTGAGAGGTTTGAGACAATTTTGTTACAAAGCTCCTTCTCTCTTCTTCTTGAATGTAAATGTGTAAATGTTTAATAAGAGAACCCTTATATTTATGTGCAAACCCTAATTCCACATTACAATAAATGTGCAACTTAAGTCATTCTGGTTGCCTTGTTCTCCTTGTTCTGAGAAAGATCTTTTTCAGATCACTAAGATGCACTTAGAGTTATTCTCAGTGATTATTAACAATCTATCTTCCTTTCTCCAATCATTTCATCTATCTGCAGATCAAGATTCCTCAATTTTGAATCATACCAGATCTATCTGTGGAAATCCTGCTTCTTACCGGATGACTATTAAACCGGATCAATCTTGGAAGATTAACCTCTTCTAAACTTCTTGCGGATCTTCCATATCTTTACCAAGGCTTATTTAGATGTTTCTTTGAGAACCCTTTAATCCACAACTTTCCATATGCCAATTTAAGGCACCAATTAACTAGCTGGGGGAACTTGTTTTCTTTTTGACTCCCCCTGAGTTAGAGCTCATCTTATTTAGTTTCCAGAAGGAATATCAGCACCAGATTCTGGTGTGGATCCATCCCCAACATTTTCTATACTTCTCTTTACCCAAATCTTATTCATCTCCCTTTGAATTTCATCTGCATTCACTTTTCTTTTTCCTTTGTCTTGATTTTGATTATGATGCACCAAACCCCTTTTGTCCTGATTCTTACTTCTACAGAATTTGACAATATGACCGGATCTATTACAATTGTAGCAAACAACATTTCTTTGTAGATTTGACTAATATCCTCTTGATCTGCATTGATTAGCCATATGTCCCATTCTATTGCATGCAAAGCATCTACCATTGAATGAATTGTTTATTTGCATATTTCTACATTCTTGAGATTTGTGACCATACCTTTTGCAGTTAAAACACTGTCCAGAGAAGGATGAATTAGTCTGATTCATTCTTCTTCTACACTGATTTGCTTTATGACCAAAGTTATTGTAGTTGTGGCAGTATCCATTGAAGGATAGATATCTTTGAGCATTTGGTTGCCTTACCGGAGGTCTTCTAGGCCTGTTCCTTGGATTTCCTAATCTAGAGTTCTTTTGACCGGATCCGAAGCTTTCCCCTTTCTCATACCCCAAGCCTTGCTTGTCATCTACCCTCTTTTGGCTTTCAAGAAGAACTTCAATTTGAGCAGAGCTTATCTTGAATTTCTCTTTGTATTCATTTGCAATTTGAAGATCCCTTTTAAGAGTGTCTATTTTATTCTCAAGTTGTTCTTCATTGTCTCTAGCTTCTTCAAGATCAAATTCTAGATGCCTGGTTATTCTATCCATTTTGTGGTAGTCTTCTGACTTCTCCTTGAGAGATTATTTTAGATTATCTTCACTTTTTCTTTTCTCTTCAATTTCTTGGGTGAATTTCATAACTCCTGATTCCAT
This sequence comes from Cunninghamia lanceolata, assembly GCA_027924645.1. NCBI lineage: Eukaryota > Viridiplantae > Streptophyta > Pinopsida > Cupressales > Cupressaceae > Cunninghamia > Cunninghamia lanceolata. The sequence goes on along the minus strand of BSBN01000158.1, from coordinate 5,133,941 downwards.
TTCATGTCTTACCATAATGACTTCTTTTGATAACTTCTCACATAACTTGGTTTTCTCCTTCAGATCTTCATTAGTATCATTGGCTTCACTTTGACTTGCTAATTGTTGAAGTAGTTCTTTTCTTTTCTTCATTGAGATACTTAGTTTTTATTTGAGTTCATTTATGAAATCATTAGCTTGTTGGAGTCTTTCTCTTAGGTTATTGACTTCAGAGTGAGATTGCTCAAGATCATCTAGGGCAGACTGAAGTTGTTCCCTCATACCATACATATCCATTGAGATTCCTGGATCTTCCTCAAGCTGTTAGGCTCTGTTGGGAGGAACTTAGCTCTGATACCAATTATTTATAACTGAGACAGGGGGTGAATCAGTTATCTTAATAAATTGACTTTCTTTTCTTCTTAACAATTAATGCAATATCAAATCATATAAGCATACATAACTATTGTGATGTTCACAACACGCCCCATTTTACTCCTTAGCAAAATGAGGACCCCTGCTGTTGCTTTTTTTGCTTTTGCTTGTGTGTGTTGTTTTGCTTGGTGGTAAAGGGAAAAGAGGGTTAAAATTGCAAACTTTGTTAAAAATAGAGAAAAAATGCATTTTCAGTACTAGGGCATGATATGGTTGGATTCCTTGTGAAAAATGAGCTAGGGTTTCTTTTTGAACCATCTTAAAATTTGCCATATTTTGCAAGTTATGATCATTTTGGTAAAATGTACATTCAGGTTTGTATATCGCTTTGCATATACAAAGTCCTTTTTATACTTAGTCGCTTTTTGCAGTCGGGTTGCATATGCATTATTTGTTTGCATGTTGGGTTGTTGTAATGTTGCATGCATTGCCCTTTATACATCGCTTTCATATACAAAGGCAATCGTATATTCTTTTTTACCTTGCGTGCATTTTAATAAAGGATGGTATATACAAGGTGGACTCGAAGTAATTTAGGGTTAAAATGAATAAATGTTTAAAGTTCCACTTTGTATCTCACATTTGTATATTTTGGTAGGTCAAATATACAAGACACTTTATACATGGCAGACCCGAAGTGTTTATAGAATATGGTTTAGCGGTTGAATGTTTCTGTGCTTTGTATATTCGAGGATATAAGTGTTATATACAAGCCAGAATCCAAAGTGTCTCGAATCAAGTTGAGCCAATGTATTACATCCGGAATGTATAATGTTTTATACATTGCTTGATATGCGGCAAATATACATTGCAGAATATACATCCGCTGGAATCCAAAGGGGTATGAATTGTGGTTAATTCATTGAATATCCCGTGGCTTGTATGTTATGAAACATACAACACATACATACAATGTGGAATCGAATAGAGGTTAGAATCCAATTAGTTCATTGTATCGCGTCTGACTTGTATATCGGAGGATACGTACATTCGAAATATACAAGTGCCGGAACCGAAAGTTTATCAAACAGAGAAAAGTCCTTGTATGTTTTCGGACTTGTATATCTAAAGATACAAACAATGCATACATGTTGATATACAATGCGGACCCGAAAGTTTATTAAATGGACTTAAATACTTGTATGTTTCGGTAGAATATACAAAAGCATGGGCTACAGCATGGGCATACATTCTGAAATATACAATGCGGAATCAGAGGGAAAAAAAGATGCGGTTAAGCGTTTGTATCACGTCCAAGTGAAATGTCCGAAGGATACAAAGGCACTTATACATTGTGCAGACGTGAGGGAAGGTTAAGAAGAGTTAAATCGATGTATGTGTCTGGCTTGTATATAATTTATCTACATTGCCATATATAAGCCACAGATTTGAAAAGTTACAGAATAGAGTTAATTGCTTGTATATTTTGGCATTTGTATATTGTGATATACAAATCGATATGCAGAGCGACATACAAACCGGAACCCAAAGGAAATCAAAACTGATTTATTGCTTGTATCACGTCCAACTTGTATATCGGAGGATATAATGCATATGTACATGGGGCAGAATTAAAGAGTGGTTTAAATAGAATTAATTACTTGTATATTTCTAGCTTGTACATTGAGGTATACAAACCGACATACATTGTAATATACAAGTTAGAATTAAAAGGAAATTGAAATTTGATTTAACGGAAGCGTCACGTCTGGATTGTATATCAGATATACATAGATTTTGGACAAAAAAATGCACGGGAGAGCGAAGCGATAGAAATTTTGAAGTTATTTTTTAAAGCTTGAATGTATATTTTCAGTCAACGATGGTTGACCTGACTATTTTGGACGCTGTATATGCATTTTTTGGATGCGATTTTCACAGATTCAGGGCCTGATACTTACGTTCACACAGTCACAACTTGATTTAACAAGTGTTTAAGTTCCTGCTGTTTATTGAATGATGATACTTATTGCTTATCTATTTTTGCAGGTTTGCAGTTGAAGAGGGAGCTGAAGCTTGATGATGATGACATCATGGAGGAGGAAATCCGATCTCGGAGGAAGCAGAGGAAGATAAGGATTAAGTGCAAAGAAGAAAAAGGGTCTTCATTGATGAGGACAAAATGCAGTTGAAACATCATCACAATAGACAAACAGAAGTTATTATCAAGCTGCTAGGGTTCCAGAATGACATATTTTGCCCAGATTGGACGTGTACTCAGAGATATTTTGGGAGACTGGTTCACCAGCATTTATTGTTGTAACCAGAGGTTTGAACTAGGGTTTAAGCTAGGGTTTTTTGGGCTGTATTGAGGACAATCAGAAAGTCTATATATTGTGCCTTGATACACTGTAAAACTTTACACAGGGATTTTTTAGAATAGAGGGACCTTTGAGTTTAGAAGTAGTAGAAGGAGGTCGCCTGTGTCTGCAATAAGGAATGCGTGGAACATCTAGCTTCCTTACTATATCTGTAAAGCTTGTAAGTTTTCTGTACTTTGATCGATGAAGCTAAGAGTCATTCAGACATTGTAAATCTTATATGACTGTCTGTTTCTAATACAATTGAATCTGGAATTCTGCATCTATCTTCTGAGTGTTTTCCTACTCTTCTTTGTGTTTGAAACATTTTCTTTTAGAGCTTGCAATCTTAGGTGTGTGTTTGTGAAAATGCTCAGAACTTACACTTAAGGTTTTTGTCTATGGATTTGATCAAATTGCTGTATTATTTATAAAGTGCATAACATAACAACTAGATCCTTTGGTAGATTTGAATGAAGTTTGATTAGATCTCTCTAACTTTTCCCAACCCATCTGAAAATACTTAGCCTAAAACGTAGAAATTTGAAGGAAATTTGTCTCATATTTGAAAGAATCATGCATAACAGAGTTAAAAGTAGATAGTTTTCATAAATATTTAAGAGGAGAAAGCTGCAATAATTCAAGAAAACCATTTAAAGCTTTTTGCAGCACAGTAACATTTTTATGCAAAAGGAATGAACAACATGCTGATATTGATGATCTTTTGCATAGTTTGAGTCTAGTAAACTAGTAAGAAACCCTAAACTACGTAAGGCCCCTTGAACATTACAGCTTCACATCGACCAACTGAATTTGCCCAACAGGTTAAGACCTGACCATATTAAACTTGGGATTAAGTGAATCTTAACCGATTCCTTCATATCTTTCAAGTCAGTTTTAGTTCATTTTATGTGAATTTTAACTAATTGTTATGATTGCATCAAAACAATCATCAACAGTTTTCTGGCGCTAGAAGGAGGGCCTGACTTGAGTTAGGGTGTGTTTCAAGAAGAACTGGCTAATAACAGTGATAGAGTGACCAGGTCTAGATCCAGTTTAGGGGATATTTTTGTGCAACTACCTGATACAAGGTGAAGTAAGAACCCTTTGATTTGGAATCTTAAAATATCGCAAGCAGGGAGTTCATCTGGAACACCTCCTGGGTCACCTTTTAACATCTGTAACATTGTGAGTCCTGACAGATCACTATTCAGATCTTTAAATCTTGGTTTAGGTACTCCTAGAGGTTCTAATCCTCCTATAAATCCTATCCCACCAATAAATCCAAGTATTCCTACAAGTTCAGGTCAAGCTCAAACACTTGCAATGGCTTATTTCAATGTCCAGTCTCCCATACACTTTAATGATTACAATGAGATGCCCAAAAATCCAGAAAAGATATGTCCTAAATACCAGTTGCACCAAGATCTAGAAGACCATATTAGAATATTTAAGGAAGCATGCTTTAGGGCTAGATTAGAACACGAGGACGTTGTGTGTAGATTGTTTCCCTACACCTTTAATGAACAAGCCTCTAACTAGTATGTAAACTTACCCAATGGTTATATTTCTTCCTGGTCATTAATGGAAGAAGCATTTTTGTCTAGATTTAGAGGACCTGCATCTTGTATCACAAATTGGCTACCATAAAAAGAGGTGAGGGAGAGTTGATTGATAATTTCAATGATAGATTTCAAAAGGCCTACTCTAGGCTGGTAGCCCCTTACACAATAGATGATGATACCTTGTTGGCTATGTACTATGCAGCCTTAGATCCTTTAACTGCCATGTTTGTCAAAAGAAAACCTGACATAGATTCAATATCCAAAGCCTATAAAGAGGCAGCCTCAGTAAATCAAGAGATGAGGCACACAACTTGTAGCCCATTTGTTAATGGAGGAAATTTTGGGATGCAGAATCAGGCACAACCATGGAATGGAGTCCCTATGCATCACACTCCATTATTAAATCTGGTTCCTTCTTACACACCTGTGTACAGTCCTACCCCAATCCAAGCCATAGCTCCTTACATGAGTAACACTTCTAATAACAGTCAAAATAATGGTCAGCCTTTCTTCCAACCCCCTAGGGATACAACTATGGCAAAAGCACAGGAGGAAAGGGAAGAAATCAAAGAGATCACCGCACATTTGAAAAGATTGACCATTGAAGTGACACAACTAAGAAATGAGAACATCTATGGGAGAGGTAACCAGGGATACAATCAAAATCAGAATTATAACCAGGGCCAAAATCAAAACTATAGTTCAAATCAAAATTAGCATTACAATCAGAACTATAATCAGAGCCATACCCAAAATAATAGCCAGGGCCAATGTTCAAATCAGAGTTAAAACTATAATCAGCATCAAGGTCATAACCAAGGGCAACCAATGCAAAATAGAGGGCTAGTGATAGACAATAGGGCCTGGGGTAATAACAACAAAAATCAGAATTAGCCTAGGCCATCCCAAACATGGAACACAAGACCAAACAATGGTACTCTAGCTTCTCCTTTTGAGAATATAGATAATCATGACGCAAAACAAATGGCTGGCATCCAAATGGCCAATACATCACTGAAAAATTGGTACAGATTGCACAATACCAATGCCCATGCTGAGCTTGACTGTCCACAGTTCCATTTAGCAGCCAGCATATTTAATATAGATGTGCAGCCTCCTACTTCTGAGTTTCTTATTCCCAAGGGTAATGAGGTAGTACCCTCAGGGTATGATACAACTTTAGTTTTAGAAACCTTTACCTTTGCAACTACAGAAGAGAAGGAAGATGAATTGTTAGAGGATGAACCATACTTTTGTGAAAATCTTTATCCTGAATCAGCCTTTGTGTTAAATGCTTTTCAGTTTCCCTTTGAAACTAAAAATGAGGTATTAACTGAAACAAAAGAGGTGCAAGCTTTTCAACAGACAAATAAAAACCACACCTACAATTTAAGGAACAACACTAGGTCGGGAGGACCTTTTACCACTTCCATCCCTCCTAACAGCTTCAATACACCCCTAGATCAGAACGCTAGCAACAATCCTGCCATACTTAAGGCTAATGCAAACATTGGAATAGTGTTAGAAAAGACCCAAACAAGTAAAGCTGAAATAGTAGAGACAACAAGATTAATGAGTTACTTGTCAGAAGAAATAAAGAAAATAAAGGTCAGTATACCTCTAAATGAATTATTGAAAACTCTAGGGATCAGGAATGCTTTTATAAATCCCTGGATGCATCTATGATAGGTGGTGTTGCTGCTGATATAACTGTTCCTAATAGAGATTCACTGCCTAAAGAGAAAAGTAAGAAAGTTGAGTAGCCTTCCAATACAAATGTAGTAATGTATGCTGATAAAAAGGATGCTCCCCCTTTCTTGTTAACTATTAGATTGTGTGGGAAGAACATACACAACTGCATGGTAGATTCTGGTGCCTCAACCAATGTAATGCCCTTAGGAATATGCAAAACTCTCAGGCTGACTCCCACTAGATCTGCTAAGGTTGTCACACAGTTAGATAAGACTAAGGTTAGTGTGATAGGAGAACTCATGAACATTCAAATGCAATTAGCTTCAGACCCTAGGGTAAGCCAATTCATTGACATTCAAATAGTAGACATACCTGTGAATTATGGAATGTTGTTAAGTAGGGATTGGTCCAAGACATTAAACGGATATATGGCCATTGATTTTTCACATATGTGGTTACCTTGGAGAGGTGTCCCAAACCAGATTAGAATAGAGGTAGAACCCAGGATGAAACACATGATAACAGAGTATAATCAAACGAATGAAATATTATATGTTGTTGTTGAACTTGGTGTTTATAGAATTACTAACAATGGGGTGCAAATTGAAGAGATCATGATGTTAAACATTAGAGAAAAATGTGTAAGCAAGGAGACAACATTATTCATTGAGTCTGATAGAAATTCTTCGGATGAAGAAAATAGTGCAATGGAAAAATTTGGTCATGCCATTAGACAAGAGGTGGAAGAGTGCATTAAACAAGGTCTACCCACCCAATGTAAATTGTATAAAAACAAATGTAGAGTTCAGGATAGGCCACATTCTGAGGAGAGTTGTGGAATGTGCAAAGACATCATCGAATATGAATACAAAAAATGCATAAAGAGGGTAGAGTTACAGGAGGAAAATGTGAATCCTGATCAAATACATAAATACATTCAGGGTGATGTAGATGCTCTGATTTCAAATTTAGAAGAGGGATTAAAGGACAAGGGTAGTTGTCTTTCTGATTTGCAAGCTGAAAATACACATATGCAAGTTGACCAAATAGAAATACCCATGAATAAGCAGACCAGCACCTCACAAGTAATAGAGAAGATGAAGCATGCCAAGGGGAAAGATCAAAAAAGTAAAGATGGCATGTGGACATTAAAATGTGACGAGTCCAAGTCAAAGCAGGGCACGGGTGCAGGTGTTGAACTTATAGATCCTCAGGGTAAGTCATACCTAGCAGCATACAGACTGCAGTTTTCCTGTACTAACAATACCGCTGAATATGAAACCTTAATTTTGGGACTTGTCATGGCCATCAAGAAAAGGGTAAAAATGATTAAGGTATTTTTAGACTCTGAACTAGTATTCAGACAAGTAAGGAAACTATATGCTTGCAACTACAAGAAAATGATTTGTTATAGACATAGAGTATGGGGTTTAATAGACTCATTCGATACTTTTAACATAGAGCATATCCCCAGAGAATTAAATCATAGACCAGACGTGCTAGTAGTTGCTGCTAGCACACTAGAACCCTTGACATTGTCAAGACTGAGATGATTTGCTATTGAATTAGTTAATGTTCCTAATATCCCGGACAATGTTGCACATTTTCAGGTATTTGGGGGGGATCAGCAAATTATTAATTTTCTGACTTGTAATGAGGTATTTGAGGCACAAATCATTGATGAGCAAGAAAGGCCTGAGACAACTTGGGACGAAGAAGATATAATCAACTTGAAGAGAAATTTCTTACCTAAAGGGGTAATTGAATTAGAACACATTTTTGACTTCAATGGAGTAATAAGATAGAAAGATTTACCCAAAACAGAAGGGGGTAAGTGCAATTTACACAAATTAGGGACAGAACAAGATCCACAAAATGTGCTGATTGGGAAGGCTTGCTCTGAGAAAATTAGAAAAGAAATTTTAGATGCTCTGAAAGATTACAAACACGTAATAGCATGGACATATGAAGACTTGAAAACCTCTGATACGTCCATCATAACTCACTTAATACCTTTGAGACTAGAGGTTAAACCATTCAGGCAAAAATAAAGGCCTGTGAACGCCATTCTAGAGCCTTTAATCTTCGAAGAAGTTAAAAAATTGCTGTCTGCTGGAATAATTTTCCTAGTCAGACATTTAGTCTGGGTAGCTAACTTAGTACCAGTGAGGAAAAAAAAGGGAGACATCAGATTATGCGTAGATTTTAGAAACTTGAACAAAGCATCCGAAAAGGATAATTATCCTCTGCCTCCAATAGACGAAGTGGTGTAAACAGTAAATGGGGCGAAGATGATGTCTTTCTTAGATGGTTTCTTGGGTTATAACCAAGTTTTAATTGATAGAGATGACAAATTAAAAACCACCTTCACTTGTAAATGGGGAAATTATGCATATAGAAGAATGCCTTTTGGTCTGATCAATGCAGGTGCCACTTTTCAGAGAGCCATGGACATTGCGTTCCATGGGTTATCAGGTAAGTGCATTGTTGTGTATATGGATGATTTGACTATGTATTCCAAGGATGCATCCACTCACACTGAAGATCTCAGGAAAATACTTAAGCGATGTGAGAGGTATGGAATTTCCCTTAATCCTAAAAAAGGTTCATTTGGAGTCATTGAAGGTAAATTACTAGGGCATGTCATCTCTGAAGATGGAATATCGATTGACCCAAATAGAATAGAATCAATAAAAAATTTGCAAATACCAAACAATAGGAAAGAGTTGAAATCATTTTTTGGTAAAATTAACTTTGTTCAGAAGTTTATCACGGGTTTTGCAGAGATCGTGTAGCCGTTAAATACCATGTTGAAAAAAGATACGCAGATGGAGTGGACGCCTGTGGCTAGGGCTACATTCAAAGATATCAAGGAGGCAATTTCTGATGCTCCTGTATTGGCAAGCCCATACTACACCAAAACATTTTATATCTACTCCTTCGCATCCTCTCATTCAGTTGCGGCTGCCTTGACACAGAAAGGTGAAAACAATGAAGAAAGGCCCATCGCATTCATGAGCGCGCCTCTAAAGGATGCGCAGTTGAGATATCTAGAAAATGAGAGACAAGCATTTGCATTAATGAGAGCCATGAAAAAATTTAGACATTACATTCTGCGCAGCCAGATCAAAGCCATAGTGTCAGACGCAGCAGTAAAGATGTTGCTGATGCAGAATGAACCTAGAGAAAAGAGAGCCAAGTGGATCACCATGCTGCAAGAATTCGACATGGAAATCATTCCCATGAAGCTGGTCAGAGGGCAGGCATTGGTACTAACAATAGCAAATACAGATCCAGATTTGATAAAACAATAGTATTTATTGAATTCCCAGAACGCGTCAGACTGGTATAGTGACTTAAACACTTTTCTAATCGCTGGAAAGTACCCAAATAGGATGAAAGCTTCTCAGAGGAGAGATTTGAAGATTAAAGCATAGAAATATATGGTACAAAGAGGTCTTCTATTTAGGAAGAACCATGATGGAATTTATTTGAGATGTCTAAATAGAGCTGAAGCGGATAAAATGTTGACAGAACTGCATGACAAATACAGAACAGGTCATGGTTCCCATCTAGCTACAACACATAAAATATTGAGGGCGGGCTATTACTGGCCCACGATGTTTAAAGATACTAAGAGTCACATCAAAATTTGCCATACCTATCAGACTGCAGCAGATAAGGGAAGAAATCAGGCCAACCCATTACAACCTGTGATTGAATCAAGACCATTTGCATAGTGGGGCCTAGATTTTATTGGAGTCATCAATCCTCCATCTTCTGCAGGACACAAGTTCATACTGATGGTGACAGACTACTGTACAAGGTGGACTAAGGCCACATGCTACAAATTCTCCACAACTGAGGTAGTTATCAAGTTCCTTGAAGAAAACATCATCACTAGGTTTGGAACTCCCTATTCATTGGTATGTGATAACGGCCCTGCTTTTTCTTCTTTAAAATTTTTCAAATGGGCATTTGAATACAGGATTGTTTTAAAGTTTTCTTCAAATTATTACCCTCAAGGTAATCGATTAGCTGAGTCTACGAACAAAATTTTATTAGATATAATCAAAAAGCTAATTGTAAAGAGTCCTAGAGAGTGGAATACCTTGTTAAAATATGCACTGTGGGTAGATAGGACCAAGTTCAAAACAACTTTAGGTAGTACACCTTATCATTTAGTTTATGGGACTGATCCCATACTTCCAGTAAATATGAGAATACCAATCTGGAAGTTTGCCAATAAGTATTTAGGCTTTGATAATCATAGAGAAGCCAGGATAGTACAAATGTTACAATTAGATGAGAAAAGAGGTTAAGCCATTGAAAAATTTGCCAAACACCAAGCAATAGTTAAGAGGTGGTTTGATAAAAGGGCAAGAGTCAAAACATTTAGGATATCAAACTTAGTGCTATGCTGAGACAAAGCACATGAAAAAAAGGGGAGTCATGGAAAATTAGATAAATTATGGTTAGGTCCATTACAAGTCTCAGAAATAATAGGGGACAACACATTTAGACTCAAGACCTTGACAGGTGAAGATGTGCCATTACCAGTTAATGGCCAACATTTGAAACACTACTTCCAGGCCTGAGGTAAAGGGCAGTCCATTTTGTGTAATATAGTGTAGGTACTGTATAGTTTTCTTTGCTTTGTTTTCTGTTTTCTTTTTTGTAGGTTAGTTGTTTGTACAGTTGTCCTTTTGCTTTGTTTTCTTTTTCTTTTTGTCTTTCTTGTACAGTCTGTTGTTGGTTTGTTGTTTTCTCCTCAGCAGGGATCTTTGTTTTACTTTAGAATATTAAGGAGTGAATTAACAACCACTGAAAACAGTATAAAATTTAGAATATTTAGGTTAACCATTTGCAATTTATGCATAACTTGTTGTGACTATCATGAATGTAGAGAGTTGTTTAGCTTCTGAAATTTAGTATTCAATAACAGTGATTAAGAGTTTGAAGAAGGTTTCTCATGATGACACACCTAAAATCCTTGGGTTTGTTGAACCTACCAGTGTAGCTATTAGGTGAAAAATCTGAGGTCACCCTTACTACCATTACAATTCTCAGCTTAATTTTAGCAAGTGCCCACTCCTTGCATCATAAAGTTACAAATTGCTATATCTTGTGAAAGTTCTATCAAGCATCAAAATCAATAAAGTATAAATATAAAATATAAAAAAAAATAAAATAAAGCGGATTATACTAAAAATCTAGATTAAGCCATCTAAGTAACTCTACCGGGGCTATAGACACTCGCTGGCAGTGGGGCTCTACTTAGGAGAATTGTAACGATAACCTTGCCGGGGCTATAGACACTCACTGGCAACAAGGCTCTATCCGGTTGGCTATGAGGGAATATCCTCAACTACGTAGGCTAATGTCAGTCACTGGTTTGTTCAACTGATCTTCAAGATGAGGATAATTAATCACGTGCACATACTTAAATTGAAAATAAAAATTCATGCACCCTTATTGAATACCTTAGGTCTCAAGTTGAATAATAATTTGCAGGAAGGATAGTTGGAAGTTATAGATTTATTTCATTTAGTTTTCGTAAATGCTATGAATTTAATTGTTTTGTTTGGTTTCTAGTTGTTGTGATGTTCACAACACGCCCCATTTCACTCCTTAGCAAAATGAGGACCCCTGCTGTTGCTTTTTTTGCTTTTGCTTGTGTGTGTTGTTTTGCTTGGTGGTAAAGGGAAAAGAGGGTTAAAATTGCAAACTTTGTTAAAATAGAGAAAAAATGCATTTTTAGTACCAGGGCATGATATGGTTGGATTCCTTGTGAAAAATGAGCTAGGGTTGCTTTTTGAACCATCTTAAAATTTGCCATATTTTGCAAGTTATGATCATTTTGGTAAAATGTACATTCAGGTTTGTATATCACTTTGCATATACAAAGTCCTTTTTATACTTAGTCACTTTTTGCAGTCGGGTTGCATATGCATTATTCATTTGCATGTTGGGTCGTTGTAATGTTGCATACATTGCCCTTTATACATCGCTTTCATATACAAAGGCAATTGTATATTCTTTTTTACCTTGCGTGCATTTTAATAAAGGATGGTATATACAAGGTGGACCCGAAGTAATTTAGGGTTAAAATGAATAAATGTTTAAAGTTCCGCTTTGTATCTCACATTTGTATATTTTGGCAGGTCAAATATACAAGACACTTTATACATGGCAGACCCAAAGTGTTTATAGAATATGGTTTAGCGGTTGAATGTTTCCGCGCTTTGTACATTCGAGGATATAAGTGTTATATACAAGCCAGAATCCAAAGTGTCTTGAATCGAGTTGAGCCAATGTATTACGTCCAGAATGTATAATGTTTTATACATTGCTCGATATGTGGCAAATATACATTGTAGAATATACATCCGCCGGAATCCAAAGGGGTATGAATTGTGGTTAATTCATTGAATATCCCATGGCTTGTATGTTACGAAACATACAACACATACATACAACGCGGAATCGAAGAGAGGTTAGAATCCGATTAGTTCGTTGTATCGCATCCGACTTGTATATCGAAGGATACGTACATTCAAAATATACAAGTGCCGGAACTGAAAGTTTATCAAATAGAGAAAAGTCCTTGTATGTTTCCAGACTTGTATATCTAAAGATACAAACAATGCATACAAGCCGATATACAACGTCCATATACAACGCGGACCCGAAAGTTTATTAAATGGACTTAAATACTTGTATGTTTTGGCAGAATATACAAAAGCATGACATACAACATGGGCATACATTCCAAAATATACAATGCAGAATCAAAGGGAAAATAAGATGCGGTTAAGCATTTGTATCACGTCCAAGTGAAATGTTCGAAGGATACAAAGGCATTTATACATTGCGCGGATGTGAGGGAAGGTTAAGAAGAGTTAAATCGATGTATATGTTCGGCTTGTATATAATTTATCTACATTGCCATATACAAGCCGCGGATTTGAAAAGTTACAGAATAGAGTTAAATGCTTGTATATTTTGGCATTTGTATATTGCGATAAACAAATCAATATGCAGAGTGACATACAAACTGAAACCCAAAGGAAATCAAAACTGATTTATTGCTTGTATCGCGTCCGACTTGTATATCGGAGGATACAATGCATATGTACATGGGGCGGAATTGAAGAGTGGTTTAAATAGAATTAATTGCTTGTATATTTCCGGCTTGTACATTGAGGTATACAAATTGACATACATTGTAATATACAAGCCAGAATTAAAAGGAAATTGAAATCTGATTTAACGGAAGCGTCACGTCCGGATTGTATATCGGATATACATAGATTTTAGATAGAAAAATACACGGGAGAGCGAAGCGATAGAAATTTTGAAGTTATTTTTTGAAGCCTGAATGCATATTTTTGGTCAACGATGGTTGACCTGACTATTTTGGATGCTGTATATGCATTTTTTGGACGCGATTTTCACAGATTCAGGGCCCGATACTTATGTTCACACAGTCACAACTTGATTTAACAAGTGTTTCAGTTCCTGCTATTTATTGAATGATGATACTTATTGCTTATCTATTTTTGCAGGTTTGCAGTTGAAGAGGGAGCTGAAGCTTGATGACAATGACATCATGGAGGAGGAAATTTGATCTCGGAGGAAGTAGAGGAAGATAAGGATTAAGTGCGAAGAAGTCAAGGGTCTTCATTGATGAGGACAAAATGCAGTTGAAACATCATCACAACAGACAAACAGAAGTTATTATCAAGCTGCTAGGGTTCCAGAATGACATATTTTGCCCAGATTGGACATGTGCTCAGAGATATTTTGGGAGACTGGTTCACCAACATTTATTGTTGTAACCAGAGGTTTGAACTAGGGTTTAAGCTAGGGTTTTTTGGGCTGTATTGAGGGCAATCAGAAAGTCTATATATTGTGCCTTGATACACTATAAAACTTTACACAGGGATTTTTTAGAATAGAGGGACCTTTGAGTTTAGAAGTAGTAGAAGGAGGTCGCCTGTGTCTGCAATAAGGAATGCATGGAACATCTAGCTTCCTTACTGTATCTGTAAATCTTTTAAGTTTTCTGTACTTTGATCGATGAAGCTAAGAGTCATTCAGACATTGTAAATCTTATATGACTGTCTGTTTCTAATACAATTGATTCTAGAATTCTGCATCTATCTTCTGAGTGTTTTCCTGCTCTTCTTTGTGTTTGAAACATTTTCTCTTAGAGCTTGCAATCTTAGGTGTGTGTTTGTGAAAATGCTCAGAACTTACACTTAAGGTTTTTGTCTGTGGATTTGATCAAATTGTTGTATTATTTATAAAGTGCATAACAGAACAACTAGATCCTTTGGTAGATTTGAATGAAGTTTAGATTAGATCTCTCTAACTTTTCCCAACCCATCTGAAAATACTTAGCCTAAAACGTAGAAATTTGAAGGAAATTTGTCTCATATTTGAAAGAAGCATGCATAATAGAGTTAAAAGTAGACAGTTTTCATAAATATTTAAGAGGAGAAAGCTGCAATAATTCAAGAAAACTATTTAAAGCTTTTTGTAGCACAGTAACATTTTTATGCAAAAGGAATGAACAACATGCTGATATTGATGATCTTTTGCATAGTTTGAGTCCAGTAAACCAGTAAGAAACCCTAAACTACGTAAGGCCCCTTGAACATTACAGCTTCACATCGACCAACTGAATTTGCCCAACAGGTCAAGACCTGACCATATTAAACTTGGGATTAAGTGAATCTTAACCGATTCCTTCATATCTTTCAAGTCAGTTTTGGTTCATTTTATGTGAATTTTAACTAATTGTTATGATTGCATCAAAAAAATCATCAACAATAACCATGGAAGCAGAAACACACATGACAAAATATTTTTGACGTGGAAAACCTTGTTAAGGGAAAAAACTATGGGGTGATTAACTCAAGATTATATTCTTTGTTAAAATAATAAGGTAGTACAAAATGGCACTTGCCAATTAGGGCTCACTGCCCGAGCACACTACTCACAAGAGGCTCACTACCTACAATAGTTTATAGAAGGAAACCAGGTATTTGAACTGATGAGAGGCATACACATATGCTAAGATTTAGTTCTGATTAAGCTTAATATACTGATCTACTGCACTTCATTCTTCCTCTGCCTTAGTGCAGCTGTTCTGTCACATACCGGACCTGTATTTCTATTTCCACTCTGCTCTCTACTTTTCTTCGCACTTCACAACACACCACACACACCTTCTCATTAAAATCCATCTGGTATATATATCCGCACAAAGGATTTCAACATCTTTCTAGTTGGCATCCGGAATACTCAATATTTTCCCAAACTCCTATCTGTCGGTTGAATCCTTACTTACCAAGTGATGCGTATCAAAGAGATGCTTATAGAAGTCATCAATCATGTCGGCCAATCATGAATGATCCCTTAAGAAATTTGATTACCATCAATATCTCATCCGGATTAAGGTTTGAAGCTTTGCCAGTTAGTTCTTCCTCAGTCTACTCTACCAAACAGGAACCTAACATTTAGGTGTTCATATCTTTTCACTCTTACACCACCGGAGGCTCAATCTCTAGAATATATTAGTCATGGTACTCCTCTTGACTTCCTCAAGTCTGCACTTTACTAAGATACTTCCTCTGAGAGATCCAGACCTGATTGTCAGACCTTGCAGCATGCTCTATTCTTGGTCATCGGACTAAAATACTCTTCAATCTAACTTCCGGTATAGACACACCATGTCCTGCGGATGTGTGGGATGGAATTTGTTGCCATCAATGACATTACTCATGAAGCCACACAGTGTCTCTTGCCAACATGACACGTGCCCAGTCATGTGAAACCCCACCTTAGGCCTCCACATCAGATTGAAGGGTGAGAAATCCTTCGTACTGTGGCAAATCCCAACTTTGACACATCTGAGCTGGAAAGCAAACATAAAACTCCTCAAAACATAAGTCCTTATATCTAGATGGCAATCAAAACTGGATCCCATATGACACACAAAATACTCCCTAGGCCCAAAGGTCGACGTATTAATTAATTCAATCATGATAAATCAAGAGCGGGGCTTTGCTCCTTTTCAAGAAGGTTTTGTATCTGACTAGGTAAATTATTCTTTCTTTTCCAACATCTCCAAGTGTCCAAGCTCTACCTAAGGTTTGCTAGCCCATCCACCACTTTATTACCTTCACAGTAAACATGCCCAATTTCTATCTTCTTGAACCGTTTGGAATTGTCAATCTTGGTTATGTTCGCTATCAGTCCCCAATTCATGGCAGTCTGCACTTCCACCAGAGTGGGGGGTTTTTCAGCAACATGAAGAGTGCTAGCTAACGCATTCTCAAAGACCAACCTGTTGAAGGAGTAAAAGACCTCAGTAGGAGATTGAACTTTGTCTCTGAATATTCTATTGTTTCTTTCCTTCCACACACTCCACCCCAAGTGTGGGGGAATTTGTCTCTATAGGTCTCTAATCCTTGGGTGCAGGAAAGGAGAAATCTAGCTTTGGGTGAAATCCATTAGGTTTTCTAGGAAAACCCACTCCAGGTTAAGTTTCTCTATAGCTCTTCCCCATATCTCTTTAGAAAAATTGCAATGGAAAAGACGGTACTGAATGGATTCTTCTTTAAGGCAAAGCACACATCTATTGATCAACTGGAACCCCCTTTTTTTGAGGTTTTCAGTAGTAAGGATTTTGTTATGAGCAACAACCCACCAGAAGAAGTTTATTTTAGGGATTGGCTTGTTATTCCAGACACTCTTCCAAAACCAATTCCCCTAACCACTGTTTGTCAGCAAGATGTAAGCAGATTTAACTGAAAAGTTCCCCTTTTGGTCCTGTCCCAAGAGCATTTCATCCTCCCTAGGAAATATCAGAATTCTATACTTGTTCAACTCCATTTGTAGAGCCTGACACTCCTGATTCTCTGGCTGACTATTGTTCCAGCAATTTGAGAGGTTCTTCCACCGCCTTTGGCTGTGGGAATGGGTGGTGATGAAATTGCTGACCAAACTCCCAAAATGGTTGATAACTCTTTCCCTGGTGATATTGTTCTTACTTCTAGCCAGGGGTCCCTCCCCGACCCAATTATCTTCCCATAATCTAATTTTATCTCCCTTACCTAGCTTCCATTTGATGCCTTGGGATAGAGTGCTTCTGGTTTTGATCATTTTATTCCAGATAATAGAGCCTTTGGGGTGGCTCTCTCTGTCCAAAACTCCAAGTTTATCTGGATTTTGTAGGTACTTGGCTTTCATAATCTGAACCCAATCTTTCTCCTCCTTCAGGAAGGACCACCCAATTTTGGCCATTAACACTTTATTCATCACCTAAATTTTTCTGATTCTCAATCCCCCTTGAGTTTTGGGCAGACAAACTTTGTCCCATCCAACCAGCGAGATCCTCTTCCTCAACACCAGTCTAGAGGAAGGTTCTCTGGATCCTCTCCAATTTCTTTGCCATGTATCTGGCCATTTTAAAGAGGGATAGAAAATAGGTAGGATACCCTGCAATGAGGCCTTCTTTGTTGATGCTTACCAACTTGACTAAGGAGTTTTCCTTTCCATCCCTCCATTTTCTTTTGGATTATTTCTAGAACGGTATTCCCGAAAGCTGGGGTCACCTCCTTGACTGTGAGGGGTAGACCTAGGTAGGTAGTCGGGAGATTAGCCATGTTGCAATCCAGAATGTTTCTAACCTTGACTTGTAGCTCCAAGTCAGTGTTGAAAAAGAACTCATTACTCTTTTCATAATTAATGCACTAGCCAGAAACCTCCGCATAGGCATTCAACAGATTTTTCCATCTTCTGGCCTCAACCATCGAAGCCGCCCCAAAGAGCATAGTATCATCCACAAACTGTTGGATAATAGACTGACCCAAGGTGGACGCAGCTTTGACACCTCTAAGGGACTGACTATCTAGGTGGGATAGCATGTTTCTACCCAGGCCCTCAGCCAAAATTATAAACAAGTAGGGAGAAAGGGGATCTCCCTGTCTGATACCTCTACTAGCATCAAAGAACCCTTGAGGAGTGCCATTGACCAGGATAAAGTACTTCATGGTGGTGACACATTCTTTTATCAGAGTAAGAATTCTATCTTTGAACCCAAACTTCCTAAGGACTTTGAATAGGAAATCCCATGAGACTTTGTCATAAGCTTTAGATATATCCATCTTGAGAGTCATGCTCGAATTATTACTTTTGTCCACTGAGTGAATGATCTCATGGGTGGATATAGCAGCATCCATAATCTGCCTACCAGGGACAAAGCCTTTCTAGCAGTCCGAGATAATGCCATCCAACAACGGTTAGGGTTTAGGGGTTTAGGATTTAGGGTTCAGAGAGAGATAGAGAGAGGGGACTGATAGAGATTGGGAGAGATAGTGGAGATAGAGGGGAGAGATACAAAGATAGATAGTGAGGGACATGTTCAAAGACATAGCCCGAAGAGAGATTGAGAGGTAGAGGGATGATAGAGATAGGGATATAGGGGAGAGATAGGGAGATAGAGGTTTAGGTTTGTTTGGGTTTAGGGGTTTGTGGTTTAGAGTTGCTCGGGTTTAGGGTTTAGGGGCATTATTTAGGGTTTATGGTTTAGGGGAGACAACTGAGAGGGGGGGTGAATCAGTTGTCCAAAACTTTCTTCCAATTAATCACTTAAATTCTTTTCTTAATTCAACAACATAATAATAAAACAATCATGGAAATGTAATACAACAATTCAAGAGCAGTAACACATTAACACATATGACACCAAGATTTTTGACATGGAAAACCTGGTTAAGGGAAAAACCAAGGGGTGACTAACTTAAGATTGTATTCTCTGTTAGAAGAATAGAAAGAACAAAATGGCACATGCCAATTAGGGCTCACTACCTGAGCACACTGCTCACAAGAGGCCCACTGCTTACGGGAGACACACTATCTACAAAATGATAAATATTACATACTTGAACTGAAGAATAGCATCTTCACCATGCTTGAGTCAGTTCCATTTAAGCCCAATACTTCTGCTCTGCCTTTCGCTCTACTCCTCTTACCACACACTCATCACCACACACACACTCTTGAAATGACTTCACAACTCCTTATTTATACAAGACATCAAATTCAAAACAATCATCCAAGTCGGCATACATTACAGAGAAAATACATAAATATAACATGACTTATTACAAAATGACTCCACGCGGATCAACACACTATCGGCCACACAGATCTGAGACTTCAATCTTTCTTTAGGGACACGCCATTCTTTACAGAACATTTTCAAGATCATTCACAGTATGTGTAACTCATCCGATCAGCCAGACTTAGAAGGAACACCATCATCTGGAAGTAGTTCTTCAATTACGAGCTTAATCTTCAATCCAGATCACCAACACGAACTAGACACAATCCAAAGACCTCCACAAGCTTGCCTGAATCACTGAGAACATCCACACTACTTTTGTTTACTGAAATCATTCTCTCCTTCATCCAGAACCTCAAGAACACAGTCTGTCATCATTGTCACATTGGAATAGATGCTTGCGGACCTCCAGACCATGAACCAATTGGGTTGTCAATTCACATTGACTTCCTAAACACTCCACCAAATCCGCAGAACAAGATATTGCATTTCTGGATCTCACCAGACCTATATGAGTCACTCTGCCACCTCTGAATACCTACCAAAACTGGTTTTACTCAAGAGGGCATAACTTCTTCAAATCTTCATGCAGACCTCTAAAATCCTTGCTAGATCATCTCAAGACACATCTTTGCAAACCCTTTGAGGCGTATCCTTTTATCTTCATCTTAGCTGGGATCTTTACCTTACTGTCTTCGCTGTTCTTCTCTATTCCTAATTAGGCCTAATTTTCTCAATATCCTCAGCACACAGCTCATCCAATCATTATCATCAATGCAACATGAGTATGTTGACATCAATGACAACACCGGTTAGACCCATAGTTGCAACAATCTCCCCCTTTGTCATTGATGGCAACATATGATGTGAAAAACTGTTTTAACCATCAAGACAAGAACAACTCCCCCTATCAACAACAACCATTCACATGTCTTCTCTTTCTTTACTACTCCCCCTTTGATCAGTAACCACTTATTTTTTGCATGTCTTCTCTCCCCCTTTGACATCAATGGCAAAGGGCACATACTTGCATGACTTCAGAAACATATCAGCTGCTCCCCCTGAATAGCAGCTTCCCATCATCAATCTAGACCACAAAATATGACTGTGAGATCCACCGGACTGATGCACATCAGTGCACCTTAATTCAGAACCGGAGGGGTAATAAACCCTAACTTCTCCCTGAGATACTCAAAAGAGTCCTTAGGTAGAGGTTTAGTAAAAATGTCTACAATCTGATCCTTGGAAGGCACAAACTCCAATCTGACTTCATTCTTGTTCACTTGCTCTCTCAAAAAGTGAAACTTAATGGATATATGTTTACTCTTTGAATGCAGCACCGGATTCTTTGATATGTTTATTGCACTTGAATTATCACAGAAGATTGTGATAGGTTCTTCATACTCCACTCTGATATCCCTTAACATTTGCTTCATCCATAGTACTTGAGTGCAACTACCTGCTACTGCAATAAATTCTGCTTCTGTAGTGGACAGAGATATTGCCTCTTGTTTCTTGCTTAGCCAAGAAACCAATCTCATCCCCTAAAAGAATGCTCCACCACTAGTGCTCTTTTGGTCATCCACATCTCCTGCCCAATGTGCATCTGTATATGCATTAAGAGAGAAATCATGATCTCTAGGATACCACAAACCATACTCAACTGTCCCTCTTACATATATGAAAATCCTCTTGATCGCCATGACATGAGATTCTCTAGGATCAGCTTGGAATCTAGCAACAAGATCAACAACATTCATAATGTCAGGCCTAGTTTGAGTGAGATACAATAGTCCTCCAATCATTGACCTATACTTTTTCTGATCAGCCTTAGGAGAGTCATCATCTTTGCTCAATTTACATCTGGTTGCCATGGGAGTATTCATTGGTTTTGAGTCTTCCATCCCAAATTTCTTCAATAATTCTTTCACTTATTTGGTCTAAGAAATGAAGATTTCCTTTCTTTGTTTGAGTGATTTGCAGACCCAAGAAGAAATTCATTTCCCCAAACATGGACATTTCAAATTCACTTTTCATTTGATTTGCAAAGGTTTTGCACATACTATCTCTTCCTCCAAAAATGATATCATCAACAAACACTTCAACAATCAAGATATTTTCATGATCAATTTTGAAATACAAATTATTGTCAGTAGTACCTTTGTTGAAACCAATCTTCAAAAGATGCTTATCCAATCTTTCATACTAGGCTCTTGGGGCTTGCTTGAGTCCATACAGTGCTTTCTTCAATTTGCAGACCATATCACCATGATCAGACAATTGAAATCCATCCGGTTGCTCAATGTAAACTTCTTCTTCCAAGTCACCTTTCAGAAAGGTAGATTTGGCATCCATCTGATATACTTTGAAATCCTTGAAGGCAGCAAAAGCAAGAAATAGTCTGACTGCTTCAATTCTTGCCACCGAAACAAACGTTTCTTCAAAATCAATTCCTTCTACTTGGGAGTAACCCTTGCAGACCAATTTGGTTTTGTTTCTAACTACTTCACCATCTTCATTTAGTTTATTCTAAAAGACACATTTGGTTCCAATCACATTCTTGTTCTTAGGTCTGGGAACAAGATCCCAAGTGTGATTTTTCTCAATTTGCATCAGCTCTTCCTCCATTGCTTTGGTCTAATTTTCATAATTGCAAGCTTCATTCACTGTCTTAGGTTCAATCTTTGAAATCAGACAGTACTCTTCTGAATCTTGGGCAATCCTTCTTCTTGTTTGTACACCTTTGCTTTTATCACCTATGATTTGATCTTCAGAGTGATTCAGTCTTACATACCTGGGAACTTTGGAAATTTCTTGCACTTCTGATTCTTGAACAGGTTCATTCAAATTTAACTCTTCTTGCTGATTTACTAGATCAGTCTGAATCTGAATTTCAAAGGGAACTTGGACTTCTTGAACAAAAACATCATTTTGATCTTCATCATATTCATAAAACCTTGAGGGTTTTTCAATGCCTTCATCAACCTTCACATTTGTACTTTCTACAATCTTCCTTAATCTCTTGTTATAACACCGGTATGCTTTGCTTTGAGTAGAATAACCCAAGAAAATTCCTTCATCAGTTCTAGCATCAAATTTTCCTAGATCTTCATCTCTTTTAATTTAACATTTTCTACCAAAGACTCTGAAATATCTCATAGTGGGAGTGATGCCAAACCAAAGTTCATAAGGAGTCTTACCGGTATTGCTTCTGATTTGTACTCGATTGAGAGTGTAGACTGCAGTGCTTACAACTTCTCTCCAATAGATCTGAGGAACATTTGCTTCCATCACCATGGTTCTAGATGCTTCTTGGATGGTCCAGTTCTTTCTCTCCACTACTCCATTCTGCTGTGGAGTCCTAGGAGCAGACAACTGTCTTTTTATTCCATGTTTCTCACCGAATTCTATGAACTCACTGGATGTGAATTCTCCACCTCGATTAGACCTCAGACATTTTAATTTTAATCCGGTTTCATTCTCTACCATAGCCTTGAATATTTTGAATTTCTCAAGAGCTTCTGATTTCTCTTTCAGAAAAGTCACCCACATCATATGGGAATGGTCATCAATTAGTAACATGAAGTATTTATCACCTTGCACACTTCTGATTCTTGCCGGACCACATAGATCAGTATGAACTAAGTCCAATAATCTAGTAGAGGATTGTTCCTTGCTTTTGAATGAGATTCTGCTTTGTTTACCCAACTGACATTCTTTGCACAAACTATTTGTAGGTTTCACCAATCTTGGAAGATCTCTTACAGCATGAGTGTTGCTTATCTTGATGATATTATCAAAATTCACATGACACATTCTCCTATGCCACAACCAACTCTGATCAATTTGAACAAATAGACAACTTTTACCAGTACCAACTAAGTGAAAGATATTACCTTTTGTTTTAGTACTGGATGCAATCTCTGTTCTGGAACTATCAAAGATCTTGCATTTTTCATTCTTGAATTGGAGATCATAGCCTTTATCCACTAATTGTCCAACACTGAGAAGATTGTGCTTTAGACCTTCAACATATAGTACATTACTGGTTTTGTTCTTTCTATCAAAAGAAATGGTTCCTCTACCTCTGATTCTGCCAGTAGAATTATCACCAAACTTCACCACTCCTCCTTCATACCTTTCCAAATCTATGAACTTATTTTTGACACTTGTCATATGGTGAGAACATCCACTATCAATGACCCAATCATCCTTTTCTTCAACTTGGGCAGCTAGAGCTTTTTCTACAATTTTATGATTGATAGATTCAGAGGGCATTGGATCTTCTTCCTTGATGGCAATAAACACCCAGTCACTTCTGGATTTGTTTCCTATTTCTGATTCATCATCTGTTACTCCTTCATTATCATCATCTTCATGAACATAGTAACAATTCTTCTGGAACCTTGATCTGTTAGGGTTTGGCCTTGAAAATATTTTCGGACACCTTGAGGCAAAATGACCAATCTTGTTGCAGTTAAAACATTTAAAAGGTAATTTCCCTTCGTACTTACCAGATCCTCTTGGCAGTCTTTTTGCAATAATGGCTTCAAGTTGAGCAGCTTCTGCTTCATCTTCTTCCAAGTCTTTTCTTGCTTTCTCATACCATGATAGTTTCTTTGAGGAGTTCTCTCTCAGATCAAACTTTTGTTTTCCTTTAACAGAGGCACTAGCTTTGAATGCAGATTCAGTCTTGGGGATGTTAGACTTAGGGCACACAACTAAGAGGGGGGTGAATCAGTTGTGCAAAACTTTCTCAAATTAAACACTTAAATCTTCTTTAGTGATTAGCAGAATATTAATCATGAACCATAATGCATTCAAATAAAAAAGTAGAAACATATCAACGCATAAGACACCAAGATTTTGACATGGAAAACCCAGTTAAGGGAAAAACCACAGGGTGATTAACCCAAGAATGTATTCTCTGTTAGAAGAATAGAAAGAACAAAATGGCACATGCCAATTAGGGCTCACTGCCTGAGCACACTGCTCACAAGAGGCTCATTGCCTACAAGAGACACACTGTCTACAAAGAAATAAGTATCACCTTCATGAATTGGAGAATATCATCTTCACCATGCTTGAATCAGTTCCATTTAAGCCCAATACTTCTGCTCTACCTTTCGCACTTCTCCTCGCTACCACACACTCATCACTGCAAGACACACTTCAAAATGACTTCACAATCCCTTACTTATACAAGGCATCGACTTAGGAACAATCATCTAAGTCGGCAAACACCTACAGGAACATCCGCAAGATGTGTAATACATCTGGTCGGCCAATCTCAAGAACACCAATATCCGGTGGTTATTCTTCAAATGCAAACTCTAACTTCAATGCAGACCACCAACATGCACTGGACATGATCCAACGATCATCATAACCTTCCCTAAATCACCAAGAACATCCACACTTCATCATCTTACTGGAATTCTTCTCTCCTTCATCTGGAGCTTCAAGAACATAGTCTGTCCTCATTGTCACAAATGAATAGGCTCTTCCGGACCTTCAAACCATGAACCAAACTAGTTGATACTTCACAGGGACGTCCTCAACACTCCCTCAAATCCGCAAAATGGGATAATGAATTTCTGGATCTCACCGGACCTATCTTGACACTCTGTCACCTCTGAACACCTACCAGAACCAGTTCTACTTGAGTGACCATAACTTCTTCATATTTTCATGCAAACCTCTAAAAACTTGACTGGAGCATCTCAAGACTTATATCTACAAACCCTTTAAACCACATTGTCTAATCCTCAACCTATTGAGACTTTTACCTTCTTGTCATCACTGTTCCTGATTGAGACTAATTCTTTCAATATCCTTAGCACACTGCTCATCTAATCCTTCTCATTAATGCAACGAGTATGTTGACATCAATGACAACACCAGTTAGGCCCATACTTGCAACAATCTCCCCCTTTGTCATTGATGGCGACATATGATGTGAAAAACCATCAAGACAAGAACTTCTCCTTGCTGTCACAACTCCCCCTAACAGTAACAACTATTCACATGTCTTCTCTTCCTTTATTCCTCTGCCTTTGATCAGCAACCACTTGTTTTTCACATGTCTTCTCTCCCCCTTTGACATCAATGGCAAAGGGCTTATACTTGCAACTCCATTACTTCATAACATACCAGCTGCTCCCCCTGAGTAGAAGCACCCTATCATCAATCTGGATCATAAGATATGACTATGATATCCACTAGATTGATGCACATCAGTGCATCCTAGTTCATCACTGGAGGGGCAATAACCCCTAACTTCTCCCTGAGATACTCAAAAGAGTCCTTGGGAAGAGGTTTAGTAAAGATATCTGCAATCTGATCCTTGGAGGGCACATACTCCAATCTGACTTCATCCTTGTTCACTTGCTCTCTCATAAAGTGAAACTTGATAGAATTATGCTTAGTCTTAGAATGCAACACTAGATTCTTAGAAATATTTATTGCTCTTGAATTATCACAGAAAATTGTGATAGGCTCCTCATATTCTACTTTAATATCTCTTAGCATCTGCTTCATCCACAAAACTTGAGTGCAACTACCTGCTGCTGCAATGTATTCTGCTTTAGTTGTAGATAGGGATATTGCCTCTTGTTTCTTGCTTAGCCAAGAAACCAATCTTTTTCCCAAAAAGAATGCTCCTCCACTAGTACTCTTCCTATCATCCACATCTCCTGCTTAATTTGCATCTATATATGCATGAAGAGAAAAATTATGATCTCTAGGATACCACAGACCATACTCAACTATTCCTTTTAGGTACCTAAAAATCCTTTTGATTGCCATGACATGAGATTCTCTGGGATCAACTTGGAATCTCATAACAAGACCAACAACCTGCATTATATCTAGTCTAGTTTGAGTGAGATATAATAATCCTCCAATCATTGATCCGTACTTTGTCTGATCTGCCTTAGGGGAGTCATCATCTTTGCTCAACTTACATCCGGTTGCCATGGGAGTGTTCATTGGCTTTGAATCTTCCATTCCAAATTTCCTCAACAGTTCTTTCACATATTTGGTCTGAGAAATAAAGATTCCTTTCTTTGTCTAAGTAATTTGTAGACCCAAGAAGAAATTCATTTCACCGAGCATTGACATCTCAAACTCACTTTTCATTTGATTTGCAAAGGTTTTACACATATTGTCTCTTTCTCCAAAGATGATATCATCAACAAATACTTCAACAATCAAGATGTTTTCATGGTCAATTTTGAAATATAAGTTACTGTCAGCAGTACCTTTGTTGAAACCAATCTTTAAAAGATGTTTTTCCAATCTTTCATACCATGCTCTTGGGGCTTGCTTTAGTCCATACAGTGCCTTCTTTAATTTGCAGACCATATCACCATGCTCAGATAATTGAAATCCATCTGGTTGTTCAATGTACACTTCGTCTTCTAAGTCACCATTCAGGAAGGCAGATTTGACATCCATCTAATACACCTTGAAATCTTTGAAGGTAGCAAATGCAAGAAATAATCTGACTGCTTCAATTCTTGCCACCGGAGAAAAGGTTTCTTCAAAATCAATTCCTTCTATTTGAGAGTAGCCTTTGTAGACCAATCTGGCTTTATTTCTGATTACTTCACCAACTTCATTTAGTTTGTTTCGGAAGACCCATTTGGTTCCAATCACATTCTTGTTTCTAGGTTTGGGAACAAGATCCCAAGTGTGATTTTTCTCAATTTGCATCAGCTCTTCCTCCATTGCTTTGGTCTAGTTTTCATCATTGCAGGCTTCATTTATTGTCTTAGGTTCAATCTTTGAAATCAGACAATATTCATCTGAATTTTGTGCAATTTTCCTTCTAGTTTTCACACCTTTGCTTTTGTCACCTTTGATCTGATCTTTAGAGTAGTTCAGTCTTACATACCTTGGAACTTTGGGAGTTTCTTGCACTTCTACTTCTTGATTAGGCTCATTCAGACCTATCTCTTCTTCCTAATTTACCGGATCAGTCTGAATCTAACTTTTAGAAGAGGATTGAGCTCCTTGAACCAGAACACCATTCTGATCATCTTCATCATATTCATAAAACCTTGAGGGTTTCTCTATTCCCTCATCAACCTTCACATTTTGTGTGAATGTAAACCCTAATATCTTCTGTATGCAAGACACCATGCGGAACACTAGAAAATGCTCCTAGGGGATCTACTTCCAAGGATTTGTAGGGATGTTTCTTGAATTTGGGGCGAGGCCTATCAGTGATCTTCACAATATTTGGAGTAGTCATCTTTAAAAAGATTTGCAGAGAGGTGTTTAGGAATGGAAAATACCTTTTGCGCCTTTAGGTTTCATAGAGTGAGCCAGATCGATTTCTAGATGAATCAACTTCTGCAAATGATCTTTGATGGGCTTGAGGAAATTTGTTGCAGAGCTCCTTTTTGCTTCTTTTTAAATGCAGAATGATCAAATGTTTAATACGAAGAACCCTTATATTACTCTGCAAACCCTAATACCAAGTTGCAATAAATGCTCGACCTAAGTCATTCCGGTTTGCCTTATTCAGATGATTTGAAGAACTAGATCAATCTTGATCTAAACATCTTGCGGATCTTCCATATCTTAACCATAGTTTATTTAGATGTTTCTCTTATGAACCCTTTAATCTGTAACTCTTCTTGTGCTAGTTCTAGCACCAATTGACTGGCTGGGGGAAAATGGTTTTCTTGTGTCTCCCCCTGAGCTAGGGCTCACTTTTTAATTTTTGGAAGGAATATCAGCACCAGAGTCTGGTGTGGATCCATCCCCTACATTCTCTGTACTTTTCTTCACCCAAATCTTATTCATCTCATTTTGAACTTCATCCGCATTCACTTTTTGTTTTCCCTTATCTTGATTCTAATTATGATGTACCGGACCTCTTTTGTCCTGATTCTTGCTTCTATAGAATTTTGCAATATGATCGAATCTATTGCAAATTTGGCAAACAACATTTCTTTGCATATTTGATTGATATCCTCTTGATTTGCATTGATTAGCCATATGACCCATTCTATTGCATGCAAAGCATCTACCATTGAATGAATTGTTCATTTGCATGTTTCTGGGTTCATGAGATTTTTGACCATACCTTTTGCAGTTGAAACACTGTCTAGAGAAGGATGTATTAGTTTGATTCATTCTCGTTCTGCACTGATTAGCTTTATGACCAAAGTTATTGCAGTTGTGGCAGTATCCATTGAAGGATGGATATCTTTGAGCATTAGGCTGCCTTACCGGAGGTCTTCTAGGCCTATTCCTTGGATTTTCTGATCCAAAATTCTTCTGACCAGATCCAAAGCTTTCACCTTTTTCATATCCTAGGCTACACTTGTCATCTACCCTCTTTTGGCTTTCAAGAAGAACTTCAAGTTGAGCAGAGCTTATCTTGAATTTCTCTTTGTATTCATTTGCTATTTGAAGATCCGTTTTAAGAGAGACAATTTGATCCTCAAGTTTTTCTTCATTATCTTTAGCATCTTCAAGATTAGATTCAAGATGTCTGATTATTCTATCCATCTTGTGGCAGTCTTCTGATTTTTCCTTGAGAGATTGTCTTAGATCATCTTCATATTTTCTTCTTTCTTCAATTTCTTGGGTGAACTTCATAACTCCTCATTCCATTTCATGTCTTACCATGATGATTTCTTTTGATAACTTTTCACATAACTTAGTTTTCTCTTTCAGATCTCCATTTGTATCATTGGCTTCACCTTGACTTGCCAATTTCTGAAGTAGCTCCTTTCTCTTTTTCATAGAGAGAGTCAGTTTCTCTTTTAGTTCTTTTATGAAATCATTAGCCTATTTGAGTCTTTCCTTCAATTCATTGACTTCAGAATTTGACTGCTCAAGATCATCAAGGGCAGACTTAAGTTGCTCCCTTATACCATACACATCCATTTAAATTCCCAGATCTTCCTCAAGCTGTTAGGCTCTGTTGGGAGGAACTTGGCTCTGATACCAATTGTTAGACTTAAGGCACACAACTGAGAGGGGGGTGAATTAGTTGTGCAAAACTTTCTCAAATTAAACACTTAAATCTTCTTTAGTGATTAGCAGAATATTAATCATGAACCATAATGTATTCAAATCAAAAAGCAGAAACATATCAACGCATAAGACACCAAGATTTTGATGTGGAAAACCTGGTTAAGGGAAAAACCACAGGGTGATTAACCTAAGAATGTATTCTCTGTTAGAAGAATAGAAAGAACAAAATGGCACATGCCAATTAGGGCTCACTGCCTGAGCACACTACTCACAAGAGGCTCACTGCCTACAAGAGACACACTGTCTACAAAGAAATAAGTATCACCTTCATGAACTGGAGAATAGCATCTTCACCATGCTTGAATCAGTTCCATTTAAGCCCAATACTTCTTCTTTGCCTTTCGCACTTCTCCTCGCTACCACACACTCATCACTGCAAGACACACTTCAAAATGACTTCACAATCCCTTACTTATACAAGGGATCGACTTAGGAACAATCATCTAAGTCAAAAAACACCTACAGGAACATCCACAAGATGTGTAATACATCCGGTCAGCCAGTCTCAAGAAGAACACCAATATCCGGTGGTTATTCTTCAAATACAAACTCTAACTTCAATGCGGACCACCAACATGAACTGGACATGATCCAACGATCATCATAACCTTCCCTGAATCACCAAGAACATCCGCACTTCATCATCCTATTGGAATTCTTCTCTCCTTCATCCAGAGCTTCAAGAACATAGTCTGTCATCACTGTCACAAATGAATAGGCTCTTTCGAACCTTCAAACCATGAACCAAACTAGTTGATACTTCATAGGGACATCCTAAACACTCCCTCAAATCTGTAGAATGGGATAATGAATTTTCAGATCTCACTGGACCTATCTGTGACACTCTGTCACCTCTGAACACCTATCGGAACTAGTTCTACTTGAGCGACCATAACTTCTTCAAATCTTCATGCGGACCTCTGAAAACTTGACTGGAGCATCTCAAGACTTATATCTACAAACCCTTTAAACTGTATCCTCTGATCCTCAACCTATTGAGGACTTTTACCTTCTTGTCATCACTGTTCTTCACTGTTCTTGATTGAGACTAATTTTCTCAATATCCTTAGCACACTACTCATCTAATCCTTCTCATTAATGCAACATGAGTATGTTTACATCAATGGCAACACCAGTTAGGCCCATACTTGCAATAGGGGGGGCATCTCCAAACTCAGTCAATTCAAATGCAGCCAATTTACCAACCAATTGATCTCTTGTGATACCTGAAATAGATCTGAATTATTCAATAGCAGCAACCTTGTATTTGTAAGAATTAGGAAGGGATCTGAGAACTTTGCCAACAATCTCATTTTCATCCAAGACTCCACCAGCACATCTAATGCCACAAACAAGCTCATTTACTCTTGGCATAAATGTAGTGATATTTTCATCTTCTCTCATCTTCAGATTTTCAAATTTTCCTTTCAGACTTTGTAGCTTGGCACATTTAACATACTTGTCTCCTTCATGCAGAAGTTCCATTTTTTCCCAAATCTCAAAAGCAGTTTGTTGGTCAACAACATTTGTTAGCTTTGAATCAGACAAGGCACTTAGAAGAGCTTCTTTAGTCTGCAGATTGTTTTTAGTATCTCTGATTTCATCTACGGTTCTCGGACCATTCTGTGGAGGAGTATACTTCTTTGAAGCCATGATCCAATATTGCATTCCTATACATTGTAAGTGACATTCCATATGACTTTTCCAAAGAGTGAAATTGGTTCCATCAAACCTTGGACTATCCTTCTTGTAGGACGACATCCTAGATCTCCTCAAGTGGTTAAGCTCTTTTAGAGGAACTTAGCTTTGATACCAATTGTTAGATTAAGGACAGACAACTGAGAGGGGGGGTGAATCAGTTTGCCAAAACTTTCTTCCAATATATCACTTAAATTCTTTTCTTAATTCAACAGCATAATAATAAAACAATCATGGAAATGTAATGCAACAATTCAAGAGCAGAAACACATTAACACATATGACACAAAGATTTTTGACATGGAAAACCTGGTTAAGGGAAAAACCACGGGGTAACTAACCCAAGATTGTATTCTCTGTTAGAAGAATAGAAAGAACAAAATGGCACATGCCAATTAGGGTTCATTGCCGAGCACCCTGCTCACAAGAGGCCCATTGGCTATGGGAGACACACTGTCTATAGAATGATAAGTATTACATACTTGAACTGAAGAATAGCATCTTCACCATGCTTGAGTCAGTTCCATTTAAGCCCAATACTTCTGCTCTGCCTTTCGCTCTACTCCTCTCACCACACACTCATCACCACACACACACTCTTGAAATGACTTCACAACTCCCTATT
This sequence comes from Cunninghamia lanceolata, assembly GCA_027924645.1. NCBI lineage: Eukaryota > Viridiplantae > Streptophyta > Pinopsida > Cupressales > Cupressaceae > Cunninghamia > Cunninghamia lanceolata. Next base: position 5,102,453 of record BSBN01000158.1, on the reverse strand, counting down.
TATACAAGACATTGACTTAGGGACAATCATCCAAATCGGCATACATTATAGAGCAAATACATAAATATAACATGACTTATTACAAAATGACTTCACGCGGATCAACACACTATCAGCCACACAGATCTGAGACTTCAATCTTTCTTTAGGGACACACCATTCTTTACAGAACATTTTCAAGATCATCTGCAGGATGTATAACTCATCCGGTTAGCCAGACTTAGAAGGAACACCATCATCTGGAAGTAGTTCTTCCATTGTGAGATCAATCTTCAATGCGGATCACCAACACAAACTGGACATAATCCAAAGACCTCCATAAGCTTGCCTGAATCACCGAGAACATCCACACTACTTTTTACTGAAATCATTCTCTCCTTCATCCAAAACCTCAAGAACATAGTCTATCAGCACTATCACATTGGAATAGATGCTTGCAGACCTCCAGACCATGAACCAATTGGGTTGTCAATTCACATTGGCTTCCTAAACACTCCACAAAATCTGTAGAACAAGATATTGCATTTCTGGATCTCACCAGACCTATCTGAGTCACTCTGCCACCTCTAAACACCTGCCAGAACTGGTTTTACTCAAGAGGGCATAACTTCTTCAGATCTTCATGCGGACCTCTAAAATCCTTGCTGGATCATCTCAAGACACATATCTACAAACCCTTTGAGGTGCATCCTCTTATCTTCATCTTAGCTGGGATCTTTACCTTACTGTCTTCACTGTTCTTCTTTGTTCCTGATTAGGACTAATTTTCTCAATGTCCTCAGCACACAACTCATCCAATCCTTATCATCAATGCAACAGGAGTATTTTATCAATGACAACACTAGTTAGGCTTGTACTTGCAACATAGAGGTTGAGGGTTTAGAGAGAGAGAGGACCGATAGGGAGATATAGAGGAGACCGAGGGGAGAGATATGGAGATAGAGAGTGAGGGACATCGCCAGAGACATAGGGAGAGATATTGAGAGGTAGAGGGATGATAAAGATAGGGAGATAGGGGAGATATAGGGAGATAGAGGTTTAGGGTTGTTTGGGTTTAGGGTTTAGGGGTTTAGAGTTGCTTAGGTTTAGGGTTTAGGAGTTAGGGGTTAAGGTTTAGGGGCATTATTTAGGGTTTAGAGTTTATGGTTTAGGGGTTAGGGGTTAAGGTTTAGAGGTATAGGGTTTAGAGTTTAGAGAGAGAGGATTGATAGGGAGATATAGAGGAGACCAAGGAGAGAGATAGGAATATAGAGAGTGAGGAACATGGCCAAAGACATAGGGAGAGAGATTAAGAGGTAGAAGGATGATAGAGATAGAGAGATAGAGGTTTAGGGTTGCTTGGGTTCAGGGTTTAGAGGTTAGGGGTTAGGGTTTGGGGCATTATTTAATGTTTAGAGGTTTAGGGTTGCTCAATTTTAGGGTTTAGAGGCATTATTTAGGGTTCAGGGGTTTAGGGTTGCTCAGGTTTGGGGTTTAATGTTGCATGTCAAAAGCAGTCTCTCTATTAATGAGTGTCAAATTGCACTCATAAAATACACCCCTTTTTGCCTCTCTTTTCCCCCTATTCAGTTCATCTTCCTTGTGTCTGCACTCAAATAAGTTAGCAAGATTGTTCTATTTTGTGATTAATTAAGATAGATTACTTGAGATTAGAATTTCTGATTAGATGACTAATGTGCGTGGGATTAATGGAAAAATACAGAATTTCTCTTTCCTTTTTGAATCAGTAGGTGTAAATGTCAGAAACAGTGATTTTGTGCATATCCAGAGATCATCTTCAATAATCTCTGGAGACCATAACAAAGAACAGTGACACCTGGAGTTTTGAAGATATGGGGAATGACTCTCCAGAGCTCTGCGAGTGTCTGGAATATCTCTGGAGCTGCAGACAGGAACAGCTATCTCCGGCGCCTCCTGAGAACGGGGCATGTTCCAGACAAAGCTGCCACCCAGACACTTCAGTAGCAATCCTAATACCCCCCTCACTTCACTCAAATCATCACCTGAGTGGTGAGGGGTCAACTATCAGTTAAACTGCTGAAGTTTTATCTTTCCAAAGATTTTGTATGAGTTACAAATTAAACTAATCCAATATTCTTATTTTCAGGGCTTTGATGCCCAAGTGTATTAAGACCTAAACTTAGACCTCTGAGTGGACTTCTGTTCCACTCAAGTCTACCTTTCTTGCATGGTGATCTTTCATAAGTTAGACAGTTAAGTACAAATAAGAGATGGTGTCATCTCCTAGAAAGACTGATAGATACGTTCAGTGATATATCATCACTCTTTTTATATATACTTTCAGAAATAGTAATAGAACAATGATGATAAAATTATTCTGATCTTTCAGAGATTTTAGTTCTACTATAGCCATACATTTTCATGAATATAGAAATGAATGAATTGGACTAAATTTAGTGTAGATCATCTTTTGTGCTGATTTCCTGCAGTAGCCTTCAGTCTCAAAGGTGCGGAGCAAGGGCCCACTCTCACCAATCAGGCAGGAGGCTAGTATCTTTGTTTTATTGTTTCAAGTTTTCTTTTATAAAGGTGTTTCCTATTTTAATAGATAGATGCATGTTATTGTTTCTTTGCTTTGAGTACATTTCCTATTTTCTTCTGTTTTACAAGCATTAGTACATTTCCTATTTTCTTCTGTTTTACAAGCATTCATTCCATTTATCCAACAAGTAGATAGATTAGTCATTCTTTTAAGCATTAGGATTAGCTATAAACTGGTCACTTAGAATCCCTAGTTGCAGACAGCCATGGACACAACCTTGGTTCTTTGACATCTGAAAACAGATTAAATGATGAGGTACAGCGACAACCTGTCATTTTTGGCACCGTTGCCGGGGATGTAGTTTGTGTTAATTAGGGACACTGAGTTAAAAATAGTTTTTAGAATAGATCTGTATGGTTAGAGCTAGAGATCTCAAAGGAAGATATATTAAGCAGACACCCCAACAACACACCATAGGGGAAAGCAGTGAGGTGGTACAAAATCTTGTTGAAGAAGGAAACCTAGATCTTAATTTGGAACCTACACTTCGAAACAACAATCCCTTAGATCCTACAGATATTCCACTTGCCAATTATATCCAGGAATTACAACAAAAAGTTGAGGCAGATCCTTTGGTAGAACCTAATTTCCTAGAACCTCAGGAAGACGAACTAGTACTAAACATGGAAAATGATAATCATGGGGAAGAGGAAAATCAGGCCCCAAGAACCTTCTCTTATCCTATTGTTTTGGCTGCTGGAGACAATGCTCCCATGAAGAATATCTCACTAGCACATCTGCCAAATTTTAGAGGACTTTCCTCTGAGGATCCAGATCAGTTCTTGTTTGAATTCAAAGTAGTCTGCCAAACTTATGATTATGGATCAGATAACCAGAAACTCAAACTATTCCCTTCAACCCTGAAAGATTCTATGATGAGATGGTTTATGGGTTTACCCCAGGGTTCTATCCGTTCTTGGGATCAAATGGAAATAGAGTTTTTAGAAAAATACCAAGATTATTGCAGATCCAGTAATAAAAATGAAGAACTGTTTAAAATTAGGCAGGGGGAGGAAGAATCCTTAGAAGACTATGTGGATAGGTTTAATTTTGCCTTGAGAAGGTATGGCAATCCGGTTGATCACTCCTTGGCCAGAACTCTGTTTATAAAAGGATTGGATAAAGAATCAAAACAGGCATTGGACCTAATAGGAAAAGGGAACATTAACAAAATGGAAATACCTGACATAGAGGAACTCTGCAGGAATTATTCTAGAACTCAAGATGGAGTAAGGTCATCCAAAACTTTTAAAGGGAAGAATGAGAGGACATTTGATGGAGGAAATTGCAAATCTAAAAATAGATATTCTGGTCCAACTAAATACCACATTGGATGGGATTCAAGCAAAAACCAGAATAACTGATCAAAGTAGAGCAACTGAACCACTTTCCATTTATTGTCCTAGGTGTAGAAACAAACACCTGTTGAGAGAATGTCCCTTGGACAAATTAGAGATTTGTCAAATCTGTGATAGGGAACATCCTACCAGTCAGTGTAGTCAGCTTCCAGCCTTGAAAAGATTGAGTAAAAAGAATGCTGTGATAGAAAAGGAGTTGAACTATGTGGGACAAAAACAAGCTGAAAATTTCCCTTATAATCAGTACCCAAGCCAGTCTTCTTACAGGGGTCCTACTAATTGGGGAAATAATCAGTGGAATCCAGCTTGGTATGGCCCTCAAAACAATCCTCCTTGGGGACAGTAGGATTAGAAAAACCAAAATTGGCAAAACCAAAACTGGCAAAACCAAAACTGGCAAAATCAGCTTTGGGGAAATCAACAATGGCCACCACAGTTTGGGTCACAAGGCATGCAACCTCAATGGGGTCCTCAATAGGGATATCATCAACAATACCAAGGACAACCTAGACGTTTCCAACCTCAACAGTAGGCTTTACTAACTAGATCCTCCAACACACAGGGTCAAACACAAAATGAACCAGTTAGTCAACCACCTTTACCAGCTCAGCCTATACCAAACCCACGGAATAAACAGGGAGTAGCTGTCTATATGACAGATCAAGAAAATCTGGCTGGAATTAATGCTATATATTCAAATAATCTCCAGCTGCGTTCTGGGAAAGCATTCCCAAGACCTTCTCCTCCAACTATAGTTGAAATAACCAATGATGAGGAACCTAAAAATCCATCCAATCAACCCCCAGAGGAGATTACTAAAGAAAAAGTGCTAAAAAAATCAACCACAGACAACTCCGGAGTTACTCCTAAAAAGCCAGCTCCGGAGAACAGTCTTGAACACAATTCTGATAAGAGCTCCGGAGATGCTCCGGAGATGGAAAAGCTAGCACCCTACCCAGAATGACTTAAACAGAATGCTCCCCAGAAAAAGATTTTACAAAAACAAATCCAACCCAATCAGGAATCAGAGCTTTTACAAGAACTCAAGCAGCTAAACATTGAAATTCCTCTCCTCTAGGCCATCAGAGATGTACCCGAACTAAATCAATTCATCAAACAGTATTGCATCAAAACACAGGGCAGAAAGAAAAGTTTTCACTCCACAATACAGGTGGAAGGAAAAGTAATGGATCTATTGATGGGAGAAATTCTCCTCCTAAAATATGGAGACCCTGGGAACCCTGTCATAACTGTTTTCATCTCGGGGGTAGAAATTTCAAATGTTCTGGTTGACTTAGGAGCAGCAATTAATGTGATGACTATTCATACAATGGACAGGTTAGCTCTGTCAGGTATCCAATCCACAACTACAATTCTTTAACTTGTTGATCAGTCAGTAGCTATTCCAAAGGGAGTGATCACTGATGTACCTGTTGTGATAGATTCATGGGAATTCCCAGTGGATTTCTTAATACTGGAACCTAGAAACCAGAGAAATGCTTATCCGCTGATTTTAGGAAGGCCATGGCTGGCTACTGCAGCTGCATCTATTGATTGTCAAACTAGAGATATGGTCATTTCTAATGGGATAGATTTAAAGAAAATATCTCTGTATCCTCCAGCTAAACCATCAGTGCATTACACAGGAAGAGTATGGGTGGATGAACCGGATAGCATGAACAACAGTGCCTCATTAGCTATGGTAACCATTAGGGAACATCTAGGAGAATTAGGAGAAGAAGCATACTATGATACAATGGAAGACTTCACTCACATCCTAATCAACAAAGATGTGATGGAACTCGCCCAAGATCCTTAGAGAGAACTTCTCGTTTCTTCTCATTGTACCCTTACCAACATTATTCCTTGTGGGGAAACCTTTTACAGGGACTTAGCCACCTTCCACATGTTACTCCCACATTCTTGTCCTCTCAATGCCATGACACCAATGTATGGACCCATCATATCTATGGATCAAATTACAAAACAGGTTATGATTCTACCAGGGAAAACACTTAATATAAATACTTAGTTAACAGTAAGTCAGGAAGAAAAACTTATTCAGCTTTTGGTTTCCCATTCAGCATCTTTTGCCTGGGAATACTAAAATATGAAAGGCATACCTCTTGAAATCTGTACCCATCATATCTACACTGAGGATATTAAACCTGTCAGACAACCACAAAGAAGATTGAATCCTACCTTAAAGGACATTGTCAAAACTGAAATAGAAAAATTTCTCCAGGCAGGGTTCATATATCCAATCTCAGATAGTCAATGGGTCTCACCCCTTGTCATTGTGCCTAAAAAGAATGGGAAATGGAGGGTGTGTATTGATTATAGAGAACTCAACAAGGCCACAAAAAAGGACTACTTTCCCTTACCATTTATTGACCAAGTTCTGGACAACCTTGTTGGGAGAAAGTATTTTTCTTTTTTAGATGGATTTAGTGGGTATAATCAAATTCAAGTAGCACCTGAGGACCAAGACAAAACCACCTTCACATGCTCTTGGAGAACCTTTGCTTACAAAGTTCTTCCTTTTGGGTTGTGCAATGCCCCAGCTACATTTTAGAGACTGGTTCTAGCTATTTTTGTTGAACTGGCTAATGAATGCATGGAAGTCTACATGGATGACTTTACTGTGTATGGGAATAACTTCAAGGAAGCTCTCACAAACCTTAGAAAAGTACTAAAATGTTGTGATAAAAATTGACTGTCCCTTAGCCATGAGAAATGTTTTATGATGGTGGAGGAAGGAATTGTTTTGGGACACCATATTTCGGAAAAAGGGATCAGAGTGGATCGGAACAAGATAGAATTAATCACATAGTTGCCTTCACCCTGTTGACTTTTTCCCAGACTGGATGCTTATTCCCAGATTTCCCTACAAGGTAGCCATCAGTGATCAACAGGATCTCTGGGCCAGGGGGTCAACAGTATAGGAGATAGACTCTATATTTTATCTCCTCTTCTTCTTCAGGCTCTGCAAGACCTAGGGGGGTATTCCCTACTCAACATCCATGAGGATATGCATGCAAGGCTGGGATGTTGACAGAAAGCAGATGAGTCCTCCTGTAAGTAGACCAAAACTGAAAGATAAGGGCAAAGGGGCTAGCTTTGGGCCTATTTGCAGTTGTAGACAGAGGACTGAGGTTCCTAAAACTAACTCTAATGTCCTAATGTTGGTTTTAGATTTTGCTTTGGAGTTTAAGTGTGGATGCAAAGCTGGATATGGTTATAACACAAAACAAAGCATGATTGGTGCCTATCCAGGGCCTGGAGTCAGTAGACATACACCTGTGAATGATCAGCATGAACAACTAAAACTGGATTTCAAGGGGATATATGTGATACCTGCCTTACAGGTATCTCCCAATACAAAGTGTTAGGTTATCTCTACTTATGGTATCCCTACTGCAGTATATCCCTCCCAATGTTCAACCTGAAAATAGTTTAATCTACCCCTTGAGTAGAAGTTAAAAGATCAGACAGTCAACATAGGAATTCTATGCTCTAGAATCTAAACATTACCAAACATCCAGATTCAGAAGAAGAATACATGCAATACTGGAGACAGAATTAACACAACACATGCCAAACAGCATTTCTCATATAAGTTTAATCATGAAATCAGTGGGTTCATGCCAAAAACAAACAACAAGAGATACATAAACTCACAGGTAAGCTGTATAGAGCAACCAGATCAGCTTGTTATGCATTACAGAGCCAAAATCATCAACTTTCAACAACCTTTCAAATGAGCAAGACCACCTGCTTATAACAGCCAGGTAGGTGCTCAGCAATTAATTACATGGTTGACCAAAATTTCGCCAGATACACAATATCAGGAAAATGGCGCTCAAACACAACCAGATTGGCGCCCAAACTTGAATGCAGCAGGTAGGGGAGGAGACAGGAAGATTTCTCGAGCCCTGCGCCCCTGTCCGCTGATTGACACCTCCAGTCGGGTACAGGAACCATCCGCGCCATCGCCCATACCTCTGCAACAATCGCCATTAATGGCGCACCAACCCGCGGCCTTGGGAAGATCATCAAATCTACAATCGCAACCATTTCCTGCCGAGACTCATCATCATGATATTTGAAAATGCAGGATATCAATATCCCACATGCACCCCGCGATGACCTCAATAACACTTTATATACTAGGTCATGAGCATATATCATGTCGGTGCTTTTGCTCCTGACGACACTAGTATATAACCTCATCATCATCATCCTCCAGCAGCATGATATCCTGTTGTTCGAAATATCACCCTGACGTCATCATGATATTTGAAAAATAACCTTCATGATAATCGGCACAACCTGATCCATCGGAGGAACATCCTCCTGCTGAGCTTATTCCAAAAGTATGGCCGATGGACATCCTGATGACGTCATCATTATATACTGCTGACGTCATCATCATATCTGCCTACTGCGCACCTCCTCATATCCGGATGACGTCATCATCATGTTTGCAAATATCAGGAGGTCTCTTCAAGATGATCAGTTGTTAGAAATATGACCCCCGCGGACCTTGATGACGTCATCATCATATTAACATCATCATGATATTCGGAAGACAACCGGATATTTGGAAATATCCTCCTGATGTTCAAACATCAGGTTGCACTGTAGCTCGTCTGTAAGATCGGGGCGATAACTGAATATGATGATGCTGCTTGAAAAGATCACCCCCAGTGGATAACACGTGAAGCCAGCAGGCGGATATCTCCTTGATATTAGCATCATCATGATGCTCGAGCAAACATATATCCGGGTGATATGAAAATATCACCCCTTCCTTCGGAATATCATGATGCAGATAGGCAAATAAAAAGATATCACCCTGATATAAGGATGACGTCAGCATCATCAGGATGTCAAAACAACGAACAAGAAGTGATACAACATCATCAGGATGATATTGACTAAGATCATCCTGACGTTCAAAATATGATGACCCTAGTGAACATCGGGTCGCACTTAGAACTCTTCGACAACATCATCAGGATGATCATAACCAAGATCACCCGATGATAAAAATATCACCCCGGTGAAATATCATGAAGGCAGAAAATATGATGACCTCCGCAAGCAGCAGGATGATAACTGGAAATATCATGATGATGACGACCCTTAAGAAAGAACAAGTCAGGTCGAACACTTAGAGAATAACCCCTTCAAGATATCGGGGCAACATCGTCATCATGTTTGAGCAAGGTGATATTCGGAAGATCACCGGATACTTGAAAAATCACCCCCGCAAGCAACTGAGGGCGCACTGTAGCTCACCAGTATCATCAGGATAATAAGCAAACATCACCCGACAGTTGAAATATGATGATGACGATGAGAAAAACAAGTCGACGAAGAACATGCTCATGAAGATCATCATCGAAGACAAGATGATGATGACGACCTCCTCCTCAGAAAAATATGATGCTGTAGCTGAAAAACGCTGAGGAGGTCCAACACTTAGAAAAATTGGGCAAGAAGATGAAGGCTTCAGATGAAGAAACCTCCTGATCATGACAAATCAACCCCAGGTCAAAATAAGTGCTAACACACCCAAAAATTAGACTGATGTCAGAAGTTTTCTAGGTCATGCAGGCTACTATAGGAGGTTCATAGAAAATTTTAGCAGAATAGCTGCCCCCCTGTTTACCCTGCTTAACAAGGAAACATAATTTCTCTGGACAACAGACTGTCAATTAGCATTTGAAACTTTGAAGGAAAAGCTTACTGTGACACTAGTTTTAAGGGGACCTAATTGGACTTTACCATTGCACATACAAACTGATGCTTCAAATGAATCCATTGGGGTTGTTTTAGGACAAAAGGAGGAAGGAGAGAGTATGCATGTCATTTATTACATCAGCAAAAACCTTACCTCTGCAGAAAGAAATTATACAATAACTGAGAAAGAATTCTTGGCAGTTATCTATGCTATAAACAAATTCCGACATTATATTACCGGATATAAAATATTTGTGCACACTAATCATGCAGCCATCAAGTACCTAATGAATAAACCAGTAGTAGGTGCAAGGATCATCAGGTGGTTATTGCTATTGCAAGAATTTGATATTACCATAGTTGATAATCCAGGAAAGTTTAATTTGGTTGCTGATTTTCTGTCAAGATTGCATACAGGAGGAGAAGATCAACCAGTGGAGGACAAATTTCTAGATGAACATCTTTTTTCCATATCCACTACTGCACCTTGGTTTGCTGACATAGCTAATTTTTTAGCTACAGGCTTGTATCCATCCCATTTTACTTCAAAACAAAGAAAACGTTTGGTTAAAGAAAGTTTATCCTACAAATGGTTGAATGGTTTACTATTTAAATGTGGTCCTGATTTCATTCTACGCAGGTGCTTGAAGGCTGATGAGAATTTTGATGTGTTGAGAGCATGTCATGATGAACCATCTGGTGGCCACTACTCTTTCCACAGGACAGTCCACAAGATCCTTGGAGCTGGTTACTACTGGCCTTCTCTTCATAAAGACACAAAGAAGTATGTGCAGCACTGTGACCAGTGCCAAAGGATGGGGTAGCCCACCTTTACCCAAGAAATGCTGCTACATCCTCAAGTCATGATGGAACCATTTGAGCAATGGGGTCTAGACTTTGTGGGACCAATTTCACCGCCATCATCAGGCAAGGAGTATATTCTAGTATGCACAGACTATGTTGCTAAGGGGGCTGAGGTTCAAGCATTACAGTTTGCAAGAGAAGAAAAAGTTGCTGATTTCCTTTACAATAGAATTTTCTTGAGATTTGGAGCCCCAAAATCAATAGTTTTAGACAGAGGACCTCAATTTACTTCATAGGTAATCAAGGCATTCACAGATTTATACCAAGTCAAGCACAAAAAAGTTTCACCTTACCATCCTTAAGCAAATGGGCAGGTAGAAGTAACTAACAGAGAACTTGAGAATATCCTAACAAGGACAGTAGCAATGAATAGAAAGGATTGGGCTAATAGACTACCTGAAGCAGTTTGGGCTTACAACACCACTTGGAAGTCCACAACAAAGTTTTCACCATATGAATTGGTTTATGGGAAAAAGCCTATACTATCTATAGAATTTGAACTCCAGACACTTAAAACTGTATTGGATGTTGGGCTGCCGCTATCTACAATTCAGCAAAACATAATTCTTCAGCTCAACGAGTTGGATGAGATTTAGATAGAAGCTATTCAACAAACAGAACTGGTTCAGTACCAAAGGAAACAATGGCATGACCAACATATCAAGAGGAGGACATTTCAACAAGGAGATTGGGTTCTTCTTTATGATTCTAAATTCAAAGAATTCAAAGGAAAATTACAGACTCACTGGCTGGGTCCTTATCAAATAAAGGAAGTGTTTGAAAATGGAACTGTATTATTGCAACCAATTGATGGGAGCACAAACACATTTCTAGTAAATGGTCACCGGATAAAACTCTACAAAAGACCATCTACTAAAGAAGAATTTCTTGATGATCTATGTTTTGATACAGGGGATACCTCCTCTATCACGGTGTTGGAATAATAAAATTAAAAAAAATAATAATAATAATAATAAAAATATATATATATATAATAAAAAAATATAAGAAGGTTGAAAGCCAGCAATGGCTACCTTCTGAAAAAAAAGAAGGTTGAAAACCAACAATGGTTGCCTTCTAATTTTTTTTTTTTTTGAGAAAGATGGAAAACCAGCAAATGGCTGTCTTTCTCGACCAAGGGAGTTGAAAACCAGTAAATGGCGGTTCCTTTCTCTAGGACAGTTGTAATAATTGAGCTTCGGATATGATCCGTTGCCAGAAATTGGTCCAATGCATCTCCGACGCTTTCCAATAAGGAGCACCTCCGGCACTTTCCAATTAGGAGCACCTCCGGTGCTCTGTTAATAACGCCAACAGTTCCATAATAAGGGCGGGACCTACCTTGCCAGGTGGTAAAGTAGACAACTCATATGATGAGGTCATCATGACTCATCTTCTACTTCATCGCACAACATAATTAAAATTAGAATACTAATAATTGCAAGAGTGTCCACAAGCTGGCGCTGACATCACCCATGGGCGTGGATTTTAGTGCCACTTAGTGCAATAATTGCAGGTCGTGTGCAAGTAGGAAGAGGATGTCATTTCAGGTCGCCGCTTAAATGCCACGACGCGTGTAGTTTCCAAAATGGTGTAGCATTTCTCCCGTGTACGTCACCTCATCATTAAAACTGATCCAGGTAAATCTATTTTTAATTAATCATTAATTAGTAACTGTCCTGTCTTTCTATTTTGGGTGCTACTGTGATGACATGTCCCTCCGCCGTCATTTCCTTTTTCACATCCAAGCATGCTGCCATCTGTGCCTTACTGCCACCTTACCTCCGGAGTGCCCTGTCAGTTCGTTACAATTATGGCTGCTTTGGCCCCTTAACCCATCTGCATAAGCCCAGCCTGAAAACAATAGCATCCCTCATTCAAACCTCCAGAATAGACTGAAGCATAAGATAAATTAAACAACTCTCCAGAGTCTACAGAGTAATTTGAACAATACTCCGGAGCCCACAGATCAGAGGGACAGATAGACTGCAGGCCGTGGAAGTAAAAGAATAAAACACAGAAACTGCCATCAATTTAGCAATGGGGGTCAAGAAAAAGTCTGAGCCAAAAAATACTACAGGTCTTCTAAAGGATGCAGCTGTAGCAAACATTTTAAGGGCTGCTGGATGGTTAGATTTCCTAGATAAGTTCGAAGGGTTTCAGGAGGATATTGTGGACGAATTCCTTAGGAATATAAGCAATGAGTAGACCACTGTAAGAGGAAACCAAATCAGTCTCTCCTCCATAATTATCAGCCACATCTCCGGACTCCCCGAACAAGGTGAGAGGTTCTACCACCTGAAAACCTTGTATACTAATTTAATTAGAAATTTTTCTGTCCGTGGTGAACCTGCTATTCAATTGCATATGAATAAGAATGAGGTCAAAGGAATTTTGAGGTCCACTCTCCCAAACCCTTGGGCAACTATTGCTACCTGGTTAATGAAATACTTTACCTGTGATGGCCAATTCTCCATAGTTTTAGGGCCCATAATGAAAATGCTAATTTTTCTCAGACATGGAAATAGGCACCCCGAATATAACATAAATATCCCCAATTTCCTATATTCTGCCATCAGGGCAACTACAGAGAAATACCAGTAGGGTAAGGGACCCATGAAACATCATGGCCTCATCTTCCTGATAGTCAAGCACCACTTCTTATCTTAGGCCAATGGAGAAGAACTATTGCAGAACTTTCTTGAGCATAACCCTCAGGTCAGAGCACCAGAGATAACACAAACAAAGGATGAGAGTTCTCCCTCTCACCATGATGAAGAATCTGAGCCTACAGCCTCCTCCATAGCTTCTCACAAAAGGACATCACCCTCACAGGAGGCTACATCATCTGCAGCCCCTGTTCCCAACAAGAAGGGGAAAGACAAACAAATTGTAGAGCCTACTCCTACACGACCTCTATACATGACTCGGTCAGTCAGGTGAAAAATGACTTTACCTGAGGAATCTAGGCCTAGGGAATTAACAGAGGAAAAGGCAGGACAGGGAATTGAGGGGAGATGGTGGGTTGAAGAACCATCCCATGACTCCGATGAGGTACCTTTGGTCAGAAAGAGGAAGAAAAGTGAAAATTCTCTAGCACCATCTGTTCATATGGAGTCAAGTCTAGTTTCAACACCACCATGTGCTCCGAAGACAGGAAGCTTACCAACTGTTACTATCTCCTCAGATTCTGAGGAAGGAAGACCTGCTCTGGAGGCACTAGTTCCACCTATGCTCCGGAGAAGCAAAAGGAAGAGGTAGCTCTCACAAGCTGAGAAGGATACTGCCCTGCTTGCTGAGGCACTCCTAGAATTGAGCACATATGAGGACAAAGCAGGACCTTCATTAGTGCCAGTAGCAGCAGAGGATCCTCAGGATAGGAACACTGCAGAAGGAGAAACAGGGCACACGGATACATTGGGAGAAGCAGGGCAGGTGGCCATGGATAATATTGATAATCAGCCAGCAACCACAAAAATAGAGGCAGAAACTCTATCACATCCCTCTGACCAAGAGGATATCGAAATCTCAACAAAGCAACAATTAATGGAAGAAATTGAGAATTTAAAAAGGATGCTCTGGGGAAAGAATTTGATTATTACTGACCTCAAGAAGGTCAGAGTAGAGATGGAGATGGAACTGAAGCAAACTATTGCAAAAATCCAAACAGACCTCCAAAATAAGGACAGAATCATCCAGGAGAGGGAGGCAGAGTTGAAAACACAGAAATGTGAGGCAACAAAAGTGATGGAAGAAAAAGAAAAAGAAGCAGCACAAAAGGTTTCTGAGGTCACCATGGCCAGAGACAACGGCCTCACAGTAATGGCAGCACTGATTGAAAAGGTACAAAGCCAGGATAAACAATTAACTTGGGCCAATAACAGATTGGATGACCAAGAAGAATATATTCAAGAACTGTCTGGCCCAAGGGCAACCAATGAGCAAGAAATTCAAACAGATGCCTATGTGGGTCCAATCCCTATTGACATTCCTAAAGCCCTGTTTCATTGGGAGGAAAGGTGTAGAGAATTTGAAGCCTCCAAGCCAATGTTGCAATTACAAAGGGCAGTCACTGCCAGAGCAGAAATGATAGCAACTTTGGAAAGCAAAATCATTCAAATGGCCTCCCTTTCCTTAGAAATTCTATCTTGCAGACCTCCAAGTGCCAGCTATTCAATGTTCCTACAGGAAAGGATATTGCAAAGGAAACTCTTCTTAGTCCTATCTGACATGAATGAGGATACCCAAACAACAGAAGGTTTCATGGCAGCTTACACCAGAAGCAATGATGAAGACAAAAACTTCCTATGTGAATTATACTTACATGGGTTCTGCATTAATGATATAGCCTTCATGATTAATCACTTTGTGGGAGAATGCCAGCTTAAGGCATTCATGTCCCTCATGAGAAACCACCAGATCTGGGATGAAAGGATGGAAGATCATCTTCAAAAGGATTCAAAAACAGATCTCCTCCTCAGAAAAGAATGTCCCAATCCTTTTGCTTTTCAAACCCAATTCAGGTCCATTATCTATCATCCTGCAAGTGCAACCAGCATATTGCCATTATACTTGAAAAGTTTACAGGAATGCTCCATTGACTTTGGTCTTTTTATGATTAATTTAGCAAATCCTGTCCTTGCTGTAGCAAAGAGGAGATGGAGTATTTTAACCCCAGAGCAAAAACTTAGAGAGGTTGTCACTCCTGCAAACCTGAGACTATTCATGAGGAGGGCAAAGATGATATCCAAACTGATGGATAAACATAAACAGGAATGGATAGGAGGGCAGTTCAGACCTCCTCTGATAATTGAACCACTCCCTATATGGACAGAACAGCTGGAAGATGAAAAATTGCAAGATTGGATGAAGCAAGTTGACAAGTACAGAGGGAATGGTAACACCAATAAAACTACTTGGACAACCTATCTCCAGGAGTATAGTCTGACTGACAGATTGCTTTGTCAAAATAAATCCAGAATGTAAAAAGCAGGAGGACCTGCCAAACCTTAGGTATGGGGGGGATGATGAGTGTCAAATTGCACTCATAAAATACACCCCTTTTTGCCTCTCTTTTTCCCCTATTCAGTTCATCTTCCTTGTGTCTGCACTCAAATAAGTTAGCAAGATTGTTCTATTTTGTGATTAATTAAGATAGATTACTTGAGATTAGAATTTCTGATTAGATGACTAATGTGCATGGGATTAATGGAAAAATACAGAATTTCTCTTTCCTTTTTGAATTAGCAGGTGTAAATGTCAGAAACAATGATTTTGTGCATCTCCGGAGATCGTCTTCAATAATCTCTAGAGACCATAACAAAGAATAGTGACACCTGGAGTTTTGAAGATATGGGGAATGACTCTCCGGAGCTCTGCGAGTGTCTGGAATATCTCTGGAGCTGTAGACAGGAACAACTATCTCTGGCGCCTCCTGAGAACGGGGCATGTTCTAGACAGAGCTACCACCTAGACACTTCAGCAGCAATCCTAATACCCCCCTCACTTCACTCAAATCATCACCTGAGTGGTGAGGGGTCAACTATTAGTTAAACTGCTGAAGTTTTATCTTTCCAAAGATTTTACATGAGTTACGAATTGAACTAATCCAATATTCTTATTTTCAGGGCTTTGATGCCTAAGTGTATTAAGACCTAAACTTAGACCTCTGAGTGGACTTCTGTTCCACTCAAGTCTACCTTTCTTGCATGGTGATCTTTCATAAGTTAGATAGTTAAGTACAAATAAGAGATGGTGTCATCTCCTAGAAAGACTGATAGATAAGTTCAGTGATATATCATCACTCTTTTTATATATACTTTCAGAAAAAGTAATAGAACAACGATGATAAAATTATTCTGATCTTTCAGAGATTTTAGTTCTGCTATAGCCATACATTTTCATGAATATAGAAATGAATGAATTGGACTAAATTTAGTGTAGATCATCTTTTGTGCTGATTTCCTGCAATAGCCTTCAGCCTCAAAGGTACGGAGCAAGGGCCCACTTTCACCAATCAGGCAGGAGACTAGTATCTCTGTTTTATTGTTTCAAGTTTTCTTTTATAAAGGTGTTTCCTGTTTTAATAGATAGATGCATGTTATTGTTTCTTTGCTTTGAGTACATTTCCTATTTTCTTCTATTTTACAAGCATTCATTCCATTTATCCAACAAGCAGATAGATTAGTCATTCTTTTAAGCATTAGGATTAGCTATAAACTGGTCACTTAGAATCCCTAGTTACAGACAGCCATGGACACAACCCTGGTTCTTTGACATCTGAAAACAGATTAAATGATGAGGTACATCAACAACCTGTCATCTATCTTTATCTCTCTCCCTCCCCTCGTTACCTCATCTCTCTCTCTCTACCTCCTACCCTCTCTCTCTCTCTCTCACCTCTATACCTCCCTCCCCACTTTCCATGCACTTAAAACACTTATTTCCATGCATGACAACATTTAAGACTTTCCATGCATGAAAGCACTTAAACTTTCCATTCTTGACAAAACACACTCACGTTATTATGCAAGCATGTTTTGGTGAACAAAAAAATAAACAAAAATCATGTGGCATTTGTGATTCAGACCCTGTACTTTGTTATTCCCTACTTTTCATGCACTATTAGACAAGAAAACACTTTTTCATGGTGTTGACATTTTGAAAATCATTGTTTGCTTAATCCACCACCTTTTTTTGGTTTTTTAACGTAGACGAAGTAAATTGGATGTTTTTAGACATAATTTGATTATTTAAACTAATAGTTTCATGTTTCATATTGTTTCAATGATAATTTTCATGTATTTAAATTGAATTTGATGATATATGTTTGTTTTTTCATAAATTTCACTAATCCTATTAGAGTTATATAGAATTCAACATTGAATACAGAGGAACTTGCCAAAAAGATCAAATTGTTGTGGATTTTGAATCCAAATTTTTGAGGATTAGGCAACTCAAATCTCAAAATCTAATTTATGTTCTTATGTATTCATTTACTTTACTTTATTATTATGTTAAAGCATGAAATATCATGTTATAGCACAATCAGGAGGGAAGTGAGAAGATTATCATTTTGACAAGTTAAATTATCACGAGAAAGTGAAAATTTATATTTATTTGAGATAACAATCTATGACAACAAGCCATATCACCATGGGAAGGAAATCATCAAGATAGTATTGGTATATATTTATGAAGGGAGTCTTATCAACATTCAAGGATAATCTTAAACTAGAGAAAGGTCATGGAAACACTTTCACTGTGGAGTAGATGTGCAATCACATGTTGCTATTATCCTGATTCAAACACTAACCTAAACAATTAGAAGGATACTAAGGGAATCCATGTTCAATGAATTATAATCATGCCAAAATAAAGCTAAGGATTGTCACTTGAGCATACTCCCTTGGAAGAACTGTCGTCTCAGCCTAAAGACTAAATTATACCGCAATAGCTATCATGCAACCCTAGGAATAGTTATGACCTCTCACCCATGGGTAGGATAGTAACTGATACACAAGGTGGCAATCAAGACTAAATGATAAGTCAATTAATTTCAAATCCATGCAAAAAGGTATCCATGATACTATATAAACATATCTAGGTGGTCTTGAAAGGATATTCATATGGTAGGGAAGATTGTTGTAAACTAAAATATAACCATACATGTCATTGGGATAGTTATTAGGACAATTATAATCACAATGAGGTTGTCTTGAATAGATAGTGACTTGTCAAGGAGTTATTAGATAGTTAAGGAAGATAGAGTATTGATATTGGTGGGTGCATAGCCTTTTCATGATTTAATGAAAGAGTCATGCATCATGAAGTAGAAGTCAAGATCAAAAGAAGGACACCAAATTTGGTGAAGCTGCAAAAAGAAACTAAATTTGACACTTGATTATAATCTCACAACCAATTTGATTAGGGATGGGAGAGGGATTAGAGATTTTCATTTGATGACCTCATTTGTTGTTGTTCTAAAAAAACCAAGCTCCATACAATTTTTTCTATAAATATGAGAATAAAAGAAGGTAAAAAGGTAGTGAATTATTCTATTGCTATAATGAATTTTCCTTCTATTGAATATTTATGATAAAAGAAGGAATACTACATGATTTGAAGATCCTTATAGAACAATTTATTCTTGTAAACTAAAGTTGTTACCTTGGAAATTGCATTTCCAATTCACCTAGGTGAAGGAGACAAGTGTGTTTGAGAAGATATGTTAAGAAAATGTGAAATTATCCTAGAGACTATGCCTACCACCATTTGTAAATGTTGACCATATCTTGTCCACTGATGTAATTCTAAAAACTTAGCATGGAAAAGTTGATTTCTATATATAGAGAGAGTTAAAAGACATTGTAAGTGTTGGAAGAGTTCCTTTGCATTGTTATGGTACGTTCTTAAATATCATCTAAACGATGAATGTTAGTTACTCCATTAAGTACAAGAATGGTATGAGATATGCCATCTTGCCTTGTAATTCAAATGTTATCCTAGCTTAATCTTGATTTGTAAAAGATTGCTAGTATATGAAATGTGTGTGATCTTTATGTTTTGGGTTGGACCACCCTAGGAAACTATAAATTTTTAGATTTATATTCATTTATTCAATTTAATTATATGATTATATTTTGAGATTTGTGTATGAGATTACTTTACTCTATTGTACCAAGATGGACTAATTTATTTGTCTTATTCATGATACATATAGAAATCATCATCATGTCGAGGAAACAAGAAAATACTCTAACACTAGAAGATCCTGAAGTTGAGAATGCAAAGAAAAGAGAAAGAATGAGGCGACTTCACGAAAGTAGGAAATTTTCAACCATATAAGAAGACATGCCACCATTTCCAATCAAGAGGAACATGAATCATCTAATCAAGCTAAGAGAGATGGAATTGGCAGCACAAAGGCAATGAATGCAAAACCTCCGTTCAACAAGGAAATTGAATCTTGAAGTTGGAGGCACTCCATCTTTCACAGGTCAAGTTGAAGGTACACCATAATTCTCTTCTCAAATTGGAGGCACTCCATCTTTCATAGGTTAAGTTGAAGGTACATCTTGATTCTCTTCTCAAGTTGGAGGCATGCCACCATTCACATGTCAAGTTGAAGGTACACCATATTCTCCATCTCAACTTTAAGGCTTTTCATCTTTTCCATCTCCAATTGAGAGTACACCATCTATCCCATCTCAAGTAAATATTGAAGAAATTCCTAATACTAAGTCAACTTTACCATTGAAAATGCCTCCTAGAATTTTGCACAAAAAGCCCAAGTTTCTAATTGATATCGATGAGAATGTTTTGAATCCCATGCAAGATAAGATTCCCAAGCTTGCTTGCCAAAGATATGCCAATAACATATGGAAGTCATTATTTGAGAACTTAAATGAAACTGAAAGATTTCAACTATTTGTTGAATTGATGATAAATCTAAAATTTAGGCCCATTATGAAGATTGTTGGCCTAAGAACATTGGATGCTTCAAGTGAAAAATCAATTGTAAAGAATCTAATGAGTGCATATGAGAGTATGGGTTCCACCTCATGCACCAAGGATAGTAATGTCATATGACGTGTTATTGCATTGACAATAGTAAGCCATCAAATAAAGAAAGATTGCCTCATTAGAAAGACAAGTGAAGAATTGAAAATAAGTAGAAAAACTATAATGAGATCCGATGGAAGGTGTGAAAGAGTTGAGGACCCAAATACCAGTGAATTGTGGGCATTCTCTAGGAGACTCCCACGAAAAGATCAAATATGGGGGTAGACCATTGAACAAGACCTTGTGGAAGGTTCATGAGTCTGACCATGAGGCAATACTTGACACAATAAAAAGTAGATTAGACCCAGATGGCTCATTAGATTGAATCAATGGAATGACAGAAAGGTATGTTATTTTTCTTTTCTATCCTCATTTCACCTTCTATATTTTTGACACCTATCTTACCTTCTTATATGTGCTCCTTGGTCTTGGTTGATTAGCTTAATTTCATTATAGAGTTTATTGGTGTACTTATTTTAGCTAAATAGTGCAACCGCATTTGTATGCAATATTTGAGTATGATAGAGGTAGGCATAATCCTTATGAAGTTGCCTTTGAAAGGAAAGTAAGGTAGGTTTTTATGATTATTTCATGATGATATGTCCTTTAGTTACTATTTCATAATGAGTTTTAATGATTTTACTATGAGTTTTAATGACAAACCCTCATCTGTTTCTTCACATTTGGTGCTAACAATTGATAGCAGTGGTAAGGGAAGCCTTAATTGATGCCCTACAAGACATTGGATCAAGTGAGAACACCTTTATAGTACTGAATTTTCATCTACTAGAAAGGTATTCAGACTGAATTTTTACATTCGACATCTCTTGGGGCCAAACGAACGGTGCCAGTGCATCCGAGTGGGTGGGTAAATTCTAGGGGAGATGTATTTTTAGTGGTGAAGCCTCTTGGTCATTCTCGGCTACATTGGACATAGACAATCTATTAAGAGCCCTAAGACAGAAAAGGTGTCAAACTTTGGACCAACTGTTTTATCAAACCGTGACACCTAGGAACATCTTCTTTGCATGTATAGGTGGATGTTAGGTCCACCTGCAAAAACCTACCTTAGTTTTCTTAAATCAATTTCATTTGCCTATGGTGGTAAGGAACACATTGTTCCAAAATGCTTCAATTTCATGCAGTGGAAAGGTGCCAAAAGTGAGATTTTGCATTCCATAGCTTGTGGAGACAAATCGACTATGCCAACGCATTGGGGTGGGTGGATAAATGCTAGGGGAGGTCTTGTTTCATGCACCAAGTGTCTCAATCGTTCAGGGCATCAGGCTACTGGTAAAGTCACTTAAGATCCCTAAGAGCAAAAAATTGCCAAAATTTGATAAAGCAGTTCTCAGAATTCATGGTAGATCAGAATGTTCCATTTGGACCTACAGGTGCACGTGGGGTCCATCCATAATAACCTCTCCCAATTTTGGTCAACTCCAATCCGTTTGATCATGCCAAAATCAAATGCATTCTTGCAAAATGCTTCAATTTCATGCAGTGGAAAGGTGCTAGGAGTGAAATATTGCATTCCACAACTTGTAGAACCAAAATGATTGCATCAATGCATCAATGTGGGTGGGTAAATGCTAGGGGAGGTCTCATTTTGTGCACCAAGTGTCTTAGTTATTTCCGACTGTAGGCTACTGATAAAGTGGAAATGTGCTAGGAGTGAAATTTTGCATTCCACATCTCATGGGGCTGAAACAACTATGCCAATGCATCAGGGTGGGTAGGTAAATGCTATGGGAGGTCTCATTTTGTGCACCAAGTGTCTCAATTATTCCAAGATGCAAGCTACCAGTAAAGTTGAAAGGTGTTAGGAGTGAGATTATGCATTCCACAGCTCGTGAGGCCAAATCGACTGTGCTAACGCATCAGGGTGGGTGAGTAAATGCTAAGAGAGGTCTCTTTTTGTGCACCAAGTGTCCCAGTCATTTGGGGCAACAGGCTACCATCAAAGTCACTTAAGATCCCTAAGAGCAAAAAATTGCCAAACTTTGACGAAGTAGTTCTTAGAATTCATGGAAACTGGGAATGTTCCATTTAGACCTATAGGTGCATGTGGGGTCCATACACAATAACCTCTCCCAATTTTGGTCAACTCTAATCCATTTGACCATGTCGAAATCAAATGCATTCTTGTAAAATGCTCCAGTTTCATGCAGTGGAAATATGCTAGGAGTGAGATAATGCATTCCATAGCTCGTGGGGCCGAATTGACTATGCCAGTGTCAAGGTGGGTGGGTAAATTCTAGGGGAGGTCTCATTCATGTGCCAAGTGTCTTAGTTGTTCGGGGCAACAAGCTACTGTCAAAGTCACTTAAGATTTCTAAGAGCAAAAAACTACCAAACTTTGACAGAGCAATTCTCAGAATTCGTGGAAGTTGGGAATGTTCAATTCATACTTTCAGGTGCATGTGGGGTATGTCCATAATAACCTGTCTTAGTTTTGGTCAAATCCAATCCATTTGACTGTGACGAAATCAAATACATTCTTACAAAATGCTTTAGTTTCATGCAACACAACCTTGCTAGCGCCATATTTTTTGTTCTTCTCATCGTGGGGCTGAACTGACTGCACCAATGCATCAAGGTGGGTGGCTAAATACTAGGGGAGGTCTCATTTCATGCACCAAGTGTCACAGTCCTTTGGGGTAGTAGGCTACCGACAAAGTCACTTAAGATCCTTAAGAGCAAAAAATTGCCAAACTTTGATGGAGTAGTTCTTAGAATTTGTGGTAGCTGTGAATGTTTCATTCAAACCTATAGGTGCACATGGGGTCTTCCCATAATAAACTCTCTTAGTTTTGGTCAACTCCAATTTATTTGACCATGTCGAAATCAAATACATTCTTGCAAAATGCTTTAGTTTCATGCAGTGGAAAGGTGCTAGGAGTGAAATTTTGCATGCCACAGCTCATGGGGCCAAACTAACTACCCCAATGCATCAGGGTGGGCAGGTAAATGCTAGGGGAGGTCTTGTTTCATGCGCCAAGTGTCTTAGTCATTCTCGACTGCAGACTACTGATAGTAGAAATGTGCTAGGAGTGAAATTTTGCATTCCATAGCTTGTGGGGCTAAACTGACTATGCCAACACGTCAGGGTGGGTGGGTAAATTCTATGGGAGGTCTCATTTCATGTGCCAAGTGTCTCAGTCATTCCTAACTGTAGGCTACTTATAAAGTGGAAAGGTGCTAGGACTGAAATTTTGCATTCCACAACTAGTGGGGTTGAACCGACTATGCCAACGCATCGAGGTGGGTGGGTAAATACTAGGGGAGGTCTCGTTTCATGCGCCAAGTGTCTCAGTCATTCTGGACTGCAAGCTATCGACAAAG
The DNA here is from genome assembly GCA_027924645.1 of Cunninghamia lanceolata. Taxonomy (NCBI): domain Eukaryota; kingdom Viridiplantae; phylum Streptophyta; class Pinopsida; order Cupressales; family Cupressaceae; genus Cunninghamia; species Cunninghamia lanceolata. The sequence goes on along the minus strand of BSBN01000158.1, from coordinate 5,079,011 downwards.
TCGAAAGGTGCTGGGAGTGAAATTTTGCATTCCACTAGTTGTGGGGCCAAACTTATGCCAATGCATTAGGGTGGGTGGATAAATGCTAGGGGAGGTCTCATTTCATGTGGCAAGTGTCTCAGTCATTCTGGACTGCAAGTTACCAACAAAGTTGAAAGGTGCTATGAGTGAAATTTTACATTCCATAGGTCGTGGGGCTAAACTGACTACGCCAACATGTCGGGGTGGGTGGGAAAATGCTAGGGGAGGTCTCATTTTATGTGTCAAGTGTCTCAGTCATTCTGAGCTACAAGCTACCAACAAAGTCAAAAGGTGCTAGGAGTGACATTTTGCATTCCACAAGTCTTGGGGCCGAACCGATTGTGCCAACATGTTGGGGTGGGTGGGTAAATGTTTGGGGAGGTCTTTTTGCATATGCTATGTGTCCCTGCCATTCTGGGCTATAAGCTACCAGAAAGTGTCTCAGACATTAGGGTTGTAACTTACCAGCAAAGTGACTTTGCCAGTAGCTTACAACCCAGAACTATAGGGACACGCACACAAAATAAGACCTCCCCTATCATTTACCTGCCCACCCTGAATGTTGGCACAGTCAATTAAGCCCCACAAGATGTGGAATGCAAAATCTCACTCCTAGTACCTTTCCACTACATGAAACTAAAGCATTTCGCAAGAATGCATTTGATTTTGTCATGGTCAAATGGATTGGAGTTGACCAAAACTGGGAGAGGTTATTATGGATGAACCCCATGTACACCTGCAGGTCTAAACATAACATTCCCAGCTACCACGAATTCCAAGCACTACTCTGTCAAAGTTTGACAGTTTTTTGCTCTTAGGGATCTTAAATGACTTTGTTGGTAGCCTGCTGCCCCAAACAATTGGGACACTTGGTGCATGAAAAAATACCTCCCCTAGCATTTATCTAACCACCCCAACATGTTGGCATAGTTGGTTCGGCCCCACGATGAATAGAACAAAAAATATGGCACCTGACAAGGTTGTGCTGTATGAAACTAAAACATTTTGCAAGAATGCATTTGATTTTGATGCGGTCAAACAGATTGGAGTTAACCAAAATTGAGAGAGGTTATTGTGGATAGACCCCATATGCACCTATAGGTACAAATGGAACATTCCTAGCTGCCATAAATTCTGAGAATTGCTCCGTCAATGTTTGACAGTTTTTTGCTCTTAGGATCTTAAGTGACTTTGCCGGCAGCCTGATGCCCCAAATGACTAAGACACTTGGCACACAAAATGAGACCTCCCCTAGCATTTAACTACTCACCCAGATGCATTGGCACAATCGGTTCAGCCCCATGAGCTATGGAATGCAAAATCTCATTCCTAACACCTTTCCACTGCATGAAACTGAATCATTTTGCAAGAATGCATTTGATTTCGGCATGGTCAAATGGATTGGATTGACCAAAACTGGGAGAGGTTCTTGTGGATAGACCCCATATGCACTTGTAGGTATAAACATAACATTCCTAGCTGCCATGAGTTCTGAGTACTACTCCATCAAAGTTTGGTATTTTTTTGCTCTTATGGATCTTAGGTGACTTTATTGATAGCCTGCTACCCCAGACGACTGGCACACTTGGAACACAAAATGAGACCTCCCCTAACATTTAGCCACCCATCTTGATGCTTTGGTGTGGTCAGTTGGGCCCCACAATGAGCAGAACAAAAAATAGGGCACCTGGCAAGTTTTGTGCTACATGAAACTGAAGCATTTTACAAGAATGCATTTGATTTCAGCACGGTCAAAGGAATTGGATTGGACCAAAACTGAGAGAGGTTATTGTGGATGGACTACATCTGCACCTGTAGGTTTGAACAAAACATTCTCAGCTACCACAAATTCTGAGAACTACTCTATCAAAGTTTGGTAATTTTTTACTCTTATGGATCTTAAGTGACTTTGCAGGTAGCCTGCTGCCCCAAACAATTGAGACACTTGGCACATAAAATGAGACCTCCTCTATCATTTACCCACCCACCCCAATCCATTGGTGTAATTAGTTTGGTCCCACAAGCTATGGAACACAAAATTTCACTCTTAACACCTCTCTACTACATGAAACTGAAGCATTTTGCAAGTGTGCATTTGATTTCGACATGGTCAAATGGATTGGAATGACCAAAATTGGAAGAGGTTATTATGGATGGGCCCATGTACACCTATAGGTCTAAGTAAAACATTCCCAGCTACCATGAATTTTGACAACTGCTCTGTCAAAGTTTGGTCATTTTTTGCTCTTAGGGATCTTAAGTGACTTTGTCGGTAGCCAGCTGCCCCAAACGACTGCGACACTTGGCACATGAAATGAGACCTCCCCTAGAATTTACCTACCTAACTTGATGCATTGGCGTAGTTGGTTTGGCCCCAAGAGATGTGGAATGCAAAATCTCAATCCCAACACCTTTCCACTGCATGAAACTGAAGCATTTTGTAGAATGCATTTGATTTTGGTATGGTCAAATGGATTGGAGTTGACCAAAAATGGGAGAGGTTATTGTGGATGGACCCCACATGCACTTGTAGGTCCAAAAATAACATTCCTAGCTATCACAAATTCTAAGAACTGCTCTGTCGAAGTTTGATAGTTTTTTGCTCTTAGGGATCTTAAGTGACTTTGTCGGTAGCCTGTTGCCCTGAATGACTGAGACACTTGGTGCATGAAATGAGATCTCCCCTAGAATTTCCCTACCCACACCGACATGTAACGAGTAGAATAAAAATATGGCACGTGGCAAGGTTCTGTTACATAAAACTGAAGCATTTTACAAGAATGCATTTGATTTCAACACAGCCAAACAAATTAGAGTTGACCAAAAATAAGAGAGATTATTGTGGAAGGACTCCACATGCACCTATGGGTCTAAACAAAAAATTCATAGCTACCACAAATTTTGAGAACTGCTCTTTCAAAGTTTGACAGTTTTTTGCTCTTAGGATCTTAAGTGACATTGCCGGTAGCTTGTTGGCCCAAACAACTGAGACACTTGGAGCATGAAACAAGACCTCCCATAGAATTTACCCACCACCACCGATGTGTTGGCATAGTTAGTTTGACCCCATGAGCTATGGAATGCAAAATCTCACTCCTAACACCTTTCCACTGCATGAAACTGAAGCATTTTGCAAGAATACATTTGATTTTGGCATGGTCAAATAGATTGGACTTGACCAAAAATTGGAGAGGTTATTATGGATAGACCCCATGTTCACCTGTAGGTTTAAATAAAATATTCCCAACTACCATGAATTCAAAGAATTGCTCCGTTGAAGTTTGGAAATTTTTTGCTCTTAGGGATCTTAGGTGACTTTGTTAGTAGCTTGCTACCCCGAATGACTAAGACACTTGGTGCATCAAATGAGATCTCTGCTAGCATTTACCTACTCAGCTGACATGTAGGAATAGTCAGTTCAGCTCCACGAGCTATGGAATGCAGAATCTCACTCCTAGCACCTTTCCACTACATGAAACTGAAGCATTTTGGAACAATGCATTCCTTGCCACCATAGGAAAAAAAATTGATTTAAAAAAACTTAGGTAGGTATTTGTAGGTGAACCTGACTTCCACCTATACATGCAAAAGAGGTGTTCCTAAGTGTTATGGTTTGATGGAATAGTAGGTCCAAAGTTTGACACCTTTTTTGTCTTAGGGCTCTTCAGAGATTGTCTGCTTTCGATGTAGCTGATAATGACCAGGAGGCTTCGCTACTGAAAAGACACATAGCATTCACCTGTCCACCCCAACATGTTGGAATAGTTAATTCAATCCCACAAGGTATGGAATGTGTTCTAACTACATCCATCAAAGCATAAAGGATATGGGAATTTTATCATATGTTGTAGTTGCAACTTCCCTGATAGACATGTATGCAAAGTGGGAGGTGTAAAGAAAATGTAGAAAAGTGAAATGAGGATATGCAAAGCATAGAAACCATATAGAAGGTGAAATGAGGATATGCGAATCATGCCAAACATCTCTCTCTCTCTCTCTCTTACTCTCTTCCTCATTTTGCAAGAGAAAGATAGATGCATAGTTAACGTAGGTAATGAGAAATTTGCATAAGATCTATAAGAGAGTTATTATCACATGTATTTACATAATTTCTATTCTGAATTGTAGCTAACTTCACTCACTGACTCGTGAGTGTGAGGAAACAAGTCTACTTGAAGGTAATGAAGGACAACAAGGTAAAGTTTATGAGGCAATGTAACTTCAACCCTCACATTTCTTGAAAATTGTACAAAGATCACATCCATTATCATTGATAGCAAACATGTACACATCCATTATCTATTATAAGATGAAAACATAGTTTATCCATTTGCATGAGAAAGTAAGTGATATATAAACTTTCAAGAAAATAAAATTGGCACGTGTAAAATGAAATTCCATAACCCTTGCAAGCATCCTCCCTACCTGTGCCAAATGAGGATCTTTGGGACAAGGTATGGACAACCATGAAAGAATAAAGGATAAAGGAATCTTGATAGATGTTTTAGTTACAACTGCCCTAGGAGTCATGTATGCAAAGTGTGGAAGCATAGACAAAGCACATGAACTATTTGACATGATGCCTCAAAGAAATGTTGTATCATGGAATGCAATGATTGCAAGATATATGCATAATATGAATTTTTTCAAAAAGGCTTTAGAAACTTTCAAGCAAATGCAATTGGCGGGTGTAAAACCAAATTCCACAACCTTAGTCAGCATCCTCCTTGTCTATGCCCATATGGGATCTTCAAAAGATCATATGGACATCCATCAAAGCATAAAGGATATGGGAATTTTATCAGATGTTGTAGTTGCAACCGCCCTATGAGACATGTATGCAAAGTGATGAAGCATAGACAAGGCAGGTGAATTGTTTGACATGATGCCTCAAAGAAATGTTGACTCATGGAATGAAATGATTGCAAGATATATGAACAAAATAGATTTTTTCAAAAAGGCTTTAGAAACTTTCAAGCAAATGCAATTGGCGGGTGTAAAGCCAAAAATTCCACAACCTTAGCCAACATCCTCCTTGTCTATGCCCATATGGGATCTTTGGAAAAAGGGTATGGACATCCATCAAAGCATAAAGGATATGGGGATTTTGATAGATGTTGTAGTTCTAGCTGCCCTAGGATACATGTATGCAAAGTGTGGAAGCATGGACAAGGCACATAAACTATTTGACATGATGCTTCAAAGAAATGTTGTCTCATGGAATACAATGATTGCAAGATATGCACAAAATGGATTTTTTCAAAAAGGATTTAGAAACTTTCAAGCAAATGCACAAAACAAACTTTCAATAAAATGCAACTAGCAGATGTAAATCCAAATTCCACAACCTTATCCACTATCCTCCTTGCCTGTGCCAAAATGGGATCTTCAGAACATGGTATAGAAAACCATCAAAGCATAAAGGTGTTATGTCAAAAAATGTCCCCTTGGGGGATTTTCCCTCTTAAGGTTTAGCTCCCGGGTCCTTTAGGATGCATTTAGGATATCTTGCATGTTAATTTGACATGCTGATGAGGAAACCCTGAAATTTCATGGCAAATGGGACCTAGGTGTACACTTGACATAAATCCTACCTAGAATAGGGGGGAGGACTTGGGCACCCATGCCCTATTCCTGCCCTATTTTAGGTCAGGACCAATTTCAAAGTGGTAGTTTATGACCGTTATTTAGGTCCTATGTCGACATGGTAAGTTTGAATTACGAAATTATTAGAGGGAATGTTTGTAGTTGCATATATAAGCATGATTAAGTTTCATTTGTAAACTAGATGGACATTTTGATTGACAAGCTTATGTTAAGGTGTTTCAAGGCATTCATTGTGTTGCAGAGTAGAATTTGCATTGTTCTTGTGTTTGCATTTGTAGATTTGGCATCCATCTCCTCATGGCATGAAGAGCATCTTTCTTCCATGAGATCTTCACTACGAGTTGATATCAATTGTCTTTTCAATCATTTATCATTTAGATTTTGCCTCTATCCCGTAGTGATATGCACTCTTTATCTGACAACGATGTTTAAAAGACATGAATGTCTCTTCGGGGCTTGACTGAGGCAAGCCTCTAAACACCACAATCCCCAACCCCATTTTTTGTGATTACAGGTTATAGGTTGTAGAAGCAGAAAAAGTGGAGTTGTAGGAGAGTAGTGCAGACTATCAGAATTGCAGATCTGAGAAGAAAATAGGGACCTGGACTAGGGCACCCGCTCATTAGTCCTCCGGATCCTGTAATAGGAAAATCTCCAGAACAACAGGAACAGGTTGCAGACAAGGTTTCTGGATCTCGACAGAAACTATGGCACTGGACTAGGGTGCCTGCTCATTAGTCCCTAAATTTTCCACTTTCTAAACTTCATAATCTGGTATGCATTTGATTGTTATTTGATATCTCTGTGTGAGATCATTTTCTGTAATTTGTTTGTTTATTCACAAATTTACATAATTAGGGTTTTGAGCATAATTGGGCTTAATTAAATAATAAAATCACACAATTCCAATCTTCCCCTATGTTCCAAGTGACAAGAAGCCTTTAGTAGACTTCCTACTTGGTTGAATGTCCTTGAATGTTTAGTGTTGAAAGGAGGATCAACATAAAACATTGAAAACAAACCCTCTTCAAATTTTACCCTAAACATTTTGGTGAACCCATGTTTTAATGAATTTTGCACCTTTCTGAGTGTTGTGCTTCATATTTACATTCATTCATATCATTCTTCATCTTATTGTATTTGAAAATTTACAAAAAAATTAAAAAAATTGAAAATTTGAAAAAAATGACATTTTTAGCTTGCATCTTCATATAATTTGAATTAGTTGGAATTTAATTTCAATAAATTTATGTCATTATCATTAGATCTAATTTAAAATACAGAAATTCATTATTCATCATTCATTTAGATTGTATTTTCATGCTTAAATTGTTGAAACTTATTTGAAATTGTGTATTTTTTCATATAACCTAGTTTTGCATTAGCTAGGGTTTGTAGTCAAAATCTTGTTTTATATTTTACTACCCTTTTAAAAACACTTATTAGGACTGATTTATAATTGTAGTGTTTCATCATAGTGGTTTTCTTGCAAAATTTCATGCTTAGGATTTGAAAACCTTGCTTTTTCACTAGATTTGGCATTATTGTCTCTCTAGATTTGCATCATAGGTGTGTTATAAAGGATTTTTCTGCACTAATTGGCTATTATCAGGGTTATTGTCTTCTTCCCCTCCTAAAATTATTTACAACACCCTTTCTGTCGGCCCCTTACATTGAAAATTTGGTAAAAATATTACATATTTTGACTATAATTTTACTAGGGTTTGACCTAGATTTGCACTCCAAGCATGTTGTGATAGATTTTATGGCTTTAGGTGACTAATATTACTTCTATAATCTACTACACCTCCTAAAATTATTTACAACACCCCTTTTATTGGGTCTTTGCATTGAAAAGTTGTGAAATATTGCATATTTTAGTGTATCTTCACTAGGTTGTGACTTGTCATCATTCTAGGTTTGCATAAAAAGTGTGTTGTGAAGGAAATTATTGCTTTATTGGACTGATATTAGACATATTATTTTCTGCATCTCATGAATTTCCTTACAACACCTTTTCTTTCACTTATTTGCATTGAAAAAAGTTAAAAAAATCAAGCATCTTGGATCTTAAACATATCCTGCTCCTAGGGTTTGTTCTATTAGTTTGTGAATTTCATGTTGCATGCTCTTGCATGAGCCTTATGACCTGCTGCCCTAATAGAAATATCCCTATAAGAAGAAGTAGAAGACTCATGGGATCTAGTGCCCTTGAATAAAATGATATTCATACCTCTGAAAATCAATTGAATACCTTCTTTACCAAAGGAGAGAAACAAATTTTGCAAGATATTATACCTCATACAACCACTATGGAAGATCAAGTATTTCATGATGTCGATGACACTATTGAGGTGGTCACACATGTAGCTGATGAGCAAATAAACAAACTTGATAAAGAGTTAGCCGATTTTTAAGCATTTGTTGAAACTGAAAGAATAGCGGAAGAAGCTGTACCTGTAATCCACCACATAAGAGAATTGATAAAGGAAGGACAATATGGAATTGATGTTATCTGATGTTTAACACATATTGTACACAATAATATCATGACAGTGACTGAATGTGCGAATGGTATCAAAAACATGTCGTCACCATCTCATACACAAGTATCGACACTTGTACCAACCATTGGGGTATCTACATTTACATCGACAATTTTAAAAACTAATGCAAATGCTTGTAGTAATGCTACCACTGGTATTGAATTATCTAATGGAACTAATTCACAAAATTACAAAGCTATGGGATTTAATTACCAGAACTTGGTTCCTAAGGGGACCTCTTCTATGGATAATCACTCTCAACCACCTCTCCATCCCACTTATTCGCAACCACCTTCCACCTATCACTATGTCCAACCACCATTGAACTATTCACAACCTCTACTTATCACTACTCAAGCTCAATCACCTCCTCACTTTGGTTCTAATTCCTCGCAGCAAACCACATCTCCCAATGATGCCATCCTAAACCAACTTTTGCAGGGCATGACTGCTTTACAATAAAAAGTGACAAACTTGATGAATTCTTCACAACCTACTATACCAACTTATCATGCTTGTAATCCCCTATCTTATGCAATCTTAAGAACTCCTATGCCTGAGAGGTTTGAGACTCCCTGCTTTGAAAAATATGGTGGAAAAGGTGATCCTAATACTTATGTGGTAGCATTCACGGATATGTGTAGTGATTTCTACTTTGAAGAGGACTTGTTAGCAAAACTTTTCCTGTGATCTCTTAAAGATGCTGCTTTAGAATGGATTTGCTCTTTACCTCCGAATTCAATACACTCTTTTTTGCAATTAGTTGATCAATTTTTACAAGATTTCAAAGAAAATATTAGACCTCAAGTCTCTTTGATTGATTTAGTTCATTGCAAGCAAGGTCTGAAAGAGAATTTAACTAAGTTTATTAGTCGATATCAAGCTCTATATGCACAAATTCAATATCAAATGAAAGATGAGGATGTTCAGAAGGTGTTTATTACAAATCTACAACCTAACATCTGTGATAAGATCCTCTTGATGAAGTATAACTCCTTTCAACATTTATGTACCGCCCTTCATGATTATCAACTTTCATCTAGTCAGTATGAAAACCAAAACTCATCGGCTCAAGTTGGTCAATCCACGGGTGGACTGTCACAAAACAACTTTAAGAATAATAATAATTAGAGTTTCATCAAGATTAATGGACCCAATTTGAATAACTTTTCTCAAGTGACTGCTATCACTAATTCGAAGAAGGCATCGTATCAACAAAGAAAGTTTACTCTGATATCTGAGTCTTATCATTCTATCATGAATCAAGATGTGAGCAATAATCTTATGAAGCTTCCCCTGATTATGCCTTTGGATCCTAATAAAACTCAAGGACCTTATTTCGATGCTAATGCCTTTTTTCATTTTCATCGACAACAAGGACATGATACTGAACGATGTATGCATCTTAAACATGAAATACAAGACCTCATTGACTCGAATGTTATACAGGTATCGAGTGTGAATGATAATGGAAATAAGTCAGTTGCTCCACCGAATCAGAATTTAGAAATCTTTACTAATCCTTTCCCTAAGCATACTGATAAAAATATGATGGAACAAGGTTTAGTGGATGTAGACGATGAGGATTATTTGGAATACGATAACATCGTGGGTATAATAGAAGTGGATAAGGAAAATTTGGATAACCCACATCGTCCACACAGAAAAGGAATTTATGTTGAGGTTCCTCCTTCATTATCTTTAAAAGGATCAGGAGATAACCAAAATGCATTAGAAAAACAAATGGAACAACCGATACAAATAATTATAACAAAACAAAAGAGTGAGATAGTGCAAGATGATTCTTGTCACTATGGTAGATGAAATCAACAATGAAAACTCGCTAAAAATTCGAAAAGAGTAAGATGATTATCATTAGTTGGAAATAATAGTGGTTCTTCTCCTCACAAGCAATAAAAGGTCTCACTTACACAAGGATTTGAGAAACATGCATTACATGGATTTTCTGAATACAAACAAGACTCTCACAAGAACCATTCGACCTTCGCACAAAACCTGATCGAATACCTTTCCAAGAGGTTCGCAAGTTCTAAAATTTAGTATGATGGTACTACCAGGTAAGTATTTCTAACCCTTCATCTCTCGTGTTGTGTTTCCCCCGTGATGTGTTATGTGTTGTTTAGGCCTTAGGTGGAATGACCCTTGATTCTCTTGTAAGGTCCAGAATACCAGGAGACCGCCTCTGTTGTGACCTTCTTCTATTTATATCATCATTCTTCTATCTTACTTCTCCTCTATTTTCGCTGTTGTGTGTTGTGTCTCATGGACATAGCATTACGGTTGGTGACTTGGGGGAACCCTCCTATGTGACTGTAATGGAATGCAATGATTGCAAGATATGCAAAAGATGGATTACAAGCAACAATAGATGGAAAAATCCCATTTCAAACATACAACAATACTGAACCCTCATGATTACAAATAGTGAGAAAACCATAAGAAGCTTCCATTTATGATTATATACAGCAATAGATGGAAAAATCCCATTGCAAACAAAAAATATAAAATATATGAATACCCATGGATAAACAATAACCCCATTTTAATACCTAGAGCATATATTATGTTATGAACAAATATATATACACATATATTATGCATATCCATATGCATATGTATGTATATATTACATTATGATTGTATATGGATAAACAATAACTCCATTTGAATACCAAAGCCTCATGATTACAACTAGACAAAAAACGAAAAGAACCTTCCATTTACGAGCATATTAAACACTCTTGCATATATATATGTATGTATGTATGTATGTATGCATATGCCATATGTATGTATATATACATACTTGTGATTGTGTGTATGTATGTTTATAAGAACATGATGGATATGCATCCACATTCGGAGGTGTAAGGAACTCCAATCAAGCAATAAAAAAAAGAGGACATAAAGTTAACATTCCAGACCACACAAGCATTCAACCAAGTCAATCAGCCTCTCCATTATTTCTTACAAAACCATGATGTATTAAACTTTGTATGTGTATAAACCATGTTAGTTGCATTTATGTTTTGCAAATCCTTGTAAATCATTTGTGTATGCCACCTACTATGAATAATAAAATATTAATGAAGTAAATCATTGGACTATTAATTGAATCAATTACAAATAACAACTAGCCCCACTATGGTGAACTCCTATAGTCATGATCTAAATGCATTAAAAACCTATGAACTTGTTGGGTGAATATTTTGTCTTCAACTAACTGAAGGCAAAATGGTTATATCGACCACAGTGTAATGAGATAGATCTCTCCTCTCAGCAAGCGGAGGTTCCCTATTAACTATCACAAACTTATTTATACTAAATACTAACTTCAGAGTGAGACCACATCATCCATTTCTCTTTTTTTAGAAATGATGTTTACAATATAAAGGAGTACTTTTACAATACAAATTTTGATAACCAAGAAACCCACGAGAGCACAAAGTCTATCATTGCTTCTTTTACTGATTTACGATTTAGAACTAAGTAGGCCAAGGTGCAGCTCAAAGTCTTCACCGAATGCTATGATAAAATATATGATCACAAAAGATAATAGCAGTTCAAAGTCTTTACTTTCACCCAATATGATATAACTAACTCGAACACAACAGTTTATAGCACAAAGTCTCTAAACAATTCCTTTTTCACAAATAAACACAAACTCCCGCAATGAGAAAAATAGCACAAAGTCTATTCAACCCAAAACAAGAACACTTCTCTCAAATTTCAATAAACTCCACGATTCCAACAATGATCCCATATAATATAACACCAATGACATAAGAACACTGATATCATAAAATAATATGATTCAACTCAAAGTTTGGTACTCAAATTGCCTGCTTATATTGATATTCACTTTGAGAAATATGATAAACACAAAAAGCTCAAAGTCTTAGAATGCTTTCCAATTTGGCAGAGTTTCTTTGCAATAGAAAAAAGATGATTATTTACAATGGGGGCCCTCTTTATTTATAAGAGGAACCGAGAGCAAAAATAGGAAAAGAAAAACTAACTATGACTTATTCAACAAAGGAGTCCTTTTTGATTTGGGACTTCCTATGTTTTTACATGTAATTACATATGAGAAAAGTACACGTAAATATGTCCAAAATTATTTCAAAAATACATCTGAAAAGTAGAAAATAAACTAAGTAATGGAAAAGCTGCTTCAACTTGCATTGCCTTCTTTCTTCATGTGGCAATCATACATGGTGAATGTTGCTTGCATCCCAAAACTATCCAGACTAACCATGTTCTTGAAAATAATTCTGACTCTAACTATTGCATCCCTGACTGTGGTAACTAATTTTGCGTGACTAGTTAACTTGGCCTTTAGATTATCCAAAGTTAACTGATTGTCAAGAATATTATCCACGGAGGCCACTGAAAATGTTTTGTCTTCAAACTCTTTCCAGAACATATTTTCAAATTCCTGGATCATCTCTTCTATAGAAAGAAATCAGTTATCCTATGACACCAGATTGCACGGCAGCTCCTCCAAATTATGCAAAAGACTAACATCACTCTGATCACTTAGTTTCCTTGTAGTTTCCAGGTCATTGATCAAATCTTTCAGCACACGGCTCTGGTGAGTCAATGCCTCTTTGGTTTTTGTATATGAATCCCTATTTGGAATGATGCCAATTCATATCAGAGCGCTTATTTTTAGCTTTCTCATCTCTACCCACTTATCATGATTTTGTTCTAGATGCTCAATATCTTGAGAAATAACATCAATCAAGTCAAGTTCTACCCTTATTTTCTCCATTTTGTCTATTTTCTTAGATAGCTTTGTAAGTAGAGAGATTCCTTGTGTGTGCATTCTTTCCAAATATTCCTCAAGTACTCTTCCCTTAAGATGAGTCTTTTCAACTTTTTGAATGATAGGATCTTCTACATAGACGACCTCAGGAGTTACTGATTCTGAATTCAAAGTAATTTTCCTCACCACTGCAGTTAACTGTTCAATCATTGCTTTGTAATGATCCTTCATTTCCTTTTCCTTGTCAAACTTCTGAATTTGATCTTGGGCTTATGCGTCTTGGAAGAAGAGGGAATGTCACTCTTGTTCTTCATCCTATTTTCCACCTTTTTACTTGTTTGTTCTTGAATTTCAGTCTCTGATCCTATAAGGAATTCTTTCAAAGCAATTCCCTTATCTGCTAGCCACTTATTAGTGTTAGCCAATAAAGGTTCAAACCTTCTCCTCAGAGAAGTCAATTCTTTCTGAGACCATTGAATAGGAGGAAGAGGAGAACCAACAACTTGTTCAGTGTTATATCTATCATCAATCAGTTCTTCATCATCCACCAAGTCTTCAAAAATATCAGCCAATCCCAGATATTCAATCTGTTCCAGAGATAACCTACTGTAGTCTAGTTTTCTAATCTCTTCTTATGTCCTCAAGTCTACCCAGACATCCTTGACCATAGGTTCATGAAACTAAGTTTTCCTCTTGATCTTGTCTTTTACACCCCTCTAATCAAACCTTGGCCTTCGTTTGAATTGTTTCATGGTTACTAGCTACATTTCAATTTCCATGGCTCTAGCCTTTGCAGCAGTTGATACTGCAAACCTGCCAATTTCAACTGGAAACCTGAATCCTGGTTTCTTGAGCTCCATTTGTTTATTATGTATGACAATCATTTGTCTACATAATTCCATTAAAACAAGTTTTTCTAAAGGAAACCTTGGCAACATATAAGGATGACCTTGGAAAAAGCCAACCCTTAAATATGAGAAAGAAGGAAATTGCAAGAACATGCATCCATAATCATTCACCACTGACCAAGCTTCATCTAAAATTCTTCTTTGCTCCAACTGAGGATCAAAAAGACATAAAAACACTACAAAGAAAGCATCATTTACCCTTCTGAAGTGGTGAATAGAACCTTTTAATGTCAGATGAGAATAGCATTGATATACAGGAACTACCCTCCTATCTCCTTCTGATGTCAAACCTAGAAAGATTCTCATGGAGGCTGCTATATACACAAGGTAAGAAGTCATATAGAATTTGAAGGTAGTGGATACCTTAGTCAATTGATCATGTAGAGCATTGCTGATTTTCTCACCCCAGAAGATAGCTTGTTTACCTTGAAGTATTACCTTGATAAAAGGGTACATCCACTCATGAAAAAGTGAGGAAGAGGCCAATCCCCTTATCCTGCTAAGAAGAGTTATAAGATCACCAACTTTTTCTACAAAATCACTTCTGGGAAAACTCCTCGGCCACCTAGACAAGTTTGACCTTGAAGTCTTGAGCCATTTAGTATTGATTATCTTCTTAGCCTTCTCAGAATTTTTGTCATACTCTTTTTGGGCTTCAGCAAAATCTAGTTTGATAACTTCTGTAACAACAGGGCACATGAAAACTTTATCAATGAACTCTGGATCTAATCTAATTATCACATTGCCATTTGCATCCACCACTGCCCTAGTATCCCTGTTGTAGAACTGAGCACACTGAAGAACAAACTCTGTATTATGGGTTGCCATCAGGAAAGATGACACCAAATGAATGTTGCTATCAATAATCTTCTTCATTACAGAACTAGGATTATCAGACTTGGTTCTTTCCACAAATTCAGCCATGTCCACATGGCCAATCTCTGTATCTTGAATGTCATCGACATTGGAAGTAATCGAGGTGATTGGAAAAACAACTTGATACTTATACTTCATCGCTTTTGACTTCTTTGGAGACAACTCAGTCATATGAGAAAGCTATCACCAGAAGGACGTCGGTGATGAGAGAAAATCCATAGAAGAAACTGCAACAAAAAGCCATGATCATGCAATTAGGGGAAACTCTAGTAATCTGGGGAAATTGCATGTCGACGATCATGACTATAGGGATATGCTCGAAAGGACTGGAGCGCTAGCGAGTCAAAAAATGCAGGAAAGCGGGATTAGGGAAGCAAAATTGAAGATCTCTTAGAGTTAGAAAAATTTGAGAGAGTGATTGCACAGGCGGCAAAATTTGCCGCCCTTGCATTAGAGGGACAGATTGCAAGTGTCAGGGTGGCCAATTTAGCCGACCCTGCAGGTAGGTTAAAATTGCAAATGTATTGGCAGTAAAATTAACCGCTTTTGCATGTGGAATAAGTTTTATGTTCGAGTGGCAAATTTTGCCGACATCACATGAGATGTATGCATTGCAAATTGTTTGAGCGGTTAAATTTGCTACTTTCGTAGGTTGGATGTTTCAAATATTTCTTCGTGTAAGGGCGGAGAAATTCGTCGCCCATACACATTAGATATAACTTCAAATGCATAAGAGGGACAGATTGCATAAAACCTGAACATAACTAAATATTGTTTGAGTGGAAATTATCACTGACTTTGTAGGTGTAATAGCCATGTAAGTTTTCATGCCTTAAGTGGTAATTAAATCTTCTCATGCGATAAATATTGGTGAACCATTCCAATAGGACGTCGGCCAGATAAAAACTAAGCAGAGACTAAGGTTTTACAAATGACTCAAAAAGAAAGAAAAGACAAAACGAAGGACGACTTGCTTTGAACAACACTTGAACAATATAATTCCAAGAGGACATGAACAATCACTTCATTCAATAAGAAAAAACCCTAGAAATATAACAACAATAAAACAAACATCAAAGACTTACCTGTCAAAAGACTGAAACCCTAAACACGACCTTGGCGACCCAAAATCTATTCGAATCTGAGATCAACGCAATTGAGTAGTCTAAGGAAGGTTTTGAGAATCGACTGGGAGGCTTAGAGAAAAAGAAATAATGAAATAAAATGAGTTTACCCATTAAAAAGGTTAAAAAGCAAGCTCTTAATGTTAACACGAGTGGCCATAAATGCCATTGAAGTTTGAGATCTTGAAGATCCTACTCGGGCGGTGAAAATTGCCGACCCGACATGTGCTAACCATTATGCAACGATGGTAAAAAGTACTGCCTATACATATGCTTTCAATGATGAACATGTAATGGCGGCAAAAATTGCCGCTTGGACATGTTTAAACAAGGGACTATGTAAAAGCGGCATTTTTTGCTATTTCAACACAAAAACTAAAAAAAAGGTATGCAAGAGTGACGGATTTTGCCGACTTTGCACAAAAAGTTTCAAAATTTTACTAACACCTTGAAATGATCAAAATTGATATTTTGATCAGTTTGCAACCTAATCAATTCACACAAATTTCAAGGAATCGATTTGAGGGAATGTCGCAAACTAGTTTAGGATGTCATATGACTTCGCACGAGGCCAAGAGAACTTGTCTCGATTTGCGAACTATCATGCCCACATTTCACATGCGTTCACAACACGCAAACACGCGTGTTCATGTCCACATGCGATATGTGGTCATGATACGAACTGTCAAAAATTTTCCTTTACTACATGAAATCTCCCCCTCGCACGCGTAAGCGTGCTCGGTTGCGTATGTTTAAGTTGTCAAAGTTACTATTGCTAATGTCATATTCTACTCACGTGTGCATATTGAAATCGATCACTATGTTTATGTCGGTTTAATTTGCAACGTTTAGGATTGTCTTTGGTAGGTGATTGACCTTTAATAGGTTTCCTCAGTTTATTTCAATACTGGTTCGCATTTCTACTTTTATTACATTCCATTGTTTATTTAATTAATTATCTATTCATCTCAATAAATTTCCTCATTTCATAGTCTACCAATTGGATTATTAATTTAACTTCGAGATCGCAGTTTCTATTACAGATCGATCTGTTGAGTATTTAAATAATAATGTCAAAATTATTTGTCTCATTATTTCTTTAAATAAATATTTAAATGACTATATATTTAAATATTTAATTTTTTTCTTTTAACATACATATTTTTATTTTGCAATCCCCCTTTTCTAAATGAATATACGATTAATTATATATTTACATTTAAATTACAATACAGTTATTTATTTCTATTTTTTTTTTTGAAAATGGAATCCACATCTAATTACATCTATTACATCTAACTTTATTTATATATATATATATATATAGCCATATATATATATATATAATTAATTTAATCTTTCTTTTGTAAGTGGATTCCACAACTAATACAACTTTTGCAATTTAATTAATTTAACTTCCTCTTTTGTAAGTGGATTTCCACAAATATTACAACTTGACCTTTAAATAAAATTTATATATATATATATATCTATATATATATATATAAATATATATACCTACATACATAAATATATATAATTGATTAAATATTATTTAACCCTAAACATTCTCTCAAGCATTAAGTGCTTGTTATACATGTTATAACTTGTAGGGTTTCTACCCTAACTTTTATTATTTTTCTACAGGGTCATGATGGGCGACGACGGTGAATTAGGTCACAGGGGCGAATGGAGAGGGGCGGAGATGCAGGATGTGGTGGATGGCGGAGGCTGTGTGGAGTTACAATGGGCGGGGTGTGGTGTGGTCGCGGGTGGCAGGCAAGGGAGGTGGCAGCGGGGAAGGCTGCAGTGAGTGGCGGAGCTGAGGGGAGTCTGGTGGCCATGGAGGGCCTGTGGCGGCTTGCGTGGGGGTTGTTTCACGACGGGGGTGTGGGTGGGGCTCTGCCCCTCCCCACACCCTCTTATAATATGATTTTGGTGGGGGTTTAAACCCCCACCCTTATTCTTTGTAATTTTCTTTTGACTGTGTATTATTCGAAAGCTGCAAACTCTCTTCTTAGTTTATTTCATTTGCTAAATTTGTAATTTCTAATTAATACTAATTAATTATATATATATATGTGTGTGTGTGTGTGTGTGTATCTCATTTTCACTAATACATTTAATTTAAAACTATATATATATATATATACAAGAATGCAAATTTTCACTTCTTTTAATAATAAAAATAAATAAATAAATATATATATATAAAATCCATAACAAAGTTCCACATATCCTACAACCTTTCAGTTCTCGATTAACAAATTCATTTCACAAGTTCTCTACATTTTAATTTACAATATAGTAATTACTTGAGGGGAACTGAAAATAAATAACCATATAAAACTGGATTTTAACTAAAAATGATCTATCAAGTATACATGCTATTTCATTTACAACTTAAGGTTTAAGAGTAAATACAGGGACTAATTAATCTTCCACTTCAATAACCCACTTAACAGATAAGTAAATCGATTTAGATTATTTTTCCATTGCATACTTAAATCCAATTTTAATTTTGTGTTTAAAGGTAAATTTGCATCTTTCATAATATTATAAAGGTAACTTTCTCACTAAATAATTACAAGAGATAAATTTTATCAACTGAACCAAATCAACAATCAATCTCACAACTTACAAATTTGATACACAAGAACAAACACTGTAAGAATCCCACAACTCACATACACTCTAAGGGAGAAATTTACTTTCTTCTCCCAATACAATTTTTCTACAACTTTCATAGGGAGCAAACTCTCCTCTTCAAAAGAAACTTATCCAGGAAGAAATTTAAAGAGACCAAGCTCTCATTACAAATAGGAAGGTAGAACATTTTCTTTAACAAGGCAAAATTCCTTCAATCCTCTTAACATGCTTCAACAACAACCTGCATGACAACAAGGGAAAAAACAACAACCAACTAGCTCTCCTCCCTCCCATAGACCTGCAAGAGGGTCACCCCTGAGCTAGGGAGATCATCCACATACCCAGGAAAGAAAAGTTCCATAACACTTCACAACATTAATTCAACCATCAAGCAAACAACATTCAAACTCCCATGGTTTTACACACAATACAAAGACTCAGCTAAGGTGAGTTCAAAGGGGGTAGGAAAGTAGACTCTCTCAACTCAAGGTGTCATTCTTTTCAACATTTACTCACAATATATCTCATGGCCTCAAGCCAACAAAATTAAACTTTCTCATGGCCTCAAGCCATCTAATTAATTAAAATTCTAGGGATATCCCAAATAGGCTCTCAAAGCCTTAAAGCCCTCTTGGCTCAAAATAACCAACATGCCCTCAAGGCTACCATATATCAAGAAAAGAACACACCTGAGGAGGTTCACACCTTCCCTTCCCTATACATGATGAACATTGCCTTCCAACTGGAAGAAGCTCTTTCAACACCCAACACAAACCCCAAAATAACAGAAAAACACATAGAAAATATTTGCAATCCTCATTCACCAAACAAGAACAAAAACATACATAACAAGTAACAGATCATACAAGTGAGTAGTCTTGTTCACTAACCTTCACAAGCTCTATTATGGATGAAATTTGATGAAGAGCTCCACTCTTAGCCTCCTCCTCCAAGTTCTCCTTCTTTTCACAATAATCCAACACCCTTCTCTCTCTTTTAAAACTAATTCCCTCTATTTTCCTAATTTCCCAAGTGGCATTAAAAAACCAAACCCACTCCTCATCCATTATCCTAGTGGACTTAAAACAATTAACCCCACTCAAGAGGTTCCTCACTATAGTCCTTTTACAACACATGGAGGAATAAAATATAAATAGTAAAATAAAAATAAAATGGAAGTGGATGACACACCACCCTTATTAAGGGAAACCCCACCAAAAGAGAGGCACAAAGAGACAAGCACTCTATTATTAGGGGATCATGGAGTTATTCCATGACTTGGAAGTGGGCCTGAGTGTGGATTCCACTCATCCCATTATCCCCATGCTTCCAAATTCGTCACTTAACTTCACCATGAAGTTGAAGTGACCATATGGAGGTTATCCCAAGGTTATCCTAGTCAAAAGGGTCCCTAAACCCATGGGGTATAACCTAGGGTTGATTTTTATCTAGTTAGGACTCCCCAAGTAAAAACACAAGAAGAGGGTCTAAAAGAAATAAAGTTAAAACAAGATTCAAAACAACATTTCTTACAACACATATCACAATATAATTAAATCATAAGATAGACCTAATTCCCTTGACCTCATGCATCATTACAATATTACAACATTACAACAATTCACCAAACATGAGGTTGATTTTAGTTCCTCGTGGAACTAGATCAGCTCACAAGGGATAGAACATAGGGTATGGGATGATCTCCTGTATTTGTGGTTTCATTAGCAATACCTGCACACTCAAACTCAAAGTTAATGTCACATAAAGATATCATAGCCGAAGTAATTTCAATACAAGCATACCTAAATATTCTACCATATAATCATACTGAAATCACACTAAAGTTTCATATCCATTCATCATTTTCTCAAAAGCAACATCTAATTATCATTGCACAATTATTTCCTTAAACATCAATTAGGTTTAATAAATAAGATTCCAGGATCAATAGTCTCTCAACATAAAAATAATAGTAATAGCACTGCAAATAGTCTCATGAACAAAAGTGTAAAAAGGTAGGCCTCACATCCTCTCCCCCTAAGATTGTACTTCCTCTTGGAAGTCATCAAAGAGGTGAGGATAAAGGGTCTTCAATCTCGTTGCATCTTTCCATTGACCTCATCATACATATCCCACTGGACCCTAACTTGGTCCAGCTCTCAACCTCGAAGGTCCAGTGTTTGACGAACCAATATGCGTATTGGCTCCAAAGCTAGCTGTCCATCTGCCTCTACCTAAAGAGCACTTCAATCCAATACGTGAGATAAGTCAGAAATATAAGGACATAGAACTGAAAGATGAAAGACATCGTGGATACGAGACAGGCTAGGTGGGAAGGCTAAACGATAGGCTACAGGTCCTATCCTCTCCAAAATCTCAAAAGGTCCTACAAACTGGGGTGTGAGCTTAGAGCCTTTTCTATAACAGATTGGACTCTTATGCGGTCGCACTCTCAAAAATACCCTATCACCCACTGAAAAGCTTTGATCTGTTCTCTTCGCATCGGCATACTTCTTCTGTCTATCCTAAGCTTCCTGCAGTCTCTGTCTAATCAATGTGACCTACTGTTCCATATCCTGGATCAATTCGGGACCAATGGCAACTTGGTCCTCTAACCGATCCCAACTCAAAGGCATTCTGCAAGGTCTGCCGTATAAACCCTGGTAAGGAGGCATACCCAGCGAGTTGTGATGCCCATTATTGTAGGCGAACTCAACCAGATACATGTACTCCTCCCATATAGACTAATGATCCATAACATACATGCGAAGCATGTCCTCTAACACCTGATTAACTCTTTCTATCTGGCTGTTGGTCTTAGGATGGTAAGTGGAACTGAAGTTGAGCTGTGTGCCCAATCCCTGATATAAGGCTCTCCAAAAAGATGATGTGAAAATGGAGTCTCTATCAGATATGATGCGGCGAGGTACTCCATGTAGTCTGACAATCTGATCTAGAAATACTTTCGCCACCGATGGTGCATTGTACGTTATACGTACCGGTGAGAAATGTGCCACCTTGGTCAATTTGTCAACTATCACCATGATGGCATCATGGCGTCGTGATGACATAGGTAGACCAACAATAAAGTCCATGGAAATAGTGTCCCATTTCCACTCAGGTATCGTGTGTGGGTATAAAAGTCCTACTGGATGCTGATGCTTGGCCTTGACCCTCTGACACTCAAGGCATCAAGCAACATACTCTGCAATATCACGTCTCATCCCAGCCCAATGATATAATTGCCGCAAATCTGCATGCATCTTCTTCACTCCTAGATGAGCTGCATAGGGTGCTCTATGAGCCTCAGAGAGTATCACTGTACGTAGGTCACCTGCATGGGGTACATAGATGCGCTGCCTATGCCTAAGCAATCCATCTGACTCCAGGGAATATCCTACGAATTTACCCTTCAGGACCCTCTGATTCTGGGTTTCCTGTTGCACCTCAAGAAACCACTCGTCCTCAGGTAGATGTTGTAAAATACATTCTCTCAAATCCACTTTCAAAGTTAGAGTCAGGATCTCATGGTGCCTTTGACTCAAAGCGTCGGCGACCACGTTCTCTTTTCCTTTGATGTAGTGGACATCAAAATCATACTCACATAAGAACTCCATCCAACGCCACTGGCGGGCGTTCAAATTAGGCTAAGTGAAAATGTACTGCAAGCTATGATGATCCGAATGGAGCTCAAAACGTCAGCCTAAGGGGAAGTGTCTCCAACAAACAAGAGCATGAATAATGACTGCGAGCTCTAGATCGTGAGTAGGGTAGTTTAGCTCATGTGTTTTAAGTTTTTGCAATTCATAAGCAATCGCTCTACCACCCTGCATAAGCACAGCTCCAAATCCCTCTAATGATGCATCTGTGCAAACAACAAAATCTTTTGCCGGATTAGGAACAGCTAATATGGGAGCGCTGGTAAGACGTTCCTTAAGGATCCCAAAGGCCTTCTCACACTGCTCAGTCCAAGTGAATCCTTTCCCTTTTCGCTGAAGGGAAGTGATAGGATGTGCTATCCTGGAGAAGCCTTCGACAAACCTACGGTAGTAATTGGCTAGTCCCATAAAGCTCCTTACTTCTGTTACACTGGTGGGTGCTGGCCAATCCTAAATTTCTCTGATCTTCGATGGATCTACGGAGATACCATCGCTTGATAAAATGTGCCCCAAATACTGCACCTCTGTCCTAAAGAAGTCACATTTCACCAGGTTGCCATAAAGCTGATGCTCACGTAAACACTGCAATACCTGACGCAAATGGTCCACATGCTCCTCTTCAGTCCGTGAGTAGATCAAAATGTCATCTAAAAAAATGATCACGAACCAATCTAGGTAAGTGTGGAACACCCCGTTCATGAGACTCATGAACACTGCAGGGGCGTTCGTCAAACTGAAAGGTACCACTGTGAACTCATAATGGCCATATCTGGTTCGAAAGGCAATCTTGTGAATATCTACCTCTGTGATTCGTAATTAGTGATACCTGGATTTTAGATCAATCTTTGAAAACACTTTGGCTCCCTGCATTTGGTCAAAGAGATCATCAATCCTAGGCAGAGGATATCAGTTCCTCACCGTCACTTTGTTCAACTATCTGTAGTCCATGCATAGACGAAGAGATCCATCCTTCTTCTTAACGAAGATAACTGGTGCGCCCCATGGTGAAATGCTAGGTCGAATGTGTCCCTTCTCTAGTAATTCTTCTAACTACAGTTTAAGCTCTGTAAGCTCATGTGTAGTCATTCTATAAGGTGCCCGAGACACTGGTTCTACCCCTGGTACCAAATCGATGTGGAAGTCAACTTCTTTGCATGGAGGCATACTAGGTAACTCCGGCGGAAACACATTGGCAAAATCTCTCAGGATGGGGTGATCATCTAATGTAGTCTCAGGTTCATCTTCTGATCTGTCACTGACTGTGATAGCGAACATCTAACAACCCTTCCGCATGCAACACTTAAGTTGCTGAGCGGATATCGTTCGAGCAGTCGTGGGCTTTTGTATGCCCACTATCTCGACCGGTGTGCCATGATCATCTGTGCAACTAATCGTCCTCTGGCGGCAATCTAGCTTAGCTCTGTGAGCCGCAAGCCAGTCCATGCCAAGAACTATGCCATAGGTTCCTAATGGCATCACCCTAAGATCCCATGTTGTAATGAAAGAACCCAAGGAAACTTCACAATTTCTAACAACGGTATCAACTGACATCCTAGCCCCAGAGGCCAACTCAACCTCCCACCTAATATCCTGCCTAGAAGCCACCAGCCTGCAACGTCCCACTAACGATGTAGATATAAAGGAGTCGGTAGCTTTAGAGTCAAAAATGATAGAGATGGGAGATTCTGCAATCATACTTGCTGTCTCAATAACTGAAGCCTGAAAATCAGCCTGGCGGTTGTCAACCGCTGCAAACATACGGTGGGATTTACCCACATCACCCACAGTCTACTCGGAACCTCCTGCATGATGTTGTCCCCCTGCTGTAAAACCCTATGGACACTCTCTAGCTAGGTGTCCAGCTTCACCACAGACATAACAAGGGCCCCTAACCTGTACCTGTACAGTCTGAGTCCTACTCGACTGCTGCTGTCTTGTTCTGCCCGTAGACCCCTATGAACCCCTATACGACTGTTGCGGTCTCGCGAGTCCCGCAGGTGGTCCCTACTGTCTCTGATCTCTGCGCAGGCCCTGCTGCTGCCAACCTCTATTATTTCCCCCATATGACTTCTGTTGTGTTCTAGCTTTCTGTTGCTGCTGTGACTGCTGTTGTTGTGGGGGCCTAGGAGGTAATGATGCTGAACTGAATCCTCCTTTAGGGGGTGGCTGTGTTGGCCTATGGAAATTCTGTTGATGCTGCTGCTGTCCCCAATCCTGGAACTAAGGGTGAGAACTTTGCCCCCATCCCTGAATCTCCTCAGCAATATAAGCCTTCTCGGTAGCATCACTCAAAGTCTGGGGATCTGCCATCCGAACAGGTCCTACTATACTATGGTTTAGTCCTCTGATAAACTTATGCACCAGGATTTTCTCATCATGGAGATACTCTGCATATCTGGATAACTCTGTATACTTACTCTCATACTATGCCACTGAGAGTCCCCTCTGCTGTAGGTCATGGAACTCATCTATACGACGCTATCTGTAATGATCAAATAGATAACGCGCGTTGAAGTGGTCAATAAAGGTCTCCCATGTGAGGGTATTAAGGAAAGGTGACACTTGCACTCCTCAGTGCGCCACCAGGTAGCTGCTGCATCTCGTAACAAGTGTATTGCCACACGGGCCTTCGTGTTGCCTGCGTATGGACACAATGCGAAGCACCTGTCCAAACTGATAAGCTAGGCCTCTGCCTCAGCTCCCTCTGTGGTTCCAATGAAAGTAGGAGGGTTCAACCTCAATATATCCCTAATGGGATCTCCTCTATCACTGCGCCCCCTGTAAGGCTCATCTGCATGATAATCATAAGGCCTGGGACCAAATTGCTCTACTCGCACTATCTCGTCATGCCTGGCATGATGTGTGGGGCTCCTACTACGGTCCTTGTCGACCTAGCCAACCTCCTCTGTATCCAGCAACTCGACATAAAGCTCCACACGTGGTACCCCTACGGCTCTATGCGGGGTTCCACACGTGGCTCGACATGAGACTCAGCTCGTGGCTCCACACGTGGCTCCTCTTGCGGAACATCACGGGGCTCGTCACGTGGCTCTATGTGCGGCTCAACTATAGCTGGTGGAAGCCTATCTAAGATAGCCTATAAGGCCTGTAATATCTGTGGTCCCATATCTAGTGGGGCTGGTGGTGCTTGCGGTACCTGAGGAACCGATTGTGCCTATAGAACCAGCTGAACCTGTGGAACTAGCTGCTTCGGTGGGACTGGCTGCTCTAGTCCCACAGTTGAAGAATCAGTGCGCACCTGGGTGGGTGGAGTACGGCGGGGCAGTATTCACCGAACTCGTCTGGGAGGCATCCTACAAAACAAGGTAACCTCTAGTCAGTTTGGTCACGGAAGTGATAATGTGCCTAAACAAGCCCAGTGTTTTAAAATGACTGGGCTCTGATACCAAATGTCATGCCCACATTTCACATGCATTCACAACACACAAACACGCATGTTCATGTCCACATGCGATATGTGGTAATGATACGAACTGTCAAAAATTTTCCTTTACTACATGAAATCTCCCCCTCGCACACGTAAGCATGCTCGGTTGCATATGTTTAAGTTGTCAAAGTTACTGTTGCTAACATCATATTCTACTCACGTGTGCATATTGAAATTGATCACTATGTTTATGTCAGTTTAATTTGCAACGTTTAGGATTGTCTTTGGTAGGTGATTGACCTTTAATAGGTTTCCTCAGTTTATTTCAATATTGGTTCGCATTTCTACTTTTATTACATTCCATCATTTATTTAATTAATTATCTATTCATCTCAATAAATTTCCTCATTTCATAGTCTACCAATTGGATTATTAATTTAACTTCGAGATCGCAGTTTCTATTACAGATCGATCTATTGAGTATTTAAATAATAATGTCAACATTAATTGTCTCATTGTTTCTTTAAATAAATATTTAAATGACTATATATTTAAATATTTAATTTTTTTCTTTTAACATACATATTTTTATTTTGCAATCCCCCTTTTCTAAATGAATATATGATTAATTATATATTTACATTTAAATTACAATACAGTTATTTATTTCTATTTTTTTTTCTTTTTTTGAAAATGGAATCCACATCTAATTACATCTATTACATCTAACTTCATATATATATATATGAATAATTAATTTAATCTTTCTTTTGTAAGTGGATTCCACAACTAATACAACTTTTGCAATTTAATTAATTTAACTTCCTCCTTTGTAAGTGGAATTCCACCAATATTACAACTTGACCTTTAAATAAAATATATATATATATATATATATATATATATATATATATACCTACATACATAAACATATATAATTGATTAAATATTATTTAACCCTAAACATTCTCTCAAGCACTAAGTGCTTGTTATACATGTTATAACTTGTAGGGTTTCTACCCTAACTTTTATTGTTTTTCTGCACGGTCATGATGGGCGACGATGGCGAAGTAGGTCACAGGGGCGAATGGAGAGGGGCGGAGACGCAGGCCGTGGTGGATGGCAGAGGCTGTGTGGAGTTACAGTGGGCGGGGTGTGGTGTGGTCGCGGGCAGTAGGCAAGGGAGGTGGCGGCGGGGAAGGCCGCGGTGAGTGGCAGAACTGAGGGGAGTCTGGTGGCCGCGGAGAGCCTGTGGTGGCTCACATGGGGGTTGTTTCACAGCGGGGGTGTGGGGAGGGGCAGAGCCCCACCCACATCCCACTTTGTGGGGTGTGGGGAGGGGCAGAGTGGGGTGTTGGTGGGGCTCCACCCCTCCCCACACCCTCTTATAATATGATTTCAGTGGGGGTTTAAACCCCCACCCTTATTCTTTGTAATTTTCTTTTGACTATGTATTATTCGAAAGCTGCGAACTCTCTTCTCAATTTATTTCATTTGCTAAATTTGTAATTTCTAATTAATACTAGATAATTATATGTGTGTGTGTGTGTGTGTGTGTCTCATTTTCACTAATACATTTAATTTAAAACTATTTAAATATATATAAATTTATATATATTTAATTCATAACAAAGTTCCACATATCCTACAACCTTTCAATTCTTGATTAACAAATTCATTTCACAAGTTCTCTACATTTTAATTTACAATATAGTAATTACTTGAGGGGAACTGAAAATAAATAACCATATAAAACTGGATTTTAACTAAAAATGATCTATCAAGTATACATGCTATTTCATTTACAACTTAAAGTTTAAGAGTAAATACAGGGACTAATTAATCTTCCACTTCAATAACCCACTTAACAGATAAGTAAATCGATTTAGATTATTTTTCCATTGCATACTTAAATCCAATTTTAATTTTGTGTTCAAAGGTAAATTTGCATCTTTCATAATATTGTAAAGGTAACTTTCTCACTAAATAATTACAAGAGATAAATTTTAACAACTGAACCAAATCAACAATCAATCTCACAACTTACAAATTTGATACACAAGAACAAACACTGTAAGAATCCCACAACTCACATACACTCTAAGGGAGGAATTTACTTTCTTCTCCCAATACAATTTTTCTACAACTTTCATAGGGAGCAAACTCTCCTCTTCAAAAGAAACTTATCCAGGAAGAAATTTAAAGAGACCAAGCTCTCATTACAAATAGGAAGGTAGAACATTTTTTTTAACAAGGCAAAATTCCTTCAATCCTCTTAACATGCTTCAACAGCAACCTGCATGACAACAAGGGAGAAAACAACAACCAACTAGCTCTCCTCCCTACCATAGACCCGCAAGAGGGTCACCCCCGAGCTAGGGAGATCATCCACATACCCAGGGAAGAAAAGTTCCATAACATTTCACAACATTGATTCAACCATCAAGCAAACAACATTCAAACTCCCATGGTTTTACACACAATACAAAGACTCAGCTGAGGTGAGTTCAAAGGGGGTAGGGAAGTAGACTCTCTCAACTCAAGGTGTCATTCTTTTCAACATTTACTCACAATATATCTCATGGCCTCAAGCCAACAAAATTAAACTTTCTCATGGCCTCAAGCCATCCGATTAATCAAAATTCCAGGGATATCCCAAATAGGCTCTCAAAGCCTTAAAGCCCTCTTGGCTCAAAATAACCAACATGCCCTCAAGGCTACCATATATCAAGAAAAGAACACACCCAAGGAGGTTCACACCTTCCCTTCCCTATACATGATGAACATTGCCTTCCAACTGGAAGGAGCTCTTTCAACACCCAACACAAACCCCAAAATAACAGAAAAACACATAGAAAACATTTGCAATTCTCATTCACCAAACAAGAACAAAAACATACATAACAAGTAACAGATCATACAAGTAAGTAATCTTGTTCACTAACCTTCACAAGCCCTATTATGGATGAAATCTGATGAAGAGCTCCACTCTTAGCCTCCTCCTCCAAGTTCTCCTTCTTTTCACAATAATCCAACCCCCTTCCTCTCCTCCTCCTCTCTCTTTTAAAACTAATTCCCTCTATTTTCCTAATTTCCCAAGTGACATTAAAAAATCAAACCCACTCCTCATCCATTATCCTAGTGGACTTAAAACAATTAACCCCACTCAAGAGGTCCCTCACTATAGTCCTTTTACAACACATGGAGGAATAAAATATAAATAGTAAAATAAAAATAAAAAGGAAGTGGATGACACACCACCCTTATTAAGGGAAACCCCACCAAAAGAGAGGCACAAAGAGACAAGCACTCCATTATTAGGGGGTCATGGAGTTATTCCATGACTTGGAAGTGGGCTTGAGTGTGGATTCCACTCATTCCATTATCCCCATGCTTCCAAATTCGTCACTTAACTTCACCATGAAGTTGAAGTGACCATATGGAGGTAATCCCAAGGTTATCCTAGTCAAAAGGGTCGCTAAACCCATGGGGTATAACCTAGGGTTGATTTTTATCTAGTTAGGACTCCCAGAGTCAAGTAAAAACACAAGAAGAGGGTCTAAAAGAAATAAAGTTAAAACAAGATTCAAAACAACATTTCTTACGACACATATCACAATATAATTAAATCATAAGATAGACCTAATTCCCTTGACCTCATGCATCATTACAATATTACAACATTACAACAATTCACCAAACATGAGGTTGATCTTAGTTCCTCGTGGAACTAGATCGGCTCACAAGGGATACAACATAGGGTATGGGATGATCTCCTGTATTTGTGGTTTCGTTAGCAATACCTGCACACTCAAACTCGAAGTTAATGTCACATAAAGATATCATAGCCGAAGCAATTTCAATATAAGCATACCTAAATATTCTACCATATAATCATACTAAAATCACACTAAAGTTCCATATCTATTCATCATTTTCTCAAAAGCAACATCTAATTATCATTGCACAATTATTTCCTTAAACATCAATTAGGTTTAATAAACAAGATTCCAGGATCAATAGTCTCTCAACATAAAAATAATAGTAATAGCACTGCAAATAGTCTCATGAACAAAAGTGTAAAAAGGTAGGCCTCACATGAACTTAGAGTGTAGACTACGAAAT
The DNA here is from genome assembly GCA_027924645.1 of Cunninghamia lanceolata. Taxonomy (NCBI): domain Eukaryota; kingdom Viridiplantae; phylum Streptophyta; class Pinopsida; order Cupressales; family Cupressaceae; genus Cunninghamia; species Cunninghamia lanceolata. The sequence goes on along the minus strand of BSBN01000158.1, from coordinate 5,049,319 downwards.
GGACAAGTTTCATAGGGGTTGTCTACAAAAACGAGTGTAGCTGATTTTGAGAACACAACTAGGACTACCTTTTAGTAGAGAACTATTCTACATGAACAAACCATTCTACTAGACAACTATTCTCCTAGAGAAGTACATTGGGGAGACTTGCTTACCCAAAGGAATTTTGGGTTGAGCTATGTTGCAGTCTACAAATCAAACTAATTTGATGATAACTACAACATAACTTAACACTAAAAATGCTTTAGCATTATCAAGACTCCTCAAAGTCGAGCCATAATGAAAGCCTAAGTGACCCAGTTTCGGTACCATCTGCAACTACCAAATGCAGAGAGCAGAGTCAGTAATGGTGTCAAAGGGTTTGTTGAGTGTGAAGGATGGGAGCATTAAATGCTCCTTAGCTATGAAAATGCATCTGCATGGGTGTAAATGCGTCTTCTTTCCTTCGTAAATGCGAGAGTGTGTGATGAAATGGTGGCGAGTTGCTCAGATGCCACATGACATTGTGATCAATACTCACAATGCCACTTCCCACCACTGGGGTATGTTGTGTCCAGTCATCGGTCAACGGTAAAAATAGCTAGAAAATTGACCTCGCCAAAGACACGTGCTGTCCACGTGGAAAATCAAATTTTCATGTTGTAAAATGAAATATTTAGGGAGTCCACCTCATTGCACGCATATTTGAGTATAAATGCATATGACTAAAATGAAGACATGCCATCTATAACAGTGAAGAATGTGAAGCCCATGTTAACCTTGATAGTTAGGGTGCACCACATTCATGCCCTCAACATATCATTGTACTCAAACAAGTTTTATGTTGACCATTGGATGTTTACTAAATGCAAATCGTTGACATGCCAAACACAGATTTGAATTCCCATTTCATTAATTTGATTCAAAATACAAATCATGGTATTACAAAATGGAAAAAAATGCCTCCCTAGGCTGCAATTTCAAACTTGTTTTTGTAAAATGATTGGTTGCTACCAATCTCATTCAAAACGTGTTGGAAAAACTAGTGGATTTGAAGTGGCAGAGGTTGTTATTTCCTGGCTACTTGAAAAATTACTCCCAATCATGTTCTCCTCCCTTGTTGGTGGACTTAGAGTGTTGCACAAATAGGATGGGCTTCTAGGGCTAGAAATTGAGTACTACTCACAATGGATGGGGTTAGACTTGGAAATTGAGTGTTGGTCACATGGGATGGGGTTAGACTTGGAAATTGAGTGTTGGTCACATAGGATGGGGTTAGACTTGGAAATTGATTGCTGGTCAAATGAGATGGGGTTAGACTTGGAAGTTGAGCGTTGGTCAAATGGGATGGGGTTATAGTTGTAGGATAGTTAGGGATATGAATGTTCACCATCTCCATAAACAAGGCATGATTTTCTAGCAAAGGGTTTAAGGGGTTGCTTAAATGCCTTTCTCTTTGTAGATCCTTCCTTACCATTTCAAGCATTTTTTTAATTTTTATCTTGCTCCTTTTGAATCCTTTCTTTCTCCTTTTTAAGCTATTTTTCCTAACTTTGTAAAACCTTTTGTTGTTCCTTTGCTTACCATGCAATCTCTCTATTGAGTTTGGCTTGATCCTTCAATTCCTTTGCAACAACACGTGCTGCCTTTTTGTCCTCAATCTGCTGCCTCTTTCACAGTTTTATCTCCTAAATTTCTTTATTCCTTTGCTCTTGTTGCATTAATAGGTTCATGTAGTCATCTATTGTTAATAATTGGGACTACCAACTCAATCGAATTCCACTATCCTCTACTATCCCAGGTTTTTCCTTCACAATGCGAACTGGCAGTTTCAAAAATTTGCTGATGCATGAATCTACTTGGGAACCCAAGGATTGGATGGAATCTCCATGAATGCTATGTTCAGCCTCATTGCAAAATGCCTTGGTATCTTGGCTCAAATATGCAATATCTGGGGTATCACCTTCTCCACACTTTGCATAGTAATGTACCATTTTAGGTACATTCAATGTGGGCAGTGGAGAGGGAAAAGAAAACATGCCGCCTTCTTGTTGGGGATTCAAGTCATATCCCAAATTCATGGCCCCCTCCACCAACCATGATGGCTAGCTTGGGGAAGAGGGAAGGCTAAGTCCATCCATGTTAGTCTCTTGTTGACTTTCAACCATGTCATCAAGTAGTTGGCCCCCCACTGTAGGTTCAGCTAAATCATGAAAACTTGTTTCCTCTCTCACTGTTTCTATTGTTGTAGGATTTAAATGACCATCAACAAGGCCTAACAACAATGTGTTGGCAACTTCCACATCTGACACATCGACCCTGAAAAGACTAAGGATGTTCTGCACTACAGAAGCATCATCGTGCATGCTGAATTGAAAAGTTTCGTTGGGGTACATGTCCTCCATTAGAGAATCTAGATTGAGGGGCCATATACCTATTTTTTTAAAACCAACAGTGATGTTTGAAACTGCGAGTGCTTTCTGAAATGACTTGCTGCCTAATTCTGCTAATTCTGCTCTTTTTATTAGGAAATCTGGCTAGCCACGTGCTCTTTCTGATTTGAAGTATGACTTGAATGCTAAAAATACACTCACATCCAATGGCTGTAATTTGTGTGAGGTGTGCCCTGGTAGTGTGAGAAAATTGATACCTAAAGACTTGGCTTCTTGGATGGTTGTCACAGCTACGTGGCTGCCATGGCCATCAAATATGAGCAAGTTCCTATTTATTGGTGATACTCCACTTGGAAATGATCATGCAAAATGATGTAGCCAGTTCATAAACAATTCTTTCGTAATCCAAGCATGGGGTTGGGCAGTCATGCACGCACCCAACAATGTAGTTTTTTAGCTACTTTTTACCTTTGAAAAGATAGAAGCCTGGTATGCTTTGTCCGATAGAATTAACACAACATAAAGTTGTTATCCATTCCTTTCTCTTTAAAATTATGTATGAGACATTTTTGCTACCTCTTTTGGCCAAAACTTGCATGGCTCCATTTCTCCTAGCCTAAATTCCAATTTCGTCACGATTTCAAATTCTATGTGGTTTGTATGGGTTGGCTTGATATGCTTTGGACAGCATGTCATAGAATGCAACAACTACAACGGGCCCAAGGTTTAGAGCTCTGTGTCTATCCAGTCCTTCCATTGTCCTCAATGTCAATTCAAGATGACACCTTTTAAACCCAATCCACCAGGACTTCCCAAGTAGCCCATCCTTAAAAGGGTTTGGTCGTGTTTGGCAAATTTGTGTGACTTCTGCTTTGAGATTAATAATCTCCAACCCATGGCCCACTGCTACCATTTCTTTACACCATTCCACTATCAAACCCTCTTCAGGTGTTGTCAATACTGTGGGAGGACCTTTTTTTGATGTAGTTGTTAAACCACCTAACCAATTGTTGAGCATTGTCGTAGGGATTCCCCACTTTTTGGATGCACTTCTTGTCAACAGTCCATTATCCTCCACATATTTCAATGCTAAATCCATATCCTCTTTCCTCTACTCCCATTGAACTGAAACCTTCTTGCTTCTAGCAGCTGCATTGACTTGAATAACTAGCTCAGTTGGTTGATGATTGCTCTCATTAGCAATTTGAGTGTCTTCATCCGGTGGGAATGTAAATCCTTTTTTTTTAGGCATGGTTGTCTTTAGTCTCTTGGGGCCATGACGGGTCTGCATTTGAGCTTTTTTCTTCATCTGCACATGGCAAAAAACACCTTTGGACATCAGTTTTGAAATTTGGAATCTTTTGAATCTTATCAGTACAAAGTTAAAGATCCTAAAACATTAAACTGGACATCCCACTTGCTTGTGTTGATTAGTAGAGAGGCCTGCAGGGTGGTATAGCCTAACTATCAAGATCTACTTGGGCTTGTACGTGACAGGTACAACAAATATGATTACTCAGGCATGCATGCAGTGAGGTTGATAGTGTAAACTCTCTACAACAAGATAACAACATAGACCAACAATCATCTTTACTAATATTAATTACAAACATTACAACAATTGGTATTCCATTTTCTTCATCTTTGTAATTGCAGTTTGTAACTTCAATTTGTAAGTTTAGTCAGATTGTTCATAGTGATGCTCTGAATAGAATATGTGTGATGTTATATGTTTGATTTGATTGTTTCACATTCTAATTTATGATGTTCTATGTTTGATTTGATAGTTTCATATTTTGATTTATGATGATCTATGTTTGATTTTACAGTTTGACATAGAACTATTCTATGTTGTATGTTTGAATTTACAATTTGGTTCATATGATTTCCTATGTTGTATGTTTGTTTTTTATGGTTTGACATTTAACAGTTTCTGAGGACAATAGTTTGACATTTTGGGTGGGTGCAAAAAGTTGGGGGGCCAAAAAGTGGCCAACTTAAAAAAAAATTAGACATAACATGAGCACATTATGGCTTGGTGTTGCCGAGCCTACACCAAGCCATAACACACTCATGTTATAACGCGAGCGCGTTATGTGATGTTATATATATAAAAAGTAGCGTTCCATTTCATTATTTCACAACAAATTGCAAGAAACCCACGGATTGAAAAGAGAAAAGAGCACGCTTGCATTATCTAAGATCCAATCATCGGCTATTTCTTGTTGATTCATCATCAAAATGCCACCACGACATCGTGTAAATTGAAGAAGTAAGTTTTATTTGCTTTCTTGTGTAAATTTGTTGCTAAATAGGTAGGTTAAAATAGTTTTTGATGTAAATTTATTAAATTTACAAGAGTTGTTAGTGCACCTCCTCCTCTTGAAAATCCACAAAATCCTCCATCACCTGAACAAAAAATACCTGCTGAAGAAGAACCCCAACCACAAACACCTCCATTTATTCCTAAATATGCCCCTAGAACACAAGAAAATATAATAGGGCAAATTGAAAACAATAAGAAACAAATTGAGGACATAATTGCAAGGTTGAAAGAACCTGAAACTTCAACCTTGCATAGATCCATGCTTGCTCAATCCCTTGAATCTATGTTATCAAATGTAGATTCAATTAGCAAGCAAATCACTAGTTGGATAGAAAAGAGGAGAGACCTTAGAGAGTATTATGTAGACAAGTTGTCATATGAAAAAGTTAAAAATGAACAAATTACAAAACTAGACTTGTGTTCTATTTTCACAAACCCACGAACAAATGAATCTCTACCCCTTACATGCAAGAGGTTCCCTATCCATTGGTGTAACAACCAAATGATAAGGGACAATTTTGCGTAGAGGTGGTGGATAGTTTTTGACCATCCTCCATGCAACAATAATGAGGTCCTGCAATATTTTTTGAGGAAACTCTACTGCAAGTTTGTCAAAAATAAAGTGCCAAATTATTTTGATATGTGGGAGTTCTAGGGTAGAGGTAGGGGGTCAGGACAAGATAGACCACGGGCATGTGTTGACCCACAACAGCCCATGAGCATGCTTCTATCCCTTCCATTGTGAAGGAGAGTGTTGAGGTCGAGACACTTCAGTCCATTAGTGCCTTGACCCAGAGCATCTTACAACATGCTAGTCTTGCATGGCCCAGGGGAGAGTTCGAGTATGGTTCCACCCCATACTTATCAGACTTGCGGGTCAGCATGTGGTTATGACCCCATGGATAGTCATGATGCAGGTACATAGGCTACATCTGCAGTTGAGCAGATGGTGATGACAGATGCCCTCTTGAGTGAGACTTTCGAGCTTGATACTCAGGTAAATCTTAGCAAGTTCATTGAATTTAATTTATTAAATTTTATTTTTGAAATGCAAGATTAACTAATTTAGTTTGATTATTTTAATGAAATTTCAGGGTCATAGCATTGATGCAATTTTCAGTGGTTCTCCACCTGCATATTACACTACATCATCTATTGTCAGGGTATGTAACTAGTAAACAATTATAAATATTACATGTGAATAGCATCATTATATGAATGGTATTCTAATATCTAATTTTGGATGTTGAATAGGTTAATATTGGAGATTTCATGGAAACACCTGTCAGCAGTGGTGGACTTCAAAGCTTCACGGAGGTAATAAAATAAATAGTTTAATGAATGAATTGTACTTACTAGATTTTTGTATGTGACTTGTGTACTTTATTGTGTGTACTTCCATGTTTAGGTGAACGTGTGTATGTTAGGAGCCATGATTTGCATCACTATTATAGTTTTCATAATTGAATAATGTTGTTTTATTCCCAGATGATGCAGGCTATGGAGACACCTCCCGATGTTCATAGGGCAATGGAGCATGGTGTGTCCTCTACAATTCATAGCTCCATGCCATTGATGGGGGTATGAGGCAGATTAGTAAATTTTAATTTACATTCATTGTTATAGTTGTTTATTTTTGAAAAATCAAAAGATTATTGCTTTGAAGTTTAATTTCTATTTGGATGGTTTCTATAGGACATGACATTACCACAGCCTAATACTGCTACTAAGTCAAATGAGGAGACATATTATATGGTAGCGGTAAGTGATTATTTTGTTAAATGTTTCTTTTTTTATAACATGTAATTTCTATATATTAATGTCTATACTTTTTATTGTAATAACTACAGATCCACGAACAACTAAATAGGAGGAGCAACCCTCGGGTTCGTAGTAGACCACCCACATATGCGTCTCCATCCCCTAGAAGATCAAAGGTTGCCCGTGATCTATTCTCTTCACCAGATAGAGGGGAATAGATTTTTATTGTGTTGCTTTGTTGTATGCCTATATGGCATTTGTGGATATATATGTTGTATTGCATATAGTTGACATTGTATGCCTATATGGCATCCTTGTAAGCCTATATGGCTATTTTGTATATATATTATACTTATATCGATAGATATTGATGTACATGCCTATATGGATATTTGATTAATACAAATCTTTTTTATTGATGGCGTCCATATTTGTATTATAAATCCACATTTGAATGGATATTTGTAGATGGTTACTTCAAATATTTAAAGTCCAATTGTATTACATAGGATGTTTGTTGATTCAATAAGCTAGCTATTGTTATTCAAGTATCACCTAAACCTCATTCTAGAACTAAAAGATAAAAGTTGTATTTAGAATAAAAATGAATCATCATGTTGAATAGAAAATATTCATATTCTTTATGAGTTGCTCAATTGAAAATATTCAAATGAGAATGATGATCCATATTCTTTATGAGTTGGTCAATTAAAAATATTTCTTAATTTCTTATTATTATACCATATTGGGATGCAAAGAGTATGTTTGTTGTTTTGAATAAGATAGTCATAATCATATGCTTATGAGCACTTGATGACCATTGTGGTTATTAAATGTAATTCCTCTTACATATAAGGCAAGGTTATGAGAGTACATTGAGTCTTACCTAATTTTAGTATGTAACATAACATTGGGGCTATAGGCTTCCATAAGTCATCAACAATCAAGGTTCAAGGTTGTCATTGAAGTCAAAGGGTCAAGGTTGTTTGTCATTAATGTCAAGGTTGATGCCACGATGTTGATAAGGTGATACAGTGATTCAAGGTAGGTGATGGTCATGAGGTGCATGATGTTGTGAATATGGTTTTCATGATAAGGTCTTTCAATTCATGTTGATGCTGCACAAGACAAACATGGTTCATATGATGCAAGGTTCATGTTCATAGTGGATGTGGTTTTGTTCATGCAAGGTTTTGCTGTGAATATGGTTTTCATGATAAGGTATATCTTGGAAGGTTGATATGATGCAAGGTTCATGTTCATGGTGGATGTGGTTTTGTTCATGCAATAAGAAGTTAGAGAAGACATAAGCTTTCATAATCATAATTCAATGTCATCATCAAGGAGAGTTATATTTATCAAGGGGAGTCATGAGTTTGATTCGAATGTGAAGTTGTTCATGTCTTAGAACCCTAAGCCTATGATAAGTGTCATAGTCTAATGTCTTTCTTCTGATGTCCCTGAGGTCTCTGAAATGTCCTAGATATCTCTTGATGAAAGTTAGAATGTTTAAGTCTTTCTTATTGATAGTTAGGGTTTGCCTATTGGGCATTAAACCCTAAAAAGAATCTACTTTTCTTAAGAATTTAAAACCCTCAATTGCTTGTCGTGTGTAAAGTGCACTTTTGTTTTAATTTAATATTGACTTATAATCACAAGTTACTATCACTTAAATCAACCTACTAAAGGGTCTTTAAGTCATTAGTTCACTGGCCCTTCAACCTAACTCAACTAGCCTTTCTGGTAAACTCTCATAAGCTCGAGCACCATATCATAATCAAAGGTCATATTTAATTGATATGAGGGTGGGAAAAAGGATTGGAAGGTCAGTATTTAAAAGGAATTTGGAATACAAACAATCATCTCTATGCGGTTGAATTTGATGGGCATGCCTTTATAAAAGGATAAAAGACAACTTTATGTAGGATATCATGGTATTTGTAGTGTTTGAAGATTGAAGACTAGTTAGTGTTTGTAGCTTGGACTGTTTCGACATGTTTGTGTTAGATTCAGGACAGACAACTGAGAGGGGGTGGTGAATCAGTTGTCCAAAACTTTCTTCCAATTAAACACTTAAATCTACTTTGTAATTCAGCAGCATAATAATAAATCAATCATGGAAACATAATGCATTAAATCAAGAGTAGCAACACATTAACACATAAGACACCAAGATTTTGACGTGGAAAACCCGGTTAAGGGAAAAACCACGGGGTGACTAACCCAAGATTGTATTCTCTGTTAGAAGAATAGAAAGAACAAAATGGCACATGCCAATTAGGGCTCACTGCCTGAGCACACTGCTCACAAGAGGCTCATTACCTACAAGAGACACACTGTCTACAGAATAATAAGTATCACATACTTGAACTAAAGAATAGCATCTTCACCATGCTTGAGTTAGTTCCATTTAAGCCCAATACTTCTGCTTTGCCTTTCGTTCTGATCCTCTCTACCACACTCTCATCTCCACATGACACACTTAGAAATGACTTTACAACTCCTTATTTATACAAGACATCGACTTAGGAATTGTCATCCAAGTCGGCATACATGACAGAGCAAGTACATAAATACAACATGACTAGTTACAAAAGACTTCACGTGGATCAACACATTGTTGGCCACATAGATCAAGGACTTCAGTCCTCACTTAGGAACACACCAATCTTCACATAACATCTTTAAGATCATCCGCAGGATGCGTAACTCATTCGGTTGGCCATACTCAGGATAAACACCATCATTTGGAAGTAATTCTTCAATTACAAGCTCAAACTCCAATGCGGACCACCAACACAAACTAGATACGATCCAAAGACCTCCACAAGCTTGCCTGAATCACAAAGAACATCCACACTACTACTGTCTATTGAAATCATTCTCTCCTTCATTCAGAACCTCAAGAACACAGTCTGTCATCACTGTCACAATGGGATAGATTCTTACGGACCTCCAGACCATGAACCAATTGAGTTGTCAATTCACATTGACTTCCTAAACACTTCACCAAATCCGTAGAACAAGATATTTCATTTTCAGATCTCACCAGACCTATCTGTGTCACTCTGTCACCTCTGAACATCTACCAAAACTGGTTTTACTTGAGTAGCCACAACTTCTTCAAATCTTCATGCGGACCTCTGAAATCTTTATTAGATCATCTTAAGACACATATCTACAAACCCTTTTATGCGCATCCTCTGATCTTCATCTTATCTAGGATCTTTAGCTCACTGTCTTCACTGTTCTTCTCTATTCCTAATTAGGACTAATTTTCTCAATATCCTCAGCACACAGCTCATCCAATCCTTATCATCAATACAACAGGAGTATGTTGACATTAATGACAACACCGATTAGGCCCATACATGTAACAATCTCCCCCTTTGTTATTGATGGCAACATATGATGTGAAAAACTGTTTTAACCATCAAGACAAGAACTTCTCCTCACTATCACAACTTCTCTTCCTTTCCTACTCCCCCTTTGATTAGCAACCACTTATTTTTCACATGTCTTCTCTCCCCCTTTGACATCAATGGCAAAGGGCACATACTTGCAACTCCACCACTTCAGAATCATACCAGCTGCTCCCCCTGAGTAGCAGCTCCCCATCATCAATCCGGACCACAAGATATGACTGTGATATCCACCGAACTGATGTACATTAGTGCACCTTAGTTCATCACCGGAGGGGTAATAACCCCTAACTTCTCCTTGAGATACTCAAAAGAGTCCTTCGGTAGAGGTTTAGTAAAGATATCTGCAATCTGATCCTTGGAAGGCACAAACTCCAATCTGACTTCATTCTTGTTCACTTGCTCTCTCAAAAAGTGAAACTTGATGGATATATGTTTAGTCTTTGAATGCAACACCAGATTCATAGATATATTTATTGCACTTGAATTATCACAGAAGATTGTGATAGGCTCCTCATACTCCACTCTTATGTCTCTTAGCATTTTCTTCATCCACAAGACTTGAGTGCAACTACCTACTACTGCAATATATTCTGCTTCTGCAGTGGACAGAGATATTGCCTCTTGTTTCTTGCTCAGCCAAGAAACCAATCTCTTCCCCAAAAAGAATTCTCCACCACTGGTACTCTTCTGATCATTCACATCTCCTGCCCAATCCGCATCTGTTTATGCATGAAGAGAAAAATCATGATCTCTGGGATACCACAATCCATACTCAACTGTCCCTTTTAGATATCTAAAAATACTCTTGATTGCCATGACATGAGATTCTCTAGGATCGGCTTGGAATCTAGCAACAAGACCAACAACATTCATAATGTCAGGTCTAGTTTGAGTGAGATACAATAATCCTCCAATCATTGACCTGTACTTTTTTTTATCATCCTTAGGAGAGTTATCATCTTTGCTCAATTTACATCCAGTTGCCATGGGAGTACTCATTGGTTTTGAGTCTTCCATCCCAAATTTCTTCAACAATTTTTTCACATATTTGGTCTGAGAAATGAAGATTCCTTTCTTTGTTTGAGTGATTTGTAGACCCAAGAAGAAATTTATTTCCCCTAGCATGGACATCTCAAATTCACTTTTCATTTGATTTGCAAAAGTTTTACACATACTTTCTCTTCCTCCAAAAATGATATCATCAACAAACACTTCAACAATCAAGATGTTTTCATGATCAATTTTGAAATACAAATTACTGTCAGTAGTACCTTTGTTGAAACCAATCTTTAAAAGATGCTTATCCAATCTTTCATACCAGACTCTTGGGGCTTGCTTGAGTCCATATAGTGCTTTCTTCAACTTGCAGACCATATCACCATGATCAGACAATTCAAATCCATCTGATTGCTCAATATATACTTCTTCTTCCAAGTCACCATTCAGGAAGGCAGACTTGACATCCATCTGATATACTTTGAAATCCTTGAAGGTAGTAAAAGCAAAAAATAATCTGACTGCTTCAATTCTTGCCACCGGAGAAAAAGTTTCTTCAAAATCAACTCCTTCTATTTGAGAGTAACCCTTGGAAACCAATGTGGCTTTATTTCTGATTACTTCACCAACTTCATTCAGTTTGTTCTGGAAGACCCATTTGGTTCCAATCACATTCTTGTTTTTAGGTCTGGGAACAAGATCCCAAGTGTGATTTTTCTTAATTTGCATCAGCTCTTCCTCCATTGCTTTAGTCCAATTTTCATCATTGCAAGCTTCATTCACTGTCTTAGGTTCAATCTTTGAAATTAGACAATACTCTTCTGAATCTTGAGAAATCCTTCTTCTTGTTTGTACACCTTTGCTTTTATCACCTATAATCTGATCTTCAGAGTGATTCAGTCTTACATATCTGGGACCTTTGGGAGTTTCTTGCACTTCTGATTCTTGAACAGGTTCATTCACTTATCTCTTCTTCCTGATTTACTAGATCAATTTGAATCTGAATTTCAGAGGGAGCTTGGACTTCTTGAACAAAAACATCATTTTGATCATCTTCATCATATTCATACAACCTTGAGGGTTTTTCAATACCTTCATCAACCTTCACATTTGTACTTTCCACAATCTTCCTTAATATCTTATTATAACACCGGTATGCTTTGCTTTGAGTAGAATAACCCAAGAATATTCCTTCATCACTTCTAGCATCAAATTTTCCTAGATCTTCATCTCTTTGAATGTAACATTTTCTACCAAAGACTCTAAAATACCTCATAGTAGGAGTGATGCCAAACCAAAGTTCATAAGGAGTCTTACCGGTATTGCTTCTGATTTGTACTCGATTGAGAGTATAGACTGCAGTGCTAACAACTTCTCTCCAATGGATCTAAGGAACATTTGCTTCCATCATCATGGTCCTAGATGCTTCCTGGATGGTCCGGTTCTTTCTCTCCACTACTCCATTCTCCTGTGGAGTCATAGGAGCAGACAACTGTCTCTTTATTCCATGTTTCTCACAGAATTCTATGAACTCACCGGATATGAATTCTCCACCTCTATCAGACCTCAGACATTTTAATTTTGATCCAGTTTCATTCTCTACCATAGCCTTGAATATTTTGAATTTCTCAAGAGCTTCTAATTTCTCTTTCAGAAAAGTAACCCACATCATCTGGGAATGGTCATCAATTAACAACATGAAGTATCTATCACCTTGCACACTCTTGATTCTTGCCAAACCACATAGATCAGTATGAACTAAGTCCAATAATCTGGTAGAAGATTGTTCCTTGCTTTTGAATGAGACTCTGCTTTGTTTCCCCAACTGACATTCTTTGCACAAACTATTTGTAGGTTTCACCAGTTTTGGAAGATCTCTTACAGCCTGAGTGTTTCTTATCTTGATGATATTATCAAAATTCACATGACACATCCTCCTATGCCATAACCAATGTTGATCAATTTGCACAAATAGATAACTTTTACCAGTACCAACTAAATGGAAGATATTACCTTTTGTTTGAGTACCGGATGCAATCTTTGTTATGGAACTTTCAAAGATCTTGCATTTTCCATTCTTGAATCGGAGATCATAGCCTTTGTCTACCAACTATCCAACACTGAGAAGATTGTGCTTCAGACCTTCAACATATAGTACATTACTGGTTTTGTTCATTCCATCAAAAGAAATGGTTCCTCTTCCTCTGATTCTACCAGCAGAATTATCACCAAACTTTACCACTCCTCCTTCATACCTTTCCAAATCTATGAACTTATTTTTGTCACCTGTCATATGGTGAGAGAATCCATTGTCAATGACCCAATCATCCTTTTCTTCAACTTGGGCAGCCAGAGCTCTTTCCAAAATTTTATGATTGACAGATATAGAGGACATTGGATCTTCTTCCTTGATGGCAATGAACACCCAGTCACTTCTAGATTTGTTTCTTGTCTCTAATTCATCATCTATTACTCCTTCATTATCATCATCTTCATGAACATAGTAACAATTCTTTTGGAACCTTGATCTGTTAGGATTTGGCCTTGAAAATCTTTCCGGACACCTTGAGGCAAAATGACCAATCTTATTGCAGTTAAAACACTTAAAAGACAATTTCCCTTCATACTTACCGGATCCTCTTGGCAGTCTTTTTGCAATGAGGGCTTCAAGTTGAGCAGTTTCTGCTTCTTCTTCTTCCAGGTCTTTTCTTGATTTTTCATACCATGATAGTTTTCTTGAAGAGTTCTCTCTTGGATCAAACCTTTGTTTACCTTTTATAGAGGCGTTGGCTTTGAATGTAGATTTAGTCTTGGGGGGCATCTCCAAACTTGGTCAATTCAAATACAACCAATTTACAAACCAATTGATCTCTTGTGACACATGAATGGGGCTCTGAATTCTTCAATGGCAGCAACCTTGTATTTATAAGAAGTAGCAAGGGATATGAGAAATTTACCAACAATCTCATCTTCATCCAAGACTCCACTAGCACATCAAATGCCACAAACAAGCTCATTTACTCTTAGCATAAAAGTAGTGATATTTTCACCTTCTCTCATCTTTAGATTTTTGAATTTTCCTTTCAGACTCTATAGCCTTGCACATTTAACATACTTGTCTCCTTCATGCAGAAGTTCTAGTTTTTCCCAAATCTCAAAATCAATTGGTAGGTCAACAACATTTGTCAGCTCTGAATCAGACAAGGCACTTAGAAGAGCTTCTTTAGTCTACAGATTGTTTTCAGCATCTGCGATTTCATTTATGGATTTTAGACCATTTTGTGGAGTATACTTCTTTGAAGCCATGGTCTAATACTACATTCTCATACATTGTAAGTGACATTGCATGCGACTTTTCCAAAGATTAAAATTGGTTCCATCAAACTTCAGACTATCCTTCTTGCAGGATGACATCCTGTATCTCCTCAAGAGGTTAAGCTCTTTTAGAAGAACTTGGCTTTGATACCAATTGTTAGATTCAAGACAGACAACTGAGAGGGGGGGTGAATCAGTTGTCCAAAACTTTCTTCTAATTAAACACTTAAATCCACTTTGTAATTCAGTAGCATAATAATAAATCAATCATGGAAACATAATGCATTAAATCAAGAGCAGCAACACATTAACACATAAGACACCAAGATTTTGACGTGGAAAACCCGGTTAAGGGAAAAACCACGGGGTGACTAACCCAAGATTGTATTCTCTGTTAGAAGAATAGAAAGAACAAAATGGTACATGCCAATTAGGGCTCACTACCTGAGCACATTGCTCATAAGAGGCTCACTACCTACAAGAGACACACTGTCTACAGAATAATAAGTATCACATACTTGAACTGAAGAATAGCATCTTCACCATGCTTGAGTCAGTTCCATTTAAGCCCAATGCTTCTGCTCTACCTTTCACTCATCTCCTCTCTACCACACTCTCATCTCCACACGACACAATTAGAAATGACTTTACAACTCCTTATTTATACAAGACATCGACTTAAGAATTATCATCCAAGTTGGCATACATGACAGAGCAAGTACATAAATACAACATGACTAGTTACAAAAGACTTCACACAGATCAACACATTGTCGGCCACACAGATCTGGGACTTCAGTCCTCACTTAGGAACACACCAATCTTCACATAAGATCTTTAAGACATTCGCAGGATGCGTAACTCATCTGGTCAGTCATACTCATGAAGAACACCATCATCCGGAAGTAATTCTTCAATTGTGAGCTCAATCTCTAATGTAGACCACCAACACGAACTGGATACGATTCAAAGACCTCCACAAGCTTACCTGAATCACAAAGAACATCCACACTACTATTGTCTATTGAAATCATTCTCTCCTTCATCTGAAACCTCAAGAACATAGTCTGTCATCACTGTCACAATGGAATAGATGCTTGCGGACCTCTAGACCATGAACCAATTGAGTTGTCAATTCACATTGACTTCCTAAACACTTCACCAAATCCACAGAACAAGATATTTCATTTCCGGATCTCACTAGACCTATCTGTGTCACTCTGTCACCTCTGAACATCTGCGAGAACCAGTTTTACTTGAGCGGCCACAACTTCTTCATATCTTCATGCAGACCTCTGAAATCTTTACTGGATCATCTTAAGACACATATCTACAAACCCTTTTATGTGCATCCTCTGATCTTCATCTTAGCTAGGATATTTAGCTTATTGTCTTCACTATTCTTCTTTCTTCCTGATTAGGACTAATTTTCTCAATATCCTCAGCACACAGCTCATCCAATCCTTATCATCAATGCAACAGGAGTATGTTGACATCAATGACAACACCGGTTAGGCCCATACTTGCAACAGTTTGGGTGCGAAACAAAACCATGCCTAGCCTAAATGTACCCATCCATACGCATTTGAATTGTCAGTTTGGCCACACGAGGAGAAGAACAAAAGTTACACCCCTTTGCAACTTTACACTGCCTCCTTTTGATGATTTTTGGGGCTTCAGAAAACCTTTCACCACGGGCAAAGGCATTAGAGGTATAAAAAAATGAGAGAGGTTATTGTAGAGGGACCCTACGTGATCGCGTTGCCTTAGACAGAATGTATCTAAGTGACACAGTTTTTGAGTAACATCTCATCAAAGATTGCTACCTTTTTGCACTTTAAACTCTTCAGGGAAATCGTCGGTACAATGTAGCTCAGACTATTTTGGCATGTTAAGGTGCAAAATGGGACCATGCCTAGCTTAAACATACCCATCCAGATGCGTTAGAACTGTCAATTTGGCCATACGAGGAGAAGAACAAAAGTTACACCCCTTTGCAACTTTACACTGCCTCCTTTTGACAATTTTTGGGGTAGCAGAAAACCTCACCATGGGCAAACGCCTCAAAAATATAAAAAACTAAGAGAGGTTATTATAGAGGGACCCAAAGTGATCATGTTGCCTTGGACATAATGTCTCTAAGTAACACAATTTCTGAGTAACATCTCGTCAAAGATTGCTACCTTTTTGCACTTTGGACTCTTCAGGGATATTGTTGGTACAATGTAGCTCGGATTGTTTCGGCATGTTTGAGTGAAAAATAGGACCATGCCTACCCTAAACGTACCCATATGGATGCGATGGAATAGTCATTTTGATCGCATCAGGAGTAGGACAAAAGTTACACCCCTTTGCAACTTTACACTACCTCCTTCTGACAATTTTTGGGGTAGCAGAAAACCTTTCACCACAGGAAAACGCCTCAGAGATATAAAAAACTGAGAGAGGTTATTGTAGAGGAACCCTACGTGATCGTGTTGCCTTAGACATAATGCTTTTAAGTGACACATTTTTCAAGTAACATCTCATCAAAGATTGCTGCCTTTTTACACTTTGGACTCTTCAGGGATATGGTAGATACAATGTAGCTCAAACTATTTCGACATGTTTGGGTTAAAAATAGGATCATGTCTAGTATAAATGTACCCATCCAAATGCGTTGGAATAGTCAGTTTGGTTGCATCAAGAGCAGGACAAAAGTTACACCCCTTTGCAACTTTACACTACCTCTTGATGATTTTTGGGGCAACAAAAAACCTTTCACCACGGGAAAATGCCTCAGATATATAAAAAATTGAGAGGTTATTATAGAGAAACCCTACATGATCGCGTTACCTTAAACATAATGTTTCTAAGTGATACAATTTTTGAGTAACATCTCGTCAAAGATTGCTACCTTTTTGCACTTTGGACTCTTTAGGGATATCGTTAGTACAATGTAGCTCAGACTGTTTCGGCATGTTTGGGTCAAAAATATGACCATGCCTAGTGTAAATGTACCCATCTGGATTTGTTGGAATAGTCAGTTTGGTTGCATCAGGAGCAAGATGAAAGTTACACCCCTTTGCAACTTTACACTACCTCCTAACAATTTTTGGGGCAACATAAAACCTTTCACCAGGGGAAAATACCTCAGAAATATAAAAAACTGAGAGAGATTATTGTAGAGGAACCCTACGTGATCGTGCTGCCTTAGACAAAATATTTCTAAGTGACTTAGTTTTCGAGTAACATCTCGTCAAAGATTGCTGCCCTTTTACACTTTGGACTCTTCAAGGATATCATCAGTACAATGTAGCTCGGACTGTTTCGGCATGTTTGGGTGAAAAATAGGACCATGCCTAACATAAATGTACCCATCCAGATTTGTTGGAATAGTTAGTTTGGTTGCATCAGAACCGGGATGAAAGTTACACCCCCTTGCAACTTTACACTACCTCCTTCTGATGATTTTTGGGGCAGCAGAAAACCTTTCACCATGGGAAAATGCCTCAAAGATATAAAAAACTGAGAGAGGTTATTGTAGAGGTACCCTATATGATTGTGTTGCCTTAGATAGAATGTTTCTAAGTGACACAATTTTTGAGTAACATTTCGTCAAAGATTGCTGCCTTTTTGCACTTTGGACTCTTCAGGGATATCATCGGTACAATGTAGCTCGCACTATTTCAGCATGTTTGGGTGAAAAATAGGACCATGTCTAGCGTAAATGTACCCATCCAGATGTGTTGTAATAGTTAGTTTGGTCGCATAAGGAGCAGGAAGAAAGTTACACCCCTTTCCAACTTTACACTACCTCCTTCTGATGATTTTTGGGGCAGTAGAAAACCTTTCAGCACAGGAAAATGCCTTAGAGATATAAAAAACTAAGAGAGGTTATTGTAGAGGAACTCTATGTTATCATGTTGCCTCAGACAAAATGTTTCTAAGTGACACAGTTTCTAAGTAACATCTTGTCAAAAATTGTTGTCTTTTTACACTTTGGACTCTTTAGGGATATCATGGGTACAATGTAGCTCAGACTGTTTCAACATGTTTGGGTGAAAAATAGGACCATGCCTAGCGTAAATGTACCTATCTAGACATGTTGGAATAGTCAGTTTAGTTGCATCAGGAGCAGGACAAAAGTTACATCCCTTTGCAACTTTACACCACCTCCTTCTGACGATTTTTTGAGGCAGCAAAAAACTTTTCACCACGGGAATACGCCTCAGAGATATAAAAAACTGAGAGATCTTATTGTAGAGGAACCCTATGTGATCACGTTGCCTTAGATGGAATGTTTCTAAGTGAAACAGTTTCTGAGTAACATCTTATAAAAAATTGTTGTCTTTTACACTTTGGACTCTTTAGGGATATTGTCGGTACAATGTAGCTCGAATTGTTTCGGCATGTCTGGGTGAAAAATAGGACCATGCCTAGCCTAAACGTACCCATCCAGACACATTGGAACTATCATTTTGGTCACATCAAGAGAAAGACACCAAAAATGCAAAAGTTGCTTTGTGCAACTTGACCACATTGACACTTTTTTGCAACAAGATTCAAAGACTCAAACTGACCCCAAATGACTCAAACTGACTCAAAAACATATGAAATGGTCTTAGAAGACCTTATTACATATAATTGACTTAGTTAAAACAAAATTTCACTTTTTGACCCCTCTTGCAGGCATGACAACCTAGGTGTCCCTGCACCATTAGTGCAACTGAAGTCGATAAAGTTTTCCTATTAAGAAAAAGAGCTTCCCTTAGCTTCAAGAAATATAAATATTCTATACTGACAAGGCCAGCCACATGAAGGTGGAAGCTCATGTGGCCTCACCTAAGACCTAAGACACATGTATTCTAGTAGACGTAGGACACCTAAGACACCTATTGTATAGTATGCATCTAGATTTTATAGACATAGTAGACCTAAGACATCTAGTCTTTATACCTTATCGTAGTCTAGACCTAAGTCAACTAGACACCTAGATTATAGTTCTACCTAAGACACCTATTATGGTGACCAAGTTGACATATAGTACCTACCTAAGACACCTAGATTAAATTGAAGAAGACACCTACCTAGAAGACACCTAGATCATTCTAGATTATACCTTATTCTAGTCTCTAGATAGGTCATTGATATATAGTATCTACCTAAGACACCTAGATTAGATTAAATATATTTTTTCTAGTCTCTATCTACCTAGTTGACATATCATATATACCTAAGACACAATTAGAGACACCTATTATCTAGTTAGAAACCAAGACACCTAGAGACACCTATATTTTATACATTATTCTTAGGATTAACTTCATCCATCACTTAGGTCTAACCCCATGAAGCATAAAATGATGATCTAAAAATGTGTATGTGTTAAAATGCAGCAGCAAATAAAAAAGACAAACCTTACAAATTAATGTGCATACTTACAACTCAATGTAACATGACTTTACAAAATTAATGTGAATACTTACAAATTAATCCAATGAACCATCCGGGGTCTGCTTTACTCTTTATTGTGTCAAGTGTTGCTTCAAAGTCAGACTCATGCACCTTCCACAAGGTCTTGTTCAAAGGTCTACCCCGATATTGTATCAAATAAACATTGAATGCCATGACAAGGTTCAAGTAATTAAGAATCTTCCGATGTGTGTCAAAGTCCTGAAATAGCCAAACATTAACACTCTTATGTGGGTACCTTCTAATCCATGTTCCAGTAACAACCACTAAGCCTATAGGGTATTTGATGTTTTCTCCATCTATAACTGGGGCCTCCAATTTCTTTTTGGCCTCAACACAATGACACAAGTAATAATATGTTCCCTCTTCGTTATCTTCATCTACAATAACTACATATACATGTCCTACATTGATATATGTAGCAAATTAGATGAAATTAGTCAACATTACAAAAACACTACAAAGTAAGATGACATTAGGAATTTCAAAAACTATGCAAATAGATATATTACCTGGTTGAACTAGATCTGATATGTGGTCAAAGTCAATTGATGATTCCATCTATGTTAGTTCTAGTGTCGTCATGGGTCGATACGTGTCAAGTGGGTTAAGATAACTTAACTGCCATCCATCAACCCACTTATTTGACTCGCACTCATCCTAGGCTTGAATTGTATAGGAAGAACAAAAGCATGACATCTTTTGCGTATGGATACTCCATGAACCTACAATTGAGCTTCTGAAAGAGTGCATCTCACTTGATCCTGTCAGTGTAGAACAATCCTCATATGGTGCAATGTTAGTATCATCTATCAACCAAAAAAATCTACGAACTAAAGACTTACCTTCATTACCTGGACCGATGGAAGCATTACACTACTCGATGATCGATTTTGCATCTGTCAACTTTGCATTGTCTTTATACTTTAACTCTTCTCGTGCTATGGCTCTTTTGATACATGCTCCTACACCATCATGCTCCCCATTTTCATGCTTAGCCTCACAAAAGTTCCACATATGGTGATTACCTGTAAAATTATGCCTCCTGCTCAGCTAATAGAAATTCCATGAGTTCTTGAATTGTGACGCACAATTATCTGACCATATGATATGCTGACTGAACAATATGTCCCTTCTAGCCAAATCATTATAGAACACCTGAAATAAATCTTGCATGAACTCTGTAGAATGTGTGCGATCATCATTGATATAGAAATGATACTCCCTTATGATCTTTCTTTCATCCTCTATACTATCATTCGCATGAATGAATGCGATGTGCACAAATATAGAAACCTATGTGGAGTTGTAATATTGTGATTGCACTTCATGCTGTGGCTGTAGAATGTAGTTCTCTTCAAAGTTGACGACTGAAACAATGCTACCAATCAGAAATGTGTCCCTGCATAACTTGAATTGCAAGTCCAACCATCGAGCTCTATGGGCATGTCTTTCATACTCATACACTATGCTGTCATGAAATATAGGCATAAACTGATACATTGGAATCTTTTTAATAACCAATTGATACCTCTTTGCTTCTTTACCATCTTTTGTATTGTATGCCACTATTTTATACTTATCAAACTCTACTAGTTCATTTCCAACTGCATGTGTTCTTTCCATATGTTCACATATTGGCATACATTGCAAGCCATCGCAATGATGACATATGTCATCCAAGCATAATTTATTGTAGAATATTTGACCTTTCTCTATTTCACATAAAATTCTTGATATGAAGTCGCTTGAAGATGTTGGTGGGGCACATATGCCACAACCCTGCAAAACATCGTTATTATGCAAATCTAAACATATAGACCAATAAACATCAAAATGGTTAGAAAATTCAATATGTAATCTACAACAACAAGTAGTGCATGCATGATTTATCTTGACATAGAAAGGTTTTAACATTTCAAAATATCTTTGACAAATTTTAAATTGAGGATACTTCTCTAGAATTTACCAAAAAACTGTGTTTGAGTGTCATCCAAAAAATGCTTTGGATGTGGCTCATGGTTCTGACTACCGATTCTCCTTCTTACCACATCCCTTTGATTCGGAGATACCCTTGTGTAATTCTTCCAAAAGTCTTCAATTAGTGATCTCAATGCTTCAACAATTGGTTTATCTTTTCGTGGTAGTCTTCCCAAGAATGCCCATAATTCATTGGCATTAGTGTCCTCAATTCTTTGGTGTCTTCCAACGGCTCTTGATAAAGTTTTCCTATTAATTCTCAATGCTTGACTCGTCTTTCTAATGAGATGAACTTTCCTCATTTGACTACTTACTATAGTCAATGTAATCACACACCGTGTTGCATTACTATCTTTTGTGTGTGAGGTGTTACCCACACTCTCATATGCACTCATTAGATTCTTGACAATAGATTTTTCACTTGAAGCCTCTGATGTTCTCAACCCAAGAATCTTCATGATGGACCTATACTTTATACTTCGCATCATTTCAACAAATAGTTGACATCTTGCAGTCTCATTTAACTTTTCAAAGAATAATCTCCAAATCTTATGAGCATATCTTCTACAAGTGTGTTTTGGAATCTTACCTTCCATTGGCTACAAAATATTCTCATCAATATCAATCAAATACTTTGGCTTTCCATGCAAAATTCTAGGTGGTGTTAAGTTACGTAAATTCATCTCAACATTAGGAATTTTGTCACTATTTAAATGAGATGTGCTAGGTGGCATACCTTTAATCGAAGATGGAATAGATGACATACCTTGAGGTTGAGGTGGGAATGATGGTGTACCTCCTTCATCACATGTGAGTGATGATGTACTCTCAACTTGAGATGCGGTAGATGGTGTCCCTACATGTTGACTTGCGGTAGAGGACATGTCTCCAACTATGGTATTCAAATCTCTCATAGCATGAAGTTTTTACATTTGTTCTCTTTGTGCTGCCAATACCATATCTCTTTATGATGGTTGTGGTTCCTCTTCAATTAGCATGTCTTCATTTATCGTGTCCAATTTTCTCTTCTCACAAAGTTCCCTCATAGTTGCTGCTTTCTTTGCATTCTTAGCTTCGATCTCTTCCTGTGTTGGTTTAATTCTTGATCGTTTCCTCGGCATGAAGGAGAATTTGTCTGTGGCATGATAAAGAGACCAATATTAGTTCCTAAGAAATGAATCCATAAAAATAAATAAAATATATGTCATTCAACCCTTCATAGTAAATGTACATATACTCATCATGTAAAAGAGTAAATGTCACTCAACCAAAATAGGTACAAAGCATACAAAGCAAATTATTGCAGCCATACAAAGCATTATTGCACGATGTTATTGCAGCAATACAAAACATTATGGTACAAAGTTCACTTCAGTCCTAGATGAGGATAAGGTCAAAGTAGAGTCACCTATTGAGGCTTGTGAAGGAATAGACAACAATTGAAAAGTGTAGACTTGAGTAAGGGTTTAGAATGGTTGTGTGTAAGTTCTTGAGGGGTAAGAAGACCTCTAGTAACCTTGTTAGGTTTTGAAGTATTGAAGACCCTCTTTGTGCCTTTCTATAGGGAGATTGCTTGAGATGAAAGCTTATGAAATTTAGGGTATTGAATGGTATATAGTCGATCAAGGTAACCACCATCATGTGCTAACAATGGACAATAAGGAAATTTTGAAATATTGTCATGTCATGTGCATACAAATCATCATGAAAAGGTGCATAAGGAATGTCCTAGCCCAAGATATGTGCATACAAATCATCATATCATGTGCATACTTGTATGATCTTGGCACCTATTCATTTGTATTTTAACTTGTTAATATGACAAGATAATAGTGGGATTGTATTTTTATTATGTTGCAAGGATTTATTCTTGTATAGTTTGACATCATGGTATGTTAAGGTCTATTTATTACACATAATTATTAAAGAGCCCAAGTGTAGAAAATATACATGGCATCATGTGAGATTGTAAGCTGCTTTCTTGATTGGGAACATGTCTATTTTAATTAATGTTGACCTTTGAGATATCTTTTATTATGCATACCATGAACTAATTTAAAACACAGTCTATTATATAAACACAAGATATGTATACATAGTCTTTTATTATGCATACTGGATACAAGTGATACAAACATGTATGATAAAGCATGATAAAGTAATTCAAATAGAATTAAGGAAAATGTAAAGAACATGCATGTAAAGACTTGACATACCTAAAAAACAAACATTCAAATGGAGAGAGTACCC
Source organism: Cunninghamia lanceolata (assembly GCA_027924645.1). Classification (NCBI taxonomy): domain Eukaryota; kingdom Viridiplantae; phylum Streptophyta; class Pinopsida; order Cupressales; family Cupressaceae; genus Cunninghamia; species Cunninghamia lanceolata. The sequence continues at coordinate 5,025,440 of BSBN01000158.1, read as the reverse complement.
AATTATGTAGTGTTTTTTTCTTCTTGAATCAAACTCCTCAACAATTTGATTTTTTCACCACTTGCTTCCTTTTCAATGTTAAATTGAATAACACTCAAATATAATTAGTAACAACAATACTATTAACCAATCTATAATGTTAAATTCCTAAAATTGAATCACAATTAACATTGCAACACTACAAAAATTGAAACTTGAATAGATATATATCAAATTTGATATGAAAACTATGTTATTTCCTCCTTAGGTTGGCAAAGTAGAAAAGGTGGTGGAAAGATCATGCAAAGGTGGTAGAATGTGTAAAATGTGCATGTGAACTTCCCAACAACATGAACACACTTCTTTTTTGTTGGAACACATGCATAATCAGCATGAAAACAGAGCATGTGGGCTTGGATCATGGGGGTCCAGGCTTTTTTACTGTTTCTATAGCAGGACAAAATGTGAGCGTGTTATAACGCGTTCGCATTTTGTCCTGCTATAGATCGATCCATAAATATTTGTACCTATCTCACCTTTGATAACACCTTTGCAATATCTAACCTCTAGTTCCATTAGCTCATGTTCTATCTCTCACCTCTCTATATCTCACTTATCTCTCCCCCTCACCTCTCTACCTATCCCCTCTCTATGTCTCTCAGTCACTCCTTGTCTATCTCACCATCCATCCTTGGCCATATAGGTCTCACTTAATCCTAAACCCTAAAGCCTCAACCCTCAACCCTTAAACCTTAAATCATAAACCCTATCCCTAAACCCTCAACTGTTTACTTTAAACCCTATCCCTAAACCCTCAACACTTTACCTTAAACCCTATTCCCTCAACCATAAACCCTAATCCCTCAACCCTAAACCCTACACCCTATCACTAAACCCTAATCCCTTAACCCTTAGCCCTAAAGCCTCAACCCTCAATCCTTAAACCTTCAACCCTACACCCTATCCCTAATCCCTATAGCCTCAACACTCTACTTTCGCCCTAATCCCTTGACCCTCAACCCTATCCCTAAACCCTCAAACCTCAAACCTTAAACCTCAACCCTCAACCCTCAACGTCAATCCCTAATCCCTCAACCCTTAACTCTAATCCCTCATCACTAAACCGTATCCCTAAACCTTCAACACTATACCTTAAACCCTAATCCCTCAACCCTAAACCCTATCCCTGAACCTTAAACCTTAATCCCTTATCCCTAAACACTCCAACCCTATCTCTAATCCCTATACCCTCGACACTCTACTTTAACCATAATCCTTCTACCCTCAACCCTATCCCTAAACCCTCAAACCTCAACATCAAACCCTAATCCCTCAACCCTTAACTCTAATCCATCAACCCTCAACCCTATCCCTAAACCCTCAACCCTATACCTTAAACCCTAATCCCTCAACCCTCAACCCTAAACCCTAATCCCTCAACCCTCAACCCTAATCCCTTAACTCTTAACCCTAATCCCTCATCCCTAAATGCTAAACGCTATCCGTATTCTGAAACCCTCAACAGGCTCGATACTATACCTTAAACCCTAATCCCTTATCCCTAAACCCTCCAACCCTATCACTAATCCCTATACCCTCAACACTCTACTTTAACCCTAATCCCTCAACCCTCAACCCTATCCCTAAACCCTCAACCCTCAAACCTCAACCCTCAACGTCAAACCCTAATCCCTTAACCCTTAACCCTCAACCCTCGAACCTCAACCCTCAACCCTCAACGTCAATCCCTAATCCCTCAATCCTTAACTCTAATCCCTCAACCCTAAACCCTATCCCTAAACCTTAAATCCCTAATCCCTTATCTCTAAACCCTCCAACCATATCCCTAATCCCTATACCCTCAACACTCTACTTTAACCCTAATCCTTCAACCCTCAACCCTATCCCTAAACCCTCAACCCTAAAATCTCAACCCTCAACCCTCAACGTCAAACCCTAATCCCTTAACCCTTAACTCTAATCCCTCAACCCTCAACCCTATCCCTAAATCCTCAACACTATACCTTAAACCCTAATCCCTCAACCCTAAACCCTAAACCCTAATCCCTCAACCCTCAACCCTCAACCCTAATCCCTTAACCCTCAACCCTAATCCCTCATCCCTAAACCCTAAACACTATCCCTATTCCTAAACCCTCAATGGGCTTGATACTATACCTTAAACCCTAATCCCTTTTCCCTAAACCCTCCAACCCTATCCCTAATTCCTATACCCTCAACACTCTACTTTAACCCTAATCCCTCGACCCTCAACCCTATCCCTAAACCCTTAACCCTCGAACCTCAACCCTCAACCCTCAACCTCAAACCCTAATCCCTCAACCCTTAACCCTTAACCCTCAACCCTCAACGTCAATCCCTAATCCCTCAACCCTTAACTCTAATCCCCCAACCCTAAACCCTATTCCTAGACCCTCAACACTATACCTTAAACCCTAATCCATCAACCTTAAACCCTAAACCCTATCCCTAAACCTTAAACCCTAATCCCTTATCCCTAAACCCTCCAACCCTATCCCTAATCCCTATACCCTTGACACTCTACTTTAACCCTAATCCTAAACCCTCAACCCTATCCCTAAACTCTCAACCCTAAAACCTCAACCCTCAACCCTCAACATCAAACCCTAATCCCTCAACCCTTAACTTTAATCCCTCGACCCTCAACCCTATCCCTAAATCCTCAATCCTCAACCCTCAATGTCAAACCCTAATCCCTCAACCCTTAACTCTAATCCCTCAACCCTCAACCCTATCCCTAAACCCTCAACACTATACCTTAAACCCTAATCCCTCAACCCTAAACCCTAAACCCTCAACCCTCAATCCTAATCCCTTAACCCTCAACCCTAAACGCTATCCCTATTCCTAAACCCTCAATGGGCTCGATACTATACCTTAAACGCTAATCCCTTATCCCTAAACCCTCCAACCCTATCCCTAATCTTTATACCCTTGACACTCTACTTTAACCCTAATCCTTCGACCCTCAACCCTATCCCTAAACCCTCAACCCTAAAATCTCAACCCTCAACCCTCAACGTCAAACCCTAATCCCTCAACCCTTAACTCTAATCCCTCGACCCTCAACCCTATCCCTAAACCCTCAACCCTAAAACCTCAACCCTCAACCCTTAGCGTTAAACCCTAATCCCTCAACCCTTAACTCTAATCCCTCAACCCTAAACCCTATCCCTAAACCCTCAACACTATACCTTAAACCCTAATCCCTAAACCCTAAACCCTAAACCCTATCCCTAAACCCTAATCCCTCAACCCTCAACCCTAATCCCTCAACACTCAACCCTAATCCCTCATCCCTAAACTCTAAATGCTATCCCTATTCCTAAACCCTCAATGGGATCAATACTATACCTTAAACCCTAATTCATTATCCCTAAACCCTCCAACCCTATCCCTAATCCTTGTACCCTCGACACTCTACTTTAACCCTAATCCCTCGACCCTAAACCCTATCCCGAAACCCTCAACCCTAAAACCTCAATCCTCAACCCTTAACTCTAATCCCTCAACCCTAAACCCCATCCCTAAACCCTCAACACTATACCTTAACCCCTAATCCCTCAACCCTAATCCCTAAACCCTGTCCCTAAACCCTAATCCCTCAATCCTCAACCCTAATCCCTTAACCCTCAACCCTAATCCCTCATCCCTAAACTCTAAATGCTATCCCTATTCCTAAACCCTCAATAGGCTCGATACTATACCTTAAACCCTAATCCCTTATCCCTAAACCCTCTAACCCTATCCCTAATCCCTATACCCTCGAGACTCTACTTTAACCCTAATCCCTCAACCCTTAACCCTATCCCTAAACCCTCAACCCTCAAACCTCAACCCTCAACCCTCAACATCAAACCCTAATCCCTCAACCCTTAACCCTAATCCCTCAACCCTAAACCCTCAACACTATACCCTAAACCCTAATGTTTCTCTCTTGGATAATGAAAATAAAGTTTGCAAAAATGCAGTATTTAGCATCAACTAGTAAGAGCAAATGCCATCCATTGAAATTAGGAAAGGTCCTTGAAGTGCACCTTAACTCTTTAGATTCATGAGTTGTCCTTGCTTGCATCTCACATCTTGGGCCATATTGTGCCCTGTCAATTCTCTGAGTTTCTAGCTCCATCAGTAAAACTTTCTAGCTAAAGTGAATATTCAAATTATATGGCATGTTTTTCTGGCCCATCAGGGGTTCATTATGCCAATAGGTGTACACACTATGAGAAAAGATTTGCGTTTGGTACACCTACAGTGAGTAATTAACAGTTGAAATCAGAAGGATGATCATTATGAGAAAATCTTTGCATTGGGGTACATCCATAGTGGGCAATGAATGGTTGAAATCAGAACCCCTGGTCAACATTAAGTGAACATTTTTTTATTAAGATTTTTTTAAAAGATCAGCATACTCTCTCCACCTATTTGCTTGAATTTAAATCAAGGCCATAAAAATGTGCACACATCTGCTCCCAATGTATAACCTGGGTGTAATTAAAACCATCAATTAGGTAAAATAAACAACTTTGGCCATTAAAATCAATTAGTCTTTTAAGAATAAATATTAGTAACTATACATTTTAGATATCAGTAACTATACATTTTAGTACCATTTCTTTCTTGATTTTCTATTTTTAATTAACTAATTTTTGTTTGTTTTAGACAAAATATTACAATCCTCATGAAGATCTTTTCTTGAATAATTTTCTCCTTTTATCTTTGGCCTGTCTTTTCCCTCCTAGAAGTTCTTTCAGAAGGATCCTTATTTTATCTTTCGATCTATATGAACTCTAAACATAAATCTATGTTTCTTCATGTCCACCTGCTCAAAGATGCAAATGTCTCCTTCCTTGATATTATTATGACGTACAAAATATACCCACCCCGCACTTAGGGTAGGTCTATTGTTATGAAATAGGCAAACAATCTCCCATTGTTTACTGGCTCTATCCACAAGAACTACTAAACTTTTTTCTCTTGGTAATTGTAGAGGACATTCACCTATTTTTGGCAACTCCTGTATTCCCAAACCATTACAAAAACTAAGTTATTTTAACCCAATATTCCATTGATTTAATACTCTACTATTAAAGCTTAGCATTCACACAAATGCAGATGTTCATATTATAGAAGACTGCATTATATTAGACTATTCTGGAGATCCCTCAGAAAAATGTAATAAAAAAATTGCTTTGCCTTATGTTAGCTTACAATTAAACTCATTCTTTTTGACACTCTTCTCTTAATAAAGTAAGAGTAATAAGAATAGAAGGTAGAGAATTTGATCTTACTAGTATGCATGGTCAGTTTACATTCCCTGACTTCATTTTCATTGAATAAAAAGGTTTATGTGATTTGAAAGGTGGTGCAGAGTTCACTGTCATGTGCTTTTCTAGATGATAGGGTCCATAATGTCCAGGGCTCTTAAAAAAAAGGCCTATAATGGAATTAAGTTTTTGTTATACCAATCCTCCTAGTAAACCTACAATTCAAATGCCTACTTTGAAAGTTGAAATAAATTAAATTAGACTTACAATTTTGATTTTCCTCCATTGGTTCAACAACATCATTGTCTTCTTCATCAGAAACCAATTCAATCAGCAACTTGATGCCCATTGGTTGACTTGAATTGCATCCTTTGTTAGAAGAAGGGCATTTTTTATCTGTATCAATGTTGGTATTCATATGCTGAAGTTAATTGATATTTTTCACACCCTGATCTTTGAAATATCTTAACCTTAAAATATGACTTAAATATGTACTTGAACACAACAAAATCTCCAATCTCCATCCCATGATGATTCACAAAATTTTCCCAACCCTGCCTAAATTCCATTTTATTTATGGTACCCCCTAATTGCATATCCCACTCCTGCCCACCTGGGCCTTGCAACACCATACGTTCATCTATGTTGTCTATAAACTATGAAACAAATGTAGGAGGAATGCGCTACCATAAACACATTACACAATTAGATTTTACAAGTTCTTAATAGTGTATAGGAAATAAAAGAATGAAAAATAATGTATAGAGTTACCAGTTTTTGTGTAAAGTCTCCAAGCATAACTTTGAAGAAGGAGGCACGCCCATTAAACCAATTCATTCAACAACTTGCTGCCCATTGGTTGACTTGAACTGCATACTCTATTAGAAGAAGGGCATCTTTTATCTGTATCAATGTTGGTATTCATAAGCTAAAGAGCATTGATGTTTTTCACACACCCTATTCTTTGAAATGCCTTAACCTTAAAATATGACTTGGATATGTACTTGAACACAGCAAAATCTCCAATCTCTAGCCCATGATGATTCACAAAATTTTTCCAACCCTGCCTAAATTCTAGTTTATTTATGGTACCCCTTAATTGTACATCCCTAAACCCTAAACCCTAATCCCTTAACCCTAAACCCTAATCCCTAATCCCTAAACCATAAACCCTAATCCCTAAACCCTAAACCTTAATCCCTTATCCCTAAACCATAAACCCTATCCCTAAATCCTCAACCCTCAACACTTAAACCTTAAATCCTAACCCTCAACCCTCAACACTATACCTTAAACCTTGATCCATCAACCCTAAACTTTCAACCCTAAACCCTATCCCTAATCCCTCTACCCTCAACATTCTACCTGAATCCTAATCCCTCGAACCTCAACCCTAATCGCTATCCCTAAAGCCTCAACCTAAACCCTAATCCCTCAAGGTCCTAAACCCTGATCCCTTATCCCTAAACTCTAAATCCTATCCCTAAACCCTAAACCCTCAACCCTAACCCCTCTTGACCTTAAACCCTCAACCCTTATCCACCCCTCTCCTCCCCTATCTGCCTCACCCCCATCTCTACCCTCGACACTATACATACATACATACATACATATAGGCATACATACATACATACATACATACAATCATACAAACATACATGCTTAATAACCTTGAACATAAAACAATCCAAGGGGGACATAACGTAAGCGCATTATAACATGCTCTCGTTATGTCAAACATGACAAACATTGAGCAAACTTTGCAAAAAAGGAAAAAATGCAAAATAGAACATAATGCGAGTGCGTTATAACGCGCTTGCGTTATATTTTGCTTTGGGAATCCCAAGCCTTAGGCTTGGGATTTGCTTTGAATTTCCAACCCAAAGGCTTGGAGTGCCTTGCTAATGTCCAAAGACGTGTTTTTGCATATTCTACAGGATTTCACATAATTTCATTCGTGCTAACCCTCAAATTTGCACGTGTTTCAAGGTCAAACAAATCAAACACCTGGGTAATGTTAGGCTTTCTCTTAGCTATTTAACGATGTAATTTTTTTCACATTTTGACAATGTTAAGCCTTTCATCTTTAATTTCTTTTGTTTGTGTGTCCATTTTTGGGCAAAAACCAGTGTTTAGTCTTTTTTTATTGTAAATTAATCGTTGATTGAAATTTCAAAAAAATTACATTTTTAGAAACTAGATTCCAATCTACACATATTAAAAAAAATGATTTTCAATTAGTTTTCAAAATTTATAGGGGTAGCACGGCAAGAATTCTATTTTTCAAGATGTGTCCACTTTGAAAATTAGTAAAAAATCAAATATTCATTAAAAAATTATCAGAAAAATTAGGCATAAACTACATGTTGTTAGCTAATTTCTTTCTGAAGCGATTTTAAAAATACCAAAAAAAAGTTAACCTTTTGAGGGAGCCACAAAACATGCTATGTTACGTTTTTTTGATAGAAACAACACCAATTTCTGTGGCTCCCTCTTTTGAACCCCTTAATCTATACCATTTAAAAAAAAATTAGTAGTTTAGAAAGTAGACTCGGAGCACTATGAACATTGTTTTGGTTGCATCTCCAAAATTTGAATGTAACTATGCTCAATTTCTCATCCAAGATCAAAATTTCCTGATTTCAGAAAAAAAAAGTGGCCACTTAAAACCCCTTTTTGGCCCCACATCTTCTTGCACTTACCCTTTTATAGTTAGGTAATTCTATATCAATTGTATAATCTTGTTAACCTCTATATTCAATACTTTTTACATTTATGCATGTAACGAATATCTTATGGATTTGAGCATGGGTCTATACTTTGAAAGTTCCAATGTTTTACCACTTGAATAGAAATAACAATGGACAAGAAGGGCACGAGATGAGAATGTTCATCAATAGCCCATATAAAAAATAGCAGTATAATCTAGACTTAGCTTTTATCAAAATTTTATATAGTATAGTAGAGGGAGACGTAGATTATTCATAACCAAAATATCCCATAACACTGTCAAGGGTAGTGTTCAAATCCAACATTTAAACATTCAAAACATCATCATCATAAATCACTCCATCACTAGGATGATCCTTAGAAAACTTAGGATCATCACCAAGACCTGAGGAGAGGGAGACCCTAGGCTGAGGGTCACGATTCAACAAAAAATGCATGGTGGCAAAGACTTTCTTGGCTTGCACTGAATAAAACATCCCAAGAACTATTTCATGAGAGGCCACAGAGGTTTCCAAGACACATGCACAATCATGTTGGAGGCCATACTTGAAAGAATTGTAAACACACTTCATTGTCAGTTCATACCTTATTTTTGATTGCATGGATAGGCTACCCACAAGTGCAATCCCCTAGAAAAGATCATAGTTTGAAACAACAAAACAAACTTTTCTTCTAATAAGAGTGGGTCCTGGACATACCTAAATGCTAGATGGTTAAGAAGATTCAAACACTGCAACAATTCCATGGCATTTGAAAGGAAAGAGGACATGATCTCGAATGTGTAGTAAACCTTGGTAAGTGCATGAATTGTATTATCTCCTAGAACATCTCGAATGGCATTGCCAACAAGCTCACTATCAATGATGAAGATATTTGCTAATTTATCATCTTCCAAGATGTTGAGCTCCAAGACTTCCTATTTCTATGGAGGGGAAAAGAGTTGGAAGTTGCCCATTATACAGTCCTTGAGAACACACAGGCTAAAGAAAATGTGGAATGGTAGCAGGGTTAATCACTCCCACAGATAAATAGAATTAAAACAATCAATTACAAATGTCCTTTCGTTGGTAGTGACAACTGCAAAGTGGTGTAAACGTTATTATGAATGCCATGAGCTAGCAAAGGGGAAATACAAGGCATTTGATCCCTTTGCTTCAATTCTTCATTCTCACTCAGCCATGGGAGGTAAACTAACAACTAAATCTATTTTAAAAAAAAAAGATTGGTCTAATGCTTGTGTACATATTAGTACAGTAGTGTTTTCAAATTATCTGTAACTTTTAGTAGTGGGTGGTCCATTGTGGATCGGATGGCATATTAGTTATTCTTAATAAGTAATAGCTGAATGCAATTAGGTATTCTTGATAATTTAGAACTGGGGGTCATAGAATTTCTATGTTTTGATTTGGTTATATTCATACTACAATTAGTACAGTTTAAAACACAATCAGTATAGTTTGGTTATATTTCAATGGTTGTTTCGAATACATTTTAAACAAATAAGGCAATACAGTTTAATCCAAAACAACATGTTTTCTGAGAAACGTGCCACCTATTTTTTCACACACTCTCGCATTAAAAGATATTTGTGTTTAAACTGTATTGTTGTTTGGTTTAAAATCTATGCTATTTGGTTTAGAATTGAAGCTAAACGTCATAAATTCAAAACAAGAATACAGCCTAAACTTAAACAACAAACATTTGAAATCAAAACAGGCATTGCAGTGATGTTGGAATATCAAACTTACTTGAATGTTGATAGAACTCTGCAATTCCAAGCCTCGAGGAGTCTTGTGTATGGGATGTTGGAAACTTGCACTAGGAAATCTGGGGTTTATGTAGGAAAACTTGGAATTTTTTGTTTGTGATCTGTGCACTCTCATTTGATTGGTTCAAATAGTTTTATTGCACTTCATTTGAATGATTTGATGGATGTCTATAAATTTAAATTTGGTATTAAATATGGGAGGTGATTGATTTGATTGAATGCTTATTTTCTTTGAATTGGTTGATTTACTTTAATATTTTTTGACTACTTGATTGGTGAGCCTTAAACCTTCGATGGTGTGAAATTAATGGAGAGTTGATTGATTTCATTGAATGCTTGTTTGGGTTGTTTGTGCTGGATTTTAATAAATTACTGTCCTCTTGTTTTGACGGCTTGTTTGGTGAGCCTTACACCTCCATTTGTGGCCTTTTTTACAAGTATTAAGGAAAAGGGACTAGTAGACATGGGCATTTATCATTCTTTTGAGTGCACTTGGGCATTACTCCATTTTACTTGGGACTCCAACTTATATATATATATATATATATATATATATATATATATATATATATATATATATGTATATATATATATGTATATATATGTATATATATATATGTATATATATGTATATATATGTATATATGTATATATATGTATATATATGTATATATATATATGTATATATGTATATATATATGTACATATATATATGTACATATATATATATATATATGTATATATATAGATATATATATATATATATACATATATAGATATATATATATACATATATATATACATATATATATATGTATATATGTACATATGTACATATATATATATATATATATATATACATATATATATATATGTACATATATATATATATATATCCATCCCAAAAAAAGTGCATATATATATATATATATGCACTTTTTTTGGGATGGATCTCCATGTTGGATGGGATATGTTATAATGACTAAATGTTTAAACCTGTTTATTAAAATGCAACTTGGAACTTAAGTTAGGTTGATCGTTGGTCATGTACTTGGAAGATATGGATGTTTACTTTTTAATATAAATGCTTTAATGTGACATTTTGGGTTGTGTTGGATCCACTTTTGTACAAGTGCAAATCATGTCAGTTGCATTTATGTTTTAAAATTCTTGTAAATCATTTATTTATTCCACCTAATATGAATAAAAAATACTAAAAAGTAAACAAATGTGATGGGAACATTGATTGGTCCCCATATGTGCCATTTTTAGAAAAATAAATAAATATTTAATAGATCCCTAATAGCCAAGTAGTGGGCCCAGTTTGTTCAACTCCTATACCATGTATAGGAGCCTAACCCACTATCACACCCTCTCCCCTAGTGTGTGAAAGGTTATAAATCTATTTTCTATTTGAATGTTCGTGAGAAAAGAAATACTTTTGTAAACAAAGTCAATGTGTTCATATTTTTATTTGAAAGATTTCAAACTTGAATTTATCTGTGAGGACTCAATGTTAATACATTAATTTATGAATCTATTTTATGTTTGAATGCTCATGAGGAAAGCTAGTTTGTACTTTTGTAAACAAGTTTCTATGATTAAATTATTTTTATTTATCTAGAGGAGAAATTGGTGCTTCACAATTTATGTTTGACCCAAAAAAAATGGTTCAAATGCAAATGTCTCACCTTTATTTTTTTCTCCATTTCTTATTATAAACAACTTCTCTAGTTCTTTAACTTAAATAGGGGAGAAGACCCAATTATTGAGCATGTTCTAATAGGTGTGATAGTATTTGTGTATTTAAGGCCCAATAATTTTAAAAGTTTAACACTAGTAGGTGTGACTTTAAGGTTGTTAGTGTTACTATAAGTACTTATAATTGAATGAAATGTGCTCATTAGATTTAAAAAGAAACCAATCATGTGATGCCACATCAGCACACCAACAAAATATGACTTAATGCACACCTATTGGTCTACCCCTTTTTTGGGGGAACTAATTGACACCTCAACAAAAAGCATGTTAATGTGGCATCATATTTGATGATGTGGCCTTGGAACCTTAGTTATAATCAGAGGCCTTGCCAAATAAGCTGATGTAAAATTTTTGGAGTGATTCAACATTGCCACTTATGATTTTGAGAGGTGTGAAGTTAGGGTGCTCAATTACTGGGTCCTCTCCCCTAATAAAATGTAATTTCTTAAAATCCATTATATTTGAAATTATATTCTAAGGAAGGATGTGATTTAACAGTGGAAAACACTCAAATTTTTTCATAACATTACATTAGTTTTCTAATTTTAACCTATATCATTTTCGTGAATCTAATATCTTATATGGTCCTTTGGAGCCATCTTTTACATGTAAATACAAACAAACTTTTATTGAATAATTTATTTATTATTAATTGTCTAATTCAGATTAATTATTATCTAGAGTAATACTATTTCATGATACATACTTTTTTTTCTATATATTTAAATTAATTAGTCAATTTTTGTTGAAGTAAGGACATGAGTGTATACATGTTTTTCACAAAAAATAAAAATATATATTTTTATTTCCATGAGTGTAAGAAAGACCTCTATGTTAAGTAAAATACCTTTGTTAACTAAATAATAAATATAATAATTAAATAAAATATATTATAAATTATACTTTTTGGAAAGCTTACTCTTAGAGCTACAATCCTCCAAATTTAGACATGATTAATAGTCAAACCCTTTCTTTAAAATAGAATTTTCCTTTGAAAACTAGGTGAGTAGAGGGAGGATGGCATCATAAAGACCTTTGAATGAAGGTAAGACCTTCATTTGAAGGTTTCCTTTCACTCAAAGGTTATTGACATGTGGAAAGAATTTTACCCTTCATACAAAGGTGTTTAATAATTTTTGCCATAAATAATTCAATTTTCTTCCTCATCCCTCAAGTGGTACACACTATTGTGGGATCACACATGGAACATTCATAAGTGCCATAGTTTGAGAGAATAGTCAAGTCAAAGTTTGACACTTTTTTGATATGAGTGCTCCTAAGAGATTTCATTGGATCAATGTAACATAGAAGGATTAGAATGCATGGGTAGACAATGAGGCCTCTAGTAGCATTAACTAGCCCACCTTGAAGTGTTGGTCAACACTATTAATTCAGTGCTATGAGGTGCAGATTGCCAGATAACACTCTCGAGACCCTAACACTAAAGCAAATTGACACTTTTTACAACATTGTAATGTTTGCTACCACTACAAGAAAATTGCCAAGAGTTGGGGAAACTAAGAGATACTTTTGTAGATTGATCTAATGTCTAGGTGTAGGTTCATATGGAACATTTATATGTACATGATTTGAGAGAACAATCATGTCAAAATTTGGCATTTTCTTGGACTTGGGTTGTTAAGAGACTTTGTCAAACTAGTGTAGCCTAGAAGGATCGAGATGCATAGTCAGTAAACTATGGCCTCTAGTAGCATTATCCAACATATCTTGACATGTTGGCATTATCAATTCAATGTCATGAGTTTTGGATTGCAAGATAACACTCTCAAAACCCTAACACTAAAGAAAATTGATGCTTTTACAACATTGTGTGTTGTCACTATGAAAAAGCATCATGAGTTTAGAAAATCAAGAGAGGCTTTTGTAGATTGACCTAATGCCCAACTATAAATTTAGAGAGATCATTTGTAGGTGCCATGACTTGAGAAAATAGTTGTATCAAAATTTGACACTTTTTTTCTATTAGAGCTTTTAAGAGACTTTTTCAAACTGACATAGCCTGGAAGGATTAGTGTACATGGGAAACAAAATAAGGCCACTAGTAGTATTAGGTAGTCCACCTTGACATGTCGGTGCCATCAATTCTTTGCTACGAGGTGTGAATTGCAAGATAACACTCTGAAGACCCTAGCATTGAAGTAAATTGATGCTTTTTACAACATTGTGTTTACTACCACCATGAGAAAACCATCAATAGTTGGAGAAAATTGAGAGTATTATGTAGATTTACCTAATGCCCAATTGTAGGTTTAAACATAACATTCTTAGGTGCCATGGCTTAATAGAAAAATCACCAAAGTTTGGCATTTTTTCATTCTAAGCGCTCTTAAGAGACTTTATTAGACCAATGTAGGCTAGAAGGATTAGGATGCATGAGAATAAAATGAGGTTTTTAATAGCATTAAATAGTCCACCCTAAAGTGTTGGAGCTATTAGTTTGGTGCCACAAGGTGTGGATTAAAAGATAACACTCTCAAGACCCTAACATTGAAGCAAACTGATGCTTTTCCAATATTATGTTTGTTGCCAAGTTACAAGGAAATTGTCAAGATTTAGAGGAAATAAAGAGAGGCTTTTGAAGATTGACCTAATACCTAGCCATAGGTTTATACATAACATTTGTAGGTGTCATGGTTTGAGAGAACATTTGCATCAAAGTTTGACACCTTTTCACTCTCAAGGCTCCTAAGAGACTTCATTAGACTGTTGTAGCTTAGAAGAATTAGGATGCAATGGTAAAAAAATGAGCCCTTCAATAGCATTAAATAGCCTACCTTAATATGTGGGCGCTTTTGCTTTAGTTCCACAAGGTGTAGATTGCAAGATAACGCTTTCAAGACCCTAACACTGAAGAAAATGATGCTTTTATGACATTACATTCATTGACATTACATGCTTTTATGAGATTGAAAGTGATGATATGCCTATGGATTGTCTCTCATGGAATATTAATCTATGCTATACCAATTTTTTTCATCTCATGGAATGCTTGTTCCATGAAAATAGTTCCTGAAGCAGATGCCATGGGATTGCTTCCTTAAAATTCTTTTTTTTAAAGCATGTCTAGAGTTAATTAAAAAAGTAAATAAAAAGTTGAGTGCATTATTTACAAGTTATACAGTCTAGTCTTTCTTGATTATCTTTATATAATTATAACTTTGTAAATATTAAAAAAATAGAAACAAAATTATAAAAAAATAAAGATAGTAATTAGCATGTATATCTTAAATAAATTTATCTAAAAGATTAGGTGTATTGAGATTAATATCTCTCATATTTAAAACTTTTAGATAGATGTATTTAAAATATCTATGCTAGTATTTTCCCTTTTTAGTAATAAAATAATAATTGATCAATGGGACTCCAAACATTTTTTCCACTTTAAAATATGGACCAACTTATTGATGATTATATAACTTCTTACGTAAGATTTTTTTCTAGTGGTCAATATTATAATTTAAGATATTTTTGAAGAATTAAATTATATTTCTTCATAATATTATAAATTAAAATAATATATTATTAATTCAAAGTATCATTCATATATATATAATTAAAAAATATAGTGAATTAAATAATACAACATAATAAATTTTAAATTGTAAAACGGTCCGCATACCATTAAATTCCAAGTTATTAATTGACGTGTAAGACTTCATCCACCCGCCCAGCCCTGCAAACACGTCGTAACGAAAATTAAAATTTGAAGTTATAAATTTGTATGCCAATATTTACAGGTCAATAATTTAAAATGACGGTAAATAATTTTAAATTTATAATGACAGAAAATATATTTAATTTATAATGACAGTCAATTTTATAAATTTAAAATGACGGTCAATAACAGTTTTAAAACACGCCACCGACTAAGCTGATGTTGCCAATCTTTGTAGCCTGTGAGTCAACGGCCGGTTCATTGACCGTGTGATGTCTTTCTGTGTCCGAAATAGTTTCCCAAACACATTTTCACTTAGCAACTTAGCAAGTCACAAAATCTTATAAAGGATCCTAACGAAAATGACAGCCAACAATTTTTCTGCATACTGACATTAGTAGTACAGTTTGTTTATTCGAATTTCCAGTCACACTAACGACAAGGGCAACATCTATGCTTAGCATTCTCCATGTACATTTGACTGTGTTTATTAATTAATTGAAATTTAAAACCATATTATATTTTTAAGTTTGAATTTTTTAAGTTTAAGTTTTGAATTTGACGGTCTATAGATTGTTTTTTCAATTTTAGATTGTAATTTACAATTTAAAAATTTATTAGACAGTATACTTTGACTTGTTATATTTTTTATATAATTGTATATATGACACTTTAAATTATTAATAAGTATATCAATTTAAAAACTTATTAGTAAATTTATGATTTTTTTGTGTGTGTAAGGTTTCAAAGTTAAAAAGTAATCATTGTTATTCGTTGTTTTATAATTCTACTTTCAATTTTTTTATATGTAACTAGTATGAGTACAAATTTACAATTACAAAGTTGAGAGAGATAATCTAAGAAGGATTAGTTGCTAGACTATAACTTGTAAGTAATACAATCATACTTTTAGTTATTTTTAAAGTATAATCTAGAAAACATCTCTCAGCGTATTGTAGATATATTTTTTAAATATAAATATACTAGTTTATAAATTAGTGGTAGCTAAAATGCCAACGTTTCATTTCCCATTTAGTATATTTCCTATTCTTGGCATTTATAAATTACTCACATCTAGAATTTTTGTATTTTGGTTTAAAATAGTAAAAGCATCTTTGAGAGTGGTGTGAGGTTTACTGGTGTATTTATTGTGGCATTCATTATGATCGTCTATCTTAATAATCTCGTGCATATATATATATATATATTAGATTGGAATCTTATAAAATTACAGAGAATTTTGGAATCTTTCAGCTCTTCAACTACACCCCTGCTATGATTGTAGAACACCTCTGGCGTAATTAGCATTTTAAGAAAAATATAAATTGTAAAAAAATAAATAAAAGTGAAGAATTTTAAATGAAATATTTGTATTGCCTTTTAATCATACAAAGTAAAAGAAAAAATTGGATGGTGCAAAAATGTCATGCTGATATAGTGAAGAGAGAATAGGAAATATTTATACCTAGATTTAATATGTGGTGTATAATAGAGGAGTAAAGATGAGGCAATTGCCAAGGGATTTTGTACATGGTGATTGTTGTAACATTTATGCTAATCGAACCACTATGCATTGTAAAATGTGTTAATGATTATTTATACCTAGCTTTAATATGTGGTGTATAATAGAGGAGTAAAGATGAGACAATTGCCAAGGGATTTTGTCATGGTGATTGTTGTGCAACAAGCTATGCAACTATAGAAAAATTACAACTAGCCTATAATAATCGAGGTCATAATGATAGTAAATCCTAGAAATCAAACATTGATGCTAATCAATCCAATATGAATTGTAAAGTTTGTTAAAGAGTTATTTTTCAACTGCCAAATTGGATTTACTTCAAGGAATCAAGAGTGTTAACTTCCTACAGATATATTTTTTAAATATAAATATACTAGTTACACCGAGAGGTGTTTCTACATTCACAACATGGATGGAGAACAAGAGTTGTAAGATTCCATAATTTCTATGTAAACAAAATTAAAAATAGCAAATACAATTCCATAATTTAAAAATATATGAACCGATGGATAGGGAGGCGGATGGACATGAATGACATATCCACCAACGTCAAAGAAACCGTACATGAATGGCATATCAAAGGACACACATCTTTTTAAAATAGAAACATCTAATTGCAATGTAAGTGGCTAAGTTAGAATTTTAGGGAGAATCTTGTATGATGTTTAAAATTACTAAATCAATTTACCTCACATAGGTGGAATAGGTGCCTCTAGAAGATATCTCTCGGTGTACTTTAGATATATTTTTTAAATATAGGTATACTAGTTTATAAATTAGTGGCATTAGAATGCAAGCGTTTCATTTCCCATTAAATATATTTCTTATTCTTGGCAATTATAAATTACCCGCACCTACAATATTTGCATTTTAGTTTAAAATAGCAAAAGCTTTGAGAGGTGTATTTATTGTGACTTTTCATTATGATCCTTTATCTTAATAATCTCATGCATATAATTTTTTTTTTTGTTTTTAAATTGGAATCTTATAAAATTACACGGAATCTTAAAAACTTTCATAAAAAGATAAAAAACCAAAAAAGAAATTGGAAGATATATTTTTTTAAATACAAATATACTAGTTGAAAGGCAATTAAATGACCAAACCATTGTAAAAAA
The DNA here is from genome assembly GCA_027924645.1 of Cunninghamia lanceolata. NCBI lineage: Eukaryota > Viridiplantae > Streptophyta > Pinopsida > Cupressales > Cupressaceae > Cunninghamia > Cunninghamia lanceolata. The sequence goes on along the minus strand of BSBN01000158.1, from coordinate 5,007,577 downwards.
TTTATACTAGACACAAAAGGTGACCGTCAAATTCTAAGCCTGTTTTGTACTCTTCCTAAGTATATTCTATAGTTATTTTCAACAATCACATTAATTTTTGCAAATAAAAAATTAGATAAATATTTCCCACTTTGATATAAATAAAACGTTAAATTTAATGTTTCATTAGGGTGCATTGTCTTACAAAATCTTACATAAAATGCTTGTTTGCTACCTACAGAGTCGAATATTTTCCCTGCTAAAATGTTGATGAAGCTTTCAGCCACCACTTTCCCCAGTCGGGGAGTTATTACGTCTCTGTCTTGGGCCACTCTATGTTTGTGTTTCTATGGGCTACCTTTCCTCATTAGCAGTGCCTACGGCCTTTCACAAGAAGGCCACATACTTTTAGATATAAAAGAGTCGTTACAGGGTGATGGAGCCACAGATTTTCTACCAGACTGGTCCAACGCCTCTGCTTCATCTGATTTCTGTAAGTGGCAAGGCGTCAAGTGCATCTCAACATCAACATCACGTAACGTTATTTCACTCGCTCTGCCCAGCAGAAACCTATCCGGCCATCTTTCTTCTATGATTGGGAATCTTGGCCAGTTGGAGGAGGTGGACCTTTCGGGCAACAGACTATATGGACATGTTCCTCCTGAATTGGGAAATTGCACCCGCCTTCAGCAGCTCAATCTCTCCAATAACTTTTTCAGTGGTGTCATCCCGTCAACTCTTGTCAACTGCAGCCTACTTACTTTTCTCGACCTGAGTTCAAATAATATATCTGGTTTCATTCTTCCAGAGCTGGGGGAGTTGTCAAATCTGTCCGAGCTTCATTTATATGCCAACAATCTCTCTGGAGCAGTGCCTGCCTCTCTTGGTAAGCTTGCAAATCTTCACGTTTTAAGATTAGGGCATCATAACCGCTTTACGGGCTCCTTACCACCTGAAGTTGGCAACTGCACAATGCTTACGTATATCAGCTTTGCCTCCTCCAATCTGAAAGGCATAATCCCATGGGAGATCGGCAAATCGCAAAGACTGGAAGAGCTGTATCTCTTTGATAACCAATTGAATGGTTTTATTCCTTCAAGCATTGGGAATTGCAGGGCTCTGCACGCGTTTGCTGTCTATCGAAACAAGATACGGGGTCCCATCCCAAGAGAGTTTGGCCTTCTTAAGCGCCTCCAAATTCTGTGGGTGTACAAGAATCTTCTGTCAGGGCATCTTCCCGCTGAATTGGGCAACATGTCAATGGTGCAAGAGATTGACGTATCTTTCAACAATCTTGTTGGAAGTTTACCAGAGGAAATTGGTAGGTTGAAAAAATTGAGTTTTGTAAGCTTTTCTAATAATAATCTTTCCGGCACGGTTCCTCCATCGTTTGGAAATCTTACAAGCTTACAAATATTAAATTTGCAAGGAAACCAATTCAGCGGCACCTTGCCGGAAGTAATTGGCTTTCTTCCAAACCTGACAGAGCTGTACATCAGTAAAAACAGATTGGAAGGTCAGTTACCTGCATCCCTCGGAACTTTCGGCGTCCTGAGGATTCTAGATGCATATTCCAATCTACTATGCGGGGAATATCCTCCTGGAATATGCAGGGCTAAGCAACTAAGCATTCTCAATCTGTTCGACAATCTTCTGGTAGGAAATATCTCCTTGCTTTTGAAGGGTTGTGTTTCATTGACAAGAGTTCGTCTGCAAAATAACCACTTCACAGGCCACATTCCTTCAGATATTTCAAAAGTGTCTGGTCTGGTTTACCTGGAGCTCTCCTTCAACAGCATTTATGGAGAAATGCCTGCCGAGGTAGGCCAGCTCAACAACCTCACTAATCTCATTCTTTCTGGTAATTACATAAGTGGAGCTATTCCTCCTCAAATTGGGGATCTCACAAACCTGGGCAAGCTCAATTCGAGCAACAACAAACTCAGCGGAAATATTCCTTCCCAAGTCGGAAGTCTCACGAGTTTAGTAATTCTAGATCTCAGTCGGAACTCACTTGAAGGTGGTATTCCTCAATATCTTGGCAACAATTTATCCGACCTGCTCGTCTTAAGGTTGAGTTCCAACAATTTGAGTGGAACTATTCCGGCATCTCTGGGAGATTGCTCAAGCTTGATAGAGTTAGACCTGTCTCGAAACCGACTTGAGAAATCGATTCCCAGGGAAGTAGGAAAGCTGGTGCATCTGTCACCTGGCTTGGATCTCAGTTGGAACCGGCTATCAGGTTCTCTTCCACCGGAGATTGGAAATCTGGTGCTTCTTGAATCATTAGACGTCTCCCACAACCAACTCTCTGGTCAGATTCCACGGGCTTTGTCAGGATTCTCACTTCTTTCCAAATTCAATTTTTCATTCAATCAATTCACGGGCCGAATTCCTGCTCTGAAAGCTTTCTCTAAGGGCCCAGCGAGCGCCTTTGATGGAAACGATGCTCTGTGCGGTCCACCCACTTCAAATTTCTGCTTTGAAAGTAGTAATAGTACTAGTAGTAACAAGAGTTTGGGGACAGGCGGCATGATAGGAATTGTTATTGCCGGATTGGCTGTTGTTACGCTTGTAGTAATAGGCCTTGTATATTACCGGAGCAAGGCAGCTGCACAAGGTGAAGACTTAAAGAAAGAGGACGATATATGCGATGGATCATTCAGCAATGTGGTAGTGGATGTTGCCGGAGGTTATAAGCACAGGATTACATATCAACAAATTTTGAACGCGACGGAAGAATTCAGTGATAATTATCTAATCGGCTCTGGTAGCTTTGGCAGAGTGTACAAGGTTCTTCTGATGGAAGCTGAGAACAGCCTGGCAATGGCTGCAAAGGTCTTGAGATTGCAGGAGGATGGGAAAAGTGGTTTGATGCGCGAGATAGAAGCTCTCAAGTTCGTCCGCCACAGAAACATTGTGCGTTTTTTGGGGTTCGTGTATGGTGGCAGCATCAACATGGACATTTTGCTCTTCCAATACATGGCAAAGGGTTCTTTGGCGGGAGCATTAAAATCACAAAAGCTGGGATGGAAGATTCGATTGGATATCGCTGTGGGAGTGGCGCAGGCTCTGAAATATTTGCACCACGACTGCACACCTCCAATCGTACACCGTGACCTTAAATCGGCCAACATTTTGCTGGACGATGAATACGTAGCACATGTGGCTGACTTCGGCCTTGCAAAATTGCTCTATTTAGAAGGCCCAACCAGTAGCTCCTCCCTTTATGCTGGCACTCACGGTTATATGGCTCCAGGTACATCTATATTTTTTCACATGGATTTATCTCTACGTTTTTTGTTTTTTTTTGGGGGGTTTTTTCGTGTTTTTTTTCAATTCGTGGGTCTTCAATGTGAAGTAATAAATATTTGTGGGTTATTTAATTGTAGAATGCGGCTATGGAGTAAGGTTTTCCCCGAAGCAAGATGTGTTCAGCTTTGGAGTTGTGCTGCTGGAGCTGCTTACTGGCAAAGCAGCCATCGTTGATGGGGAATGGGGAGAAGGAGAAAGCAGAGGTTTGGCTGAATGGGCTGCTGTCATGAGAAAGAAAGATGACTACATTGTCCAGGATTTAATAGATGCAGAGCTGGTAAATGATTATGAAAAATGGAGCGATGAAATTGAGAAAGGGATTGAGATTTCTCTCCTCTGCACTCGACCGTCGCCAAGAGAGAGGCCATCCATGCGAAGAGTAGTGGACTCGCTTTCTCCTCCATCTTCACTGGTACTGGAATATGCCTCTGGTTAAATAGTTAATAATTGAAAATCTATGTCAGTGTGGACTGCTCACACCGTGGGTGCACATAAAATCACACGTTCTTTCAAGGCTTTCACATTTGACCAAATTCCCGAATACACAAGTTCATAAATGTTGACTAGAGATCTATAATGTTGAAGTTGAATTAGCTTAGAGCGAAGAGGAATCTTTTGGTTGTAATCAATGCACACAATTGTCTTTGACTTTTTTTTAGAATTTAAGATGAATGGATCTTACTATCTTCATTATTGGCATTCATTCAATCATAAAGCTAAGCAATATCTCTTTTTAATTATTATTATTTATAACATGAACGTACGTTTTATCTACTGTTGTTGCATCTCATTTACTCCACTCTAATAACTACTTATGACGTAGGTTGATTGTGCCTTGTTTGCATTTATTTAATTAATTAACCTAGGATGCTCACACGCTGATTATCTTCCACTTTTTCATTTTCATGAAGCTGATAAACTCACCCAACCTAGTTGTTCCATATGAGGTTTTATATTTGATATAGCTCTAATTTTTTCTAGATTTGTCATACATTTTGATCTTTGTTTAGGGTTTAGGGTTGCATCAACAAAACCTACTATTTTACCCTCCCACCCTAACCTTACATTGCATCATGGCACCTTCTAGGGTTTCTTCTTTAGTTTATTTTCATGCAAGTATCTTAGATTTCAATATGTTCCTTTCATTTGTTTCCCATTACAATTATGTCCTTGATTCATTCATGTGATTCTATGCTTTAGACATGGATGCCATCTCTATGGAGGTTTTGATTTACCATGTCTTACCTTGCTTCTCTTTCATAGAGTTAGTGAATGTAAATACTATGTTATTAGATGTTCCAAGTTCTTTTATTCACTCTCTTCATGATGATCCTCATGATATCGATGGCAATTATTTTATCAAGGATCTATCATGTACCATACTTATCCCTAACATTGCCATACCCTTGGATGACTTATCCTTAGTATGCCATCATGATGTCCTAGACTTATGTGATTTTGATGGGTTACCTAACATTGTGGATGATGATAGTCTTTGTGATGACAATTCTTTTATTCCTCTTGATTGCTCATGTGTTGATGATGATGGTTCTATTGAACTTATTGACTGTACTAATGATGCTTCATTAATTTTACATAATGATATCATGGATCATGCTTGTGAAGTCGATTTGAATGATGATTATGATGGTTCAATAAATGAATCATTATTTTCTAAAACATTCTTTTTTGCTAATTGTTGAGAAATTTTTGCACACCATTAAAAAATCTTTCAATTTTGTTGAGGAAAGGAATGCAAAGAAAAGTAAGTTGTATAAACCTAAACAATAGAAGTAGTGCATATACAATATAAACAATAAAATAATAAATAGAAAGCAAAGATGATACACAAAACTTTCACTTGGAAAAACTCTTTTGGATAAAAACCCTCTCACAATAATTTATTTTTCTATTGCAAAAACTTAAACATTCTCTAATGCAATAATGAATCCCTCTTATTTCACCCTTAGGCATGTGCTAATATAAATAAATATATCAAAAGTAGTTTTACACTTTGCATGAATCATACATGAGTGCTTTAAAATATGGGCCAAAATAAATAAACCCAAAATCGGAAAAAAAATATAAACCCCTCTCCCAAATATTAAACATAGAAACTATAGAACACTTATCCAACAAAGAATGCAAATCAAAGTCAGGGCCAACACATAGCTTATATTTAAATAGATTTCAAATGAGGCCACTTCATGAGGACGAAGTCTACCTTTTGTTTATTGGTGTAACTACTTACAACTTACAAAAGGAAGCATGAAGTGCCCATAGCCAATGTAATGTTGCATAGGCAAGAATAATACAATGTTAGATAAATAAGAGGCATGCAGACTTGATAATAGTTTTCATGAGGAATGAGAAAATAGTGCTAGCCATATTGATTTGGTGTGCAATGATGAATAGGGCCTAGCAATAACCAAATAGAGCATAGTGTAAATCCACTTAGAATAGTGATAGGTAGTAGAAGGATTGTGTGGGTAAATAAGAGGTATATGGGCTTGGAAATAAGTCCCGCAAGCAATGTCCATATTGATAGGGTGCACGCAATGATAAATAGGGCCTAGCCATAATCGAACTGAGCATAGTTAAAATGTATTTAGAATAGTGATAGGTAGTAGAGAAGGATTGTGCAAAGAAAAGAGTGGCAAAGGATTTAAAGTAAGAATACAACATTATGTAAATATGGTGCAGCCAATATAATCAAGTCTCCACACATTTGTATTTAATTTTAGAACTAGAACTAGCCATCTGAGAGTGGTGAAAGTAATATATATAAATTCAATGTTGGTAGAATAATATAAAATGTATAGGTTCATGCAGATACAGAGCTTTGTGTAGTTTCAAAGAGCCTAGCATAGAGAGTGTTCTACATAAATATCATCCATTTTGATGTTCAAATAGTCAATAGTAATTTTACACCTCATTCACAATAAAAAGTGGTAAATATTTATCCTATTGAAGCGGATGATATTTAAGAATAGCTAGGGAGTAAGTATCCCACTACCATACATAAGTTTTTAGTTGACTAGCACAGTAGTATACATCATGGTGCAAGTCAAGAGAAAGCCCCATAAAATATGACACTACCAATGAATACCATGAAACCACAAATAATAGTGGCACCTAGTACATAAAGATGGTGTAGGCCAAAGTATGTATTTTTGTAGGATTTTCATGGATGCGATAGAAGGATATGGTGATGATGTTACTATGGATAGAATAAATGATGTTTATAATGTAGAAGGATAAGATGGTTGATCAAACTTTTGTGAAAGCTATAGATGTTTATTAGGATATGTGGGGAGAATGGATGGGGTGATTTTGCTTTGGTTATGCTTTATAAAATGTAAAAAGAAATCCTTATTTTGATATAGCATATACAAATGGTTTGTCCTTTTCTTACCAGACACAATAGAACCTTGTTGGAAATGTCAAAGGAAAATAGTCTTAGCGTAGAATGATGTTAGTGCTAAACATTATATTATATTACTTATTCTAAATAATATATTTAGCACATGGCTTTAAGCCACCTTAGGTGCGAGGTGTTGTCTTGGAGAGTTGTGTCAAACTCTCCAAACTATGTGTCGACACTCATTCAACGCTTGGTGAGTTGAGTGTTGAAGTCGACTCAACCTCTTCACCTCTCTACACCTATATGTACTCATCTTATGCATTGTTTATCTATTGCAATTTCTAATTACTTTCACTCCATATTTGTAATCAGATCATACTTAGTCGATTCATGGTTTTTTATATGGTATCGGAGCATTGCTAAGCACATTGTTGGTTCAACTAAAGTTTTGTTTTATCTGGTTGTTGTTGTATGCATCAAAATATAAATTTTTATCAAAAAGATTTAAACTATCGTCACAAACCCTAAATTTATATCAAAATGCACCAACAGAAAAGATTTAAGATCAAATTATTGAAACCAAATAAAAATAGACGTTACCGAATGATTTATGAAATGTGGTTGCTCAGAATAGTAGTGTAACTCTAATGTAAATGTTGCCGGGGGGCAGATGAGAATGAGTTTTTGATTTTTATAAGGTTTGGGTAGTAGTTTGGGTAGTTAAACGGATTTTTGATTCGGTGAACGGTAAAAGGTAGTTAGGGTTATGGTAGGCATTTTCACGGGTTTTAGATTAAAATAATAAATTAAGTTTATTTAATTTATTATTTTTGGGAGGTTATTAGCTCATAGGTAAATAATAAATTAATTTTAATTTATTATTTACAGGATATGTTAAAATGAAGGATTTAATGGGATATTTAGGGATTATTATGGATAATTATGGATTTTAGAAATAATGAAAGGTTCGGTCAATTTTGGATGTCTACATTTTGCCCCTCTTTGAGACAATGTTGCGAAGCAATATTGTTTCAAAGAAAGTTAAAACATAGGCTTAGATTTGGATCTTGGGTAGGCTGGGGTTTATATGGGGCTCATAAAAATGAAGCATTGGCAGATAATGCCCCCTCAAGAGGATATGCAGGGACAAAGGAGGTGGATAGGCTCTTGAGAAAGGAAGACAAAGAGAAGGATGGGGGACCCAAACCATTTTGGTTTTGAAATTATTTTTTTGAGATGTGGACTTAGGTAGCATTTTTGAATTTTGATTTTTCTTTGATTCTTCGCATTCATGCCATATGGCATGAGAATTATTGGGATTTTTAGCTTTATGGTTGGAGGCATCCAAATTTTTAATTTTGAATCCCATAGGGGTGTTTAGGATAGCTTCATGTTTATTCAATGTGTGCATTTGTTGATCGTGATTAGGAATTGTAGGGGATTTATGGGAATAGGATGTATGAATTAATTTGTGGCCAAAGTGATAAGGAGATTGGAGGATGGGGATATTAGGAGTTGGAAGGAGTAGAGGTAAAGTGGATGGAGGGATGTTTGGAGTTGGAAGAAGTGGAGGTAAATTGGATGGAGGAAGATGAATGGTCACATGCTTTTTGGGTTTGTAGGATGATGGAGGAGGAATGGAAACATATGTTTTATGGGTGCGATGAGGTGCACCTAGTTTGGACTTAGATGGAGTGGATTTAGGAGGTGGAAGTGTGGTACCAACATCTTGATATTGCTTACCTTGGGGTGTATAACCAATACCATACGGTTTTGGGGAGACTTTGACATGGATGGGTTCCAAGGTTCCTTGTTCATGAAGGCCCAAGCCTTTACCTTGATAATTCATGTTTTGGAGTATGCGGTGAACAATGGGACTAGGTGTGCTTTGGGAACTAGACTTGAGTGGTGTGCTTTGGGAACTAGACTTGAGCTCATTATTGGATGGAGAAGTGGTAGACAAAGGTTTCTTCTCTCCCATTAAAGAACATTCATGGATGAAAGTACCCAGACTAATAGGATGTGATGGCGGAGTTGAAATAGAATCAATATGAGATAGTGAAGGAGCAAAAGGATCTTGTTTATGCTCATTATGCTCATGAAGATTCGATGTATTTGTTTGATTATCTATGTGCTTGTGGGGACCAGGTGTCTCATCAAGGGAAGTGGATATTGTGGGATGATGGATAAGAATGGTGGAGGTTTCTTGAACATGGATAGTATTGGGACCATGAGTGGAAGGAGTGAGAAGCTCTTGATCACAGATAATATCTTGATCATAGAAAAGATATAGGTTATGAATAGGTGGAAAGGAAGAGCTTTGATCTTGATTTGGTAAGGGGCAAAGTTGATCATGCTTTAGATTTGACCCTTGACATAAATCTTGAGTTTGGATAGGAATGGAGGTTTCTTGGATAGATTCAATGTATGGTGGAGAGTGAATTAGGTTTATGGCAAGTGGATCGTCAAGAACATTTGAAGGTTCTTGGATAGGGATTTGATGGCATGAGGATGGTGGTTGATTCCTTGCTAGTAGCCAATGGATCACATCCTTCATTAGTATACGAGTGGATGGACAATATAATGGATGGAGAATAATGGTAGATGGTGTAGGCGTAGAATGTAATGGAAGGATAATGGGATTAGATATGATAGGAGTGGGATTAGGATCAGATAGATGGACAACAGGATTGGGTTTTGGATTAGGTGGGGGGATGATAGGATTGGTTGTGATAGGATCAAGACTTGGATTGGGTTTAGGAAGAGTTGATGGTTTAGACTTGTGTAGGGATTGGCTTAATGGAGTAGGATTTGGAAGGTTGGAAGGATTATATGATGGAGGTTCCATAAAGATGGATGAATGAGGACTAGTAGATGGATTGGTGTATGATTCCAAACTTGAGGTGGTGTCTCCCTTGTCAAAAATATCATTAAAAAGACTTGCGGACTCATGCTCATGTTGTGGAGGATTTTGAGATGGATATTGAGGAATATTCATGAGATTGGTTGATGTGGAGGGACTAGGTTGGCATGATGATGGGGGTGACTCATAGAATTCAGGTTGAATTTGTTGATGTTGTATGGATGATGGTGGTGAAGATAACAAAGGGATTGATGGATGAGGAGGACTAGTGAATAGATTGGAATTGAAATTAGACATAATTTGTTGTTGTTGCATGGATAAAGGTATGATGGATGATGTGTTAAATGAAGGTTGTGGTTTTTGGGTTAAGATTTGTTGTTGTTGAAGGTATAAGGTGAGGGGACATGGTATGTGTGAAGATGAAGCATGGGTAGGGATCTGGGCCTGTGAGGTTTGAGGTAAAGTTATTGTTGAATAGGTTTGAGGTATGGATGTGTTGGGTTGATATGAGTGGTAGATTGGTTGTGCTAAAGATTTGTATGAGGTGGATGGAGATGATTGATGGAGAGAGGAAGTAGCCCGAGCCTTGGCTTTAGCTTTTTCTGCTTTTCTTCGTGCCTTTTCTCTCTCATAGATATCATCAGGGACTCTAACTCCACAATCATAAAAGTATTGCATAAAATAATCAGGATCATGATTCATGGAGAGATGAACAAGTTGTAATGTTTCAGGATCTTGTTGAAGTTGAAGTGCAATGGGATTCGTTTCAGTATAGTCATGTGTGGGTTTAGGAGTCTTGGGAGGAAAATCTTGGGTTGTGTTGTGATGATAGGAATGTTCTTGTGGATGATGATCATCATAGATATGTTGAACCTCTTGTATTTCCTCATAGTCTTGAGATGATAGTGATGTTGGTGGAGGCCAAAATGGAGAGATATATGGTTCATGGGTATCAAAATATGCATCATGATCTACCAAATTCTCATCATTATTATATCTAGGAGGGCCTCCGCGGAGTATGAGTTTTGGTTTTTGATTTGTCCTAGATTTGTTGATGGTCACAACCATTTTGACGTTGAAGAATAAGGATTGGACTAGGTGAGAAATGAATTAGGTGGGAAATGGATGGATCAATTGAAAGAGCTCCTTAGGATTCAAAGTGACAAGGTTCCACTTGAGATGTGACACAGAAGGATGATAGGTTCTCAATTCTGAAAGTCAAGTTGGTGATATAGGAGACAAGTTGTAGTGATGATGATGATCAGGCACACACAATCATATAAGACACACAGCAATTTGATTGGTTGCTTTTGATGACACTTTGATGTTTTGCAAACACTTGTAAACATGCACGATCCTAGGCTTGGAAAGGACAATACTTGTTGAGTTCCCACTTGGTTTTACCCAGCCGCGCCTACTTATGGTGTATAGCTCCAGGAACTTGGGGCACGGGCTCCCCCTTACAGTGCACTCACTTCTCAGGCACACCAAGTTCCAGGTCCTAGGACGCGCAGATCCTGAGGTACCTTACTATCTCTGCCATAAGCCGTGAAAATATGGGACGACTATCAGAGTTTCCTCCTGTATCAACAAGTAGAGGGTTTTTGGCCACTACACAAAAGGGTTCTAGTGAATATCCGGGGGACCGGCACCTTACGAGCATCCAGCAAGCCACTAAAGGCTTTGACTAACCCTACTAGGAGTTTTAATATACACCAGGTACACCTCCTTTCGAGCTAGCACTGTACGGTAAGCGCTAATACCAGTTAGACTTGGCTTTCGCCTTATCCTCAATTTATATAGCGGGCCGGACGAAAGTCCCGCTTGGGGTCGCAAATGAGTTCTCCTTGCGGATGTGTCTCAAGAGCAGGCCCACTCTAAGAATAACAAAAGCAAGGAAACACGTTGTTTTTGATCTCCCAGATCGCACGAAACGCAAGGAGAGAGCATACACAACGCCTTTGCCTCACACTCGCATGGGGTTCATTTTAATTCCAAATCCAAATGTGTGGGTGGTTATACAAAATGTCAAAGAAAATGCTTTTGATTCTCAAGATCGTCGAATGGCGCAAGAGAAGAGCATACGCATTCAATGACAAAATTGCAATCCACAAGACAGCGCAAACACTTGTTAATTTTAACCCTCGCTTATGATGTGATCTAATCTATAAAAAGAAGACACGATGTTTGAAGATTAGATTCTTTGGCAATCGATCCTGCAACAAATTGATTAGTAGTTTGAAAATTTTATCTTTGACAGGCGTGTAGCTGCAAGAAAATGTTAGACTAAGACAAAACAATCTTGCAAAAATCCCACACAAAAAATATTAGTGCACAACAAAAAGAAAATATTTGATGTTTTTGAAAATGATTGAATTTCAGAGAATTATACCAGAAAATCAGATATGAATTTGATAAAATAGATTGTATCACGATGTAGTTCTCTGAGTCAGCTTTCCGACGCCTACAAAAACATGAAAATCTGATGACAAATGACAAAGTTAGGCCTGTTTACACAAAACAGCCTCCAAGGGCTAAAAACGGACACTCTGGAGGTTTGTTAACTGGCAGTTTGATCTTGAAGTAATCACACGTCGTGGTTAAAGTATGGGGCTAAGTTTTGGTTGTTAGGGCTATTCTTGATTGCTACAGTTTAAAGAAACCCTTAGCGGTTATGGCCCACATATGTCAGCTATCAAAATTGACCCTAAATTTTCCATGTGGCCGTGATTGGGAACCCAAATGCTTAATATTGACAATGGCTGAGTTTTTATACGTCGCAGCTATCACAGAACCTGAAGGAGTAAACAACAATCATCAAACATTAGACAAACCACTGATGGTTAGAAAATAGATGTTATAGCAAATCACCGGGTGATAATTACGTGATTAATGCCCCTACAAAGAACAATCAAACAACAAGCATTCATGATTGCAAATCAAACCATTGAAATGATGCTATTACTGATCCAATTCCACATTACATCGAGGGGAGGTTTGTCAACATTCTTCGTGGGCGCAGAATGATGCTACTATATCAACAGCTATTGATATTGCATAAAGAATCCAAGAACTGATGGGTTTCTCCTTAGGCTTCTGCTATACAAACATCGCTTGTCAAAGAATCCAAAAATGCTAAATTTGATCTATTCCTTGATTTTGTTTACAGTGAAAAGAAAAGCATTGAGCATTGGGGATGTAAAGATATCCCTCAAACGAAAATAATTAAAAGAAACAGTTAGGGTTGGCCTTGTTAATTCTAACCGCTTTTTGCTTCATCCACAGACAGTTTAAATTGATAGTTTTATTAGCACCATAGGACTTTCAAGGGATACGCCGATGGGAGGAATCAATGAGTTTTGAAATGTTTTTGGTATGAAAAATTTTTACAGAACAACCGACGAGTTTTAGAAAATCTTCCGGCGTGAATTCTTTTTTATGACGGCAGAAGGTTTTAGGAATACCCCAAGCCACTAGCAGTTGCACCCACAGGAGATTCAAGGAATATGCCAAGATAAAAATTATCAGTAAGTTTAGAAATGCACCTATGGGAGGTTCAATTGCATGCGCTGATATGAAGAAATGACGAGTTTAAAGAAGCCTCAAGTTACATCCACAGAAGATTCAAAGAATACGACGATAGGAAAAACTGACGAGTTTAGAAAATTCTCTGATATGAAAGTCGTGAGATAAGTCTGGCACTATAATAATCAAATATAAAAGCCTATCAGCTAATAATAAACCCGAAGGATTAACAGCTTGAAACAAATGCCGTGTAAATATTATTTTTCCAGTGTGAGCCAATTTTGTAAACACAGTATAAATATTTTGTTACGGCATGGGAATTCAGTGGTATGAAGTCTTTTTACCATGTAAGATAATTTTCTGGGCACTGTTATGCACAACATTCATGGAATACGCTGAAAGGAACAGCTAACAAGTTAAAAATTTCTGGCGCAAACTTATGATCTGCATCCACATGGGAATACGTTAGGAACAAACAACCAGATTAGAAAATTTTCCATTGTATAGAGGTACACAGAGAAGCAACGATTGGAGGTTTTTATGGCGTTGTCAGTGCAAAACAATTTTCCCATAGACTATGATGCTTATGTATAAAAAGAACAGCGTGAATATTTTAACGGCGTGAGGCGATTTTCCTAGCATTGTAATGCTCACATGTAAAAGATTATGTGTTGTTTCAAAATGTTTTGGCTAAACCTATAAGCATCATAAAGTTATGAAACGAACATGTAACAAATTATTACACAACCACCAAGAAAATGGCAGTCAGGGTTTGATGTTGCTGCTAAGTTTTCTACAGAATGACTTTTAATGCAATGATTAGGATTATTAAATAACTACCAACCATGCATGTTAAGCTATTTATGATCATAGCAGAAGATTGAACCGATATGCTGTTAGGTGAAAGAACTGATAGATAAAACAAAATTGATCACAAAAGAGTCATATACAAGCATACCTAATCTAGTAGATACCAAGGCAAGATCAAGAAATTAGATTCGTAGTGCAAGAAAAGGCTCATCGGTAGGTCGTGGAGAAATTTTACAAGTAAGAATGCCAATTCGGGTGTCTTATGAAAATCCAAATGCCCAAGCAGTAAATGTTTAAATGTTGCAGTGGCTGGGAGATTTCAAAGTTTGTATCCTATAAAAGTTGGCCTCCTAATCTTGTGGAAAACTCTTCCAAAACCCTGCAGAAACTCAAACAAAAAGTCTTGCACAACAATCGATTAAGAGGACCGTGTTCACGTCAGGTTCACCATTTGTATGCATCAAAATATAAATTTTTATTAAAAAGATTTAAACTATCGTCACAAACCCTAAATTTATATCAAAATGCACCAACAGAAAAGATTTAAGATCAAATTATTGAAACCAAATAAAAATAGACGTTACCGAATGATTTATGAAATGTGGTTGCTCAGAATAGTAGTGTAACTCTAATGTAAATGTTGCCGGGGGGCAGATGAGAATGAGTTTTTGATTTTTATAAGGTTTGGGTAGTAGTTTGGGTAGTTAAACGGATTTTTGATTCGGTGAACGGTAAAAGGTAGTTAGGGTTATGGTAGGCATTTTCACGGGTTTTAGATTAAAATAATAAATTAAGTTTATTTAATTTATTATTTTTGGGAGGTTATTAGCTCATAGGTAAATAATAAATTAATTTTAATTTATTATTTACAGGATATGTTAAAATGAAGGATTTAATGGGATATTTAGGGATTATTATGGATAATTATGAATTTTAGAAATAATGAAAGGTTCGGTCAATTTTGGATGTCTACAGTTGTGTTTGCATATCTGGTTGAGTGGAAGGTTTGTATGTATGTCTGTGTGCCAAGGCCAATCTATGATTTGCTCTATTTGCATTGTGATTTCTATTTGGCATAAAGGGCTTCATTCAAAGGTCGTCGCACTTCTACCCTGGCATTGCTTTGCATAAAGGGCTTCATTCAAAGGTTGTCGCACTTCTGCCCAGGCGTTGCTTTGCGTAAAGGGTTTGTATTCAGAAGGAGAGGAGGTTTATTGTGAAAGGAGATTTTGTTGGCATCTCTTTGAAGGCGCTGAGACCAGATTTGGTAGCGACTTGGCATAAACTTTTTTTCTATTTGGGCGTTTTACTATTTGGCAGGACAGTTTGGATCTATCATGGCCCAAGGTCAACCCCTTCTCCAAACAAGTCGACCCTTTAGTCTTCACCATTCGTAGGCTGACTTTTTTCCTCAGAACCGCCAAAGTTTTCTATCCTGGTCGCCGTTAGTTTGCCTAGGTTAGTCATTTCCATTGACACAAGCAATGGAAGGCTGCGGTCTCTGCAACAAAGGAGGTGCCTCAAGCCATCCAAAGCCCAAGACATCAGATGCCTATGTGGTGTGAGGTGTGCAACCCCTACGCAATGTGTTCTAACCCTCTTTTGCACTCTTTTTTTGTGGTGTCTGTGAAGGGCGAATCTAACCCCTACACCCACGACTTCTGCATCCTCTGTGGCAACCCTTACCTATATGGTGTACCCTATGGCATCAAAAGAAGTAGAGAGAAGGCATTGAAGGTGTGGAATCCAGGAGAAAGGTTCAGCAGATGTGACTCTGTTCACATTTAGAAGGCTTCCTTGAATCATTTGCATACCCTGCAAGCATGGCCGCCACTGGCATCCACTGCACATTCTCTTCCATTCTTTTGCTTTGGTTGCCCTAATTTTTGGGCGTTGGGAACCTTCTTCAGAATAAGTTAACCTATTTTGGGCTTTAACCCTAAGCCATCAAGTTTCTCATAATTGGCATTTGTATTATTTTTTAGTTTAATGTTTTTTTCAAGTTCCATTGAAATTGTATATGCACTAAAAATAAAGTGCCACAATGAGGGAGTAATTTATTTTTTCTTTCCAAAAAGCATTAAAAATATGTTTTGTTAGTGTTAGAATAGGCATTTCACATTATGCTTCTACCACTAAGAAAACAAAATACAATTTTGAGGGGGTCTTCACAATTTTTAGGCAAATTTAGACTTTGGATAGGTTCCTTTGAACCTTTGAACTTTGTAAAGTGCATTTTTTGGTTCCAAAATTGGATAGTCCATGTATATGCACTAAATTATAAAGTGCCATAAAGTAGGGGGGAACAAAATTGGGGGGTATCATTGAGTCTTTTCTTTCTGTACTTCTAAGTTTCCAAACACATCTCATCTAGATGGTTTAATACATGTGATCGATCTCAACAAGAACCTTTGTTCACATTGTGACCTTGAAAACAACCAATGGGAAGGTCAAAGAACAAAAGAAGTCACCTCATAGGTATAAGTCCAAAGAGACTCTAATACTATAGAAGACTATACCACCTAATTTAACTCAATGAGATTACAAACTAAAAGAAGGTGGGATTGAGAAACAGGTGGATCAAATGATCCTTTAAACATATTTTGAGAGCCTATGGTAAATGATCCATAATCTTGCAACAGATTCACATCGGTTCATATCTCACATCAAGAGCCTATGGTAAATGAACCTGAATCTTGCATCTGATCACATCTCAAATTTGGTTAATATTCTTGAATACTCATGATACTAGCTTCTATGGACTCATCAGTCGTAGCTCAGCATCAACATCGAGGTACACAAGCAACTTCTAGATTCATGCATCTTTTCTCTCCTTTGGAGAGGAGTTTTATTTCCCATTGGGTTTTCTCCTTTTCTCTATTTATGAGATTTTTTTTTGTAAATGGGTACCTCACCAAGCTAGTAGCCGGGACCCATCTCTCTTTATTGTACATGGGTACCTCACTAGGACTTGTATCTAGGACCCATCTCTTCTTGTATCCACCTAGAAGTTGTGCTTAAGACGGGTGTTAGTGCTAAACATTATTCTAAGTAATATATTTAGCACATGGCTTTAAGCCACCTTAGGTGCGAGGTGTCATCTTGAGAGTTGTGTCAAACTCTCCAAGCTATGTGTCGACACTCATTCGACACTTGTTGAGTTGAGTGTTGAAGTCGACTTAACCTCTTGACCTCTCTATACCTATATGCACTCATCTTATGCATTGTTTATCTATTGGAATTTCTAATTGCTTTCACTCCAAATTTATGATCAGCTCATGCTTAGTCGATTCATGGTTTCTTATAAATGATCCTAATGCACAAAAGGTATTTGAATGACCTTAGATGAAAAAGATATTGTTATACAAGATCCTATTCCAACACATACAAGATAAATATTAGCCTTGGTAGGATAATAAAAACATCACATAAACATAGCATACGAAAGCAATGATAATGCCCCAATCCATAATTATTGTAACATACCTGTTATGGAGTAAAATATGTACCCTTGCTAATTAGGACCTATTTTGATACCATTTTGACCATTAAACACTTAAATATTGATCCTGATTAATAAATCTGACAAAATAAACCTAGGACTGGTCTAAGCTCGCCTTAAATGACACTCTCCAGAGTTTATGGGGCTAAACAACTAGGGCGCCTAGCGCACTGGTCCCACATGTTAGCCCCGACCCTATTTTTGTGGTGTTGGCTTAGAACACCTCCTTGGCTTATCCCAGTCAGCCCCATTTGATTTTATTCATTGTTGGTGAGTGAGAATGCATACATAAAGGAGTTTTGTTATTCATTTTACACCTAGCTTGTTATGAGAAGATTGGGAGTACTTGCATTATGCTTTGATGAATTGATCTCCTATGCTCAAGTGTTCTTCATGGTTGGAAGGCTCTTTGTGTGTGGATGCTATGATGTTTATTTGTAGGTCTTGAAGGAAGTTCAAGCCTCCATCTTCTATCTCCTTATTGGTACATGGTCTTGAGTCACCTACTCCAACTAGGGTTTCATATCTTGTGGTAATATTTATCATTTGCATTCATTCTTTCAACATTTATTGTAGATCTTACCTTTGCTCTCCTAGGGAATGCACTCTTGGATCTCCAATCATTTTTGTAGTGGAGGTAGAAACAACACAGGATTTGACTAAGGCAAGCCCCTAAACACAACACAACCCTTTTCTCTTCTCGTTTGTGTGTAGGTTGTATCTGAGAGAATCAAATGACAAGCTATAGGAAGGAGAAAGACTAACAGAGGAAGGCACCTAGGTCTAAAGATTCTACAAAACCCTAATCTAGGTCTAGGTTTCCCACCACCTTGGTACTTCTACATTCCCAAACTCGGGTTCCTATTCTGTACCGTCTCTCGATCTTTGTTGTACTTTTAGAATCTCAGTATCTATTTCTGACAGTCATTTATTGGTCAATCTTGCACAATTAGGGTTTAGGTTTTTCCCTAGTTTGGTTAGTTGAATTTGGTTAACACTCCTTTATACAATAAAGGGACAAAACCCTTATAGTTTGGCTCTCCTTCACAAGGTAGAATTTGTGAGGCCCATTCATTTATGATTACTGAGTTACTCTATTAGACATGTTATGGTTGTTATGTTTGGACATTGGACTTATTATTATTGGGATACCTAGATACTAGACTATGGATTTTTGGATTATGATATTTGGATAGACTATAGTAGACATTGTTCATTTGATTATATTAGCTATTTACTTGCATTTGGTGATGGTGACCTAATTATGAGATAGCTTTATCATAGTTTAATTTTATGTGATGGAGGTATGTTTTGATTCATCATTTATATTGTCTAATTATGCATTATAGATTATGCTATTAGATAAGTTGAGATGAATTGAAATTGGATATAAGTATTGTTAGATCATTATGGTACCTATGTGATGACATTAGGAGATATTGTGAAATGATGATTGAAATTATATTGATATGTAATTGACATTCATATGGATATTGATTATCGTTAGAGTAAAAATCTTTGCATTGAATATCATTATAATTGGAATTTAACTCAAGTTGCTTCGTCTATGTATATATGCTTATTGGACAAATTGACGTGTGCAATTGAGATGTGCAGGTACCTTCCATGACCAATGGAAATTTGGAGGTCAACTAGAAACCCCTATGAATTCTCTATGATGCCTGACATTAGTCTATATGGGGACTAAAGTCTTTTGTAAATGTGTAATGTGTAATGTGACTTATTTATTGAGATTATTTTAGTTTTTAAAATTATGTGTAAATGTGAGTTGGCATGGGTGGTGAGTTGGTTGCTTGTGTGTCTTATTTTGAATTTAAAATTTGGGGTCACTTTTGAGGAGGTTTGAGAGGCCTTTTCATGATTATTTTATTGTTTTTTGTCCTTAGGTCATATACCTTGGGGTTGGGGGTCTTTTGGGCTTTGAAATTTTGGAATTTGAGTGATTTAGACCACTCCCAAGGCCCTTGGGAAAAAAGTGGCGTGGATAACCGACATTGTGGAGCTTGACCCTACCTTAAAATAGGTACCAAGGGCTTGGGTGCTCGCACCCTAGTCCTGCCCTATTCTAGGTAGGTCCCAAATTTGAATGTCAGTTATGTGACCATTAGAAGTGTCCCTTGTTGACATCTTAAGTTTGAATTATGAAATTAAAGTGGGAATGCATATATATGCATGTTTAGGGGTTTCATTTGCAAACTAGAAGATGATTATGAACTTTTGGCGAACTTATGATTTTAGAGCATTCAAGATATTCATTGTTCCATAGTAGAATATTGTTGTGTTTGTGATTGTAGATTTGGCTTCATCTTCACATGATTTGAAGGATCTTCATATATGTGAGAGCTACACCTCTGAGGTGATATCTATTTGTGTTTGAATCAATCATTTATCATTTACTTTTTACCTTTGTCCTGCAATGATACACAATCTTTATCTAACAATGGTGTTGGAAGGCTTGAATGCCATTCTGAGGCTTAACAGAGGCAAGCTCCTAAACACCACAACCCCCAACCACACTCCTTGTTATTGTAGGTTACAGGTATCAAATTTTGTGAGAGTGGAGTTACAGTGGAAGGTTGCAGAAGATAAGGATTCTCGATCTAACAAAAAGAAGCAGTTTGGTGCACTATCAGGGCTTGGGTGATAGTCCTTCTACCCTCTGTGTTTGTAGAAGCAGAAATATCTGGAACAAGGATAATCAACATAAGAAGTCCCAACACCCCAAAGAAGGTCCTACCTTGGGCTTGGGTGCTAGTCCCTTTGCCCTTCATGTCTTTAGAGCTGGAAGCTGATAGAACAGAGATTGTGAATGTCAGAAGGATTCTAGGAGCCCTCAAATAAATTGCCACCTTGGGCTTGGGTGCGAGTCCTCTTGCTCCTAAAATTTTAGATTCTCAAACTTCAAAAAATGGTCAGTAACTAGTCTCTGTTTTCAAGCATTTTTTAGAATTCATCTGTTTGTTTATGATTTTGCCTAATTAGGGTTTTGAGCATAATTGAGCATTAAATTAACATATTAATTAGTAAATTCTAAATTTTCCTATCATTACAAGTGACAACCCACCTATAGGTGAATCTTCTTGGTTCAACTCGGTTAAATGTCTTTGAATGTGTGTAGTGAAAGGAGGATCTAGGCATATCATTAAATCAACCCTTTTTCCCACTTTTCCTACATAACAGCCTTAAGCGAAAGAAGACATATTTTAGCTATGACAACATTTTTATCCACCTTCAAAGAATAAGTGCTTGAACCACTCCAAAGTAATGAGTTCTATTTGAAGGTCAAAACAACTTTAGAGGAAGATGCCTCTAACCATCAGTTTGAAGGATTTAGACTTGAATAAGATGGTCTACTTAGATTTCAAAACATGATGTATGTACCAGGATTGGGTGGATTAAGAACCAAAATCCTTGAGGAGGCACACAATGCTTCTTATTCCAAGCATCTAGGTGTCACTAAGCTCATGGTTGATTTAGAGCCATTATATATCTAGCCTGGTCTGAAGAGAGAAGAAACAATATCTGGAAAGGTGCCTAGTAATCCAGTGGGTAAAGGATGAGCATGTACATCTAGTAGGATATCTATATCCTCATGACATATCAGAATGCAAGTGGTAGGTGATTAGTATGGGGGTAAGTGCAAAAAGATGGGGGGCCAAAAAGTGGCCAAATTGTTTTAAAAAAATTTAATGCATAACGCGACCGCATTATAACGTGCTTGCGTTATGGTTTGGTAATGACGAGCCTAAGGCTCGTCAAAACCAAACCATAATGCACTCGCGTTATAACGCGAGTGCGTTATGACTTATTATAAATAAAAAAAGCTTATCATCTCATTTCATTTCTTTTTTCTCCTCTAGACCCGCGGCCTGCAAACCCTAGGAAGCATGCTCGCATTTTGGAAAAGTCAATTCAACACCAAAATATTACCGATTCATCGCCAAAATGCCACCACAACGTCGAGCATGCCAAAGGAGTGAGTTTTATTTGTTTTTTTGTTTGAATTTGTTTCTAAATAGGTAGGTTTGAGTTAATTTTTTATGTATATTTCGTTAATTGTCAGGAAATGTTAATGCACCTCCTCCTCCTCCTCAAAATCCACAAAATCCCGAGGAGGAAATACCTGCGGAACAACAACCTCCTCCATCCATTCCTTGACATGCCCCTGGAACACAAGAAAATATAATGGGGCAAATTGAAAACAACAAAAAAGAAATTGAATATATAATTGCAAGGTTGAAAGATCCTTCCACTTCAACTTTGCATAGGTCCACGCTTGTTGAATCTCTTGAATCTATGTTATCAAATGTAGATTTAATTAGCAAGCAAATATCTAGTTAGATAGATAAGAGGAGAGAGTTTAGAGACTATTATGCAGACAAGCTGTCATACCAAGATGTGAAAAAATTACAAATTACAAAATTAGACTTGTGTTCGATTTTCACAAACCCACAAACAAATCAACCTCCACCCATTACATGCAAGAGGTTCCCTATCCATTGGTGCAACAACCAAGCGATAAGGGACAATTTTGGGCAGAGGTGGTGGATGGTTTTTGACCATCCTCCATGCAATAATAATGAGGTTCTGCAATACTTTATGAGGAAATTCTACTGCGAGTTTGTCCTCAATAAAGTGCCAAACTATTTTGATATGCGGGACTTCCAAGGTAGAGGTGGGGGGTCAGCACAAGATAGACCAAGGGCACGTGTTGACCCATAGCGAGCAGTGAGACAAGTAATCAGCAGACCAGCCCATGAGCATGTTTCTATCCCTTCCATTGTGAAGGAGAGTGTTGAGGTTGATACACTTCAGTCCATTAGTGCCTTGACTCAGAGCATCATAGAGCATGCCAATCCTGCAGCATAGAGTGGGTTGGGAGATAGTGCGAGGAGTAGGGTCCCACCCCATGCTTGTCAGACTTGTGGGTCAGCCGTGGTTATGACCCCATGGATAGTCAAGACACAGGTGCACAGGCTACATTTGCAGCTGAGTAGATGGTGATGACAGATACCCTCCTGAGTGAGACTTTCGGCCTTGATACTCAGGTAAATATTAGAAAGTTTATTGAATTTAATTTATTAAATTTTATTTTTGAAATGCAAGATTAACTAATTTAGTTTGATAATTTTAATGAAATTTCAGGGTCATAGTATTGATGTAGTTTTCAGTGGTTCTCCACCTGCATATTACATTAGATCATCTACTGTTGGGGTATGTAACTAGTAAATAATTATAAATATTACATGTGAATAGCATCATTATATGAATGGTATTCTAATATCTGATTTTGGATGTTGAATAGGTTAATATTAGAGATTTCACGGCAACACCTGCCAGTGGTGGTGGACTTCAAAGCTTCACGGAGGTAATAAAATAAATAGTTTAATGAATGAATTGTACTTACTAGATTTTTGTATGTGACTTGTGTGCTTTATTGTGTGTACTTCCATGTTTAGATGAACGTGTGTGTATGTTAGGAGTCATGATTTGAATCACTATTATAGTTTTCATAATTGAATAATGTTGTTTTATTTCTAGATGATGCAGGCTGCGGAGACACCTCCCGATGTTCATAGGGCAATGGAGCATGGTGCTGCGATTCATAGCTCCATGGCATTGACAGAGGTATGAGGCAGATTAGTAAATTTTAATTTACATTCATTGTTATAGTTGTTTATTTTTGAAAAATTAAAAGATTATTGATTTGAAGTTTAATTTCTATCTGGATGGTTTCTATAGGACATGACATCACCACGGCCTATTCCTGCTATTGAGGCAAGTGAGGAGACATATTATATGGTAGTGGTAAGTGATTATTTTGTTAAATGTTTTATTTTTTATAACATGTAATTTCTATATATTAATGTCTATACTTTTTATTATAACAACTAAAGATGTAGGAAGAACTAAATAGGAGGAGCAGCTCGGGTTCATAGTAGACCACCCACATACGTGTCTCCATCCCCTAGAAGATCAAAGACTGCCCATGATCTATTCTCTTTACTAGCCAGAGGGGAATGACTTTTTATTGTGTTCCTTTGTTGTATGCCTATATGGCATTTGTGGACATATATTTTGTATTACATATAGTTGACATTGTATGCCTATATGGCATTCTTGTAAGCCTATATGGCTATTTTGTATATATGTTATACTTATATCGACAGATATTGATGTATGCCTATATGGATATTTGGTTAATACAAATCTTTTTTATTGATGGCGTCCATACTTGCATTAAAATCCACGTTTGAATGGATATTTGTAGATGGCTACTTCAAATATTTAAAGTCCAATTGTATTACATAGGATGTTTGTTGATCCAATAAGCTAGCTATTGTTATTCAAGTATCACCTAAACCTCATTTTGGAACTAAAAGATAAAAGTTGTATTTAAAAAAAAATGAACCATCATGTTGAACAGAAAATATTAATATTCTTTATGAGTTGCTCAATTGAAAATATTCAAATGAGTATGCTGATCCATATTCTTTGAGTTGGTAAATTGAAAATATTTCTTAATTTCTTGTTATTATACCATATTAGGATGCAAAGAGTATGTTTATTGTTTTGAATAAGATAGTCAAAATCATATGCTTATAAGCACCTGATGACCATTGTGGTTATTAAATGTAATTCCTCTTGCATATAAGGTGAGGTTATGAGATTACATTGAGTCTTACCTAATTTTAGTATACAACATAACATTGGGGCTATAGGCTTCCATAAGTCATACCTTGGGGATTTTCAGTTTTAGACGCAAATTTGCTTTAAGACCTTAGGCTCATTTCTCTACTTGTACAACCTCAAAACTCTGCGTAGAACTCAAGGTGCCTTTCATCATCCAAACAACCTCAAAATTGCACCTTGATATTGAAAGGATGTTTCAAAGTATAAAGGAGGGCGCCTTAATGGAGGCAATTCATCTTGATTATCAAAGTTGATCAAACACATCAAACTAAGCATCATACCTCTAGGCGCATTTTTCTCTCTCTAAACTATCCATTTTGGCGCCTTGATGTAAAGTGAAGTCTAAACTTAGTGAAGATTGCACCTAGAAAGATATCACCTTGGATATGCGCCTAGAGTCATCCTAGATCATCCATTTGCGCCTAAGGGTCAATATAACATAATATAACTTAGGAAGACTTTGAAAATCGTCAAAAGAAGCCTATGCGCCTTTTCTTGTCTCCACCATCCATTTTGGGCGCCTAGAGGAAAATGAACTTCAAACACTTCCAACTGTAGCGCCTAGTGTTAGAACCTTCAAAATGACTAAATCTTACCAAAGGAAGTCTAGGCGCCTATTGTCACTTGGATCATCATGAATGAGCGGCTAAGTGGAAGGAGAATAAGCATCTTGTATTGAGGTGCACTTTTGTGTCTAAATAACCTCATTTTGGTGCCTTGAAGGAAGATGTTCTAAATCCTAAGATCTAGCGCCTAAGTGTAAAATGGTCTCCTATAGGTTTGAACAAGTGATTGAAGCCATCAAATTGCCAAGAAATAAGCTAAGTATACTAAGGCACCTTTTCTTGTCTAAACTATCCATTTCGGCACCTAGGAGGAAGGAGATTCAACATCATGAATCAAGGCGCCCTTTTGCCATCAAAATAACCTCACATTGGCACCTTAGAGGAAATCAACTTAAAACTACAAGTCTTGGAGTTTTTTCATGTTTTGATGATGTCTTTTGAGAACAATTATAATGATTGAAGGATGAGGTGGGTAAAAAGTCTTCATCTAGCTTAGGTGCCCATTTAATATTTAGTTTTTTCACATACCTTAATCTGTACATTGACTTGGAGGAGTTAGTTTATGCTTTAAAATGATTTCTATGTGTTTATATGATTAAATATTTGTCAATAATTTAATATGCCGGTATAATGTAGCTCAGACTGTTTCGGCATGTTTGGGTGCAAAAAAGGACCATGCCTAGCCTAAACGTACCCATCCAGATGCGTTGGAATTGTCATTTTGGCCACACGAGGAGAAGAACAAAAGTCACACCCCTTTGCAACTTTACACTGCCTCCTTCTGACGATTATTAGGGCAGCAGAAAACCTTTCACCACGGGCAAATGCCTCAGAGATATAAAAAACTGAGAGAGGTTATTGTAGAGGGACTCTACATGATCGCGTTACCTCAGATAGAATGTTTCTAAGTGACATAGTTTTTAAGTAACATCTCATCAAAGATTGCTGCCTTTTTACACTTTAGACTCTTCAGGGATATCATCGGTATAATGTAGCTCGAACTGTTTTGACATGTTTGGGTCCAAAAAAGGACCATGCCTAGCGTAAATGTACCCATTAGGATGCATTGGAACAGTCAGTTTGGTCACATCGGGAGAAGGACGAAAGTTACACCCCTTTGCAACGTTACACTGCTTCTTGACGATTTTTGGGGCAGCAGAAAACCTTTCACCACGAGCAAATGCCTCAGAGATATAAAAGACTGAGAGAGGTTATTGTAGATACGCTCTACTTGATCGTGTTGCCTCAGATGAAATGTTTCTAAGTGACACAGTTTTCAAGTAACATCTCGTCAAAGATTGTTGCATTTTTACACTTTGGACTCTTCAGGGATATCGTCGGTACAATGTAGCTCAGACTGTTTCAACATGTTTGGGTGAAAAAAAGGACCATGCCTAGTGTAAATGTACCCATCTGGATGTGTTGGAATAGTCACTTTGGTCGCATCAGGAGCAGGACGAAAGTTACACCCCTTTGCAACTTTACACTGCCTCCTTTTGACAATTTTGGGGCAGCAGAAAACCTTTCACCACGGGCAAATGCCTCAGAGATATAAAAAACCGAGAGAGGTTATTGTAGAGGCACTCTATGTGATCATGTTTCCTCAGATGGAATGTTTCTAAGTGACACAATTTTTGAGTAACATCTCGTCAAAGATTACTACCTTTTTGCACTTTGGACTCTTCAGGGATATCGTCGGTACAATGTAGCTAAGACTGTTTCGACATGTTTGGGTGAAAAATAGAACCATGCCTAGCCTAAATGTACCCATCCGGATGCGTTGGAACTGTCAGTTTGGTCGCATCAAGAGCAGGACACCAAAAATGCAAAAGTTGCTTTGTGTAACTTGACAACATTGACACTTTTTTGCAACAGGACTCAAAGACTCAAACTAGCCCCAAATGACTCAAAGTGACTTAAAAAGAAATGAAATGGTCTTAGAAGACCTTATTACATACAATTTACTCAATCAAAACAAAATTTCATTTTTTGACCCCTCTTGGAGGCATGACAACCTAGGTGCCCTTGCACCATTAGTGTAACTGAAGGACTATGGTGGTGGCATGAAACTAGAGTGAGTTGACATTCATTTGCATCTAGTTTGGCATCTTGAAACAATTTTAGAGTAGATTAAGACTCATTTTTCTGAAAATAGTTTAAGAAACCCTTATCTAGGGTTTTGGTAAGAATCATGCATTTTTTGGCCATTCCACTGATTTGATTCACTTTTGATCAGTGGAATGGGTTGTAGTAGGTCTATTCTAGTATGCTATGATGATTTTTTGGTAGGAAATCTGAGGAGAAGAAGTTTTCTTTGAGGAAACCTAACAAAACCATGTGTTAGGTGATGTTTAGAGACATAGAGAAGGAACCATAGAGGCATTTTTGCGAACAACAGATTGTAGGAGGACAAAACCCACAAAATTCATAGTTTTGGCATGAATACTAAGTGCTCAAGTCATTGGTTGAGTTCTGTGTGTGAATTTAAGGGGGGTCTATTTGTATTTTAGGCCTAATTGGGGCTCTAGGTTATTGAGAGGAGTTATAGGTTAGGGTATATCGTCCAAAACAACCTATACTCAGTTTTGAATATGTGATAGGGAGTCCAAATGGGTATCTACTAATTGTCCAAGTTCTATGTTTGAAGATCTGTATCAAAAGTTATTAGGATTTTTCTCCTTTTTTAGGGCTACAAGCCATTTCTTGGGTTTGTGAAGGAAGTGTTAATCCTGAGTTTGGTCTGCCTTTGGCAATAATTGGAATGGGTCCCATAGCATCTGAAATCACCTTTTCCATGAAAAATTTAGAGTCTCTAACTGTTGTTCCCACTTTTGTATAATGATCATGAAATTTGGGCTTTAGAGCATAAGGAAACTGTTGATGATTATTTTTACACATTCATAACAAAAGTTAAAATTCACAAAATGAACCTAACTATCTTGAAAGATATGGAGAAATCAATGAAGATTACTTAATCCCAAGTTTCTATATGGCCAGGTCTTGACCTGTTGGACAATTCAGTAGGTAAATGTGAAGCTGTTAATATGCAAGGGGCCTTACATGATTTAAGGTGATTGATGACTTACTGGACTCTAATTATGCAAATTGTTACAAATATCAACAAATAATCTATCTCTTTGCATAAATCTGTTACTGTATCACAAAGCTTTAAATGATTTATATTAAAACATGCTTTTCTTTTCAAATATTTATGAAGATTGCCAAATATCAACTCAATTGTTCCTATTTCTTTCAAATGTAAGACAATCTCCTTTAGATTTTTGCGTTTAAGCTAAGTATTTCAGATTATTTGGGAAAAGTTAGAAGAAACTAAATCAAACTTCATTTTGCTACAGGATCTAAATGCTCTGTTATGCACATGGTAAGAAATGCAGCAAATTCAATTACATTAGCAGACTAAATCGTTAAATACAAATGTCCTGAGTACTTTCACAAACATGCATTCAAGATTGCGAGCTTTAAGAGAAACTATTTCAAATACAAAGAAGAGCCAGAAGACACTCATAAAATAGATGCAGAATTCTAGATTCAATTGTATTTAAAACACATAGTCATATAAGATTTACAATGTATGAATGACTCTTAGCTTCATTAATCAAATCCACAAAAACTTACAACGTTTTACAGATACAAAAAGAAAGATGGACATTCCACGCATTCCTTAGTGCAGACACAGGCGACCTCCTCTAAACTAAAATACTGTTTCTACTCAAAGTCTATGAACAAATTACAATGCTAGCTAATGTCTAAAAATCCCTGTGTAAATAATATACAAGTAGCCACGTTCCTTATATAGATTTTTTGAACTTCATATTGCTACGACTACAACTTCAATCTACGGTTGAGATCCTTCCATTATTGATCAATGGTGTATCTTTGCCTCTAACCGTCTGCCAAAATATCTATTTGGCATCTTTTCCTTTCCTCAAAGGATGCTGTTGGAATCTTTTACAAAATAAGATTCCCCTTTCTTCATTGACTTTCTCTTGCTGAGGTTCTTTATTTGACTTCCTCTAAAAAACCTTTGCTCTTGCTTGTCTTCTCACTTTTTCAAATATTTTTTGAAATTGCCGATTACACCTTCTACAAAGGTGCGGTCCCCTCCTGGACTCTTTGCTAAAATGTATTCTTGCATCACAACTCCCTCCTTCAACTTCTATTCTTTGTTCTCTGAGCCCTCCCTTCTCTTCTTGTATTTCTTCATTTTAACACTTTCTTCCATCAATGTATCCATCATCTGTTTGCTGAGATTTGCATCAGGATTTTCTATGCATGGCGCAAATATGGCCTTAAACTCTGTTAATGCCCTTTCTAAGTCATACGCTGGCGTTTCCATACATTCATGCTGCAGGAGTCTTTCTGTTATCTTCTTATGCATCTTGATCATTTCACCTGCTCTCTCTTCTAAATCCTGTATAACTGTTGTACATTTTCTGAGGTTACTTCCTCAAATTTAAGCTCTAATATTGTCCATGGCACTTGATTTTCCAATGTAACAGTAAGTGCCCCTTCATTAATCAATTCTTCTGTTCTTCCTTTAACTTCTGTCAACTGTTCAATCTTAGACTTGCATTCTTCTTTTTTGGCTTGGCCCTTATGTATAAGTATCATACACTTGTTCTTTTCTTCTGTAACTACCCTCCAACTTCTCACAGCTTGTCTTATTATTTGCTCACCCTCTTGCATAAAATCTCTAAACCATTCATAAAAAATATTAGCTTTGAGCCTTTTATTTTTCATGTCCTATATTTCTTCTTTTGATACTACTGCTATGTTATCAGGCAATTCTAGAACTGTGGCACTGGGATCAAATATCCCTTTAATAAGTTGTTGAAGTTGGACAATGTGTCCTTTTAAGTAATCCTGTTTGTCTGTCTTTTTTCAGCATCTCTGCTGTCACCTGATGCATATCTTCCCATTCATTAATGTGTTGTTCTCTTGTGGAATGCCCCAGGTCCAAATTCAATATTTTATACTCCTCCAAAGCTATTTCTCCCTTTGGCTTTTCTTTCTGTGGAATGGCTCGGTTCAACATTCTAGATCCATTTGGACCTCTCTTTATAGCTGACATTGTCCTAGCTCTTGTCTTTTATTTTCTTGGAGTAGTACTACCTAGCAAACTCTTAATATCAATTGGTACTAACTGTACCTCCTTCTCCTTCTTTCTTATTTCTCCTCCTAGCCATGCAGGAATTTCTTTTGTACCTTCTGTAATTTTACCTTCATCAATTACCTCTTCATGAGGTTTCTTTGTTTCCACTTCTTCTTGTTGCTGCTGTTCCTGCTCTTGCTCTTGTTGTTGTTCTTGTTTTTGTTCTTGTTGTTGTTGTTCTGGATTTTGCTGCTGTTTTGGAAACTCTTGTTCGATGGGATTCTTTTCTTGTTTTTTTGATTCAACCTCATTCTCCTTCTTTTCTATTTCAGTATCTCTTCCATCTTTAGCCTTTTCTTCAGGAGCTTCTTCTTCTGATGGTCCTTTCTCCTGATCATCTTCTGCATGTATTTGTTCCACATCTGGCATGTTAACACCTTCTGTTTGTTTATCAGCTTTATTTTCATCCCTCTTTTTTGTTTCCTCTGTAACTTTAGGCAACTTAGCTTCACCTTTTATTTGATCTATATTTTCTGTCTATACCTGCTCTATATGTATAGGTGAACTTGCCTTTGTATCATCTTCTTTTACTTCTTCCTCTTGATCTCGCATACTTTCTATATTTTTCTCTTCCTCACCTGGCTCACCATACATATTCAGCATGTTTAAAGCATCTACACCTGAGGTGTCTTCTTTTGTTTCTACTTCTGCTGAAGCATGTGTTTCTGTAACCATCTCTTTAGGTATCTCGTCTTTCTCAGATTCTTCAATCTTATGTGCCTCTTCTTGCACATCTTTAATGATTTCAGGTGGAACCAAAGTACCAAATGGATCTACTGATCCTGTTTCTTCTTGTACCTTTTCTTTTTCATGTTCTGAGCCTTCCTCAATCTCCATTTCAGCTTGAATGCTTGGTTCTTCTTCTTCACTCAAGAAATCACTAGAATCTTCCTCTATTTCAATCTCTTTTCCCTTGTACATTGCTCTTTCCTCACTATCGCTACTTTCAATATGTACAGTCTCAGTAGTTTGTTTGGCTTTGTGAGTTTCTGACTCTTGCAACATTTCTCCAGCCAACTTTGTTTTCACTTGTCTAAATGCTTGTCCTTGTTCTAAGGATCTGGAGGCACCAAGTATATTGCTCAATTTTGCAGCTACTTCCCGTGCTCCAATTACACCACTTCGTTTAGACGTTTCACCTTTTGACAAACTTATTGGTATTGCTTTTCTAATTTGTTGTCCTTCTGCTTCCTTAGTAGTCTGTGCCTCTTCTGCACTAATTTTATGACTTATTGACCTTGCATCTACAAAAGTATATGATGCCATTGCTATTGTTATCCCTAATGCATATGGATCCGTTAAAGTAGCATTTTTATCCTTCTCAACAATCTTGGCCTCTACAATCTTCCTCTTCTTTTCATAAAAACATTGCAAATGTTCACTAGGCTCTACCTTTCTTTTTCTTCCTTTCTTTGGATAAGTGACCTCTTTTCCTTCAGCCTTAAGCTCTTCAATTCTATCTTTTAGCCATGTCTTTGAAAATAATATTATTGGCTTGGACAATATGTCCAATGATGTATTCTAGGGTTTTGACGAATCAGGCTCTGTAATAGGAGCCAACCTTGCATCTGTATAACTTTGATGTAACAACTTATCATCATCTTGAACTTCTGGAGGGACATATATGTCACCTATAGACTTCATTTGCTCAAGAGTTAATCTTTTATGAGCTCTTTCCCTCACTTCCCTGTCATTTTCACAATCAGCTCAAAAATCCTCAATATGTATCAGATGTTTATAGTTTTTATCCACAAAGTTCTCGATCCTATGGAAAGGATCAAATCTTTTGGTTAAATCAAATTCCTGAAAACCATAATATCTCAGCTCTTGCTCTGAATATCCTGCAACTTCATCACTGTAGCAAGAGTATTTGCCAATAGCCCAAGGCAATCTCACATTTCCTCTATTATTGAATTTCCTTTTATACATTTTGAAAACATTTAAATTCTGTCTTGAAAACTCCAGAACAATCAACTTATTAGAAGGATATCTAGGTAGCATAAATGGTTTTCCCTCGAATCCTTCAGTCCTTATGTAAGTAAAATGCTCAAACTGAATAAACCAGGAACTATGCAATCCAATTGCATCCTCTGCACTTTTAGATAAACTTCTGTTAGGCTCTTCTCTCAACACTCTTTCCATGTAGGTATAAAAGACATCATTAACCAAAGCAAAACTCTTTAAGGCATTCTCTTCATGTAGGTCAGGATAATGTTCATACACTAGTTTTTGATCAGGACCATTTCCTAAAGCACCAACCCTTTCAATTCCATGTATATATGGTTTAATCTCTGCAGCACATGAGTATAACACATAAGAAGACAAATGAAAAGGCATCATCTTTTTTTTTCTCAGCATGGCCTGCTTCCAAATAGCTGTGCTGATTGCCTTGGCCCAATGGATTGGCCCTTGCTCATTTTCCCATGTTCTTATGAACTCAATAACAATGAACATCCATAGTTCACATTTGGTACCATCTCTCAGTCCAACTAACCTACTCAGCATGGTGATCATCAAATAAATCTCTTCTTTAAAGTATATCCTCATCAAGTTTTTGGGTACCTTGGCTACAACCTTGGGTTTGTTTTCTGGGCTATACCAGCTATGGAATATTTTACCCTTACATTCTCTTTCATTTGTATGAAAGTCTTTTTTATATTGATCAATATCAATATCTCTCATTTTCTTTTTAATCTCCAATCCAAATGTCCTTGCAATGCCCTCTGTGGTTAAATCAGCAATAAGCCTATCATACAGCATAATCTTCCTTGTAGATGGATCATATAAAGTCACACAGTCTAAACACAAATCTCTGGCCTCCATTGCCAATGGGAAACCTGTAGCTCTGTATAATCCACTCTGCCAGATACATTTCATATCATTTGAAGCATTCGCAGTAGTAATTTTCTTTAACACATCCTTTACATCATAATTTCCAATGCTCGTATCTGTGCCCACTCCACTCGTAATGATCAGAGATGGATAACCTCTATGCACGGGCAATTCTTCTTTCTCTATCTCCTTCCATGGTTTGCTTTCTTTTTTCACCCGTCCCTTGTATCTTTCTTCTGTTTCGGGGCCATCCTGTAGAAACATGCTTCTTTTAACTTTCATTTCAATTTCCTGTTTAGGGTTTTTACCATGAATTTCTGCTTTTACTATTTTACCCTAACTCATTTTTTCCTTTCTATTTTAACCACTAAATTCGTTAAGCTCTATTCAATTAATTAACAATTAAAATAGTAATTTGTTAAATGCATACGTTTCAAACTAAAATTACTAAAATTAATAGCTGCATTTTACCATTCAAAATTAAACGGCATTTTGAGATACATACCCATTTTCCTAACCGTTTGACTTGAGCCATTGACTTACTTTTACCTTTTCACCTTCATCCAGCTACTGTAACTCTGTCGCTCTGGTAAATTTTACTCATTTACTACAACAATTCTCTTTTCTGTAATTTTCAACTCTTAACAATATATCTGAAAACAAAATAACATTAAAATTACCCTAACCCTCATTAATTTCTACTTTGTTTGAATGTTAAATCTGCATTAATTACAGCAATTAATGCGCTTCAGCTTCGGCCTACTACTTCAGTGTTTTTTGAACTTTTTACCATTAGTGAAATTCTGCATGCATACCTTTCCTTTGTATATTTCATTGTATGTTTCCTTTGTATATCTTCGTTGTATCTTTAAACATACAAGCATTTTATGCAAAGAACTAACTAACACCTTTTACCCTTTTTGTTCTTCCGTACACCTTTGTATCTTTCGTTTTGTATATCTTGCTTGTATATTCTGTTGTATAAGCACATATACAAACACCTTATACAATCATTTCATTACCTTTTCTCTCCAGCGATGCTCCTAATTCTTTGTATATCGGGATTGTATATTTAAACATACAAACACCCAAATATACAAAGACTTTCTATTCTTTAATTCTTTTTGACATCCGGGCTTTGTATATTAGCTTGTATATCAGATATAGATTGTAAACATACAAAGCTAATATACAACTAGTGGGGTCTGCCTTACCTTTCAAATTTGCATCTCTGCGATGCATATAACCTTTGTATCAAACTTTCGGACTTCAACCTCTCTATAAGCCACATTGTACTTACTTTCAGTTCTGTAATGTATATAACTCAATGCATCTTTTGATATACAATTCGAACATAATGCATTGTATTAATCGTATTTCATTTTCCCTGAGTTTTGTCTTGTATGTATAAAGCAATGTATATCAGCTTTGTATGTAAGAAACATACAAAGCACGATCTTTCAATGACTTAACTGTCTTTGATAACTCTTTGGTTCCATGGTTTGTATAAAGCAATGTATGTCTCAAAAACATTACATACAAAGCACAAAATATACATCCATTATACCTTATTTAATGATCCTTTTGATTCCGCCTTGTATGTTAACTGCAATGTATATAACCGAAACATACATATACAAAGTGCAAAACATACCACGATTATATCAACTTTAATACTTTTTCAGTTCCGCGCTATGTATAACCCTTTGTATATTTACTTTGTATGTCTTCCATTTGCCAAATATACAAACTAAAACATACATAGCGGACTTCAACGTTTATTCATTTCAACCTTAACTCTTTTCGGGCCCGACTTGTATATGAAGATAAAGCATTAGCAAGAAATGTATACAAGTGTAACAACATACATTTTATAAACCTGATGACTTCCTCTTTTGTGACTAACACAAAGACCCGACATACAAATGACCTTGTATACTACAACTTTGTATACACAAACAATTTTGTATATGCAACACACAAACCTCCTAATTGTACATTTACCAAAAACCTTTATAACTTGCAAAATATAGGGAATTTTAAGATGGTTCAAAAAGCAACCCTTATTCATTTTTGACAAGGAATTCACCCATACTCGGCACTGGTACTTAATGTTATTTTTTCTCTATTTTCACCAAGGTTTGTAACTTTTCACTTCCTTTTCCCTTTACCACCAAGCAGACCCACACATAGAAGCAACAAAAAGCTAGCCACAGCAAGGGTCCTCATTTTGCTAAGAAGTAAAATGGGGCATGTTGTGAGCACCACAACAACTAGTAACCAAATAAAACAATTAAATTAAAACCATTAAAGAAAATTAAAATGAAATAAATTCATAATTTCCAACTATCTTTTATGCAAATCATTATTTAACTTGAGAACTAATGTATTCAATAAGGTGCATGAATTTTCATTTTCAGTTTAAGTGGGTGCACGTGATTAATAATTATCATCTTGAAAATTAGTTGAACAAACCAGTGACTAACATTAGACTACCTAGTTGATGTCATTCCCTCATAGCCAACCGGATAGAGCCTTGCTGCCAGCAGGCGTCTATAGCCCCGACAAGGTTATCGTTACAATTCTCCTAAGTAGAGCCCCACTGCTAGCAAGCGTCTATAGCCTTGGTAGAGTTACTTAGATGACCTAACCTGGATTTTCGTAAAATACATTTTTTTAATTTATTTATTTTTATATTTTGTACTTGACAGAGATTTCATAAAATATTTCAGTTGTAACTTCATGATGCAAGGAATAGTCACTTGCTAAAATTAAGCTGAGAATTGTAATGGTAGCAAGGGTGACCTCTGATTTTTCACCTAATATCCACACTGGTAGGTTCAACAAATCCAAGGATTTTAGGTGTGTCATTGTGAGAAACTTCCCTTGAATACTCAACCCATAGTTATTGAATACAAAATTTCACAAGTCAACTAACTTTCTACATTCATAATAGTCACAACAAATTATGCATAAATTTTAAATAATTCACCTGAATGTTCTGAATTTTCTATTGTTTTCAATGGTTGTTAGTCTACTCCTTCATACTCTAAAACAAAACAAACATTTCTGCTAAAGAAACACAACACAAACAAAAACAAAACAAAACAAAACCAAACAAACAAAACAAAACAAAAACAAACAAAACAGAACCAAAACAAATAAAACTATACATTATTCACATTATGATACAACAGACCAACAACCTTCACCTCAAGCCTGAAAGTAGTGTTTCAAGTGTTGGCCAATAACTGGTAATGACACATATTCTCCAGTCAAGGTCTTAAGCCTGAAAGTGTTGTCTCCTATTATTTCTGACACCTGTCAAATTTTCCATGATTTCACTTTTTTTCATGTGCTTTATCCCAGCACAACACTAAGTCTGAAATTCTAAACATTTTGAGTCTTGCTCTTTTGTCAAACCACCTCTTTACTACTGCCTGATGTTTAGCAAATTTCTCAATGGCTTGATCTCTTTTCTCATCTAATTCTAACAGTTGGATTATTTTGGCTTCTCTGTGATCATCAAAGCCTAAATATTCATTAGCAAACTTCCAAATTGGTATTCTTAAATTAACTGGAAGTATGGGATCAGTCCCATAAACTAAGTGATAGGCTGCATTGCCCAAGGCTGATTTAACCCTAGTCCTATCTACCCACAGTGCATACTTCAACAATGTGTTCCATTCTCTTGGGTTTTTTTCAATTAGCTTCTTGATTATATCTAATAAAATTTTATTTGTAGACTTAGCTAACCTGTTCCCTTGAGGATAATAGTTTGAAGAAAACTTTAAAACAATTCCATGTTCAAATGCCCATTTAGAAAATTTTAAAGAAGAAAATGTAGGGCCATTATCACATACTAGCGAATAAGGAGCCCCAAACTTGGTTACGATGTTCTCTTCAAGGAATTTGATGACTACCTTAGTAGTAGAGAATTTGCAATATGTGGCTTCAGTCCACCTTGTACAGTAATCAGTCATTGTCAGTATAAACTTGTGTCCTGTAGATGATGGAGGATTTATGACTCCAATGAAATCTAAGCCCCACTGTGCAAATGGCCTAGACTCAATAACCAACTGTAATGGATTAGCCTGGTTTCTTCCTTTATCTACTGTAGTTTGACAGATGTGGCAACTTCTAATGTGACTCTCTGTATCTTTAAACATAGTAGGCCAATAATATCCCGCCCTCAATATCTTATGCATTGTGGCTAAATGGGAACCATGAGTAGTTCCATACTTATCATGCAGGTCCAACAATACCTTATCTGCTTCATCTCTATTTAAACATCTTAAATATATTCCTTCATGGTTCTTCTTGAATAGAAGACCTCCTTGTACCATGTATTTTTGTGCTTTGATCTTTAAAGCTCTTCTTTGTGAAGACTTCATCTTGCTTGGATATTTTCTTGATATCAGAAAAGTGTTCAAATCATCATACCACCCTGATGCATCACTAGTTTTCAACACATATTGTTGTTTCACCAAATTTGGGTCTGTATTGGCTATGGTTTGCACTAGAGCTTGTCCTCTGACCAACTTCATTGGAATGATTTCCATATCAAGCTCTTGCAAAGTGGTGATCCACTTAGCTCTTTTCTCCCCAGGCTCATTCTGCAACAGCAACATCTTCACTGCTGCATCTGGTACTATAGCCTTAACCTGACTGCGTAAGATATAATGTCTAAACTTTTTTACTGCTCTTACCAGTGCAAATGCTTGTCTTTCTGTATCAAGGTATTTTAGCTGTGCATCCTTCAGAGGTGCACTCATAAAAGCTATTGGCTTTTCTTCATCATTTTCTCCTTTCTGTGTCAAAGCAGCTATAACTAAATGTGTGGATGCAAAAGAATACATATAGAATGGCTTTGTGTAATATGGACTAGCCAATATAGGAGCATCAGAAATTGCCTCCTTTATATCTTCAAATGCAGCTTTTGCTATTGGTGTCCATTCTATATCTGCATCCTTCTTCAACATGGCCTTTAATGGTCACACAATCTCTGCAAACCCTATAATGAACTTCCTGACAAAATTAATTTTACCAAAAAATGATTTTAACTCCTTCTTAGTGTTTGGTAATTGCAATTTCTTGATTCCTTCTATTCTATCAGGATCAATAGATATCCCATTCTCAGAAATGACATGTTCTAATAGTTTTCCTTCTGTTACTCCAAATGAACATTTCTTAGGGTTAAGCAAAATTCCATACCTTTCGCATCTCTTGAGGACTCTTCGTAGATCCTCAGCATGAGTGGATGCATCTTTAGAATAAATAGTTAAATCATCCATATAAATTACAATGCACTTACCTGACAATCCACGGAATGCAATATCCATGGCTCTCTGAAAAGTGGCACCTGCATTGATTAGACCAAACGACATTCTTCTGTAAGCATAATTACCCCATTTACATGTGAAAGTGGTTTTCAACCTATCTTCTTTATCGACCAAGACCTAGTTATACCCTGAAAATCCATCCAGAAAAGACATCATCTTGGCCTCATTCATTGCTTATAGCACTTCATCCATGGGAGGCAAAGGATAATTATCTTTTTCAGATGCCTTGTTCAAATTCCTAAAATCTACACATAACTTGATGTCTCCACTTTTCTTTCTAACAGGTACTAAATTAGCTACCCAGGTTGAATGTCTGACAAGAAAAATTATTCTAGCAGACAACAGTTTTTTCACTTCTTCAAATATCAAAGGCTCTAAAATGGCATTCACAGGCCTTTGCTATTGCCTGAATGGTTTGATATCTGGTTTTAAAGGTATCACATGAGTAATGATGGGTGTATCATATGTCTTTAAATCCTCATATGTCCATGCTATAACATGTTTATATTCTTTCAGAATGTCTATAATTTCTTTTCTCAACTTTTTAGAATAGGCCTTTCCAATTTGTACATTCTGAGGATTCTGCTATGTTCTTAAGTTATATGGATCACACTTACCTCCCTCTATTTTCGGCAAGTCCTTCTGTTTTACTACTCCATCAAAATCAAAGATCTGTTCTAACTCTATCACTCCTTTAGGCAAAAAATTGCTCTTTAAGTTGATTATATCTTCTTCATCCCAAGACACATCAGGCCTCTCTTGTTCATCAATAATTTGAGCCTCAAATGCCTCATTGCAAATTAGAAAATCTACAATTTGCTGATCCCCCTCGAATTACATTATCTGGTACATTGGGCACATTCACTAATTCTATAGCAAATCTTTTCAATCCTGACAGTGTTAAAGGTTCTAGTGCGCTAGCAGCAACTGCTAGTGCATCTGGTCTATGGTTCAATTCTCTAGGGATATGCTCTATATTGAAAGCATCAAATGACTCTATTAAATCCCATACCCTATGCCTGTAACAAACCATTTTTTTATAGTTGCATGCATATAACTTCTTTACCTATCTGACTACTAGCTCAGAATCTGAAAATACTCTGATCATTTTTACCTTTTTCTTTATAGCCATAATCGGTCCATAAATTAAAGCTTCGTTCTCTGCAACATTGTTAGTACAAGCAAACTGTAGCCTATATGCTGCTAAATATGATTTGCCATGAGGATCTATAAGCTCTACACCAGCACTTGCACCTTGTTTAGATTTGGAACCATCACATTTTAGTGTCCACATGCCATCCTTATTCTTTTGACCTTTTACTTTAGCATGTTTTACTTTTTCAATCACATGTGCAGTGCTATCTTGTTTATTCATAGGCACTTCATTCTGGCTTGCTTGTAC
This sequence comes from Cunninghamia lanceolata, assembly GCA_027924645.1. Taxonomy (NCBI): domain Eukaryota; kingdom Viridiplantae; phylum Streptophyta; class Pinopsida; order Cupressales; family Cupressaceae; genus Cunninghamia; species Cunninghamia lanceolata. The sequence goes on along the minus strand of BSBN01000158.1, from coordinate 4,968,190 downwards.
ACTTGTCTTTTCAGTCTATAGTTCAGAATGAAAAACACTTTTGTCTTTTGTCTCTTTTCTTAAATATGGAGTTGATCCATTTATGTTGTTCTGAAAGTAACTCTCTGGTTGATTAACCTTTCCTTCTCAGGGTTCCATCCCCTTTGTGCATTTTATGTACTAATATTCAATAATATCCCTGCACATTCCACAATTCTCTTTAGAATGTGGCTTATCATGAACTCTACACTTATTTTTGTATAACTTGCATTGAACTGTAATATTTTGTTCTATGCACTTTTCCATTTCTTGTCTAATGATCTGACTAAAATTATTCAGTGCATTGTTTTCTTCATCAGAAGAATTTCCATCAGACTCAATAAATAATATTGTTTCCTTATTGACAGGCTTTTCTCCAAAATTTAGCATTAAGATTTCCTCAATATGTACCCCTTTATTAGTGACCCTATAAACACCAGGTTCAACAGAAGCATACAATATTTTGTTAGTCCTATTGTACTCTATGATCATGTGTTTCATCCTAGGTTCAGCCTCTATTCTGATCTGATTTGGCACACCTCTCCAAGATAACCACATATGTGAAAAATCGGTGGCCATATATCCATTCAAAGTCTTAGACCAGTCTCTACTCAATAGCATTCCATAATTTATAGGTATATCCACTACTTGGATATCAATGAACTGACTTACCCTGGGGTTTGAAGCTAACTGCATTTGAATATGCATTAGTTCTCCAATCACATTAACTTCAATTTTTTCCAACCATGTAACAACTTTGGCAGATTTGGCAAGGGTCAGCCCTAAAGTTTTACATATCCCTAAAGGCATTACATTAGCTAAGGCACCTGAATCTACCATACAATTCTGTATGTTCTTTCCACACAGTCTAATGGTTAACAAGAAAGGAGGAGTATCCTTCTTATCTGCATACATTACAACATTGGTGTTGGATGGCTGCTTAGTTTTCTTAATTTTCTCTTTGGACTGTGCATCCCTATTAGGAACATTTACCTCAGTAGAAACTCACCTATCATAGATGTATCCAAGGATTTAATGAAAGCATTTCTAACCCCTGAACTTTTCAACAATTCACACAAAGGTATACTGACCTTAATTTTCTTTATCTCCTCTGATAGATAACTCATCAATCTCATCATTTCTACAGTCTTTGTTTTACTTGTTTGGACCTTTTGTGCTATTGTCCCATTTCTTGTCTAATGATTGGCTTTCAGTATAGCAGGATTGTTGCTAGCATTCTAGTCTGGGGGAGTATTGAAATTGTTAGGAGGAGTGGAAGTGGTGAAAGGACCTCCAGGCCTAGGGTTATTTCTCAGGTTGTAAGTATGATTCTTACTTGACTGTTGGAAGGCTTGCACCTCCTCTGTCTCATACAACACCTCATTTTTAGTTTCAAATGGAAACTAAAATGCATTTAGTACCAAGGCTATTTCAGGATATAAATTTTCACAAAAATATGGTTCATCCTCTAACAATTGGTCTTCTTCCTCTTCTCTGGTTGCAAAGGTAAAGGTCTCTAAGACTAAGGCAGTATCATATCCTGAGGGTACTATTTCATTACCTTTGGGAATTAAGAACTCGGAAGTAGGAGCATGTACATCCACATTAAAAATACTTGCTGCCAAATGAAACTGAGGACAGTCTAATTCAGCATGGGCACTAGTATTATGTATTCTACACCAATTCTTCAATGCTACATTGGCCATTTGAATCCTAGCTGTTTGCTTTGTACCCTGGTTATCCACATTCTCAAATGGAGAAGCTAGAGTTCCATTATTTGGCCCTGTGTTCCAGGTTTAGGTGGCCTTGGCTAATTCTGATTCCTATTATTGTTACCCCAGGCTCTGTTATCTATAGCTGGTCCTCTATTTTGCATCTGTTGTCCCTAATTATGATTCTGATATTGACTATGATTTTGACCCTGATTAGAACCTTGACCTTGGTTATAACTCTGATTCTAATTTTGGTTATAGTTCGGGTTGTAATTCTAGTTGTGGTTATAGTTCTAATTGTATCCATGGTTGTTTCTACTGTAGAAATTCTCATTTCTCAATTGTGTCATCTCAGTGGTCAATCTTCTCAAATGTGCAGTAATTTCTTTAATATCTTCCCTTTCCTCTTGTGCTTTTGCTATAAATGTATCTTGAGGTGGTTGGAAGAAGGATTGGCCATTATTTTGATTAAGATTGGCAGTATTACCAGTGTAAGATACTATAGCCTAAATTGGGGCAGGATTATACACAGGTGTGTATGTAGGGACTGGATTTAGCAATGGAGTATTCTGCATGGGAACTCCATTCCAAGGTTGTACTTGATTTTACATTCCAAGATTTCCTCCATTGAGGAATGGATTATAAGTTGTCTGCCTCATTTCTTGGTTTACAGAGGCTGCCTCTTTATAGGCTTTAGATATTGTATCTATGTTAGGCTTTCTCTTGACAAACATGGTAGTTAATGGATCTAAAGCAACATAATACATAGCTAACAATGTATCTGCATTTATTGTATATGGAGCTACCAGCCTAGAATATGTCTTCTAAAACCTGTCATTGAAATTATCAATTAGTTCTCCCTAACCTCTTTTGATTGTAGCCAATTTATGATATAAGATGGAAGGATCTACTAGTCCCCTAAATCTAGACAAAAATGCTTCCTCCATAAGTGTCCAGGAAGAAACGTAGCCATTAGGTAAATTGACATACCAGTTAGAAGCTTGTTCATTGAAGGTGTAAGGAAATAATCTACACATAACATCTTCATATTCTAGCCTGGCTCTAAAGCATGCCTCCTTAAATATCCTAATATGATCCTCTGGATCTTGATGCAACTGGTATTTAGGACATATTTTCTTAGGGTTCTTTGGCATCTCATGATAATCGATGAAATATATGGGAGAGTTGACATTTAAATAAGCCATTGCAGGTACCTGTGCTTGACCTGGACCTGTAGGAATACCTGGATTTCTAGGTGGACTTGGATTTCTGGGAGGACTGGGACCTCTAGGAGGACTAGGACCTCTGGGAGGACCTGAACCAAGACTTAAAAATCTAAATGAAGAACTGTTAGGACTCACAATATTATGGATGTTAAAAGGTGACCCAGGAGGCGTTCCAGATGAATTTCCTGTATTTGATATTTTAGGATTCCAAACTAAAGGACCTTTACTCTATCTCTTATTAGGTAATTGCAAAAATATGTCCTCTAAACTAGATCTAGACCTAGTCACTCTACTACTATTATGAGCTAGTTTTACTCAAATTCAACCTTAACTCCAATTAGGCCCTCCTTCTAGCGCCAAAAACTATTGATGATTATTTTTACACATTCATAACAAAAGTTAAAATTTGTAAAATGAACCTAACTATCTTGAAAGATATGAAGAAATCAATGAAGATTACTTAATCCCAAGTTTCTGTATGGCTAGGTCTTGACCTGTTGGATAATTCAGTAGGTAAATGTGAAGCTGTTAATATGCAAGGGGCCTTACATGATTTAAGGTGATTGATTACTTACTGGACGCTAATTATGCAAATTGTTACAAATATCAACAAATGATCTATCTCTTTGCATAAATCTGTCACTGTATCATAAAGCTTTAAATGATTTATATTAAAACATGCTTTTCTTTTCAAATATTTATGAAGATTGCCAAATATCAACTCAATTGTTCCTATTTCTTTCAAATGTAAGACAATCTCCTTTAGATTTCTATGTTTAAGCTAAGTATTTCAGATTATTTGGGAAAAGTTAGAAGAAACTAAATCAAACTTCATTTTGCTACAAGATCTAAATGCTCTGTTATGCACGTGGTAAGAAATGCAGCAAATTCAATTAAATCAGCAGACTAAATTGTTAAATGCAAATGTCCTGAGTACTTTCACAAACATGCATTCAAGATTGCGAGCTTTAAGAGAAACTATTTCAAATACAAAGAAGAGCTAGAAGACACTCATAAAATAGATGCAGAATTCTAGATTCAATTGTATTTAAAACACACAGTCATATAAGATTTACAATGTATGAATGACTCTTAGCTTCATTAATCAAATTCACAAAAACTTACAACGCTTTTGCAAATAAAATAAGAAAGCTGGACATTCCACGCGTTCCTTAGTGCAAACATAGGTGACCTCCTCTAACCTAAAATACTATTTCTACTCAAAGTCTATGAACAAATTACAATGCTAGCTAATGTCTAAAAATTCTTGTGTAAATAATATACAAGTAGCCACGTTCCTTATATAGATTTTTTGAACTTCATATTGCTATGGCTACAACTTCAATTTACGGTTGAGATCCTTCCATTATTGATCAACGGTGTATCTTTGCCTCTAACCATCTGCCAAAATATCTATTTGGCATCGTTTCCTTTCCTCAAAGGATGCTGTTGGAATCTTTTACAAAATAAGATTCCCCTTTCTTCATTGACTTTCTCTCGCTAAGGTTCTTTATTTGACTTCCTCTCAAAAACCTTTGCTCTTGCTTGTCTTCTCACTTATTCAAATATTTCTTGAATTTGCCGATTACACCTTCTACAAAGGTGCGGTCCCCTCCTGGACTCTTTGCCAAAATGTATTCTTGCATCACAACTCCCTCCTTCAACTTCTTTTCTTTGTTCTCTGAGCCCTCCCTTCTCTTCTTGTATTTCTTCATTTTAACACTTTCTTCCATCAATGTATCCATCATCTGTTTGCTGAGATTTGCATCAGGATTTTCTATGCATGGCGCAAATATGGCCTTGAACTCTATTAATGCCTTTTCTAAGTCATACACTAGCATTTCCATACATTCATGTTATAGGAGTCTTTCTGTTATCTTCTTATGCATCTTGATTATTTCACCTGCTCTCTCTTCTAAATCCTGTATAACTGTTGTACATTTTCAGAGGTTATCTTCCTCAAATTTAAGCTCTAATATTATCTGTGGCACTTGATTTGCCAATGTAATAGTAAGTGCCCCTTCATTAATCAATTCTTCTATTCTTCCTTCAACTTCTGTCAGCTGTTCAATCTCAGACACGCATTCTTCTTTTCTGGCTTGGCCCTTATGTATAAGTATCATACACTTGTTCTTTTCTTCTGTAACTACTCTCCAACTTCTCACAGCCTGTCTTATTATTTGCTCACACTCTAAACCATTCATAAAAAATATTAGCTTTAAGCCTTTTATTTTTCATGTCATGTATTTCTTCTTTTGATACCCTGCTATGTTATCAGGCAATTCTGGAACTATAGCACTGGGATCAAATATCCCTTTAATAAGTTGTTGAAGTTGGACAATGTGTCCTTTTAAGTAATCCTGTTTGTCTTTGTCTTTCTTCAGCATCTCTGCTGTCACTTGATGCATATCTTCCCATTAATTAATGTGTTGTTCTCTTATGGAATGCCCCAGGTCCAAATTCAATATTTTATATTCCTCCAAAGCTATTTCTCCCTTTGGCTTTTCTTTCTGTGGAATGGCTAGGTTCAGCATTCTAGATCCATCTGGACCTCTCTTTATGGCTGACATTGTCCTAGCTCTTCTTTTTTCTTTTCTTGGAGTAGTACTACCTAGCAAACTCTTAATATCAATTGGTACTAACTGTACCTCCTTCTCCTTCTTTCTTATTTCTCCTCCTAACCATGCAATAATTTCTTTTGTACCTTCTGCAATTTTACCTTCATCAATTACCTCTTCATGAGGTTTCTCTGTTTCCACTTGTTGTTGTTGTTGTTGTTCCTGCTCTTGCTCTTGTTGTTGTTCTTGTTGTTGTTCTTATTGTTGTTGTTCTGGATTTTGCTGCTGTTGTGGAAACTCTTGTTCCATGGGATTCTTTTCTTGTTCTTTTATTTCAACCTCATTCTCCTCCTCTTCTATTTCAGTATCTCCTCCATCTTCAGTCTTTTCTTTAGGAGCTTCTTCTTCTGATGGTCCTTTCTCCTGATCATCTTCTGCATGTATTTTTTCCACATCTGGCATGTTAACACCTTCGATTTATTTATCAGCTTTATTTTCATCCCTCTTTTCTGTTTCCTTTGTAACTTCAGGCATCTTAGCTTCACCTTTTATTTGATCTGTATTTTCTGTCTGTACCTACTCTGTATGTACATGTGAACTTGCCTTTGCATCATCTTCTTTTACTTCTTCCTCTTGATCTTGCATACTTTCTATATTTTTCTCTTCCTCACCTAGCTCACCATACATATTCAGCATGTTTAAAGCATCTACACCTGAGGTGTCTTCTTTTGTTTCTTCTTCTGCTGAAGCATGTGTTTCTATAATCATCTCTTTAGGTATCTCCTCTCTCTTAGATTCTTCAATCTTATGTGCCTCTTCTTGCACATCTTTAATGATTTCAGGTGGAACCAAAGTACTAAATGGATCTACTGATCTTGTTTCTTCTTGTACCTTTTCTTTTTCATGTTCTGAGCCTTGCTCAATCTCCATTTCAGCTTGAATGCTTGGTTCTTCTTCTTCACTTAAGAAATCAGTAGAATTTTCCTCTATTTCAATCTCTTTTCCCTTGTACATTGCTCCTTCCTCACTATCGCTACTTTCAATATGTACAGTCTCAGTAGTTTGTTTGGCTTTGTGAGTTTCTGACTCTTGCAGCATTTCTCCAGCCAACTCTGTTTTCACTTGGTATGCCACTATTTTATACTTGCCAAACTCTACTAGTTCATTTCCAACTGCATGTGTTCTTTCCATATGTTCACATATTGGCAAATGTTGCAAGACACCGCAACGATGACATGTGCCATCCAAGCATAATTTCTTGTAGAATATTTGACCTTCCTCTCTTTCACATAAAATTCTTGATACATGAAGTCTCTTGAAGATGTTGGTGGGGCACGTATGGTACAACCCTACAAAACATTGTTAGTATGCATATCTAAACATATAGACCTATAAACATCAAAATGTTTAGAAAATTCAATATGTAATCTATAACAACAAGTAGTAGAAAGGTTTATCTTGACATAGAAAGGTTTTAGCATTTCAAAATATCTTTGACAAATTTTAATTTGAGGATACTTCTCAAGAAATTTACCATAAAATTGTGTTTGAGTCTCATCCAAAAAATGCTTTGGATGTGGCTCACGGTTCTGACTACCAATTCTCCTTCTTAACACATTCCTTTGATTCAGAGATACCCTTATGTAATTCTTCCAAAAGTCTTCAATTAGTGATCTCAATGCTTCAACAATTGGTTTATCTTGACATACAAATTCAATAGTGCGTGTGTGATTTATCTTGACATACAAATTCAATAGTGCATGTGTGATTTATCTTGACATAGAAAGGTTTTAGCATTTCAAAATATCTTTGACAAATTTTAATTTGAGGATACTTCTCTAGAAATTTACCATAAAATTGTGTTTGAGTCTCATCCAAAAAATGCTTTGGATGTGGCTCACGGTTCTGACTACCGATTCTCCTTCTTACCACATCCCTTTGATTCAGAGATACCCTTGTCTAATTCTTCCAAAAGTCTTCAATTAGTGATCTCAATGCTTCAACAATTGGTTTATCTTTTTGTGGTAGTCTCCCTGAGAATGCCCGTAATTCATTAGCATTAGTGTCCTCAATTCTTCGATGTCTTCCAATGGCTCTTGATAAAGTTTTCCTATTAATTCTCAATTCTTGACTCGTATTTCTAATGAGATGAGCTTTCCTCGTTTGACTACTTACTATAATTGATGTAATCACATGCTATGTTGCATTACTATCTTTTGTGCGTGAGGTGTTACCCACACTCTCATACGCACTCATTAGATTCTTAACAATAGATTTTTCACTTGAAGCCTGTGATGTTCTCAACCCAAGAATCTTCATGATGGACCTATACTTTATACTTCGCATCATTTCAAGGAATAATTGACATCTTGCAGTCTCATTTAACTTTTCAAAGAACAATCTCCAAATCTTATGAGCATATCTTCTACAAGTGCGTTTTGAAATCTTACCTGAACCATTGGCTGCAAAATATTCTCATCAATATCAATCAAATACTTTGGCTTTCTATGCAAAATTCTAGGTGGTGTTAAGTTAGATAAATTCATCTCAACATTAGGAATTTCATCAATATTTAAATGAGATGGGCTACATGGCATACCTTTGATCGAAGATGGAATAGATGACATACCTTGAGGTTGAGGTGGGAACGATGGCATACCTCCTTCATCACATGTGAGTGATGATGTACTCTCAACTTGAGATGTGGTAGATGGTGTCCCTACATGTTGACTTGCGGTAGAGGACATGTCTCCAACTATGGTATTTAAATCTTTCATAGCATGAAGTTTTTGCATTCGTTCTCTTTGTGCTGCCAATACCATATCTCTTTGTGATGGTTGTGGTTTCTCTTCAATTGGCATGTCTTCATTTATCGTGTCCAATTTCCTCTTCTCACGAAGTTCCCTCATAGCCACTGCTTTCTTTGCATTCTTAGCTTCTATCTCTTCCTGTGTTGGTTTAATTCTTGATCGTTTCCTTGGCATGATGGAGAATTTGTTTGTAGCATGATAAAGAGACTAATATTAGTTCTTAAGAAATGAATCCATACAAATAACTAAAATATATGTCATTCAACCCTTCATAGTAAATGTACATACAATTATCATGTAAAAGAGTAAATGTCACTCAACCAAAATAGGTGCAAAGAATACAAAGAAAATTATTGCAGCCATGAAAAGAGTACATGGGACTTCATGCTTGAAAAGGTTGAGGCAGACCCAATTTGACATGTTTGTTGTTACTAGGGCTACTAGGATTTGGAATTGAGAAGGTGTTTTGTTGGTACTAGGGATACTAGGATTTGGGTGGCTTGTGAAGGAATAGACAACAATTGTTGTGTCATGTGCATGTACAAATCATCATGAATAGGTGCATAAGGAATGTCCTAGCCCAAGATATGTGCATACAAATCATCATGTCATGTGCATACTTGTATGATCTTGGCACCTATTCATTTGTATTTTAACTTGTTAATATGACAAGATAATAGTGGGATTGTATTTTTATTATGTTGTAAGGATTTATTCTTGTATAGTTTGACATCACGGTATGTTAAAGTCTATTTATTACACATAATTATTAAAGAGCCCAAGAGTAGAAAATATACATGGCATCATGTGAGATTGTAGGCTGCTTTCTTGATTGGGAATGTGTCTATTTTAATCATGTATGATAAAACATGATAAAGTAATTCAAATAGAATTAAGGAAAATGTAAAGAACATGCATGTAAAGACTTGACAGACCTAAAAAATAAAGATTCGAATGGAGAGAGTACCCAATTATGTAGTGTTTTTTTCTTCTTGCATCAAACTCCTCAACAATTTGAGTTTTTCACCACTTGCTTCCTTTTCAATGTTAAATTGAATAACACTCAAATATAATTACTAACAACAATACTATTAACTAATCTATAATGTTAAATTCCTAAAATTGAATCACAATTAACATTGCAACACTACAAAAATTGAAACTTGAATAGATATATATCAAACGTGGTGTGAAAACTATGTTATTTCCTCCTTCTCAAGTTGGCAAAGCAGAAAAGGTGGTGGAAAGATCATGCAAAGGTGGTAGAATATGTAAAATGTGCATGTGAACTTCCCAACAGCATGAAAGCACTTCTTTTTTGTTGGAGCACACACATAATCAGCATGAAAATAGAGCATGTGGGCCTGGATCACGGGGGTCAACACTTTTTTACCGTTTCTATAGCAGGACAAAATGTGAGCGTGTTATAATGCGCTCGCGTTTTGTCCTGCTATAGATTGATCCATAAATATTTGTGCGTATCTTACCTTTACAATATCTCACCTCTAGTTCCATCAGCTCATGTTCTATATCTCACTTATCTCTCCCCCTCATCTCTCTACCTCTCTACCTCTCCCCTCTCTATGTCTCTCAGTTGCTCCTTGTATACCTCAACCCTAAACCTTATCCCTAAACCCTAATCCCTCAACCCTCAAGTCTAATCCCTCATCCCTAAACCCTAAACATTATCCCTATTCCTCAATCCTCAACAGGCTCGATACTATACCTTAAACCCTAATCTCTTATCCCTAAACCCTCCAACCCTATCCCTAATCCTTATACCCTCGATACTCTACTTTAACCCTAATCGCTCGATCCTCAACCCTATCCCAAAACCCTAAACCCTCGAACCTCAATGTACTTAACCCTCAACGTCAAACCCTAATCCCTCAACCCTTAACCTAATCCCTCAACCCTTAACTCTGATCCCTCAACCCTCAACCCTATCCCTAAACCCTAAACCCTAAAGCCTCAACCCTCAACCCTCAACCCTCAATGTCAATTCCTAATCCCTCAACCCTTAATTCTAATCCCTCAACCCTAAACCCTAAACACTATCCCTATTCCTAAACCCTCAATGGGCTCGATACTATACCTTAAACCCTAATCTCTTATCCCTAAACCCTCCAACCCTATCCCTAATCCTTATACCCTCGACACTCTACTTTAACCCTAATCCCTCGACCCTCAACCCTATCCCTAGACCCTCGACCCTCAAACCTCAACCCTCAATGTCAAACCCTAATCCCTCAACCCTTAACTCTAATCCCACGACCCTCAACCCTATCCCTAAACCCTAAAGCCTCACCCCTCACCCCTCAACCCTCAACATCAAATCCTAATCCCTCAACCCTTCACTCTAATCCCTCAACCCTCAACTCTATCCCTAAACCCTCAACACTATACCTTAAACCCTAATCCCTCAACCCTCAACCCTAATCTGTCATCCCTCAACTCTAATCCCTCATCCCTAAACCCTAAATGCTATCCCTATTCCTAAACCCTCAACGGGATCAATACTATCCCTTAAACCCTAATCCCTTATCCCTAAAGCCTCCAACCCTATCCCTAATCCTTATACCCTTGACACTCTACTTTAACCCTAATCCCTTGACCCTCAACCCTATCCTGAAACCCTCAACCCTCGAACCTCAATGTACTCAACCCTCAACGTCAAACCCTAATCCCTCAACCCTTAACTCTGATCCCTCGACCCTCAACCCTATCCCTAAACCCTAAAGCCTCAACCCTCAATCCTCAACGTCAAATCCTAATCCCTCAACCCTTAACTCTAATCCCTCAACCGTAAACCCTCAACGGGCTTGGTACTATACCTTAAACCCTAATCCCTTATCCCTAAACCCTCCAACCCTATCCCTAATCCTTATACCCTCGACACTCTACTTTAACCTTAATCCCTCGACCCTCAAACCTATCCCTAAACCCTCGACCCTCAAACCTCAACCCTCAACTCTCAACCCTTAACTCTAATCCCTCGACCCTCAACCCTATCCCTAAACCCTAAACCCTAAAGCCTCAACCCTCAACCCTCAACATTAAATCCTATCCCTCAACCCTTCACTCTAATCCCTCAACCCTAAACCCTATCCCTAAACCCTCAACACTATACCTTAAACCCTAATCCCTCAACCCTCAACCCTAAACCTTATCCATAAACCCTAATCCCTCAACCCTCAAACCAAATCCTTCATCCCTCAACTCTAATCCCTCATCCCTAAACACTAAACGCTATCCCTATTTCTAAACCCTTAACGGGCTCGATACTATACCTTAAACCCTAATCCCTTATACCTAAACCCTCCAACCCTATCCCTAATCCTTATACCCTCGACACTCTACTTTAACCCTAATCCCTCAACCCTCAACCCTATCCTGAAACCCTCAACCCTCAAACCTTAATGTACTCAACCCTCAACGTCAAATGCTAATCCCTCAACAATTAACTCTGATCCCTTGATCCTTAACCCTTAAAACTTGAACCCTAAAACCTGTCCCTACATGCTTGACACTTGACACCATATCTTAAACCCTAATCCCTTAACCCTCATCCCTAAAGCCTCAACCCTAAATCCTTAAACTTTCAACCCTAAAACCTATCCCTAATCCCTCTACCCTCGACACTCTTCTTTAACCCTAATCCCTTGACCATCAACCCTATCCCTGAACCCTAAACCCTGAACCCTCAACATTAAACCCTAATTCATCAACCCTAAACCCTAATCCCTCAAACCTAAACCCTATCCTGAAACCATCAATCCTCAACACTATACGTTAAACTCTAATCCCTATCCCTCAACCCTTAACCCTCAAAACTTAAAGCCTATCCCTACACCCTCAACACTTGACACTATCTTAAGCCTTAAACCCTCATCCCTAAAGCCTCAATCCTTAAACCTTCAACCCTAAACCCTATCCCTAATCCCTCTATCCTCGACACTCTAACCCTAACCTCGACATTAAACGCTAATTCATCAACCCTAAACCCTAATCTGTCAACCCTAAACCCTAATCCGTCAACCCTAAACCCTATCCCTAAACCCTCAACCATCAACACTATACCTTAAACCCTAATCCATCAACCCTAAAACCTAATCCCTCAAACCTCAACCCTAAACACTATCAATAAACCCTCAACCCTCGACACTATACCTTAAACCCTAATCCCTCAACCCTCAACCCTAATCCCTCATCCCTAAACCCTAAACGCTATCCCTATTCCTAAACCTTCAACCCTCGATACTATACCTTAAACCCTAATCCCTTATCCCTAAACCCTAAACCCTATTCCTCAACCCTTAACCCTTAAAAATTAAACCCTAAAACCTATCCATAAACCCTCGACACTCAACACTATATTTTAAACCCCAATCCCTTAACCCTCATCCCTAAAGCCTCAACCCTTAATCATTAAACCTTCAACCCTAAACCCTATCCCTAATCCCTCTACCCTCAACACTCTACTTTAACCCTAATCCCTTGACCATCAACCCTATCCCTAAACCCTCAACCCTCAACCCTCAACTCTCAACATTAAACCCTAATTCGTCAACCCTAAACCCTAATCCCTCAACCCTAAACCCTATCCCTAAACCCTCAACCCTCAACACTATACCTTAAACCATAATCCCTCAACCCTAAACCCTAATCTCTCAATCCTAAACCCTAAACCCTATCCCTAAAGCCAACAAAACTGCTTTGCCTTATGTTAGGTTGTTAAACCTATCATTTTTGACACTCTTCTCTTAAAGATATCTGAGTTGCAAGAATATGTCAGAAAAATGGCTATGAACTTTTTTAATGTTAGTAATGTTATATGGCATGTTTTTCTAGCCCATCTGGGGTTCATTATGCCAATAGGTGTACACACAATGAGAAAAGCTTTGCATATGGTACATCTACAATGAGTAATTAACAGTTGAAATTAGAAGGATGATCATTATGAGAAAAGCTTTGCATTGGGGTACATCTACATTTCTTGCTGTCCACCCCACACTTAGGGGAGGTATATTGTTATGAAACATGCAAATAATCTCCCATTGTTTACTATCTCTATCCACAAGAACTACTAAACTTTTTTCTCTTGGTAATTGTAGGGGACATTCACCTATTTTTGACAACTCTTGCATTCCCAAACTATTACAAAAACTAAGTTATTTTAACCCAATAAATAGCTGATTGCATTGATTTAATACTCTACTATATTAAAGATTAGCATTCACACAAATGCAGATGTTCATATTATAGAAGGCTGCATTAAATTAGACTATTAGAGATCCCTCAGAAAAATGTAATAACAAAACTGCTTTGCCTTATGTTAGCTTACAATTAAACCCATTCTTTTTGACACTCTTCTCTTAATAAAGTAAGAGTAATAAGAATAGAAGGCAAAGAATTTGATCTTACTAGTATGCATGGTTAGTTTACATTCCGTGACTTCATTTTCATTGAATAAAAAGGTAAATATTTGATTTGAAAGGTGGGGCAGAGTTCACTGTCATGTGCTTTTCTAGATGATAGGGTCCATAATGTCTAGGGTTCTTCAAAGAAAGGCTTGTAACATAATTAAGTTTTTGTTATACCAATCCTCTAGGTAAAGCTACAATTCAAATGCCTACTTTGAAAGTTGAAATAAATTAAATTAGACTTACAATTTTGATTTTCTTCCATTGCTTCAACAACATCATTATTTTCTTCATCAGAAACCAATTCAAGATCAGCAACTTACTGCCCATTGGTTGACTTGAATTGCATCCTCTATTAGAAGAAGGGCATTTTTTTATCTATATCAATGTTGGTATTCATAAGTTGAAGAGCATTGATATTTTTCACACACCCTGTTCTTTGAAATATATTAACCTTAAAATATGACTTAGATATGTACTTGAACATAGTGAAATCTCCAATCTCTAGCCCATGGTGATTCACAAAATTTTCCCAACCCTGCATAAATTCTAGTTTATTTATGGTACCCCTTAATTGTACATCACACTCCTGCCCACCTGGGCATTGAAGAAGGAGGCACGCCCATTAAACCAACTCATTCGACAACTTGTTGCCCATCAGTTGACTTGAACTGCATACTCTATTAGAAGAAGTGTATCTTTTATCTGTATCAATGTTGGTATTCATAAGCTGAAGAGCATTGATATTTTTCACACGCCCTGTTCTTTGAAATATCTTAACCTTCAATTATGACTTGGATATGTACTTGAACACAACAAAATCTCTAATCTCCAGCCCATGATGATTCACAAAATTTTCCCAACCCTTCCTAAATTCTAGTTTATTTATGGTACCCCTTAATTGTACATCCCTAAACCTTAAACCCTAATCCCTTAACCCTAAACCCTAATCCCTAGTCCTTAAACCATAAACCCTAATCCCTAATTATAATTTATGGTACCCTAATACCTAAACCCTAAACCCTAATCCGTTATCCCTAAACCATAAACCCTATCCCCAAATCCTCAACCCTTAACACTTAAACCTTAAATCCTAAACCATATCCCTAAACCCTCAACCCTCAAAACTATACCTTAAACCCTAATCCCTCAACCCTAAACTTTCAACCCTAAACCCTATCCCTAATCCCTCTACCCTCAACACTCTACCTTAACCCTAATCCCTCGACGCTCAACCCTAAATGCTATCCCTAAAGCCTCAACCCTAAACCCTAATCCTTTAAGGTCCTAAACTCTAATACCTTATCCCTAAACTCTAAATCCTATCCCTAAACCCTCAACCCTCAACCTTAAACCTTAATCACTGAATCCTTATCCACCCCTCTCCCCCCCTATCTGGCTCACCCCCATCTCTACCCTCCTCTACCCTCAACACTATACATACATACATATAGGCATACATAGATACATACATCCATATAGGCACACATAGATACATACATACAAACATACATACATACATGATTAATAACCTTGAACATAAAAAAATTCAAGGGGGACATAACACGAGCGCATTATAACATGCTCATGTTATTGCAAACATGACAAATAGTCTACAAACTTCTGCAGAAAAGAAAAAATGCAAAGTTGAACATAACACGAGCGCATTATAACGCACTCGCGTTATGTTTTTCTTTGGGAATCCCAAGCCTTGGGCTTGGGATTTGCTTTGGATTTCCAACCCAAAGGCTTGGAGTGTCTTCCCAATGTCTAGAGACATGTTTTTCCATATTCTATAGGATTTCACATAATTTCGTTTATGCTAACCCTCAAATTTGCACGTGTTTCAAGGTCAAACAAATCAAACACCTGGGTAATGTTAGGCTTTCTCTTAGCTATTTGACGATTTGATTTTTTTCACATTTTGACAATGTTAAGCCTTTCATCTTTAATTTATTTTGTTTGTGTGTTCGTTTTTGGGCAAAAACCACTGTTTGGTCTTTTTTTCATTGTAAATTAACTATTCATTGAAATTTCAAAAAAATTACATATTTAGAAACTAGACTCCATTCTACAGATATTAAAAAAAGAAAAAAAATAATTTTCAATTAGTTTTCAAAATTTATAGGGGTAGCACAGCCAAAATTCTATTTTTTATGATGTGTCCACTTTGAAAATTAGTAAAAAATCTAATATTCATCAAAACATTATCAGAAAAATTGGGCATAAACTACATGCTATTAACTAATTTCTCACTGAAGCAATTTTAAAAATACCAAAAAAAATTTGACCTTTTGAGAGAGCCACAAAACATGCTATGTTATGTTTTTTTGACAGAAACAACACCAATTTCTGTGGCTCCCTCTTTTGAACCCCTTAATTTATGCCATTTTAAAAAAAAAATAGTAGTTTAGAAAGTAGACTTGGAGCACTACAAACATTGTTTTGGTTGCATCTCCAAATTTTGAGTGTAACTATGCTCAATTTCTCATCCAAGGCCAGCATTTCCTGATTTCAGAAAAAAAGTGGCCACTTAAGACCCCTTTTTGGCCCCCCATCTTCTTGCACTTACCCATGGACTTCATACAGGGGTTACCCATGTCTAAGTCCAAGTATGATGGAATTTTTGTAGTAACAGGTACCTACTAACCAAAGTGGCCTACTTTATACCTAGTAATTTGACTGATGGATCACTAAATTTAGCCAAGAGATTTGTGCAAGAAATCTTTAGGCTCCTTGGAGTACCTAAGATGATCATTTTTGACTGAGATGTTAGGATAACATCAAGGTTTTGGAAAAATTTGCAGGCTACTTTGATTACTCACCTAAATTTTAGTTTCACATATCATCCTCAAACGGATGGTTAGACAGAATGAGTTAACCAGATTGTTGAAAATCTACTTCGAATGTACTGTATGGATCAACAATACAAATAGAATGGATACCTTCCGTTAGTTGAATTTGAATACAATAGTTCTCATCAATATTCTTTGGGAATGGCTCCCTTTGAAGTGCTATACAGTAGAAAATGTCGTACCCCTATCAGTTGGGATAGTGTTGAGGACATGGTGGTTATTGGCCCTAAAATGCTTAAGAAGTTTCTGATAGATAGAAGAGCTATGTGGATAAGAACAAAAGTTTCTGACAGTTTGCAGTAGGGGATAAGGTGTTCCTAAGGGTAAAATCACATAAGAGTTCCATTTCCTTTGGCAAGTCAGTAAAACTAGCTTTGAGATACATGTGGCCTTTTGATATTTTGGATGTGATTAATCCAGTGTCTTATAGATTGGACTTACCACCATCTCTCTCTTGGATACATGGTGTTTCCATATTTTTGTTGAAACCATATCACCCTATGCCACTCACGTTTTGGATTGGTAGGCTTTACAGGTTCAAGATCAAGGGGTGGTTTAGGTAAAGCCCCTACGAATCATTGAGCAACGCAAAATTTAGTTGTGCAACAAGGAAGTGGTCCAAGGCAAGCTGTAGTGGGATTAGTTATTTTGAGGACAATGTTACTTGGGAGGATGTTGCAAAGATGCAATGATTATTTCCTCATCTTTTCTTGTTTTTCTCATTTGGATATCACCGGGACAGTGAGTACTCCTATAGGGGAGGGATGTCATAGCCCATTTTGTACTTGGCACAATATTTTTTACTTTGTATATATTGCATGGGTACATTTGATGTTATGTTGTTGATATATGTGACATGTTTAACTAAACCTAGTTAATTGTTCTATTAGCACTATTAGAAATGTGTTTGATATGTTTTATGTTACAATAGCATAAATTAATTTTTAATATAGTGTGGATATATTTTGATATTAGTTGTGGTGGAATAACTACAAATTAGATATTTGAGTGTGACAGGATCCACACAACCTATTCTTGAAAGGGAGAATATCATATAGGGGAATGACGTAGCATTCTAAGGTCATCATGCATAATACGTACACACACACTTACTCACATTTAGTATAGTTGCATATAGATGAGGTTTATGATCATCATGGTTGGTCATTTATGTTTTAGATATAACTCTCATTGATTTCATTTCTACAGATAATTTAAATTATTAATTCTAGAAAAAAAAATATATACCTGGCTTTTTAGCTTGGTTTGGGGCCATAGAGACCCTTACAGGGGATCTCTTCCCATCAACTTTATCACGTGAGACAACAATTGGGGGGTCTCCATCCCCAATGGGTATTATCACCCTTTGGTCAAACCTGCGAGCTCATTAGCCCAAAAAAGGTACACAACCTGTGAGCACACCAGTCTAGCGAAGGTACACAGCCTACAAGCACGACAGCTCAACGAAGGCATGCATAACCTATGAGCTCATTGGCTTTGCAAGGGTTTGAACCTTAGTGGCTGCCATAACAACTGTGTAAATTGACCACCGAACCATGCCCTTGCTCTTTCATCTATAGAGGCTGAGTATCAAGGAGTAGTTAATTCTACTAGTGAAGCTATTTAGCTTTAGAACATTCTCATTGAGTTTGGTATTCCCTTTCAGAAGCCTACAGTCATCTTTTGTGACATCTAGAGTGCGATACAAATTTCTCGCAATCTGGTCCATCACGAGAGGACCAAATACATTGAGATCCATATGCACTATATACATGATATGATTCATGAGAAGATCATTGATCTCAGGTACTATCTGACATCAGAGTAGATCACAAACATCTTCACCAAACTCTTCATTAAGAGCAAGTTCCTTCATTTGTGAGATTTTTTGGGGGTGTGGTTTGTGTTCACTTTAGGGGGGATTTTTAGTCTATCTCTTTATCTCTCTATTCTGGGGGTTGTTCTCTCTACTCTGTTATGGGGGGTCTTCTTTTTTTTGGGGGGGGGGGAATTCATTATACACGGGTATCTCATCAGGCTTGATTTGATGGGACCCATCTTTTCACCCACCTAAGCTATGCTTAAGGGGGGTGTTAGTGTAGTTTTTTATTTTCCTAGTGGGTTAGTTATTTTTCCTATTTCGTAGGTTTTTCATACACTTTTATTAAGCTTTCTTAGGTTAAATAAAGTGAGTTTAATTAGTGAGTGGGTTATTTGAGGTGTTGGCCTCCTACAAGGGAGGTGGCATTTTCTATCTTGAGAAGATGCTCTTTCTATCTTTATCCCATATGGTGGCCTCTTTCTCCCTATCGATTAGTTTTGTGACCTCTCACTATTGGTTGGTTTTGTCACCTCTCCCCTCTCCCTAATCTATATAAAATCACTACTTAGCTTGTATTTTGTATCTTGAATGCATTGTCAAGTTACTCTATCACTCTTTGTATGAAGCTTTGAGCTCTTAATGCAATTCTATCACATCGACATTTGCATATCTCTCAAAATTATTGGTTTGCTTCTGGCTTGCATTTCAATTTATATAACTTTGAATCTCTCTTATAAAGTTCCTAAGTTTTACCTCTTGTTCAAGATTTCTAACAATTTTTTGCACTTGCACATCCATGATTTTGGCAATCTATATATGGAGATTTCTCTTGATAATATGAATTTTCCAAACTCTTCATTTTCCAATTTTATTTGCCAATTTGGGTGGCATTTTTAATTTCACAATATCTATTTAAGGTTTCATGTTAAAGAAATTATAACAATATCTATCTATCTTGGTTTCTTTCTATTCACAATGTGTTTGAGGTGACATTTTACCTCTTTCTTATGATTTCATAATTTGTCAAATTCAATTTCCTTTCTTCTGTACTAATCATTACCCTATTTCCTATTATTCAAGGAAACCTTTTTGTTGGCTCCCAAAACTATAACTCCATATTCCTAGAATGAAGATCAATCTTCAAGGCCAAAGAAACATGTAATTCAGAGGATAGGTTGAAACTCATCAACAAAATGTGGACAACTAAGGACCAATTCATGAGAGCAAACAATCTCTTCTACTTTAGGTTGTGTTATGCCAAGAGGGGTTTCCCCAGAGGTTATTAATAGGACAATTAAAGAGAAATGAAATAAAACATAAAACTAACAATAGCCATGCCCAATATCCTATGAATCCTTGAGATTTGTTACTAAACCCATATTAGCACTGGCTACAAATAAACCTTCAAAATCTCAAATAAGTAAATAAAATACACTCACATATCCACCATGAGATAATAGCACTAGCATACCAATTAGTTTCCTTATCATTTCTGTTTGCATTGTAGATTGTAATTATAATATACAATTATTATTATTATACCCATAAAGAATCTTTGTATATAGTTATTATTTATTACAGTTAGTGTGTTTTTCCAAAGTCATATTTTGTGCATAAACTTTCATTATAAGAGAAAATCTTATTATATTAAGTCTTTATAATTATTATCTAAATAAAATAGTTCTATATTGGTATCCGTTGACCAGGTATGGCCGTGACTATTTTTACCGAAGAAGATTGTATTACATGAAAAGATAGATTTTAGATAGAATGTTATATATATATAACGAAAAATTTGCTTGACAGGCAGGATCCGCCGTCACATTTAGGGCATGAGATTCTGTTCGCACTTTTAAGACAGATTTATTTAAGTATACCAGTTCGTTTGCATTGTCTTCAAAATCTTAAACACACATAACTGAAAATAATTATTTATACACATATTAATTGAAGGAATCTTATCTGTTAAAAATACGTATAATAAATCACTATAACTAATTAATAAAAATACACGATTTCAAAATCTTACGCCTTTGCTACGTGGAATCCATTTATGAAAAATAATATGATTCGAACCATATTTAATTTAAAACAAATGTAAATTCTCTATTTTCCTCTATCTGGTGATGTTCCATATGTGGGGTTGTTATGCCCGCCTTCGAATTCTTTCCTGCGATGGAAAGCTCCGACTTCTTGGTCGCTTCTCTTTTTCATCTATTTTATCATCAATACAACACATAATTCCCTTTCAGTGCATTCATAGTGCTAGATACCAGCCACCAAAAAATGTCTCTGTTAAAAATCTATTGTATAAATTTAAAAGAATTATATACTTATAAGTAGATTTTCATAATATATAAAAAACAATTTACTATTCTAAAATCGGAAAGAAAAAATCTGTGATATGAAAATCTACTTTTATTATTTTATACCTCTGTGTTGTGCTTCTCTCTCTCGCCCATCTTCCTCTCATCTATCTTATCGGACTCTGCAAATGAAGCTACAATCGTCAAAATGATATCAATACACCTTTTCAATAATAACCTTTCAATGCGTGAGAATTTAAAGAACAATAGATTACCAAGTTGACGACTGTCTGATAAAAATGTTAGCACCAACATTAGTATAATAACAATGATGGCCGAGCGTCTGGCCATCCCAGTCTGAGAGAAATACAGAGGGAATGAGCTTTGTTATATGCTAATGTTATTCATTCTCTCAATTGAGAAGGGTAAATATAATAACATTATCACTCGACGCGGAAAGTCCATATTCGTACCGTTTAAACTATTTGGAAGATTCCAAACTTAACCTATTTGCCGTGTTTTTAACAATCAAGCTACGTCATTTTCTTCCATTTATTAAATCAAGAGTCCTAAGTCAAGCACGTGGTTTGATTTTCACAAGTCGATAAGATTATTTTTGTGTTGTTCAAGCTAAGAAAACAACGAACCTAATTTCTGTTCGTCTGCTTACTAGTCCCTGATACGGGCAAGGATACTATTGTTTTAGTTGGGAAGTATTTGTCTGTCTCAAGAAGGGTGCAGATAAAGAATTTTGTTCATACGGTAAAGTTTTAATTGTTTTGGGTAATTTTTGTGTTAGGAAAATGTTTGAGTCCTAATTTTAATTGGTTGCTTATTTTGTTTTCATTAGAGAGCTATCTACAATTAATAAAAAATACGGGAAAAATTTTGTCCAATAAAAAATAGGGCAAATTTCATATTGCAATGCTTTCTAATGTTTTTCATTTTCTACTTAAGAAGAACATGTAGTAACATTTAAGAATGGGTGTGCACATCTATCAACTTTTAAGCAGATTCCTCCTATATGGATGCATTAGTTACACCACTATTCATTCTTCTTTCTTCCTTTATATTGCAGGTATCTACATTTTAAGTGATGGATCAGGACCCTAGAAATAAAAAAATATTGTCTACATTAAAAGGTCCTATTAAGTATAGTTTCTAAGGAGGAGGCTATCGATATATTGGAGTATCTAATCTGAGTTACTCTTGTGTTGGCAAAATTTATTGAGGTATGTGAATTTGAAAAGGCTTGAGCACTATTTTTTTAGGTGTATGCAATCAAGACAAAAGAATAGAATGAAATGGTTAGTGACAATAGAGAATGGGTGAGCCTGCAGTAGTAGAGAACAGAGAGAATATGCAATAGTGAATAGGGAGAAGAAACAACAAGAAAAACATGGGAATAGAAGTCAACTCCAGAGTTGCAGTCAGTCCCAGATTGGGTGTGTGAGCAGCGCCAACATTTAGGATAGTAGTCCAAACTAAAGATGATTTTTTTTGTGGTGTAAAATAGAGCATGTACTCTATGTTTTGTAATTTTTGGAAATAAATCCTATTAAGGAATATATAAATTTAGTTTCCTATTTTTTTTTTTGTTTTGAAATTCCTACATCTCTACAAGATCCACTATTTCTCCTAGTTTGTTGTGCCATTTGAAGTTGTTGATTAGTGTAGCCACAATAAGCTTAACACATAGCATAGTCACACCTAAGCCAAGGAAAATCCTCCCCACACCAAATGGCATCATCTTTATCCCCTTGTCTCCACTTATATCCACTTTCACATTCATAAATTTCTCTAGCATAATTCCACATGATTTGCCACTCTATTGGATCATTGCCCATCTTCGACACACATAAACCATAGTATTTGTGGCCCTACAAATAGAAAAACATTCTATATATGACATCCTACTTTGGTTTCATGTGTATTGGTTATTGTGAATGTCGGTCAAAGAGGATATCATTGGCAGGTAGAATGAAGTGGGAGATTAAGTTTAGGGTTTGTGTTTAAGTCAATGGATGTGAAATAAATTATATTGGACTCTTATTTATATTAATAAAATAAGAGCCAACACAAGATTACAAGTTTTTTAATTATGGTTTAAAAATGAAATTTGTAGTATGATGTTTGAAGGACCTCTAGTACAAGTGGTAATAACAAATAGATAATTTATTTTTAAAAAAATTAAAATTCTAAACTATAACTTTATGGCCTTTATTTAAATGCAAAAACATATCAAAAGTTTTACAAAAAATTGATACATTTACAAACTTTAAAAGTGTGAAATTAAGGTGTTCTAAACAATAACTTTATTACCTTCACTCAAATACAAAAGCATATCAAAGTTTTAAAAAAATGATACATTTAGAAACTTAAAAAGTGTGAAATTAGACAAGTGCACAATGCATAGGTGAGTGGAAATTTTAGCTGCAACAACAACCAACCATTTGCTTTTTTTTAAATACTAATTATAACATAATTAATTATTAACACATTTAAATTAACTCACCATAAAATGGAATGGCAGAAAAACCAGTCAATTAAGCTTCAAATTATGAATAATATACTCCATTCCATTGCTTTATAAGAGGATTGCATGTTTTATGTTTTAAAGCCAAAAACATAAACAATAGCTATGATTCCTGACCAAAAAAGTTTAATAATTATATCATTTTAAGCCTCTTCTTATAATCCCCTTCTTACTTGTTTTTGCTCACTTGGCACATGTGGGATTAATGAACTAAATATTTACTCTTTTGGGTAGGCTCTCCCTAAAGGACACTCAGCATCCTTGAGCTCTCCGTTCGATAAATACATGTAGCTGAGCAGTAAACAAATATGGCTCATCTCATGTCTCTGCAGTCTCAGTGGGTGTAGCAGATTCAGGTTAAAACATAATCCAGACAATGACGGAGGGATATGACCATGTGCTATTTGGAAGTGTGATGGTGGGAGGGAAATGACTGCGTGCTTTTTGGTAGTGTAACAGTCATGGATGGGGAAAGGAGGGGCCCACAAGCCACGTCAGAAGTTAATCATTAGAGTGTGTGAGTTAAGCTCGACCTATTTCAATTAGGTTATTTTTAGATTCTCAGTCAATTAAAATAAATAATTCTTTGTATTGACTAAACTGTATTATTATACCTATATTTATTTTAATGAAATATTTTTTTTTTACAAGTATTATTTAAATATATATTTATTGGATGTTAGGGATCTTTCTAATATTATTCTTCAAATATATAAAATAAAATGTATTAAAAATTATAGTTTTTAATAATATAATATAATTACAACAAATATTCAGCTTCTGAATTTTGCTTGCTCCCAAAGGCTTCTGTGCTTACTATGGATTGTCTCATACATTGATGTGGGGAGGTCTCCAGGAATGCTGATGGAAAAGGAGAAAATCATCATTGGGTTGGTTCCAACGAAGCCATTATGGGGCATTTTCTCCATTGTTTGGTAGCCGTAGGGTTTCCACGCCTGATAATATGCTCCTGTCTACTTTGCAGGCTGAGACTTTTGCAAATAGATTTGAATGCCTACATGCAGAGGATGAGATGGTATATAAAATAAAGGATTCAGAAGATATGCCTCTATAATAGAGGAAAGGTGTGTTACATCCCCTTTTTGGATTCAATATTACTATTTACTTTTCTTAAATAGTACAATCATGTGGATATGTTTTAACATCATAGAAATGATTATATGATTAGAAAAGGTTAATTTTATGAAATTATGGATTTTTACTTGATTATGATCAATTTGATGTTATGAATTAAAATGTCTTTTCGATATGAAAATTAAATGATTTGATGTAGATGTGTTTTGATCAAAATACTGGTACTCTGACCACAAATTGTATGTGAGATTGTCAATGACAGGAGTAGATGGAACATGTTTGCCAAGAAGAAAGAAGAAGAGAAAGTATCTTTGAGAAAGAGAGAATAGACTTTGGAATAACCCATGGGTGCTTGCCACTGAAAATGAACATCAGGTAGATAAACCTAGTTGCCTTGAGTTAAGTATTGATTTCGGGCTAAGTCAGTTTTAGATGAGATGTCTAGGTTTGCAAGAAAAGGTCTTTCTTCTTTTCATAAGTTGTCATAATGAGTATGGGAAATCGACATCGGTGTCGTAATACTCTAAATCATGTCGTCAAACATGGATGACCGATATATTGTTATATATATAAATGTATACACTTGAGAATGAGTTGTATGTCATGTCTTGTTTAGTGGTTCAGCATAAAAGTTGAAAGTTGCACGTAAGTCGATCCCAAACCTTGTTTTGTGTTTGCACTCAAATCGTTGTCATCATCATAAAGCTCTATGAGCGTATGATGTAAACGTTTACTTGCAAAATTTGATGGATGTTGAATTGTTTCTTTTATGGGCTATTATTCTATAATAAAAAGTTTAAATAATGTTTTAAATCTTGAGACCGTTGGGTGTAATACCTTTGGTCGTATTATATTGGAATATACAAAATTATATTAGTTATATTTAAATAGTCATTTTGGGGTAATCCTTTTATTCTTTTATGATGTTTATAATCAGGCAGTAGCTCGAAGAGCTCACTCAAGTCTTAACTATGATGTCTTATATTGCGAAATAATCTATTTACTCTTGAGTCTTAAACTTTATGAATGGGTTGTTGGCTTAGCTATTATTTCTAGTTATACATTTGATCTATACTCATAATCGGTTATGAGTAGTGTGACAGCTTGTCCAAACTATAAATTGCCACCTCGCGAAGTGTTGAGCTCCAATTTGCAGAGTAATCACGAATTGAGTAGGAAAACCAAACCATTTCTGGTAGTGGTCGCAAAAGGAGGAGATGGTTAAACCATGTAGGGTAGTTAACCAGTTGATAGGGGCGTGGTCTAGAGAGTGGGAGGTTAGATTTTCTTTAGAGGGAGAACAATTTTTAGAGAAGTAAGGAGTTGGTTTTGAAGACAGAACACAGAGAGGAAGCGGAGAGGAGGTCGAGCACGAAGTGAATGTGAGTGGGTTAAAAAAAGAACAGACTCTTGGATTAGTTTTCAAGCAGTCACTGGAGATTATCTTCAGGTTTCTTTTCATCTCTTCTCTACGCAGTCATGGTTATCAGACATGTTTTAATAGTATTGGCTCTTCTTGTAATATGATGGATCTTAGTATTTCATTGAAGATGTAATGTGTGAATCAATTACCAACTTTAGACCTATGAGTTTTCACTTCCTTCAAAATGGAAACAATGCTATTGTCCCCTGAACCACACTGCAGTCAAAAAACTTAGCTGTAATACATTGTACCTCAAAGCATCTTTGAAGGTCAATTTAAATTGTGTAGTTATTTTGTTTAACTTTAATAGGTATTTGGATATGCGAAGAGCACATAGTAGACTAAGTTATCAGTCGAAAGCTAGCTTTAAAAGTTATCACAAGCCGTAGTAACAAAATCCAGGTTGACGTAGGAAGTGTCCTTAGTTGGCCTGGTGACTATAATTGGTTGGTCCTATGATATTTAAAGACAACTAGTTTTATAAAAGACTTGTAGAATGTGGTATCCGTCGGCAGAAGAGAAATAATAGTGTGAAATGTATGTCGATGCATGTAAGGCTACTTAGTCCTCCACAAGTTTTGAGTTTAAAAATGGTTGGCTGACCATAGAGAGCATTCTATACTTGCTACAAATGATAACTAGTTAGAGTCCATTTATTTATTGTCTATAACTCTTTTAGTTAGAGTCCATTTATTTATTGTATATAACTCCTTTTACTTTAAAACATTCAAATTGTTGTGTTTTTGAAAGAGGGGGATAGAGTTATTATTGGTTTATATAGTCAATCAAGTTAAATAATGAAGTTTTGGAACCAACATAATGAGTCTATAGTTAAGTGTTTAGTCTAACTTGCAAGCATTCTTCTTGCAAATAGAAACAACATGATAGGATTTCTAAATGCTTGGTATGATAAAAGATTAAGCTTTGTCGAAGATTTAATAGGTCAAAGAAGATTTTTAAAGAGTATTTAAATTTTAACTCTGGGTCTTTGAATATTTGTATTCTATAAATTGGTTTATTGTTAAACCCTTCTGAAACAACTTAGTTAAGTTTAGTGTCCATTCTTGACTGGATAATTTAAAACAGTGGACTAACTTAGAGATTAACCGTTAAACTTATAGCCTTAACTGATTAATCAGTAAGCTAGAATCCCATTCTTTTAACAGATGGACGGAAATGTCTCCATGAGCTAAAAAGAGAGAAGTAAACCTAACTACCATGCATTAATGCATGATGAGTTTGGAACACCAATAGGTTATCATGGTCGTTATATTAAACTTATACATAGGTAACTGTAGGATTGTGATTAATTCAAGTTGAGTTGGGGTGGGTGAACTTACTACTTGTGTTGACACAATGCTAATTATATTCAAGTCCTTTGGCAAAGGTAGTGCATGTGCCTCAAGTGCATTGATAGTTCACTGTGACTAGATGGTGTAACTTGTGGAGTGGTCATGCTTGACTAGAGGGTATCTAGGGGATTGCATGTTAACAAGTTACGTAGTGACAACACCAGTACTCAGATGGCTAACACCATTGGTTATCCTAAGTCTATCCTCTTTGAGTAGGGTAGGGCCACTTTTGGTTAGGAAGGAGTGCAAGAGACCAATGGTCTGTGGTTGGAGGTTAAACTCCTTGAAGATACTTTCTCTTCTATATTCCAGAGGCTTGCCAAGACTTGAATTTGGATGGTTGATAATCGAGATGCAGTGACTTTGGAAAGTTTCTATTTTGAAAATGTTTCTAAGTATCTTTAATCATCATATTATATAAAGTTGTAGATGGATAGATCCCTTTTGTATAACTTATAATTTCATGAATATTGTTAGTCGATGGATCAATTACTTGGTTTTAGAATGAAAAACAAATTATCTTTCTGTATTAAACTAAAAAAAAATTATTACCTTTGGTTAAACCTAGTTTTCAGGGTGAAAACTAAAACTAGGTGTGAGAAGGTGTGTGGCATCTAGATCAGGACAATGTATTCCCTTTGTCCTCAGCACACAAAGGCAATCTTTTGGGAAATGGCGCTTCATGGGAAAACACAAGCTCACATGTATAAGGTAAGCAAAGAAATGAATTTTAGATTGGGTCAAATAGGGAATTAGATTTTTTCCACAAATATCAAAAGGTTAGGGCTCTTTTGTGTGATATTGGTTCTCCAGTCTTAGATTTGGAGTAGGAAATTGAAAAGGAAGTAATGGAGAATGAAAAAAAAATCACAAAAAATAGGTTAATCCATATATTTTTTAAGTTTTGGCCAAACCTGACAGAGTTAAATAAATGGATCACAGATACATGGAGACATCTACTAAAAGGTGATTTTCAAATTTATCCTTGTTCAAGAGGTTTTTTATTTTGACTTTTGACAACATACATGACCGAAACATAGTTCTTTGTGATTACCAATGGAGCTATGATGAGCACTTTCTCATGCTTAAACCATGGCATCCAACCTTCAACCTTATAACTAAGTCTTTCACTATGACACCTATATGGGTTCGTCTCCCTAACCTTCTGCTCCAATTCTGGTTTGAATATTGTTTTAAAGCAATTGGCAACAAACTTGGAAAGTTTCTAGTTGTTGATGAAAGCTCTTCAATTTTTTTTCACTCCACCTTTGCTTGCATCTTCATTGATTTGGATACTTCAAAAAATCTCCCATCTAATATCTCCCTAAAAACCTCCAAGCGAAGTTGGACTCAAATTCTGGATTATGAGGGTCTACCATTCTGTTGTCATAGATGTTACAACACAGGCCACACTGCTTCTATTTATTCAAAATCCAAATATATTGAGAAAGCAACATGGTGGAATGAAGTGGCTTCTCACCATTACTCTATAGAGAAAGAGGATGTAGTGGATCCCCATGCAGATATAAAGAAGGAAAATGCTGATTTGAAACCTCCCCAAAAATGAGAACCTAAGATGTGGATGGGCAAAAGGAGACCAAACAATAGCTTCAACATCAGCTGTATATGGATCTTTGCCAAAGATTGATACAATTGTAGCATCCCCAAATAATGCAGCACAGGGTGAAGGAACTTATTCCTTAAATATTAATAATGGGGTCTTTGATGTTGGGATCATTGAAGATGTAGAAATTGGTGAGGGTAATTCAATGAGAATGGTTACCTCATAGAGTACCAAGCTCACCCTAGCAGATCAAACAGGGGATGGAAACAACCAATGGACAATGGTTACATGGAAAAAGAAAGTAGCAGATATAGAAAAAAATAGAATGATTTTTCACTCCCATAAAAAGGGTGGGCAATAATCTCAAGAAACATAGCTTTTGTAGTTTGTGTTTTGTAGATACTAAAGACATTTTAAAATGAGGCCCTCCTTTGAGCAGTCCAAAATCTAGAATGTATTATCCTTTGCTCTCTCTTGGTTGTCTTCAACCACTTTTGAGCTATGTATTTGGTTTCTTATTTTAATATATATGTTGTCATAAGGCATCACTTATTCATAAATTTTTTTTAAAAAAAAAAATGTATTAAAATGTATAATTTAAGTATAAATTCATTTTTAATAGTTTAATTATTTTAATTTTATATTAGTTTTATTCTTCTTAAAAATAAAATATAATGTATTGAAAATGTATAAATTGATTATGAATTATGAAGGTAAATGCATTTTTTATTTTACAAAAAATCTTATTCTCTTAAATTCATAGCAATTTTATTCTTCTTACAAATAAAATGAGATGTATTAAAAAAGTAAATATCAATTATGGTTTGAGAATATAAGTGGATTGTTCATTTTATAAATCTCTTATTCTTCCTAAATTGAAATATAATGTATTGAAAAAATAAATGTTAACTATGACTTTTGAATATATGTGTATTTTTCATTTTATGTGAGTCTTATTCTTCTTAAAAATAAAATCAAATGCTTTAAACAAGTAAATGTCAATCATGACTTTTGGAGAAGGTAATAAATAAATGTTTGCATATGTCATGGTGAAATCTACATCATTGATGCATTTCCCTATTTAGTTAAGTGTCTAGTATGGGGCAATGCTTTGATATATTAATATACCTACAAATGACTCAATTTGGTATGTAGTTGGAAGAACATACATAGCCTCACTTACACTTACCCCTATGCTCATTGCTTATCTCTATGCTTGTGTGCATGTACTCCCAATTGAGTTATCTACCTAATTTTGATGATTAATCATATTTGAATCCATAATCTAATCCTCTTAAACACTTATCCAACTTTGTTTATTAATCCAACTACAATGCCATTTGTTAGTATAAGTTTATTATTTTCCGTACTTGGATACTATCTATTTTTCTACACATTTAGTTTATCTTGCTTAGTTGTAGTGAGTGGATCAAATAAGGGTAGATGCCATTTTTTCATGAGTATAATTTCCACTTATTTTTTGGTAGTTGAAGTTACTTTTTTATTGGTTGGTCTTACCTCCCCTCTTCTCTATATATCTATCCACTCCTCTAGCTTGTTATTCATACTATTATGAGCTCTCAGAATTCTATTTTACTTCATGAGCATTTGCATTCTCTCATGGGAACTAACTCTATTCTACTATTTTGATTTTGTCTCATTATTAGAATAATTGTATTTGATCTAATTTCTTGCATTTGTAGTGTCGTAAATTATCAACACCAACAATTTTTCACACTAGGTTTAGCACTCTTGTCGACTGGTGTGCAAACCTTTGTTGAAAAAGACCAAGTTCTGAGGTAGATGTTGACTCTAGGTGTTGTCCTCTAGAAATAGGCCTCAAAAGGACCCAAAACACTTGGACACTAGTGCCCAAGTGCACTAGTGTCTTGGACATTTGCAAAATTGATGTTGTGTGGCCTTGTCTATCAGCCTTATTAACTTGGGTGATGCACTTTGTCAACCTTGCTCGAAAAGGTTTCCTAAAAAATGAATTGGAATGCATATATAAACAAGTTTACCTATAATTGATATGAACAAAAGTGATATTCAAATTGTGTGATCTATCAACGAAGCTCTCTATTATGGATGGTATTATGCATATTTGTGTGAAACTCTCTATTGTTATAGATTTGTGATATTATTGAAGGTTTTAGAGGAAGTTTCTTCCTCCATCATCTCCTTATGATGATCTTGTGTTGTGACACCAAGTCTCAATAGGGTTTCATGTTGTGGTAAATCTTATTTATTGTAGCATACATTTGTATTGGATTTCATCTCTATTCTATAAGAACACACACTCTTATCATCATAATTTTAGCTGAACTGTGGAGGTGGGAACACCATTCATGGGGTTTGAGTGAGGAAATTCCCTAAAATGGCCCAAACTCTTTTTCTTCTCGTGTTTGTAACTAACTTTTACAGAGCAGAAAACCCTAGGACACTAGCACCCAAGAAACCTAGTCCTATCATAATCACTCCAGATTTGAGTAATATTCTTCAGGTACTCTACATACTGCTTCTCTACTGTCAGTTTCTATCTATTAGTCTATGTTTATCAATTTTTTCCAGATTTGCTAAAACCCTAGATCTAGCCTACTTATCTCAATCTCTTTGGTTACAACAAAGAAATAGAGCTCTCAACAACCCATCCAAGGTTCTCCCTAAGGGGCAATAGCCTAGCTCAAAGCCATTGGTGGCTTGGGTTCTAATGTTTGACCTCAATATTAACTTAGTTCTAGTGTATGATTGACTAGGTCTCTTTTTAGATCTTACATTTTGGTGAACCCAACGTGTTTTGCACTTTTATAGCCTTATTTATATAGATCTAATCTTTTTTTTTGTTTCAAATCTAATTAGTTAATGATTTAATTAGATAGTAAGCATTTATACATCTTCATTGTCTTGATTAGTTATTGAATTGATTAGGCCCTTACTATTACATATATATTTTATGAGATTTGTGACATGGTGTCTTGAATCCAACATTCTTATGAGAAGAAGTTGTAGAATTATGGGTTCTATTGCTTTAAATAGCTTCGATGTTCCCACATCGGAACTTGATGTTGTTAACTTATTCGTACATGGAAGTTCATCATATTTAGATCACATGCCTACCTTCCCTATAATATCGAAAGAACAACATTCTCATGACTCTCTAGACATAGACAACCTTGTAGCCCATATCCCTAAAACACAAATTTAGAAACTAAAAACTAAGTTGGCTCATTTTCAACAATTTGTGGGCATGAAACATTTAGCTAAGGAAGTTGTGCCTCTTGTTTAAGGTCTAAGAAATTTGTTCCTTGAAGGTCAAGAAGGAATAGAAATTTTAAGTAGCTTAGCTCACATAGTGGATAACAACATTATGTCGTCAACTAGTTGCATGGAAATCATCAACAATGTATCATCTAAAAAACAATTAGGGACACAAATGTCATTACCCATAGAGACATCTTCTATTTCAACTTGTACTTCTTCTATTGTCACTGCCATTACACATTCTAGTAGTAGTGCTAACACAAGTCTTGGAGTATCAAGTGGGAATCCTATACACCATTATAGTGATGTCCTGTTTACATATCAAAATGTTGTTTCAAATGTGTCACCACCTATTATTAGTCAACCTCAATCAAACTTCACTTGCCAAAAAGCCAATCACATAGTGTCATTTCCTCTTGTTATCCTTGCTCATTCAAATCCTATCCAATCTCAAGCCACTCCACCACCTGACCTTGTAATTAATTAGCTTTTGTAGAATGTCAGCTCCTTACAACAACAAATAGTAAGTATGAGTCAAGGTCATTCTCAACTCTCTATACCATATTAATACACTTGTAGTCTGTTGTCTTTTACCATCCTAAAAACACCAATACTTGAGAAGTTTGAAACCCCTCATTTTGAGCAGTATAATGGAAAGGGAGATTCTAACAATCATGTGGTGGCATTTACAACTTTGTGTAGTGATTTTCTTTTTGATGATTCTATCTTGGCTAAACTCTTTCCTTGGTCGCTCAAAGCTACAACCTTAGATTTTTTTTGTTCTTTACCAACAAATTTAATCAATTCTTTTCAACAACTTATTAATCAATTTCTACAACATTTCCAAGAAAACATTGGACCTCAAGTCTGCTTGATTCATTCGGTTCATTGCAAGAAAGGAGTGAAGGAAAAAGTGATTGATTTCATTGGGCATTACTGAGACATCTTTTTGAAAATACCATATTCTCTTCTGGATGCCAATGTACAAAGAGTTTTCATTGGAAACTTAAAACCACACATCCGTGATAAGATATTGTTGATGTGCTATAGTTCTTTCACGCATCCTTGCATGACTCTTCATGATTATCAACTTTTAGTTAGTCGGTATGAGAGCACTACCTCATCAACTCCCATTGGTCAATCTAAAGCTACTACTCTGCATTATCATTCATTTAAAAAGCAAAACAAAAACTTCATTAAAATTAATTCATCATCTTCAAACAACATTCAAAGGAAAGTTGTGGCCACAACACCTTCTGCTCTGGTCCCCTATAAGTTAAAACCAAAGATGAAACAATTTTCACAATTTTTTAGTCTCTTCCTTCAATAATGTTACAACTTCTAAACAATAATCTCATCAAGCTTCCTCCAGTTTGTCAAATTGATGCTAATAAGATGTAATAACCTTCTTTTGATTTGAATGTTTTTTTCCAATTCCATCATACCCCTAGGCATGACATCAAGCGATGCATGCATTTTGAACATGAAGTTCAAGACCTCATCAACTAGATAATGATATCTAGGTAGTAGATGAAAATGAAAAAGGTAATAATTTGGTTGCTCCTCCAACTCAAAATTTATAAATATTTACAAATCCATTACATCATCATGAAGCAAACATTATAGAACCATTTACTAATTCACTACCTACTTCTACATCATCCGATCATCAAGATAAAGCTTTTGATAATCTAGTTTCTATGGTAGATTCTCTCCCTCATCAAGAGTGAGTAGAGCCTCAATCCACTATCTCTTTCACACCTCATGAGGCTCTTATTCAAGCACTTTTGGGACCTCTTTACATTATCGCCAGGATTAATGACACACCCATAAGGAGAGTATTCATTGGTCTTGCGTGCATGGTAGATGTGGTTACTGAAGATTTCCTCTTTATGCATTTTTTACATCGAGACAAGTATGACATATCAAAAATCTTGTTTAGAGCACATGATGGGTCTATTTGTCCAAATCTTGGTACCTTGACTCTTTCTATCAAGGTTGGGCCAAGAACATTAGACATATCTTTTGTTATCATTCCTACTTCAGACCTATTTCATGTGAAGTTGGATCATTTGTGGCTCACCTCCATAAAGCAGTCCTCTCTATGGTTCATAAATTCTTAAAGTTTTCATTCAAAGGACATGTACATGATGTACATCATAGTGGGTTCCAGCCCTTGGCCCGTTGTGGACACTTTTCACTTGATTATTTTTGGCCACAGTTAGTCAGGTCTATTCAACCTCATGATGATCTTGTCTTTCTCTCTTATCAAAACCTTAAAGCAAAGAAAATTGTTGAATTATCTCTTAGTACACTTGGTGCCTATTGATCTTATGTGGCTATGCTAGTGGTTCCTCCTACCTTGTAGATGTTGAACGAACCAAAGCCCAAATCAAAGGATCCTCCCCATTCCTAAGCATCTGGTATTTATGTTGCAATTCCACCTTCACCATCCTATCTAGGACCACGAGACAAAGGCCCAACACAATATAGACCTCCCCACAATTCAAGAATTATTCTAATTCCTCCCACCTCTTCAAAGTCTAGAGGAAAGCAATCTATTGCATGGAATATTTTTCCTATTGTTTCTCAATCACTTATGGATGCTCTAGTACCTCCACCTATTTTACAATTTGAGAGAGAACAAAAACCCACTTAGAGAGACTCTCCCCCTATGTTCTCCTAGCCTTTAGAGGTTCCTTTCATTCCTTCTCATGCTCCTCAAGCAAAGGAAGAAAAGAAACCCATGTTGGAAGATACCATGGTTCCCCTTGTGACTTGCATAAAATATGTTGCATAAGAAGAATAACTAGATAAAGTAAATCAACAAACTATTATACCTTCCTTCAAATGCACATTTACCTCACTGATTGAGCGTATTGGAGAGCACCCAAGATCTAATGGATTTTACTCTTGGATTCAAGTGCTTATGTGGATTTCTTAACTCACCGATCAAGTGTATTGGAGAGCACCCAAGCTCTAATGGACCCGCTCTTTGGATTGAAGTGCATATGTAGATTGCTTAACTTAATAACATAACATTGACGATTGAAAAATGAAGAAATGAATTCAACAACATAAGTTTGCATCAATGAAGTGTGTACGATTTGGTTTGGAGAATGCCTTATTTATTGATTTTTGATGATGGAGAGATAAGGATTTGTTTTTTGGTTTATTTGACAAAAGAGGAAATAAATCAAGTAGAAGATAAGATTTGAAAGAAGATAAGGGATTTGACTTTTTATAAAGTAAAAGGAAATAAATCTAGAAGAAGGAAAGATAAGATATGAGATGATTTATCTAATTACTTTAATTAATTAGATACACATGAGTTTTAAAAAGGAAAGAAATTAATAATAAGGTGTTATTTGGATTTATTAATTACAAATAAATACTTGATTTATTTAATTAATATTGGATTGTGATTTAATTAAATAATCATAAATTACTTAATTAATATTAGAAAAAAACAAAGGTTTAATTAAATAATTGTAAATTATTCAATTAATGTGGATGAACAATGTAAAACAATTTTAATAAAGATAGGTGAAAGTAATCGAATAATTTAGAATTTCATTTGATTAATGTGAATGTATGGAAAGAGAATAACCAAGTCAAGAAGTGAGGTGAATTTTAGGTGTCTACACCCCTTACAAATGTTACAAATTGCACAAAATGAAATCAAAATACAAGAGAATATAAGAACTAATGTCATTCTTTGGCTCGCCAACTTGCTACAAGAGAGGAAAATCTTCCACCTCGCAAGCATTAGCCACTGATAGATTTGAAAGATACATCTATTGCAACTTCATCTCCACATGTGAATGATAATGATCCACATCCCACAGTGACCCTTGTCAATTCACCCAGCATGCTATATTTCGATAGAGATACATAAGACAATGTTGAACTAGGAATGACTCTAGCACCTTCATTGCACTTGCTATAGTCCCTCTCACATCTTGTCCTCCACCCCTTTATAATGAGCAAACTTGGGAGGAGGATAATTTGCTTTAGGCCAACTCACAAATGTGGCCGCTTCTTTTCTCTATTGTGTTATGATTGCATGTAATGTTATCTCCGTATTATGTTGCTTGATGTGTATTTTTGTTTGTTAAGCTCTCTTTGGATGACCCTTGACACTCCTATTGTCGCAAGGATACAAAGGGACCGTACTTGTCGTGATAGTCCTATTTGTGTTTCTTCATTCTTATATATATCATAATTTGCAATTTTCTTAGTTTTGATTTTGATTGTATGATTTAGAATCTTTCCTTGTTTATTTTTATGTGATATTTATTCCTACATCTTTGTAGTTCTATTGATTGGTAGATACAGTTCCAAAAAAGATTGCCCCTTTTATATAACCATTCACATACTGATGCCAGTCAAGTAGATCCCTTTTTATGTTATTTCATTTTTATATTGTTTGGTTTATGTGGCACCTTGTAGTTTGCCTATCCCGAGGAGCAACCGCTTATCGCGATGTGGCTTTTGAGAACACATATCATTTTTGGCATGTGCTTCCATAAAGCTCTCGTACTTGTTTTAAATTCAATACTCATTGTACCTTAAAGGCAATTGCTTCCTGATAGAGTTAGCAATCACTTTAAGGTGGGAGCATGCATCATGCTATGTGCTTTAGTTTAAGGTTGGGGCATAATAGTTTTTTAAAATAAATCTAATTTATTTGGAAAGACATAGTTTAATTTTACCTCCTTTAGCCCTCTTACTGAATCCTTCCACATTATGCCAATGTGGATCCTTCTCCCAAACCTTCCTCTCCATTCTTGAGTGATTAGAGATATGAAGTGATTAGAAACTCTTTGGGTCATTTTAGAAAGGTTGATTTGGCTACCTATATGTTCTCTCATACTACCTATTTTCATATACTAGTGGAAATGGATTTGTCCAAGCCCCTTCTTGCAAAGGTTGTTTTGCAAGTGGTAGAATGGTCTTGGAGTTAGATTCTTGATTATGAAGGTATCCCCTTCGAATGTCAGTGGTGCTTTGCTATGAGACATTTGGTGTAGGATTGCCCATGCCAAAAGGTCTTTATATCTTCATTGTGGGCAAAAAATGTTGTCCTAGAATGCATTATAGTGGATATTTCTGATAAGGATTTTTCTTTGGAGTCTCCTGAGCCTTAGTCTACCACTAGGATGAAGGTCCCTAATCTAGTTCTTGTCATGGCTTCTTCCCCCAATCTAATGATGATTGTTCCTCCTTTGAATACCACCCCTCTCTTGGTGGGTGATGTTGACAATCCTGCCCCAACTTTAGTAGTGGCTCCCATTCAATAGTCATCTTCTCTAGCTTGACACTCTCCCTGTGTATCACCTTCGACTAGGGCCTTAGAGGAAATTTTTTCTCCCCTCTCTCCTCAATCTATGGATCTAGATAATGACGTTTCTTGGATAATTGTACAAACAAGAAATAATTGTCCTCGTATTAGTTTCTTAGTTCCACACCTAGGTCAAGGGTGTGCAAATTGCTAAGGTAAGGTATGGCATTGTTTAGGGTGTCAATCTTTTAGTGTCTTGGCAACTTAGCTATAGATGTGTTGGAGACCGACCGTTGTTTTCCAACGCCCGTCTTTGTATAAGGTTCTAGACCTTTTCAAAATTTGGTTTGTATGTCTTGGTAGTTTGGTCGTAAATGTCTTGTTATTTATCTATTTTCTTGTTTGAAGCCCCTTTGATTTTTAAAAGGTTTCAAGTCCTTTCAAAACCTACTTTACCCCTTAATCGAAAGCCATGAAGTCAAA
The DNA here is from genome assembly GCA_027924645.1 of Cunninghamia lanceolata. NCBI lineage: Eukaryota > Viridiplantae > Streptophyta > Pinopsida > Cupressales > Cupressaceae > Cunninghamia > Cunninghamia lanceolata. The sequence continues at coordinate 4,930,462 of BSBN01000158.1, read as the reverse complement.
ATGGAAGTTAACTATCAAATTTTATGATTAATGAGAAGCACTAAGACAAAGGTTTACTCCTACACAATGCAGTCAACTGCTACACTTCAATACATTTTGGAGAGATCCAACAATTTATATTTGAAAAAGGATGATAGGTTGTGTTATGTTGAGTCAACTCCTTGTCGATTTTTTATGTTTTGCCTTGTGTCGGGAAAATTCTTACTTTTTGGCTTGTCAACATTTTCCCAAGTTTGAACAGTATGCTTCCCTTACTTAACTAACCTGTTGCCTTGGTTTTAAATTATAGAATGCTTCTTTTTATTTTTCTATCTTCATAGCTAAAGTTAAGCAAAGTTGAATTCATTCTCCCATGCTATAAATTTTAATAGTCCTTTGTTCTATTGCACTTTATTATTGCAATTGTGATTGTTCTTTTCAAAAAGGATATGTTTTGTGGTATATATTCCATTGAATGGCTATAGATGTGTTTGATGTTCTTTTGTAAGAAAGTAGTAAAGTGCTTCAAAAATGAATGAACATCATAGAGAAATTCAATGATCATGTCGCTGAAATGAGAACTCAAAATTACAATGTCAAGACATTTACCATAAAGTTGAAGGCCATGGTATATCTTCAAACTTGATTTGAAACCATCTCTCTTAATTTTCATATGTTATATTCCAATGCCATCTTTTGTGGGCTAGGAAGAATAATGAGATTTAAATTCATCAAATATATAAATCAGTCCAAAAATTACATACAAAATTATGGAGGAAACTCAATTGCAATATTAGTCTTACATTTACTCACCATTCAGTAAATTAAACTCAACTAATATATAGTCTTATATTTTTTTTTAATAGAGAAAGGTGTAGGGACACCCATAGATTGCAATTAAGTACAAAAGAAAAATATAGAAGTCTAAGGGTGCCAAGCCCATATCAAACTAGAGAATTAAAATATTACATGTCCCATAACTTAGGTGATCATAAAACAATTTTTGCACAAAAAAGAAAAGGTTCTAATCTAACCAGATATTGCTAAGTAGAAGCAAAACTAAGAAAGCAAAAACACCCCATGAACTAGAACATCAAGAAAGGGAGACCAGTACCACACCATTCACCAACACTTTGTAAGACACATCAGGTCCAAAACACCGAAGCCCCTGATCAAAAAATGACAACTGGACTAACGATCATCGTCTGCTAGAACTGTCACCAAAAAACCCTTGCAAAGATCCACCATGTGCATCAAAATCAGGCTGTGTGACTAGCAGCAGGTAAGTTCTGCACATCCAAATCTGCTGCAGCTACAGGTTTGATCTCCTCCTTAGGATTTTCTAAAGCATACCTAGGTATGCATGGCACCATATTAGGTGCATGAAGCCTAAGAAATTTGATAGCAGTGGAAACATCATTAATTTGTTGTGCTTTCTTCCTTAAGATTAGGAAACTGTAAGAGCCCAGTTCATTGTCTATTTCATAACTACTCAGGGACTTTAGGCTAGATTGTAATGCCCTATAGATAGCCTGCTAGAGAATAGAAGAACGTAGAGTATTAAGATTAAAAAGACCACCAATTAACGCCTCCCCTTGGTCCATGTTGTAAGCTGCCACTGCCGTTTCCCATCTGTCAATTGTATAAATGTTGTTATAGAATAGACTAGAGGCTAGGGCATGCACATAGTAACCATCCAGGACCAGGTCCATTATGTTCAAAAGAAGTTGAGACACAAGATATGAGTAGTTGAGGATGCGACTCGTATAACCTCTTATCCAAGTGTGCTTGACTATATTTCGAACTAAGAACTGCATAAGGGTGAAGTCCCAATCTAAAAGAATCATCAAGTCCAACGACTTGACCCTTCCCTTGATTTCAGGCTCCCAATTAAAGGCTAGAAAGAAGAGCCTCTGGTTTAGTCAAGTATTTTCCATGAAATCCTGAAACAAAACTAGTTAGGTGAGCTTAAGACAAGATATAAAGAAAGATGTTGCTAATAATCTATTTTTTAGTGAAGCCTTATAGGCGCGACATCATCCTTTAGCAAATAATCACTAGGGATGTATAGGATCCCAATGCCATCCTGGAAGAGACTTTGCTGACATCATGAAATCATAGAAAAGCAAGGAGAAGATCTGATGGTACATTTTTTTATTGATCCCTAACAATGGAGATGAGGACGTGTCAGAAAAGAAAGCCTCCTAAAAGTAGTAGGGAGCCTACCATCATTAAAAAATGGCTGCCAAAAGAAGTAATAATTGCAAGTCACTTCGACAGGTGAGAAGATGTTTGATAGAGGGGGCCTAGACCTCGAAGATAACTACCCGACCAATGAAGTGATGTTTACTAGCTAATTGACTTAAAGTTTGAAGCTCGCCAACAGATGAATCCTAGGTCACTAATGTTAGCTGAGTGAACTAATTAGATCTCAACCAATGGAGGACAAAAAGGTCTAAAAAAGAGTCTGCAGTGGGAGGAGTGACAAATGAATAAGAGACACATGTGTCATATAATATTACTTGGAAAGGGGCTATGGCAAGTCATCCATGAGAAGTTTGGTCAAGGAGCTTGGTTGATTTTGGCCTTCAGGTAGGAAAGCTACATCCTCAGTGTCTTGGTCAATAGCTAAATCCGCTATAAAGTCTACCACCTTATTGCCTTCTCTGAGGGTATGAGAAATCAAGAAGTTATCAACCCTATTGATGAAATAAATGGCCTATTATAGAATATTATTCAATTTCTAGTTGTTTAAACCTTTTTCTTTTAGAGCATTTGCCACGATTAGGGAGTCACCCTCGATCCAAATGTTTTTTAGTCTCAGCTCAACTGCCAATTGAAGTCCATGCACTAAGGCCCATGCTTCAGCTTCGTTGTTCGATCCCTTGGGAATCTTTGTCACTTTGGTTGCTAGCAGAGAACTATCCTCCTTCCTGATGACACATTCCAAACTTGAAAGCCCTGGATTACCATGGCATGCTCCATTGAAGTTTAGCTTGCAAAACAGCCCTGAAGGGGGAATCCATTTGACCCAATCTCTATTGATAGTTGAATTTTGAACACCAGTCTATCCACCAATGCCCAATTTGCTAATTAGGGGCTAGTTTTGCACTATCTTTGCATCCCATTCCAACCAAATTGATTTCCTGGAACTTGAATGCCTAACATTAGACACCACTAGGTCAGATATGGCTACCTCTAACTTTTCACAAACATGTTTCACAGAGGCAACTTCCTTTCTAAAAATACAATGATTCCTCTCCCTCCACAAATGCCAAACAATCATCGAAGGACCTGATTCCCACAAGCTAGCAAAGAAGAAATCTGTGAATAGGAGTGGCCAATTCTTGAACATATGGTTTAGGGTCCTCAATAGAGGACTAATCCAATTTACTTTCCTAAAGAACCAAAGCCAACATTCTCTGCTAAACAGGTAGAGTAGTAGTAGATGATCCACCAATTCTTCTACTCTCCCACAGAAGACGTAGAGAAAATTAGAGCCAAAACCTAGCCTTTTAATTCTTTCTCATGTCAAGATTTTGTTATGACGAGTGCACCAAGAGAAGGCTCCTGCCTTAGGTAGTGAAGCATTGCTCCAACACAGTTTTTTCGGCCAATGTAGATCTACCTTGTCTATTACCGACCTGTAGCCATCTTTAACCGAGTAAGAACCAGTTTTCGACCCCATCCAGATCATTTCATCTTCTTTGTTAGAAAAAATCACCACTCTTTTCCTTAGGAGTAGACTAAGGATTGCTTTTTGTTCACTAGGGAAGTTACAGTCTTGAGTGGTCTTCCAAACCAAGGAGACTGAATTACGGCTCCTCATAACCTACTAGTAGTCTTTCACCTTATAGCCCTAATTTGAGAGAAGGAAGACTGTAGCTTCTGTGAGGTCTGCCCTTCCTGAGAGCTTGGGCTCTCCACCCTAGGAATCATTCCAGAAGTCTACCTTTTCCCCATTATGAATGATCCAAGATAGTTTTAGTAGAAGGATGTCTCTACTTTTAATTATGAAGTTCCATATTGCTGACCCCCTTGGAGGGTTTTTAGCTATGAAAATTCTCTCATTTGTCTATGAATCTAGATACTTTGCCTTCATTGGAAGAGCCCATTTTGAATTGGGCTTTTTGTATATGCCCCATGCCAGTTTAGCCCCTAGCACTTGGTTTTGAATAATCAGGTTGAGGATTCCTGCCCCTCCTTCATCCTTGGACTTACACACTTTGTCCCACACCAAGAGGTGAATTTTCTTCTCCTGAAATGTGCCTTGCCACAAGAACTACTTACAGGTCCTCTCTATCTTTGAGGTAATCCCTTTAGATATTTGAAAAATAGACATCATATAGATTGGAACTATAGCTAGCACCGCTTTAATCATCACAATTTTTCCTGCAAGAGATAGCCTGCGGCCTTTCCAATTTGCTAATTTAGAATTCAAGTTTCCCAAAACTTTATTCCAAAGAGTATTCTTATACCTTCCATTGAAGAGGGGAAGACCTAGATAGCTGCTTGGGAGGATTGTATGTTAAAACTGAAGATTTTGCTAATTTTGTCCTGGAGATGCTGAGGCACATTGAAAATATAAACCACCGACTTATCGCAATTGACACGTTGGCCAAAGATAAGTAACTGAAGATTTTGCTAATTTTGTCCTGGAGATGCTGAGGCACATTGAAAATATAAACCACCGACTTATCGCAATTGACACGTTGGCCAGAGATAAGAGAATACTTGTTACCTATTTTTTATGATGGATCTAGCTTCATGAACTGAAGCTTGCCTGAACAAGATGGTATCATCAACAAATAAAGCATGTGTATAGGAATCTTGAATACCTTTAAGCCTGATGCCTTGCCATTCAAAGATCCGTTTGTCTTCCTTTATTACCCATGTCAGAGCCTCTGACATAATAATGAAGAGGTAGGAGATAACAGATCTCCTTGTCTCAATCCTCTTGAAGGCTCGAATGTCTCTGACTCCTTATCATTGATTAACACTGAAACCTTAAAACCTGAGATACAAGAGGAGATCCATTTAATGATATATAGTCTTATATTTAACCACTGTTCAGTAAATCATACAGAGATCTCTCAGTAAATCTTAGAGAGATCTCTCAGTAAGAGTTATTGAAAAGCTATGCGCTGCCCTTGCCATAAGTTGTTGATAAATTGCAATTCATCTAAGTTGTTAACAACCTTTTCTGCCTTTCAAAGTTCAACGAAAGCCCTCTTCCTACCACCCATCATATTCACACACCCCACAGTCTATTTCTGCACACCCTACCTATCATATTGACGCAACCTAGGAGCATAAGCATGGCTCAACCAGTAAGTTTTGGTCTCTTTTTTCAAACATACATGGCTCTAACTTTTTTCTAAATTAGTTACCACGTCACTGATATTTTATCTTGACTGATATTTATTTGTACTTGTGAAAGTCTCACGAATATTTTATCTTTTCTTTGTTCTCATTATGCAATGACTGACTATTATTTTGTCTTAAAAAAATGTAAGAGTGGATAATCGAATTGCGATGAGAAATTAGCTTTGGCTGTTGTTCTATTCAAATGGTCAGATATTAAAGAGTAATGATGTATCTCAAAGCATTTTATCCTTAAAATTGAATATGATCAATTGTTGAGAAACTTTGAGGGCTGATTCTTATGTTTTTTTTGTTTGTTTAATTTTCAAGTGATAATGGTAAAAGAAAATAATTAATTATTTGTTTCTTTATTACTTTAGTTTTTGGGATTGATAAAGATATATGGGAACATCAAATCTAGTTAAAGTGACACATTATTTGTGACGCATTATTTCTATCTATATAGATAACAAATTTACAATCATGATAAGAGATGTATATTAAAAAATTTTGGGAACAAAACCTTGTAATAAAACCTTAAATTGGAACTAAAACATAAACATGAAAAATAGTTTGATTATTGGCCAAAATGCTTTGATATATTGGAGGGGCCTACGGTAAACGCATTCTTAAGACATGTATCTTGGCTCTTCATTTGATGGAAGATATGCACTTGGTTCTCCATTTGGGGAAAGATATACACTTACTAGTTTCACACGGTTGTGGAGCCTCCTAGTGTCCCAAGTTACTATCTCTTGGTTTCAGTAATGAGAACATATGTGTTAATTGGTTTTACAAGGTTTGCTCTAGTTTTCTTTGTTCAATAACTTTTTTATTTTCTAGCACTTTTTGCCCTCTAGACTAATTTTCATTTCTCTTTCCCACTCTATTAGGATCAACACCTAGTAGTTAATTTTGTGGGTCTTAGATTCATTTCTTTATTTTAATTTGATCTTTATTTTTCATCAAAGAACAATCTTTAGTTATAGGGCCAAGATGCATATTAAACAACAGATATTCATTTGAGTAAAGTTGTGTTTAATTTTTTTAAGTCCATTTTGTTCAACTCTATGTGAGAGAGCTCATTTTGATATTCATGGTAGAAATAAGAGGCATGCTTGGTTTGAAGTACAAGTTTAGGGCTCTCCATGGTATGACTTTGAAAAAATTGTCAAATATTTACATTTATTAGTATCACTTAGATGGTTTGAAGATTTCCTATCATTTTATATAGTAACTCTTCCCATTTCAAGTTAGGGATCTCTCTAAAGTTTAGATTAATCTCAATGATATTTTTGATAGAGGTGATACTTTTGGGTTCATTCAGTAGTACAAAGTTGAGACCATTGGAAATAAAATGCATAGCATTCCCATTCAACAACTCTCAGTTGACAAAATGTGTAACATTCTGCATTGAATGTGAATGTCTAACACTTTCATCAAAAACATAAAAGTTAGGAAGCTCAAAAAATAAGCATTAGAATACAAATGGACCATTGCAAATAGACACAAACATACATTTCTCAAGTACAACTATACATCAGTAGTGCCAACTCCAACATGTGAAAAAACTCCTCTATTGTTTATGCTCTAGTAAATGTCCATACCCTATTCTAACACTAGACTGTCTAAAGCAAAAAAATGAAATAAAGTGAAACAACTTATAGTTTATATTATTTCTAGCCTCTAAAATATGTGCAATGATATCTATTGATACATATTCTCCAATATGTATTTTATAGGATGTTGGGTTGTTCAAGAGTTGTGATTTAATGAAAACTACACTCATGGAATAGAGCATGAGTTGCAACAATAAAAGTTAAAATAAACCCCACTTTTCATAGGATTTAAAAAATAAAAAATTATGATAAATCTTGGTTTCATTATAATCTATAAGTAGGATCCTACATATCCATCAAATGAAATATTGATATATAAATGTGCTACAAAGAATCCATTGTCTCAATTTTATCTATTCGAATGCATATACAATTTTTGGCATACAACTAGGATTTTCTTAATGTATATGCATCATATATATCTAAAAAATGAAGCACTCAAAAGTACTAGAGATAAAGAGTTTAGCAAGAAGATTTTGTTAAACAAGCTTATACTATGGTGTCATGTTGTATGACTTGTAGTTTTTATAAGGAGCTATGTAAAAAAATAGTTCATGTCAGTGAACATATGTGGCCTCTATACATTTGTAAGTGCCTTCATAGGTATATGCAAAGATTTTCACTTGAAATGCTACCAAAATCCTTGCAACTTGTGCAAAAGTGTTAGCTTTGGAGCAGGGTATGGACTTCCATCAAAGCATAATAGAAGGATCAAAATTTGCATAGTTCACTTTTTTAATTTTATTAAAATTGACTTCACACTCTATATACCTAGTTATTTATGTTAGTTAAACTTCATTTCTAGTTTGAAGTTTGGAAAGAAGATTCTTCTTAAAATTTTTGGCATGCTAATGCTCATTTTGTTGTGCTTGGCAATAATTGGAGGTGTGCTTTCTTTGGAGAATAAGCTTGCAGCTATCCATAGTATGGCTTTGGCAAAATTATTAAATTTTTATAGTTACCAACATAATTTTGAGGCTTTGAAGCTTTCCTATGTACTAGATATGTGAAATGCACCTTAAATTGTGAAATATTGGACTTTGAGGTTTGCATTTAGCATTAAGGATGAAAAGAAAACTTTGACTAGTTTAGTTTCATAGACAAAATCTAAGTAGTTTAAAAGGAATATTCTGGTTAGTTTTTGGTTTTTGATTTATTTTTTCTAATCCTTTTTAACATAAATATTTCTTTTTTGTTGTATCATGTCTTTTTTTACCTAGATTAGATTTCTATTTTAGATATTGGTGTTGATTTGATATTGCAAGCTTAAATAATGTGAAAGTTTTGGCATCCAGTTTTAAATACTTGTGGGGTGCTTGTAATTGTAGTGGAAAGGCTATGTGAACTATTTTGTACCTTCCACAGTTGGAGGCTTATATCTTGTCTGAATATAAGAGCTTTGGAATAGCATATAGACATCCATCAAAGCATAACAAAAGGGGGATATTTGGTAGGTGATGTAGTTCCAAGTGACCTAATAGACATGTATGCAATATACAAAAAAATAGACAACACATGTCAACAATTTGGGAAAATGCCTCAAAGAAATTTTAGGGTCTATTGGTTTTCTAGTCCCCACCACTAGATTGCTAGCAACTTCTGAATGAAAAGATTTGTATTTGATCCACATTAATATCATTTGAAAGTGATAATAGAACTATGATTCAAAAAAAGATTAAGTTGCTACTCATCTTTATTTAAACCATGTTGGTATCAATGTATTTTTGTTTAATGACTATCCTTAGGTTTACTAAAAAAATTTAAAGATTTTGGAATTTAATTCATGGGTAAGTACAATAAGATGGGGGGCCATAAAGGGGTCTTAAGTGGCCACTTTTTTTCTAAAATCAGGAAATGCTGGCCTTGGATGAGAAATTGAGCATAGTTACACTCAAAATTTGGAGATGCAACCAAAACAATGTTCGTAGTGCTCCAAGTCTACTTTCTAAACTACTATTTTTGTTTGAAAATCATATAGATTAAGGAGTTCAAAAGAGGGAGCCACAGAAATTGGTGTTGTTTCTGTCAAAAAAACATAACATAGCATGTTTTGTGGCTCCCTCAAAAGGTTAACTTTTTTTTGTGTATTTTTAAAATTGCTTTAGTGAGAAATTAGCTAACAGCATGTAGTTTATACCCGATTTTTCTGATAATTTTTTGATGAATATTTGATTTTTTACTAATTTTCAAAGTGGACACATCCTAAAAAATAGAATTTTGGCTGTGCTACCCCTATAAAATTTGAAAATTAATTGAAAATTATTTTTTCTTTTTTTTTAAATATGTGTAGAATGGAGTCTAGTTTCTAAATATATAATTTTTTTAAAATTTCAATTAATGGTTAATTTACAATGAAAAAAAGACCAAACAGTGGTTTTTGCCCAAAACTGGACACACAAACAAAAGAAATTAAAGATGGAAGGCTTAACATTGTCAAAATGTGAAAAAAATTACATCGTTAAATAACTTAGAGAAAGCCTAACATTACCTAGGTGTTCAATTTGTTTGACCTTGAAACACATGCAAATCTGAGGGTTAGCATGAACAAAATTATGTGAAATCTTGTAGAATCTGCAAAAAAATGTCTGTGGATGTTGAAAAGGCACTCCAAGCCTTTGGGTTGGAAATCCAAAGCAAATCCCAAGCCCAAGGCTTGGGATTCTCAAAGCACAATATAATGCGAGCACATTATGTTGTGCTTTTTTGCTTTTTTACATGTTTACCGATGTTTTCCCAGTTCAACATAACACAAGTGCGTTATAACACGCTCGCGTTATGTCTTCCTTTGAATGAGATATGTTCAAATTTCGTAAGTATGTTTCATGGATGTTTATATCTATTCTTGTAGGTATTTATGCATGTACATGTATGCATGCTTGTATGTATGTACATGTATGCACGCTTGTATGTATGCATCTTTGTATGTATGTATGCATGTATGTATGAAAGTGTTTTGGGTTTAATGTATATAAGGACTTGAGCCTGTATAGTTTTGAGGGTTGAGGGATTAGGGCTTAACTAATAGGTAGCTCGGGTAGATGGTTGAGGGTTGTAGTTGAGGTTTAATATTCAAGTTGTTGAGTGTATAAGATTGAGTTAAGGGTTTAGGGATTAGGGCTTAACTAATAGGTAGCTCAAGTAGAGGGTTGAGGGTTGTAGTTGAGGGTTAATATTCAAGTTGTTGAGTGTATAAGATTGAGATAAGGGTTGAGGGATAGGGTTTAAAGTTTAGGGGTAATGGATTATGGTTTAAGGTATAGTATCTTGGGTTGAGGGTTTAGGAATAGGGATAGTATTTAGGGTTTAGGGATGAGGGATTAGGGTAGAGGGATTAAGGTTTAAGGTATAACTTGCCGAGGGTTGAGTGTTTAAGGATAGGGTTTAGGGATTAGGGTTTAGAGTTGAGGGATTAGGGCTTAAGGAATAGTGTTAAGGGTTGAGGGATAGGGTTTAGGGTTGAGGGATTATGGTTTAGGCTTGATGGATTAGGGTTTAAGGAATATTGTTGAGGGTTGGGGGTTTAGGAATAGGGTTTAGGGTTGAGGGATTAGGGTTTAGGGTTAACGGATTAGGGTTTAATGTTGAGAGTTGAGGGTTGAGGGTTTAGGGATAGGGTTGATTGTCAAGGGATTAGGGTTAAAGTAGAGTGTTGAGGGCAGAGGGATTAGGGATAGGGTTTAGGGTTGAAGGTTTAATGATTGAGGGTTGAGGCTTTAGGGCTGAGGGTTAAGGGATTGGGGTTTAAGATATAGTGTTGAGTGTCGAGGGTTTATGGATAAGTTTTAGGGTTTAAGTTTTAAGGGTTAAGGGTTGAGGGATAGGGTTTAGGGTTTAGGGATAAAGGATTAGGGTTTAAGGTTTAATGTCGAGGGTTGAGGGTTGAGGGATTATGGTTTAAGGTATAGTGTCGAGGGTTGAGGGTTTATTGATAGGGTTTAGGGTTGAGGGTTGAGGGATTAGGTTTTAGGGTTGATGGATTATGGTTTAATGTATAGTGTTGAGGGTTGAGGGATAGGGTTTAGGGTTGATGGATTAGGGTTTAGGGTTGATGGATTAGCATTTAATGTCTAGGTTAGGGTTAGAGTGTTGAGGGTAGAGGGATTAGGGATAGGGTTTAGGGTTGAAGGTTTAAGGATTGAGGGTTGAGGCTTTAGGGATGAGGGTTTAAGGCTTAAGATATAGTGTTGAGTGTTGAGGGTGTAGGGATAGGGTTTAAGTTTTAAGGGTTAAGATTTGATGGATAGGGATTAGGGTTTAAGGTATAGTGTTGAGGGTTGATGGTTTAGGGATAGGGTTTGGGTTTGAGGGATTAAGGTTTAGGGTTGATGAATTAGGGTTTAATGTTGAGAGTTGAGGGTTGAGGATTTAGGAATAGGGTTGATGGTCAAGGGATTAGGGTTAAAGTAGAGTGTCGAGGGCAGAGGGATTAGGGATAGGGTTTAGGGTTGAAGGTTTAAGGATTTAGGATTGAGGCTTTAGGGATGAGGGTTAAGGGATTAGGGTTTAAGATATAGTGTCGAGTGTCGAGGGTGTAGGGATAGGTTTTAGGGTTCAAGTTTTAAGGGTTAAGGATTGAGGGATAGTATCAAGCCCATTAAGGGTTTAGGAATAGGGATAGTGTTTAGGGTTTAGGGATGAGGGTTGATGGATTAGGGTTGAGGGTTGACATATTATGGCTTAGGGATAGGGTTTAGGGTTTAGGCTTGAGGGATTAGGGTTTAAGGTATAGTGTTGAGGGTTTAGGGATATGGTTTAGGGTTGAGGGATTAGAGTTAAGGGTTGAGGGATTAGGGTTTGACATTGAGTGTTGAGGGTTGAGGTTTTAGGGTTGAGGGTTTAGGGATAGGGTTGAGGGTCAAGGGATTAGAGTTAAGCATTAAGTGATTAGGGTTTGACATTGAGGGTTGAGTGTTGAGGTTCCAGGGTTGAGGGTTTAGGGATAGGGTTGAGGGTCGAGGGATTAGGGTTAAAGTAGAGTTTCAAGGTTATAAGGTTTAGGGATAGGGTTAGAGGGTTTATGGATAAGGGATTAGGGTTTAAGGTATAGTATCGAGCCCAGTGAGGGTTTAGGAATAGGGATAGTGTTTAGGGTTTAGGGATGAGGGATTAGGGTTGAGGGTTGATGGATTAGGGTTGAGGGTTGACGAATTAGGGCTTAGGGATGGGGTTTAAGGTTTAGGGTTGAGGGATTAGGGTTTAAGGTATAATGTTGAGGATTTAGGGATATGGTTTAGGGTTGAGGGATTAGAGTTAAGGGTTGAGGGATTAGGGTTTGACGTTGAGAGTTGAGGGTTTAGGGATAGGGTTGAGGGTCAAGGGATTAGAGTTAAGGGTTGACAGATTAGGGTTTGACGTTGAGGGTTGAGTGTTGAGGGTTTAGGGATAGGGTTGAGGGTTGAGGGATTAGGGTTAAAGTAGAGTGTTGAGGGTATAAAGATTAGGGATAGGGTTGGAGGGTTTAGGGATAAGGGATTAGGGTTTAAGGTATAGTATCGAGCCCGTTGAGGGTTTAGGAATAGGGATAGTGTTTAGGGTTTAGGTATGAGGGATTAGGGTTGAGGGTTGAGGGTTAATGGATTAGGGCTTAGGGATGGGGTTTAAGGCTTAGGGTCGAGGGATTAGGGTTTAAGGTATAGTGTTGAGGGTTTAGGGATAGGGTTTCAGGTTGAGGGATTAGAGTTAAGGGTTGAGGGATTAGGGTTTGACATTGAGGGTTGAGGTTTTAGGGTTGAGGGTTTAGGCATAGGGTTGAGGGTTGAGGGATTAGAGTTAAGGGTTGAGAGATTAGGGTTTGACGTTGAGGGTTGAGTGTTGAGGTTCGAGGGTCGAGGGTTTAGGGATAGTGTTGAGGGTCAAGGGATTAGGGTTAAAGTAGAGTGTCAAGGGTGTAAGGATTAGGGATAGGGTTGGAGGGTTTAGGGATAAGGGATTAGGGTTTACTATATCGTATCAAGCCCATTGATGGTTTAAGAATAGGGGTAGCTGGCTTTAGGGTTTAGGATTAAGTGAGACCTAGATGGCTAAGGATGGATGGAGAGGTAGGCAAGGAGTGACTGAGAGACATAGAGAGGGGAGAGGTAGAGAGGTGAGGGGGAGAGATAAGTGAGATATAGAACATGAGTTAATGGAACTAGAGGTGAGATATTGTAAAGGTGCTATCAAAGGTGAGATAGGCACAAATATTTATGGATCAATCTATAACAGGACAAAATGTGAGCACGTTATAATGCGAGTGCGTTATAATGCACTCACATTTTGTCCTATTATAGAAATGGTAAAAAAGTGTTGACCCCCGTGATCCAGGCCCACATGCTCTATTTTCATGCTAATTATGCACGTGTTCTGACAAAATAGAAATGCTTTCATGCTATTGGGAAGTTCACATGCACATTTTACACATTCTACCACCTTTTCATGATCTATCCACCACCTTTTCTACTTTGCCAACTTGAGAAGGAGGAAATAACATAGTTTTCACACCAACTTTGATATATATCTATTCAAGTTTCAATTTAACATTATAGATTGGTTAATAGTATTGTTGTTACTAATTATATTTGAGTGTTATTCAATTTAACATTGAAAAGGAAGCAAGTGGTGAAAAACTCAAATTGTTGAGGAGTTTGATCCAAGAAGAAAAAAACACTACATAATTGGATACTCTCTCCATTCGAATCTCTATTTTTTAGGTATGTCAAGTCTTTACATGCATGTTCTTTACATTTTCCTTAATTCTATTTGAATTACTTTATCATGCTTTATCATACATGTTTAAAATATACACATTACCAATGAAGAAAGTAGCTACAATCTCACATGATGCCATGTATATTTTCTACACTTGGGCTCTTTAATAATTATGTGTAATAAATAGACCTTAACATACCATGATGTCAAACTATACAAGAATAAATCCTTACAACATAATAAAAATACAATCCCACTATTATCTTGTCATATTAACAAGTTAAAATACAAATGAATAGGTGCCAAGATCATACAAGTATGCACATGACATGATGATTTGTATGCACATATCTTGGGCTAGGAAATTCCTTATGTACCTATTCATGATGATTTGTACATGCATGACACAACAATATTTCAAAATTTTGTGATTGTCCTTTGTTAGCACATGATGGTGGTTACCTTGATCGACTATATACCATTCAATACCCTAAATTACAAAGATTAGTCTAATGATTTTTATGACAATCCTAGGTATGTAATGCAGAGGTAGAGTTTAACTCAATCCAAGGTGATCATACCAATAGTTTCTTCAAATTTCATAAGCTTTCCTCTCAAGCAATCTCCCTATACAAAGGCACAAAGAGGGTCTTCAATACTTCAAAACCTAACAAGGCTACTAGAGGTCTTCTTACCCCTTAGGAACTTAGACACAACCATTCTAAACCCTTACTAAAGTCTACACTCTTCAATTGTTGTCTATTCCTTTACAAGCCACCCAAATCCTAGTACCCCTAGTACCAACAAAACACCTTCTCAATTCCAAATCCTAGTAGCCCTAGTAACAAAAAACATGTCAAATTGGGTTTGCCTCAACCTTTTCAAGCATGAAGTCCCATGTAATCTTCGCTTGTAACCTCAATAGGTGACTCTCCTTTGACCTTATCCTCATCTAGGACTGAAGTGAACTTTGTATCATAATGCTTTGTATGGCTGCAATAACATTGTGCAATAATGCTTTGTATGCCTGCAATAATTTGCTTTGTACCTATTTTGGTTGAGTGACATTTACTCTTTTACATGATGATTGTATGTACATTTACTATGAAGGGTTGAATGACATATATTTTAGTTATTTGTATGGATTCATTTCTTAGGAACTAATATTAGTCTCTTTATATCATGTTATAGACAATTCTTTGTCATGCCGAGGAAATGATCAAGAATTAAACCAACACAAGAAGAGATAGAAGCTAAGAATGCAAAGAAAGTAGCGGCTATGAGGGAACTTCGTGAGAAGAGGAAATTGGACACAATAAATGAAGACATGCCAATTGAAGAGGAACCACAACCATCACAAAGAAATATGGTATTGGTGACACAAAGAGAATGAATGCAAAATCTTCGTGCTATGAGAGATTTGAATACCATAGTTGGAGACACATCCTCTACTGCAAGACAACATGTAGGGACACCATCTACCACATCTCAAGTTGAGAGTACATCATCACTCACATGTGATGAAGGAGGTATGCCATCATTCCCACCTCAACCTCAAGGTATGTCATCTATTCCATCTTCGATCGAAGGTATGCCATCTAGCCCATCTCATTTAAATATTGATGAAATTCCTAATGTTGAGATAAATTTACCTAACTTAACACGACCTAGAATTTTGCATAGAAAGCCAAAGTATTTGATTGATATTGATGAGAATATTTTGTAGCCAATGGAAGGTAAGATTCTAAAACGCACTTGTAGAATATATGCTCATAAGATTTGGAGATTGTTCTTTGAAAACTTAAATGAGACTGCAAGATGTCAACTATTCGTTGAAATGATGCGAAGTATAAAGTATAGGTCCATCATGAAGATTCTTGGGTTGAGAACATCAGAGGCTTCAAGTGAAAAATCTATTGTCAAGAATCTAATGAGTGCGTATGAGAGTGTGGGTAACATCTCACACACAAAAGATAGTAATGCAACATGGCGTGTGATTACATCGACTATATTAAGTAGTCAAACAAGGAAATCTCATCTCATTAGAAAGACGAGTCAAGAATTGAGAATTAATAGGAAAACTTTATCAACAGCCATTGGAAGACGCCAAAGAATTGAGGACACTAATGCCAATGAATTATAGGCATTCTCGGGGAGACTACCATGAAAAGATAAACCAATTGTTGAAGCATTGAGATCACTAATTGAAGACCTTTGGAAGAATTACACAAGGGTATCTCTGATTCAAAGGGATGTGGTAAGAAGGAGAATCGGTAGTTGGAACCGTGAGCCACATCCAAAGCATTTTTTGGATGAGACTCAAACACAGTTTTATGGTAAATTTTTAGAGAAGTATTCTCAAATTAAAATTTGTCAAAGATATTTTGAAATGCTAAAACCTTTCTATGTCAAGATAAATCACACATGCACTACTTGTTGTTGTAAATTACATATTGAATTTTCTAACCATTTTGATGTTTATAGGTCTATATGTTTAGATTTGCATACTAACAATGTTTTGCAAGGTTGTGCCATGCATGCCCCACCAACATCTTCTAGAGACTTCATATCAAGAATTTTATGTGAAAGAGAGAAAGGTCAAATATTCTACAAGAAATTATGCTTTGATGGCACATGTCATCGTTGCGGTGGCTTGCAACGTTTGCCAATATGTGAACATATGGAAAGAACACATGCAGTTGGAAATGAACTAGTAGAGTTTGGCAAGTATAAAATAGTGGCATACAATACAAAAGATGGTAAAGAAGCAAAGATGTGTGAATTGGTTATTGAAAAGATTGCAGTGTATCAGTTTATACCTATATTTTGTGACAACATAGTGTATGAGTATGCAAGACATGCCCATAGAGCTCGATGGTTGGACTTGCAATTCAAATTATGCAAGGACACATATCCAGTTGGTAGCATTGTTTCAGTCATCAACTTTGTAGAGAACTACAATCTATAACCACAACGTGAGGTGCAATCATAAGATTACAACTCCACACAAGTTTCTATATTTGTGCACATCGCATTCATTCATGCGAATGATAGTATAAAGGATGACAGAAAGATCATAAGGGACTATAATTTCTATATTAGGAATGATTGCACACATTCTACAAAGTTTGTGCAAGGTTTCTTTTAGGTGTTCTACAATGATATGGCTAGAAGAGGCATATCATTCAGTCAGCATATCATATGGTCAGATAACTGTGCATCACAATTCAAGAACTCACAAAATTTCTATTGGCTGAGTAGGAGGCATAATTTTACAGGTATTCAATATATGTGGAACTTTTGTGAGGTCAGGCATGGAAAGGGGGAGCATGATGGTGTAGGAGCATGTATCAAAAGAGCCATAGCATGAGAAGAGTTAAAGTATAAAGACAATGCAAAGTTGATAGATGCAAAATTGATTATCGAGTGGTTTAATGCTTCCATGGGTCCAGGTAATGAAGGTAAGTCTTCAGTTCACAGATTGTTTTGGTTGATAGATGATACTAACATTGCACCATATGAGGACTATTCTACACTGACAGGATCAAGTGAGTGCACTCTTTCAGAAGCTCAATTGTAGGTTCATGGAGTATCCATATATGAAAGATGTCATGCTTTTATTCTTCTTGTACAATTCAATCCTGGGATGAGTGTGAGTGAAAGGAGTTGGTTGACGAATGACAGTTAAGTTATCTTAGCCCACTTGACATGTATTGACCCCCGACAGCACTGGAACTAACACAGATGGAATCATCAGTTGATTTTGACCACATATCAGATCTAGTTCAACTAGGTAATATATCTATTTGCATAGCTTTTAAAATTCCTAATGTCATCTTACTTTGTAGTGTTTTTATAATGTTGACTAATTTCATCTAATTTGCTACACATATCAATGTAGGGCACGTATATGCATTTATTATAGATGAAGATAATGAAGAGGGAACATATTATTACTTATGTCATTATGTTGAGGCCAAAAAAAAAATGGAGGCCCTAGTTACAGATGGAGAAAACATTGAATACCCTACAGGCTCAGTGGTTATTACTAGAACATGGCTTAGAAGGTACCCACATAAGAGTGTTAATGTTTGGCTGTTTTAGGACTTTGACATGCATCAAAAGATTCTTCATTACTTGAACCTTGTCGTGGCATCCAATGTTCATTTGATACAGTATCGGGGTAGACCTTTGAACAAGACCTTGTGGAAGGTGTGTGAGTCTAACTATGAAGCAATACTTGACACAATAAAGAGTAGAGCAGACCTAGATGGTTCATTGCATTAATTTGTAAGTATTCACATTGATTTTGTAAAGTCATGTTACATTGAGTTGTAAGTATGCACATTAATTTGTAAGGCTTGTCTTTTTTTATTTGCTACTGCATTTTTACACATATACACATTTTTACATCATCATGTTATGCTTCATGGGGTTAGACCTAAGTGATGGATGAAGTTGATCTAGAGAACAATGTATAAAATCTAGGTAATGTATAAAATATAGGTGTCTCTAGGTGTCTTGGTTTCTAATTAGATAATAGGTGTCCCTTAGAAACATTCCATCTAAGGCAACGCGATCACGTAGAGTCCCTCTACAATAAAATCTCTCATTTTTTTATATCTCTAAGGCATTTACCCGTGGTGAAAGGTTTTTTGCTACCCCAAAAATTGTCAGAAGGAGGTAGTGTAAAGTTGCAAAGGGGTGTAACTTTCATCCTGCTCCTGATGCAACCAAACTGACTATTCCAATGCATCTAAATGGGTACATTTATGCTAGGCATGGTCCTATTTTTCACTCAAACATGTCGAAACAGTCCAAGCTACATTATACCGATGATATCCCTGAAGAGTCCAAAGTGCAAAAAGGTAGCAGTCTTTGACGAGATGTTACTTAAAAACCTTGTCACTTAGAAACATTCTGTCTAAGGCAATGCGATCATGTAGAGTCCCTCTACAATAACCTTTCTCAATTTTTTATATCTCTAAGGTGTTTTCCTGTGGTGAAAGGTTTTCTGCTACCCCAAAAATCATCAGAAGGAGGCAGTGTAAAGTTGCAAAGGGGTGTAACTTTTGTCTTGCTCCTGCTGCGACCAAACTGATAGTTCTAACGCATCAGGATGGGTACATTTAGGCTAGGTATGGTTCTGTTTTGCACCCAAACATGCCAAAATAGTCTGAGCTACATTGTACCGGTGATATCTCTGAAGAGTCCAAAGTGTAAAAAGGAAGCAATCTTTGATGAGATGTTACTCGAAAATTGTGTCACTTAGAAACATTCCATCTAAGGCAACGCGATCATGCAGGGTTTCTCTACAATAACCTCTCTTAGTTTTTTATATCTCTGAGGTGTTTACCCATGGTGAAAGGTTTTCTACTGCCCCAAAAATTGTCAGAAGGAGGTAGTGTAAAGTTGCAAAGGGGTGTAACTTTCATTCTGCTTTTGATGCAATCAAACTAACTATTCCAACGTGTCTAGATGGGTACATTTACGCTAGGCATGGTCTTGTTTTTCACCCAAGCATGCCGAAATAGTCTGAGCTACATTGTACCAATGATGTCCCTGAAGAGTCCAAAGTGCAAAAAGGCAGCAATCTTTGACGAGATGTTACTAAAAAATTGTGTCACTTAGAAACATTTTGTCTAAGGAAACATGATCATGTAGAGTCCCTCTACAATAACCTCTCTTAGTTTTGTATATCTCTGAGGTGTTTGCCTGTGGTGAAAGTTTTTCTGTTGCCCCAAAAATCGTCAGAAGGAGGTAGTGTAAAGTTTCAAAGGGGTGTAACTTTCATCCTACTCTTGATGCGATCAAAATGACTATTCCAACGTGTCTAAATGGGTACATTTACACTAGGCATGGTCCCGTTTTTCACCCAAGCATGCCGAAATAGTCCGAGCTACATTGTACCAATGATGTCCCTAAAGAGTCAAAAGTGGAAAAAGGTAGCAATCTTTGACGAGATGTTACTCAAAAATTGTGTCACTTAGAAACATTCTGTCTAAGGTAACATGATCACGTAGAGTCCCTCTACAATAACCTCTCTCAGTTTTTTATATCTCTGAGGCGTTTGCCTGTGGTGAAAGGTTTTCTGCTGCCCCAAAAATCGTCAGAAGGAGGTAGTGTAAAGTTGCAAAGGGGTGTAACTTTCGTCCTGCTCCTGATACGACCAAACTGACTCTTTCAACGCATCTGGATGGGTACATTTATGCTAGGCATGGTCCTATTTTCACTCAAATATCTCAAAATAGTTTGAGCTACATTGTACCGATGATATCCCTAAAGAGTCCAAAGTACAAAAAGGAAGAAATCTTTGACGAGATGTTACTCAAAAAATGTGTGACTTAGAAACATTCCATCTAAGGCAACGTGATTATGTAGAGTCCCTCTACAATAACCTCTCTCACTTTTTTATATCTTTGAGGTGTGTGCCCATGGTGAAAGGTTTTCTACTGCCCCAAAAATCATCAGAAGGAGGTAGTGTAAAGTTGCAAAGGGGTGTAACTTTCATCTTGCTCATGCTGTGACCAAACTGATAGTTCTAACACATCAGGATGGGTAGGTTTAGGCTAGGTATGGTCCTATTTTACACCCAAATATGCCAAAATAGTCTGAGCTACATTGTACCGGTGAAATCCCTGAAGAGTCCAAAGTGCAAAAAAGTAGCAATCTTTGACAAGTTGTTACTCAGAAACCGTGTCACTTAGATACATTCTATCTTAGGAAACCCGATCATGTAGGGTCCCTCTACAATAATCTCTCTCAATTTTTTATATCTCTGAGGCGTTTGGTTATGGTGAAAGGTTTTTTGCTGCCCCCAAAATCATCAGAAGGAGGTAGTGTAAAGTTGCAAAGGGGTGTAACTTTTGCTCTTCTCCCCGTGTGGCCAAATTGATAGTTCCAACATATTTGGATGGGTATGTTTAGGCTAGGCATGGTCCTGTTTTGCACCCAAACATGCCGAAACAGTCTAAGCTACATTGTATCAGTAATATCCCTGAAGAGTCCAAAGTGCAAAAAGGTAGCAATCTTTGACGAGCTGTTATTCAGAAACCATGTCACTTTGATACATTCTGTTTGAGACAAAGTGATCACGTAGGGTCTCTCTACAATAACCTCTCTTAGTTTTTTATCTCTAAGGCATTTGCCTGTGGTGAAAGGTTTTCTGCTGCCCTAAAAATCGTCACGAGGCAGTGTGAAGTTGCAAAGGGGTGCAACTTTTGTTCTTCTCCTCGTGTGGCCAAATTGATAATTCCAACACATCTATATAGGTACGTTTAGGCTAGGCATGGTCCTGTTTTGCACCCAAACATGCCGAAATAGTCTGAGCTACATTGTACTGGCGATATCCCTAAAGATTCCAAAGTGTAAAAAGGCAGCAATCTTTGACAAGTTGTTACTCAGAAACCGTGTCACTTAGATACATTCCATCTGAGCCAATGCGATCACGTAGGGTCCCTCTATAATAAAATCTCTCAATTTTTTATATTTCTGAGGCATTTGCCCATGGTGAAAGTTTTTCTGCTGCCCCAAAAATTATCAAAAAGAGGTAGTGTAAAGTTACAAAGGGGTGTAACTTTTGTTCTTCTTCTCGTGTGGCCAAATTGACAATTCCAACGCATCTAGATGGGTACGTTTAGGCTAGGCATGGTCCTGTTTCACACCCAAACATGCCAAAATAGTCCAACCTACAAACACTAACTAGTCTTCAATCTTCAAACACTACAAATACCATGATATCCTGCATAAAGCTATCTTTTAGCCTTTTATAAAGGCATGGCCATCAAATTCAATCACATAGAGATGATTGTTTGTATTCTGAATTCCTTTTAATTACTGACCTTCCAATCCTTTTTCCTGCCCTCATATCAATTAAATATGACCTTCAATTATGATATGGCGCTCGAGCTTATGAGAGTTTTCCAGAGATGCTAGTTGAGTTAGGTTGAAGGGCTGATAAACTAATGACTTAAAGACCCTTTAGTAGGTTGATTTAAGTGATAGTAACTTCTGATTATAAGTCAATATTAAATTAAAACAAAAGTGTACTTTACACACGACAAACAATTGAGGGTTTTAAAGTCTTAAGAAAAGTAGATTCTTTTTAGGGTTTAATGCCCAATATGCAAACCCTAACTATCAATAAAATTATGATTATGAAAGCTTGTGTCTTCTCTAACTTCTTATTGCATGAACAAAACCACATCCACCATGAATATGAACCTTGCATCATATCAACCTTTCAAGATAGACCTTATCATGAAAACCATATTCACAACAAAACCTTGCATGAACAAAACCACATCCACCATGAACATGAACCTTGCATCATATGAACCTTGTTTGTCTTATACAGCATCAACATGAATTGAGAGACCTTATCATGAAAACCATATTCACAACATCATGCGCGTCATGACCATCACCTACCTTGAATCACTGTATCACCTTATCAACATCATGGCATCAACCTTGACATCAATGACAAACAACCTTGACCCTTTGACTTTAATGACAACCTTGAACCTTGATTATTGATGACTTATGGAAGCCTATAGCCCCAATGTTATGTTGCATACTAAAATTAGGTAAGACTCAATGTAATCTCATAACCTCACCTTATATGCAAGAGGAATTACATTTAATAACCACAATGGTCATCAGGTGCTCATAAGCATATGATTTTGACTATCTTATTCAAAACAACATACTCTTTGCATCCCAATATGGTATAATAACAAGAAATTAAGAAATATTTTTAATTGACCAACTCATAAAGAATATGGATTAGCATACTCATTTGAATATGTTCAATTGAGCAATTCATAAAGAATATGAATATTTTATGTTCAACATGATGATTCATTTTTATTTTAAATACAACTTTTATCTTTTAGTTCCAAAATGAGGTTTAGGTGATACTTGAATAACAATAGCTAGCTTATTGGACAAACAAACATCCTATGTAATACAATTGGACTTTAAATATTTGAAGTAGCCATCTACAAATATCCATTCAAATGTGGATTTATAATGCAAGTATGGATGCCATCAATAAAAAAGATTTGTATTAACCAAATATCTATATAGGCATACATCAATATCTGTCGATATAAGTATAACATATATACAAAATAGCCATATAGGCTTACAAGAATGCCATATAAGCATACAATGCCAACTATATACAATACAAAATATATGTCCACAAATGCCATATAGGCATACAAGAAAGGAACACAATAAAAAGTCATTCCCCTCTGGCTGGTGAAGAGAATAGATCATGGGCAGCCTTTGATCTTCTAGGGGATGGAAACATGTATGTGGGTGGTCTACTACGAACCCGAGTGCTCCTCCTCCTATTTAGTTCTTCTTGCATCTGTAGCTATTACAATAAAAAGTATAGACATTAATATATAGAAATTACATGTTATAAAAAATGAAACATTTAACAAAATAATCACTTATCGCTACCATATAGTCTGCCTCCACACTTTCCTTAGTAGCAGGATTGGGCTGTGGTGATGTCATGTCCTATAGAAACCATCCAAATAGAAATTAAAATTCAAATCAATAATCTTTTGATTTTTTTAAAAACAAACAACTATAACAATGAATGTAACTTAAAATTTACTAATCTGCCTCATACTCCTATCAATGGCATGGAGCTATGAATCACAGAGGTCACACCATGCTCCATTTCCCTATGAACATCGGGAGGTGTCTACACAGCCTGCATCATCTGGAAATAAAACAACATTATTCAATTATGAAAACTATAATAGTGATGCAAATCATGGCTCCTAACATACACACACGTTCACCTAAACATGGAAGTACACACAATAAAACACACAAGTCACATACCAAAATCTAGTAAGTACAATTCATTCATTAAAATATTTATTTTATTACCTTTGTGAAGCTTTGAAGTCCACCACCGCTGGTAGGTGTTGCCATGCAATCTTAAATTTTAACCTATTCAACATCCAAAATTAGATATTAGAATACCATTCATATAACGATGCTATTCACATGTAATATTTATAATTGTTTACTAGTTACATACTCTGACAGTAGATGATGTAGTATAATATGCAGGTGGAGAACCACTGAAAACTACATCAACGCTATGACCCTAAAATTTTATTAAAATCATCAAACTAAATTAGTTAATCTTGCATTTCAAAAATAAAATTTAATAAATTAAATTCAATGAACTTGCTAATATTTACTTGAGTATCAAGGCTGAAAGTCTCACTCAAGAGGGTATCTGTCATCACCATCTGCTCAGCTGCAGATGTAGCCTGTGCACCTGCATCCTAATTATCCATTGGGTCATAACCACAGGCTGACCTACAAGTCTGACAAGTATGGGTTGGGACCCTACTCCTTGCACTATATCCCAACCCACGCTATACTACAGGACTGGCATGCTCTATGATGCTCTGGGTCAAGGCACTAATGGACTGAAGTGTATTGACCTCAACACTCTCCTTCATAATGGAAGGGATAGACACATGTTCATGGGCTAGTCTGCTGATTACTCATCTCATTGGTTGTTGTGGGTCAACACGTGCCTTGGTCTATCTTGTGCTGACCCCTACCTCTACCCTGGAAGTCCCGCATATCAAAATAGTTTGGCACTTTATTGAGGACAAACTCATAGTAGAGTTTCCTCAAAAAGTATTGTGGGACCTCATTATTATTGCACGGAGGATGGTCAAAAACCATCCACCACCTTTGCCCAAAATTGTCCCTTATCACTTGGTTGTTGTACTAATGGATAGGGAACCTCTTGCATGTAATGGGTGGAGGTTTATTTGTTTGTGGGTTTGTGAAAATGGAACATAAGTCTAATTTTGTAATTTGTAACTTTTTTCACATCTTCATATGATAGCTTGTCTGCATAATACTCTCTAAACTCTCTCCTCTTATCTGACCAACTAGATATTTGCTTGCTAATTGAATCTACATTTGATAACATAGATTCAAGAGATTGAGCAGGCATGGACCTATGCAAGGTTGAAGTTGAAGGATCTTTCAACCTTGCAATTATGTCTTCAATTTCTTTTTTATTGTTTTCAATTTGCCCCATTAGATTTTCTTGTGTTCCAAGGGCATGTCGAGGAATGGATGGAGGAGTTTGTTGTTCGGGTTGTTCTTCGGAAGGTATTTCCTTTTCAATATTTTGTGGATTTTGAGGAGGAGGAGGAGGAGGTGCATTAAGATTTCCTGACAATTAAGGAAATTAACATCAAAAATCAACTCAAACCTACCTATTTAGAAACAAATTCAAACAAAAAAACTAATAAAACTCACTCCTTTGGCCTGCTCGATGTCATGGCAGCATTTTGTTGATGAATCAGTGAGATTTTGGTGTCAAATTGGGTCTTCAAAAATGTGAGCACGCTCCTTAGGGTTTGCAAGCCACAGGTGTAGAGGAAAATAAAGAAATCAAATGAGTAGAAATGCTCTTTTTTTAACATATAATTAAACATAACGCGCTCGCATTATAACATGAGCGCGTTATGGTTTGGTTTTGCTAAGCCTTAGGCTCATCATTACCAAACCATAATGGGAGCACGTTATAATGCACTTGCGTTATGTATTAATTTTTTTTTGAAAAATTTTTGACCACTTTTTGGGCCCCCAACTTTTTGCACTTACCCTCATGTTAATGTTTTTGGTATTAGATTTAATATATCAAACATGTTTTGGTATAAAATATTTATAATGTTGCAAATGGTATTGATTTAGGCCTGTGGGAAGTCAATCATTGTATTTAATATACCCATCATTTCCCTATATACTTGTTTTTGTCTTGAAATGTCAATAGATACATGTATGTCAACTGCCTTCAGTGTTTGGAAGCAAAAAAAATGAGGTGCAATATTTTATAGCATTGTGTATCATTTGCCATAGAGTGGGTCATTCTTCAATAGCTTGCATGCCCAAATTTATTTAATAGAAGGTTTGGAGAAAAAAGATTCCACTTCAAGAGTTGGAGACTTAGGCAATGTTTGTTAAGGACAACCATATGGATGCCATTTTAGAAGAAATGGATGTTATGGTGAATTGTGTGGTTGAGGTTCTACCCCCTCCCATTGGGCTTCCATTTATTATTGCTTCATATAATTTGGGGTTGATAGTCCCTAATGAATATGGTCCCCCCTACTTTAGTACTGGTGAGAATGCTATTAGAGTGCTATTGTTGGTTGTTGCAACTAACTCAATACTGTTGTCTGTTAATTTGGTCCAGTTGGGCTCTAGTTTTGGTCCTACTAATAAGACTGTGGATAGAATGCAATACTCTTTGGAGTCCTTTTTCTTTAAGCCACTATAATTTGGTGCTTTCCATCCTTTTCTTCAGTTACATGTGGTCATTGTAGCTAGTTGGTTGCCCCCTTGTGCTACAGGTCTTAATCTTTTGTTTTGTGGGGATTTTGTGTTTCTTGTAGATTTCCAACCCTTATGATGATGTCTTTTGTTACTATTTCTCAATTGTTTGTGGGAATTTTATTTATATTTGCCTATACATAAGATTTTAAGCTCTTTCACAAACCCACCTTTATCTAATAGTAAAAAAAATCTTGCATCTATAAACATTTACATATTTCAACAAACAAAATAAAGGCGCTTCCTACTCAGTTAGTTCAGATATGCTAGCGCTCTCCCAACTTATGCTAGAACCAAATCTTTGCAACAAAATTTTGATAATGATCAAAACATAAAGGATAAAGAGATTTTGACATCCATAAAAAAGTGTTGTCATAGAAAGTAATGAGATTTTTGACTTCTTGGATATAATTGTAGAATCTAAAAAAATAGTAGAGATAGAAAAACAACCACATTAATTTAAGACAGTAGAGATTCTATATTATTTGCAAATTATATAATTGTTTCTTTTTTATTATAATAATTGACTATTGCTATTGAAATATATAACAACAAACAAAATTACAAATTACAATCATTACATGCCAAAAACCTAAAATTAGACTTAACTAACAAAGAACTAAAACAAAAAGTACATGCATATTACATTCTTTTGTTTTCTACGCTAGATGACTACAGGTCGGAGAAAGCTCTATTATCAACTAAAACTAAAAAAGCAAATTATAATAAAATTTGATTGTCTAAAAATATAGTGCATGGGACAAAAGCGAACATGTAGTTTATTCCAAACTAAAACTAAAAAACTATGCATGAAACACATCCATGGTTGAACTGAAAATGCAACATCAATTTTCAACATTCTCCCCCTTGATGCTAAGAGGGCTTACGATCTAATCTTTGAGTACCAAAAATTGATCCTTTGCAATTGCCTTGGTGAATATATCCACTAACTGTTCTTTTGTGCTGATGTATTTCAATTCTACTACTTTCTTTTGCACTAAATCTCTGATAAAATGATACTTTAAATCACAATGTTTTGTCCTACTGTGATGGATTGGATTCTTGGTCAATTTAATAGCACTAATGTTATCACAAAAAATTACTATGGGCTAAACTTGGAGCTCTCCAATTTCTTCAAGAAGTTTTCTAAGCCATAATGCTTGTGTACCTACTGAGGTGACTGCAACATACTCTACTTCTGTAGAAGAAAGGGCAACTATACTTTGCTTCTTTGAGCTCCAAGTATTTAAACTAGAACCAAAAGAAAAGAAATTACCAGATGTAGACTTTTGGTCATCCAAACTACTTGCCCAATCACAATCACTAAAACCAACAAGATTGAACCTTTTAGAAGTGTAGTAATGAATACCAAAATTTAGAGTGCCTCCCACATACCTCAAAATTCTCTTGGATGTCTTCATATGTATTTTAGATGGCTCTATCATATACCTTGAAGCAAGTGAAACTAAATAAGCAATATCAGGTCTTGTGTGAGTTAAAAACATCAAACTTCCAAGAATGCTCCTATAGGTTGCCTCATCAACTATTTCAGCACCATCATCTCTATACAACACAACTCCATGAGAAAATGGAGTGGAGACTAGTTTACAATCAACCATATCAAATTTCCTCAACATATATTTGGCATACTTTGTTTGACAAATGAAAATTTCATTCTCACTTTGATAAACCTCCATTCATATAAAATATTTCGTGAGACCTAAATCTTTCATCTCAAATTCATTCATCATAGCAACTTTGAATTCATCCTTCATCTTAGAACTACTACACATATACAACAAGTCATCAACATACAAACTTATAATAAGAATATCATTACCTTCTTGTTTTTAGTAAAGGGTAGGTTCACTCCTATTTCTTTGAAAGCTATTCTCCTAAAAAAATCCATCAATCCTAGCATACCAAGCTCATGGTGCTTGCTTGAGGCCATACAAAGCCTTCTTCAACTTATAGACTTGATGTCCTTTTCCTTGCACTTCAAAACCTTGTGGCTATTCCACATACACTTCCTCTTCTAAGTAGCCATTCAAGAAGGTACTTTTCACATCCATGTGATGAATGCTCCATTTCTTTTGAGCTTCTAGTGAAATCATCATCCTGATAGTCTCTTGTCTTTCTACTGGTGCAAATGTCTCTTCATAATCAATCCCATACCTTTGTGTGAATCCTTTGGCAACCAATCTTGCCTTGTGTCTTTCAACACTTCCATCACTATTGTACTTAGTCTTGTATACCTATTTAGTACCAATCTTTTTCTTGCCATGTGGAAGATCTGTAAGCTCCCAAGTATCATTCTTGTGAATGGAATCTATCTCTTCTTGCATTGCTTGCACCCAATCCTCATTAGTACTTACATCTTCAAAACATGATGGTTCAAAATCAGCCTTGGAAAGTAAAGCAAAATTTACTGTCTCACCTTTTGGATCTTCTTCATGTGCTTGATTTGTACTCCTTTCATAAATGTCACTTAAACTTATTACCTTCCTTGTAGAACTTGGACTTGAAGCTGGACATGCACTTGGAATTGATGAGGGGCTACTTGGTGGACTTGTAGCTCTTGGAACTAAAATGTTAGTGGGTTGCTCATGATCATTTTCATCAATAATACCATCATTCAAAATAGATTTTGACATCTTAACATGGCCTTTTTGATGACCATAAATTCCCCCTTCATAAAAAATCACATCTCTTGAAATAACAATGTTATGGGTGAAAGAATTATATAACCTGTAAGCCTTGCTTTGCTCACTATATCCAACAAAAATACATGATTCACTTTTTAGATCTAACTTTTACCTCTTTTGTTCAGCTACATGAACATATACTAAACACCCAAAAACTTTGAAATGTTGGACATTAGGTTTTTTCTCATACCAGGCTTCATATGGAGTCATCATATTGAATTCACTGGTGGGACTCCGATTACGAATATATACTGTTGTAGCAATTGCATCACCCAAAAAAGAATTGCTTACTCCCTTGGTCTGTAGCATACTTCTTGCCATTTCCACCACTGTATGGTTTTTCCTTTTAGCTACTCTATTTTGTTGAGGTGTATAAGCAACGGTGAGCTATCTTTTGATGTCATACATATCACAATAATTTTGAAAATCTCTTGAGCAAAATTCTCCTCCACTATCAGTCCTCAAGCACTTGATACTACACCCCTTTTCCTTTTCCACAAGGGCTCTAAACCTCTTGAATGTATCAAGGGATTCATCCTTAGTCTTCAAAAAATAAAGCCATCACATTCGTAAGTAATCATCAATAAAAGTAATGAAATATGATGACTTACCCAAACTCTTTGTCTACATAGGACCATAAATGTCTGAATGAACTAACTGAAGTGGATAATGGGCCCTCCATGCGTTGCCTTTTGGAAATTTCTCTCTTGCATGTTTTCCTTTAGCACATCCTTCACAAACTTCTTTGTGTTCTTCAACTTTAGGCAAATTAGAAACTAATGCTTTTGATGTTAAAATCTTCAAACTATGGAAATTCAAATGCCCATACCTAAGTTGCCACAACCAACTTGTGTCCTCATGTGCCATATTAGCAAGATTGCTTCTATGTTCATCAAACCTCAATGGGAACATCCTATTCTTTGACATAGGAACAACTGTAACCACCTTATTGCCTTGATTCTTATCATAAATTATGCATTTCTAATTTTCAAACACCACCTTATAATTTTTCTCACACAATTGCCCAACACTCAATAGATTATGCTTTAATTGTGGAGTGTAATAAATGTCCTTAACATTTTTCATACCTTCTTTAGAAGGGACATCCATATCTCCTTTTGTAGCAACCTCCAATGTTTTGCCATCACCAAGCTTGATCTTGGATTTGAAACTTTCATCCATTATATAAAAAAGGTTCTCATTCCTTGACATGTGGTTAGAACATCCTGAATCTAACTACCAAACATCTTTAGAAATATTTTCAGCTCTGTCATAAGATAAAAATAAATTATTTTGAGGAGCCTCATCACCCTTTTGAGCATAATGAACACTTTTATCATTATTACCTTCTTTCAATCTACACTCTCTTTCAAAGTGGCCATACCTATTACAATGATAACGCTGGATATTTCTCTTATCAAATCTGGCTCTACCTCTTCCTCTTGAACCGCTTCTTCCTCATGAACCATACTGATATTGACCTCTTCCTTGGCCTTGGTTTCTTGTGATGCTACTATTTGCATTTTCATTCTTTGTAATTTGCAATTTGGAGGAAAAAGCTTTCTCATCACTATGCCCAAATGAATCTTTCAACCTTTCTTCATGAGACATTAGAGATCCAACTAGTTGATCAAACTGAAGGGTAGACAAATCCTTGCTTTCTTCAATGATTATAGCAACATGGTTCCATCTTGATGTTAGAGACCTCCAAACCTTTTTTACTACAATATCATTGTTTACTATTTCTCCAAGAGTAGCCATTTTATTAACCACATCATTGAATCTTACACAATAATCACTTACTTTCTCAGCTTCTTGCATCTTCAAAATTTCAAAGTCTCTCTTCAACATCTGCAGCTTCACAACCTTGACCTGGTCACTACCCTAGTAATCTTCCTTTAGAGTCTTCCAAGCTTTTGCAGCTGACTTTGCACTTGCAATTCTTGGAAATAAGCTCTTATAGAGAACTATTTGAATATGAAATAAGGCTTGAGAATTCTGCTTTTTAGCCTTCTTCTTAGTTGTTCTATCATTAGCTGCAAGAGTGCTCCAATCTTTTGGCTCTTCATAACCAATTTCTACAATCTTCCACAAATGTTTCCAAAAATATAGTGCATGGGATGAAAGCCATCATGTAGTTTATTCCAAACTAAAACTAAAAGACTATGCATGAAACACAACCACGATTGAACTGAAAATGCAGCATCAGTTTTCAACAATAATAAGATTCAAAAACAAATTTAATATAAACAAATGTTAATTCCCTAATGTCAAACTCGTGGGGGTCCACCTACAACTCCCTTTGCCCTCTTGCGTGGCATAGGCACGCCACGATAATCTTCTATTTCATTGATCCCTCAATGGAAAAGAGTACATATAACATCTATCCCTCAACTCGCAAAGTTCATATTTGACGTGTGAGGACACAATTGTTTGTACTAAGTATTTTATAGCTGTCAAGCATGTGGTTTGATTTACACAAGCCAAAAATTTTAATTTTATTGTTCAAGATGACAAAACCATGAACTTTTTTTTTGTTTGTATGCTCACAAGAGAAGTAGTTTTTTAAATATGGTGTAATTAGCCGATAGAAATTATTGATGCCTAAAATTTGTCTCATGTCGTTTGTTTTTTTCCTTGCAGAAAAATTTAAAGTCCATTCTTGTATTTGATTAAAGTCATCTCCTTCAAATGAGAGAAAAATGAAATCCTCTAGCGCATACATATTAGGTGGTAGTTTTTATTTTTCCTTTAAATTTATTGTGCATTATTATTTTCATATAAATATTTCAGTTTTGAAAGTAGTAAAAAATTGTGCGCTATTATTTTCACATAAATATGTCACCCTTGTGAAAGTGGTGAAAAAAATTGAAAAAAAAAAACTATTATTTTGTGTAACTCACATTGGTGTACCTATGACCGTTTGGGAATGTCTTAACCAGTCAGTGCGTTGTAAGCCATAGCTGGTCAAAAACATGTAGGCAGGTCAAAAATAGTCGACATCCCTACAACCATTTTTAAAAGAAACTAAGACAATTTGGTCACCAAGTATAGTTGACTACAGGTTTTGTCAAACTAGCCGTACAACTGGTCGGTTACAACAGACTGGTTGTTTGTGGTTGGCCAAGCGTCTCAGTTGTGTCTAGCTACCTTCTATAGATGTCAAAAAAAAGGTGCTTTGGAGAGATAAATGAAAGCATTTTATTTGTAGAATTTGTTTCCCTACACTCTCAAATCTTTGCATTCGGGCATATTCCTCACTCTCCTAGGTAATTCTATTGTTTTAATTTTGTTTCCTTACCAAATATAGTTTTGAATTTCTGATCCATGTTCTTCCTCTAAATTTATTGTAGGTTTGTATAGACAATTTGTTTTATTTTGTTTACTTTTCTCTGAAAATTTCATGCCATTCCCTTCACTTCTACTATATACCATGGGCTATGATACAAAAATGGCTTGTTTTCCCTCAAATGTTCTCGTAGTGTAGTATAATAAATATTATATGGTCTTGGGTTTACTTTTCTGTGAAATTTGCACACCATTCCCTTTACTATTACATTATTAGTACTAAAAATTTTTGGGATCTACTTTAGTTAGATCTGCAACATGTCTCTCCAAATCCTCTTTTTGTAACAACATATTGTTCAAAAGAAAACAATTAGGACAAATAAAAATTAAACCACCACCACTTGTCTGTGATCAACTACTGCTCACTTATCCAATAGTCATAAGTCCATGTGAATTTGATCAAAGACATACCTCTCCATCATGGAAACTATGCCAATGTTTACAACAAAATTAAGAATTTGTGGAAATCAAAATCAATAAAAAGACAAAATCAATTCCCTCCAATTACTCGTTGTATCAATATTAGGTTTTTTTTCTTTTCAAATTAGAAATCTCAAAGCAATGAGTCATCATTTACATGTTTACTCTTCCTCCTAAAAATATGGTTTTTTATTTTGAATAAGAAAACTTCCAAATTCCGAGTTGATTAATTTAATGGTTGTAATATTTGGAATACATAGATCTAGAAGAGGAAAAAATATATATTATTTTTTAATCACACATATGAATGAAATCTAATAAATTTTAAGCTTGTAAAATGTTGCAACAGATTATCTAGAAGAGAGCATAGGCACTTTACATTAGTTTGGTGTGGTAATGAGAATATATACATGAAACCCATTTGTTCCCTTGTCTTGTTTATGTGTGAAATAAAACTAATCCAAAATCACACAGAAATGAATAGAAGATATTAATTACTCACTCCTGGAAACAATCTATCGCTTTTATTATGAATTCTTTAATAGAGCTGAGGGAATTCTTATGCAGATTTGATTGTTTTTTAGTTGGTTACTTTTCTCTTTTTCTCATATGATTTTGGAGTGCAACAAGCTTTCATCCACCTGAGGAAAAAAATTATAAATCTTGCATTTGTTTCTATGTGCAGTTTATATTATCACTCAGATAGACAGGCAGTTTCCCCAAATTGTTAGAAGTTTATTTTCTCAAAACAGGTATGCCATTTCTATTTGAAATTAAATCTAAGTTTTTGACATGTGGAAATAATAGTTTGTCTAGGTCCTATACCGAATTTGTGAGTTCATAGAAAATACATTTAGATTTTGAAATGTATCTTATACTTAAATTCTATAATTACTCTAAGGGTGTAATAGAAAGAGTTAAAATTTCAACCTAGTAACGAACTAGAAATTCAAGTTTGAGTTTGTAATTGTTTGGTTGTAACTAGAATCAACAAAAATTAAAAAAAATCCTCATAGAGTGTATAAATGGCACCATCATTGATTCAAAATGCAATTCAATCGAAATATGTTATATTACTTTGTAATTTTTCCTTAATAAAAATTGTTACTTGGATTTCTATGCATTTTAGCCAAATGTTTTAAGAGTACCTACTATTTTTTTTAAAGCAAGGATATGTAGAGCCCAATGATATATTTTGTGCATATCTTGCAATCATTGCATTCCATGAGACAACATTTCTTTGAGGCATCATGTCAAATAGTTCATGTGCCTTGTCTTTGCTTCCACACTTTGCATACAAGTCTCCTAAGGTAGTTGCAACTGTAACATCTATCAAAATTCCCATATCTTTTATGTTTTGATGGATGTCCATACCCTATTCCAAAGATACCATTTTGGCATAGGCAAGGAGGATGTTGGCTAAGGTTGTGGAATTTGGATTTACACTCGCCAATTGCATTTTCTTGAAAGTTTCTAAAGACTTATCAAAAAATCCATTTTGTGCATATCTTGCAATCATTGCATTCCATGAGACAACATTTCTTTGAGGCATCATGTCAAATAGTTCATATGCCTTGTCTATGCTTCCACACTTTGCATACATGTCTCATATAGTAGTTGCAACTACAACATCTGATGAAATTCCCATATCCTTTATGCTTTGATGGATGCCCATACCCTTTTCTAAATATCCCATTTGGGCATAGACAAGGAGGATGTTGGCTAAGGTTGTGGAATTTGGCTTTACACCTGGCAATTGCATTTTCTTGGAAGTTTCTAAAGCCTTATCAAAAAATTCATTTTGTGCATATCTTGCAATCATTGCATTCCATGAGACAACATTTCTTTGAGGCATCATGTCAAATAGTTCATGTACCTTGTCTATGCTTCCACACTTTGCATACATATCTCCTAGGTTATTTGCAACTACAACATCTAATGAAATTCCCATATCCTTTATGCTTTGATGAATGTCCATACCCTGTTCAGAAGATCCCATTTTGGCATAGGCAAGAAGGATGTTGGCTAAGGTTGTGGAAATTGTCTTTACACCCACCAATTGCTTTTTCTTGAAAGTTTCTAAAGCCTTATAAAAAATCCACTTTGCGCATATCTTGCAATCATTGCATTCCATGAGACAACATTTTTTTGTGGCATCATGTCAAATACTTCATATGCCTTGTCTATGCTTCCACACTTTGCATACATGTGCCATAAGGTAGTTACAACTACAACATTTGGCTAAATTCCCATATCCTTTATGCTTTGATGGATGTCCATACCTTGTTCTAAAGATCTCATTTGGGCATAGACAAGGAGGTTTTTGGCTAAGGTTGTGGAATTTGGATTTACACCCACTAGTTGCATTTTATTGAAAGTTCTAAAGCCTTATCAACAATAAATATTGTTGCAAGTATGTGCCTAATTGGTGTTGTCATTGATGTCAACATATTATTGTTGTCATTGGTGTCAATTTTATCTTATTCTATTACTTTTTTAGAAGACTTGTATGTTGAGGATATTGAAGAAATTAGCCTCTTTGAAAGAAATAAGTGAGTTATAGAGAAGTGTAGTACATACAGCGAGTCGTATGCTGAAGAATAGTCTGATAAACTATTGCACATTTATTTTTTCTTGAAGATTGTGGTTTGGAAGTATGCTAGAGGTATGATTAAGGATGCTACATTTTGGATTTGAGCCCTTCGCATGAAGATCTGAGTGAATTGTGTTCACCAGAGAGAAACATGCTTTTTCAGTGCGTTCAGTTGGGATAGGGAGAAAGTATTCTACCTCGCATTCCTCTGTAATAAAGTATTTTTCTTTGTGGTTCTAGAAGGAAGTTTGGGATTATGATAAGTGCCTATAGTTGCAATGGTTCATGGTTTGGTGGTCTGCAAGGTATCTTTCTTCTATGACAGTTGAAGATAGAGAAGTTCATGTGTTTCGGTGAGAAGATTCCTATGGATAAAGTGGTGAAGGGTTGTGTAGTTGCTCCTAATGATTATAACATTCTTATGGATACCTCTTGATCATATTCCCATCACTACATTGGTCTGCATGGAAGAATTGTGAAGGTGTTTGAAGATTACTTTCAGATAAGTATGTTGTGTAACCAGCTTGGCTGACCTGGTTGATTCCAACGATTGCGGAGATCTCTTGAAGATTGTGAAGGCATATTGAAGCATGGAAGATCATGTTTAAGTCCCATCTAAGGTATGGTGTGATCCATGTGCATTTTTATTTCATCTCCCTTGCATAATGTTGTAATAGGTCAAGACCTCTTTTGCAAATGTTTGTAATGCCAACCTTGGAGATTGTTCTAATGGTTGATGATTGTAATGCCAACCTTGATGATCATTCCAAGGTTGATGTAGTGTATAAATACTTGTAACTAAATCTAGAAAAGTTATCCTTGAGAAAAAATGAAAAGATTTTAAAAAAGGTCCAAAAGCAAAGTAGAGAAGAGGCAGAGCAGAGTGAAGAAATTATTGTACTTCAATGATAAGCATAAAAAGGTGTTGATCATGGTAGCATGCTTGGTAGTGAGCCACCAGTAGGGTGTAACAACCCTTATTGTAATCTTGCTAGGTTTAGGGTTGAGGCAATGAGCTTGCTAGACCTAGTTGTTCTTCATGACAGTGAGTCAGTATGATTAGGCCCATGGAGTGACCAAGCCTGATCATCATTATTTCAAGATTACAATATATATTGAGAGCTAATCCTCTCTGTGGATTTTCCCCACCTTGGGGTTTTCCATGTAAATTTGGTGTATCTTGTGTTTGTTGCTACATATGTGGTTAAGTTTCTAATTTTATGGTTTGATGGTTAAATATTTAATAATTGCAGATAAGTGTTCAATGTTTTAATGCAGAAGTGTTTGAGTTTTTAAGACAACTGATTCACCCCCCCTCTCAGTTGTCTGGCACATATCAACAATTGGTATCAGAGCCAAGTTCCTCAGATGAAAGTTTAACAGCTTGAGGAAGATCCAAAATGTCTTGTAAGAAGGAAGTGCCACATTTTGATGGAACAGATTATGTTCTTTGGAAGGCTCGGATGAAAATCCATCTTCTTAGTCTTGGTTACAAAGAATGGAAAGATGTAGAAACAAAATACACCATACCTCAAAATGGTCTGACAACTAAAGAAGAAATCAAAGAATACGAGATAGATGTCAAGGCAAAGGATGCTCTACTAAGATCTTTATTTGATTCAATATTGATGAAAGTTGTGGATCTTGAAACTACAAATAAGGTATGGAAAAATTTGAAAAATCTATATGAAGGAGATGGTTCTGTGAAG
This sequence comes from Cunninghamia lanceolata, assembly GCA_027924645.1. NCBI lineage: Eukaryota > Viridiplantae > Streptophyta > Pinopsida > Cupressales > Cupressaceae > Cunninghamia > Cunninghamia lanceolata. The sequence continues at coordinate 4,893,639 of BSBN01000158.1, read as the reverse complement.
GAAGCCAAGTTATAAAGACTGAAAGTGAAATATGAAAGTTTGAAGCTGAATGATGATGAAAACATTTAAGCCTTTATGCAAAGAGTTGATGAACTTGTTACAGGGATAAAAGCCATGGCAGAACTCTCAATGAAAAGGAAGTTGTTATGAAAAATCTTAGATCCCTGCCTAATTCCTATTGTCACAAAGTAGCCGCAATTGAAGAATTCATGCAAGTTAAAATAGTTGATAGGGACTAGCTGCTTGGAGTGCTTACTACTTTTGAAATGAGAGAGTTTGGTGATGCTCTACCAAAAGTTGAGATGACCTTCAAAGCTAGCACTGTAGGAAGTACTTCCAGATCAGAAAAATACAAGGTAGCATCCGATGATGAGTTTGATGAAGTTGAAGCTAACTTTGTGGACAAACTACAAAGAGGATCTGGTAAATATAAAGGCAAATTACCTTTCAAATGTTTCTCCTATGGTAAATTAGGTCATTTTTCTTCCAGATGTCCTAAAAGAATTGAAAGAAATAGAAAAAGATATGAGAACAAACCTAGGACCCAAAAGAAGTGTTATTATGCTGAAGATTTTGATGATGATGAAGTAGTATTAGATAATGGAGAACCTAATTTTGCTAGTAATTCTACAAATGAATGCATATTTTTTATTGCTATTAAGGAAGATCCTATGTCTACTAATTCTACTAGTTGTGTGAAGGAAGAAAAACCAGTGGAATGTGCTTTGGCTGCTCAGGTTATTAAGGACAAAGATGAATGGGTTATTGATAGTGGATGCTCTCACCACATGAATAGTGACAAAAGTAAGTTTGTGAGTTTGGAAAGATATGATGGTGGACTAGTAAGATAAGGTTTGGAGATGGTATAGCTAGTAAGATTTATGGAAAAGGATCTATTTCTTTTGATGGCAAGCATAATACTGAAGATGTCTTGTATGTGAAGGGATTAAAGCATAATCTTCTGGGTGTGGGTCAGATGTGTGAAAAGGCTATGATTTAAGCTTCAAGGACAATGGATGCAAGATCAGGGAAATCTATGGAACAATCATTGCAACTAGTAAGAAGACTAGAGTAAATATCTATCACTTGAAATGAACTAAAAATTATTGTTTGTTGGCTTAGACTGATGAGAGTTGGTTATGGCATAGAAGGTTGTGTCATATAAATTTTGATAACATTATGAAGATAAGTAACACATAGGCTGTTAGAGATCGGCCTAGGCTTGTGAACCATGCTAATCCAATTTGTAGGGAGTGTCAATTTTGAAAGAAAACAAGAACAGGTTTCAAAAGCAAGGACTAATTAGTTGAAGGACTACTTGAGCTATTGCATACAGATCTATGTAGACCTCCTAGAGTAAGAAGTTTGCAAGGATACATGTACTTCATGTTGCTTATTAACGATTATTCTAGAATGACTTGGGTTACCTTTTTGAAAGAAAAAGATGAAGCCCTAGATAAGTTCAAGGATTTTAAGGCAATGGTTGAAAATGAGATGGACTTGAAGATCAAATGCTTGAGGTCTGATAGAGGAGGAGAATTTACATCAAATGAATTCAATTTCTTTTATGAAGAACATGGAATAAAAAGATAGCTATCTACACCTAGAACTCCACAACAAAATGGAGTTGTTGAGAGGAAAAATAGAATAGTTCAAGAAGATGCTAGAACCATGATGAAGGAAGTTGAGTTACCGAAAGCATATTGGAGAGAGGAAATTCATACAGGTGTGTACTTCTTAAACAAAGTCCAAGTAAAAGGTAACAATTCTAAGACTATTTATGAATTGTGGCATGGCAAAGTGTCTATTGTGAAATATTTTAAAGTTTTTGGAAGCAAATGTTATATCAAAAGAGAAGAAGATCTAGGCAAGTTTGATGCTAGATGCGATGAGGGAATCTTTCTTGGTTACTCCACCAAGAGCAAGGCCTACAAGTGCTATAATAAGTGGTTGAATAAGATCATTGAAAGTGCAAATGTTAAAGTTGATGAATGTAAGGAAAGGCCTTCAGATTTAGGTGAATATGAATCTAATGATCCAGATGTTTCAAAATTGGTGCAACATGAAGACAGCTCAGATGAAGAAGAACAAGCTCTAGTAAGTGCTAGGAAAAATCCAAGATATGTAAGAATCAGTCATTCTGAAGATCAAATCATAGGAGATAAGAGCAAATGGGTCTTAACCAGAAGAAAAGATCTAGAGGAGCAAGTAATTTTTTGTCTAATTTCCAAGATTGAACCTAAAACTGTGGATGAGGCTTGCAAAGATGAGAATTGGATAAAGGCTATGGAAGAGGAATTAATGCAGATAGAGAAGAATCAGACTTGAGATCTTGTTCCCAGACTAACAAACAAGAATGTAATTGGTACCAAATGGGTCTTCAGAAAAAAGATGAATGAGAATGGTGAAGTTGTAAGAAATAAATCAAGGTTGGTATGCAAAGGATACACTCAAGTTGAAGGAATAGAATTTGAAGAAACCTTTGCTCCAGTGGCAAGGATTGAAGCAATAAGGATGTTTTTGGCTTTTGCATCATACAAAGACTTCAAGGTCTATCAAATGGATGTGAAGTCTGCTTTCTTAAATGGAGAATTGGGGGAGGAAGTCTATATCAAAAAACCAGAGGGATTTTAGTCCTTAGATTAAGGTGACATGGTATGCAGATTGAAGAAAGATTTGTATGGATTAAAACAAGCTCTCAAGGCATGGTATGCACAGTTGGACATGTATCTGATACAGATAGGGTTTAGTAAAGGTACTATAGATAGTAATCTCTACTTCAAGATCAATGACGACCAAACCCTGATTGTTGTAGTTTTTGTTGATGATATTATTTTTGGAGGAAATGAAGGTATGTGCTCAGTTTTTGCTGGAGAAATGTAAAGTGAATTTGAAATGTCTATGTTTGGAGAGATGAACTTTTTAGGTCTACAAATAAATCAATCAGATAAAGGTATCTTCATTTCTCAGTCTAAATATGTGAAAGAGTTGTTAAAGAAATTTGGGATGGAAGATGCTAAACCAGTTTGCACACCTATGATAACTGGTTGTAAATTGAGTAAAGATGATAACTCACCATTGACACACCAGAAAAGGTATAGATCTATGATTGGAGGATTACTTTATTTGACTCAAACTAGACCTGACATAATGCATGTAGTATGTCTTGTGGCAAGATTTTAGGAAGAACCAAAGGAATCACATGTAATGGCAGTCAAGAGAATTCTAAGATATTTAAAAGGTACAATGGATTATCGTTTGTGGTACCCTAAGGACTTTGACTTCACTCTCATTGCATATACTGATGCAGATTGGGCCGGAGATGTAGATGACAGAAAAAGTACAAGTGGAGGTGCATTTTTCTTGGGAAAAAGATTAGTATCTTGGTTGAGCAAGAAACAAGATTCAATATCCCAGTCTACTACAGAAGCAGAATACATTGCAGCAGCATGCAGTTGCACTCAAGTGTTATGGATGAAACAGACTTTGAAGGACATTAGAATTGTGTATGAAGGTCCCATTGCAATCTTTTATGACAACACAAGTTCCATAAACATATAAAAGAATCTAGTGATGCATTCAAGGACAAAGCACATATCTATCAGGTATCATTTTCTGAGAGAAAAAGTGATAGAGAATGAAGTCAAGTTGGAGTATATTTCTACCAAGGATCAGATTACAGACATTTTTACTAAGCCTCTGCCTAAGGATACTTTTGAGTATCTTAGAGAAAAGTTAGGGGTTATCACCCCTCCTACTCTAAACTAAGATGCACAATAGTGCATCAATCTGGAGGTGCTCAGAGGTCTGGATTGATGCTTTTTAGGGCTACTTCTAAGGGGGAGTAGTTATAGCAATAAAATGAAAAATGCGTAGTAGTGCAGGTAGTAATCAGATATGGTTGTTAAATTCAAGATGATTATGAAGATAACTCTCAAGGGAAGTAGGTAGATTATGTTGATATGAATTTTTGATAAAGAGTAGTAAAGTATTACAGTTTTGCTGACAGAGGAAATAGTGCAGTAGTAGCAAGATCCTAAGGTGAGAATTGACAAACCAAGAAGGAGAGAACTTCACATGAAGAATTAAAGTTATAGTCAGTGAAAGCATCAAGTAAGGGGGAGAAATTAGTTGAAGAAAGTTTAGAAGAGAGATTGAATCAGAGCAAAAGAGTGCAAGTATGTGCCCTTTGTCGTTGATGTCAAAGGGGGAGAGAAGTCATGTGAAAAACTTAGAGTGTAGATGTGTAAGAGAAAGGGGGAGAATTTTGGAGAAAGAAAGAGTGTAGGGGTGTGAAGAGAAAGGGGGAGAATCTTGTCTTGATGGCTGTTGCAGTTTTTCACATCATATGTTGTCATCAATGGCAAAGGGGGATATTGTTGCAAGTATGTGCCTAATCAATTTTGTCATTGATGTCAACATATCATTGTTGTAATTGGTGTCAACTATATCTTATTCTATTACTTGTTTAGAAGACTTGTATATTAGGGATATTGAGAAAATTAGGCTCTCTGGAAGAAACAAGTGAGTTACAAAGAAGTGCAGTACAAATAGCGAGTCGTATGCTGAAGAATAGTCTGATAAATTGCTCTGCATTTATTTCTTCTTGAAGATTGTGGTCTGTGGATTGGAAGTATGTTAGAGGTATGATTAAGGATGCTACATTACGGATTTGAGTCTTTTGCATGAAGATCTAAGTGAATTGTGTTCACCAGAGAGAAACCTACTTTTTTAGTGAGTTCAGTTGGGACAGGGAGAAAGTATTTTGCTTTGCGGTTCTAGAAGGAAGTTTGGGATGATGATAAGTGCCTACAGTTGCAATGGTTTTTGGTTTAGTGGTCCGCAAGCTATCTTTCTTCTATGACAGTTGAAGACAGAGAAGTTCATGTGTTCTGGTGAGAAGATTCCTATGAATAAATTGGCAAATGGTTGTGTGGTTGCTCCTGATGATTATAACGTGCTTGTGGATACCTCCTGATCATGTTCCCATCATTACATTGGTCCACGTGGAAGAATTGTGAAGGTGTTTGAAGATTACTTCCAGATAAGTGTGTTATGTAACCAACTTGGCCAACCTGGTTGATTCCAGTGATTGCGTAGCTCTCTTGAAGATTGTGAAGGCATATTGAAGTGTGGAAGATCATGTTTAAGTCCTAGCTAAGGTGTGGCATGATCTACATGCATTTTTATTTCATCTCCCTTGCATAAGGTTGTAATAGGTCAAGACATATTTTGTAAATGTTTGTAATGCTGACCTTAGAGATTGTTCCAATGGTTGATGATTGTAATGCCAACCTTGATGATTAGTCCAAGGTTGATGTAGTGTATAAATACTTGTAACTGAATCATGGAAAAGTTGTCATTGAGCAAAAATGAAAATATTTTAAGAAAGGTCCAAAAGCAGAATAGAGAAGAGGAAGAGCAGAGAAGAGGCAGAGAAGAGTGGAGAAATTATTGTACTTCAATGATAAACATAAAAAGGTGTTGATTGTGGTAGTGTGCCTGACAATGAGCCACTACTAGGGTTTAACATCCCTCAGGGTTTAACAACCCTTATTGTAATCTTTCTAGGTTTAGGGTTGAGGCAGTGAGCCTACTAGACCTAGTTGTTCTTCATGATAGTGAGTTAGTATGATTAGGCCTATGGAGTGACCAAGCTTGATCATCATTATTTTAGATTACAATATATACTGAGAGATAATCCTCTCTGTGGTTTTTCCCCACCTTGGGGTTTTCCATGTAAATTTGGTGTCTCTTGTGTTTGTTGTTGCATATGTGGTTAAGTTTCTAATTTTATGGTTTCATGGTTAAATCTCAATTGCAGATAAGTGTTCAATGTTTTAATGTAGAAGTGTTTGAGTTTTTAAGACAACTAATTCATCCCCCCCTCTCAGTTGTCCAACACATATCAACAAATATATCATGAAAATAGTATAACAACAACAACTACAATATAACAATAATAAATATATCATGATTCAGATTCATAGTTAATGATATAAGTTATATAACAATTAACACTAACAACAATAATTCAATTAACCAAAACTATGGTAGGGTACTATAGAGGGACCCTATTGAATGCACAAGACAATTGAGAGGGGGGTGAATTAGTTGTATCAAAAAATTTAGACCCTCACAAACATTCAGATTGACATTAACCTTTAAACCTTTATGATGATTAAGCATGAACCATAAATAATAGAAATTGAAGCATATCAGCACCAAACACAAGACAACACCAAAATTTACATGGAAAACCGAAGAAGGAAAAAACCATGGTGAGGATTAGCTCACAATATAAAGTAGTAGCAGTACTGAATTACAAAGGGCTCACTACTAGAGGGCTCACTTCCCAAAAGAGAGAATGCTCACTGCAGGTGGACTCACTGTCCACTGAGAAAGATAGAGAGAAAGAAGTGAAGGCTCACTACTAGGGTTGAACTGATATAATTGCATCTAACCTATGCATGGGGTTCAGTTCCAATGATGCTCAATATTCACCATAACACAAACAACACCTTTGTGCAGCAACACTGAAAAATAGTAGACACCTTCTAGTCACCGCATCTAGTAGCCTAACACATGAAAGCTCTTATTTCTCTAATCAAATTCACACCACAAACATCATATCCATCACATGATCTTACATTCATAAATCCTTGACACTTATTTATACCATCATCAACCTTGCAAACATTCTCCAAGGTCAGCAACACAACTTAACCCATAAAATTTAAATTAGGTCTGGACCAAAACATTCTCACAGAGGAAAGTAATGAATCCAGACCACATCACATCTTAGCATGGACCTAAATCCACTCTTACACATTTCAACACGCTTTCACAATCAATGAAGCACAACCGCAATTAGTGTAAACAACCAAGTCAACCAACCTTGTGTTAACATAATGAAATTTTAAGTGCACACTTCCTCAAGACCAAAAGATGACATGCAGACCATGCACCAAGCTTGAACATGATCTAGAAGTATCTAAAAGCATATGAAAACCAACAAATTCCTTTCTAACATCTTTCACCTGAAGAAAGTTCACACCAAAGTACTTAACCAACTTTATCAAACTTTGTCTTCAACTGCAACCAAGAAATAAACTTGTAGAGCACCAAATCATGAACCATTTGAACTAAAGAAAGATATAGAGCTTATAAGCATAAATCTAGAATCGTAACACCAGAAATAGATCTGCGAAGAAATGCAGAGAAAAATAATTTCTCCTAGACACACTTGCACAATTCAAAAACACTATCCGCACACTACTGAACATAACTTTCTCTGCACAATGAACCGGAGAACAAAATCTTGAATATAACATCTTTGAACACCTTTAAACAACATATCCAAACCACACAATCAAATATTCAATTAGGAAGAAATGTAGAGTAAAACTCGATCACAACTCTGTTAATCCAAAACACATCTTCAACACATTGTTTCCTTAATTAATCAAATTTTCTCAAAAGCACTTCGAAACCAACCATCAAAAACATATTCCTAACATCTTTAATACATCTACCAAATAATCAAATCATCTTTATCAAGGCAACTTAAACAAACAACAACAACCTTATTAGAAGACATAGTTGACACCAATGACAACACAAGCTTGTTGACATCAATGACAACACCGCCTTAGCACATACTTGCAACAATCTCCCCTTTTGTCTTTTATGGTAACACCTAATGTGAAAATCCATCAAGACACAACTTTGTACCAAGCTTCTTTTCTTTCTTACTCTCTCCCTTTCTTTGTCTCATACATAACACCTGAGTACAACATGATGCTGCAACAACATATTCTGCCTCTGTAGTAGATAAAGATGTTGAATCTTGTTTCTTACTTAGCCAAGACACTAATCTTCATCCAAGAAAGAATGCACCACTAATTGTACTTTTCCTATCATCTACACAACCAACCCAATCTACATTAGTATAAGCACTTAAAGTAAAGTCAATATCTTTTGGATACCACAAGCCATGATCAGGAGTGCCTTTCAAATATCTAAATATCCTCTTCACTGCCATAACATGTGACTCTCTAGGATCTACTTGAAATCTAGCAACAAGATAGACTACATACATAATATCTAGTCTACTAGCAGTCAGATATAGTAATCCTCCAATCATTGATCTATACTTGCTCTGATCAGCCTTAGGAGATTCATCATTCTTGCTCAACTTACAACTAGTAACCATAGGAGTACAAACTGGTTTAGAATCTTCCATTCCAAACTTCTTTAACAACTCTTTTACACACTTTGACTGAGAAATGAAAATACCCTTATCTATCTGATTGATCTGTAAGCCAAGGAAGATTATTTCCCCACACATTGACATTTCAATTTTTTTTTGTATTTCATTTCCACCAAAAGTTATGTCATCTACATAGACTTCCACAATCAAAATTTGATCTCCACTTACTTTGATGTATAGATTGCTATCTGTAGACCCTTTATTGAATCCTTGTTGTAATAAATACCTATCTAGCCTTGCATACCAAGCTCTAAGGGCTTGCCTTAATCTATATAGTGCCTTCTTCAACCTGCAAACCATATCTAGCTTATCTGACAAATAAAACCTTTCAATTGCTCTATGTACACTTCCTCTTCCAAATCACCATTCAAGAAGGTAGACTTCACATCCATTTGATATACTTTGAAATCCTTATGTACTGCAAAACCCAAAAACATCCAATGGACTCCATTCTTTCCACCAGAGCATAAGTTTCCTCATAGTCTATTCCTTCCACTTGTAAGTACCTTTACACACCAAACTTGCCTTGTTCCTTACCACTTCTCCATTCTCATTCAATTTGTTTCGGAATAACCACATAGTTCCAATTACATTTTTGTTCTCTAGTCTTGGGACAAGTTCCCAAGTCTAATTCTTCTTAATGTGCATTAGTTCTTCTTCCATAGCCTTGATCCAATACTCATCCTTGCATGCCTCAACCATTGTTTTAGGTTCAAATTTAGAAAGTAAACATAGATTTACCTATTCTTCAATAACTCTACTTCTTGTCAATACACCTTTGCTCTTAGTACCAATGATATTGTCTTCAGAGTGATGCCTTTGCACATACTTGGGAGTTTTAGGGATACTTTCTAGAGCTTCTTTTTCTTCAACCTGTACTTCCTTTTCTTTAGTTTCTTCTTCTTCTCCTCAAGAAGACTCATTTGATTCATATTCATTAATCTCTGAAATCTTCTGTATATCTTTATCAACCTTAACACTAGCACATTCATTAATTTTTCTTAGCTTTTTGTTGTAGCACTGGTAAGCTTTGCTTTTAGTAGAATACCCAAGGAAAATGCCTTCATCACATATTGCATCAAACTTTCCTAGTTCTTCATCTCGTTTGATATAACATTTGCTTCCAAAAACTTTGAAATATTTAACAGTAGGAATCCTTCCATACCATAGCTCATAGGGAGTCTTTGTGTCATTTGCTCTTACTTGTACTTTGCTCTATATGTAGATAGTAGTCTGAATTGCTTCTCTCTAGTAGACTTCCATTAGGTTTTCTTCTATTATCATTGTCCTTGTAGCTTCTTGAACAATCATGTTCTTCCTTTCAACCACTCCATTCTACTGAGGAGTCCTAGGGGTAGATAAATGCCTCTTTATCCCATGATTCTCACAAAACATGTTAAACTCATTAGAAGTAAATTTGACACCTCTGTCAAACCTCAAACATTTGACCTTCATATCCATTTCATTTTCAACCATTGCTTTAAAGGCTTTAAACTTATCTAGGGCTTCTGAGTTTTCCTTAAGAAAATTGACCCATGTCATTCTAGAGAAATCATCAATAAATAACATAAAATACTTGTCACCTTGAAAACTCTTACTCTGGTATGACCACAAAGATTTGTATGTACCAATTCTAATAGTTCGATGGATGACTGATCCTTGACTTTGAATCTTCTTTTTGTTTTCTTTCCAATCTGACATTCCTTACAAACAACATTGATGGGCTTTATAATCTTTGGTAGATCTCTCACAGCTTGAACTAAACTTATCTTTACCAAGCTATTAAAATTGATGTGCCACAATCTCCTATTCCATAGCCAACTTTCACTAATCTGAGTCATAAAACAATAGCTATCACCACCTTTGAGATGATAAACATTTCCACCTGTCCTCTTTCTAACATCAATAATTGTTCCGAAGTTGTTTCTAATCTCATAGCCATCATCCTGAAACATAAGATTGTAAGCCTTGCTACACATCTATCCAACACTTAAGAGATTATAATTTAAACCTTTGACATAAAGAACATAATCAATGTTATTCTTTTTATCAAAACTAATTGAACCTTTTCCACAAATCCTAGCAACTGCATCATCACCAAACCTAACTACTCCACCATCATATTTTTCAAGTTTAAAAAACTTACTCTTATCACCTATCATATGATTTGAGCATCCACTATCAATGACCCAATCATCTATTTCTCTTTTAGCATGAAAGATAGACATTATAGTTCCTTCAAGGTTAGTACTTGCTTTCAGACCCTTCTCCTTTACACAACTTCTAGAGTTAGTAGAAACAGTTTCATCTCTTAGGGCTATGCATATGAATAAGCATTCATTATCATTATCATCCTCATAATTAGATTCATCATCAGATTTACTTGCATCTTCTCTAACATAGTAACTTTTCTTAACAACCTTACCTCTGTTTTCCCTATTCTAAATTCTTAGAGATCTATCTAGACATCATGAAGCATAATGACATATTTTTCCACAACTAAAACATTTAAAAGGCAACTTACCACTAAACTTTCTAGTACCCTTTTTCATCCTTCTCACATAGTTATCTTCCACTTCATCAAGGTCTTCCAGATCTGATTCCATAGTCTTCTCTGATTTGCTAGCCTTAAAAGTAGTCTCATCCTTTGTAGTTCCACTAGTTTCACCAAACTCTCTTATTTCAAAAGTAGTTAAGGTGCCAAGCAATTGATCTTTGGCAAACTGATTCAAAATTTATAATTCTTCAATAGCAGAAACCTTATGAATGTAGGCTTTAGAAAAAGTTCTACGTACCTTCAATATCACTTCTTTATCATCTATGTTTCCACCAAGTCCTTTGATGCCATTGACAACTTCATCCACCTTCTGTAAGTAGCTTGTAATATTTTAATCTTCAAACATTCCTATGGTCTCAAATGTGATCTTCAAATTCTACATTTTAGCTTGTTTGACCTTATCATCTCCTTCATAAACACTTTCCAAATTTTTCCAAATATCATTAGTAGTTTTCAAATTCACAACTTTCACCAATTTAGAATTTGTAAGACCACTTAAAAGAGCATGTTTTTCCTTACCGTCTATTTCAACAACTTTGATCTCATCTTCAGTAATTATACCATTCTCAGGTAGAATGTAATTAGACCTAATGGATTTCCAGATCTCATAACTGTTGATAACTGAGAGGGGGGTGAATCAGTTATCCTTAATTCGCTTTCAATTCAAACACTTAAATCCACTTTGTTAATCAATAGCATAGCAATTAATCATTCATGGAAGCATAAGACATAAACACAAGAGCAGATACACATCAACACATGAAACACCAAGATTTTGACGTGGAAAACCCAGTTAAGGGAAAAACCACGGGGTGATTAACCCAAGGATTATTCTTTGTTAGAAGAATAAGAAAAATGGATGGCACATGCCAATTAGGGCTCACTGTCTGAGCACACTGCCTACAAGAGACACACTGTCTACAAAGATAACAAGTATTACAAACTTGAACTAGAGATTGACATCTTTACCATGTCTGGATTAGTTCCATTTAAGCCCCAAAACTCCTGCTCTGCCTTTCACACTTCTCTTCGCTATATCACACTCATCACAACAAGACACACTTCAAAATGAATTCACAAACCCTTATTTATACAAGGCATCAACTTAGGAACAATCATCTAAGTCAGCAAACATCTACAAGATCATTCGCAAGATGTGTATTACATCTGGTCAGCCTGTCAGGAAGAACACCAACAACCGGTGGTCTTTACATCAAATCCAAACTCTAACTTCAATGCGGACCACCAATAAGAATTGTACACGATCCAAGGATCACTAAAAACTTTCCCGAGTCCTCAAGAACATCCGCACTTTATCAGCTTACTGGAATTCTTCTCTTCTTCATCCAAAACTTCAAGAACATAGTCTGTTGCCCCTGTCATAATGCAAAAGGTTCTTCCGGACCTCCAAACAATGCAAAAATCAATTTGTCACTTCATACTGCTGTCTTCAACACTCCTTCCAATCCACAGAATGAGATAATGTAATTCTAGATCTCACTGGACCAATCTATGACACTCTGTCTCCATTGAACACCTGCCGAAACTGGTCTTACACAATTAGCCATAACTTCTTCAGATCTTTATGTGGACCTCTAAAATCTTAACTGGAACATCTCAAGACTCATATCTACAAACCCTTTAATCCACATCCTCTGATACTCAACCTATTGAGTACTTTTGTCTTCTTCTCATCATTATTCTTCACTGTTCCTGATTGAGACTAATTTTCTCAATATCCTCAGCACACAGCTCATCCAATCCTTCTTATCAATGCAATATGAGTATGTTGACATCAATGACAACATTGGTTAACCTCATACTTGCAACAATAACTAGGAGCAATTAAAAAGGCTTCTATCCTTACCTTCTAGAGAGCATAATCTATTCCATTAAACAAGGGAATTTGCTTCATTATGCACCATCCTAGGTCTACCTCAAGATGTTAAACTTTCTTCAAAGGAATCTGGCTCTGATACCAATTATTGAATGCACAAAATAACTAACAGGGGGGTGAATCAGTTGTATCAAAAACTTCAAACCCTCACAAACATTTAGGTCCACATTAACCTTTAAACCTTAATGATGATTAAGCATGAACCATAAATAATTGAAACTAAAACATATCAGCACCAAACACAAGACAACACCATATTTTACATAGAAAATCTAAGAAGGGAAAAACCATGGTGAGGATTAGCTCACAATATAAAGTAGTAGCAATATCAAATTATAAAAGGTTCATTGCTCAAAAGAGAGAATGATCACTTCAAGTGGACTCACTGCACACTGAGAAAGATAGAGAGAAAGAAGAGAAGGCTCACTGCTAGGGTTGAACTGATATAATTGCATCTAACCTATGCATGGGGTTTAGTTCTAATGTAGCTCAATATTCAGGCGTTGTAACACAAACAACACCTTCACAGCAACACTGAAAAATAGTAGACACCTTCTACTCACTGTATCTAGTAGCCTAACACATGAAAGCTCTTACTGCTCTGATCAATTCACATCACAACCATCATATCCATCACATGTGCTTACATTCATGAATCCTTGACACTTATTTATACCATCAACAACCTTGAAAACATTCTCCAAGGTCGGAAACACAACTTAACCCATAAAATTCAAATTAGGTCTAGACAAAAGCATTCCAATAGAGGAAAGGAATGAATGTAGACCACGTCACATCTTAGCATGGACCTAAATCCACTCTTACACACTTCAACATGCTTTCACCATCAATGAAGCACAATCATAATTAGTGTAAACAACCAAGTCAGCCAAACTTGTGTTAACACTGTGAACTTTTAAGTGCACGCTTCCTCAAGGCCAAAAGATGACATGCAGACCATGCACCATGCTTGACCATGAGATAGAACATCCACAAGCACCTGAAAACCAACAAATTCCTTTGCAACATATTTCACCTAAAGAAAGTTCACATCAGAGTACTTAACCGACTCTATCAAACTTTGTCATCAACTGTAACTCAAGAAATGAACTTGCAGAGCATCAAACCATGAAATGAAGAAAGATATAGATCTTATAAGCATAAATCTTGAACTATAACACTAGAAATAGATCTACGGAGAAATGTGGAGCAAAATAGTTTCTCCCAGACACTTCTGCACAATTTAGAAACACTGTCCGCACATTGGTGAACATAACTTTCTCTGCACAATGAACTAGAGCACAAAATCTTGAATATAATATCTTTGAACACCTCTAAACAACATATCCATACTGCACAATTAGATATTCAATTAGGAAGAAATGTGGAGCAAAATGCGATGACAACTCTATTAAGCCAGAACACATCTTCAACACATTGTTTCCTTAATTAATCAAATTTTCTCAAAAGCACTTGCAAACCAACCATCAGAAACATATTCCTAACATCTTCAATGCCTCTACCAAGCAATCAAATCACCTTGACCAAGGCAACTTAAAAAAACAACAACCTTATGAGAAGACACAGTTGACACCAATGACAACACAAGCTTGTTGACATCAATGACAACACCTATTAGCACATACTTGCAATAGACTCAACACCCACCTTTAGCTCTAGATGAAACATTCATAGGTGTCATATATCAAGAGAAAAGGTAGGTGGAAGTTTTTCAACTTTTTGCTCTTTGGGCTCCTCAAAGACTCTTGGTACAATGTAGCCTGGAAGGACCAAGAGACTTGGGGAATGAACTGAGGCCTCCCTAGTGTTCACATACCCATCTAGACATGTTGACGTAGTCATTTTGGCCCCACAAGATAAAGAATGCAAAATATGGCTCTTAGCAAGTTTCTGTTGAATGCTAATGACACTTTTTGCAACATTTCATACATCATCACCATAGTCAAATGGTTTGGAGATAATAAAAAATAAGAGAGGTTATAATGGAGGGACTCTACATGTAGCTATAGGTTTAGATGAAATAGCCTTAGGTGCGATAGATTTTGAGTACCAGTCTGTCATAGTTTGGTAGTTTTTTTCACTTAGGTCTCTTTAGAGACTTTGTCAGAATAGTGTAGTTTGAAAGGATCAGGAGACTTGTGGAATGAACCTATGCCTCCCCTACCATTCACCTACCCACACAAACATGTTGGTGCTATCCGTTTGGCTGCATGATGCATGAAATATAATTTATGCTCACCGACAACTTTTCATTGAACATAAATGATGTTTTTTGTAACTTTTGAAGAATTGTCGCCACAATCAAATGGATTGAACATTTCAAAAACTTAGAGAGATTATTATGGAGGGACCCTAGTTGACCCTATAGATCCAAATGGAAGATTCCTAGGTGCCACAAATTGCAAGAAATAGTCTGTCAAAGTTTGGCAATTTTTGGCACTTAGGGCTCTTATGAGAAAGCGTTGACATAGTGCAACTGGGAATGATCAAGATAGTTGAGGTGAAAAATAGGACCTTACCTAGTGTTCACCCTCCCACGTCAGTGTGTTGGCATTGTAAGTTTGGCCCCTTGATGCATGAAACAAAATTTATGTTTGCCGACAACTTTCATTGAACACAAATGATACTTTTTTCAACTTTTGAAAATTGTCGCCATGACCATATGAATGAAAATTTAAAAAAATGAGAGAGGTTATTGTGGAGGGAGCATATGTGACCCTGTAGGTCTAGATAAAATGTTCCTAGGTGCCACAAATTTTGATTAATAGTCCATCAAAGTTTGGTAATTTTTGGCACTTAGGGCTCTTAAGAGAAAGCATCGACACAGTGTAACCTGGAATGATCTAGATAGTTGAGGTGTGAAACAAGACCTTGCCTAACATTAACCCAACCACCCTGACATGTTTGAACTATTGGTTTGGCCCCATGACACATGAAATGAAATTTATGTTCGCCGACAACTTTCATTGAACACAAATGATGCTTTTGCAACTTTTAAAAAATTATCGCCATGACCATATGGAATGAACATTTCAAAAAATGAGAGAATTTATTGTGGAGGGACTTTATGTGACCCTATAGGTCTAGAAACAATGCTCTTAGGTCCGACAAATTCTAAGAAATAGTCCATTAAAGTTTGGTAATTTTTGGCACTTAGGGCTCTTAAGAGAAAGCGTCGGCATAGTGCAACTGAGAATGATTGAGATAGTTGAGGTGTAAAATAGGACATTTCCTAGTGTTCATGTACCCACCTGAATGTGTTGAAACTATCTATTTGGCCCCATAACATATGAAACAAAATTTATGCTCATTTTCAACTTTTCATTAAACACAAATGATGCTTTTTGCAACTTTTAAAAAATTATTTCCACGACCATATGAAATGAACATTTCAAAAACTAAGAGAGGTTATTGTTGAAGGACCCTACATGACCTTGTTGGTTTAGATGGAATGTTCCAAGGTATCACAAACTCTGAGAAAAAATCCATAAAAGTTTGGCAATTTTTAGCACTTAGGGCTCTTAAGAGAAAGCATCGACATAGTGCAACTAGGAATGATCGGGATAGTTGAGGTGCAATATAGGACCTTTTCTAGAGACCACCCACCCACCCAAATATGTTGGCAATATCATTTTGGCCCCATGATGCATGAAATAAAATTAATGCTCACCGACAACTTTTCATTGAACACAAATGACACTTTTTGCAACTTTTGAAAAATTGTCGCCATGACCAAATGGATTGAACATTTTAAAAACTGAGAGAGGTTATTATGGAATGACCCTGTAGGTCTAGATGAAACATTCCTTGGTGCCACAAATTATGAGAAATAGTCTGTCAAATTTTGGCACTTCATACAAAGGTGTTTAATAATTTTTGCCTTCAAAAACTCATTATATTTCCTCATCCCCCAAGTGGTACACAATATTGTGGGATCACCCATGGAACATTCATAAGTGCCATAGTTTGAGAGAATAGTCAAGCCAAAGTTTTATAATTTTTTGATATGAGTGCTCCTAAGAGATTTCATTGGATCAATGTAACTTAGAAGGATTAGAATGCATGGGTAGAAAATGAGGCCTCTAGTAGCATTAACTAACCCACCTTGAAGTGTTGGTCAACACTATTAATTCAATGCTATGAGGTGCAGATTGCTAGATAACACTCTTGAGACCCTAACACTAAAGCAAAGTTACACTTTTTACAACATTGCAATGTTTGCTACCACTATGAGAAAATTGCCAAGAGTTGGGGAAACTAAGAGATACTTTTGTAGATTGATCTAATGTCTAGGTGTAGGTTCATATGGAACATTTATATGTTACATGATTTGAGAGATCAATCATGTCAAAATTTGGCATTTTCTTGGACTTGGGGTTGTTAAGAGACTTTGTCAAACTAGTATAGCCTAGAAGGATCAAGATGCATGGTCAGTAAACTATGGCCTCTAGTAGCATTATCCAACCTATCCTGACATGTTGGCATTATCAGTTCAATGTAATGAGTTTTGGATTGCAAGATAACACTCTCAAAACCCTAACACCAAATAAAATTAATGCTTTTACAACATTGTGTGTGAGCTGTCACTATGAAAAAGCATCAAGAGTGTAGAAATTCAAGAGAGGCTTTTGTAGATTGACCTAATGCCCAACTATGAATTTAGAGAGATCATTTGTAGGTGCCATGATTTGAGAAAATAGTTGTATCGGAATTTGACACTTTTTTGCTATTAGAGCTTTTAAGAGACTTTTTCAAACTGACATAGCCTAGAAGGATTAGGATGCATGGGGAACAAGATAAGGCCACTAGTAGTATTAGGTATTCCACCTTGACATGTTGGTGCCATCAATTCTTTGCTATGAGGTGTGAATTGCAAGATAACACTCTCAAGACCCTAACATTGAAGTAAAATGATGCTTTTTGTAACATTGTGTTTACTACCACCATGAGAAAACCATCAATAGTTGGTGAAAATTGAGAGAGTATTATGCAGATTTTCCTAATCCCCAATTGTAGGTTTAAACATAACATTCTTAGGTGCCATGGCTTAATAGAAAAGTCACACCAAAGTTTGGCATTTTTTCATTCTAAGCGCTCTTGAGAGACTTTATTAGGCCAATGTAGGCTAGAAAGATTAGGATGCATGAGAATAAAATGAGGTTTTTAATAGCATTAAATAGTCCAACCTAAAGTGTTGGAGCTATCAATTTGGTGCCACAAGGTGTGGATTGAAAGATAACACTCTCAAGACCCTAACATTGAAGCAAACTGATGCTTTTCCAATATTGTGTTTGTTGCCAAGTTACAAGGAAATTGTCAAGATTTAGAGGAAATCAAGAGAGGCTTTTGAAGATTGACCTAATACCTAGCCATAGGTTTATACATAACATTAGTAGGTGTCATGGTTTGAGAGAACATTTGCATCAAAGTTTGACACCTTTTCACTCTCAAGGCTCCTAAGAGACTTCATTAGACTGATGTAGCATAGAAGAATTAGGATGCAATGGTAAAAAAATGAGCCCTCCAATAGCATTAAACATTCCACCTTAATATGTTGGTGCTTTTGCTTTAGTTCCACAAGGTGTAGATTGCAAGATAATGCTTTCAAGACTCTAACATTACATGCTTTTATGACATTACATTCTTTTATGACATTACATGCTTTTATGAGATTGATAGTGATGATATACCTATGGATTGTCTCTATCAATGAATGTTCTCTCATGGAATATTAATCTATGCTATACCAATTTTTTCAATCTCATGGAATGTCCGCTCCATGAAAATAGTTCCTAAAGAAGATGCCATGGGACTCTTCCTTAAAATTCATTTTTTTTAAAACATGTTTAGAGTTAATTAAAAAAGTAAATAAGAAGTTGAGTGCATTATTTACAAGTTACACTCTAGTCTTTCTTGATTATCTTTATATAATTACAACTTTGTAAATATTAAGAAAATAGAAACAAAATTATAAAAGAATAAAGATAGTAACTAGCATATATGTCTTAAACACATTTATCTAAAAGATGTTGAGAGATACCAATGTGTGCCTATATTGAAATTGTTATTGAGAATAGATAGTTGTATTGAGATTAATATCT
This sequence comes from Cunninghamia lanceolata, assembly GCA_027924645.1. Taxonomy (NCBI): domain Eukaryota; kingdom Viridiplantae; phylum Streptophyta; class Pinopsida; order Cupressales; family Cupressaceae; genus Cunninghamia; species Cunninghamia lanceolata. The sequence goes on along the minus strand of BSBN01000158.1, from coordinate 4,874,791 downwards.
CTGGCATCTTTTAGATAGATGTATTTAAGATATCTATGCTAATATTTTTCCTTTTTGGTAATAAAATAATAATTGATCAATGAGACTCCAAACTTTTTTTCCAATTTAAGATATGGACCAACTTATTTATTATTATAACTACCATACCATAACAATGACTAGTAATAGGTACCATATAACTTCTTACCTAATTTTCTTAGGAGTCTTTCTTTGCTTAATGGTCAATATTATAATTTAAGATATTTTTGAAAAATTAAATTATATTTCTTTATAATATTATAAATTAAAATAATATATTATTAATTCAAAGTATCATTCATATATATATATATATATATATATATATATATATATATATATATATAATTAAAAAATATAGTGAATTAAATAATACAAAATAATAAATTTTAAATTTTAAAATATAATTTAAAATTGTAAAACGGTCCGCATACCATTAAATTCCAAGTTATTAATTGACGTGTAAGACTTCATCCACCTGCCCAGCCCTTCAAACACGTCGTAACGAAAATTAAAATTTTAAGTTATAAATTTGTATGCCAATATTCACAGGTCAATAATTTAAAATGACGGTAAATAATTTTAAATTTATAATGACAGAAAATATATTTAATTTATAATGACGGTCAATATTTTAAATTTTAAATTTGTATGCCAGTGTTCACAGGTCAATAATTTTTCTGCATACTAACGTTAGAAGAACAGTTTGTTTATTCGAATTTCCAGTCACACTAACGACAAGGGCAACATCTATGCATAGCATTCTGGATTACATTTGATCGTGTTTATTAATTAATTGAAATTTAAAATTATATTATATTTTTAAGTTTGAATTTTTTAGTCCAAGTTTAGAATTTGATGGTCTATAGATTGTTTTTTCAATTTTCAATTGTAATTTACAATTTAAATATATTATTCTAATTTATAATATATATCATTTTATAATATATTTTTAATAAAAATACATATTAATTTAGAATTTATAAAGACAAATAATTTTTTTTTAAGAATATTTTTAACTCTAAAAATATAAGATTATCTCCATTGTTTTAAATTTTTAAGTATATCAATTTAGAAACTTACTTTTAATTATAATAGTAAATTTATGATTTTTTCTTTGTGTGTAAAGTTTCAAACTTAAAAAGTAATCATTGTTATTTGTTGTTTTGTACTTCTACTTTCAATTTTTTTATATGTACATAGTATGAATACAAATTTACAATTACAAAGTTGAGAGAGATAATCCAAGAAGGATTAGTTGCTAGACTATAACTTGTAAGTAATACAATCATATTTTTATTTATTTTTAATGTATAACCTAGAAAATATTTTTCTAGTTTATTTTTTAACTCTATGCAACCAATATTCTTATACATACAGTCTAACCTTGTGTGCATATACAAGCATTAACATTTTGTATTATTTCAAAATTGTCTACACATACTAAATTCCTTTGTACCTTTATAGTGAGCTTGCACTAGGCTCTTGTGCACATAAGATAAGATAATAAGCATTTTTATTTATCCTTGTTCCTTTGTAGGAAGCTAGCACTCTTGAAGCAATCGAATTTCTAATTAACAAACTTTACAATGCATATTGGATCGATTAGCACCAATGTTTGATTTCTAGGATTTACCGTTGTTATGGGAAAATGTGGAGATAATATCAATAATCAATAATAACCCAATAACTCAATGAAATGGAAATAATCAAGATTCAAATACAAAGAATGATACCTGGCAAACCTTATTATTTCATGGCTTCCATTGTTTGCCTATCTCAAATTGATCTTTCATGTGAATGAAGCCCTCAGAAGGTGCACTTCCTTGCTCTTTTCTTCAAGATGACAATAGAGAATGACTATGATAGTTTCTTGCAATGAAGAGGATCTTCAATATAATGCAATGGTGATAATGGTGATAGTTGATCACAAGCTATGAATTGGTTGGTGCCAAAGGCACGCTGTGATTCCTGTAGAGTAAGTTTATAAAAGTTTGGATGATTGAAATAGAGGAATAGGGGTTGTATTTATAGATTTGTGAGAGAGAAGATCAACGATTGAAGAAATTTGAGAGGATGTGCGCGAATAGGGAGAGGACAAGTACCCAAGCCTTCATGCAACAAGAGGAGTTAACAAAATAGAATGAAGAGTTAACTGAATTGATTAATTAGTTAACAAAAAAGACTAACTAGTTAACTGATTTGATTTATGAGTTAACTAATTGGAATTGGAGGATAAATAAGACATGTGGGTGAGAGAACAATTAATTAAATATTAAAATATTTAGTTGCATGTGCACATGGACAAATTGAATTATTTTTAGTGTTAATTCAATTTTAGAAGAAATAGATAACTTAAATAAATGTTTGGATTTATTTAAATATAGAGGATGGTTTAAGTTTAGAAGAATTTAATTAAATAATTTGGTATTATTTAATTTAGAATGATTTTGGAATTTAGAAGAACTAATTAAATAATTTGGTATTATTTAATTTAGAGTGACATTAGAAGAATTTTGGAAGATTTAATTAAATAAATGATTTTATTTAATTTTGTGGAAGAATGTGACTCAAATAAATAAATTGATTTATTTATTTATTGATAGAGGAATTAGACTAAAATAAATATTTAAAATATTTATTTAGATAGAGTCATGTCATTTTTAGGTGTATACATGTTGCTTCAAAGAAAGTTAATTTTTTTTTGATAATGATACATGCCCCAGTTTGCCCCTGGTACAGGTTTAACGATGGTAGGATGCCTCCTTGGGAGATTGGATGAGAAGAAGTTTCGAGGGTGTGAGATGAACAATCTCATGATGAGATAGGTTGAAAAGTTAGGTTAGGGTGAAGAAAATGGAGGATGTAAGATAAGGGACGAAGAAAGAGCTGAATGACTTGTGATGCAAGATAAAATGATAACACACACAAGCAAGCAAGTATGCACAAATGATACAAGAACAAACAAGGTATTGCCCCTGTCAAATTGTAAACCAATGATTAATCGATAATGATCGACAATAGTGTTGTCATTGTGAGGAACGATATATCCCTAGATCAACACAATAGGCGCGGGAAAGATATATCCCACTAATAATTATGATTGATTGAGTTGGTTTACAACAAGATTAGGATCAAGACTACTGATTGCGATTGGATAATTTGACAAGAGTGACTTGACTCGATTGGTATGGATTAAGGATGGACTTCCATTTGGATCATCGCTTGGATTGATTGCACAAGGATGAATGGATTATATGGATAACTGGATGATACAATTGGATAAACTGTTAGAAAGGACTTGGATCTTTTGACACTTGGAAAAGGTTTACTCAATTGATGTAGAAGAGACTTGACAATGATAGATAGAAAATTGATTGACATAAGAAAATGCAAATGAAGGAATCACAAGCTTTTATTTACAAACACTGGCACTTGGAACAAAATATTTATTTATGGATGGTATATGGAATGCAACTAGATGCGCATGGATGCAGATTGTCATCTAGATATTGCAAGTACTTTTAAGTGCTTTGTTTCATCATTGGGCATTTTTTTGTTATTTTTGTGTTATAAAATGTTGTAAGAAAATACAAGCATCAAGGTATAATTAAACTGAGATGACCTGAGTATCCCTTACATGGATTTTGATTTAGCAAGTTTAATACAAGCATCTAAGTATAATTGAACCAAGATGACCTGAGTATTTCTTGTGTATCAATAGATAAGGATTATACCTATTTCATGTTTAGACCTCTGATGTCCTCGATGATCATTATGTTGATCATGTCGTTAGACAAGGTTTCACATTACTAAGGATAAATCCACAAGGAACAAACAAAGAAAATAATCATGCCTCCATCATAGCATCTCTAGTTTTTAGGCATCCTTGAGTAGCATAGGAAACATGACAACAAAAATCAAGGCTCTGTAACTTGACCTGCTCACAAACACAAAACATTCTTGCATTAGACGTGTCTTCTTGCCATAATTGAGATAAAATTATTTTGAGTGTTTAGGTACTTGTTTGTTTTGCCTTGGATAGGTTGATGTCTTGCGTCAAAATTTATGTTTGGAAGCGGGCATCGTTGCACTTGTGTGTCAAGGTGAAAGGTATCACAATCCTTATTGGTGTCCTCTTAGAACATGTGGCATTGCAAAATCTAACTCCGTAACTAGGTCGAGGACTTGTCCCCAGCTAGTTAAAAGTTTCTAGTTTATTATGGATGAAAGACTGTGAGACGCTGATGGTAGATTTGATGGGACAGCCGCGATGGGACTGACCTAGTGCCTTGGGAGCTCATTGGTAGATGGCCTTACCTACGTGATGGCTTAGAGGTGACGTAGTTTGACAAATGGTACTAATGATGGGGTTGCAGACAATTTGCTGTTTTTGGGATTTTCTAGATTTTGCTAATGTTTTGATATTTTTTTTATGGCAATTTGGATAGCCTAAATGCTAGATACTGATGACAATGGAACACCATGGATAGGTAAATGGATGGATGAGAGTGGATAATGGATGGGTAGGTAGAAGGAAATAAGGATGTGATCTCCAAGGACTATGTTGCATAGGAATAACTTAGGATTTGACATGACAAAGCTTATATGACAGAGGCGGATGAGAGGATTGGATTGTTTTTGAAAAAGATAAGGCATATCAAGAGTTTTTCCAAAGCATGTTACAACATTTTTCCCCCATATCTCTATCAAGATCAAAAGAGGAATGGAGGATGAATGGACTCGATATGATAGGTACATGCAGGATACGGATGATAGGATGGTATGGTAAGATAGGATGGAAAATGATAGGGTCAATGAGACAATGTGCTCCCAAGGGTAAATGACATGGAAGCTCAACCTACACATGATGCCCGTTTGCCAGGTTTTCATCATGGTACTTTTCCAAGGTGCTTGTTTACCAGGTTTTCACCATTGGATGAAAGAAATTTTCTTTACTTTTTTTATTTTTTCTTTTTCTTTTCCTTTTTCATTTGTTTTTGAATTTTTCCTTTTTTTGAATATTTGGATAGGATAGGTGGAATACGGACGAGAGGGACTCAAGTGTCTAGTTCCATGAAGGTGATAGTGTCCTATTAGAGATGCATGTCGTCACATGGATCATGTCAAATATTTCTATGCTCATAGATGTTGGTAAGGATAGCATGAAAGGAAGATAGAGTAGGTAGATAGCAGATTATGGAAGGTGCGATAGTGAATTATCATGCAAATTATGTAAGACTTTATGCAAGGATGGAGGGAAGGCTTATGCAAAAGCATGGACCATAGGGATATGATGGGGAAGATATGTAGGATAATAGTGGAAGGAAGGGGAGATGGAGGTATATGGAAGTGTTGTGGGATGGAAGGGAACCATGACCAACAGTTGCATATATCATGATAAACATTGAATCTTATGATGGAAAGGTGGTGTAGGAAGCAATGGAGATGAGTGATTTAGGCATTTAGGGACCCACATAGAATTAGTATATTTCTAATTTTTACTTTTCATGTGGGATGGAAGGATTTGAGACTTTTGGATGTAATGGAATTTTTTGATGGAAAAGGAGAAAGTGGATGGTTGGGATTCTTGAGAGGGGGATGTCTCATTTAACTTGATGGCTTTTTTCTTAGGTACCCAAACCCTTTTGCTTTTAGAATTTACTTGTGAAGGTATGGGCTTGGGTATATACAACTTTTGTACATCTTCAGAGGTAATTACTTGTTGCTTGGGGACCCATACCTTTTTCATTTTTGCTTTGAGGTGTGTGGGTGTATGCAGCTTTTGATATGGGTTTCTCTTTGAATCTTAGGATTGATTTCCTAAGGTATTAGGACCCTTAGGATTTTTTGCTTTATGAAAGGATGCATCCCAATGTTTATTTTTGAATCCCACAGGCTTGGTGGAATGAGTGGAAGCTTCATGTTTAGACAATATGTGCATTTGTTGGTCATGATTTGAAATGTGAGGGAATGTGTAGATGGATGAATTTGGCGTTAGGAGAAGTGGAAACAAAGTGGATGGAGGGATAGTAGGAGTTGGAAGGAGTGGAGGTAAAGTGGATAGTGGAAGGTGTATGGTCACATGCTTTTGACATTTGTAGGATGATGGAGGTGGAATGGCGGCATACATTTTGGGCATATGATAGGGTTTGTGATGGGAAGTGGTGGATTTAGAAGGCATGGAGGAAGTACCAACATCTTTGGATTGCTCACCTTGGGGTATGTATCCAAGGCCATACAAGCGAGGAGGGACATTGACATGGACAAGCTCCAAAATACCTTGTTTATGAAGGCCTAAGCCTTTACCTTGATAGTTCATATGTTGGAGTATGCCATGGATAATGGGATTATGGGTGATTTGGGCACTAGATGCAAGCTCATTATTTGATGGGGAAGGTGAAGTGGTAGATAATGGTTGTTGCTCTCCTAAGGAAGAACATTCATGGATGAAGGTAGTGAGACCAAGGGGATAGGATAATAGATTTGCAACATGGTCGATAATGGATGGTAGAGGATCATTAGGATCTTGATTATCATTATGCTCACTAAGATCCAAGTTATTGGTTTGATCATCTATGTGCACTTGGGAGGCAAGGGTCTCATCAAGGAAAGTGGGTATTATTAGATCAAGGATAGGACTATGTGGAGGATGGGTAGAAGTAATGGAGGTTTCTTGCTCATGGATGGTTATGGGGTTATGGATAGATGGGGTAATAAACACATGACCATGGAATGTATAAAGTTAGCTAAGAGGATCATCATGGTTCACTTGATCATAGATAGGATCAACTTGCTCATGGATAGCTTCTTCATAGGTAATATCTTGATCATGGAAAAGATAAATGTTATGGATGGGTTGGATGGAGATGCTTTGATCCTAATTTAGATAAAGGGTTGATGTTTCCACATGCTCTAGAGTATACTCTTGACATAACTCTTGATTTTCTTGAATTGAAGTGGAGGTAGAAGACTCTTGGATAGGCTCTTGGTCAACAACATGAAGGTATGATGGACCTTGACTTTGGTTCATGATAGGAGGTTCTTTAATAAGCTCAAGGGGTTGCAGATTATATGATGAGGTTGGAGCAATAGACATGTTTGAAGGTTCTTTGATAGGCTCTAGGATTGGTGGTTTATTACATGGAGATGGTTGGTTCCTTTCTAATAGCCATTGAATCACATCCTTCATGAGTGTATGGGTGGATGGGCAGTATAACGGATGGAGAATAATGGTAGAAGGTGTAGGCTTATGATTAAGGTTAGGATTGCTTGTGCTGGATGGGGATGAAATCGGATGAGCAGATTTGGATTTCTCCATAGCTTTTCTTTTTCTTTTAGATTTTACAAAGAGTCTTTCAAGAAAATCATTTAAGGACTCTTTGATTGACAGATTAGAGCTTGGGGAACTTGATGGTGGTGTTGGTGTAGAACTAGTATGCTTTAGAATATGTATTCTAGGGGATGGTGAAGGAGGACTAGTAGATGGATAGGTATATGATTTCAAACTTAAGGTGGTGTTTCCCTTGTCAATAGTATTATTAAGATGGGTTAAGGATGTATGATCTTGGTGCGAGGTGTGGCTAGTACTGGCATGCTCATGTTGGGAGGGATTTGGTTCATGTGGATCATATTTTTCCCTATATTTGTCAAACTTGGGAACATCAAAACTAGAAGAGAAAGGTATTTTAGCCAATCTTTTATCAAATGGATAAGGAGATATGCCCTCTAGCGAATATCATTTTGTGGAAGATGTAATTTGTAAGATTGCCACTTGTTGTTGTATGGCTTGGATTTGTTGGGTAAGTACTTCTAATTGATTTGTCATATCCTCAGAAACTGATACAAGACTGAAATGGGTGCTCAAAAAGGTAGATGTTTATCTTAGACAATGTACATAATAGCTCACTATGACAGATGTACAAGAACAGATGCGTAGGAACAAAGTGCAAATACGCAGCTACAGGAAGCAAAAGCACAGGTTTGGTGAAAAGTACATGCGCTAGAACAGAGGACAGATGTGCATAGGACTGGTGAAAAATAGATGCGTAGCAGAACAGTGCAAAAATGCAGTAGGATTGAGTAGATGCGCAATAAAAAGTAGATGTGCCGCAGGATGGAGGAAATGCGCAGATCTATCTTTTTGGCTTGTTTTTGACTAATTTTTGACTTGGTGAAGCATGTTTTTCAATGTTTTGGGGTTTCTTTGCTTGAATGTTCCTCTATCTGATTGGTTTCTTCAATTATGGCAAGAAAGACACATCACACACAGAGTATTTTCATGATTGTTTGATTTTTTTAATTTTTTGACAAAAAGTAAGTACAAATCCTAGGATGGTAAGGGCAATATTCAATGAATTCCAACTTGGTTTTTACATCAGCCACTTGCATAAAGGCAGAAAGCTAATAGCCTAGTAGCACTAGCTCCCCTCCACAACTCTCACTTCTCATGCATACCAAGCTATAGTTCCTCTGAAGAGTTGAACTTTTCTGTCTCTACACTAAATGAGTGTATGACATTGGATGGCTCTGGAGAATGTTTTCCTCCTATGTCACTGAATAGGGGATTTTGGCTTCTAAAACAATGGATATGTAGTAAGGGCAACTGTTTGAGTGGTTATATGTGCAGCAATGCTACTCTCCATTATGGAGTCTCCCAGCCTGCAAGGGTTACGCCTTTCGAGGTTTTGGGGGAGGTTGGCTGTCGGTATAACTAATCCACACTCATTGCTTGAATCTTTCACCTCAAACATAGTTTATTTATAGTGGATCAGAAGAGCATGGCGTTAACTCGTTACCACTTAAGGTCGTCCCACTTGGAAGGAAGGAATTCCAAGGGCAGGCCTCTTTAAAGGAAACACATGAGAAATGATGATTATGGCATTTTGGTCACCCAGTTAAGGGGAAAGCATAGTCCTATCATCATTCCAAATTCACAAAAAACACTGGTTCTTTTCTCCTAGCTAAAAAGAAAAAAAACTAAATGAGTTATTCTATTTGGGCACACAAGATTTGTTAACTTTGAAAGCAATTTGTTCAATTTTAAATCCTCCTAATTGGGACTATGTTCAAGTTGTGATGCAACAATATCAAGTTACTTCCCTCCTATTTAGATCTAAGTGAGATTTTGCATGAACAAGCTCAATTACTTCTGATGCTACTTAGATCTAGATGAGATTTAACAATGCAACTATATGACTAACCAGCTCTTAACTTGCAAGGCGGATCTAAGAATATTCTTGCAAATTGTGTTAGTGTTAGAGATCTCTCAAGGAACAACTCAAAAACCCTAGCAAAATGAAGCACAACAGAATGGAGTAAATGCACAATAGAATGGAGTAAATGCATAGTAGAATGGAGTAAATGCACAATTTTGGTAAAAGCAAATGCGTAGCAGAATGGAGTAAATGCGCAGTTCTGGTAAAAAGCAAATGCATAGTAGAATGGAGTAAATGCGCAACATAATGTGTTGGATGTGAAGAAACATGATGGATGCATAGAAACGTCCTGTGTATGAATTCTAACACTCAAAAACTCAATTTTGAAGTTAAATTGGGGCAAGGCCCCATGGTGGGCGCCAAAAATGTTACGAAAAAATGTGGAGATAATATCAATAATCAATAATAACCCAATAACTTAATGAAATGGAAATAATCAAGATTCAAACACAAAGAACTATACCTTGCAAACCTTATTACTTCGTGGCTTCCATTGTTTTTCTATCTCAAATTGATCTTCCGTGTGAATGAAGCCTTCAGAAGGTGCACTTCCTTGCTCTTTTCTTCAAGATGACAATAGAGAATGACTATGAATATTTCTTGCAATGAAGAGGATCTTCAATACAATGCAAATGGTGATAGTTGATCGCAAGCTATGAAATGGTTGGTGCCAAAGGCGTGCTGTGATTCTTGTAGAGTAAGTTTATAAAAGCTTGGATGATTGAAATGAAGGAATAGGGGTTGTATTTATAGATTTGTGAGAGAGAAGATCAATGGTATAGAATGAATAAGAAGATCAAAGGTTGAGGAAATTTGAGAGGATGTGCGCAAATAGGGAGAGGACAAGTGTCCAAGCCTTCATGTAACAAGAGGAGTTAACAGAATAGAATAAAGAGTTAACTAAATTGATTAATTAGTTAACAGAAAAGACTAACTAGTTAACTGATTTGATTTATGAGTTAACTAATTGGAACTGGAGGATAAATAAGACATGTGGGTGAGGGAACAATTAATTAAATATTAAAATATTTAATTGCATTTGTACATGGACAAATTGAATTATTTTTAGTGTTAATTCAATTTTAGAAGAAATAGATAACTTAAATAAATGTTTGGATTTATTTAAATATAGAGGATAGTTTAAGTTTAGAAGAATTTAATTAAATAATTTGGTATTATTTAATTTAGAATGATTTTGGAAATTAGAAGAACTAATTAAATAATTTGGTATTATTTAATTTAGAGTGACATTAGAAGAATTTTGGAAGATTTAATTAAATAAATGATTTTATTTAATTTTGTGGAAGAATGTGAATCAAATAAATAAATTGATTTATTTATTTATTGATAGAGGAATTAGATTGAAATAAATATTTAAAATATTTATTTAGATAGAGTCGTGTCATTTTAGGTGTATACAACTATCATTATGACCTTGATTATTAGAGGCTAGTTCTAATTTTTCTTTAGTTGCATAGCTTGTTGCACAACAATCACCATGAGAAAATCCTTTCGTAATCGTCTCATCTTTACTCCTCTATTATGCACCACATATTAAAGTCAGGTATAAATAATTCTTATTCTCTCTTGACTGTATGAGCATGGCATTTTCACACCATTGAGTTTTTTTTTTTTACGTTGTATGATTAAAAAGACAATAGTAATATTTTAGTATAAAATATTTCATTTAAAATTCTTCACTTTTATTATTTTTTTTTACAATTTATATTTTTCTTAAAATGGCAATTGAGGGGTAGTTAAATCACCAAACCATCATAAAATTTTCATATAACAGGAAAGGGTCAAATTCTAGGCCTATCTTTGGTATTGGTGCATTGAATTTCTGGCATCTCTGGTAACTGTCTTTGATCTTTTGTATGATGTAATAACTAGTACATTTACCTCCTAGTGACCAAGTCTGAGGTAGTTTAATGTTAAAAACCAAGTGACGAAGGGCTTCTAGGAGACAAAGGTGAATAGTAAAAAGTGAGACTAGGAAAATGATTTTCAAGTGACAGCAGACATCAGGTGTGCCCCACCCTGCCTCCTTTTTTCACTAGTCTTTTGTATTCTTTTGTATTTCCTTTGATTTTTGTCTGTAAAGCAACTAGTTTGCAATCTCTCTTAAAATAAACATTTTCATCTCCCAAAGAGGGTTTTCATATACTCAAAACTTCCTTTAAAGAAAAACAAATAAAATAGAAAACACCAAACAAGGGTGGGACCCTATGGTAGGGCATAAGGAAAAAACAATGGTTTGGAAAACTTGGGGGACCCAAATAGGGTCAAGAAAGAAAATGAAAACACAATTGTGATTGTTGAGATGGAGGTAACAGACCTAGTAGGGTTTACAACTGGTAAACGTGAAGCATTAGAACAATTTTAGGTGGGTAAAGAAAGTCAGGGTCATAGGTTTGAGATTTTAACTCAAAGGGTTTTTTAATCCCTTTTAACCTCTTAACACACTTCCCAATGGGCCCCTCAAAGGATTTTCTGTACCCTAGTCTCAATGATTAGGGTGGCAAAACAAATGACACATATGGAGCATACATGCTAGGATACCCTTAGGCTAACCTTTTGAGCACAATGAAAATATGTGTCTACGTTAATGAAAAACAATACAAGGGGATACTGAGATGTAGACAAACCAAAATATTGAAACATACAAAAAAGAGAAGGTTCATAACTATTTTACCAAAACCAATTCATAAGACCTTAGTAGGCACAACATAAAACAAACAAACACAAGAAGAACAAAATGAACAAGGTAAAGGAAAAGGAAAGGTGAGTTCAACGTTTCACACAATGTTAGGTGTAAAGAAATCTAGGGTTGAAATCCATCCAACATATAAAGAAGAAAGTGTTAAGGATAATCAAGAACACATTAATGTATATAGCCCTACTACAACACCACTAATGTGGTCCTCTAAGATATATGTTACTGAGATAATCAACATGAAAAAGAGACTTCAGTCCCTAGAAGCAAGGAGCCAAGTTGAGGACAACAAAATGAAAGAGCTCATAGAATCCAAGTGGAAATTAACAAGGGAGAACAAAATTCTTAAAGAGCAGATAAACAAATTACAAAATAACGTGGAAAAAGGTGAGTAATAATAGATTTTGATAAAGTAGATGCTAGACCAAATGAAAAGAACAGAAGAAGACAAGACAAAAGCAGTAGAAGGAATTAATGATTATAAAATAAAAGAGATCCAATCAGTAATGGAAAACATGGAGATAAAAGAAAACTAGTTAAAGAACAAACAGAAGAGGCCTAATCCTGGGCTCAAGTAGTGAAGGGACCGATAGAAACACAAATGGAACTCATTGAAAATAAGTCAGAAGGTAGATAAGAGAAGAAAATGATAGAAATGATAGGGTTGTCAATATCATTATTAAATGTCTAAAAGATTATGGAGAGAAGGAAACCACAAAAGAGTTAACAAGAGACTTTTTTAAGGACCAAATGCAATGGGAAGGAGTCATTCATCAAGAAACTAGAATTAGAAAATGGATAGGAGATGGTAAAAGCATGCATGTACGAGTCACCTTGAGGAACATAAAAGACAAGAACATGATACTAAGGAACAAAAGATTCCTTCTAGGTATACAAATATATCTTGATGAGGACCTAAGCATAGTTCAACAAGAAGAAAGGTAGAAAGAGTGGGATAAAGTAAAGGCAACAAGAGATGCGGAAAAATGGTCTTGGTTACAAAATGGTAAGGTTCAAGTTAGTTGACACAAAAAATAAAAATTTAGCCCCCCCAAGAATATTTGACAATGGTAAGTTGGAACTATAGAGGCTATATGTGAAAAGAGGACCTGGGTTGGGGCCCATAGTAGAAGGAAAGGACATTATCATCCTTATTAAGAATCATAAGCATGATGGTTGTAAAGTCCAAGAATTGGAAGGGTATAAAAGCTTCAGTTTGGAATGAAATGACCAATAGTGGCAAAGGAAACAGTGAGGTTGCGGTTCTAATCAAAGAAACATGGAGCATAATTATAAAATTTAAGAAAGAAGAGCCAAAAAAATAATACATGTCTGAAATTAATAGAAAATCAAGTAACAATGTGGATGGCAGCATGCTACTTCGCTTCGAAAGGATCAAAATCATATAAGAAAAGGAATATAGATTGGGAAGATCCTTATGTAGCTCTTAAAAAAGACATTTCTATTTTTAGTACCATGGGGAAAGTTTTAATAATTGGTCTTTAATGCAAGGACAACAAACTTACAATCCCTCAATCTAAAAATTAGTGACATAGAGACATGCAACCCGTTATGGTTAGAGGAAGAGAGCAATCATCTTTAGGTAAGGGCCTCACAAGATATTAAGGGAAATTTTACACATTATAGGGCATAAGTATTAGGACTCTGTAGTTTATACAACATGGTCATATGCAATGGTACGAGAGCATGGATGGAATTAGGAAACATCACCTGCAAACCTACATTGGTCAAAGTGTTGTGGATTATGTCATTTTCTCACATAATTATACCGTAAAGTTGATAGAGTTAGTAGTTAGAGGCTGCCCAATAGAGCTAAAATCAGATCATAATCTAATCTATATAAATCTAGACATTCACATCAAAAATAGTAAGGGGAGCAACACACTTCAACTAAAAGAAGGCAACTTCACAGGGTAAAATCCTCATTAATTAGGAAAATCAGGAGATCTTCAGAGCTGCCCTTGAATGAATTTTTAAAGAATACTAGAGTAATACAGCTTGAATAGAAAATTATTCTTTAAACAAAAATATGATGATCCCTCTAATGCACAAGGCCTTAAGTGGTTGTAAGAAGGCTAAATCTAGAAGAGGTACAAAAAATATTTTTTTGACAAACCCTTGGTTCGATGAGGAGCAAGATGGCAAAAATAAATTTACAGAAAGGTGGAATGGATAGAGAGGGTAAGAAAGAGTACAAAAAATTGTTACAAGGTAAGAAAGAGAATTATCTGAACATAAGAAGAGTGGAGATGATTACCCTTGGAAAACACTAGCCCTAAATCTTTTGGAAGAAACTATAGCAAAAGAGAAAATAAATAAAAAATAATATCACAGGATATCAATGGTTGGAATATGCAAAGTTGTTATATGAGCGTGACCAAGACAAGCTTAGACCCCCAATAATAAATGAAAATGATGAACTTTTCACCACTGAAGATGTCAATCAAGGCATATAAAGTTGGCAGGAGGGAAAGCACAAGATATTGATGAGCTGCAAGAAGAACATTTAAAATGAGGTATTGAGTGTTGGAATTGGTCTGGACAACTGAGAGGGGGGGTGAATCAGTTGTCATATAAATTAAACTTTTGTGCCTTTAATCTTCTTTTACAACTTCTAATCAAATTAATGATATGAACATTAAAGCATGAATCAATAACACATGAGCAAAAACATAAGTAACACACTTGACACCAAGATTTTTGATGTGGAAACCTAGTTAAGGGAAAAACCACAGTGGAGGTTAACCCACAAATATTATACTTTGTTAAAAGTATTACAATGGAGAATGCACATGCATTCGGGCTCACTACCCAAAAGAAGGCTTACAGCCTACAAAAGGCTCACTGCCTACAAGAAGAAGATTACAATGAAATTGAACTGATATTTAGCATCTATTAATGTTGGAGTTTAGTTTCGGTTAAGCATAGAAAATTGATTTGACAAACTTCATCCTTACTCTGCCCCTCTTACTGCTCTACTAACATATGAACTTTTGATCTCTACTCTTTTCGCAATTACTCCATAGTCGCAACACACACACTGAATTCATTCAAATCCATCAGGTATATATATCCACATCTTGATCTTCAATCACTTTTTAGTCAGCTTCAAGAACACTTATAACTTTATTGAATACTCTGCTTTGTCAGCTAGATCTGTGCATAACTTGAGATGCAGACAAAAACTTGCACTCACAAATCATCAATCAGGTTAGCCACTATCACTGGTCATCACTAATTGCCCAATCAATAACTTCCATACATCTGGAACCAAGATCATTCACAAGGTTGACCTATTCTTCTTCTGTCTGCTCTATCAAACTATTAACTTGATAATCAGAAGCAAATAAATTTTGAATCCTTTATCATCGGAGGCCAAAAATCTATATTTAGATTGTCTTGACAGTGCTTAAGACTACCTCAGATCCGCAACAAATTATGACTTTCCACTGGAGAGATCCGGACCAAGATACCAGAGCCTGTCACCTGCTTTGTTACTAACTACCTAAACTTAGATAAATTCTGATTCTGACTTCTTGTATGAACAAGTTGTGTTATGCGGATGAGTGGAATGGTCTTAGTTGCCATCAAGGACAATACTTGTTATGCGAAGAAGTGTCTCTTGCCAACAATCTATCCCTTTGACATTGATGGCAACACTTAGTGAAAAATGTCTAAGTGTCAAAAAGTGGCTCCCCCTTAATTTGTACACATGTGCTTTCCACTATTTCCAAAGCTCCCCCTTTCCTGGATTCCTCATTTTTCACTTCTCTTCACTCCCCCTTTGACATCAATGGCAAAGGGTGCGGTTTGCAAGATAAAATTATCCAAAAATTCTATGTATAATGCCACATATGTTCAACTAATCATTAAGTTCTATTCACATGAACTTGAGAATGTCTGCAAAACTATTTTTCAACTGCACAAGTTCAGAGGCCCAAGTTCCCTTCATTCCATCCAAAATTGAGATGTGTCCACTCAGCAAAAATGCATATGCTTCTGCCATTGTCAGATCCGGAGGAGTACTTGGCTGAAGTACAGTTTGAGCTTCTGATAAGGCATTAAACATGATTTATAACTTGGGGGCAATCAATCCCTAGAGCTCACACATTCTCTTCATAATGTTACTTTTTTCTTTAACAAGACTCTTTATCTCATCTATCAAGATGATTACTTGACATTCCTGACTTATAGGCGAAACTGTTAGAGGATCAAAATTTTGAGAAAGATTTGACAATTTATGTTCTTGCTCCTTTATCTTTTTCTCAATATCCTCACTAACTCTGGGCCAAGATGGACAAAATTTGTATATATCACCTCCATCACTTAGAGTATTTTGAATACTCTTTATAATGATACTAAGTATCCTCTTATCACTTCCTATTAGACTCTTTACTTCACTAAATTTCTTATCCAAAAATTCCTTCTAGACTTTTGCCTCCGCAAATTTTTCAAGAGACTCAAAATGTGTACTTACAACATTTACAAGATTCTTCAGGTGACTAGAGGGGGAATCTGATAGACTCTTTTGGCAGGTTGGCAATAACTTCTCCAAGACTCCAGTTGCAAGCCCTAATAGTTCACTGTCGTCTATGCGATATTTTAACATCTTCTCTCTGGCCTTGGCTTGAGTGAAGGATGCAATCTTCATCACTTGTATTGGAGAAAGAGCATCTAGATTAACTAGTCCTTGGAGTAGTTCAGGCTCATCAAACTCAAGCATTTCTTTATCTAGAAGACTTTTCACTGTATCTACAGTGTCTCTTGCAATAATTTCTAGACCATCCTTTTGTTCCTAAGATTTGTCAGCATCAATAGATGCATCAACATTTGCACCATCTTCTTCTATTTTGTCTTCACTACCCTTTTCTTTCTTCTTTTCTGCTTCACTTTTTTCTACATTATCTGCAGGAGGAATCTTCTCCTTGTCTTCACCACTAGCAGTCTGATCCAAAGGGCTTTGTGTAGTAGCAACATCAGGTGGAGTAGGAATATCTCCAACACCATCAGTTTTGACCATCATATCTGAGTCTTCTTTGTTAAATTGCTCCTCTTCTAGAGTTGAGGAGTTATCAACTTCAGTTTGTTGCCCACTGATGTTTACTTTTTCAACATTGGGAATTGATGAATCAATCCCATCATCTGTCTCCTTATAGGTTTGTTCTGGAGGATCTAAATTAACACCTTGGTCATCAATTCCCTTGTTAATCTCTTCTTCTGGAGCTTCTTGTTCTAGAACTGGAGGATTGTCTTCTTCAACTTGTTTCTCTGAAATAATATAATATTTATCTTTGTCTAAAGCCTTTCTCAAAATTTTCTCTGTTTCTTTTGCAATTACCTCAGTTTCACCAAGCATTAGCTTGTTCATCTAGACCTTGCTTCTACATTTTTCTTTAACTTCTCTGATGATTTTATCTGCTTCTCTTCTAGTCATTACAAGACACAAAGTGAAGAGGACATACTCTTTGAGTTCTAGATCTTTAGCCTTGGCTACTTCTTTCCTCATTTCTAGTACTTTCCTTAAAATGTTAGGAAGTTCTTGTAAAATTTGCAATAGGGCTCTATTGAATTTATTCAAATACATGATGGTGGCATCTTCCAAAATTTTCTTATTTGCTTGATCAAAATTATCATAGTAAACTTTGATAGGCTTTAAATTTCCATGAACAGTGATTGTTTTTACAATTTCATCAACTGTCATAGCAACCTTAACAGTCTCTTGCCTTTTACTTTCCTTTTTGCTTCCGGAGGGTTGGTTCTTAAAGGCTTTTGAAGTCTTGGCTTTCTTTGATCTTATCTCTTTAACTTCTTCATCTGTTTTTGTTTCCTCATCATCGTTTGTACTCTTGTAGGATCTTGTGGCCTTGGTTTTCTTCCTCTTTCCTCCTTCACCGGATGGTGTGGATTCCGATGTCTTAATGGGAATAGACTTGGATTGTTCTGAGACAGTTGTAAAGCTTCTTGTTTTCCTTGAAGAGCTAGGTGGGTCTTTCGGAGCAGCTACTGGCTCAATTTCTGTCCTTTCTTTTGAATCTTGCTTAGCTCTTCTCTTCGTCTCCTCAATCCTTTCTCTATTTTTTCTCACTACATCTTTTGTAATCCCAATGCTTTTTGCATACATCTCCACTTGCTTCAGCACTTTTCTTTTTGTTTTCGACTGACTAAGTTCCACATGTAACTTTATACTTAGTTCCTTGTAAGTTCCAAACCTTTCCACAGAGGTGTCTTTAGGTTTTCTCAGAAGATGTTGAGCAAACATTTCCAGAACTCTCATCCACATCATAACCCATTGGCATTATCCATACTATTCTTGGTTCTACAGCTTCCATCAGACATTGATCTCTGTCAACCATAAAACATATCTCATTCTCATACTTTTCTATAATTGACTTAGGGATTCTTTCCCTTGCATGCATTAGACTCTAAATTTTTTTGAAATACCCCAAAATTGCAGTCTTTTGTGCACCTAAATCTCCAAGGCTATATAAATGATCTCTTATCTGGATTGCCACTGGCCTATCATTTGTCCAATGCACACTTTGCACTCTAGGCACTTCATTCATAAAATAGAAAAATAAGCATATAATCAAGGAACCATACTTGAAGGAGTTTTTCTTATCTTTCTTGATTTTATTTAAATTTTCAAATAGTTGAACTTGTAGTAGCTCATAGAGGTCATAGTCTGCATTCTCTTTGGGCATTTTATATGCTATATATATAGTTGTTCCAGAGACAGAGTTTTCTCTACTGGAGTGATAAATCTTATACCTGATTACCATGGAAGTAAACTTGACATCCGGTTCTATAATGTCATTAATTTTCATGGCTCTTTTATCAAATTTTGCACTAGTTGCATAAGTGATAGTTTGGTTTTTGACAGATTTTAGCATGGGTAGTCCACTGGTTGAGTTTAAACCGGTTAGAATTCTGATAACATCTTTGGTGATCTTAAATGGTTTCAGCAGCCATATAAATTCATCATGCATTTGGCTCAACACATAACGAACCCATTCACTCTCATCAAATGACGAAAATTCAATAATTTGCACAAAATGTTTGATTTCTAGGGCTTCAAATTCAGGTTTCAGATGGTAATTGTCATCCTTTAGATGGCTCTTAAACAACTCCAGTAGTTTCAAATTCCCAAATTCTTCAACATTGCAATGAATGTATGCCCTAATGTCTTCAACATGTAAAACCCCATATGGAACACCCGAAAAAGCACCTAGCGGATCGACTTCAACAGATTTGTAAGGATGCTTCTTAAATTTAGGATGGGGCCTTTCAGTGACATCAACTAAAGGTGTAGCCATTTGCAGAGATTGAGAATTCAAGAGGTTTCATAGAAAACATAAATACCTTGTTCTGCAGATTAGGATTTTGCTTGGAGATCCTCTTCACGCTTTAATTTTTGAGAATTCTTAGCTCTGAGCTCGTTCACTCCTCTTCTTGCTTTCTTCTGATGCAAAGTGATCTAAATGAGGGATGAATGACTTTTTTTATGCTCTGCAGCACCTAATTTGTCTTTGTAATAAATGTTCTGCCCTAATACATCTAGTTACTCTATTTGTTGAACAGTTTCTCATGAATTACTCTACAATTTGCCATATCCACCTCTTTTCTTCTGAAAATTCTTCCAAATGATCTAAAAAAATCCAAGATTTCTTTTCTCATTGTACCTGATTCAGACACCCACTTACTGACTAGGGGAATTTGATGTTCAATGCAGCTCACCCCTTAGTTAGAGCTCTTGATTTAATTCCCGGAGGAATTGTCAGCACCAAATTCCGGTGCGGACCCATCACAATTATTCTTTGTATCTTTCTTCACACAAGTCTTGTTCATTTCGCTCTGTATCTCATTCACATCAATTTTTCTTTTGCCTTCGTCTTATCTCTGCTCATCTGGATTTCTGTTTACTTGACCTCTTCTTCCATTGTTCCTACTTCTGCAGAATCTTGCAATATGACCAGATTTATTGCAATTAAAGTACACACCATTTCCTTGCTTATAAACTTGATTTCCTCTTGATCTTCACTGATTAGCCATGCGTCCAAATCCATTGCAAGCAAAACAATAACCATTGAAAGAATTGGCGATGCCTCTATTGTTAGAATTATTCATTATCATATTTATGCATTCATTTGATTTATGACCATACCTCTTATACTTGAAACATTGACCAGAGAAGGATGGACCATTTTGATTTACTCTGCTTTTGCACTGAGTAGCTCTATGACCAAATTTATTGCAATTTAAACAATTTCCATTGAATGATGGATATTTTTGAGCATTGGGTTGTCTTACCGGAGGTCTTCTAGGTTTGTTTTTCCCATTCCTTGGTTGAAAATTTCTTTGTTAGGATCTAGAGCATTCACTTTTTTCATATCCAAGACCATGCTTGGCATCAGCATTCTTCTGTCCTTCAAGCAATGCTTCAAGTTTAGCTGAGCTTATCTTGAACTTTTCCTTGTATTCATTTGCAACTTCTAGGCCATGTATGAGAATGACAATTTTCCTTTCAAGTTCTCTCTCATTGTCTCTGCATTCTTGTAGATCAGATTCTAGATGGCCAGCTATTCTATCTAATTTGCAACATTCTTCTGTTCTTTCTTTTAGTTTTTGATTCAAGTCTTCTTCAATTTTCAAGAACAAAAAAAAATTATATATTCAATTTCTTTGGTTTGCCTCATCACCCCAGATTCCATCTCAATTTTTAGAACAACAACTTCTTTTGACAGCTTCTCACATTCCTTTGTCTTTTCTTCCAAAGCTTCATTCATGTCATTTTCTTCAGTTAAACTAGATAACTATAGAAGTAGCTCATTTTTCCTTCCCATGGATTTATTTAATTTATCTTTTAACGTTTCAATGGTATCATCATCATCTTTAATATCTCCTCTCAGATTACTAATTTTTGCTTTAGATTGAACAAGATATTCTAGGGCCAACTAGAGTTGATCTTTTAGTGAACCCATTAAAACTCCTTCCAAGATCTTTCCTTAAGCTATTAGGCTTCTCAAAGGAACCTTGCTCTGATACCAATTGTTGGAATTGGTCCGGACAAATGAGAGGGGGGGATGAATCAGTTGTCACATAAATTAAACTTTTCTGCCTTTAATCTTCTTTTACAACTTCTAATCAAATTAATGATATGAACATTAAAGCATGAATCAATAACACATGAGCAGAAACATAAGTAACCCATTTGACACCAAGATTTTTGATGTGGAAACTGAGTTAAGGGAAAATCAATGTAGTGGGGTTTAACCCACAAAGATTGTACTCTATTAAAAGTATTACAATGGGGAACGCACATGTATTCAGGCTCACTGCCCAGAGCTCACTGCTCAAAAGAAGGCTTACAACCTACAAAAGGATCACTGCCTATAGGAAAAAGATTACAATGAAATTGAACTGATATTTAGCATCTATTAATGCTGGAGTTTAGTTCTGGTTAAGCATAGAAAATTGATTTGACACACTTCATCCTTACTCTATCCCTCTTACTACTATGCTAATATCTAAAATTTTGATCTCTGCTCTTTTTACAATTAATCCATAGTCACAACACACACACTGAATTCATTCAAATCCATCAAGTATATATATCCACATCCTAATCTTCAATCACTTTTCAGTTAGCTTCAAGAACACTTATAGCTTTATTGAATAGTCTGCTCTATTGGCTAGATCCATGCATAACTTGAGATGCAGACCAAAACTTGCACTCACAAATCATCAATTAGGTTAGCCACTATCATTGGTCATCACTAATTGCCTAATCAACAACTTCCATACATCTGGAACCAAGATCATTTACAAGGTCGGCCTGTTTCTCTTCTGTCTGCTCTGTCAAGCTGTTAACCTGATACTCATAAGAAAATAACTTTTGAATCCTTTATCACTGGAGGCCAAAAATCTAGATTTAGATTGTCTTGACAATGCTTAAGACTACTTCAGATCTGCAACAAATTATGACTTTCCACCTGAGAGATCCGGACCAAGATACCAGACCCTGTCACCTGCTCTATTATTGACTACCCGGACTTAGATAAATTCTGATTTTGACTTCCGATATGAACAAGTTGTGTTATGCAGATGAGTAGAATGGTCTTAGTTTCCATCAATGACAACACCTATTATGCGAAGCAGTGTCTCTTGCCAACATTTAGGTCCTTGCATCTCATATCAATGCATCTTCAACAAAGTCGTTCAAGAGGGCTTTCTGAAAGAGTTGACAACTAATGTTGTTATTCCTCTCTACAAAAGTAGTGATATCAATAATCCATCAAATTACTGCACTATTATGGTTAACCCCCTTCTTGGTAAACTTTTTGGAAGCATGGTGGAATGTAGAATTAACAGTTAAGTAAAAAAAGAGGGAATAAGAGCTAAGGGATAGGCTAGCTTTAGATCGAAGAATTCCACTATTGATCATGGTGTTACCCTTCGTTTCTTAGTTGATAAAATATGGAATACCTAAGGTGATGAGGATTTTTTTTGCTTTGTAGACTTTAAAAAATCCTTCGACACAGTGCCATGCAGAAAACGTTGGAGCAAGATGGAAGAGATGGGAGTTCTAGATGTGTTTAGAGAAGCAATCCATAGGCTTTATGAACAAGTCAAGGATAAAATCAAAAATAGTGAGGGAATGTCAAAGTGTTTTGGCAGTGATATTGGTGTCAAACAAGGTTTCCTACTTTCCCCAACCTTGTTTGGGCTTTACATTGTTAAGTTAGAAGATTGGATAAACAAGGCTAATGGAGAGGTGGTTCAACTAGCTAAGTATGTAATAAAGTTACTCCTATATGTAGATGATCTCATATTAATTGCTAAAACAACTCATAGCCTAATAGAACACTTGAGAGCACTTGAAACTTTTTGTCAGGAGGTTGGGATGCAAGTGAACACTAGCAAAACTAAAGTGATGATGTTCTCTTTGAGGAGAAAAAAGAAGCAAATTAACTTTCTTTTTTAGGGCAGCCCGTTGGAAATAGTGGATGAGTACAAATACCTCGGGCTTGATTTGCACAACAAGCTTAGCTAGGAAGCATGCAAGTCAAAAATAATTCAAGGGGGCTAGAAAGATCTATACTCTTTTCAAAATGAATGTAGGAATGTGGAACTATGGGACTAGAAAACCAAAATAATGCGTCTTGGTTTGCTTGTTATTCCGGTGATTATTTTTGGGTGTGAAATTTGGGATAGTAGTATGTCATATTAGAAGTGGAAGCAAGTAGAAAGAATATAGAAAGATCTCATCATAAGTAGTCTCAAAGTTAATAATGTTGTTCTGTATGAGATTTTATACATGAGTTCTTTCCTTTTGGAAGCATCGACGATGGTTCAGTTGTTAAGCTACCTAAAGAAGATTCAAAATATGGAAAACCATAGGTGGCCTCGACTAATTGTGGAGGAAGAGATAACTAAACGAAAGAAGACATGGATGAAATAGAATGAAAAATGGATAAAGAAACGGGGCATTAATATGCAAGAATGCCCAAATACTAATGAGGAAATAAAAAGCATTTAAAAGAAAAATTTTGACACACCATGTGGGAAAAACAAACAGGCCGAAAAATGCTTATTATAGCAAAGATTTTTAATGCCGCAAGAGATCATGAGGAAAAGTCTATATTGGAGTGGATATTAAGTGGAAAGTAAAAATGCTGATAGCACAGCTAAGGACTAGCTCACATCATCTTAGATATGAAACAGGTGGATGGGTGATTCCTAAAGAGGAGTGCAAAAAGAGAATATGTCTTTTTTTGCAACAAAGGCATGGTGGAGACAGAACAACACTTCATCATGGAATGCCTAGCATAGAATGACATTCTTTCCAATTATGAAGACATCTTGAAAATTACCAATTTAAGCACCGTGTTCGAGGAAGCAAGACTAGGGAAAACCACTAACCTCTTGATCAAACTTCATAGTAGAAGGTCTGATCTCAAGAAGAGATTACAAACTTCTTAGACTGCAGGCATCCTGTTTAGGGGGACTGTGTGCTACTTTTGGGCCCACAAGTTATTGTGGCCTCGTGGACGTTATTAAAATCTTTCATTCATTCATTCAATCTTCCAAATAAGTCTTCTTGACTACAAGACACTAAGTTGTTTAAAAGATCTTCCTAAGTATATTCTCATAGTTATTTTCAACAATCAAAGATAAATTTTAGCAAATAAAAAACAAGATAAATATTTACTACTTTGGTATAAATAAAGCTTTAAATTTCTATTGACTATTTAACCATTAATCCAATAATGCTTTGGTAGGGTGCATTGTCTTCCAAAGTCTTACATAAAATACTTGTTTGCTACCTACTGAGTCAATTATTTTCCTTGCTAAAATGTTGATGAAGTTTTTAGGCACCACTTCTCCTGGTCGAAGAATTATGTTTGTGTTTCTATGGAGTAGATTTTCTAATTATCATTGCCTATGGGCTTTTGGAAGGAGGAGACATACTTTTACAAATAAAAGAGTCGCTACAGGGTGGTAGAGCCACATATTTTCTACCATATTGGTCTAGCACCTCTGCTTCATCTTCTTTCTGTAAGTAGCAAGGTGTCCAGTGCACATCAACATCACATAATGTTATTTCTCTCACTCTACCCAGATGACACTTATCGGGCCACCTTTCTTCTGTAATTGGGAAGCTTAGTCTATTGGAGGAGTCGGACCTTTCTGACAATAGATTATGTGGACATTTTCCTCCTGAATTGGGAAATTGCACCTGCCTTCAACAACTCAATCTCTCTAGTAACTTTTTTAGTGGTGTTATCCCGTCAACTCTTGTCAACTACAACCTACTTACTTTTCTCAACCTGAGTTCAAATAATATATCTAGTTTCATTCTTCCAGAGTTGGGGGAGTTGTCAAATCTATCTGAGCTTCATTTATATGCTAACAATCTCTCAGAAACAGTGTCTGCCTCTCTTGGTAAGCTTACAAATCTTCAAGTTTTAAGAGTGGGACATAACTGCTTTATGATCTCCATACCACATTAAAATGGCAACTGCACAAAGCTTACATATATCAGCTTTTCCTCCTCCAATATGAAAGGCATGATCGCATGGGAAATCAAAAAATTGGGAAGGCTGGAAGAGCTACATCTCTTTGATAACCAATTGAATGGTTTTATCCCTTTAAGCATTGGGAATTGAAGTGCCCTACAAGTGTTTGTTGTTTTTGAAAACAATATAGAAGGTCTCATTCCAAGAGAGTTTGGCCTTCTTATGCACCTCCAAATTCTATGGGTGTACAAGGATCTTCTTTTAGGGCATCTTCCCCCTGAATTAGACAACATGTCAATGTTGTAAGTGATAGATGTGTCTGTCAACAACCTTGTTGGAAGTTTACCAGAGGAAATTGATAGGTTGAAATGTTTGAGTTTAGTAAGTCTTTTCACTAAAAATCTTTTTGGCACTGTTCCTACATCCTTGGTAAATCTTACCAGCTTACAAATATTAGATTTGGAAGGAAACCAATTCAGCGGCACCTTGCTGGAAGGAATCTTCCAAATCTGATAGAACTATACATTAGAGAAAATAGATTGGAAGGTCAGTTGCCTGCATCCCTTGGAACTTTCAGCGATCTATCGATCCTCGATGCTTGTTCCATTCAACTAAGTAGGGAATATCCTCCTATAATACGTAGGGCTAAGCAACTTTGGTTTCTTAGTCTTTTTGACAAATTTCTGGTAGGAAATATTACCTCACTTTTGAAGGATTGTGTTTTATTGACAAGAATTCAGCTTCAAAATAACCACTTCACAGGCCACATTCCTTCAGATATCTCAAAAGTGTCTGGTCTAATCTACCTGGAGCTATCCTTCAACATCATTCATGAAGAAATACCTACCAAGGTAGGCCAACTCAACAAGCTCACTAATCTCCTTCTTTGTGGAAATTACTTAAGTGGAGCTATTCCTCCTCAAATTGGGGATCTCACAAACCTGGGTAGGTTAAATTTGAGAAAAAACAAGTTCTTGATAGAAATATTCCTTTCCAAGTCGGTGTTGATTTAACGACAGACAATTGAGAGGGGGGGTTGAATCAGTTGTCTCCAAAATTATGTTCTTAGATACTTAAAACTTTCTTATATTCCAATAGTATATCAAGGATTTAATCATGGAAGCATAATGCAATAAATCAAAAGCAGAAACATACACAACACAGATAACACCAAGATTTTAACATGGAAAACCCGATTAAGGGAAAAACCATGGGGCGACTAACCCAAGATTGTATTCTCTATTAAAAGAATATGAAGAATAAAATGGCACTTGCCAATTGGGGCTTACTGCCCGAGCACACTGCTCACAAGAGGCCAACTGCCTACAGGAGACACACTGTCTACAGAAGAATATAAGTATTACATACTAGAACTAGAGATTAGCATCTTCACTATGCCTGAATTAGTTCCATTTAAGTTCAATACCTCTGCTATGATTTTTGCTCCTCTTCACTACCACCTTCTCATGATGACCACGAGATACCTTTGAACAACTTCGCACCTCTTATTTATACATGACATCGACTTTTGAATGATGATCAAAGTCAGTATAACATATACTTATTTTATTATAGTGCAATTACAAAAACAACTTGACTTATTACAAAAATTTTATGCACATCACTACACTGTTGGTCACACATATCTGGGACTTGAACCTTATTCAAGGAACATGCCATGCTTCGTAAAACTCTTTCAAATTCATCCACAACATGTGCAAAACATCCGATTGGCCAAAACTGAGAAGAACACCATCACCCAAAGGTAAATCTTCAATTACGAGCTCAATCTTCAGTGAGGACCGCCAACACAAACTAGACACAATCTAGAGACCCCCACAAGATTGCTTGAATCACCAAGATCATCTGCACCACTTCTGCTTACTGTAAACATTTGCATCTTCATCTCAAACTTCAAGAACACAGCCAGTCATCACTGTCACATTAGAAGAATTGCTTGCGGACCTCCAAACCATGAACCAATCAAGTTGTCAATGTCTATTAACCTCCCAAACATGCCACCAGATCTGCAGAACATGATATTGCATTTCTGGATCTCACCAAACCTATTTGTGCCAATCTATCACCTCTAAATAGCTGCCAAAACCATTTTTAATTATATGGCTATAACTTCTCCAAATCATCATGCAGACCTCTAAAATCTTGACTGGAGCACCTTCAGACACATATCTACAAACCCTTTGATGCACATACTCTAATCTTCAACTAGTTGGGATCTTTACTTCATAGAACTTCACTAACTTCACTGTTCTTCTCTATTTATGATAGGGCTAATTTTCTCAATATCCTCAGCACACAACTCATCCAATTCTTGACATCAATGCAATAGGAGTATGTTGACATCGATGACAACATGTGAGGCCTACCTTTTTACATTACTATTTATGAGACTATTTGCAGTGCTTTTGTTATTATTATTATGTTAAGAGACTATTGATTTCCGAATTCTGGATTATTGAACTTATGTAATTTTTAAGAAAATAATTGTGCAATGATATTAGTTGTTATTTTCTGCATTCTGGATTATTGAACCTATTTGATTTTAAGGAAATAATTGTGTAATGATAATTTAAATATTGTTTTGAAGAAAATGAAGAATGGAAAGGGAAACTCAATATGATTCTATGGTTGAATGTTTAAGATGCATGTATTTAGTTTTACTTCGGCTATGATATCTATATGTGATATTGACTTCGAGTTTGAGTGTGCAGGTATTTCTAACAAAACCACTATTACAGGAGACCATCTTATACCTATGTTGTTCCCTTGTGAGCCGATCTAGTTCAATGAGGAACTGAGATCAACCTCTTGTTTTGGAAAATTGTGGTACTGTCGTAATGTGTTATTTTTGCATGAGGTTAAGGGAATAAGGGCTTTTATCTAAATTACTTTTATTATGATAAGTGTTATAAGTTGATGTTTTAAATCTTGTTTTAACTTTAATTATTTTTGACCCTTTTCATGTGTTTATTTGACTCTGGGAGTCTTAACTAGGTGTAAAAACAACCCTAGGTTGTACCCCTTGGGTTTAAGGACCTTTTTGACTAGGTTAACCTTGAGTTAACTGCCATAGGGTCACCTCAACTTGGGGGTGAGGTTAAGTGACGAAAATTGGAAGCTTGGGGGACATGGGATGAGTGGAATCCCCACTCATGCCCACTTCCAAGTCATGGACCACTCCATGATCCCCCTCATTATGGAGGGCTTGTCTCCATGTGCCTCTTTTGGTGGGGTTCCCTTTTATGTGGGTGTTGTGTCACCTACTCTATGTTATTTTAAGTTTTCTCATTGTGTTTTATTTCCAGATGTGGGCTATAATGGGGGACCTCATGAGTGGGTATATTTTATTAATTCCACTTGGGATAGTGGGGATATTTTATTAATTCCACTTGGGATAGTGGGGATATTTTTTAATTCCACTTGGGATAGTGGGGTTATTTAAATATTACATCTTTTAAAAAATAAAATTTTAATTCATTCACTATGAATTTAAAATTCACAAATAATGTGAGCCCTTGATCTCAACTCTTGATCCTCACCTTCCATTCCCTTCTCCGAAAATCTATAAACGAGACCCTTCTCTAAGCAATTAGGAAGACAAAAAATTTTGCAGGGGACTTCATTATTTTTGCAGGTGAACTTCATTCTTGCAGGAGAGGACTTCATTTTTGCAGGGGGACTTCATTCTTGCATCCTCATCATGCCCAATTTCCTCTAGGAATTCTTCTTCTGGCATCCTCATAATGCCCAATTCTTTCTCTATTCTTCTCTTCATAGCCTCATAATGCCGAAATTATTTTAGCCATCCTATATCCTCCATACATTATCCCTTGCTTGTGATCATAGAGAGATTATTTTTGGGGTTGAATCTTGGAGGAAAAAGGAGATTTTGGAGAAGGAAGTAGAGAGGAGCTCTTCATCAGATTCTTCCATAATTGGGCTTTGGAAGGTTGGTGAACAAATTCTATCCTCTTGTGTGATCTAATGTTTGATATGCATGTTTATATCTTGGTTGTTGAAAGAGTCTTGCAATGTCTTCTTTGAACTTTTCTGTTTATTTTTGGGTTTTGTTTTGGGGTGTAGAGAGAGCTCCTTCCAGTTGGAAGGCAATGCTTATCGTGTTTAGGGAGGGGAGGTGTGACCCTCCTCGGGTGTCATCCTGGTTCTGGTTACATGATATGCCTTGAGGGCAATTTGGTACTATTTTTATTGGCTTTGAGAGCCTGTTTGGTTATCTTTGGTTACATGATGTGCCTGGAGGGCAATTTGGTACTATTTTTAGCCTTGAGGGCTTATTGGCTTTGAGAGCCTGTTTGGATATCCTTGGTTACTTGATTCATTGGAAGACTTGAGGCCTTGTGGAAGATTATATTGTTGGCTTGAGGCCTTGTGATTATATTGGCTTGAGGCCTTGTGATAATTTGTGAAAGGATGGCACCTAGAGGTAGAGATTGTCTACTCCCCTACCCTCCTAAACTCACCTAAGCTGGTTCATTGTACTGTGAGTCAAACCTTGAGGGTGTTTGTTTTATTTGATTTGTTGTTGTTGATCAATGTTGTGATGTGTATAGTCTATTTTACCCTGGGTATGTGGATGGTCTCCCTAGCTCGGGGGTGACCCACTTGCGGGTCTATGGTAGGGAGGAGAGCAGCTTGTGTGGTGTTTCTTTCTTTGTGTGTTATGCAGGTATTCTTGGAGCTTATTGTGAAGCTTGGAGAAGATTATTGGATCTTAGAAAATATTCTATTTTCCTTAAGTCTTAAGGAGAGCATGATCTTTTAATAGCTCCTTACTTGTCGATTTTTCCAAAAGGAGAAAATTATCTCCCTATTGTTGTATAAATTGTTATTTTTGGAGTTGTGAGGAAATTCTCTCTTTTCTTAGGCTGATAGTTGTAATTTTCTTGTTCATTGAGTTTTACCATTTAGAATTAAGAAAAAAGAAAAGAAAATTTGTTTTTAAAAGGATATTAAAATTATCTAGTTCCTTCTTGTTCTACTTGCAACGTTATGAGTTAGTTGATGTTTTAATTAAGTTTGTAAAAGTGTTAAAAAAATATTCCCACCATGAAATAAATGAAATTTGGGTTGCAGTATTGCTTTTGAAATTACTGCCACCTTGAGGGTCTTATCCTAGAATGGGGACCTTTTCACTTTTACTATTCACTATCACTATTCACTTTTACTATTCACTTTTCACTATTTACTATTCACTTTTCACTACTCACTATTCACTTTTACTATTCACTTTTCACTATTCATTTGAAGGCAAACTATATGTAGTTTAAAACATTTGACTTGAAATAGAAATCTTAAATCAAGGAAAGTGGGATTTATTTATGCATATTGTATAATACGAATTAAATAGATGCTTAAACTCAGAGTTGCAATTCAAAAATACATTGTTTATACAATTACAATTTAAAAAGAGCATATGTAAATATATTTTAATTTTCAGGAAGAGTTTCTCGGAAGTTTTGACAATTATTCCAAATTAAATGATAGGAAAATGAAGAGTAAAGTATGATCCCTTCATTTACAAAGGACACTGAAAATAAATGCAAACAAGCCATCATAGGCATTTCATGAGTGACCATTTTAAACTCAATTGTAGATTTAGAGAATAAACATCCAATTAAAAAAAAATAGAGAAAGAGAAAGAATAGCTAATCTTGGAAAACAAAGAGGAGAAAATGCGCGACATTTCTGAATAGGGCTAAGAGAACTAAGTAAGTTTAACCTACCGTTAATCCTGTTTAGGAATAGGTTGATTATTAAAATTAATTCAAATGTTGAACTAAAACCTAGAGCAGAACCCTAGGGTGACTGAGTCAAGTGAAGTTAACCAATCCTGTGTAAGTGATTTGGTTTACCAAGAAATTAGGAATAATGTAAAGGATGTAGTGTTATTGTTGTTCGATAAAGAACATGAAGAAAAATAATAGGATACAAAAAAAAGAAGATCTTGCACAACGGGAAGGGAAATGAGATAGAAATACAATCAAAATTAAATTTTAGAGAAACGGTAAAATGAACATGATAGAAATACAATCAAAACTAAATTTCAAGAAAAGGAAGAGAGGGCAAATGAACAGATGATCGTGCTTTGTTGAAAAATGATCTATCACCTGAAACAACTTTGTTCAAATATAATTCGTGAGATTTACCTAAGTCAGGGAACCACGTGTTTCCTTGGCTAGGGTGTGTGCACATGTATTTGGTACGCCGCCCTCAACTGTATTGCTTTTGTCTTAAGCGTGCACCGCCGAGCACGCTTATGCATGCGAGGGGGTTTTCAGAGTAGTAAAAGAAAATTTTTGATAGTTCGTATCATGACCACATGGCGCATGTGGACATGACATGTGTGTAATGCGTGTTATAACCACATGGCAAAAGTGGGCATGACACAACACCAGTTAGGGCCATACTTGGAATAATCTCCCCCTTTGTCATTGATGGTAACATATGATGTGAAAAACTATTTTAACCATCAAGACAAGGACTTCTCCTCACTGACTGACATAGCTCCCTCTATCACTAGCAACCATTCACATGTCTTCTCTTCCTTTACTGCTCCCCCTTTGATCAACAACCACTTTTTGTTTTTCACATGTCTTCTCTCCCCCTTTGACATCAATGGCAAAGGGCACATACTTGCAACCACTTTTCATATTTTAGAGTTATACTAACTGCTTCCCTTGAGTAGCAGACTCCTAGCATCAATCTAGATCATAGCATATGACTGTAGGATCCACCGGACTGATGCACATCAGTGCACCTTAATTTAGAACTAGAGCGGTAATAACCCCTAACTTCTCCATGAGATACTCAAAAGTGTCCTTAGGTAGAGGTTTGGTAAAAATGTCTGTAATCTGATCCTTTGAGGTCACAAACTCCAATCTGACTTCATTCTTGTTTACCTACTCTCTCAAAAAGTGAAACTTGATGGATATATGTTTTGTCTTTGAATGCAACACCAGATTTTTTGATATGTTTATTGCACTTGAATTATCATAGAAGATTGTGATAGGTTCATCATACTCTAGTCTGATGTCTCTTAACATTTGCTTCATCCATAGTACTTGAGTGCAACTGCTTGCTCCTGTAATAAACTCTTCTTCTGCAATGGATAGATATAATGCTTCTTGTTTCTTGCTTAGCCAAGAAACCAATCTTTTCCCTAAAAAGAATGCACCACCAATAGTACTCTTCCGGTCATCCACATCTCCTGCCCAATCAGCATATGTATATGCATGAAGGAAGAAATCATGATCTTTAGGATACCACAATCCATACTCAACTGTTCCCTTTAAATACCCGAGAATTCTCTTGATTGCCATGACATGAGATTCTCTAGGATTAGCTTGAAATCTGGCAACAAGACAAACAACATTCATAACATCAGGTCTAGTTTGAGTGAGGTAGAGCAATCCTCCAATCATTGACCTGTATTTTTTGTGATCAGCTTTAGGAGATTCATTATCTTTACTCAACTTACATCCAGTAGCCATGGGAGTATTCATTGCCTTTGAATCTTCCATCCCAAATTTCTTCAACAATTCTTTCACATATTTGGTTTGAAATATGAAGATTTTTTTCTTTGTTTGAGTGATTTGTAGACCTAAGAAGAAATTCATTTCCCCAAACATAGACATCTCAAATTCACTTTTCATTTGATTTGCAAAAGTTTTGCATAAATTATCCTTCCCTCCAAAAATAATATCATCAACAAATACTTCCACAATCAAAATATTTTCATGATCAATCTTAAAATATAGATTACTGTCAGTAGTACCTTTGGTGAAACCAATTTTTAGAAGATGTTTGTCCAATCTTTCATACCAGGCTCTTGGGGCTTGTTTGAGTCCATACAATGCCTTCTTCAACTTGCAGACGATATCTCCATTATCAGACAGTTGTAATCCATCCGGTTGCTCAATGTATACTTCTTCTGCCAAATCACCATTTAGGAAAGCAGATTTGACATCCATCTGATATACCTTGAAATCTTTGAAGGAAGCAAAGGCAAGAAATAATCTAACTACTTCAATCCTTGCCACCAGAGTAAAAGTCTCTTCAAAGTCAACTCCTACTTGAGAATAACTTTTACAGACCAATCTGGCTTTGTTTCATATTACCTCACCATCATCATTTAGTTTGTTCTAGAGACCCACTTAGTCCCAATCACATTTTTGTCCTTAGGTCTGGGAACAAGATCCCAAGTGTGATTCTTTTCAATCTGCATCAATTCCTCCTCCATTGCTTTAACCCAACTTTCATCATTGCATGCTTCACTTACTGATTTTGGTTTAACTTTTGAAATCAGACAATACTTCACTGAGTCTTGAGCAATATTTATTCTTGTTTGAACACCTTTGCTTCTATCTCCTATGATCTAGTCTTTAGAATGATTCAATATTACATAACTGGGAGTTTTGGGAATCCTTGCACTTCTAATTCTTGAACAGGTTCATTCAAGCCTGTCTCTTCTTCTTGTGTTTCTGGATTCTTTAGATCAGTCTGAATTTTGACTGGAGTTTGGACTTGTTCTTCTTGGTCTGAGATATCATTTTGATCACCTGCTTCATACTCATAGTACCTTAAGGGATTTTCCATGCCTTCATCAACTTTCCAATTTGTACTTTCCACAATCTTTCTTAATCTCTTGTTATAACATCAGTAAGCTTTGCTTTGACTAGAATAACCCAAGAATATTCCTTCATCACTCCTAGCATCAAACTTGCCAAGGTCTTCATCTCTTTTGATATAGCATTTGCTACCAAATACTCTGAAATACTTCACAGTAGGAGTGATGCCAAACCAAAGTTCATAAGGAGTCTTACTAGTCTTGCCTCTGATTTGTACCTGATTAAGAGTATAAACAACAGTGTTTATAGCTTCTCTCCAATAGATCTGAGGAATATTTGCTTCCATCATCATGGTCCTAGAAGCTTCCTGGATGGTCCAGTTCTTTCTCCCCACTACTCCATTCTGCTGTGGAGTCCTTGGAGCAGATAACTGTCTCTTTATCCCATGTTTCTCACAGAATTCTATGAACTCTCTGTATGTGAATTCTCCACCTCTATTAGACCTGAGGTATTTTATGTTTATGCCAATTTCATTTTCTACCCTAGCCTTGAATATTTTGAATTTCTCAACTACTTCAGATTTCTCTTTTAAGAAAGTCACCCACATCATACAGGAGTGGTCATCAATCAACAACATGAAATATCTATCACCCTGCAAACTCCTGATTCTTTCCAGACCACATAGATCAGTGCACACCAAGTCTAATAATCTAGTTGAAGATTGTTCCTTACTTTTGAATGAGACTCTATTCTGTTTTCCTAACTGACATTCTTTGCACAAATTGTTAGTTGGTTTCACCAGTCTTGGAAGATCTCTTACAACCTAAGTGTTGCTTATCTTAATGATATTATCAAAATTCACATGACACATTCTCCTATGCCACAACCAACTCTAATCAATTTGAATGAATAAGCAACTTTTGCCAGTACCAACCAAGTGAAAGATATTACCTTTTGTCTATGTACTAGATGCAATATCATTTTTAGAGCTTTCAAAGATCTTGCATTTTCCATTTTTGAAATGGAGATCATAGCCTTTGTCTACCAACTGCCCAACATTGAGAAGATTATGCTTTAAACCTTCAACATATAGAACATCACTAGTTTTGTTCTTTCCATCAAAAGAAATGGTTCCTCTGCTTCTAATTCTGCCAGCAGAATTATCTCCAAACTTTACAACTCCACCTTCATATCTTTCCAGGTTTATGAACTTATTCTTGTCACCAGTCATATGGTGAGAGCATCCACTGTCAATGACCCATTCATCCTTTTCTTCAACTTGAGCAGCCAGAGCCCTTTCTACCATCTTATGATTGACAGATTCAATAGGCATTGGATCTTCTTCATTGATGGCAATAAACACCCAGTCACTTTGGATTTGTTTCCAATCTTAGATTCATCATCTATTACTCCCTCATCATCATCTTCTTGAACATAGTAACACTTCTTTTGAAATCTTGATCCATTAGGGTTTGCCCTTGAAAATCTTTCCAGACACTTTGAGGCAAAATGACTAATCTTGTTGCAATAGAAGCATTTGAAAGGAAATTTCCCTTCATACTTACCAAATCCTCTTGGCAGTATTTTTACAATAAGGGCTTCAAGTTGTGTAGCTTCTGACTCATCTTCTTCTAGATCTTTTCTTGCTTTATCATACCATGTTGATTTTCTTGAGGAACTTTCTCCTGGATCATATCTTTGTTTGTCTTTTGTAGAGACACTAGCTTTGAATGTAGATTCAATCTTGGGGAGTGCATCTCCAAACTCAACCAACTCAAATGCAACTATCTTCCCAACCAATTGATCCCTTGTAATATTTGATAATGATCTAAATTCCTCAATAGCAGCAACCTTGTGTTTGTAAGCAGGAGGTAAGGATCTGAGAACTTTGGCCACAATCTCATCTTCATCCAATGTTCCACCAGAACATCTAATGCCACAGACAAGCTCATTTACCTTTGGCATAAATGTAGTGATATTCTCATCTTCACTCATCTTCAGGCTTTCAAACTTTCCTTTCAGACTTTGTAACTTGGCACATTTAACATATTTGTTTCCTTCATGTAGAATCTCCAACTTTGTCCAAATTTCATAAGCAGTTTTCAATCCCATAACATTTGTCATCTCTGTATCA
The DNA here is from genome assembly GCA_027924645.1 of Cunninghamia lanceolata. Taxonomy (NCBI): domain Eukaryota; kingdom Viridiplantae; phylum Streptophyta; class Pinopsida; order Cupressales; family Cupressaceae; genus Cunninghamia; species Cunninghamia lanceolata. The sequence continues at coordinate 4,839,059 of BSBN01000158.1, read as the reverse complement.
GACAAGGCACTTAGTAAGGCTTCTTTAGCTCGAAAATTATTTTCAGCATTTCTAATTTCATCTAGAGTTGTTAGACCATTCTTTGGAGGAATATACTCATTTGTAGTCATGTTCCAATACTTCTCTCCCATGCATTGCAAGTGACATTCCATGTAACTTTTCCAAAGAGTGTAGTTTGTTCCATTAAACCTTGTACTATTCTTGTAGGATGACATCCTAGATCTCCTCAAGCGGTTAAGCTTCTTCTAGAGGAACTGGCTCTAATATCAATTGTTGATTTAAGGATAGACAACTGAGAGGGGGGGTGAATCAGTTGTCTCCAAAATTATGTTCCTAGATACTTAAAACTTTCTTATATTCCAACAATATATCAAGGATTTAATCATGGAAGCATAATGCAATAAATCAAAAGTAGAAATATACACAACACAGATAACACCAAGATTTTAACATGGAAAACCTGGTTAAGGGAAAAACCATGGGGTGACTAACCCAAGATTGTATTCTCTATTGAAAGAATATGAAGAATAAAATGACACTTGCCAATTAGGGCTCACTGTCTAAGCACACTGTTCACAAGAGGCCCACTGCCTACAAGAGACACAATGTCTACAGAAGAATATAAGTATTACATACTTGAACTGGAGATTAGCATCTTCACTATGCCTGAATCAATTCCATTTAAGTTCAATACCTCTGCTCTGCTTTTTGCTCCTCTGTTCAATGACATCAACTTTTGAATGATCATTAAAGTTGGCATAACATATACTTATTTTATTACATAGCAATTACAAAAACAACTTGACTTATTACAAAAATTTCATGCACATCACTACACTATCGGCCACACATATCTAGGACTTCAATCTTCTTTGAGGAACATGCCATGCTTTCAAAAACTCCTTCAAAATCATCTGCAACATGTGCAAAACATCCGGTCGGCCAAAATTGAGAAGAACACCATCACCCAAAAGTAAATCTTTAATTACAAGCTCAATCTTCAGTGTGGACCACCAACATGAACTAGAAACAATCTAGAGATCTTCACAAGCTTGCTTGAATCACCAAGAACATCCGCACCACTTGTGCTTATTGTAAACATTCGCATCTTCATCTTGAACTTCAAGAACACAACTAGTCATCACTGTTACACTAGAAGAATTGCTTGCGGACCTCCAAACCATGAACCAATCAAGTTGTCAATGTCTGTTAACCTCCCAAACATGCCACCAGATCTACAGAACATGATATTGCATTTCCGAATCTCACCGGACCTATTTGTGCCACTCTGTCACCTCTGAATAGCTGCCAGAACCAGTTTTACTCATATGGCCATAACTTCTCCAAATCTTCATGTGAACCTCTGAAATCTTGACTAGAGCACCTTCAGACACATATCTACAAACCCTTTGATGTGCATACTCTGATCTTTAACTGGCTGGGATCTTTGCTTCATAGAACTTTACTGACTTTACTATTCTTCTCTATTTCTAATAGGGCTAATTTTCTTAATATCCTCAACACACAACTCATCCAATTCTTGACATCAATGCAACAGGTGTATGTTGACATCAATGAGAACACCAGTTAGGGCCATACTTGCAACAGTCGGAAGCTAAGTTCCAACAATTTGAGTGGAAGTACTCTAGCATCTCTAGGAGATTTCTCAAGTTTGATAGAGTTAGACCTATCTCGAAACTGATTTGAGAAATCAATTCCCAAGGAAGTGGGAAAGTTGGTGCATCTGTCAAATAGCTTGGATCTTAGTTCGAATAGGCTATCAGGTTCTCTTCCACTGAAGATTGGAAATCTGCTACTTCTTGAATCATTAGACATCTCCCACAACTAACTCTCTAGTCAGATTCCACTGGCTTTGTTAGGATTGGTACTTCTTTCCAAATTCAAATTTTCATTCAATCAGTTCATGGGCCAAATTCCTGATGTGAAAGATTTCTCCAAGGGTGCAACAAGTGCCTTTGATGGTAACGACGCTTTGTGTTGTCCACCCACTTTCAATTCCTTCTTGGAAGGTAGTAATAGTACTAGTAGTAACAAGAGTTTGGGGACATGCAACATTGTAGGAATTGTTATTGGTGGATTGGATACTATTACACTTGTAGTAATAGACCTTATATATTACAGGAGCAAGGCAATTACATAGGGTGAAGAAGAAAAGAAAGAGGAGGATATAGGCGATTAATCATTCAACTAAGAGGAGGTGGAGGCTCCTGAAGGTTATAAGCACATGATTACATATCAAGAAATTATTTGATGATTTTTTGCAATCTTTTGATGTTGCTTTATGGTCTTCAATGCAAATGCAAGATATAGAATGTATCATATATCACTTCCTCTTAGATATTGTAAAATGTTTTATATTTGTATGGTTTCAAAAAAATGTGGCATAGGTTCTTCAAGAAACTATTATTTACAACAATCCTTAACATGGTGTTAAATTCTATGGTGCCAACACCATTATTGTGTTAAGACTTGTTAAGAAAATCATGCTAGAGGACACTAGAAATTGGATTGTCATTTTATGCTTAGTAGACTATTGCAATAATATTGTTGTTAAAATTTTACAATTTTAATTAATTGTTGTGTTAAAAATGTTGAGTTTTAATTTGAATATTAAATTATTGATGTAACTTACAATTTGAATTATGCACGTTAATTTTATAGCATGGAATATATGTTAATTTAAATCAAGTTAAGAATATATTTTAGACTTAACTAGACTAGCATAACTATATTTAAAAAAATATATCTAAAGTATGCCGAGAGATGGAAGCCACTGTTTTTTAATCAATTTACCACACATAGGTGGAATAGGTAGCATATCTCTCAATGTACTTTAGATATATTTTTTAAATATAGATATGATAGTTTATGCATACACCATTAACACCATGTGCTAAAGAATACAAATTAATAGCAAGTCGAAATAATTTTGAGAGATGATTATTTAAATTTTTATCTTGTGCTTCTTCCTTCCTCCATAAAATATTTTTAAAAAGAAAACTAAATTCTTATAATCAAGAAAGGGGATTAAAAGAATATTAAAAGTAAATAGGGATTTTATGTGTTCAATTGACCATGAAAAATTATTTACTTTAAGTTTTTTAATATTGTAGCAATATGAAATAATTTATGCATACACAATTACACCAACCTAAAGCATACAAATCAAAAACAAGCCAAGTGGGCGGTAGGGTGGGAGCCACTCTAAAATTACATGTGAAGTGGTCGACTCGGTAGTAGGTGATGGGGCATTTGGTTGGCAAATTCATTTTTGGATTCAAGGAGTTAGTTTTCTAGCGAAGCTTGATGGGATATGAAGATAGTTTGGTACACTTCACACTTCACTCATAACTGGAAGTGATGGCGACTATTAATGGCAGCATGTGCTGGCTTTCTGACATTCCCCTATCCCTTGCAACGCTAGATTTTATATGGGTTTTCTCTCACTTTCTCCTTATGGCAAAGTTTTTCTTGAAGGTATCGATGCATGAATTGGAACTAGGCGGCATGGATACTCCTATCCAGCTCCTTGGTTCAAAGTGGCAGATGGCCTTTCTCAGTCCAATGACTTCACTTTTGCTAAGCAGGGTAATTAAGCATCCAAACTTTCTTACCTTCGCAGCGGTGCAGTGCATTATAGGGAAAGGCTTCATTGAGGGAGCTGTAGGATATAGGCTAGATTCCAACATTACCTCAAGGGTCTTGGCTGGGTTGGTGGATATCAAGGTTCCAAAGGTAGAGGCGAAGGATATTATGCAATGACTATTAGAAAAGTGTTGTTGGTTGGCTTGGTGGAAACTCTAGCTGCGACATCCCTAGGAGTAGGCGTTCCCCGCCCATGTGATTTGGAGCACTTGAAGGATCTGGATGCAGTGATGAAATTCTTTCCCTTTCTTTTGGACATCACTAGCCTGAATTGGTGGAGCACCGTTGTTTGCTATGGCGGGAGCAGATTTCCTAAGAAAGAAATTCAAGCTGGTAGTAGTTCAGAGTGAGGCTTGGGAAGATGAGTTCAAAATTTTCTTTTAAAATAATCTTTGGTCTTAATTTCTATGTGTAATTGTCTGGGTTGGGACTGGGTGTCTACAGGTGTTGGTTTTTGGCTCTTCTATCTAGTTTGTCTTGGTGGCTTTAGCCTTAGTTTAAGTTTTTTGTTAGCCTTGTACCAGTGCAACTGGTTTTGGAGAATTTTTGACCCTACGTGGTCTTTTTGATCCCCTGTATGGGATGACAAACTACAGGTGGCCTCTCATTACCCCACAGTCATGGGCTAGTCATGTAATCTTTTTTTCTTTAAAAATAATATACTCTATCTTATCTACCAAAAAAAATAACTTCAAGCTAAAATAATTTTGAGGGTTATTTTGATTTTTTTGCTTCTTTGTGCTTTCGACTTCTTCTTTGTTTTTGCTCCTTCCTTGTTTGCTATAAATTATCTAATATTTTTGGTATTGGAGCATTGTCAAACATTTATGTGATACATATATATGTTTTAATTATTAATTTGCATTTGTCTGCTATATTTTTGTAATGTTTATGATTATTATTTTAATATGTCAGCTATATAATAATTTTTAAAATTTGTTTTTGTTAACACACTCACACCATTACACTCCACCCCGTATTGCCACTATAAGTTACCCTCTCGACGTAATAACACTAGTATAAATATCTTAAATACATCTATCTAAAAAATGTCGAGAGATATCAATTTGAAGCTATTTTATTTACTTCACATTACAACCATTTTATTTACTATATACATGATTTTTGTTAATTATTTAATTATTTAAGGTTTATATCTTGCCCATCAAATTTTCAACTAAATTAACAAATAAAAAAATATCTCAAATTAACAAATCAAATTTAAACTTTTTATTTATTATTACACTACTACATTTTTTTATATAAATTAATTAAGATTCAAACCTAAAACATATATAAAATTTTGGTTGAAATTATTTCTAACATTACACAAAAAAAATTACAGCCCTTTTCTTTCATTTAATATATACAAAATAATGTTATAATGTTCCATGTTCTAACATTTTTTTGAAAAAAATATAGCCCTTCATTTTCTATTTTTTTGAGTTTTATTTTGTTTCATGCTAGAGGCCATAGGCTTTGTAGAAGCACTTTACAAAACTGTAGAAAAAAGGATATATCCAAATATGATGGAGAAGTTAACATGTTGATGATGGCATATTTTTGTTTTACCTCCTTTTTTTAGAAATATCATGTTTATTATTAAATATTAATATTTTATTTTATTATTAAATATTAATATTTTATTTTATTATTAAATATTAATATTTTTTTTTATTCATGGGTAAACGCTTTTGACCGGAGCAGGGGCCCTGGCTCGATTGGCTAAGTAATTCCGTTGCGGTAAAGATGGTCACGAGGTCCAGTCTCCCCCCTGCCCACCTGATATTGTAGCCGGTTCATAGCTCCGGTCAAAAGCGTTTACCCATGAATAAAAAAAAAAAAATGCTTTTGACCGGAGCTATGAACCGGCTACAATATCAAGTGGGCAAGGGGGAGACTAGACCTCGTGACCATCTTTATCGCAACGAAATTACTTAGCCAATCAAGCCAGGGCCCCTGCCCCATTATTAAATATTAATATTAAAGAGATATTAATTTGAAGTTATTTTAGCTTTTAATTATTTTATTTTACTTCAAATTTATATCTTTTTTTGCACTCAACCCTATGTCCATTGAAAAAAATCTCAAATTAGGAAATCAAAATATTTTCTTTCTTAAGCCATAAACTTTTTTTTACACTTTTGAAAATGAGAAGAATGAAAAGTTGTCCATATCTTTATTTTTACACGCTACGTATTTTGGATTTATAATATTTATTATTAAATATTAATAATTTGACATGTAAATGACCGTCAATTTTATAATAAAAGATAAGTGTTTTTTAACACACTCACACCATTACACTCCACCCCGTGGTGCCATTGTAGAATGCCTATCGAAATTAATTAAAAACTCCCAAGTTTTTTTTTGAATATTAATTTTTAGATGTCCATAATTTTAAATTTATAATTATACAAGTTAATTTTGTAATCTTATATGAAAAATTAAAACAAATCAAGGATATCTTTTAAACTTTAACTAAATATTTATTAAAAGATATCATAACACTCAATGAACATAGAAACCCCCAAAAAACATAGTATTGAATTTTTTATATCTATAATTTGAGTTTATTTTAATTGTAGACATTAATCTATAAAAATGTAAATTATACAAAATCTAATCAAATTAATAATACATCTTGAATTTAATTAAATAAAATTAAAAAACTCCACTCACATAGTGAATAATAAAAATGTCCAAATAGGGATCCAGTTCTAGGGCGACAAAATGTAGGTGAATGGAGGAAATTTAAATTTTAAAGAAGATTTGGTGGCAGATAGGAATGGAGCTGGTGTGTGGGCAAAGGTGGAGACAGTTGGAGATCCACCAAAAAGATTTGAAGAAGGACAATGTTTGACTTCCTGGGAAAAAGAAGTAGAAAATGAGATCCCCCTGATAGACATTCAGGAAAGGGCTCGTAGAGAGGATTGGCGGGTTAGTTGTGGTCAAAACAATGGCAGGAGAATCACGGAAGGTAAGAGGAACTTTCAACCTTTCTTCAATCATCAAGCTTAGAGATCTTTGTGGCATCAGAATAAAAACCCTAGGGGCATTGGAAAGGGCAGTTTTGGAAATAGATTCCCATGAAAACACAGAGAGAATGGACCACACGGGGATAAGAAAACCATGGTCTTGTTCTCAAGGCTCTTGGGCCCTTCCATTGAGCGGTGGGAAAAATTTGGAGTAATTGGGAAATGGTTTGGTCCGCATCTAGATTGGAATGAGCTTGTCAAATGGTGGCAAGACCGATGGGGATCTGATCTCAAAATGAAAAGATTGACAAAAGGCTTCTTTGCTATTTTTTGTCCCTCGGGAAAAATCAAAAAAGAAATCAAGGAGGGTATTTGGTTGATGGATGGGTACGGGTTTTATCTTAAAGATTGGGAAATTGGATTTGACCCCCAGAAGCACCAGCTAAGTTATATCTAAGATTGGTATAGGCTACCAAATCTCCCCATTGAATTTTGGAAGGAGTCAATTTTGGAGGAAATAGAAAGCTTCTTAGGTAAATTCATCTGTGCAGAAGAGTGGTCAAATGATAGCATGGAGGGTTCCGTTGTGAAGATCCGTGTGGAGAACAAACCAAATTCTCAGAGATGGAGGAAAATTGAAATTCATACAGATTGGGGAATACTTAACTAAGAGCTTATCTTTGAGTCCAAACCCAGAGGATCTTTCTGGGAAGTTATCGATTGGCGCTCCTGGGAAAAGACTCTGGATCAAGAGACCAGGGATAGTAAAAAAGTTCCAGAGTTTTGTCTTGATAGTAATCGGCAGGCTACTAAGGAAAGGCCTCAGGCATCTATGGACAAAAGGACATAATTACCAAGTCCTCACATAGTTGTTGTTCCTCAGTTGGATCCTTCAACAATAGATAAGCCAGCTCCTTTGGATGGGAAAGAGCCAAGTGTAGTTAAAACTTCTTGGGAGGATGTGATCAATTTGGATAGGCAGATTTCAGCAACTTTGGAAAGGATTCAACCCGAGGTCCAAAATTAGGATTTAAATTCGCTTATTGAGATTGCAAAGGAGTTAATGGTGTTGGCTGAAGCAACTAAGGAAGGGTCGATCCCTTTAAGAAAAAGTGATTCAGAAGATGACTGTTTGGGGTCTTCTGATGAGGATGAAGATGAGGTGCTGGCCTTAGAAGAACCACTTCCTCCTTTGTAGAGCTCGCTTTGAATTGAAGGGACGGGTAAGGCTTAGATGGGCAATCTAGGTTTGGGAATAAAGGAGGCTAGGAAACTAGTTGTAGATTGCGGGGAATTGAGAGGTAGAGGTCACACCCCTAATATAGAGAAATTAAAATTGGACAAGGAAGCTGCTGGTTAGCTTAAGATGAAAGATCTTATGAAAGTAGGGAAGGGGGAATCCCTTCCTGAACAAAAAAGAAAATATGTTCCTGGAATGTTAGGGGCTTAAACACCCCTAACAAAAGAAACCTATTGAGGCTTCATCTGCAATCCGTCATCGCGGACATTTGGTTAATCCAAGAGTCCAAACTGAATCAAGAAGATCTAGAGAAGTTTTGCATGAGTCTTGGGAGATGGAGATCCCTTGGGGTTAATGCTAAAGGAGCTTCTGGAGGCCTAATCACCCTTTGGCATCTGCAATCAATGATGGTTGAAGAATTTTGCAGCTTTAGATCTTGGATGGCTTTAAAGGTAAGGAGCCTAGCTTCAAATTTGAGTTTTATTTTGGTTAATGTTTATGGTCCAAATTCTTGTGTGGGGAAAAAAGAAGTATGGAATGAAATTGAAGCTACGTGTAATGGACAATTCTTAGAGTTTATTTTGCTGGGTGGGGACTTCAATGCGATTCTAAGATCTGAAGATAAGTTGGGAGGGATTAGAAGAAAGCTTCAATCCCAGAAAGATTTTGAAGGCTTTGTGGAAAGATCACACCTCTTTGAGCTCCCAATGGGAAATGGTTTTTTTACTTGGACTAATTGAAGATTAGGTTTTAGCAACATTGCAAAAAAGCTTGATCGAGTCTTTTTCAAAGGAAACCTGAGTCATTTTCCCTACAAGCTAGACATCAAAATTTTATCTCTGTCAGGTTCTAATCATTTCCCGATTTGTTTAGAAATTGAAGGAGAAAGAAGACCTATTAGATGTCATTTTAAATTTGAAAATATGTGGTTTAAAGACCTAAACTTTTGGGATTTGGTTAAGCTTTAGTGGGTGGAGACAAAGCCGGAAGGTTTGAAACTGCTCAAAATTGCTACAAAATTGAAGGTGATAAAATAGAATTTAAAGGTTTGGAATAAGGAGTGTTTTAAAAATATCTTTGAGGAAAAAAAGAGAGTTCAATCAGAGATCAAGTCTCTCAATGAGATGGTTTTAAAAGAAGGAATGGATTGTCATAGATTCTTGAAAGAGAAGGAGCTTCTGGGCAAATTGGACGATCTGATTTCTAAGGAGGAGACTTTTTGGCATTAGAAATCGAGGGATGTCTGGCTTAGGGCAGGGGACAAAAACTCAAAATTCTTTCACAATTCGACTAGGGGAAGAAGAGAACTCAACAGAATTTCCTCCATTAGGGCAGTTGACGGGTCGATGCTGGACATAATCAAAGATATTAACAAAGAAGTGGTGAATTTCTTTCAGAATCTTTGGAATGACTTGGAAGGATCAAATATAGCAGGACAATAGCATATTTTAAGAGTTATTCCCAGATTAGTCCTAGATGAGCATAACAAAAAACTAACTAAGAGCTTCTCCGAAATAGAAATCAAGGAAGCCCTTTTTGGATTGCATCTAGATAAGGCTCTAGGGCTGAATGGTTTTTTGGCTTCCTTTTTTCAAAAGTGTTGGGACTTTATAGGAAAAGAGATTACAGAGGCTCTCAAAGATTCTAGGAAATCTGGTAAAGTTCTGAAGGAGGTAAATAACACATTTTTAGCTCTTATCCCCAAAAGAGAAAAACTATATTCTTTAGGGGATTTCCACCCTATTGCTCTGTGTAATACTTTATATAAATTTTTAGCTAAGGCTGTGGCTAATAGATTGAAGGTTCTCTTGCCTGAAGTAATTGTTGAGGAACAAATGGGGTTTGTCCTAGAGAGATCAATACTAGATGGGGTTATTGTAGTTCAGGAATCCATTCATTTAGTAATCAAATCGAAGAAGCCTTCTATGCTGGTAAAATTGGATATCAGGAAGGCTTATGATAAAGTAGACTAGAGATTTTTGTTCAAAATCTTAGAAGCCTTTGGGTTTGATAGATCTTGGTTGGATTGGATTTTTGAATGGATTTCTTGTCCAAGGTTTTCGATTTTAATTAATGGGTCTTCAGAAGTGTTCTTTAGTTGCACACGAGGTCTAAGACAAGGGGAGCCTTTCTCCCCCTTCCTCTTCATTCTGATGACAGATGCTTTGGGAAGATTGTGTATTGCGGCAAAACAAGAAGGACACATACAAGGCATCCAGATTACTCAAGGCTTCCCAAAGGTTACTCATCAGCAATTTGCTGATGACACTTTACTTTTTGGATCAGCCAAGGAAAGAGAGGCCATGAACCTCAAAAGAATCTTGGACTCTTAATCAACGGCCTCTAGTCAAGAAGTAAGTCTTCAGAAATCAGAGGTTTTTTGCTTTAATATCAACAGGGATGTAGAAACAAAGATTCTTGGAATTTTAAAATTCAGAAAAGGAGAATTGCTGTGCAAATACTTGGGTTTTCCCTTGGCTAAAGGTATTAGGTCAGGAAGTTTGTGGAATGATCTACTAGAGAAAATCAAAAGGAGACTAGCCTCCTGGAAGAGTAAGTTGTTGTCCTAGGTGGGGCATTTGATCATGCTAAAAGCTGCAATCTCAACTATTCCCATATATGCTATGTCATGCTTCCCTATATCGATGGCCACTTTGAAAAGTAAGAACCAGAAAATGAAGGATTTTTTTCTAGAAAGGAAATTTAGAAGTGCATAAATTCCCTCTGATCAACTGGAAATAGGTTTGTGAACCCAAAGATTTGATGAGAATAGGTTTAAAGAATTTGGAGGAACAGAATTTGGCCTTGGGGGCCAAATTGGTCTAGTCAATTTTTTCAAAACTAGATTTGAGATGGGTCAAAATTATTAAAGCTAAATACCTGGATGAGGAGGATATTAGTATTTTTACAATGGACACCTTGACAAAGGGCTCAAGGATTTGGAACTTTGTCAACAAGTGTAGATTTTTGATAGAGAACTTCTTAACTTGGGACATTCGTAACGGAGAGCGTGCTCTTTTTTGGGAAGATTCTTAGGGGGGGAATGCCTAGGTTAGCATAAAGGATGGATTTGGACCAAGTGAGATAGATCACTAAGGCCAGATGGGGCAACAAGGTCAAGGATTTTCTGAATCCTTCCTCTTTCGAGGTTGGGTCTCCGATCTCTTGGAAGGATGCTAGGATGACTGGTATAGATAATAGGATAGCAGAGGTTTTTGAAACAGAATCAAACTTGCGCAAAATCAACCTAAGGGTAGGTTCAGATGAACTGAGATGGACTGCTTCCTCCTCTAAAGAAGGTTACACTGCTCTCAAAGCATCCCTAGGAGGGAAATGAACCTACCCACTAGTCTTTGTTGGAATAGGCTATGCTTGCCTAAAGCAGGAATCTTCACCTAGGCTGCATCTAAAGGAAGAACCCTCATTGAGGACAGATTTAAAAGACTGGGTTATGCTGGTCCCTCCAGATACATCCTTTGTAGACAGGAGGAAGAGTTTGGGCACCACCTTTTCCTAAGATACAAGTTTGCTTTTAGATGTTGGAACTGAGTTTGCTTGAAGCTTCTTTGGATGACAGTCCATCCTTACAAACTGCTGGATCATTTGCTAGCTTGGCCGAGCTTATGCAAGGATTTCTTATTTGGAGGCTTATGGATTGCCAGCCCTTCTTTAGTCATTTGGGCCATCTGGAAAGAAAGGAATAGAAGAATTTATTAAGATAAAGAGATGCCTTTCCATACCTTTTTGAATAAGCTTGAAGTCAGCATAGTTGAAGTTCTCAATGCCAGAATTGCAGAAGGTTTCAACAGCAAGAAGAAATATGCTCCCTGGGATGAACAGATGAGGACGAACTAGTAGGGGCTTTTAATCCCCTCTGTAAGTTTTGGTCCCTAAGAGACTTCTAAAATTGAGAGGGCTAAGGTAACTTGGACTCCTCCAGAGCATGGTTGGTTCAAGCTTAACTTTGATGGAGCTTCTCGTGGCAACCTGAGTCCCTCGGGGGTAGGATGTATTGTTCGTAATTGGGAAGGGGAAGTTTTTGGTAGACTAGCAGAGAGCTTGGTGGATGGAACAAAGAACAGTGCGGAATTGTAGGCCCTGTTACTTGGGCTGAAATTGTGTAAAGACCTAAATATAAGGAAGCTGGAGATAGAAGAAGACTCACTTTTGGTTATTAATGGTTTGAGATCATGTAAGCTGGTAAATTGGAGGCTACAGGGTATTTTGGAGCAGGCCATTGCCCTTTTAGATTCCTTCAATTCGGTTACAATCAATCATATTTACAGAGAAGGAAATTCGGAGGTAGACACCCTCTCTAATTTGGGTATGGATGGCAAATGTTTAAAGGAAATTGTAGAGATCGTAGGGGAAATCTAATAATGCTAGCTGGTGGTGGTTGGGCGGGCTTCCTTCCACATAGTTAGGTGTGGAAGGACCGGGGTCAGTTAGAGTGCCTCGTCATCGATGAGCTGGCAGTCTTTAAAGTGAGGACAGTGGGTTTCATGTTTTCCTTTTTGATGACGGGCAAGGACCTTATATCACACTCATGTTATTGTGGAAGGTTTAGGATGTTTGTAGGTAATTTATTCGCAACAACGAAAGCATAGATAGTGACATTTGGTTTGTTTGTTTGCGGTTGCCACATTTCCTTCCCCTGTTCCTTTGCAATGGCGAGTGGCGGTGGCACTGGGTTTATTATGAGAGTTTCCACGGAGGGTCTCATTTGTCTGGGAATGGGCTCACTGGTGCAATTGGAGAGCCGAGTGAGATAGTTAGCCTTTAAGGGTCCCATCACGGATCAAAGGTTGAAATGAATTCTGCGGGCCCACGATGATCTGCTTCTGCTAGGAGTGAAGATGGTTTTAGGGAAGAAATTCATGGAGGACAAAGAATTTTATAGGGTTGACACTACCATTGTCTCTTAGTTTTTGGCTTCTCTCCTTGATGCAGGGTTCCCTAAAGAGAGAATTAAGGTGTTGGTTCAGTGCCTGTTCATTGATAATTTGTTAGTGGGTTTGGACAAGATTCTTCGGGCTGCTGAGACTGGTGTGGGTCTTCCAAGGCCGGCGGATTTTCCCCTAATGGAGGATGGCAGTGCAATGGTTAGATACTTCCCTTTCCTTCTTGACATTAAGGGTATGTCGCTTTTTCTGCATAGGGAGCAGGGGAATTTGGGTGTTGTTTTCCTTATGAAAATGTTGCAAATCATTCCTCACGATGGAACTTTCGATTGGATTCCTGAATTCTGGGGCAAAGCAGAAGAGTTGGGGTTTGAGGTCTGACCCAGTTGGGTGTTCTTTCCTTTTTGATGTGGAATAATTGGTGTTTCTACAGCTGAAGGCGGAAGAAGGCAGTGATGTTTTTGCTGGTTTAGCTCTACATTGGTCGATCTAGGGTTTTTTGGTTTCTTCTACAATTCTTGGGGTGGAAGGTGGCGGGAGTAGGGTTGGGGTTGGTTTAGCCCAATTTTGGCTAATTCTCTATGTAAATTGTTTATCTGTCCTAATATAAGGGTTCTTATAGGTATCTCCTTGTAATATGTAGATAATTTGGGTAGATTTTCTCGGGATTAGTAGTGTCAGTAGTTTTTTGTAATTCTGAGCTACAACCGGAGGTTTTCTTCTTGGTTCTTTCCTGCCGGTATGCTCTTCAAACTAGGTTTTGTAAATTTTCTTTTCAATATAAATAAAAATTCTTCTGAAGTATCAAAAAAAAAAAAAAAAAAGTCCAAATAATTATATTTTCATTTCATATATTACAAACAATTCATTAGAGATACATTTACCAATAAAAACAAAAAACACTTATAATATTATTATTGACATTTTACATATCCAATTTAATGCTATGTTAAAACATCCCTCTACTTAATAATTACAAGATGGACACTCATTATTTTTGTGCAGGTTAGGGCTGCCTTCCATTTTCCTGCCATAGAAAGCTCCTACTTCTTCCGCGTTTCTCTATTTCGTCATCAACACAACACAATTAAAACCAATTTTTTTTGTGTGAATACTTTCATAATCTAAAATAGGAAATGAAAAAATTGGGTTACGAAAATCTAGTTTTATTATTTTATACCTTCTCTCTTACGCCCATCTTCCCCTGATCTATTTTATCAGACTCTGCAAATCAAAAAGCATGATATCAATATACCTTTCCAATAACCTTATAATGAGTAAGAAATTACAGACCCAAAAAATACAAAATTACGAATGAGACGATAGTTTGATGGAAAAATTAACACCGACATTAGTAAAACAATGAAGATTGAGTATCTGGACATCTCTGTCTGAAAGAAATACAGAGGGAATCAGGTTTGTTATATGTTAATGTTATTCATTCTCTGAATGGGGAAGAGTATATATAACATTTATGACTCGTCTGGAAATTTCATCGCCGTGACTTTCAAGTATTTGCAAGATTTCAAACTTGAATTTATTTGCCCTGTTTTGACCTTTAGACCATCTTCTTTTCTTGCATCTATTAAAAGAGTTGTGACGTGTGAGGCCGGAATGTTCTTATATTATTGTTTAAAAGTTTATACATTTTCTGTTTGAATGCTCATAACAAAAAAAATGCTCTTGTAACCAGAGTCAACGTGTGCATATTTTTATTTGGAAGATTTCAAACTTTGAATTTATTTCCTGTATTTTAACGGGCAAGCTACCTCATTTTCTTGCTCATAAGGCAGAGTGGTGACGTGTGAGGACTCAATGTTTGTACGTTGGTGTGTGAAAGGTTGAATCTATTTTCTGTTTGAATGCTCATGAGAAAAGCAATACTTTTGTAAACAAGTTTGAATTGTGTTTTTATATTTTTATTTATCGAGGTAGCCGTAGAGGAGAAATTGGTGCTTCGAAATTTATATTTGACCCAAAAAAAAATTCAAAACCATAGGTATCACCTTTATTTTTTCCTCCATTTCTTAGTATAGACATCTCCTCTAGTTCTTAGATAATAATAAAAAGTTAATCGGCAGTCCATTATGTTTTTAATTATACTAGCATTTGCACCCTTTGGAGGTTCAAGGGATATGCCAATAGGTAATTTGAGGTAAGAATTAATGTTTTAATAATAAAGAAATAAATAAAAAATGATTTGGATATGCAAATTTCAACCATTAAAATTATGAACATTTTTTATAGCACATTATCATAGCACAAGGATGAATAGAACATTTATAGACATAATATTTCCATGGACTATATCAATGATCAAGAATACTTCTAGATGTTAACTATGTAAAAAAATTACATCAATGTTTCAAATCACACTCTATGTTCTATTATCAAAATATATAGAATAAATAAAATATTTATGATATTATTTTCCACTTATGTGAGCCATTCACAAATAAAAATAGATGTATATTTTTTATGGTTTGAATGTTGTTTATAAGTCAAAGTCACTACTAAACACTTTTTAGTCCTTGAAGCAAATTCAAAGATACACCATTTTTATATTAGAAAATTAAATGATTTGTCAAAACTAAACCCTCAACACCCAAGAGTGGAAAACATTTGGAACATTGAGATTTGAAGAATTTAAACTAGATTTAAATAAATATGGGACTTGAGAACTTGAGTAAAACCTAAAAGAAATAGAAAATGACACAAGTTCATAATGTTTTTCTTTAAAACAAATTTTGCACATCGTCTTCTTAGTTTTGAGTATTCTTTCTATTTTAGATAATCATGGAGGAAGCCAAATGATTGTATTGATTGAGCCCTTTAAGCACGTGTTTCAGGTGAGAGCTAAACACATGGGGCACATATGTAATGATAGGTTAGAGAACCATAAACTCAATGTAAATAGCCCTATTAAAAATGTTAGCTCTGCATGTATAAGTTTTGTTTTACAAGCATAGAGAGAAAAATTCTCTATACTACAAAACAATGCCTAAAACCTAATATGTCTGATAAAGCACCAGCACCCAAACTACAAATGCAAAATGGAAAATTTTGGCCACCACCTCTATTTATTGATGACTCAAACTCCCTACTATTTGAGGCCTGAGAATTCGTAGAAGGAAAACCGCAAGATTTGTAATATTTTTTTGAATCGGATTGTGTTTATGTAACTCTTTGCAAGCATAAACAGTTCCTATTTATAGGAAAATTAACATGTACACTTAATTATCATTTACTGTATTTAGCGGGTTGTTTGGGAGGTGCCATGTGATTCAATGCTTCCACATTTTTGTATTTCCAACTATAATATCTGATAAAAAAATCCTCTAAATGTGTTGGTGGATGTCCTTTCGATTCAAAACTTCCATTTGACTCAAACAAGAAGGCTGTGGCCAAATAGTGCTTTTGGCTTACATTGCATTTACTTGAAAGTTTTTATAACCTTTTCAACAGTTCTTATTATGCAAATCTTGCAAACCATGCATTCCATGATTTTGATTTTCCTCTTCCCACGTAGTAGGAGGACGCTAACATAGAATTTAGAATCTAATTACACCTGTCTCTTGCAATTGCTTGAAAGTTCGTTAAGTATTTTGTAGCGAATTTTGTCAAATGTCTCTGAAAATTAAAAAATGATATGTACAAAACTGACCCCAAGCAATAATCAGAGTACACAACCACTCTGCCCTAATATTAAAACCATCAAATGAAACAAAAGGAAGGAAGCGACAACCAACAAATGGAAGAAGTATCTGAAAACATACACAATTTTATAGGTGAAGGCACAATTGAAACTACTCCAAAGAATACAAGAAATAAAGGAAAGTTTAAAGTACAAACAGTTTATTTGTAAATATATATTGGAAAGTCCATTGGATAGTAAACATTATGTTGATATTGCTCTTCAATCCGTTGGTACTTCATATTGCTATCCATCAAATGGTCTTATGCAACTATTGTATATCATTTTGTACAATAGTCATTGTATTCAATTGTATTTATGCACAACCTAGGCGGTGGAAGAGAAACATAAACATATAGAAATCTTGCCAGTTGTGAGCAAATTGCATTTAGGGTGATGAATTCTGTGTTGATTTTCCATATAATTTTTCCCTTCAGAAATTTCTTGCAGCATGGCACCTTGCAGGCAGCAGCTCAAACTTGGCACGGCCATGTTGCATCCACATTGTCTAAAATAAATTCTATTTGGAAATCATCTACTTTTTGCAACACGAAAGCAACAACGGAAAGCCCCGCTTCTACCCAATAGATCTGAGATGTTTCTTTCAGAACATCTATCACTACTTCCCTTGTTTCGCCACTCATAATCTACAGATGTAAAAGGGAAATTTTTTTTTTAAGTGACCGCCTTGCATAATCTATTGAAATCAACAAAATGGGTATGTTAGTACCTTGGAAGCATGTTTTTTACAACATTTGAGTACCTTCTTCAGCAACTTTTTCCCGTATTCGATTGAAGAGGTCACTCGACCAGACCAGACGTGTTCTCTTGCGCCTAGGAAAAAAAAGCTTTTTCATTGTATTTAGCATTACAGTTAAAAAACAAAAAAAAAATTGAAGCATTAGGAAAGTGAAAAATGAATTCCGCACACCTCATGAGTAGTAGGGGGTTTAAAAAGCATTTCTGAACATAAGACATCAATTCATCAAGGCCGCTCAAAACATCACCAAAAGCCAAAAGGCAATCCTGGTGTGACCTTGGGATTATACCTAGCTGTAAGAAAATTCAACCCAACGTTCCCAATCTTCTCACAATTTGCAAATTAATCAAAAGATTCAAAACTAATAAAAAATTGTACATAAAAGAAACCTAAGAGGACACATAATCAACTGATTTGAAATTTTATATTTAATTATCCTACGATTCCATCCATAAAAGCAGATGAAACTTGATGGTACTTTGCAGTGCATGTCAACAAAGATTTTGCTATATACACCAAGCTTTAAGTTAAGGGCTATTGATGATTTCTGTTTTCCTACAATCCCTAGGAGCGACTAGGATTGAACAACAAAGGGTTATAGGCAAGTAGGTCTGCAAGCACTGTTAGAAAAGGAATCGCAGTGAGAGGCAGGCTAGCATACATTTCCAGGGAGTGCATGCCTACGAATCTTTAAGTTGAGGGCTATCAAGTATAGGTAACAAAAGTTTAGGGCTATTGTACAAGACGTTATGGTAAACTATCTAGCCAGCATCATGTTAAACTATTTGACAAACATTTTTTTTTGTAGCTAAATAGTTTCAAATATATGGTATAACTATAAAAGTAAATTACGTTCTTTTAATTTTTACACCCATAGGACTCCATTTTCAACATAAAATGTATAATGCCAAGATCTGTTGCTAAAATTAAATCATGCCAACATCACAAAAGTTCCTAGATCGTATGAAATCAGACTGGTTCCAAAGGCGCTCCCAAATTTCATTATAAAAAATAGAGAATTGGCTAAATAGATCCTAAGAAGTCAGAGAATCATACAGTGACAACTAGATAGAGCATTGTGGTCTTATCACTGGGGAAAGAGAAAGCCAGTGACAATGCACCACAAGAATAATTCCCTATAAAGCTCTTTGATATAATGATTGGAGTATAATCATTCATCTAACCCACAAAGAAGATTATGTTTGCAAACACACAGTTAAACTGGTAGATGAAATATGCCTTGGAAAAAATCTGTTAAGGGTAAAAATAAAATGATAAATAGAGGAGGAAACTCACTTCCTTTAACCATGCTTCCATTAAAAAAAAATATAAGGCATAACCATCCAGATATTCATATCATGACGCAGTTCCCAAAGATGTTAAATCTTAACTCAAGACAACGAATCAAAACTTAAGAAAAGAAAAACTGATACATTTGTCAAACGATGAAAAAGTTGTTCATTAGACTAGCTTCTAAGGAAAAGAAAATCACCATTGCAAAACTAACCAACCCATACAAACTAGAAAGTTGAAGCAGTTGGTGAGTCCACCTAAAGACACCTTGCAACGAAGAATCTATAAAATGAGGAACTTACTACACATATTTGTACTCACAACCTAGCTCGCCAAATCTGAAATCTTTAAAAAAAATTGAAATTTTTACTTCAAACTTGGACACCCATAATTATCTAAATACATTCAATCAAATTGGAAAACTTACTTTTAAAGGTAGACACCCACAATCATCTAAACAATTAGACACGCCTCGATAGCTCTACAGAGTATTTGAACCAAAAAACATATTATCCATCTCTCATCCCATACAAAATTTGTCATTACCGATTGGGTTCCAAAGTACTTTGAAAGTTCAATTTTTAGGAAATCTAATAAATTGAAAAACAAATTGGAGACGATTAATGAGGTTTCTTACCAGTAAAAAGGCCAAAGGGTATAATCAAGGTCAGAGACCACCAAGCGAGTGAGGATTTGACAAAGGCTAAGAATTTGCAGAGCCTCTATTTTTACATTTTCCTCCCCCATCCCCATCCTCTCCAAACCACCTGAATTATTCAACTTGTACATGGTTAAACAATTCCGGGGGTTTTAAGGGAAAAAAATACTTGCATTGGGATCCATGTACTGTGACGAAGGTATCTCGGTAGGCTTTTCTTCCAAAATTTTAGGCACAGGTTTTGACTCCAGATCTGGATACTTGTGGTCCAGTTGTGATTGAAGACTCTTTATCTACTCAACATCTTATGGTAGATTATGCATTGCATTCTAGATTCCTATCATGTGAAAGGGAAGTAAACCACTTGAGGAGATATGATTTAGAGATTTCATCTTATACACGCATGATGGATGGATGGCCTCAAACTTCCCTTTAATCCACTTAAATGCATCAAGCAACCAAATCCACTGAACATCCCCAAATGAACAGACTCTTATTTCCGTCGTTTCCCCATGCCCATAATCATTCAATGCCGCTTCCGTGTTCTTCAGCAGCGTTATATAAAAGGAATGGGTGACGGCAAAGGTGTTGCACACTGTGACTACATCTTTCTTGAACAGCTTCCGCTGCTTGCACCTGAACATAGACTCTTCATTGTCTATCTTAGACTGCGTGCACCCAATCAAAATCACAGGAAAATCCCTGATCTTTCTCCATTCTACAGTCTAAACACTAATACTTCTCTTTCCAGTGCTGAAACCCCTATTTTTCCATTGTTCTGCACTGTAACCCTCATTTTTCTTTCATATGAAAACCCTTCCTCCTGCCCTGGGAAGCCCCCTTTAATTTTCTTTTTTTTTCCTTTATTTTTCCTTGTGTAGATTTTGAAATTTGCAGAAAGCTGGTGGCACAAAAGCACAACAGACAATTATTGCACTAATACCTGGCATTTACTGGTACACTCTACTGGGTTTCTTTGTTTTAAAGTGCATACGCGACGATATTTTCTGTTGATATTTTCTAGCTCCCAGCGTGAGACATTAAAGAATGAAATTTACCTGTAGAGCAATTAATATGCATGGGAATGGTGCGTGGCAACTGTGTCGGTGGAGAGGAGAATGGAGGCCAGACGTCCCAGAAATTAATGCAAATCAATATAAAAAAATCCCCAGATTTGATAACAAATTCTCTATTACTTTTTTGGTGTTAATTCACGCTCCCTTAACCTCACCTCAAATCTTGCAATTGGATATGATTGCCTGAGTTATTTGTTTTCAACCGTTTTCCTTTCATTTTCCTTCAAAAAATACAAAAACTCCTGCGGAGCATTTAAATGAAATGAGACTTTTTCTGGCACCTTTTTTCCAGTGAAAAGTATATAAAATTTACGGCCATCATATGGGCAAGGAAAAACGGTGTGAAACAATTTCCCGAGCACTATAATGCTCACATATAACCGACAAATCTGCTGGCCTGAATTTTTTTAACGGCGTGAGACAATTCCGAGCACTATAATGCTCACAACTAAAAGCCTATCGGCTAATTTTAAGGATAGTGATTTAAAAGTGGAAAACATTCCCAAAAAAAATTATAACATTATATTAGTTTTCTCATCTACAAGTAAACACAAACAAATTTTTATTGCATAATTAATTTATTATTAATTGTTTAATTATTCAGATTAATTACGGGGAGAGGTGTTCCTACATTCATAGTACGAATTGGAGTTGAAAGATTCCAGAATTCTATGTAAACTTATAAGATTCTAATCTAGAATCTTTATAAAAAAAACCAGATTAATATTAATTATAATTTAAAGTAATATTATTCCATGTTGTATAACATTTTCTATATATCTAAATTAATTAGTTAATTTTTTGGTTGAAGTAAGGATATGAATGCATGAATGTTTTAAAAAAATTACATTTTTCTATTTTCACAGAGTAAGAAAAGATCTTTATGTTAAGTAAAAAGTAGAAAAAAAAGACTTTTATGTTAAGTAAAATACTTGTGTTCACTAAAAAATAGAAAATAAACATAATAATCAAATAAAATTCATGTTGTTTACATCTATTGTGTATGAAGAGTAGTAGGTTTTGGTGTGTGGATTTGTGTCTCAGAGTTTGAGAGTTGGGTGATTTCCTTTCTATTTGCTTGGAGAGTGTTTCCTACATGGCAGCCTTTGGACCCCCTAAACCTGTCTTTTAAAGTTGTGCTTAATGGAGGTGAGCCTTCTTTGTCCGGTCATGTGCATGCAGTCAATTTTCTGTTACATGCAACAAAGGAGTCAAAAAATGCTCAGCCTTTGGGGTTTCGCTCGAGACCCAATGGTTGTCTGGAAAAGAGCAAAGATCGCCCTGTGCTGGTGATTAATTCGGATTCTATTTGCAGATGATGTCCTCTAGTTAACTGAGCATGCATTAATATGCAAGTTCATGGGTGTCCGAATTTCTCAGCCTTTTTTGGAGGCTTGGGTCTAGAAAAATTAGAATTCTGATGGGGACATGGAGATCATTTTGGCTACAAATGGCTACTTTTTTGTGGTGTTCTCCAGAATAGAAAATCAAAACTTAATCTTTGAAGTAGGCCCCTACTTTCATAACTAGGTGGGCCTTTTCATAAAACCCTGGCATATAGGGTTTGATCTAGTGGAGTAGCTCCAGTCTACTGATTTCTATTTGGATTAGACTTCCTCAGCTTTGTACTCTTTAAAACATGATTTAGGCACAAGTACAGATGAGTCAACTTCAATATAGAACATGGACCCTCTCCTTTCCTTAGGTGACCTCCAAGTCACTCCTTCTCTCATGGCAGAAGCTAGTTGAGTGGAGGCGAGGCCTCGACGTGGTTCTATTCTCTTGGGAGTAGAACACCGCATGGAGCAATTCACTAGTCCGGGGGCCTGTTGTGGTTTGCTATGTGTTGTTCTATGACTATTGTGGTGGAGATAATAATATGAACGAAAGGGTCACTAGTTATCAATCTCTTGTTCATGTTTCTTATGTTCCAATGTCTAGATGGATGTCGGTTGTAGTTGTTGATGAGCCTACTTTGTTGTAACCTTTCTTCAATGGCTTGAACACATTGTATTTGTTCTTTGTTGAATTAATGTAAGTGCATGTTCTTTTTCTTCTTGTGTTTGTTGTGCTAGTTGTGGCCTACAATGTATTTCTTCAATCTCCTCAAGAATAGCCCTAACCCACTCAATTCTAATTCCATGGCACATTTGCATGCTTGGATAGAGAGAGTTGATTTGAGTCGACCGAGAGTTGACTTTCAACTTAGTGATATTATCAATGATTTTGTATGAGTTCTCTTGACTTCTTGAACTCGTAATGAAATCAAGGGTTTGAACTTGTGAAGTTGAATCCTATCTTGTGATAGAATCAAGGGTTTGAATTTTTCTAAATTCTAATGCTTTTGTATTTTTTGGGTTTTCAATATGTATGCAAACATTTTTTTTGTTCTTTTATAGAATTGAATATCAAAATGAACTAATTCATCTAGGAATTTCAAAAATGAATTTGCATTTTAATATAAGATTACTTAATGCAATTTATACTATGTTTTTGTGTTTTTGATTGATGATTTTTGAATTAAACTATGAATTGAAAATGCTTGGAATGAAATTTAATCTAGAATTACAATTTAACTACTCAAAGTAAAACTAATCTAATCAAGTTTGAAAATAAATCTATCAAGCAAATTGCAACAATAAGATTACTATTCCCAAGAGCAAAGATGGTTTAATCAACTAATAAAGCATGAAAAACCTAGATTATGGTTGATGCTTGAGTCATTGCACTACCCTCAGGAATCCTTGTTTCAACAACCTCTTCATCCTCTTGCAGCAAGGAGGTCCTCCTCTTGGTAGAAATTGGGAAGAGAGAAAATGAATCAACTTGAGAAAGCTATGAATTTGGAGAGCTTATAAAAGCTTTGAATCACTTGGTCTTGGGAAATTTGTGAGCATAACAATGTTGTAGGAAGCCTTTGAAGGCTTGGGCAACAAATACTAAAAGCAAAGGGCACTAACATCCTATAAAGAGCATGAGAATGGTAATTGAAGAGCAAAAGCAAAGCTAGAAGAATGATTGCAACAATGGATTTTCCTCCTAAGGGAAAGATTTAAAGCTTTGCAACAATGAAAACTAATGAAATGAAAGCTTTGAAGGTTTGAAAAAATAAAGAAAGAAATCAAGAAAGAGGCTCAAAGGCTTGTGAAGAAGCTTGAAAAATCTTGTGAAGATGAGAAGATCATTCTCCAACTTGAGAAATAATGAAGGGGTGATGGGTATTTATAGATTAGAAGTGCACACAAGAGGGGGGAATTGATTGAGAAGTTAACTCAATTGATTGAAGAGTTAACAAGATTGATTAAGGAGTGAAATGGATTGATTAGGGAGTGAACATTCCTTGATAGCCTTTCATAGGAGAAGAAATGAAGTTACCATGAGATTAATGGGGAGATAAGAAGAATTGATTTGTGAATCAGAATAGAGAGATTGGGAGTCTTGAATTAGTCAAAAAAGGTGATAATCAGTTAGGGAAGATGACTCACACAATCAGGGATCAATTTGGAGTAAATTTGGGACCAAACTAAAGAATAAATCACACTCAAAGACATGACAGGGTTGCCCATGGGTCGCACATGGGTTTCCAAATTGCCCGAAGGGATCCATGGTCACCCAATGGGGATCTAAAAATAATAGGGGGGATCCAGAAAGGAAGGGGTTTGGGTGAAAATTGATAGTTGGAGAATGATTTTGGAGGGTCAAAGAAACCATCTATCACTAGAGCTAAGTTAAATAGATGATTTAAATAGGATCCCCTCTTTCACTAGGTCAAATCACCTCGGGGGTCCATGGTTGCCTGGTGGGGATCCAAAAATAATAGGGGGACTCGGAAAGGACAAAAGTAACTCAATTTTGAAATTTGGGGTTGGTTTGAGAGTTCATTTAGAGGCCTCCAAAGGATGGAGTGAGATCAAATAAACATGAGAAAGGTGAAATTATCTTATTAAGTTGAAAATTGGCTATGTAGGCAAGGTCCATAATGTAGAAGAAGAATGGTCAATAAGGGTGAAAGTGAAGAAAAGCTAGGATTGTGAAGAATTGATGAAGCGATAGATTAATGTCGACGTGTTGCCAAGAGAAGCACTACTGAGAGGGTGTTATATTCATGCTTCCATGTATGTGATTAGGATTACACATCATCATAGGATTGTCATGCAAGCTCATGTGCATTTTAAGTGCTTACATATTTTCCCCCTCAGGGATAGTAGTCTACATGAAAGGTAGGTACCGTTCTTGAAACATGCCTTACCTATTGTCAAATTCTTGTAATTGTACCTACAATAACTAGTATTATTTCAACATTTGATGTGTTTAAAATAAACAATGGAACTAAAATGAATGAACATACCATAGATCATGTCGCAAGTTTGCCTAGTTGTTTGCTTCACCAAGGAGACCTATAAGGATGAAAACACACAATGTGGGTACAAGAGTACTACGGAAATAAAATACATGCTAAGCTATAGAGGGGAAGAAATTCACCTTTATTACATATTTTGAGAAACTGTAATAACTAGCCTGATTACCACTAATTTCTTTTCATACATAAATACTACCCTAATCATCCAAGCACCATTTATCTAATATAGAAGTGCCAACTTTAGAAACTTACCAACCATAGTCATGGAAACAAGTCTATGCCACAACTCATATACTCTCACTAGAGTATAGTAAGCTCCCATGGTCAGGATCATCCCTGGACCCAGACCTAAACCTCAAGGGTTCATTCATAATGGCCTTGCCTATGTATCTTCTCATGGGGATCAAAGCCTTTGTAGTTCATACATCAACAATAGAGAGGCTTCATCCTCTCCTTTGATAGAAGATGTTTGATCTCACTCTTAGATAATAGCTTTTAAGTAAAACTTATGATTCCAATTCAATTTATATTCAATAGTATGATAGAAAATACAACCTAGTCAAAGGTTATTTCAATGCCAAAATCAATGTATGAAAATACACAAAACCACATAGTGACCAACTCATATGAGCATTACCTATTCACACAAAGTGACAAGCTCAAGCATACATTCCTTGTACGCAATGTGACTATCACTCACATGGGTCACACATACAAGTGTGACTATCTCATGGGCACAACCCATAAATGGAAAGTGAATAACTCATCTCTATGCCACATATACACAATGTGACTAGCTCTTTCATATCACATATACATAGAGAAAATAACTTATGCATGCATCACATACAACCAGAGTGACTATCTCATGCATACAACACATATATATAGGGAGAATAATTCATGCATGCGTCACATACACATAGAGTGACTAGCTCATGAATGCAATGCATATACATAAGATGCTTAGTTCATAGCTATATCACCTATACACAAGGTGAATAACTCATGCAGGAATCACATCATAGGTTTACATCGTAACTAAGTAGTAAAAGGAATGGTTGTGACCATATTGCAAGCATCTTCCCATTTGCCTGATTCACTAACCCATAAGTACTTAAATATATATATCAACTGGAAATAGAAAAGTTGGTGCATCTAATGGTACACCATGGGTTCCATCAGTTTTCCTAATTTATGGCCAACTATGATGACGAGCAAACATCCCATACTACTTGCGGTCATCACTAGCAAGGCTCAAGTGTGACAACACACAACACATAAGGTCCTTAATACAGATGCACATCAGGATTGACTGAAACATACATCTAGTGACCAACTAGTAATTTAGAAAGTGGATGTAACCTACTACATGCACCTTCCCATTACCTGGTTCACTAACACATAAGCTTCCATCCTTTTCCCAGTTCACAACCAATTGTGATGACAAGAAAGCATCCCATACTACTTGCAGTCATCACTAGCTAAGGAGTAGGCCCAACAATATACGTCACATGTGGCTATTAAGAAGATTTGGAAAGCTCGTTGACCCATCAAGTTGGTGGATCCTGACATCTATCACCTCCATTCTACTAGCGAAAAGTTAGTCCAACCTGGTATGGGGTAGCTCTTGGTATCTATCACCTACATGGTACCAGTAGAAGTCGGTTAAGTTGCTCTTGGCATCTGTCACCTCCATGGTACTGGTGACAACTGACTAACCCTAAGATATGATGGATAGCACTTGGTATCTACCATCTCCATGGTACTGGTGACAACCAGGTAAACCACACCTATATCATAACCTGGATGGCTCCTATTATCTGTCACCTCCATGGTACTGGTGACAACTGACTCATCCTAAGATATGACAGATAGCACTTGGCATCCGTCACCTGCATGCTACTAGTGATAGTCAGCTATCCGGACCTATATCAGACTTGGTTCTGATATGTGGGTCATCATATAGCCTTGAGGGAAACACACACAAAATTTCACAAGGATTCACCAACACTAATTAGGTTGACTTGGTTACATGCCACATAGAGGTCCATAAACTAATACACAAGGCCTTTTTAGGTCTAGGGTTCTAAATTACAAGTCAACACTCAATAAACATATTGAACCCACATGAGCTAGATTCTATGTTGTCACATATGCATAAACATATACAAACACAAAGTAATATCAAGGGTCAAATTCCATACATTTAGCTATCACTAAGAAGCACAATATTCATTATACATAAGTCAAACCCACGATAGAAATATTAGACAAGCTCAAGTCATCTTTGTATATGAACATTAGAGATGAATCGTGGAAACGGTAATTCTAAAAGTCCATCAAATATTGGGGTAGATTTGGAGAACGTGACCCAAAAACCTTAGAGTATAGGAGCTTAAAGGGCCTTTTACAAGCTCATGCCTATATAGTGGGGACTTATTAATTAAATGGTGAGCTCACAATCATCTAATGTAGTTTCAGCCTTGAGCTAAAACATACCAAAGAGGGAAGGTTGATGAAGTTTAGGAACACCCCATCCTTGGAGTTATTCCCTAAACCCCTCCCCTACAGACTTGAGGTCCATGGGCATCCTTTGCCCAAGAACTGCCTACATACCCACTTCCAAATAGGATTGAAGTCACATGTAGTTCTCCTCACAATAATTTCTCTAGGAACATAAACATAGAATTCTTATACTTAGGGTTTCATAGATATTCAAGAAACTTCATCATAGAAGTGGAATATAAAGAATATTATAGAAGGAATACCATAGAGGGGACTCGGATTAAAACTAGCCAGTGTAACAAATTGCCATTTATCAAAACCCATTCCAAAATAGAGTCATAGATCACAGATTTTTATTAAGTACTATTGCATACCGCCAATGAGATTCTTTTCAACGATTCTCATTAATTAATAGTGCTTAATAGAAGGCTGGGAAAACCCACTAAGATCACCATTTAGAAAACATCTACTAAAGACCTTCAAAGGACACCAAGGTTTCAATTTACACCTCTCTCCCTCCATAATTAAAAATTAGGCTTAAAACATAATAGAAGCCTTATGGGCTCATCTTATAAACTTGAAGCCTAGGCTAATTACCTACCAACATGTAATTCTCTTTGTTTGCACAATCATATTGTGACCATTATCATATAACCCATAATAATTATAGAACTAAAGTAATTACTAGTTCAAGTATACCCATTCAGATAGATAGGGAGTCGGACTAGCTCTTACAACACCTCTCAACCTTCCCACCAACTATGAAATCTTGCAATCATTAATACCAACATTTATGATAACTATCCATCACCTCATGCTAATGTAGAAAAAATATCAAGTTGGATATGTATATATGTATTTTTCTCATTTATCAATAGCATTCACTTCACCTCAAAGTCATGTCGAATAATAGTTAAGTTTCATAATCACTCAATTGAGCATACCAATCGTTACTAAGCTTGCTAGAATCGAATCCCTACCTAGAAATTATGTCTATTATCACATTCGATATAAAATAATTCTAGTCATATCAATCACAAGACAACAACAATCAAAATATCTTCACAATGTTGCAAATATTGAAGGACCTGATATGGCTTCAAATAATTTCCTACTATAATATGATTTAATGATATCAAATATCATAACCATATTATAGTATGACATTCTTTGTAACTAAAAAACAACATGTTAGGATACCAAAGCATATCATACAAAATGCCAAGCATAATGGTCTTGTGTTTAAAAACTCATCCATTAATCTTAGCCTTATGGAATAGAACTTTGTATCCAATACCATTGTTCTATATCTATTAGTAGTATAGAGTTTTATTGAGGTTCAGGTTCATATCATAATACAACAACATGATGTGGTGTTACTAGATACCACATCCATATTGCTTTATGGTAGCATGAACCAAAAGAAGATTTAGTTAATGAAAGCCCCTCCAACAATTGTTCACCAAGATAACCTATTAGAATAATTTTTCATAAACAAACTAAAATATTATCAACAAAATTAAAATCATCTACCTTTTGACCAGATTAATCTCAACACATTGATTTTGAGCCATTGCTTCTGATTCTCTTGGTTCTTTATATTGTTTATGTTTTGGACTATCATTTAACATCCAAACAATCCAAGAACACAAAGCTTAACTCTACTATCAACGTTATAATATTGCCCAAAACTGAAAGAAGAATTTAATAATTTTTTTTTTCTAATAATTTGACTTCTAGTTTCACATTTTACTTACCTTGAACTTTTCTTTAGTTTATATGAGAAATACTCTTACTTTATGGAGTGCTTCTATATTTTTCCCAAATTTCAAACTCTCGTTCCAAATCAAATTAAAATTCTCAAGTCATGATGATGTTTATTTCCAATAAATTTATATGATGGGTATGAAATCTTGAAGGGAAGTTTCAACCCAAAAATCTAGATTCACATTTATAGGAGTTGATGAAATTTGAAAATAGTCCCTTCGGGTTTTATCAATTATTTAATTCCCTTAATTCTATTTGATAGTCTTAGTTAAGGAGTTACTAAAATCTTAAATAAAGATTTTCCTTTTTTGGTTTCAAGAAATTTAATTATTGATAGATTGGGTGAAATCATTTTTATGGAAATGGAAATATTTAGAGTCTAATATAGAGTTGTTTAAATTCCATTGTTTATAAGATAAACAATACAAATTGTTTGCATCAAATAGATCAACTAAAATATAGTGCGTGACTAAATCACCTATATATATGATTGCCAACGCTTCATGCATTCCTCTTCGAGGCATACCCAACAATCATTGCATTGCAAGATACCACATCACATTCAAGCATTTCATCAAACATCCTAGGTGCTTCTTTTATCTTTCCATTCTGAGCATACCATGCCAACATGACACTCCAAGATACCGCATCTCATTCACTAAGTGATGTCTCTAACAAATAGTATTTATCACCAATTCTTCCTACTTTGGAATATGATTATTATGAGTTTGGTTTACATAAAAATACTTAGAATGATTCTAGTTTTATTATGTGGGTATGTACCCTTATTTGGTCTTGACAATGCTAGAGTATGGGGGTATCCAGTAGAGGCTTGGTAGGTGCACCTAAAAGTAACACATTTCATGAAGAATTGGTTGAATATTTGAGTGAGGGATATGCTTTTAAGGGATTTTTCCATGTGTTGGACAACAGGTGAGAAGATGACATTGTGCAGAAGAAAAACACAAGGCATGCGGCCCTTTATCTACTTCGCATTCTCTCTTCTCTCGCCTTCTCACATCCTCATCCCATCCTCCTCATCTCAAAAAATACTTACATCCTTTGTGCTTTGATAGATTTCCATACATTTGAATGCCATGGCACTCAAATGCAAGACCATTATGGACTCTGTTGGTGTTTACTTCTGAATCGGTAGAGGGTTTGCCAGCTCCAATGCACACGCAGATTCGGCCAACGAATACGGGAGGTTACGTGAGCTGCCTCCCCTTCACTTCTGGTTTTGCTGCACCAAGGGGGTATCCCTATAGCTAAAGATGTAACACTTGACTCACCCAATGACACAAAGATATAGCTTTACAACAACAGGCAAAATACTCTCATGTGTGGACCAAGATTTGTGTGACAAATCACAAGGTTGGCAACATTCTTGGACATATTTGTTTGGTTGTGGATGAGAGTATACAGGGGTCCTAATCCTACACCTACAACTAATAGATGAAAGTTATGAAAAAGGTGGATATGATGTTTTGGATGCAAGACAAGGGGTTTTGGGTCATAACTACTAACTCAGGAGCAGACCGATGCCTATCTTAGGGTAAGGAGTCAACTAGACGTATACAAGAGAATGGTTTGCAACTTGGATTCAAGTTTCAAGGGGTCAGGATTGGTGCATGCCTTACAAACACCACCCAAGGATAAGTATTTGACTGCCTCTACTTACATATCCCAGCTGACATACAACCTTCTCCATACTTAACCTAAGACAATTTAATCCACTCCTTGAATGGAAGTCACAGATTAAACATGCAATACATAAACCTGTATCCAAGAATCTAAGAAACCCTTAGCAGCCAGATTCAAAAGGAGAAAAAGCACACAACACATGGAGACAAGCAGCTAAATACATGCATAAGAGCATTTTTCATATAAAATGACAAGAAAATGAACATATGTACAAGATACATTCATAATGCAACTCATAAACTCCAAAATGAGACAGAACAACTAGGGAATGCTCTGTCTTTCATTATTTACACAAAAATGCCCCGGTCTTCAACAACCTAAAAAGAATAACACAGTCTGCCTTTTATATCCAAACTGTGTATTTAGCAAAATTTACATGGCAAGTAAAAAAATTTTGCCAGATTCAATGCATCTTCATATTGGCACTCAAAATAATGAATGCAACTAGGGAAAATAGAGGAGAGGGCAGGTGGAATCAGGATCTGAGCTGCCGCTCAAAGATTTGCTTCTTAAATCTGGTAGCTGGCCGTCAACAATCAAACCATACTACTGTGATTTCACCATTAATGCTCAGCTACCTACAGCCTCTAGAAATGCAGCTAACTGTGTACTTCTAAAATTTTCCCGCACAAGATGCAGCCACAGAATGCAGAAAATCCTTCGCTGCATGAAAATTTAAAACCTACCGTCGATCATCCTTCGATTGCAGAAATCTACGGCCTCAAAACACCTTTGAAAAGTTGCCAACCAGTGAAAATATGCCACGTAGGCACTCTGAGCCTCCATCGCTGACTTTTTGCTTCTTCATTTTGCCCTTTCGCCTTTTGCCTTTTTGCCCTTGTATATACAAAAACATATGCATATACAACTGCTTATCATACAAGATGGACCCCAAATTTCTATAGAACAAATCGCAATCACCATCGGGTCTACTTTGCATCCTCTTTCCTTGCATATCTCAATGTATATCTGCATATACATTCACCTTATACAATACAAGGCGTGGATTTCAAATTTTTATGAAGCATTTTGAAGTTGCTTTGAAATCCAGCTTGTATCTTAACCTTTGTATCTTTGCAATGTATATCGGCACATATACAAGCATTCAAACATACAAGCCGTAGATGCTAACCCTAAATTTGCTAAATTTGATCTTCGCATCGGATCCGGCTTGCATATTGCTCCTTTGTATATTTGCTTGTATGTCGCATATACAATGTGAACATACAAGCCAAATATACAAACAACAGACCCTAAATGTATGCGAAGCAGCTTGAAATCTCCATCGGGTCTGGATTGTATATTCCTTTCTTTGTACCATTGTTTTGTATATCGCAAACATACAACGTGGATATACAAAACAAAACATGCAATCCGGATCCCAAACCTGCATCAACCAGAATGTAAAACTCTTCGGGTCCAGACCTTGCATATTTGGTTGCATGTGCCAACATACAACTGCCTTTGTATGCAATTGATGGGCCCAACCCTTTGTCTTTTTCCTTTGCACATTTCCTTGGACATTGCATACAAATGCAACATAGCGCCCCCAGATTTCACCACAATTATAAAGCACATTTGAAATATTTTGGAATCCAGCCTGCACATTTGCGAATGCATATCTCCTTTTTATGTCGAACATATAATCTCACTTGTATATCTGCGGGCCCCACCAAATGTATCTCCCCTTTTGCTTGCTGCTTGCATGTCGCATATACATTGCGACTTGTATGTTGGAGATAAAAAAACCTTTGCATGTCCTGTGGACCCCATCATTTGTGTATTGGCCCTTTGTATATTTTTCTTGCACCTTTGCATGCTGCCCGATATACAAGACCACTTGTACATTGCACTGTAGCAAATTCATGTCCGCCCATGCATCCTTCTTTTTCATGTTTTCTTTGTATGTAACTGTTGTATGTCTAAACATACAAACCTGATATACAAGCAAACTTGACATACAAACATAGAATATTCTCAGAATCTTGTGAAAGATTCCCTAATGTATATGCAAGCCTGATATGCATATAAAATGCATATAATTTATTTCTCACCTTTTTCAAAGGCCGATTGAGATTTCTAACCCACCAATTGCACATTTGACCTGCATGTATATACAAACACCCTTGTATATACAAAGTGGCATGCATACAATAGATTTTTTGCATTTTTCTACTGTAGAGGCCGAAAGTGTTAGAATGTTTTTAGACTTTTTTGGAAGGTGCCTGCATATTTAAATGCTTGAAACCTGAATGTTTATGCAGGCACCACCAGTGGCTCTCTCTGGGGACGCATGCCTCTTGCAGGCATGGCGAGAACTTTAAAATCTCTAGTTTCACAGATTGGGCCTTATCCATTGGGCAACAGAGTCAAAAACTACACCGACCTGCATCACCAATCACACTTGGTGGCCTAAGGCCACCAAGAAAGGAAAAACCTGTATCTTCCTTTGTCAAATACCTTGTTTTCATCTTATATCACTAGATCAGGCCTGAAGAAGCTCTCATGATCTGACCACCAACAAACCTTGTCATTTGCATATACAATTATCTCATTGAGCTGGCTCCTCTCAACCTTATGCAAACAACCTTCAACACCAGGCAACATGTGAATGCTATATTTATCAAGCAATGCATATTCAAATGAAATATAACACATGCTATCATCTGTATCAGCATTATGCATTGCAAAATGATCTCCTAGTTGGACTGAAAATTGAAAGCATTCAAAGTCCATCATGCAGCTAGGAACATCAGGGCTCATCTTATCACAAGATGGCATATCAAAGAAAAAGCTTTCAGATTCATAGTTGTGCACATCATGCACACAACCATCAGCTGCACCAAGCTGGAAAAGATCAGGCTCTGGCACATCTATACAATAACCATCATGATGTATATTGGTTTCTCTGTCATTAGGATGAGAAGCAGAATCCATATCAACATCAGTGCCTAGATTCCCACCATACTCAAACAGATCCTCATCACCATATGTGTCAAAAATAGGTGATCCAGGTGTTTCAACTTCATCATGGTATGCCGCTAGTTCATGGGCAGCAGAACATGCATCTTCATTACCAATGGATTCTATTTGTGGAGTATCAGCCTTTATAGCATAAGCAAAACTATAATCAAATGAAGAACAATCATGCTCAACACTAGCACTTGTTTCAATCTCTAACTGCTCTTCATCATCTCCATGTGTCTGAAAAGAAGGCATTGATTCACACATGGAACTGCTACTCTATTTGCTTATTTCTTCTCTATCCTGAGCACAATACTCACAATCATCTCCACAAATCCATTCAAACAAATGTTTATTTCTATCCATAACCTCATCATTATTTTCAGAACCAAACACCTTAGCCTTGCAATGAGGGTTATCATTGATCCTTCTACTGCCATCCTCAACTGATGTATTTTCATTCTCATTTTTATCTTCACATGATGCCATAATCACTTGGTCATTTACAGCCTTTTAACCATTATTCATACCAAAACCTATGGACAGGGAATTCTGCATGTGCTCATTTCTCATTTTTTCTATATTTTCTACAAACTTGTATGCCATCTGCATACTTGTTATCTTGAATTCCCTGAACAATGCACTAGAGCCCTCCTCAAAAGCTTCAAAATATATGCCAACACAGGCTGAAATATTAGGTCTGAAGACTTCTAGATTTGTGAAAGGGCTACTGCAAATCTATGACTAAAATCAATACAAGGCTCTTTATCTTGTTTTCTAATTTCCATTAATCTTGCAACAAGATCAACAGGTTCTCTTGTAAATTATTTTTTTAAATAGTCAGCAAGTTCATCCCAACAAGCAAATGATCTCTTTGGAAAGCTCAAATACCAATCTCTAGCTTTTGCATCAAAGGATCTAATAAAAAATCTCATCCACATATCCTCATCTCTAAATGAGTGTCTTTCCATAAAACTGTGAAAATTTTGGATATGTGCACCCCCATCACACACACTGTGTCCACTAAATCTAGGCATCTGATTATAAATCTTAGTAGGCATACTTTCAACTTGATAATCAACCCATGACAAATCTAATTGGTCATACAAAGGATCAAAAGGGCTGACAAGAGGTTTAGCTTTCTGACTGGCAGACACAACAAGGTTATTACTATTTAACTAGGCCTACCTAGCCTCTAAGAATATCAACCTATTTTTTATCTCTTCCATTCTTTTACTCAACATTTCATCCCCCTCTTGACTGGGTATGGTCAATACATATTTGGATTCATAAAATTTTCAATCTTAGACATCCTATGTCTGCCTAAGACCTAAGGCTTCCCTTGGCATCTAGCTTATGCAATAAAATAACAAATATAAATGGGAAGGAGCTAGGTACCTTTTCTCATCCATATGCTGAAATCTTGAACAGAACATCCTTGGATCACATAACATACATCAGCCTTTCATGTGCACTAAAACTTTTTTGTAGAGTCGCCACCTCTCTAGAGAGGATAGAATTTTCAAACAACTGAAAGCTCATCAAATGATTTTCTGAGTTCATTCCACCAGTAGAGCACCATCATTCACATGAAAGATCTAGATATCACTCCCCAACGGAGTCACCATTTGTTGGTGTTTACTTCTGAATCGGCAGAGGGTTTTCCAGTTCCAATGCACAAGTAGATTCGGCCAACGAATACGGGAGGTTGCATGAGCTGACTCCCCTTCACTTCTGGTTTTGTCACACCAAGGGGGGTATCCCTATAGCTAAAGATGTAACACTTGACTCACTCAATGACACAAAGATATAGATTTACAACAATAGGCAAAATACTCTCATGTGTGGACCAAGATTTGTGTGACATATCACAAGGTTGGCAACATTCTTGGACATATTTGTCTGGTTGTGGATGAGAGTATGTAGGGGTCCTAATCCTACTCCTACAACTAATAGATGGAAATTATGAAATAGGTGGATATGATGCTTTAGATGCAAGACAAGGGGTTTTGGGTCATAACTACTAACCCAGGAGCAGACCAGTGCCTATCTCACGGCAAGGAGTCAACTAGACGTATACAAGAGAATGGTTTGCAACTTGGATTCAAGTTTCAAGGGGTCAGGATTGGTGCATGCCTTACAAACACCACCCAAGGATAAGTATTTAACTGCCTCTACTTACATATCCCAGCTGACATACAACCTTCTCCATACTTAACCTAAGACAATTTAATCCACTCCTTGAATGGAAGTCACAGATTAAACATGCAATACAGAAACTTGTATCCAAGAATCTAAGAAACCCTTAGCAGCCAGATTCAAAAGAAAAAAAAGCATGCAACACATGGAGACAAGCAGCTAAATACATGCATAAGAGCATTTTTCATATAAAATGACAAGAAACTAAACATATGTGCAAGATACATTGATAATGCAACTCATAAACTCCAAAATGAGATAGAACAACCAGGAAATGCTTTGTCTTTCGTTATTTACACAAAAATGCCCCGGTCTTCAACAACCTAAAAAGAATAACACAGTCTACCTTTTATATCCAGACTGTGTATTCAACAAAAATTACATGGCAAGTAAAAAAAAATCACTAGATTCAATGCATCTTCAGATTGGTGCTCCAAATAATGAATGCAACCAGGGAAAATAGAGGAGAGGGTAGGTGGAATCAGGATCTGAGCCGCCGCTCAAAGATTTACTTCTTAAATATGATAGCTGGCCGTCAATAATTGACCCATACTACTGTGATTTCACCATTAATGCTCACCTACCCACAGCCTCTGGAAACAGAGCTAACTGTGTACTTCTAAAATTTTTCTGCCCAAGATGCTGCCACAGAATGCAGAAAATCCTTAACTGCGTGAAAATTTAAAACCTGCCGTCAATCATCCTTCCATCGCAGAAATCTACGGCCTCAAAACACATTTGAAAAGTCACCAACCGGTGAAAACATGCCACGTAGGCACTCTAAGCCTCCATCGCTGACTTTTCACTTCTTCATTTTGCCCTTTAGCCTTTTGCCTTTTTTCCCTTGTATATGCAAAAACATATGCATATACAACTGCTTATCATACAAGGCAGACCCCAAATTTCTATAGAACAAATCGCAATCACCATCTGGTCCGCTTTGCATCCTCTTTCCTTGCATATCTCAATGTATATCTGCATATACATTCACCTTATACAATACAGGGCGTGGATTTCAAATTTTTATGAAGCATTTTGAAGTTGCTTTGAAATCCGGCTTGTATCTTAACCTTTGTATCTTTGCAATGTATATCGGCACATATATAAGAATTCAAACATACAAGCCACGGATGCCAACCCTAAATTTGCTGAATTTGATCTTCGCATCAGATCCGGCTTGCATATTGCTCCTTTGTATATTTGCTTGTATGTCACATATACAATGCGAACATACAAGCCAAATATACAAACAACAGACCCCAAATGTATGCGAAGCAGCTTGAAATCTCCATCGGGTCCGGATTGTATATTCCTTTCTTTGTACCATTGTTTTGTATATCACAAACATACAACGTGGATATACAAAACAAAACATGCAATCCGGATCCCAAACCTGCATCAACCAGAATGTAAAACTCTTCGGGTCCGGACCTTGCATATTTGGTTGCATGTGCCAACATACAACTACCTTTGTATGCAACTGATGGGCCCGACCCTTTGTCTTTTTCCTTTGCACATTTCCTTGTACATTGCATACAAATGCAACATACCACCCTCGGATTTCACCACAATTATAAAGCACATTTGGAATATTTTGGAATCCGGCTTGCACATTTACGAATGCATATCTCCTTTGTATGTTAAACATACAATCTCACTTGTATATCCATGGGCCCCACCAAATGTATCTCCCCTTTCGCTTGCTTCTTGCATGTCACATATACATTGTGACTGTATGTTGGAGATACAAAAACCTTTGCATGTCCTGCGGACCCCATCATTTGTGTACCGTCCCTTTGTATATTTTTCTTGCACCTTTGCATGTTGCCCGATATACAAGACCACTTGTACATTGCACTGTAGTGAATGCATGTCCACCCATGCATCCTTCTTTTTCATGTTTTCTTTGTATGTAACTATTGTATGTCTAAACATACAAACCCAATATACAAGCAAACTCGACATACAAACATAGAATATTCTCAGAATCTTGTGAAAGATTTCCCAATGTATATGCAAGCCCGGTATGCATATAAAATACATATAATTTATTTCTCACCTTTTTCAAAGGCCGATTGAGATTTCTGACCTGCCATTTGGACATTTGACCTGCATGTATATACAAACACCCTTGTATATACAAAGTGGCATGCATACAATAGATTTTTTACATTTTTCTACTGTAGAGGCCGAAAGTGTTAGAATTTTTTTGGACTTTTTTGGAAGGTGCCTCCATATTTAAATGCTTGAAACCTGAATGTTTATGCAGGCACCACCAGACTCTTCTTCTGTAACTTTGGAAATCTCCTCCCAACAATTTCTTCCAAGGAGTCTTTTCTTGGGTGCTACTATTAGTGTCTATTCTCCCTTCCATATCACTTTACTGATCACATGTGGAGCCTGCACAAAATCAAAATGCCTCCCCAAACTACAAATCAACCAAGCAATAGTGCAGTGTAGACAATAGAGAGGATGCACATATCAATCTCTCTACACTCTCTTGCAGAATTCCTATATCCTTTTGGCTTATATGGATGTCTACTAGGCTCCTTTCAGTTTTATTTTTCCTTTCTAGCTTTTTCTTCCTCAACTTCGTTCAAAGAATCCTTCCTTTCAAAATGAAATTCCTCTATCCTTAATGTATTGATGAATGTCCATTCTTGCACCTATTTTTCTCCCTTTTCCCCCTGCATTGGTGTGGTAGATATCTCATTTTAATAGTATCAACTATAGGCCCATACCATAGCAATTGAGGTCGCAGGTCCATGTTTCTTTTCCCATGCTTCCCATGCCTCCATTAATGGCCTTCAAGAGACCCCTCTCTCCATCACGATGCCCATACTGGTGTCATTAGTTTGTCTATTCCATAGAAAAACACTCTTCCTCCCATTTATTTTACCCCCATCGGTCACTTTAAAGATAGACCTTTTACATTTATTTATTTATTTTTTATTATCTTCCTTTCCATGTATTTTTCATGGAAATTCTCCATCCACCAGGGATGTGACATCCTCCCCCCTTGGAATAAGCCATCTCGGCTAATTATGAATTGTATTTATTATTGTCATTGCTAATATCTATCTTTCAATCATTTATTTCTCTACTTTTTTCATTGTTCAATCTCTAGGATCTTGATTCATGACTCATATATGCAATTTTCTTGCAAATTTTGGATTATTGGCCAAATTATTTGTTTTGAATCCTCTATCATTGCCTCTCAGGTACTTTCTTTTTCCCTAGTTGACCAATTTTGAACAATTTTATAGGATTACAAGGATACATAGTTGAAAATATATCCCACAATTTACATTTTTACTTAATACAATCCTCTATTTTTCAATTTATGCATTGACTTTTCATTAGATAGGTCATCATTTATATCATCAGGTACCCCATTTACTTATTCATTCTCACAAGGTAGTGTAGTACTGACCTCTCTTCCTAGTCAAGTACACCTCAAATATTCAACTTAATTTCATCAATGTCCACTTAAGTCCCCATTTCCGTAGTCAAGTCACTCACTAAGTGGGTTTTATCACATATTACCAGTGTCTGATTGACTAAAATTAGTAAAATTTCAGTTCAAACAACTTTATTCAATTATCAAATAATACAACACAAGTCTATGTGTTAGATTGCAAGTTATGATTTGCATGGCTTCTTACCATGATAATTGCAATGTAATCTCATTTCCAAACTCATAATGAGTTAGTTTACATATGCCATATATACAATTTGATGCATACCAATATCCACTCTATCTATTATTTCTTCAATATGTATCTATGTACATATAGTTATTGGAATATAACATATTTATAGCATCATCGATAATCATTCTTTCTCATTGTAGTTTTTAAACTCGGTGGCAAAGCTATACAACAATAGCTCATTAAACTTGTGGCTAATTAAACAAATAAGGTAGTTGGAACCTACCCATATGAGTACACCTCAATCATTTTTGTTTCTTTCAAACATACCGGCTCACTCAACATTCACCCTCAAGTTCTCTGAATTTAATTTCATAGTGGTTCATGCCTAGACCATGGTAAAGATTCTTAATACTCTTAAATATGCAATGAGACTCATCACATAACAATGAGTAGATTAAAACCAACAATGAAGTCATTAATTGGAATGGTAAATAGTAATCATGATATACAACCACTTTTACCACACATTCTGATTTTTCTTTATAATTCATATATCCAAATTCCCTTCACACCCATTTAGGTATTCTTGGTTAGGATTGACCAATCATTCTTATAGACTTAAAAGTCTATTTAAGACATTCAAGGTTAACATATCCATACTAAGTAAAAACTTAATTATAGTGAGCTTTTAGTGCGAGATCCTCTACTTTTTCCCATAGCTTAGTGAGCTTTATAGGTCTAGTGTTTGAACCATGCTCTGATACCAATTTAATAACCAGCCTGGTTACTACTTTTTTTTAATACATAAGTAGTAACCTAATCATCCAAGCATCTTCTATCTAATATAGAAGTGCCAACTTTACAAACTTACCAACCATAATCATGGCAACAAGTCTATGCCACAACTCATATACTCTCACTAGAGTATGGTAAGCTCCCACGGTCAGGATCATCCCTCGATCTAGACCCAAACCTTGAGGGTTCATTCATAATGGCCCTGCCAACGTATCCCCTCATGGGAATCAGAGGCTTCGTAGTTCGTACATCAACAATAGAGAGGCTTCATCCTCTCCTTTGATATAAGATGTCTAATATCACTCTAAGATCATAGCTTTTAAGTAAAACTTATGATTCCAATTTAATTCATATTCAATAGTATGATAGAAAATACAATCTAGTCAAAGGTTATTTTAGTGCCAACGTCAATGTATGAAAATACACAAAACCACATAGTGACCAACTCATATGAGCATTACCTGTTCACACATAGTGACAAGCTCAAGCATACATTCCTTGTACACAATGTGACTATCACTCACATGGGTCACACGTACAAGTGTGACTATCTCATGGGTACAACCCATATATGAAAAGTGAATAACTCATCTATATGCCACATATACACAATGTGACTAGCTATTGCATATCACATATACATAGAGCAAATAACTTATGCATGCATCACATACAACCAGAGTGACTATCTCATGCAAATAACACATATACACAGGGAGAATAATTCATGCATGCATCACATACACACAAAGTGACTATCTCATGAATATAATGTATATACACAAGGTGCTTAGTTCACACATATCACATATACACAAGGTGAATAACTCATGCATGAATCACATCATAGGTTTACATCGTGACTAGGTAGCAAAAGGAATGGTTGTGACCATATTGCAAGCATCTTCCCATTTGCCTGATTCACTAGCCCATAAGTACTCAAATATATATCCCAACTGGAAATAGAAAAGTTGGTGCATCTAATGGTACACCATGGGTTCCATCAGTTTTCTTGATTTATGGCCAACTACGATGACGAGAAAGCATCCCATACTACTTGCAGTCATCACTAGCAAGGCTCAAGTGTGACAACACACAACACATAAGGTCCTTAATACATATGCACATAGGGATTGACTCAAACATACATAGTGACCAACTAGTAATAGAAAGTGGATGTAACCTACTACATGCACCTTCCCATTACCTGGTTCACTAACACATAAGCTTCCATCCTTTTCCTAGTTCACAGCCAACTATGATGACAAGAAAGCATCCCATACTACTTGTAGTCATCACTAGCTAAGGAGTAAGTGTAACAATATACATCACATGTGGCTATTAAGAATATTTCCATAGCCCACTGAACCATCAAGTGAGTGGATCCTGACATCTATCGCCTTGATGCTACTAGAAAAAAGTCAGTCCAACCTGGTATGGGGTAGCTCTTGGCATCTGTCACCTACATGGTACTCGTGGAAGATGGCTAAGCCCTATCATACCAAAGGGTATCTCTTGACATCTGTCACCTCCGTGGTATTGGTGAAAACTGACTAACCCTAAGATACAATGGATAGCATCTGGTATCTGCCACCTCCACAATATGGGTGAAATCTGGCTAAACCGCACTTGTATCATAACCACGATGGCTCCTGGTATCTGTCACCTCCGAGCTACTGGTGACAATCAACTTATCCTAAGATATGGTGGATAGCACCTGACATCTATCACCTACATAGTATTGGTGACAGCCAGCTATCCACACCTGTATTAGACTTGGTTCTGACATGTGGGTCATCTTATAGCTAAGGGAAGCACACTTAGAATGTCACAAGGATTCATGAACACTAATCAGGTTGACTTGGTTACATGCCACATAGAGGTCCATAAACTAATACACAAGGTATTTTTAGGTCTAGGGATCTAAATTACAAGTCAACACTCAATAAACATATTGGACCCACATGAGCTAGATTCTATCTATTCACATATGCATAAACATTTACAAACACAAAGTAATATCAAGGGCCATTCCCTACATTTAGCTGCCACTTAGAAACATGGTATTCATTATACATAAGTCAAACCCACTATAGTAATATTAGAAAAGTTCAAGTCATCTTTGTATATGTACATTAGAGGCAAACCATGGAAATGGTAATTCTAAAAGTCCATCAAGTATTGGGATAGATTTGGAGAACCTAACCCAACAACCTCAGAGTATAGGAGCTTAGCGTTGATAGAGGGCCTTTTACAAGCTCAGGCCTATATAGTGGGGACTTATTAATTAAATGGTGAGTTCATAATCATTTAATGTAGTTTCAGCCTCGAGTTGAAACATACCAAAGAGGGAAGGTTGATCAAGTTTAGGAACACCCCATCCTTAGAGTCATTCCCTAAACCCCTCCCCTACGGACTTGAGGTCTAGGGGCATCCTTTTCCCAAGAACTGCCTACATACCCACTTCCAAATGGGATTGAAGTCACATGTAGTTCTCCTCATAATAATCAAGAATCTTCATCATAGAAGTAGAATAGAAATAATATTATAGAAGGAATACCATAGAGGGAATTTAAACCAGCTAGTGTAACGAATTGCCATTTATCAAAACCCATTCTAAAATAGATTCATAGCTCACAGAGTTTTATTGAGTACTATTGCATACCCCCAATGAGATTCTTTTCAATGATTCTCATGAATTATTATTGCTTTTAATAGAAGGTTTGGAAAACCAACTAAGATCACCATTTAGCAAACATCTACTAAAGATGTTCAAAGTACACCAAGGTCTCAATTTACACCTCTCTCCCTCCATAATTAAAAATCAAGCTTAAAACATAATTGAAGCCTTATGGGCTCATCTTATAAACTTGAAGCCTAGGCTAATTACCTACCAACATGTAATTCTCTTTGTTTGCACAATCATATTGTGACCATTATCATATAGCCCATAATAATTACATAACTAAAGTAATTAATAGTTCAAGTATACCCATTCGAATAGATAGGGAGTCCGACTAGCTCTTACAACACCTCTCAACCTTCCCACCAAGTATGAAATCTTTCATTCATTAATACCAACATTTATGATAACTATCCATCACCTCATGCTAATGCAAATAAGATATCTAGTTGGATATGTATAATGCATTTTTCTC
Source organism: Cunninghamia lanceolata (assembly GCA_027924645.1). Taxonomy (NCBI): domain Eukaryota; kingdom Viridiplantae; phylum Streptophyta; class Pinopsida; order Cupressales; family Cupressaceae; genus Cunninghamia; species Cunninghamia lanceolata. Next base: position 4,795,685 of record BSBN01000158.1, on the reverse strand, counting down.
ATTTATCAATAGTACCCACTTCACCTCAAAGTCATGTCAAATAATAGTCAAGTTTCATAATCACTCAATTTCAGACCTATCATTACTAAGGTTGCCAGAATCAAATCCCAACCTAGAAATTATGCCTAATAGCACATTTAATATAAAATAATTCCAATCGTATAAATCACAAGACAACAACAATCAGAATATCTTCACAATACTACAAATATTGAAGGACCTAATATGGCTTCAAATAATTTCCTACTATAATATGATTTAATGATATCAAATATCATAACCATATTATAGTATGGCATTCTTCATAACTAAAACACAACATGTTAGGATACCAAAGCATATCATACAAAATACCAAGCATAAGGGTCTTGTGTTTAAAAACTCATCCATTAATCTTAGTCTTATGGAATAGAACTTTGTATCCAATACCATTGTTCTATATCTATTAGTAGTATGGAGTTTTATTGAGGTTCAGAACATATTATAATACAACAACATGATGTGGTGATACTAAATGCCACAACCATATTGCTTTATGGTAGCATGAACCAAAAGAAAATTTAGTTAATGAAAGCCCCTCCAACAATTGTTTACCAAGACAACCTATTAGAATAAATTTTCACAAACAAACTAAAATATTATCAACAAAATTAAAATCATCTACCTTTTGTCCAGATTAATCTCAACACATTGATTTTGAGCCATTGCTTCTGATTCTGTTGGTTCTTTATACTATTTATGTTTTGGACTATCCTTTAACATCCAAAATATCCAAGAACACATAGATTAAATCTACCATCAACATTATAATAAATCCCAAATCTGAAAGAAGAATTTAATAATTAATTTTTTTTTTTAATAATTTGACTTTTATTTTCACATTTTATTTACCTTGAACTTTGCTTTAATTTATATGAGAAACACTCTTACTTTATGGATTGCTTCTATATTTTTCCCAAATTTCAAACTCTCTTTCCAAATCAAAGTAAAATTCTCAAGTCATGATGATGTTTATTTCCAATAAATTTATATGATGGGTATGAAATCTTGAAGGGAAGTTTCAACCCAAAAATCTATCTATTCATATTTATAAGAGTTGACGAAATTTGAAAACAGTCCCTTTGGGTTTTAACGATTATTTAATTCCCTTAATTCTATTTGATAGTCTTAGTTAAGGAGTTACTAAAATCTTAAATAAATATTTTCCTTTTTGGGTTTCAAGAGATTTAATTATTGACAAATTGGGTGAAATCATTTTTATGGAAACAAAAATATTTAGAGTGTAATATGGAGTTGTTTAAATTCTATTGTTTATAAGATAAACATTACAAATTAGTCACATCAAATAGATTAACTAAAATATAGTGCATGACTAACTCACCTATATATATGATTGCCAGTGCTTCATGCATTCCTCTTTGATGCATACCCAAGTATCGTGGCATTGCAATATACCACATCATGTTCAAGCATTTTCTCAAACATCCTAGATGCTTCTTCTACCTTTCCATTCTAAGCATATCGCACCAACATGACACTCCATGATACCACATCTCATTCACTCAATGATGTCTCTAACAAATAGCATGCATCCCTAATTCTTCCCACTTTGACATATGATTCTTATGAGTTTGGTTTGTAGAAAAATGCTTAGAATGATTCTAGTTTTATTATGTGGGTATGTACCCTTCTTTGGTCTTGACAATGCTAGATTATGAGGGTATCTAGTAGAGACTTGGTAGGTGCATCTAAAAGTAACATATTTCGTGAAGAATTGGTTGAAGATTTGAGTAAGGGAAATGCTTTAAAGGGATTTTTCCTTGTGTTGGACAACAGGTGAGAAGATGACATTGTGCAGAAGAAAAACACAAGGCATGAAGCCCTCTATCTTCTTTGCATTCTCTCTTCTCTCCCCTTCTCACATCCTCATCCCATCCTCCTCTTCTCACAAAATACTTACATCCTTTGTGCTTTGATAGATTTCCATACATTTGAATGCCATGGCACTCAAATGTAAGACCATTATGGACTCTTCTTCTGTAACTTTGGAAATCTCCTCCCAACAATTTCTTCCAAGGAGTCTTTTCTTGGGTGCTGCTATTAGTGTCTATTCTCCCTTCCATATCACTTTACTGATCACATGTGGAGCCTGCACAAAATCAAAATGCCTCCCCAAACTACAAATCAACCAAGAAATAATGCAGTGTAGACAACAGAGAGGATGCACATATCAATCTCTCTACACTCTCTTGTAGAATTACCATTTCCTTTCGGCTTAGATGGATGTCTACCAGGCTCCTTTCATTTTTCTTTTTCCTTTCTATCTTTTTCTTCCTCAACTTCATTGAAAGAATCCTTCCTTTCAAAACAAAATTCCTCTATCCTTAATGCATTGATGAATGTCCATTCCTACACATGTTTTTCTCCCTTTTCTCCCTCCATTGCTGTGGTAGATATCTCATTTTAATATCCTCAACTACAGGCCCTTACCATAGTAATTGAGGTTGCATGTCCTTGTTTCTTTGCCCACGCCTCCCATGCCACATTTAATGGCTTGCAAGAGACCCCTCTCTCCATCATGATGCTCATACTGGTGTCATTAATTTGTCTATTCTGTAGAAAAATACTCTTCCTCCCATGGGCTGATGCAAGAAGTTGGGTCCACAAAGCGCTCAAATAGTGGAAGTGTTTTTGCTGTTTTTCAGAATTTGTCACACTTTGACTGAAAATTTGAAGCACTTACACAATTAATTTAAAAAAAAGTTAGTAATATGAAATTTAGTATTTTGAATCTAGTTTCCAAATATGTAATTTTTTCAAAAACCCAGATAATATAAATTCAATTTTGATAGGTATTTATAAAAACCGCTTTTTAAAAGTCATTTTTTTTACCATACCATGCACGTGTACAGACACCACTTTTTGACCTAAATGAAAGTATTTTTCTAATTCCTTTTGGGAAAATATATCTAACAACATGAGTATTGATGAGGATTTTTTTTTTGTAATTTTTTTCTAAATATATTTTTTTTATTGAATTCTTATTGGCCCTAATTGCTATTTTTAAAAATCAATGTGTACGGACAATATAATTTGACCTAAACTAAACATTTTAAATTTTTTTTTTCATTGTGTATAGAATTGTTTGAAGATTGATGTCATATAATTATTTTTACAAAAAAATCAACCAAAAAAAGTTATTAAGAAACAAAAAAAACTTGATATTTCAAGATTATGGACCAGTTTGCTTAGAAATTAATTAAAAAATATTGAACATAAACCAATCTTAACAATACTTATATATCTGGAAACTAGACATTGTGTTCTATAATGGGTTTTAATTTCATAGATTAATTCATAAAAAAGGTTCATCAACTATATTGTCAAAGTTTGACATTTCTCTTGAACTTGCCTTAGTTTTTTAGTTGCAGGTCAAAGGCTAAGGGTTGGGTTGCCAAGCCTTTCTCAAGCCTCAAAATTTGAAAAATGCGTATGCATTATAAAACACATACGTGTTCTTAAAACTAAACGCATATGCGTTATGTATTTCCCATTTGAATACCTTTAAGAAATGCATGTGTTTCTAAAATGCGTACGCGTTATAACACATACACATTTTATAACGCATATGCATTTTATAATGTGTATGTGTTTCTTGTTATATAACGCATACACGTTTTATAACACATATGCATTTTAGGCTCGGGTACTTGTAGCTATGTGCGTACGTGTTTTTTCAATAACACATACGCGTTTTTTGTGAGATTTTTTTTTGGCCACAACTTCCTCTCTTCATGGACCCAACTTCTTGCTTTTACCCCATTTACTTCACCCCCATCGGTCACTTTTAAGATAGACCTTTTATATTTAAAATTTTTTTATTTTTATTATCTTCCTTGCCACGTATTTTCCATGGCAAGTCTCCATCCATTGGGGATGTGACAAGAACATATTTGATTTTTAGGGATTTTTGATGTTTTACAATTTTAATTATTTTTTTAAATTTTTATGGTTTTGCAAAGGTCTAACTTGATGTTCCCTGAGGTCTTTGAAAGACCTAAGTTTATAGCAAATATTTATACCCTTGCCACCTTGTATGAGGAGACTTGCATACTTGAGTACACAATTTTTCTCTTTTGACTTGTTGGAGTGACTTGTGCTCAGACATTATTTGCATTTATTGTCAGAAGAACTAATTGATTGGGATCTAAACGTAGCTTCAGTTGTCATCTTGTAATTCACTTTCCTTCTTGTTCATATGGTTGGCTAGAGCTTTTATTTTTCTTATGAGATGCATACCTATGATGACCAAACATGGATGATGCAATTTGTTTTCTATTTATGAGATGCAATGTATTTGGATGTGATTCACAAATATGAAATGTGAACTACTATGTTCTAAGTGTTATGAATGCCATGATGTTATGCCATGAAATTATTGCTTTCAATTTTCTCTTTATGATGTATGTAAATGGAACAAACACTGTGACTGCTCTTAAGTAGGATATTTGACTACAGGGATTGCAAGTTATCTTTGTATAGGAGACATACTAACCTTTGGAATAGCAATAGGGACTCAAGTGGGAATGGGGAGGAGATGGAATGCTTCTATGTTTTGGGCTTTGCTAAAGGCTAAACACGGATCGTTATCTAGATAAAACATATTGGAAAGATTTCAATTTAGAGAAGAAACAAATTGTATTGGCACCTTCTAGAGTTAGATCAAAGATGGCCAACAAGATAGACCTGAGATAAAGGAAAAGCTCAAAATAGAAGATAGCCCTAAAGATAGCTAGACTCGTAGTGTTGCTCAGCTAGTGCATATGTATGCTTTATACCATTCTTTTTACTTTCTTTGATAGGTGTCACCCTCACAACTTTGATCTTAAATTTATCTCCACTCGAGAGTACAAACATCAACAATCTTCTCTTTTTCACTTTTTTTTGTACCTCTATTTTTTGTATTTTTTTGCTTTTTTGTAATGCTTCACTTGAATCTATTGCTTTTGCTTGGTATTTTGATGCTTTTTGGTATTCTACTATTCTAATGATTCTTGCTTATGATTTCTCACACTCTTATTTTCTTATTCACTTCAATTTTAGATTGCTTCTTGGAGAGTTATGACCCTCCTGGTATTTTTGGCCAAGAAAGATAAGGGGCTAAGTAGCACCAAGGGTTTTCACTATCTAGTTAGACTTCCTTTCTACTAAGGAGGAAAGGGGGAGGTCTACTTGAAAGCTTCTATTGAATACTGTAGGTTTGAAGATTGACCTTGCTTAGACTTAACATCATGAATTGTTAAGATGGCAATCATTGTAGAGTTAAGAGCTAGGTTTTGATTAAAATCATTGGGAAACTTGTGATACATGAATAATAAATAGTGATTGGGAATACAAGGGATCCAAAAGGTTGGAAGGATCAGCCTATAAGTAAGAAATATTATACTCCTTACTAAGACAAAAATCAAACAAGAACATGTCACTCAAAAAGATGCATGGAAGAACATCATGAAAATGAATGCATAATTTTTATGATTTTTTTAAATTTTATGGATTTTGAATTATTTCATTTTTTTTGGATTTTATAGGCTTTTACAATGTTTTGAGATACTGAACTCTTCTCCTTCCATAATGCATAAGAGGCAAGTGTTGTTTCTAATGTCTTCCTTAACTACATATGGAGCTATCCAATTCGGTTTGAACTTTGCTTGAAAGTATTTGGAAGGACACTCGAAGACTTGGTGTAAAAATTTCTTTGTATTCAATGAGGAGTTTTGTGTACTCACATGTTTTATTGTTTGATTATTTTCCTCCTAGCTTTATCATTTTCTATTCTTGTCGAGTTTTAATTCTTGTTTTGAACTTTTCAAGGGGTAAATGATGTTGGTATTGACTAGATCCTAGTTTCTGTGTGGGTTTCTGTTCTTCTTTTTTTCTTAGCGGTGATCTCAATGATATGGATGCTCATATATGGCTTGATAGGAATGGCCACTAAGTTGAATGGAGCATAAGACTTATGGAGTGGGGATCAAAGGGGAATTCTCTTGTTTCCCCTTTTCCTATACATTTTGAGGTCTTGGTTATATTTGTAATTTTTTTATGTCTCTCTTTTTTCAAAAGTGTTTATTTTTGGGTCACTAGTGGTTTCCATGGTGTTTCCCTTCTTTTTGACGTTCAAATCTATAAAGAATGAAAGGATCTAGGTCTCCTTTAATGATGTTGATTTTTCCCAAGTGTGAGAAGTAGATTTCTTGAAGTAACATGGAGGGAACAAACCTCATCCTATGAATCCAAGGCCTTGCTATAATCATGTTCTAAGTGGTTTCTTCATTGATAACATAAAATTTTGTTGGGAGGGATTTGGGACTAAATGGAATTTGAAGATTGACCTTACCCATAGTTCAAATTTTTAGGTTATCATGAATTCTAAGGATGGAAGTTTGTCATGTGATTTGAGTTTCATCATAACCCATTCTTTGAAGAAGGGAGATAGAGACTATGTGGATTGCAGACCCATTATTGATCATTACATGTTTAATGGAATAGTCTTGAATTTGGACTATCAGATGGAGGGGGAGATCACTTTGCTTAGCTATGCTATCATTTGAGGGTAACTTTTCAAAGTCAAATGTCGAATAAGAACACTTTTAACTTGGATTGTTTTGAATTAGATGGCCTAGATCTAAGGCATTAAAGAGAACATTATTGTGCATAGGAGAACTCTTGAGAATTTATAACATGTGAGAAAAAATGAATTGTTGCAAGTGTCATCTAGTCATTTTGGTCCTTGGGTGACATGTAAATTTCTCAACCCTTATCTAATTCCACAAGGCCTAAGGTGTCTTGATCAAAGGATTTTTGATGGCTTTTGGCACTATTTCTTTCATCTTGTGAGAATGTGTCCTTTAATGCTTGTTGTTGATGTTTTGGGAGGTTTGATATGAAGCGATGGTACTCTCGTAGACATGACTCGATATCATGCCCCCTTCACATGACTCGATATAATGCCCCCTTCTCTTGTGAAGTGGGTACTATTTATCATGATTGTAATCTTGAGGTTTATGATGATTGTTGTATGAATGCTTGTTGATTCTTGGGGATAGTTGTTGGCATTTCCATTCCCCAAATTTGTATGATTGTTGTAGTCACAATTGTTATTCCTTGATGGTGAAGTGTTTGTTGACCCACCTATGTTTTGAGTGTTCATCAAGGATTTGTTATTTCTATCATGGTTTATCAACCTTCCATTGACATCATACTCCCTTCTTCTACTATTCATAGTAGCTTGTTCAATTCTAAGGGCACTTTCGAGTGCTTCTTTGTATGATTTGTAAGGGATTTTTTAAGCTCCTTCTCATTTGTCATTTTTGAGAGTGTGTAAGAAGAGACCACAAAGTTCATTATGATCCATGTTTGGTGCACTAGTTGAAGTGTGGGAGCGGAAGTCCAAGATCATGGAGCAGAAATCAAACACGAATGCAATGTATTGAAAACGAACTAATTGATTTACAACTGAACATGTATAAATAGGTGAAGCTTGAGGAACAAGTCTCCACAAGAATAGGAAAGGTGACGAAATTGGAACCAAGAGAATAGCTCAAGGTTTAACCTCCCTCCAAAATAGTAGCGATGTGTCGAAGATGGATCGACACATCGACTAATGACTCAACAAGAGGACTTAGTCTTTCCACATGTGAGGAAAACCATTAAGTATGATTAAGTTAGGTATAAATTGTATGAGTTTATACACCAACACCCCCCCTTAAGCATAGCTTAGGTGGGTTTATGAAATATGAGTCTCGGCTGTGTGCCATTTTAGGTACTCATTTACAAAACATCTCTCATAAAATGGAGAAAGAAAGAAAACCCTATGGGAAAAAACTTTCCTCCTAAAGAGAGAAAATAAAGAGAGGACTTTAGATGGCCCCTCCAGATGATGATGATGCCGATGTAGACCCAGATGCTGATGTTGTGAACTCTCCAAGCAAAATATCTTGTAAATTCTATTTTTTTTTAATATTTAGAAAATTAGACAAATCATCACCAATGTGTATAGAAGTTGGTATACTAAAGCCTGATAAAAGGACGTGCATATGTGCACATGTGAATGAGATAAATAATAATTGCAATTCTTTGAGAAGTGATTGTTCCCCTCATTACACTTTATAATTCAGTGTATATACAATTCAAAATTTTCATGACTGATTACATAAGTGATTCTTTTTTTATTTGATACCATGTGAAATTTTTTCTGTCACACCAAAAGCATGTAGTAGTGGTGGAGAGGGATCTCATCATTGATATAGTCTCTAGCCAAACACCCCCCACACGATAGAGCTAGATACAACCACATACCATGTGGGATTTGTACCCACTATGTACCACGTCGATAAGACGAGCTTACGCGGACAAAGGGTCAAGGGTTCGAGGGACTTGAACCGATGACCTGCGCTCTGATAACATGTGGGAGCGGAAGTCCAAGATCATAGAGCAGAAATGAAACATTAATGCAATGTATTGAAAATGAACTAATTGATTTACAACAAAACAGGTATAAATAGGTGAAGCTTTAGGAACAAGTCTCCATGAGAATAGGAAAGGTGGCTAAATTGGAACCAAGAGAATAGTTCAAGGTTTAACCTCCCTCCAAAATAGCAGTGATGTGTCGAAGATGGATCAACACATCGACTAATGACTCAACAAGAGGACTTAGTCTTTCCAAATGTGAGGAAAACCACTAACTATGATTAAGTTAGGTATAACTCGTATGAGTTTATACACCAACATGAAGAATAGAGAAATTTCCTCTATCATGTGATAAAATGTGTGACTGACTCATTTGGTTCTTGATTGATCATTAAAAACTCTTAGATTCACGTCTTGACTAGTTTATTTATGTTGAAGGTAGCCATAAATTGATCAACGAGTTGCCTAAAAGAGTGGATCGATGCTTTTGGAACTTGATAGTACCAATCTAAAGTAATACCCTCCAATGTATTTGGAAATTTTTTTCCTACCACCCCATCCATAGGAAGGAGTTCCCAAACTATCATGACATAATCCTTGATATGAGAGTTGGGATCACCCTCTCATTTAAATTTTTGAAGTTCAAGGAGAGGATGTGGTAGTATGATATGATGAATGTTATAGTCAAAATGCTCCTTTAAATACTTGAGGTATGTTCCCAAAAGGGGCTTATGTGTAGAGGGTCTTATTCCTCAAAACATTATCCCTTCAGGTGGAGCTTGTTGTACTTGTTGAAAGGGCATGCTAGATTTTTTATATCCTAAAAGAGTTAGATAACTAGATGGTGTCACGTTCATGTTTTGAAGATTGGGTGGGTTTATTTGTGGTTGGCTTTTTATAATAGGAATCCCACCTATATGATTGAGACTTTTCATGTTGGATGATGAGGGCAAGGGAGACATGAATCCTTCATTACCTGTGTTGTTTTGATGAGGGTGATCTTCAGTTACACCTGGTTTGATTCGATCTTGTCAATGGGAGGATTTCCCTATGCCCTAGGATTTTTTCTCAATTTTGTCTTGGCAATACTGTTCAACACTCCTAGCCTCAAGGGTCTTGATTCATTGGACCAAGGTTGTTATATAAGGTATATGCATGAGGCTTTGCCTATTTCTTGAGGTTTGTCATCTTGTGGTGGATTGTTTTGTTTTAGAGTTTGAGTGACCCTATTTTTTCTTTTTGATGACACTTGACATGTTGTGGACCTTTTATCTTGATGTACTATGTGGAATGATTTTCATGCCACTTGAGATTCTTGTAAGTTATTCTTTTGAGAGAAAACCTCTTTGTCCATTTGGGTGGCCATTTTTCTATGTCTTGTTATGGATTGATCATGTTGATGGATCTTAGACTGAGCATTCACTTGTCATGCTTTAATTTAGTTGGGTTGAATTACCATGTCATCATATGTGGGGTTGTTAAAAACCAAGAACTTGTGGGGCTTATGTTTGATGTCCTTTGAATTTGAGTCTTCCAAATATAACCAATCTGAGATTGAAGTCATTGGACATGAAGGTATGTTGATTTCACTAGAGGGGACATTCCCTTAGAATTTCTGTAATTTTGACCTAGATTGGCAGTGCATGAAACATCATGCGATGCACAAAATGTGAAAGATCCCATCCCAAAAGGATTTTCTCTTCATACCAGATTCACCAAATTATGTACTCTTTGAAACATGACTCAGGAACAAGTGCAGATGAGTCAACTTCAATATAGCACATGGACCCTCTCCTTTCCTTGGGTGACCTCCAAGTCATTCCTGCTCTCGTGGCATAAGCTAGTCGAGTGGAGGTGAGACCCAGGGGTGTTTCTATTCTCTTGGGAGTAGAATATCATGAAGAGTAGTCAGCCTCTCTTGGGGCCTAATGTGTTTTTCTGTGTTATCTTATGACCATTGTGGTTGAGATAATAAATATGACCTAAAGGGTCACTATTTATAAATCTCCTATTTAGGGTTCTTGTGTTGCAACATCTAGATGGATGTCAATTCTAGTCGTTGATGAACCTAGTTTGTTATTGTTACATCCACCTTTTGGATTCAATATTACTATTTACCTTTTCTTAAATAGTACAGTTATGTGGATATGTTTTTAACATCATAGGAATTGATGATATGAATAGAGAAGGTTAATTTTATGAAATTATGGAATCTATTTGATTATGATCAATATGATGTTATGAATTAGAATGTCTTTTCAATATGAAAATGAAATGATTTGATATAAACATGTTTTGAGTAGAATATTAGTGCTTTGACCACAAAATTGTATGTGAGATTGTCAATGACAGGAATCGATGGAACATGTTTGCCGGGAAGAAAGAAGAAGAGAAAGTATCTTTGAGAAAGAGAGAATAGACTCTGGAATAACCATGGGTACTTGCCACTGAAAACACATATTAGGTACACAAACGTAGATGCTTTGAGTTCAAGCTAAGTCAATTTTAGTTGAGATATCGACATCTATTAGAATAGGTCTTTCTCCTTTCCTATGTCGTCGTATTGAGTATGGGAAATTGACATCAGTGTCGTAATACTTTGAATCACGTCATCAAACATGAATGACTGATATATTGTTTATATGTTCAAATGTATATACTTGTGGTTGAATTGTAAGTCTTATCTTGTTTTTGGTTCGGCACAAAAGTCAAAATTGTGCATAAGTCGATCCCAAACCTTGTTTTGGCATTTGCGCTCAATTCATCGTTATCGTCGTAAAGCGCTACGAGCATATGACATAAACGTCTCCTTGCGAAATTCGACTGATGTTGAATTGTCCTTTATTGGGCTATTATCGAATACTAAAGGGTTTAAAATAATGTTTTAAATCTAGAGACCATGGTGTGTAATACCTTTGGTCGTATTATAAAGGAATATACTAAATTATTTTATTTATATTTAAATAGTCATTTGAGGTACTTTATTCTTTTACGATGTTAGTAATTGAGCAGTAGTTCAAAGAGTTCACTCAAGTCTTTATTTATGATGTCTTGTATTTTGAAACAACCTATTTTCTTTTGAGCTTTAACCCTTATGAATGGGTTGTCGGCTTATGCATCATTTTTAATTATGCATTTGTTTTATACTCATAATCGGTTATGAGTAGTGAAACATCTTTCAAACTAAAAACTACCACCTCGCAAGTGATTGAACTCCACTTTTCTAAGTAGTTGTGAATTTAGTGGGAAATCAAGCCTTTTTATGAGTAGTGGCCACGGATTAGAGGGGATGGTTACGCCATGCAGGGAGGTTACCAGTTGATAGGGCATGTTTTGGAGAGTGGGAAGGTGGTTGTTTTGGGAGTTGGTTTTTGGGAGGTGGTTGAGTGAAAGCGGAAGTGTGAATGAGTAAGAGAGGAACGCGCTCTTGGACCGTCTTGGAAACTGTCACTAGAGATTTCCTGTAGGTTTTTAATTCATTTCTCCTTTGCACTATCTTGGCTGAAATAGGAATGATTATTTAGGATTGGCATCAGTTGTTATTTGAGGAATTTAGTAGTGTCTTGATGATGTAATGAATGGATTAGTTAGTAACTTTAAAACCTGTAGAGTGTTAATTCTTTGTATACGGTAACGATGCTTTTTGCTTTCGAACCTCACCACAGTTATTAAACTCACAGCTAAAGCACCTTTGTACTGCGATAGCATTGTTGATGGATTGGTTAAAACTGTGTCATTGTTTTGTTTGTTTTCTAAAAAATATGAATATGTGGTGAGCTTTTTAGTAGACTGTGTTCAGCCAAAGAACTAGCTTTTAGCCGTTCCAAAACTGTAGAGGTCTAACCCTAGTCGACGTAGGAAATGCCCTCGGATGGCTTTGTCGTATTTATTAATAACTTGTTTCATAAAGACTTGGAAGTGAGTTAACTGTCGGCAGGTGAAAAGTACTAGTGTGGAATGTATATCGACATGTGTAAAACTACTCGACCTCCCTCTAGTTTTGAATCTTTAGTTGGTTAGTCGATCATTGAGAGCATTCTTCACCAGCTGCGAGTGATAGCTAATTAAAGTCCATTAAATGATTATTTATATATCTCTTTTCGCTTTAAATCAATCAAATTGTTTTGTCTTTGAAGGAGGATATAGAGTTAAGGAAGAGATAAAGTTAAGAATTAAATGGAGTTACTTTTTGGTCTAACCCGTCAAACATGTTAGATAAGGAAGTTTTAGGGCTGACACAATGAGTTATAGTTATATAAACTTGGATGCATTTTCCTTGTAAATAGAAACAACATGAAAGGATTTTTTTTAAAACCCTAGTATGATAAAAGATTAAGCTGTGTCAAGAATGAGATAGTTCATAGAAGACCTTTAAGAATCTTTAAACTTTAACTCATTCGAATAATCGATAAGCTAGGAAACCACTCTTTTATCATGAAGACAGAGAGGTTTCAATGAGCTTGTAGAGATAGAGAGTAAACCTCAATGTCATGCGTTAATGCATGATGAATTTCAAACACCTTAAGGTTATCGAGATTGTTATGCAAAACTTTTAAATAGGTAACTGTAGGATTGTGATTAATTCAAGTCGAGTGGGGTGGGTGAACTTATTTCATGTGTGATACAACGTGAATTATATTCAAATCCTTTGGCCAAGGCAATGCATGATCCTCAAGTGCATTGATTGTTCACTGTGACTAGATGGCATAGCTTGTGGAGTGGTCATGCTTGACTAGAGGGTATCTAGGGGATTGCATGATAACAAGTCACATAGGTCACAACACCAGAGCTTAGATGGAAAACACCATTGGTTATCCTAAGTCTATCCTCTTGAGTAGGGCAGGGCCACTTCCAGTTAGGAAGGAGTGCGGGAGATCGACGGTCTATGGTTGGAGGTTAAACTCCTTGAAGATACTTTCTCTTCTTAATTCTTGAGGATTGCTGAGACTTGAATTTAGATGGTCAACAATCGTGATGCAGTGACATTGGTAAGTTCCTATTTGGGAATTGTTCTAAGTAACTTTTGACAACATATTGTTTAATGTTGTAGATGATTATATCCTTTTGTATGAGCTATAATTTCATGATTATTGTTAGTCAATGGATGAATTACTTGTTTATAGTAATTAGAAAACAAATTATTTTTTATTTTATTCCTTAAAAAAAAAATATATTACCTTTGGTTAAAACTTAGTTTTTAGGGTGAAATCAGAACTGGGTGTTACATATGGTATCAGAGCTAGGTTTAGCACTAGGGCTGATGAGTCCACTAACCTGATTAGGAATCAACATTATGCGGGTAGGAAATGATTTGATTTACTGTGCCAGGATGGTACGTATCAAGAAAATCACAAGGAAGTCCTTCACTGGTAAGGAACGTTATCTACAAGTTAAGTAGAAACGACTTGCGATGATCAAGACTATTGAGAAAACGAATGATGAAAATGACATTTTCCTAGATGATGTGGAAACTTTTACCAATGCTCTGGCACAACTCAAACGAATGAAAAAAGAACTCCTAGAGATAGCTAGGACGACAGCTCGAATCATGGTTAATTGTTGCCCTATCAGTGTACCTATTAGTGTACCTGTTAGTGTACCTATTAGTGAACCTATTAGTGTACCAATGATCACTAGGGATCCCCGTATACCACCTAGAGCTAAAATCCTTGTACTATCATCTGATAGCGAGTCTGAGGGTTATACACCTCATGAATATTTGTTAGACAATGAATCCGAAGGTTACACCCCACTTGTAAATACTAAGTGAAACATGAGATATGTCTATCTTTAAAGAATGTATATACAGTTTTGCAAAGTATAATAAAGACAAATTTTGGTTTGAGAATAATTATGGTTATGAGCAATTGTTGTGTTTTGATAATAAACAAAATGATAAATCATAGAACTGATTAGTACTTGCTTAATCAGGTGAGAAAAAAAATAATCATGGATCAATTAGAATTTAATGAAGGGGAAGATCATGAAGGTCACAACTATCAGGAAAACTCCACTGATAAATTGGATAGAATTCTTAATATGCTTACTAAAACTAAGGAAAGGTTGGGGAAATTAGAAAAGAAAGTGAATGAAACCGGGAATACGAAGGGCGAAAATGAGTATTCTAATAATGCAAGTAAAAGTAAACAACGGGATCATGGCACGTCAAGTGGAAACCAAGATGATAGTGAAACCTAGAAGAAGATAAAAGACAAACTTACATTGGAACTATCTAAGGATATGAAAAAGATTATCCCTCCCAAATTTGATGGAACAAAAACCAGTGATGCAGCAGAAGCTTGGTTAGCAGAAATGGAGAAATACTTTGAAATCAGAAATTACTCTGAGATTACAAAGGCAGTGTGGGGAGCATATCAATTATCTGGAGAAGCATCCACTTGGTGGATGAACAATAAAATGGAACTGGAATTAAGTTCCTTGAAGGTGACATAGAATGAATTTGTGGAACTTTTTCGAAAGAGGTGGTTACCACAACTATATTTTGATCAAAAGTTAATAGATTTCCAAAACCTCAGGCAAGGTGATCTGTTTGTGGTTGAATATGCAGAAAAATTTACCAGATTGTTGAAGTATGTCCCTCAATATCAAAAGGATGAAAGATTTCAGATAAGAAAATTTATCATGGGACTCAATCCTCAGATAAGTGGTGAGGTGGAGGTGCATGGTCCAAACACAATGGACCAGGTTTATGAGAAAGCAATTAAGTAGGAATAGAAGATCAAATCCATTTCTGCTTACCGTGAAAAGAAACTTAAGAGATTTGATAAGAACTTCAATGATTAGACGTATAAAAGGAAGAATGATAAAGGATATGGAAACAGGAGGTTCGATAAATGAAATTGGAAAAAACAAAGGGGGATTTGGTAATGAATGTAGAAATGAAGACTATAAGAAAAATGACAATTTTAAGAAGAATGATGATGCTATGAGTAGACCATCTGAGAAGAGAGGACCAATTGGAGGATGTTTTACTTGTGGTGGAGATCATTATGCTAACTGTTGTCCTAATAAAAAGAAGAATGGGCAGCCTAGGAATATGGTACTTCCTTCGCAGCAGGAAGCGTTTCAACAAAGGATTCATGCCGTGCTTGACAATCGACAAGCTGAGTATCAGATTACTCCCATTGAAATGACAGGTACATTATTTGGAGTTCCTGTTTCTATTCTGTTTGATGCTGGTGCAACAAAAAATTTTGTGTCATCTAGAGTCTTAAGTAAATTTCCTAGAAGAGCTAGTTTTATGTCAAAACTGTGGACAGTTGAGTATGCAAATCACTCAAAGGCTCAGGTAGAGAAATGTTTGTTCGAAGCTAAGATTGATATTTCAAACTTCTCCACTGAGGTAAATTTATACGTAGCACCTTTAGGGTCCTACGATGTCATCTTAGGAATGAACTGGTTGTGGAGACATAGGGCCAAGGTAGATTATTTTCATAAAAAAATTGAGTGTCTGGATGATAAAGGAAATATAGTAAATTTTCAAGGTATTCAAAGGGAAATAAGGATCAGATCTATTTCTTCAAAACAATTAAAGTAGGCTAGGCGTAAGGGATGTCAACTTTTTGCAGTCAAAATGGACCTAGTAGAGGAAGCCTTAGAGAAGCAAACATTTGAGGAAAAATATCCATATCTTTGCAATTTCAGTGATGTATTTCCTGAGGAACTGCCAGGCTTGCCTCCAAAAAGAACCTTTGATTTTTCCATAGAAATTAAACCAGGATCTGAGCCAGTGTCTAAAGCTCCATATCGAATGACCACTACTGAACTTATGGAATTGAAGGCTCAATTGCAGGAGCTATTGTCTAAAGATCTAATTAGGCCAAGTGTATCACCATGGGGAGCTCCGGTTATTTTCGTCAAGAAGAAGGACGGAACCCTTAGACTATGTATAGATTATCGGATGCTAAATAAGGCAACAATAAAGAATAAGTACCCACTGCCATGTATTGATGATTTATTTGACCAAATGCGTGGTGCTTCAGTCTTTTCTAAGATAGATTTGAGATCTGGATACCATCAGTTGAGGTTGAAAGATGAAGATATTCACAAGACTACATTTAGAACAAGATATGGTCATTATGAGTTTACTGTGTTGCCATTTGGATTAACTAATGCACCAGCCACTTTCATGAATCTCATGAATAGTGTTTTCAGAGATTGCCTTGATAAATTTGTCCTAGTTTTCATTGATGATATTCTTATATATTCCAAAAATGAGGAGGAGCATAGACATCACCTTCAAGTTGTTTTGCAACGATTAAGAGAACACAAATTGTATGCGAAACTCTCGAAATGCACTTTCTTTCAGAAAGAAGTGCAGTATTTGGGACATACAATATTAGCTGAAGGGATATCAGTGGACCCAACTAAAATTAAGGCTATTATGGAATGGCCTGTACCTTCCAATGTTTTAGAGGTATGAAGCTTTATGGGATTGGCCGAATATTATAGAAAATTTGTTTTGAATTTCTCAAGTATTTCTAGTCCGATTACTTCCTTGCAGAGAAAATGAAAACGGTTTGTTTGGACTAGAGAATGTCAAAGGGCATTTGATTTGTTAAAAGAAAAGTTAACAACAACACCAATCTTGAAAGTCCCTGATCTTGAAGGACAATTTGAGGTTATTACTGATGCCTCGGGAGAAGGGTTAGGAGGTGTGCTTATGCAAGTTGGGCGTGTAATAGCCTATGAATCAAGAAAGTTGAAAAACTATGAGCAAAATTACACTCCTCATGACTTAGAACTAGCAGCAGTGATTCATGCCCTTCAGATGTGGTGACATTATTTGTTGGGAAAGACTTTTATACTAAAATCAGATCATCAAAGTCTTCGTTACATATTTACACAACCTCATCTCAATGAGAGACAAAGGAGATGGTTAGAATTAATATCAGATTATGACTTTGAGATTTCTTATGTCAAAGGTAAAGAAAACTGAGTAGCTGATGCTTTAAGCAGAAGAAGACACATAGCTTCTATAATCTCTATTCATGCTAATTTTAAAGATTTAGTATTCCAAAGTTTATCTGGAGATGAATATTATGAGCAAGTGAAACAGGATCTGCAAATAAACCATAAGGATCCAAGATATGACGGATTCTATTTTGAGTCAGATGGATTGATGAGATTTAAGGGAAGAATCTATGTTCCTAATTCTGTAGGACTTAGAAACCTTGTTTGGAAGGAAGTTCATTGTGCACCTTATTCCAGACACCCAGGAGTAACAAATCTTTTAGTTGATGTCAAACCGCTATATTTCTGGAAAGGAATGAAAAGCGACACTGCAAGGTTTGTGGCAAGTTGCTTGGAGTGTCAGAGAGTGAAGGCAGAACACCAACATCTTGCTAGATTCTTATACCCGCATGATATTCCAGAATGGAAATGGTAGGTTGTTAGTATGGATTTTGTTCAAGGGTTACCAATGTCTAAGAATAGGCATGATGCAATATTGGTTGTTGTAGATAAACTAACCAAGGTAGCACATTTCATACTGGGAAATTTGACAGATGGAGCTCATATTTTGGCTCAAAAATTTGTGCAAGAAATATTCAGATTGTATGGGGTACCTAAAAAAATTATATCTGATAGAGATGCTCGAATAACCTCTCAGTTTTGGCAAACTTTATTTTTAGCATTAGGGACTCAACTCAATGTGAGCACCGCTTACCATCCTGAAACCAATGGACAAACAAAAAGGGTTAATTAGGTCTTAGAAGATCTTTTAAGAATGTATTGCATGGATCAACAATACAGATGGGAGGAATATTTACCTCTTGTTGAATTTTCCTATAACAATTCCTATCATTCTGCCATTAAGATGGCACCGTTTGAAGCATTATATGGAAGGAAATGTAGAACTCCTATAAGCTGGGATAAGTTGGAAGATAGGATAAGCTTTGGACTTGAAATTCTTGCGGATATGGAAGAAAAAGTGAAAATGATTAGGAAGAGGTTGGCAGAAGCCAACAATGGGTAGAAAAGTTATGTAGATCGCAAACAGGTGCCTAGACATTTCTCTGTTGGTGAGAAAGTTCTTTTACAAGTGAAACCCCATAAAAGCTCAATCAAATTTGGCAAATCATCAAAGTTAGCTCCTTGATATGTTGGACCTTTTGAAGTCCTTGAGATTATCAATCTAGTGGCCTACAAAGTTGCTCTACCTCCAGTCTTGTCCAAAATGCATAATGTCTTTCATGTTTCATACCTAAAGAAATATTTTGTAGGTAATGACCACATTCTTAAATGGAATTCTTTATAGATACAAGAGCCAGGAGTGGTTGTGATCAAGCCACTCAGGGTGCTTGAAATGCGTAAACATCATTTACGTAATCAAGAGGTTTTGCAATGCAAAATTCAGTGGGGCCAATATGGCGAGGATAGCGCCACTTGGCAAGACTATAATGACATCTACCAAATATTTCCTTATCTTTTCAAAAACATTAATGTTAAACTATAAAAGTTTGTTTTATGTTAAAATTTTTCTTGGTAAACTCAATCATCGGGGACAATGATTCTATAGGGGAAAGATATGTTACATCCCCTTTTTGGATTCAATATTACTATTTACCTTTTCTTAAATAGTACAGTTATGTGGATATGTTTTTAACATCATAGGAACTGATGATATGAATAGAGAAGGTTAGTTTTATGAAATTATGGAATCTATTTGATTATGATCAATATGATGTTATGAATTAGAATGTCTTTTCGATATGAAAGTGAAATGATTTGATATAAATGTGTTTTGAGTAGAATATTGGTGCTTTGACCACAAAATTGTATGTGAGATTGTCAATGACAGGAATAGATGGAACATGTTCGCCAGGAAGAAAGAAGAAGAGAAAGTATCTTTCAGAAAGAGATAATAGACTCTGGAATAACCATGGGTGCTTGCCACTAAAAACATATATCAGGTAGACAAACTTAGATGCTTTGAGTTCGGGCTAAGTCAATTTTAGTGGAGATATCGATGTCTGTTAGAATAGGTCTTTCTCCTTTTGTAAGTCATCGTATTGAGTATGGGAAATCGACATCAGTGTCGTAATCCTCTTAATCATGTCGTCAAACATGAACGACTGATATATTGTTTATATGTTCATATGTATATACTTGTGGTCGAATTGTAAGTCTTATCTTGTTTTTGGTTCGGTGCAAAAGTCAAAATTGTGTGTAAGTCAATCCCAAACCTTGTTTTGACGTTTGCGCTCAATTCGTCATTATCTTTGTAAAGCGCTACGAGCGTATGACGTAAACATCTCCTTGTAAAATTCGACGGATGTTGAATTTTCCTTTATTGGGCTATTATCGAATGCTAAAGGGTTTAAAATAATGTTTTAAATCTAGAGACCATGGTGTGTAATACCTTTGGTTGTATTATAAAGGAATATACTAAATTATATTATTTATATTTAAATAGTCATTTGAGGTACTTCTTTATTCTTTTACGATTTTAGTAATTGAGCAGTAGTTCAAGGAGTTCACTCAAATCTTTATTTATGATGTCTTGTATTTCGAAACAACCTACTTTCTTTTGAGCTTTAACCCTTATGAATGGGTTGTCGGCTTATCCATCATTTTTAATTATGCATTTGTTTTATACTCATAATCGGTTACGAGTAGTGAAACATCTTTCAAACTAAAAACTGCCACCTCACAAGTGATTGAACTCCACTTTTCTGAGTAGTTGTGAATTTAGTGGGAAATCAAGCCTTTTTCTAATTAGTGGCCACAGATTAGAGGGGATGGTTATGCCATGCAAGGAGGTTACCAGTTGATAGGGCATGTTTTGGAGAGTGGGAAGGTGGTTGTTTTGGGAGTCACTTTTTAGGAGGTGGCTGAGTGAAAGTGGAAGTGTGAATGAGTAAGAGAGGAACGAGCTCTTGGACCGTCTTGGAAACTGTCACTAGAGATTTCCTGCAGGTTTTTAATTCATTTCTCTTCTACACTGTCTTGGCTAAAACAAGAATGATTATTTAGGATTGGCACCAGTTGTTATTTGAGGAATTCAGTATTGTCTCGGTGATGTAATGAATGGATTAGTTAGTAACTTTAAAACCTGTAGAGTGTCAATTCTTTGTAAACAGTAACGATGCTTTTTGCTTTCGAACCTCACCACAGTTATTAAACTCACAGCTAAAGCACCTTTGTACTGCGATAGCATTGTTGATGGATTGGTTAAAACTATGTCATAGTTTTGTTTGTTTTCTGAAAAATATGAATATGTGGTGAGCGTTTTAGTAGACTATGTTCAGTCGAAGATCTAGCTTTTAGCCATTCCAAAACTGCAGAGGTCTAATCCTAGTCGACGTAGGAAATGCCCTTGGATGGATTTGTCGTATTTATTAATAACTTGTTTCATAAAGACTTGGAAGTGAGTTAACCATTGGCAGGTGAAAAGTACTAGTGTGGAATGTATATTGACATGTGTAAAACTACTCGGCCTCCCTCTAGTTCTGAATCTTTAGTTGGTTAGTTGATCATTGAGAGCATTCTTCACCGGCTATGAGTGATAGCTAATTAAAGTCCATTAAATCATTATTTATATAGCTCTTTTCGCTTTAAATCAATCAAGATGTTTTGTCTTTGAAGGAGGATATAGAGTTAAGGAAGAGATAAATTTAAGAAGTAAATGGAGTTACTCTTTGGTCTAATCCGTCAAACATGTTAGATAAGGAAGTTTTAGGGCCGACACAATGAGTTATAGTTATATAAACTTGGATGCATTTTCCTCACAAATAGAAACAATATGAAAGGATTTTTTTTTAAAACCTAGTATGATAAAAGATTAAGCTGTGTCAAGAATGAGATAGTTCATAGAAGACCTTTAAGAATCTTTAAACTTTAACTCAGGGCCTTTGAGTATTTTGAAATCTATAATTTGGTTTATTGTGAAACCCTTCCAAAACAATATAGCTAAGTTTAGTGTCCACTCTTGAGTGGAAAAGTTAAGTAGTGGGCTATATTAGAGAACATTGAAATAACTTTTATAATTATCCGAATAATCGATAAGCTAGGAAACCGTTCTTTTATCATGAAGACGAAGAGGTTTCCATGAACTTGTAGAGAGAGAGTAAACCTCAATGCCATGCATTAATGCATGATGAATTTCAAACACCTTGAGGTTATCGAGGTTGTTTTACAAAACTTTTAAATAGGTAACTGTAGGATTGCGATTAATTCGAGTCGAGTCGGGTGGGTGAACTTATTTCATGCGTGATACAACGTGAATTATATTCAAATCCTTTGGCCAAGGTAATGCATGATCCTCAAGTGCATTGATTTTTCACTGTGACTGGATGGTGTAGCTTGTGGAGTGGTCATGCTTGACTAGAGGGTATCTAGGGGATTGCATGATAACAAGTCACGTAGGTCACAACACCAGAGCTTAGATGGCAAACACCATTGGTTATCCTAAGTCTATCCTCTTGAGTAGGGTAGGGCCACTTCGGGTTAGGAAGGAGTGTGGGAGATTAGCGGTCTATGGTTGGAGGTTAAACTCCTTGAAGATACTTTCTCTTCTTAATTCTTGAGGATTGCCAAGACTTGAATTTAGATGGTCGACAATCGAGATGCAGTGACATTGGTAAGTTCCTATTTGGGAATTGTTCTAAGTAACTTTTGACAACATATTGTTTAATGTTGTAGATGATTATATCCTTTTGTATGAGCTATAATTTCATGATTATTGTTAGTTGATGGATGAATTACTTGTTTATAGTAGTTAGAAAACAAATTATTTTTCTGTTTTATTCCTTAAAAAAAAATATATTACCTTTGGTTAAAACTTAGTTTTTAGGTTGATATCAGAACTGGGTGTTACAGTTATAACCTTTCTCTGACGGCTTGAAGGCATTGTTTTATTTTTTCTCTTTGTTGGATTAACCTAGGCATGTGTTCTTGTTATTCTTGTGTTTGTTGTGGTAGTTGTGGCCTAGGATATATTTCTTCAATCTTCTTAAGGATAGCCCTAACCTACTCACCTCTAATTCTAGGGCACATTCATATTCTTGGATAGAGAGAGTTGATTTGAGTTGTTTGAGAGTTGAATTTCAACTTAGTGTTGTTATCTAAGACTATGTATGAGTTCTCTTGACTTCTTGACCTCATGACGAAACTGAGGGTTTGACCTTGCGTAGTTGAATCCTACCTCATGTTCAAATTGAGAGTTTGACTTTTTCTAAATTCTAATCTTTTGTATTTTTGGGTTTTAAATATGTATGCAAATGATTTTGTTTGGTTCATTTATGAAATTGAATATCAAAATGAACTAATTAATATAGGAATTTGAAAGATAAATGCAATTTAATATGAGATTACCTAATGTAATTTATACTATGTTTTTATGCTTTTGAATGATGATTTTTGAACTAATCTATGAATTGATCATGTTTGGAATGAAATTTAATCCAGAATTGTAATTTAACTACTCAGAAAAACTAATCTAATCAACATTGAAAATAAAAATATCAAGGAAATTTCAAAGAATTGATTACTATTCCCTAGATAAAAGATGACTTAATCAACTAATAAAGCATGAAAAACCTAGATTGTGGTTGATGCATGAGTCTTCACACTAGCCTCATTAATCATTGTTTCGATAACCTCTTCATCCTCTTGCAGCAATGGGGTCCTGCTCTTGGTGGCAATTGGGAAGAGAGAAAATGAATGAGGTTGAGAAAGCTATGAATTGGGTGAGCTTATAAAAGTTTTGAAGTAGTTGGGCTTGGGAAATTCACAAGCATAATAAAATTATATGAAGACTTTGATGGCTTGGGAAATAAAGACTAAAAGCAAAAGGCACCTACGTCCTGTAAAGAGCATGAGAATGCTAATTGGAGAGAAAAATCAAAGCTTGAAGAATGATTGCAAAAATGGATTTGCCTCCTAAGGGAAAGCTTTGAAGCTTTGTAACAATGAAAAGTAATGAAATGAAAGCTTTGAAGCTTTGAAAAACTAAATAAAGAAATGAAGAAAGAGGATCAAAGGCCTATGAAGAAGATTTAAAAAGATAATGAAGATGAGAAGAGAATTCTCCAACTTGAGAAATAATGAAGGGGTGAGGGGTACATTTATAGCTTAGAAGGGAACACAAAAGGGGGAAATTGATTGAGAAGTTAACTCATTTGATTGAAGAGTTAACAAGCTTGATTAAGGAGTGAATTGGATTGATTATGGAGTGAACATGCCTTGATAGCCTTTCATAGGAGAATAAATGTAGTTAGCATGAGATTGATGGGGAGATATGAAAAATTGATTTATGAGTTAGAATGGAGTGCTTGGGAATCTTGAATTAGTCATAAAAGTTAATGATCAGTTAGGGAAGGTGACTCATGCAATTAGGGTTCAATTTGGAGCAAATTTGTGCCTAAAATGAAGAAGAAATCATGCTTAAAACATAACAAGGTCACCCAAGGATTTCCCATTGGATGCCACATTCACCAAGCCAAATTACCTAGGGGAATCCATGGTCATCCAGTGGGGATATGGAAATAATAGGGGGGATTCAGAAAGGAAGGGGTCTAGGTGAAAATTGACAGTTGGAGAATGATTTTGGAGGGTCAAAGAAACCATCTATCACTGGAGCTAAGTCAAATAGATGATTTAAATTGGATCCCCACTTTCACTAGGTCAAATCACCCAGGTGAGCCATGGTCACTCGATGGGGATCTAAAAATAATAGTGGGGATCTGAAAAGGAAGGGGCTTATGTGAAAACTAATATTTGGAGAATGATTTTGGAGGGTCAAAGAAGCTATCTATCATTAGAGCTAAGTCAAATAGATGATTTAAATAGGATCCCTCTTTCACTAGGTTAAATCACCCAGGGGGATCTATGGTTTCCTAGTGGTGATCCAAAAATAATAGGGGGATTTGGAAAGGACAAAAGTTAACTCAATTCTAAAATTTGGGGTTGGTCTACGAGGTCACTTAGAGGCCTCCATAGGGTGGAGTGAGATCAAATGAACATGGGAAAGGTGAAATTAGCTCATTAAGATGAAAATTGGCTATGTAGGCAAGGTCAAGAATGCAGAAGAAAAATGGTCGACTAAGGCAAAAGTGAAGAAAAGTTAGGATTGAGAAGAATTGATGAAGCAAGAGATTGATGTCAACATGTCACCAAGAGAAGCACTACTAAGAGGGTATTATATGTTAGGAACAAGATCGAAGAGATGAATGCAAGTAATAAATCCAGAGTGAAAGCAATAATAATTGCAATACATAATCTATGCACAATGAGAGTACATATAGATGAGAGAGGTTGAGTCAACTTAGAAGTTGACTTCAATACTCAACTAGAGGTCCAGAAGAAGGTTTCCACCAATTGGTGTAAGAGTGGTGACACATATCTTGGAGAGTCGTGTCAAATTCTCCAAGTCAACACAGAACCCACCTAAGTAGGCTTGTGACACGTATATTTTACCCTATTGAGATAAAATAATACATAGGTAAAATATACACTAATATCTCCCATAAGCATATCTTAGGTGGGCTCAACTAAGGATGAGTCATGACAACTAGGCCTGATCAAGTACCTATTACAATGAAAATATCTCATGAAGAGGAGATAAGGTAGAGAACCATGTGGGGATTAAACTACCCTCCAAAAGAGAGAAAAGATACATGAATCCTAGATGCTGCTTGTGTACCTTGATGTCAATGTTGAAATTTGACTGAAATGACTCCATAAAAGCAAGTATCATGAATATTTTAGAGCATTAACCAAAATTGAGATGTGATCCAATGCAATATTCAGGTTCATTTACCACAGGCTCTCAATGTCAGATGTGAACCAATGTGAATCCATTACAAGATTATGAATCATTACCATAGGCTTTCAATTTGAAAGGTGTTTGTAAGAATCAATTGATCCACCTATTTCTCAATCCCACCTTTTATTTGAAACCTCATTGAGTTAAATTATGTGATATAATCCTCTATAGTATTAGAGTCTCTTGGAATTATGAGGTCTTAGCTCATGACTTATTTGTTTGTTGACCTTTCCATTGGGTGTTTTCAAGGTCACAATATGAACAAAAGTTATTGGAGAGATTCGTGATCACACTTATAAAACTATGTACAGATGAGACATGTATGTGGTAAACTTAGAAGTATGGAAGGAAAAAACTCAATGACAAACCCTTGAATTTTGGCACTTTATCATGCAATGCCATAGATTTAAGTAGTTTGATAAAATCAAACCCTAATACATAGCCTTTTACAAATTCTAATTTTGACAAAAAGTTGCCTTTTACAAGAAATTGCTTGATTAAGCACTTACATTTTTGAAAAGAACCTCTAAATCCACTAAATTTTTTTTTTAATGCCTTTGCAATGTTCAAACCCCCCCTAAAATTTAGAATTACCCCCCTAAAGTTTGCTTTTGATATTTCTTTAGTGCATTGAACATTTATTAAAAAATATAAATTCTTTTTTAAAAAAAATAAAATAAAAAAGCAAACTTCTCTACCCTACTAGCCCGAAATAGAGTGCGCTAGGGAAAAAGAATGTGCTAGGTATAGAAATCCATGATCTATGTGGTAGGGTTGAATGTTAGGGGCCTGCATCAAATATGAGGTTAGCCTCCACACAAGGTACATTCCACAACTGGCCCTTCCTCTAATATGAGGTCGAATGCCCTATAGGGCAACGTCTACAACCCTTGCATAGGGTATTTCAACACTATCCCATAACAAAGGCATATGAGGGCATGATAGGGTGTGTGGGTATGGTTTCTAGGGCATCAAGTTGGCTTGGACAACCACCACAGGTTATGAGCCAAAATAGGGTTGTGGGCCTTTATGAATGCAGAGGAAAAAATTGCTACCTTTGTGTTTACATGCCACCAGAGAAAATGAGGTCATGGGCCTTGTAAACCGTAGGTCCTCAACCTTTGATACCTCCAGTTACCTCTATAAACCCTTACACACAAGAACTAGTCTCCACTCACCCTCCAATGCCTTCGAAGAGGTTCTGATCTGTAATCTACCCAGCAATAAACAATGACCCTGATGATTTGAATGGTGACCAAAGTGTGGAAGGTAAACAATGTTTAGAGGATGCAACAATAAACAATGACCCTAAGGATTTGAGTGGTGTTTTAGCAAGCCACGACCTGCAACACAAAACAAAAAATAAAACTACAAAATGTGGCTTTAGAATGTGTTGAACCCTGCATCAAATGGTTTGATGAAGAGTGAGCATCAATGGAAATCATGACCTTGTAGAGTTCTAGGGGCATAAAACAAGGCTGAGGATGTAAAGCTAGACCACCTAAATGGGCTAGAGCAGACCCACTACTTTAGAAGACCAAAATGTAGGTCTGAAGATTTGTTCATGCCACACCCATTTCCAAATGCCTAAGATCCGAAGGACAAATACGATTGAACCTTCAAACACCGAAACAAAAGATTTTTCCTCAAAAAAGATCCAACAAACAAACTCAAACCATACAAACCAAAAAAATCCATGAACTGGATTAATGCATGGAAGAAACACTAGAATACTTTGAATCAGTAAATGATCTCAATTTTCTCTTATATCATGTTAGAAACAAGATCAAAGAGATGAATGTAAGTATCGAACCCGGAGTGAAAGAAATAATAATTGCAATACATAAACTATG
Organism: Cunninghamia lanceolata; assembly: GCA_027924645.1. Classification (NCBI taxonomy): domain Eukaryota; kingdom Viridiplantae; phylum Streptophyta; class Pinopsida; order Cupressales; family Cupressaceae; genus Cunninghamia; species Cunninghamia lanceolata. The sequence continues at coordinate 4,768,577 of BSBN01000158.1, read as the reverse complement.
CATAATGAGAGTACATATAGATGAGAGATGTTGAGTCAACTTAGAAGTCGACTTCAACACTCAACTAGAGGTGGAAGAAGGTTTCCACCAAGTGGCATAAGAGTGGTGACACATATCTTGGAGAGTTGTGTCAAACTCTCCAAGTCGACACACAACCCACCTGAGTAGGCTTATGACACACGTATTTTACCCATGTGAGGTAAAATAATACATATGTAAAATATACACTAACATTATATTCATGTAACTTTCGTGTACACATTTAGGATTACACATCATTGTAGGGTCCTCGTGCAAGCTTATCCACATTTTTAGTGCTTACATGCCTCCAATGGAGTTCTGGCATTAGTGCATTCTACATTCCATAGCGATGATTTGAGGGAAACCCTTGAGTCCCTTCTATCAAACCCTTGACAAAAAGGTAGCCACTTTTTCCCATATTTGTGTTAAAATTAATTTGAATAATCAACTTCCTGAATCTCTAGAGATTAGATTGGGTAGTATGAATTGGATTCAATAGATGGATTATGAAGCACTTCCATTTTGATTTCATGCTTGTCATGAATATGTACACTTACAAAGAAATTATCCAAAAATTGGGACTAGATCCCCTTAACCTGCTCCAAAGACACATGCAACTAATCTCAAATCCAAAAGAAAGTCCCTAATTCAGAATGATAGGTTAGACCCAAATGGATTTACTCCTATGAAATCCCAATCAAAGGTAAAGTTGATGAATTGCCCATTCAAAGCTAGTCGTAAATGAGCCTCTAGTAACAAATATGATGTTGTTGAGAACTTTGAAGAGTTGGATACTATGGATCATGATGGTAATATGGTGGGTCAAGACATGCATTTCATGGGCTCAGGTTCTCCCACCCACTTGTTTTGAATCCTTCTGTAGTGATGCAAGAGATAGAGAAGGAAGGAGATGATCCTACTCTTGGTCATCTTGGGATAAATGATAAGGAACATGAAATAATAGAGACATTAACAAAGGGAACAACTATATCCCTATGATAGAGATTCAAATTGAGCCAAAGGTAGATAATGTTATGACCAGACTAGTGAATGAATCTATGGACAAAGAAGATGGAAAAATGAAGGTTCCTCCTATGTTAGGGCTTCAATAGAAGAACATTAGAAAGAGGGATTTGATAAAAATTCAAAGGTTCGAAGGAAAAAGGATCACGAGATGATGAAATTGATAGGAGAGTCATTGATGGAATCTAGCATTATTTGAACATTGGATACTCACTTTTGTACCTCTCAAAAATGATTGTGATCTCATGGAATGCAAGGGGTTTGAGTATCATCCCTTGACAAAAGGCTACTTGAGACTTGATTCATGAGCATAAACTTGATATATATATTTTTTGATATATCAGAGGTGTCTCCAGCTCAGCAACTACGACCCTGTTGCCGAGTCAGTCTAGGTGAGCTGAAACTAACCCTCTGGGCCAACGCGATATCCCATTGCTTGCCCCATGGTGTGTGTGTGGGTAGGTCATTCAAGATTTGAACTCAAGTGGGCAAACTACCATGCACTTAGAGCAGGTAGCCGCACTACTCGAGCTAAACCTCGGGGGCTAACATAAATTTGATATTTTATTTATTCAGGAGACTAGTCTTTTAGTGGAGAATATGAGTAGTATATCTTCCAAGATTTGGAGAAGGGGTCTATTTTAGTGTATTGGCTCCAAAGTACAACTAGTGGTGTTTTTGGCTTATGGGACCCCTATAGGATAATGCCTCTTTGGTGGTTGGGGAGTAGGAACTCAATCTTGCTAATGACATTTTGCATTGACTTAGGATAAACTTTTCTTCTTACCAATGCTTATGCACCTTCAAATTTTCATGGTAAGACTTTGTTTTGGTCTCATATTAGATTTTTAAGGTCTCTTGTTTCCATTTTCCCTTGGATTCTGGCAAGAGACTTCAATGCTATATATGTAGTCTAGAGGAAAAATTAGGGGGAGTTGATCATCTTGGGTCATCTTCTATCTTAATGAGGAACAATTTTTTCTTTCTTAATTTGGTGGATGTGAAACCAACCAATGGGAATTTCACTAGGCATAATAGTGTTATGTCATAAAATGTCCCCTTGGGGGCTTTTCCCTCTTAAGGTTTAGCTCCCGGGTCCTTTAGAATGCATTTAGGTCATCTTGCATGTTAATGGTGACTCCCGATGAGAAAACTCTAAAGTTTCATGGCAAATGGGACCTAGGGGGTGTTCTTAGAATGAATCCTACCTAAAATATGGGGGAGGACTTGGGCACCCGCACCCTAGTCCTGCCCTATTTTAGGTCAAGACCTATTTTTGGGTGTCGATTTTATGACCGTTATTAGGTCCTATGCCGACATCTCAAGTTTGAATTACAAAATTCTTAGCTGGAATGTTTGTAGTTGCATATATAATCATGATTAGTGATTCATCTGTAAACTAGATGGAAATTAGATGACATTTTTGATAGACAACCTTATGTGAAAGTGATTCAAGGCATTCATTGCATTGTAGAGTAGTATTTTATGTTGTTATTATGTTTGTGATTGTAGATTTGACATCCATCTCCTCATGGCATGAAGAGCATCTTCCGTCCATGAGATCTACACTACAAGGTAATATCAATTATGTTTCTATCATTTATCATTTGGATTTTGGCTCTATCCTACATGGATACGCACTCTTTATCTAACAACAGTGTTTGAAAGAATTGAATGTCTCTCCGGGGGTTGACTGAGGCAAGCCTCTAAACACCACAACCCCAACCCACTTTTATGTGATTGTAGGTTACAGGTTTCAAAAGAGAAAGAAGTGGAGTTGTAGGAGAGTAGTGTAGACTATTGGAATTGCATATCCGAGAAGAAAACTAGGGCTTGGACTTGGACACCCACTCATTAGTCCTCTAGATTTTGAAGCAGTGAAATCTCTGTGACATTAGGAAAAGGTTGTAGACATTATTCAGAGATCCCAACAAAAGCAAGTACACTAGACTAGGGCACCTGCTCATTAGTCCCTGACTTTTTGACACACTGAACTTTCAAATCTGGTATGTATTTGGTTGTCATTTGATATCTCTGTGTGTGATCATTTTTTGTAATTTGTCCATTTCTTTACGATTTCATGAAATTAGGGTTTTGAGCATAATTGGACTTAATTGAACAACAAAATCACACAATTATAATCTTCCCCTATGTTCCAAGTGACAGGATATTTGTAGTAGAGTTCTCTACTTGGTTGAATGTCCTTGAATGTTTAGTGATGAAAGGAGGATCAACACAAATACCATTTGGCCATCTCTTCCCCCTTTTTCTACTAAACAAATAGAATGTGTGAAAATGATTCGATTTCAGAAAGGCTGGATAGGTTTCTTGTGTTAGATTTTTGGATTGGCAGTAATTGGACTATGTCTTCTGAGATATTGGGGTGGAGAGGCTCATATCATTGGCCTATTAAGTTTTCCTCCTTGACGTTCTCTATGCCCAAAAAGATACTTTTTAAGTTTCAAGTTAAGTGTCTTTGTGATACTAATCTGCACAAGCTTATAGAGGCATGGTGGTTAGAAGGGAAGTCTACTTACAATACTTCTATGTTCTCTTTTTTCAAGTGGCTCCAATTTGTTAAATTCAAACTTATGAAGTGGAATAGATACTCTTTTCGAAATTATTTTCAAATTAAAAACCATTTGTAGGATAAGATTGATAGAATCACTTTCAGAATTAAAGAAGAGGGAATGATAGATGATTTGTTGTGGGAAGAGACTAGGTGGTCTAAGGAACTATGTGAATGGGAGCTATGAGAGGAAATTTTCTGGAAACCAAAATCCCGTGTTGATTGGCTCTAGGAAGGGGATAAAAATACATATTTTTTCATAACTTGGTGAAGGAGTGTAGAAGTGGTAATGTTGTGGCCTCTCTTATCCCAACTCAAGGAGAATAGTTAACCTCCTTTCAAGCTATTTATGAGGAAACAGTTAGGTTCTATTCTTGTTTGTTCATAGAGAGCAATCCTCAAGCTTTGGTAGAAGAGAAACTAGTACTTTATTGCATTGTTGCATTGGTTTCAGATGATATAATTGCATTACTCATAGAACCTATTTTAATGGAGGAGCTTGAGATTGTTTTGTTTCAAATGAAAAAGGTAAGATCCCTAGTCCTGATGGTTTTCCTATAGATTTCTTTCAAGTGTTTTAGGAAATCCTAAGATTATATCTATTAGAGGTGATTAGAGAATCAAAACCTAACAAGAAGATACTCAAATCCATCAACTCCACCTTTCTAGCTCTAATCCCCCAAAATGTGTCAACCCTTTAGATTATTTTCATCCTATCATTGTATGTAATGTGACTTACAAGATAATTACTAATCTCGTTGCAGAGAGGTTGAAATTTTTTTGGCTCCCTTGATTTCTTTGGAACGAGGGATTTTGTGAAAGGGAGGTGGATTTTGGAGGGAATAGTGGTGGTGGATGAGGATATCCACTCAATGTCTATTTCTAATGAAAAGGCCATGTTCAATAAATTGGGTATGTCTAAGGCCTTTGATAGGGTAAAGTGGTCTTTTCACTAGCACATTTTATTAGATTTTGGCTTTTGTTATGATTGGGTTAAGTGGATCATGAGCTATGTGACTTCTACCTCATTTTATGTTTTGATCAAAGGTATCCCTTCATCCATTTTTCTACCTCTCAGGGAATCAGATAAGGAGATCCCTTATCTCCTTATTTGTTTATTTTGATGGCGGAAGGACTAGGGAGATTGTTGAAGCAACATAAAGATAAAGGATTTGTCAATGGCTAGTGTTGGGATTAGAATTTGGATCTACTCAGTCTCAACTTCAATTCGTGGATGACACACCTCTTATGGGTCTTGCTAAAATTGGTGAGGCTATCAATTTCAGGAAAGCTCTTGATATTTATTTATCTACTTCTAGCCAAAAGATTTATGAAGAAAAAACTAGTATATTCTTCTTTAATATGGCTGAGCTTATTCAACACAATTGCTTATATTCTTCATTTTCAAATTAGAAGGATTCCTATGGATTATTTTTTTATCCTTTATCTTTGGGCACACTAAATAAGAACCATTGGAAGAATATTCTAGATAGATTCTAGTCAAGGGTTAACCATTGGACTTTTTGGTGGTTATCTTTTACTGGTAGGATGACTCTTCTAAAATCTATTTTGTAGGCTCTTCCTTTGTACCTATTTTTAATTTTATCTTCCCCTAAGAGTTTTCTCAAAGAGTTTAATTGTCTAGTGCAAAATTTTTTATGGGCAGGAAGTCTTGAAAAATAGAAATGGAGTCTGGTGAGTTGGGTCCAAGTGTGCAAACCAAAAGAGGTTGGTGGTCTTGTGCTTAGATAATTAGAACTCAATAGTTAGTATTTAGTAGCTAAGTTATATTGGCATTGGTACAAGAATCATAATCAGCCTTGGACAATAATTCTTAATTGTAAGTATTTGGGAGGAGTTGATAATGAGGATAAACCACGAGTTGAATTGATAGGGAAGGGACCCAAGATTTGGAACAAAATTAAAAGGAGGGGCTCTCTTATTAAGGAAGGTCTTTTTTGGATCATTCATAAGGGTGATAATGTCCTCTTTTGGTCTGGCTCTTGGGACAATCACCCCCTATTCTTTCTTCTTTTCCCCATCTCCAATCTTTGAGTGAAATTTTTTTGACGACTGGGTGGCCATTAATGAAGACAATTCTATTAGTGTCTTACTATGGAGAGTTTTATTTATCTTGATGCTTGCATTTGTAAATGTAAAAGAACCATGGATTCCATTGTATGTCTCAAATCCAAGAACAAATAAATTTATTTCATGGGTGCAGTTTCAAATTGTAGGTTAAATAATGTTTTTAGAAAAAAAAATCAATAATAGTTCTTCATGATGTTCAAATGGTATTGGGTGATACTTTCTTGTCAACCTCCCACCATTACTAGTGAACACAAACATTGATCTAAATTTTAATGGAGAATTCAGATAACAATACCTAGTGTTGGGCCTGTGGTATTGTAAAAATAAACAAAATGCTCAATGTGCAGAACTTGTAAGAAGTTGCAGGCAACCAAAGAGGATTTCTTATTGCATCAAAAGTTGAATATATACAATGAGAAAGAATGTGAAACGTCACCTTATCCATAGAATTTGAAATGGATAGTTGGAAGGTGACAAAACTACTAAAATTCAAATTTTCAAATTTTTTAAAAAACTACTAAATTTTGGACCTCACTAGGCAGGGTCATAACTTCTAGCCAGCTAGTCAAAATTTGGGCATTTTGGACTCATTGGAAAGATCTTCTGAAGAGCTAGATTGAGTTGCATTGAGCCCTGCCTATGGCTACTGCTCAAAAGTAACCGGAGAAAGTCTTGGCCCCAAATTCCACTTCGAAGGCCTCTGAAATTGCCAATTACTAGGATGTAGACAAAACTAGAAAAAAATACTGAAAAACTAGGATATAGTTGGATGAACAAATTTCACCCTAATGCTTCTAAATCTCTGCAGGATCATTGCTTCCCCCTTGAGAGGCAATGGGCCCCATTGCACCTATGTATTGCAGCAGATGAGGAAATTTCTTCTCAATCTGGTCCTTAGTAAACCATTTTCCTTGATGTGGAAGTTGTCCTGCCTATACCACCCGATAGAGAGGAATCTGTTGCTTCTTCAATGTTTTCACCACAACATCAGTAATCTGATCACACTTGAGAGGGACAGTAGTGTCTGGATTCAACTTTGAGCTTGACTTATATGTTCTGCAACATCTGAAGTGTCCAATAATGGTGGAAAATATGGCTGCAACAATTCAACATTGAAAATAGGATGTAGTCCAGGAAAAGATGGAAGATTGAGTTCAAAAGCATTTTCACCAACTTGTTTGATGATGGTGTATGGACCATATCGAATAGGATGGAGTTTCTTGTGAGGCCCTTGAAGTCTTTCTTTCTGAATATGAAGCCAAACCTTGTCCCCAACCTTAAACTGATGAGGTGTACGATGTTGATCATGTCTATCCTTGTATTTCTGATTACTATAATGTAGTATCTCATGGACTTGTTGCTAAATATGGTGTATCTTCTCCACAAACTTAGTTACCCTATCTACCTCTTTTTCTGAATGTGTTGATGGGTCACTCAACATAGTTGGCAATGCTACATAAATTGGAGCCAATGGTTGGTAGCCAAGACATACCTCAAATGGACTGTGCCCTGTGGAACCATGTAGTGCTTGATTGTAACTATGATGTACATATGGCAAGCTTTCATCCCAAGTTCAAGGATGTTTGGAATGGTACATCTGCAAAATGTGAATGATAATCCAATTCACCACCTCAGTTTGCCCATCTGTTTGGGAATGGAAGGCAGTGGATTTTGTCAACTTTGTGTCCATCAAGGCCCAAAGTGCTGACCAAAAATTGCTAAGAAATCTACTATCCCTGTCAGATATGATGGTTTGTGGCAATTCAAAGTGTACCCAAACATTCTCAAAGAAAAGCTTGGCAGTTTTTTCCGCAGAGACTCCTTTCTTGCAAGCCACTATGACAGCCATTTTTGAAAACTTGTCTACCACCACATATACACAATCATGCCCATGTCTGGTAGAAGGTAGTCTAGACATGAAATCCATTGAAACTAAATGCCAAGGTTGGTCAGGGACTGGAAGAGGTGTATACAATCCTTTTTTATGATTGGCAGGCTTCGCAATGGCACAAGAAGTACAAGATCAGATGTATAAAATTACATCATGTCTCAATTTGGGCTAGTAAATATACCTCTAAACTACAGCAATAGTCTTCTCCACCTAGAAGTGTCCTGCAACATGGCTGTAGTGTGCCTCCCATATCATCTTTTGTCGCTCCTTGGTTGGAGCACATATGTGTCCCATATGATAGAGAATCCCATCCTTCAAGTAGAAATCAGTGGCTTGTTTTCCCTTTGCTAGATTGTTGTAGATCTTAGCAAAATCAGGATCTGTCCCATACAACTAAGGGCAATTTGTTGTGTGGTGGCCACAAGAATCCAATACTGTTGTTAGGGCTATGATCAGAGGTCTACTCAAATAGTCTACAACTTTGTTAGTACCTCCCTTCTTGTGGCAGATATTGAGATGAAATTGTTGCAAGTAGGCAGACCATCTTTGATGTTTATCATTTTGTAGCTTCCCTTGTGTTTGTAGAAATTGCAGAGGTTTATGATCCGTGTGAATGATAGTCTCCTTCCCTAGAATGTAGTGTTTCCATTGTTTACAGGCTTGCACAATAGCATACAACTCCTTATCATAGGTGGGATACTTACGCATTGTATCAGAAAAAGTCTCACTGTGGTAGGCAACTAGATGCCCATGTTGCATGAGAACTGCTCCTAGTGCATAGTCTGAAGCATCTGTTTCAATTTGAAAAGATTGTTGCAGATCTGGGAGTGCTAGTACTGGTGCAGAACATAGCCTCTTCTTCAACTCCATGAATGCTTTCTGTTGTACCTCTGTCTAGAAAAAAATTGTCCTTGGTCCTCCTCTCAGTGCCTGATTCATAGGCCATGCCAAATGTGAAAAACCAAGTACAAACCTTCGATAGAAATTAGCTAGACCCAAGAAGCTACGAAGTTCTGTGAGACTTTTGGGAGATAGCCAATCTTTGAGAACTTGTATCTTTTCAGGGTCCACACGAACGCTCATTCTATCCACAATGTAACCCAAATATTGAGTACTCCCCATGCCAAAAGAACACTTATCTTTGTTAGCATATAGCTTGTGTTGTTGCAAGGTTGAAAGCACTTGCTGAATATGCTACAGATGGTCACCCCATGTTTTTCTAAAGATGAGTATGTCATCTAAATAGACGACAACAAAAGAACCAATTAATGGTCTGAGGACATCATCCATCAATCTCATGAATGTGGCAGGGGCATTGGTCAAGCCAAAAGGCATGACTAGCCAATCAAACAACCCTTCCTTGGATTTGAAAGCAATCTTCAACACATCTGATGGCTCAATTGGGACTTGGTGATATCCAGATTTCAAGTCAATTTTGGTGAAAAATTTTGCCCCTTGAGCTGATCTAGCAAATCATCAATGCGAGGGAGTGGATATCAGTTCTTCACAGTGATCTTGTTGAGAATCCAATAATCAATACAAAGTCTCCATGTTCCATCCTTCTTTTTGGCCAAAACAATTAGACTTCCACATGGTGAAGTACTTGGACGAATGTGTCCTTTCTTGATCAACTCTTGAATCTATTGCATGATTTCTACATTCTCCAAAACTGACCTTCTGTATAGTGGCCCATTTGGTATTGGTGTCCCTAGAATTAGATCAATCAGATGCTTGACTTGGCAGTGTAGTGGTACCCCTATTGGTGAATTGAATATATCCTGATATGTTGACAATATTTTCTCCATCTATTTCTATTCAGCTATGGTAGTGGACACTTTGGTATGACTGCTGGCAACAACAAACTTTGCCTCCTCAGGTCAAACCATTAGTAGGACAAATTTTCCAGTGTGAGCGATCAAATGCTTACATTGTTTTGCAGTAATCAAAGATATTGGTTCTGTAGGACTTACCTCAAGTATTCGATCCTTCTTTTCTCTCAACTTGATGGTAACACTATGTGGCCTTGACTCATAGACTCCATGGCACTTGTGCATGTATGGGTGCCCCATCAATACATCACATACATCCAAAGGTGCCACAACACATATTACTTCATCTTTGAGTTGCTTGATAGAATAAGGTAAGCGACATTGTTTATTCACCAGAATGTCTTGTCCCTGACTTACCCATCCCATATGATATGGCTGTGGATGTCGTTTTGTTTGCAGATTCAATCCTTTCATAGTTTCAGCACATATCAAATTCTTTTGGCTTACACTATCCACAATGAAATGAAGAGCCTTTCCATTTACCCACATCTGTGAGTGGAACAAGAGTTCATCATCTTCATGGGGCATGAATTTGGCAGTGGTAACTATGGCATGTGGGTGAACCTTAATGATTTGTTCACCCTCATTTTGTTCACAAGGATTTGTAGGTAGCAACTCCTGTTCCGTCTCTCCTTGACAGATTTCTGCCAACAAAGTCTTCATGGCACGGCAATCTTTAGTGTTATGACCAGGGCTCTTATGGAATTCACACCACATCTTCTACTTACCCTTATTTGTTATTGATGATGTTTGTGAGGAAAAGTTCTTGGTTGTATGTTTCCCACCAAATTTGTTACCACCTTCACTCTTGAATTTGTTGTTTGAGGGATAATCTTTCTTCCCCTTTTGTTTGAATTTCTCCTCTAATTTTACTGCATATTTGAAGGCGGTACCCAAGCTCTCAATATGTAAGAATTCCATTTATGTCTGGATATACCGATGAAGCCCACTATGATACTTCAATATCCAATGCTTTTATGTGTCACAGATTCTGAATTTTGCAGAAAGTGCATGAAATGTATTTGTATAATCTTGAATAGATTGGTCCTTCTTTTGTCAAAGTAATTGCCACTACATGTACTTCTCCTCATATGAATTTTTAGGGTAGTATTCTTCCTTGATGTATTCCACAAATTCTCCCTATGTGTGATTGTCATCCTCTAATGTTTCAAATCCTTGGCTGTCAAGGCCATCATCCCTGGCTTATAGTCTATTTTCCCAAGATTGTTTCACATGTTCCTCAGCTTTGAGGAGTGCAAAGGTTATTTTTTCAACATTTGTGAAGTGGTTTACAGAAAAATATTTCTCCAATTTTGATAGCCAATCATCAACATCATCTGCATTAATTTTTCCTTCAAAATTTGGAATGTCAAAATTTACTTATACCTTAAATGGGGTGTGACCATGAAATGGCACTCCAACTGCACCTTCTAGTTGATTATTTCATTGGAGAATTCGAGAGAATTCAGTCATCATATCCTCACGTTGCTTTGCCAAAGCTTCTTGTACCAGCTCCTTGAAAGGGTCAGATCCATCTCCTTGTTCTTCCATCTTTGGTCGTGTGCATCTCAAGGGTAGGTAATCTGAAGGGTCTCTTATCTGCATTCCCAACCTTGCATAACCAGACCATGTACAATGTGACATACAGGAGTGAACCGCTCTGATACCACTGATCTAAATTTTAATGGAGAATTCAGATAACAATACCTAGCACTGGGCCTGTGGTATTGTAAAAATAAACAAAATGCTCAATGTGCAGAAATTGTAAGAAGTTGCAGGCAATCAAAGAGGGTTTCTTATTACATCAAAAGTTGAATATATATAATGAGCAAGAATGTGAAAGGTCACCTTATCCATAGAATTTGAAATGGATAGTTGGAAGGTGACAAAACTACTAAAATTTAAAATTTCAAAAAAACTACTAAATTTTGGACCCCACTAGGCAGGGTCATAACTTCTAGCCAGCTAGTCAAAATTTGGGCATTTCAGACTTGTTGGAAAGATCTCCTAAAGAGCTAGATTGAGTTGCGTTGAGCCCTACCTATGGCTACTACTCAAAAGAAATTGGAGAAAGTTTTGACCCAAATTCCACTCCGAAGGCCTCCGAAATTGCCAATTACTAGGATGTAGACAAAACTAGAAAAAAATACTGAAAAACTAGAATATAGTTGTATGAACAAATTTCACCCTAATGCTTCTGAATCTCGGCGGGATCAAACATTTCATCCATGTTTGTTGAAATTCTTCTTGACTTGTGTAAGCCGAAGGATGTCATAAGGGCAGGGGCAAAGACATTGATAAAAATAATGTAGTGTTAGGCCTAGGCTTTGTCACTGGTAATGACACTTGGCCAATGATCCTCAAGCATTACAATGGTCCCTAGTCAACATCTGTATGCTAGTATTTCACAAGCATAGGAAGTGGATTGGTCATTTTCTATTGAATCAGAGAATGGCAGCTCCAGCGAAGGTGAGGTAGGAGAGGAGGTTCAACATACATGATTTACTAAAGCTTAGAAGCCCTATCAATAAAAGTATACACAGTCTATAGTTATTAGATTAATGATATACTACAAAATTGATACTTTTTGTTATGCCCTCATAAGATATGTAAATAGACAGTAATATTAATATGAAAACAATGAAAGATTATTAGTATGACCCTCCTCTTGAGCACCTAGAACTTCCAATTTTTCTCAAATTTTATATGGGAATGGCCCCTCTGGCCAAATTTACATATCATATATATATATGAAAGTTAAGTTATATTTATTCATAATATTATAAATTAAAATAATCATGTCGAAATGTGTAACTTATAGTGGTAGCACGAGGTGGAATGTAATGGCATGAGTGTGTTAACAAAAACAAATTTAAAAAATAATTATATAGCTGACATGTTAAAATAAAAATAATAAACATTACAAAAATATAGCGACAAATACAAATTAATAATTAAAACATATATATGTATATTAATAATTAAAACATATATATGTATAACATAAATGTCTAACAAATCTCCAATACAAAAATCAATAATTTGGAGTAGAAGTTGAAATCATGAACTACAGAAGGAAGAAGCACAAAATAAAAATCAAGAAGTGGAAAAAAAATCAAAATCAAAATAACCATTGATAAAAATTTAAATAATCATCTCTCAAAATTATTTTGGGTTGGTGTTGATTTGTATGTTTTAACTTGGTGTTAATGGTGTATGCATAAATCATTTCATGTTGCTATAATATTAAAAAATTAAATTAAATATGTTTTCATAATATGGAACTTAGCATTACCTAAGTTATTTTATTTATTTTTACAATTTACAAACATCATATATATATTCCCAAAAAAACATGTCACATGACATGGGGTCAATTGAAGTACTTTTAATATTCTTTTAATCCTCTTTCTTGATTCTTTCATGAATTTAGTTTTCATTTTAAAAATATTTTATGCAAGCCCACAAAATGTCTAGTTTATTTTCTTTCATAAATTTGCTAAGTGTAAAGTTAAAAATAGTATTCATTCTTTATCTTGGGGTTTCTGGTGATGAAGTAAAAACTAAATATGTAAAACTAATTAATTACATTATTCATGGGCCTTTATAATAACTAGTACAACCATTTTTGGGAAAAAAAACTAAATATAAGAAATGTATATATAGTATTATTACTTTTATTAGTAATATATAATCTATATTAGTAATTAGGGTTAGAATTAGGTTACATTGGGAATTACATATTTGGAAGATATTAAATGTATGTGAAAGATTATAAAGGTGAACAAATATGAAGAATACACATCATTAAAAAGTGTTTAACAAGCTACATACCAAATTGTTTAAGAAATTGAGTTTTCGTATGCAATTCAATTGTATTGTGAAAAATTTACATAACACAATATAAAATAGATTACAAATTGAAAAAAAATGCACCTAGATTATGGAGATATTTAGATTACAAGCTTATTAGAATAGTTACTAAAATTTTTAATATATGAATTTTTTTGGCTTTTAACTAAGCAAAGTTTGAACCAAAAGAGTGTAATTTTGGTGTTAAAAAAGTAAAATCCTAAAACAAGGCTAAGAGATCCAAACAAAGCACGGGTGATTTGTGGAACTCAAATCAAACAACGATGATATGAATGATTTGTGTAATTTTGAAAGGTAAGAGTATTTTGCAAAGAAATAGATAAGAATATTATGTTGACAAATACTATGTCAAATAATGTTTTTAAATAATTACTCCATACCAAATGGTTTTATCTATTAATATAAATTTGGAAATTAATATTGCCCTAATGAAATCATTTAAAATGACCCAACCCTAACTGTAACCCTAACACACTATTAGGGTTAGAATTAGTGGTATATTAGATATGAAAATGGAAACCTTATGGGATTGACAAGGGTGGGTAAAGGATAGATCTCAATATAGCACAAAACTCTAAAAGAAAAGATATAACTAGCATACCTATATTTAAAAAATATATCTAAAGTATGCTTAAAGATATCTTTGTGGAGGTGCCTATTCCACCTATATGTGGTAAAAAAAAAAGTCTAGAGAAGGATATCTCTAGACATATTTTAGATATATATATTTTAAATATAAATATGCTTATATATAATACAGTGGATAAAATTATACTACCTAATAAACTTTAAATTTTAAAATATAATTTAAAATTGTTGATGTGTAGTCCACCCGCCCAGCGCTTCAAACACGTAGTAATGAAAATTAAAATTATAAATTATAAATTTGTATGCTAATGTTCACAGGTCAATAATTTAAAATTACGGTCAATAATTTTAAATTTATAATGACGGTCAATAACAGGTTTAAAACACGCGAGTGCGACCGACTAAGCTTATGTTGCCAATTGTGGTAGCCTGTGAGTCAACAGCCCGTGCTTTGACCTTTTAATGTCTGTGCGTCTGAAGTAGTTCAAATGCTTTTCCGAAGCACATTCTCACATAGCAAGTTACAGAATCTTATACAGATCCTAGCGAAAATGACGGGCAATAATTTTTCTGAATACCAACCTTACAAGGACAGTTTGTATATTCGAATTTCTAGTCACACTAACGACAAGACCATATTTATTAATTAATTGAAATTTAAAATTATATTATATTCTTGAGTTTGATCTTTTGGAGTTCAGGTTTGAAATTTGATGGTTTATGGTTTTTTTTTTTTTCAATTAGAGACTATAATTTATAATTTAAAATTTTATTAAACTATAAAAATTTGACTTGCTATATTTTTATATAATTATGTATGACATTTGCTATATTTTTATATAATCATGTATGACATTTTAAATTATTAGTAAACTTGAAATATATTATATTTTGACTTCTCACCTCTCCAATAACCATCTTTGATCTTTTGTAGCAGTAATAACTGGTACATTGTCCTTCTAGTCTTTCAAATAAGTCTTCTTGACTACAAGATACTCAATTGTTTAAGAGCTTTTCCTAACATTATTCTAATTTCTCACAATTATTTTTTATAATCAAAAGTTAATTTTAACAAATAAAATTAAATAAATATTTACGACTTTAGTATAGATTAAGTATTGAATCCTATAAACTGTTCAACCATTAATGAAATAATATGAGTAGAGTGCATTGTCTTACAAAATCTTTCATAAGATGATTGTTTGGTACCTACTGAGTCCTTGCTAAAATGTTTATGAAGCTTTCATCCACCACTTCCACCGGTCGGAGAGTTATGTTTATGTCTTCAGCCACTCTATGTTTGTGTTTCTATGGAGTAGCTTTGCTGATTTGCAGTGCCTACGGCCTTTCGGAAGAAGGCGACATACTTTTACAAATAAAAGAGTCGCTACACGGTGGTGGAGCTGCAGATTTTCTGCCAGACTGGTCCAACGCCTCCGCTTCATCTGATTTCTGTAAATGGCAAGGCGTCCAGTGCACATCAACATCAACATCAACATCACGTAACATTATTTCACTCGCTCTGCCTGCCCAAAACTTATCGGGTCATCTTTTTTCTGTAATTGGGAAGCTTAGCCGGTTGGAGGAGCTCGACCTTTCCGGCAACAGATTATCTGGACATGTTCCTCCTGAATTGGGAAATTGCACCCGCCTTCAGCAGCTCAATCTCTCCAGTAACTTTTTCAGTGGTGTTATCCCGTCAACTCTGATCAACTGCAGCCTACTTACTTCTCCCAGAGCTGGGGGAGTTGTCAAATCTGTCTGAGCTACGTTTATATGCTAACAATCTCTCTGGACCAGTGCCTGCCTCTCTCGGTAAGCTTGCAAATCTTCAAGTTTTAAGAGTAGGGGATAACCGCTTTAAGAGCTCCATACCACCTGAAATTGGCCACTGCACAAAGCTTACGTATATCAGCTTTGCCTCCTCCAATCTGAAAGGCACGATCCCATGGGAAATCGGCAAATTGCAAAGGCTGGAAGAGCTGTACCTCTTTGATAACCAATTGATTGGTTTTATCCCTTCAAGCATTGGGAACTGCAGTGCCCTGAAAGTGCTTGCTGTTTATGAAAACAATATAGAAGGTCCTATTGCAAGAGAGTTTGGCCTTCTCAGGCGCCTCCAAATTCTGTGGGTGTACGAGAATCTTCTTTCAGGGCATTTCCCGCTGATTTAGGCAACATGTCAATGTTGCAAGTGATAGACGTGTCTGTTAACAACCTTGTTGGAAGTTTACCAGAGGAAATCAGTAGGTTGTAAAGTTTGAGTTTAGTGAGTCTTTTCACTAATAATCTTTTCGGCACGCTTCCTACATCCTTGGGAAATCTTACAAGCTTACAAATATTAGATTTACAAGGAAACCAATTCAGCGGCACCTTGCCGGAAGGAATTGGTTTGCTTCCAAATCGGACAGAACTGTACATCAGAGAAAACAGATTGGAAGGTCAGTTGCCTGCATCCCTCGGAACTTTCAGCGAGCTGTCGAACCTGCAGGCCGATTCCAATCGACTAAGCAGGGAATATCCTCCAGGAATATGTAGGGCTAAGCAACTTAGTTATCTCAGTCTTTCTGACAATTTTCTGGTGGGAAATATTACCTTGCTTTTGAAGGATCGTGTTTCATTGATAAGAGTTCAGGTTCAAAATAACCACTTCACAGGCCACATTCATTCAGATATCTCAAAAGTGTCTGGTCTTGTTTACCTGGAACTGTCCTTCAACAGCATTCATGGAGAGATACCTGCCGAGGTAGCCCAAATCAGCAGCCTCACTAATCTCCTTCTTTGTGCGAATTACTTAAGTGGAGCTATTCCTCCTCAAATTGGGGATCTCACAAACCTGGGCAGGCTCAATTTGAGCAAAAACAAACTCAGCGGAAATATTCCTTCCCAACTCGGAAGCCTCATGAGATTAGAAAATCTAGATCTTAGGCGGAATTCACTGGAAGGTGCTGTTCCTCAACATTTTGGTAACAATTTTTCGTCCCTGCTCATCTTAAATCTAAGTTCCAACAATTTGAGTGGAAGTATTCCGGCATCTCTGGGAGATTGCTCAAGTTTGATAGAGTTAGACCTATCTGGAAACCGACTTGAGAAATCGATTCCCAGGGAAGTACGAAAGTTGGTGCATCTGTCAACTGGCCTGGATCTCAGTTGAAACAGGCTATCAGGTTCTCTTCCACCAGAGATTGGAAATCTGTGGCTTCTTGAAACATTAGACGTCTCCCACAACTAACTATCTGGTCAGATTCCACGGGCTTTGTCAGGATTGGTACTTCTTTCCAAATTCAATTTTTCATTCGATCGATTCACCGACCGAATTCCTACTGTGAAAGCTTTCTCCAATGGCCCAGAAAGCGCCTTTGATGGTAACGACGCTCTGTGCGGTCCACCCACTTCCAATTCCTGCTTGGAAAGTAAGAATAGTACTAGTAATAACAAGAGTTTGCGGAGAGGCAGCATGGTAGGAATTGTTATTGCCAGCTTGGCGACTGTTACGCTTGTAATAATAGGCATTGTATATTACCGGAGCAAGACACATGCACAAGGTGAAGAATTAAAGAAAGAGGAGGATACAGGCGATGGATCACTTAGCAACGTGGAGGTGGAGATTGCCGGATGTTATAAGCACAGGATTACATATCAAGAAATTTTAAAGGCCACGGAAGAATTCAGTGATTATTATCTAATCGGCTCTGGTAGCTTTGGCAGAGTGTACAAGGTTCTTCTGACGGAGGCTGAGAACAGCCTGGCAATGGCTGCAAAGGTCTTGAGATTGCAGGAGGATGGGAAAAGTGGTTTGATGCGCGAGATAGAAGCTCTCAAATTCGTCCGCCACAGAAACATTGTGCGTTTTCTTGGGTTCGCGTATGGTGGCAGCATCAACATGGACATTCTGCTCTTCCAATACATGGCAAAGGTTTCTTTGGTAGAAGCACTAAAATCACAAACGCTGGGATGGAAGATTCGTTTGAATATAGCTTGGGGAGTGGCGCAGGCTCTCAAATATTTGCACCACGATTGCACACCTCCAATCGTACACCGTGACCTTAAGTCAGCCAATATTTTGCTGGACGATGAATACGTAGCACATGTGGACTTCGGCCTCGCAAAATTGCTGTATTCAGAAGGCCAAAGCAGTAGCTCCTCCCTTTATGATGGCACTCATGGTTATATGGCTCCAAGTATGCGCATTCTTTTTCACATGGATCTTTCCTCTACGGTCTTCTTTTATTTTTTTTAAATTTTTTTTTTTTAATTTGTAATTTTTTCAATTCGGTGTTTTTAACATTAATTAGCCGATAGACTGTTTAGTAGGAGACTAACTACCGAGCATCTTTTTCCGGCAGTTCGATCAACCGTATGTGTTCGATATTCTGACTGCCAAAACACTTGACAGTAAATAAATGTCAGTGGAAGAGTATGTTAGGGCAGCTATATCCATTACATCTAAATCAAGACAATAAATTTGAAAAATATCATTTAATTTTATTTTTTGAACTCGCACGACCAGGGCGGTCAAATGGTGAAATACTTCCGTTTTTTTGAAGAAAAGTTTTATTGATCAGATTATTATTTTTTAAATGTTAAAAGTTTTATTAATCATACATTACAAGTCTAGAATTTGACGGTAACCTCTGCCTGTCATATAAAAAATTTATGATGTTTTACGTTTTAAAAAATAAATAAATTGTCAAATAAAAATAGGCAGTTGCAAATTGTACCAAAATGTTGGATAAGAGGACACTAGGGTTCAAATGCACTTAACTTTTTGGGATGCTATAGAAAATAGTGTGTGTTTTTTTCATAAATTTCAGAGTTCCATTGAGTTTTTTACTTCTATTAGATGAGGGATGCTATAGAAAATAGTGTGTGTTTTTTTCATAAATTTCAGAGTTCCATTGAGTTTTTTACTTCTATTAGATGAGATCTGCAAAAAAAAAAATGTTTGATTGGGAGAATATTTTACTTTATTTTAACAAATCTATACAAGTAACAAAAATATAAACACTTTAATACAATTTCTACATACACTTGCAAATTGCAATTTCAAAAAATAACAAAACCTTAAGAGCAACTCTTGAAGTGCAATTTTTTTTGAAGTTCAATTTATTTTATCCTTTAATTAATTGTAAATCAGCTCTTAATTACAATTTTACAACTCTTCTTAATCTCTTAATTGTAATTTGTAAAGTTATTCTTATTCCATATATAATAAACAATGAATTAAAAATAAAAAACTTTTGCTTTGTAATGTTTTTCTAAATTAAAAATTAGAAATAAATTATTCTATACACAAAAGATTTTTTTCTAAATTAATTTTTAAAAATAAAAAACAATATAAATATTTGAATTAAATTTATTGAAGAGAGACATTCTAATTTAATATATATTCAAGATAAAGTTGATAAACGTTGTAAAAGAAAATATTATTTATATTTCTATTAAAAATATATATATATTATAATAAGAATATTATATTATATTTGCTTATAATAAAATTTTACGATTTACTAATATTTTAAGGATTCACATATACTGTTATATAAAAATTTAACAAGTCAAGGTATAAGGTCCAATAAATTTTAGAGTTGTAAAATATGGTTTAAAATGACAAAAACTGTCAAGTAGACCATCAAATTCTAGGCCTCATACATTGTATACATACATTTACAATGTAGAGATATAAAATTATAATATTATATCTATAGGTATGTATTATATAATTATATTATTAATAACAATTGTATATATGATGTGAAGTACATAATAATTATAATTATATATAATCATATATTATATAATTATAAATCTTTATTACCTTATATTGTCTCTTTATATTATTTAATAATTTTATATATTATTATATTACTTCTATGTTATTTTAATATAATTTAATATTTTTATTTGAACCTCTTAAATAATTAATATGATGTAATAAAGAGTAATTATGATTATTAATATTTATTTATAATTTAATTGTACTTATTTTATATATAATATATAATATATAATATCTAATGTTTTATTATTGTTTTTTTTAATGTTCTCCAGAAAGTGAGGTAGTTTTCACTTAATTATTTTATAAATTTACAATTTCCAAAGCATATAATAATTTTAAATGACATTCTTTTGATGGAAGTTAGCTGATTTTTTTCAATTTAAAGTTATATTATTTGTTCCGTTGTTTTTTGTTTAATGTTATTCTGATTATCATCTTGAAAGCGAGGTAGTTTTTAGCAAAGTATTCTATAGATTTACAATTCTAAAATGATATGATAATTTTAAATGACATTCTTTTGATCCAAGTTAGCTGAATTTTTTAAATTTGAAGTATGAATTAATTATTATGGCAATAACAATTATAGGCAGCCATAGTTGGGAACTAGTTGCAAACTGCTTACCACCAATAATTTTATTTATTTGTTCTTAAGCTGGCACCTTTACTTTTAATAAATTCACCAAAAAACTTGAGGGTCTTGATTTAAGATTTTATAAATTTGTTAATGATTGCAATATTGATATCAACATTAAAAAGTTAAAATGATGCTCTTTTCTGCCTATCTTTTTTATATAATTTAATGTATTGTTATAAACCTATGGACAAATCTGTTGCGCACACTAGTAAATATTTGTGGGTTGTTTTATTGTAGAATGCGGCTATGGAGTTAGGCCTTCCCCGAAACAAGATGTGTTCAGCTTTGGAGTTGTGCTGCGGGAGCTGGTTACTGGCAAAGCAGCCATCGTGGATGCAGAAGAGGGAGGAGAAGAAAGCAGAGGCTTGGCTGAATGGGATGCTCTCATCAGAAAGAAAGATGGCCACGTTGTTCTGGATTTAATAGATGCAGAACTGGTAAATGATTATGAAAAATGGAGCGATGAAATCGAGAAAGTGATTGAGATTTCTCTCCTCTGCACTCGGCCGTCGCCAAGAGAGAGGCCATCCATGCGAAGGGAAGTGGACTCGTTTTCTACGCCATCTCCCCTGCTACAAGTGAATATGCCTCTGTTTAAATATGCTACAAGTGAATATCTATGTCAAATGGTGTGCACTGCTCACTTCCAGGCTTTCACAATTCCCTAAGCGTACGTATCTCGCAGGTATTACTCTTATTACTCTTTTCATTTCATTAGGCAGGTAACTATTCATCCATACATTTCCATTAGGTTATTTTCAGCTTCTCAGTTAATAAAAATAAAGAATTATTTGTATGACTATAAACTTTATTATGACATATATATGAAATATTTTAGTTTTACAAATATTGATAAAATATAGACATTTATTGGATGTAAACCTAATTTTTATTTTTAGAGTGGTTTTGTTCATTTTTTTTTTTATAGTTTTGTTCTTCTCTTTATAAATAAATTAAAAATGTGTTGAAAAAGTAAATGTTTTTTATTTTTTGGATATGAGTATGTTTGTTCAATTTATAATAGTTTAATTTTTTTAATTTTATATTAGTTCTATTCTGAAAGTAAATGAAAATGTAAAAATAATTATGACTTTTTATGTAAATGTATTTTTCATTTTATAAGAGTTTTATTCTCTTAAATATATAAAAGAATTCTTCATTTTATGAATTTTTATTCTTTTCATTTTATAAAGTCTTACTCTTTCTAAAATAAAATATATAATGTATTGAAAAAGCAAATGTTAATTATGACTTTTAAATATAAGTGTATTTTTTATTTTATATTAGTATCATTCTATATAAAAAATGAAGGCATTAAACAAGTAAATGCCAATTATGGCTTTTGGAGAAGGTAATAAATCAATTTACAAGTTTAATGGTAAAAAATGTATCATTGGTTTTTTTCTCCATTTAATTTCAAATTTAGTTTGGGGCAAAGTCTTGATATATTTGTATAGCTACAAATGGTAAATTTTTGTATATATTTGGGCCTACATTCCCCGCCTTGCTTATTGTATATATAAACCTAGCCTTATGCTCATTGCTATTGCCTATGGTTTGTGTGCACATATTTTGAATCAAATTGAATTATCTACCTAGTTTTGATCATTATACCCTAATCCATAATCCAATCCTTTTAAACACTTATCCAACCTTGTTTTCTGAACTAGGTTGTCTTTGTAGCTCTTAAAGCATCCTCACAACCATGGTCTTGATCCATCTAAATGCAAAATTAAAATCAAACATTTGAGTTGATTGGTCCCCTTTTACACTTTGGTCCCAAGATGACTACACACAAATCTTTAGAATTTGGTGTTATGTTCATGTAGAAAAGACATAAACTTGCATTCATTAAATGAGACCAATTGAACAATAATGTCATCACTATACATGAAGACATTCTAGAGTAATCATTCACATTTGCATTCAAATTTTAAAAATCAAGGAAAGGTTCTCATATATTTCATTATACACTCATCTTGGCACATGCAATTCAACTAGCAATCATTCTAGAATTCATGTGCATGTTGAAAGTGTGTTATCTATCAAGGTATTTTTAATGCCACTAGATTGACAAAAACAATCCTAAGAGTGTGAAAGAGGACAACACTGTCTACTAGTCTAATTTTGAGGGTCCATAGGGTAGAATCTAGATGTCATGAGAGATTGAATTTATAGATACATAGTGATTTCACAAGTGAAAACTAGATCTAGAATGACAAAGGAAAACTAGCATAGAGCAGGGAGGAATATTCTAGGAGTAATCCGTATGCATGATTGTCCAAGACTTTTCTAGATTCTTATGTGCACAAATCTCATAGTCTTCATTCTTAGGTCACAAAGGTGAGCAATCTCTCTCTTCACTTATTACTATTAATAGCATGATTCTACTTTATGTCTAATATTGCTTGATTTGATCCAATCTACTCTAAGAACTCCTTGTGACCTAGGTTGACTATGTTCTATTTGTATTTATTTAAATTAATTAGCCTACATCACCCACATAGGGATTATCTTTCCTTTTTTAATTTTTGCAAATCTAAGAAACTTTCCCAACATAATTCTTGTATATATGGTTCTAGATTTGACATATCTCTAATTTCTCCATATCTTTCATATATTTTGATATTTTCTTAGGGTTTAAGGTTCCATCAATGAAACCTAATTTTTTGACATCCCATCCTAACCTTACATTGTATCATGGAGCCTACTAGGGTTTCTTCTTTGGTTTATTTTCATGCATTCATAATCTTAAATTTTAATAATTTCCTTTTATATATTCTCCATTACTTCTATTTCCTCAATTCACTCATGTGATTCTATGCTTTAGAAATGGATTTCATCTCTATAAAGGTTTTGGGTTATCATGTCTTACCTTTATCCTCCTTCATATAGTTAGTGAGTGTAACTCCTATGTTATTAAAAATCCTTAGTTCTTTTGTTCACTCTTTTCATGATGATCTCTTTCCTTGTGAAGTTGATGATCATTCTTATAGAAAGGACCTATCATGCACCTTACATATCCATAACATTAGCATGGCCTATGATGACTTATCCTTACCATGTTATATTAATTTCCTTAACTTATGTGACTTTGATGGGCTACCTATCTTTGTAGATGATGAGAACCTTTGTGATGATAATTCCTTTATTCTTCTCGATTGCTCATGTGTTGTTGATGATGATTTATTAGATGATCATATTGAACCTATTGAGCATATTAATGATGCATCATTACATTTATATAATGATATCATGGATCCTTGTGAAGAAGAATTAAATTATGATTATGATGGTTCTATAGATGCTTCATTGTTTGTTAAAATTTTTTTCTTTCTAATCATAAAATTATTAATAATGACACTACCCTGATTGGTGAGCTTTGATTGTATCTAAAGAATATAGAGATTTTCCTTGGTTTGATAAATCTTGCTTATGCTATTCCACTTTTATCTCTCTAGCTAGTGATTTCATTGAATAGTTTTTTTTTTTGTAGAGATGATAGTGTGTTCCTGTGTGATGTATCATTAGATCCAAACCCATCAATCAATATGGATTACTTTACTAGTATGCACAATTCATTTGACTTTGTATGAGATACAAACCAAAGATTACCAAAAGGATAAAAAGTTGATTTGATTAACCCTATGCTTCCTACTGACACAACTAATCTTTATTTTTCACCTTAGATTATATATAATGGAGAGTATGACATCATTACACAAGTGCAAAACACTCAAGATAGAATTTCTCTATGGAACTTGATTTATACATTACCATTTTACAAAGAAATAGTGAAGAAAGATTTAGATAATACCCAAGTTGCATATTTATAGTACATAGTTGGTAGCATATTTGAACCAATCTCTTAGAAATATGGACAATCAAGATATATATTTTGATGATATTGAGATTCTACACAATGATATAGTTAAGAAATTTTTACCTTTATAAATCATGGTCAATTGTAGAAGATTCACTATGAAGAAATCCCTAATGGACAGTAGATCTATAATGTGGTGAATTCCCATTATTAATATGAATAATATATATTAAAAAACAATATAGTATTCATTTAGGAAATTAATTTTTTTATGAATAATATTCAATCAAATAAAGTATTAAACCTTTAAATATAAAATACCAAATTAAATAAGTGGAAAATATTCCATTACCATCAACTTCAAATATCTCATTTGAGATTAAAGAAGTGAAGTAATACTTATGTAAGATAAACTTAGGAAATAGCTCCACACACATTGAAGATTAGTGGTAAGGCGTCATAACTATGGCACACTCTAGGAGGTACCTATGTAAAACACAACATGTGCCCACACGCACTACAAGCCCTGGACAGAACCATCTTGGGTGTACTCTATACCCTGAGTTAGATGCACTCTATACACCCTCTCCTATGCCCATAGACTACTTCCCAAAACCTCTATCTTCTAAGAGTCACTACAAAATAAAATATTTTTCTTTTACATTCAATTCACTAGTTTAAATAAAAACCCAAAGGGTGGCTTCCAACCATCACATCCAATCACTATAAATAGGGAATATAATTATTATTTTTATTTGTACTCTTCTCATAAGAATCACTAAAATAGGAGTGCTTTTATTTTTATAAAGTTATTTTAGCCTTTTAATTTCTTTTAATTTGAATAACTTTCTTTTCATCCTTTTGTTTTACACATCTTCTTAACTATTAAATAATTTGGTTTTATTTTCTCTCTTTTTAATTCTTTAATAAAGTTTTATAAACTTTATTTATTTAATTCTTTTCTTAGGGAAAAATGTCCCATAACAATTCTCCCCATGTAGATTAGTTGCTACCCTCAATAGCTCAAGGAACATCTACAATAAATTGTGCAAAATCATTTAGTTAAATAAATATAGATGTAGCAATATCAATATCATAGTAAATTCATTTCACTTAACTTCATCTATAATTCTATTTTCTAAAATTCTTAGATCTTTTCAATAACACTTTTTATCATAATTAAATCACAATTAGATTCAACATAAAAAAATTGCTAATCAGTAACATGATCAAAGTTACTATATATACACTTTTAAATGAAACAAATAATGAATTTACAATGGAGGAATTCATAAAAGACTACATGTTGAATCTCCTATCTTGTAACTTTTTAGTTTGATCACTCATGTACTACTTAGTAAATAACATACATATCTCATACTATGCATTCACCCACCATTCACTACCATATAACCTACATGCTCAAAATATATTCCAAGATGATAATCATGCATCCCAGACTACATGACTATCCTCTCTTCCTATTAAATTTGAATGACAATAAATACATAATTATCCGTAAATAAAGTTTAATCATTTTCCAATCAATCAAATAGAGATCTAGGACAAGTCTGAATCTAACAAGAACTCAAATACAAATTAGTTTTATTTACACAAGTTCAATATTATCAATAATGTGCTTATAATAGCTATATTTGTTATACTATGAACTAACATACTTTACCTTGTCATAAATTTACAAATAATCAATGATATAATACATCATTCTAAGAATTTTAGTCCTATATAATACTTGAAAAAGAACATGTATAAGTAAAACTTTATCACCTGCATTTGAGGACATTTTGGTAGAGGAATCCCACTATTTATTTGGGTTTCTACATTGTTTCTTCACATGCCCCCTCTTACCATAGTTCCAACACTTAAGTTTGTTTTTATTACTAGGATTTTTAGACCAAACTTTTGATTCCTTAGGCCCCTTCTGATCTCCTTTCAGTCCTCTTTCCTTAGACCTCTCCTAAAATTAAGAGCATCCACTGAGCTATCCATAGCCTTCTTCCTCATTTCCTATGACAAGAGAGTTGCAACAAGGGAATTCATCTTTAGATCTTCAAGGCTAGAAGTGATAGCAAGAATGAAATTATCCCAAGACTCAAGCAAAGAACAAAGAAGCATAATACACTTATCTTCCTCATCTATTTTAACATCAATAGAAGCTAACTAACTTAAAATCAAAAGAAATCTATTCAAATTCTCAGGTATCGAATCATCCTCCTTCATTTTAAGGGAAAATAACTTTATTTTGAGATACAATTTATTTACCAGGCTCTTAGCTTGATATATTTAACTCAACTACTTCCATAAAAGCATATACAATCTTCTTAGTAAAGACATTCAACATGATAGATTCTGCAAGGCATAACCAGATTGTACGATGTGCCTTTTTGTCCATCTTGTCCCACTCATCTTGATTTATAGTATTGATTTTCTTCTCTTTTGTTTCAACCAACGATTGATCTCTTTCTTCATGAAGATCCTCTATTTTCATCTTCCATAGCTCTTAACTCATTCCATTAATTTTTTTTTTATGTCCAATCAGGATAAGGACACAACCATGGCTTCTACATAAATCTACAAAATAAATTCAACCAGAACTCCCTCTATAGCTCAAAAAACTCTCACACTTCCTCCCAAGACACAAAACTAGCTAGGATCTAGCAGAAAATGTTAGAAATAAAGGTAAACAACTATCAATGGAAAACTAATTACAACTATAATATAGATATTTAACTATGCAAAACCAAAATAGAGATTGTATGAAATCAACACAAAGAAATAATAGAATAGAAGATCAAACACATATCACAGTGTTTATGTGGAGAAACCCTTTTAGGAAAAAACTCCACACAAGAAGAGATGCACAAATCTGTATTAACTTCAATAGAGTTTACAATACAACACTATCAATCTCCTCTTTAGTCTTCAATATAACAATTCTTGTAATACCTCTTCATAGTCATAATACAATGCCCTCATTAAAAGAGTGTTGCCTAATATGGCAAAAAACCCTAATATAACCTCTATCATCAAATTTGTGAATTAATGATGAATGGTCCATATTTAAAATGGTAATATATATATATATATATATATATATATATATATATATATATATATATATATATATATATATATATATATATATATATATATATATATATATATATATATATATATATATATATATATATATATATATATAATGTGGCTTCTAAGGGTGATTCCTTAGATCCCCACCATAGTGCATGGTCCCCAGACCCCCCACAGGGGGGATGGTCACCCCAGACCTCGTAGAGGGTATCCCTTGCACTCCAAAGGATAACCTACATTCATGAAGTACTAGGATCAAACATGTAACTAAAATAAGATCGCTACTTGGTGAATACTTCATCCCTTATGAATGATTTACAAACAATATCATCAATAATTAATTACATGTCATTTGCAAGGTTGATGGCACCTTAATCCTAACACCTTCTTCCCAGGTGGTAAATTCCCATTGTTATTATCATTATTATTTCTACCTCCATTGGCAACTTTGAACTTCTTACCCTATGTTCAAATGAAAAAGGGGATCTAGATTAAGAGGTCAAACTAAGCCAAACTCTCTTCCATAAACATTGAGAGACATACTGAGCTTGACTTCTACCCTTGAGGGAGAGCCAAACTACAAGGGTTTTGCCCCTTTGTTGTATAAATGAGAAATCAACCAAATCCAACTAAGAAAACTAGGGCAAAAGATAAAACCGTAAATGAGAAAGATTGAGCTACAAACGACTATTGAAAATTAAAAAAAAGTTAGAAAGCATAGTAGAGATGAGGAAATAGACTAGGGAAGGAACCTAGAGATAAAATTCTAGAAAGACCAAGGTACTGGGTGCCCTAGACCCTTTCTAGGGTTTTGTAAAAAGTCTATGTTTTGCCCGACTTGTACCTGTGAAACCTTCACTCTCCCTAGATCTTGTCTTCTGAAACCTGTTACTTCAAATTGCACACAGAAAAGAAGAGAAAAATGGTTGTGTCTATAAAGGATCTCTCCTTAGTCAAGCCCCTATTTTGGTCTTCCTACCTCATGAATAGCCAAGATTAGAACAAGATGTTGTGTGTGCTTAGAAACCTTAAGTGTGAGTAGTAACATGCAAGTTCTAATCAAATATATCAAACCCTAACCCTAGATGACTCAAGTAAATAGGAAGGAATGATACAAAAGAGTGGTTCACTCAAGGAAGCTCACAACTTCACCTCATGGATGAAGATTCACCAAAGGTTTTCTGAATAAGAAGTCGATGCAACCATACCCTTAGAGGGTACTCAAGACAATCTCAAGTTGGTGGTTCCAACCCTTCTCCTAATCATGCAAAGTGCTTCAACCTAGGAACAAATGAGATAGACTCAAGATCTCATCTCCTAGCCTTCACATAAATCTTTCCAAGAGCAAAGATGAATTCCTCTTGATCAAATAGAAACCTGCATTAATTTAATAACATAGAGAGCATAACAATAGAGAAATTTTTCACATCTAACTAATCTAGCTTCAAATGAAGAAATTACTTTCTTTTATACAAGACTCTAAGAAATGAGTAATTTGAATTAAAGAGTTGACAATACATGCGAAAAAGCAAATTTGATTTTAGGGTTGGCCTAAACAACATTAAAGCTGACTTGTAGACCCAATTTGTCTCCCCAGAAACATAGGAGGGACTAGGGCGCTAGGCACCCCAGGCCCTTGGGACAAATTTAAGCACAAGCCCACATTTAATGTGGTGCTAACTCCAAATTTCAAGTTTGTTTTTGGGTTATGATGAAACTTTAATCAAAATCATGACATTTCATAGAAACGGGACCCAATCAGGACTTTAAGGTAGACCTAAAAATCAACAAGGCTTGGGATCATTGAAGGGAGGAGCTAAACATAGTCAAATTGTGCTTACACAACTAGTATAAACAATTTACAACATAACATTTAGCCCCCAATTTAGCGGCCATATGACACTACATGCATATGCAAGCTAAAGGATAATAAAGTAAAACATATTGTAAAAGGATGTCAAAAAGGATAATGTAGAGGACGTAGATCATTTCCAAGAAAGAGGGTGAAGCCCCCAGTCTATGATCCTACAAACCACAACATTAGTGTGATAAAATAATCCTGTAAAGAACAAATGTATGTGTTAGTCCAAAACTCTAAAGAGGAAAGGTGATGAGACATGATTAAAGAAAGATTTATAAGTAGATATATGCCCCCTATTTCTGATTGCTTCTTTAGGATATCGAAATAGGGTGGTGATCTTTCCACTTCAACTTTCTAAAGAGAAGGTTGATGAATATGCTTTGGTAGGGTCATTTTACTAAATAACACTATGACACAAAACATATGATTGTAGAAATGACAGAACTAGGATTTCAATGTCGTGAACAACACTTAAATTTGAGTTCACTAGCCTAGTTTTATTGATGTTTAGATTAAGAGATATCAATGAGATGTTGTCTTCGACCCCAGATAGTAATCAAGATTTCTTAGCTTTTTACTATAAGTAGTACAAGAAGTTCTCACCTTTTACTATTCATGTGTCATTTTTAGTTTTGGAGAGAATTGTGCAAGGAGGAGAGCTATTATGCTGAGTCAAATGCCACATCAACCACTGAGGTTGGATGCACTGCAGAGCCAAGTAGCTCAGGGACTAGACGAGCATGAGGTAGGCTTCTATCAAACTTTTATTTTGATTATTCTATTATTTTAGTGTGTTTTTGTCATTTGTCAAGCTAGAATGGGCCTGGGGACATTTTCATGCCATCCCGGCGCCATTGTCCTCTTGGGGCACCCCAGACCCTTCTAAGCTCCCAGGTCCTCCCTAATCACCCTAGACCTATCTCTGTGCCCTGGTCCAGGATCAAGGCTTTTTCTGATTTGTTTGATTGATTTTGAAGTTTTGATGGTAGAATTTTGATGTATACTTTGTTTATCATGTTTTAGGTACCCCCAAGAATGCAAGAGCATGCCGACAACCACTTATTCACACTATTACATAGCCACTCAAGCACATTGACTTATGCAGAAATGGGGCATCTTAAATATTTTGGGATATAGTGGGTGTATATGATGCCCACAATGACATGTATCATTCTACTATGTTGATGGTGCTTATGGAGTGGTGGAACTCAGAAACTTCCACCTTTCATGTTCTAATAGGAGAGATGATAGTTACATTAGAGGACGTGTACCAGATACTATGATTACTCTTGTGAGGTGAGATTTTTAGAGTTGTTGAGCATTGGTCTAAGGATTACACTTAGGTGAGTTAGATGTACTACCTTGGTTGAACTATATAATCGAGTGATCGAGGACACATTGATATTAGATGGCTGGAGCAAGGTGTGGCTGTTACACCAATTCTTTGTCACATGTCATGATTGCTACCATTGCACTAGTTGTCACATCAGATGGGTGAGGCACTCACCTTCATGGGGGCCTTATCGATACAATTATAGCGATGGAGGAGAAGAGGACGATATACTCCTAGGGAAGGAGTATGCTTTTGGGTCACTATGTGCATTATGAGGCACATAGCCTGATGATATGCATGCTCCTATAGGTTGTGAAATTTGAGCATATCACGTGCACACGACCAATGGGCTACTAATATAGCATATCAGGACATGTCCATGAGCACATGCCTATGAGCTAAGGAGACCATGTAGATGGGGTGAATTATTTACTAGAGAGTAGTATTTGATAGCTTACAGCTAGAGGTCATTGTGTGTAGACCCTACAGGTTATGTAGACTATGGATGGGACACACGAGGTAGCTAGAGAGGATGCAGAGAGATTGGTATTTATCTAGTCACAAAGATCACATTGTAGTTGCATTCTATTATGAACGAGTGATGAGACAATTCAATTGAGTGTAGGGAGTTCCTATCACATGACCATTCTATGTGCATTCTTTGCATTGTGGGGTGCATCCTTGTGATCAGGCATGACTTACCATCATAGACGTGGTGTTGAGTGATCTAGATGATGTTATTGAGAGGATGATGATCCTATCTCTGAGGTTGACAATGTAGATCCTGTGTGGAGCGAGGGGATGAGTCAAAGGAGTCGGTGGGAGATTGCAGTAGAGATCATGATAGAGGTGGTGATATGATGATGATGAGGAGGATCCACCAGTGCTAGTGTCAGTTTCAAGAGGGAGATGATGCCAGGGAGTGGAGGGTACAAGCATTAAGGAGGATAGACCAAGGGTTAGATCTCATAGCTTGCAACAACTATAGACTACCAGAGGAGTACATTATTTATTTGAGCATAGGGAGTCGAGTGGTGGTGCCACTATGGTGCCCCTAGAAATCAGGATGACTACATACATCAACATAGTGACCAATCTAGTTGATCCAAATTGGCAAGAGGGTGATCCTGATGAAAAATTGATTATTCTACTTGTGTTTGTTTAAATATTGAATGTGTTATATGATTTATATTGAGATATTGATGTGATATTAGTTTTGATCTGTAGTAGGTACGAGGGCATGGCATGACCTCGTGGATTGGGTCATAGCAGCGATGGTACCTAATGAGCTAATCAAGAAACCAATATGGGCTTGTTATAGGCCACCACACATAGAGGGTCAACATTCAAAGTTATCTGATCCTGTCACATAGCTGAGAGCAGCCTATAAGGAGTGACAAGTAGGGTGAGATCAGTTTGAGGTCGATAGAGATTAGATGGAGGCACAAGATGCACTTTAGATAGAGCTAGATCAACATAGGGTGGTAGAGGCACTAGGGACTAATCGTGGCTTTATGATTTATCTATAGGTGGAGGTGGAATGATTGTGAGCTAAGAGAGATCAACTTCAGTAGCTATATATAGATTCTACAAGAGAGGTGGGAGAGCTTAGGGGTGTACGATCACAGAGTACCTGTAGAAGTTACTCATGATCAGTAGACTCACACAGATAACCT
Source organism: Cunninghamia lanceolata (assembly GCA_027924645.1). Taxonomy (NCBI): domain Eukaryota; kingdom Viridiplantae; phylum Streptophyta; class Pinopsida; order Cupressales; family Cupressaceae; genus Cunninghamia; species Cunninghamia lanceolata. The sequence continues at coordinate 4,736,475 of BSBN01000158.1, read as the reverse complement.
TTCATTACTTAGGCTCCACCAGGTCCTAAGGGATTTGGATGCCATGGTCCAACACCTTGATAAGATTTTTATGTTTTGTATATTATGGTACACCACATTTTGATGTAGTAGTGGATTTTTTATTATCATGTACTCAAAATTTTATGATATATATATGATATTTTGATTTGATGTTATGATTTGATTGAAGATTAGTTTCTATATGTGATTTATTTGTCATGTAAATGCAACAAAGATCTAACGATTGAAATGTATGCCAAAATTAAATGCAATTGTGATTTGTATAAACAACTACATTTCATTGTTTAACAAATGCAACAATGATTTAATTGATACATGCATGGAAGAAACACACACACACACACATTATTGACATATATACCCATGTAAAATAATTTAGTTGTGATTAAATTAACAACATTGTGATATTGTTAACTTAGATATGACAGTGATTATTAACATGGTACATACCTAACATTTTATATGCTAATGTTAAGTACTTTCTAGATTAGCACTATATTAAGAGGTAATTTGAGATTGGAGGTACTTTTTCTATCCCTGTAGCCTTAGAGGTGGACTTCAATTAAATGACATGGGGTTGAAAAAGATTAAACCTCACTTTTATGGGCTTTATAGAGTTGTGACAAAGGTTGGAAAAGTTTCTTATGAGCTGGAATTGATAGAAAATAATAAAATTCATAATTTTTTCCATGTGTCTTTCCACAGAAGGGAACTTCTACAATTTAATATACCATTACTAAAGTTGCGACCATTAATTGATGAAAGGAAGCTCATTTTGGTGCCTAAAGTCATTGTTGATACATGGGAGAAGAAGCTAAGAAAGAGAATAGTCACATGATACTTGGTTCGTTGGAGGAACCTACCTATAGAAGATGCTACATGGGAGGGACCAAATATTCTTGAGCACACAAATCTACATTGCTTGCATGGGCAAGCAATTTTGAAAAGGGGAGACTTGTAATGTCCCTTTTAATTAGTTAGATTAACATGTGGGACTATCTTTATTTTCTTGATAGGGATATAAAACTATTTTAATAAAGGGTCATGGTTTAGTAGCAATATATAATAAATAATGAATAATATGGGTGTGTGGATTTGTATATAAATGTTGGGATAAGCCACAAAACACTTGGTAGCTTCTTCATGATAAATTTTATGACAAAACATTACTAAATTAAAATTTGGTATTCATAAGAAAGTCAAGGGCTATTTTGGGAAAACAAACTCATTGATATTTTAATTTCTCTCTTTGAGAAGGAAAGTGAGGTATTGAAAATCTGTGCCTTATTGGTACTATATATTGAGGTGTTTGGTTTCCTTTGAGACATCTAGCAATTTATTCAATCTTTAATGTCATATTTTAAGCCATGTTCAACTATAGGATTCGAGGATGACAACCCTTGAATTTGAAGATCAAAGGACAACACCCTTAGTTTCATGAGGGCAATCTCATTGAGAGGTTGTATTTGTGCTAAATTATTTTATTTTATTTTCTAGCAAGCATTTGTATTTGGAGCAATAACATATTGTACTAGCATTTTTTATTGATATTTATATGTTACTTATTTGATGATATTCTAGCATATTTAAATATAAATTTATTTATCTCTAGCATATTTGTATTAGTCATGCAATCTGCTGCTAGATCTTTCCATATTATTATAGATATAGATATAGATATAGATATCATTATTTATCCATTGTATGCTATTCCTCACCCTCACATGATCTTAGTAATCAAAAGTGTTGAATATTAATATTTACTCACCATATTCTATCACCTCACCCTCTTTAGACCTTGGTGATAACATTTTTTTTGAGGTCATTACACTTTCATTTTCCCTTGTTCTTATCTTTTTTGTTATAAGACCCATCATGTGAAGAACTTTGTTTCATTAATTGAGGAACACTAATGTTTTTGTTCACTAGAATATGTGTCAAGTGATCAATATTTCTTAAAAAGAATGTTCATCATGACCAAGCCTTTTCTAAAAGTGCATTTGAGCTTGTCTTTCTTAGGCTTGTCTCCTTTAGAACATGAGGTCTCTAAAGTTTCTTTGGAGGTAGTATGTTTCTAATGCTTTTTCTCCCTGTTATTCTTATTTTCTATTTCATATCCTTATTGCATGAACTTTCCTATTCTATTATGTCTTAGTTAGCTACCAAGGCATGTTACTTAAAATATTTGAGAGTACCTAGCTTGATTATCTTACCATTTTCTTTAGTAAGAGCAATGTCAAAGTCATCTAAATATGACATTATGAACTAAGGTCCTAGGGAACCCTTTGTGGTATAGGAGCTAAAAGCTAAAACTAAATAGTCACCACCAACTATGGAGAGAATGCTAAGGATCAACTAGGTGTCTTCATTTTTAATTCAACTTTTTTTTAACCTTATCTCAATGATTTCAACTTAATGAAGAAATCTTGAATGGTGTAGAAGTTTCTATGACTCAAACTAATAATTCCATTCTCTATTGGTGACCTCTAGGGATAAATTTAAGAATCCCCCCCTCAGAGGTGTATAAACCTGATGAATCGTGTATACTTCCCAAGAAAATATTAATTTTATTGGCGAGTTTTTTCTTGTTTCTAGGAAAAAAATAATCTTATTTGGTGAATCTTTTGTAATCGCTAGAGGTCTATGGAAAATCCTGGCGAATTGTAATTTTTTTTTAAAACCAATAAAATATTTCCATTGGTGATTAAAACTTATTTTCAAACTAATTAAATATTTTCATTGGTGAATTAAAACCTATTTTCAAACTGGTAAAATATTTATGTGGGTGAATTAAACCTGTTTTCTAAATAAGATAATATTTTTTCTAGTGATTAAAATCTAATTTCAAACCAAAAAATATATTTTCATTGGCAAATTAAACCAATTTTTAAAGCAATAAAAAAAATCATTGGCGAAATTAAATATAGTTTCAACCAATAAAAAATTAATTGGCAAAATAAACTATTATACCAATAAAAAATCATACAGTTTGGCAAAAATATCAAATGGGTCATATTGTTCTATTTCGAGACAAATTTTACACACGTCGAAATTCCTTCATAAAGTGTCTGGAATGGGGACAAGTGTCAACATATTTATTATGTCTGAAGCAAGATGTCAGCACAAAATAATATAACAGATGACCGTTCAATAAATTTTTGATGGATGGTTGTAGTTAAATTCCAAAAGAAAATGTTTGAAACACTAGACCGGTGACTTCAAGCCTCCGGAATAATACTTGAACCATTAGATTTCCAAATATCAATGGTTGACATTTCATATGAGAAACCTTCTACGTAATCTTATGTTGACTTGCTACCTCCAGTTGCCAGTTGTCTAAGTTGAAACCTGAGCCGTCAAAACTGTGTTGTTTATCGACCTGTTATACCTAATCTTGTCAGTCACTGCTTGGTGGGGAACGGGTTAACCTAGCAGGGTCCACTTTTTAAATGCTTCAGCAAATATTTTGAAGTAGCCCTAAGAGACTTAAAGGGTGAACTATTAAAGATTTAATTTAGACACATGGGAAATTCCTCGGTGAGATGTTTTGATCTTAGCCATCCAATGTTGAATAATTTAAGCAGACAATGGATAGATTGAGAAGTTAATGTATGAGCAGGTTGTAGATCAGTAAAGTCGTGACTTAATGTCCTAATATTCATAAGTTGACCGGCCCCTTAATCTAGAGGTTACCTATTATCGTCGGTAAAATGATCTGCAAGAAGGGTGAAATCTAATGGTCGCGCAAGGGTGCATGAGGAATCTGTTAGGAGAGAATATTTGCTGTGCAGATGTGACAGAACGACACATGTCAAAGCATATAAGTTGGCATCCTATCCCACTGAAGACTCTCCATCAACTAAAGACTTGATCCAACGGTTTCTCATCATTGCAAGGAGAATCTCACAGGATGGAATCTGCGCTGTACGGTTCCAACATGGTGACACATGGCATTCACTAGTTTGAGAAGTGAAAGGTAGGCATGTGGAGGCTAAGGTATGCCCACGTATGGTAGGTAAGAGGTGGACCATCACAGGCTATTATGTTGTGAGGTGTTGCCACATATCTGACCCGTACAAAAGGTGACATGTCCCGATTCATGATGAAGATTGTCAAATCTAGTCAGCCAATTAGAACCATAGATTTTAGAATGTAAGGAAAAGATCAATGGCCTAGATTCAAACTATCAAAAGAGAGATTTCCTTGTGCTTGTGGCATGAAGCTTGAACTAAGTAATGACTGCCTCGACCTTCATTAATATAGAGAATTGTGTAGGAATTTAGGAATTAAGGTTTTCTCAAGAGCACAACTACATTTAGAGTGAAGAAATCGTTAAAACAAGTAGGACAAAGTGATCTCAAGCTTCTACAAGTGCCAAAAAACTAGTAAGTAACTGTTCCTCCTCTGTGCCTAGTTTTTCCAACTCTAGGTTAATTCTGAAGCTTTAGGCCAATTGTCAACCATAAAAACCCTAAGCTACCCTCATAAAAGAAAAATGAGTTACTCAGGCTAGCCTTCCACTTCAATATAAAGCTTTGATGAGGATCTTATGATCAAACTCCCTGGTTCCACTAGAACAACTTTGAAATTGCATGGCCTAGACAAACCCGAGGATAAATTTCTTGACTACCGCTATAATTGTTGGGACGCCAAATTACCTATCCCAGGTTGGATCCTCTTTAAGCATTGGCATAAGAGGATGAACTATAAGGCCCCTATCTGTCATGCCTAGACATATTTTAGCCAAGCTCATTTGTTTGAATGTTTTCCCCAACCCTGACTTGATTAGGTCAATAGCATTAAGGTATGATCTAACCACTAGGATAGTAATAGCTGGAAATGGTTTAAAATTTATCAAGCTTACCAAAGGATACACATTGTATTCAACTTGGACCCTGAAACCAGTAAATAAATTGACCTCATGGATTTCAAGAAAAAACTACCAAACTATGAAACAAGCTTACAGGGAATATAACTTAGGAAAGCATAGGCCAAGGGTTGTTGGTGGGAAATTCGTAAAGATTTTAGATGATAAGAAGGAGCCTTTTTATTGCAGTGTGTTTAATGAATATTTTGTCAGAACCTATCACAGTCTGTGTCAAGTATTAGGCAGATATGCTTCAGATAGAATGTTTGTTTCCTTGATGATGATGGCTATTGATATTCAGAACTTAGATGTCAAGGAACCATATGATTATGCCACTAAAAAATAATTTGTCTAAACCGGATGTCCATGTTGAATTAACATAGTACTCCTTGTTGTGGCATATGTACTTATTTTCTTTATCAGGGATGTGGCACCAAAATCTGCATGTCAAGGTTTCAGATGCTCAAGGGAACAAGTTGCCAATGCAAGTATGGACATGTATGCTAGATATACATTGTGTCACAGAAGATTATGTCATCTTTGAAGAATATTTTGTGAGGAGAATCCTTGGATTTTTGGAGCTAGAGGGTTAAAGGTTGCATCCTAATGTATTAGATTTCTTACGACCTCTGGAGAGGACTCCCCACCTTAGAATTGATCACAATTGATGTGATTGGTTCTATCATGAGCATACTACTTACATAAGGGTCTATGGATGCCAGACTACACCTCATATACTTCCCAAATATGTACCAAAGAGGGTGGCATTTTTAGAAGTTATAAGATAGTTAAATGATTCTGACAAGGAGCACTTAAGGAACCGCAAGAAAGGTTCATTCTTCCCTTCTTCCATCAATTTTTGAAATTTCTTTTTCCCTGATAAGAGTGGGTTGGACCAAATTTATTTAGTTATGTAATGTTTTGGAATGAATTAGGAACAACCAAGGTATTTTGATCCTAAGGGCTTCATCAACAAAACTAGAGTCAGCAAGGGAAGGCTCAAGTACTTTCATTAGGTGGATTACAATGAGGACATTGCTAGGAATTGTTTTACAATGAATGATGTCCACCACTTCAGAATCAAATGGGATACTATCATGGCTAGTGAGAAGATGAAGAAAAACATGAATCCTGCATATCTAGGTGCATTTGTAGAAGTGCAAGACACAATCAAGAGAATTGAGAAAATGTTGGATAATGTAGAATAGTTGATTGCCTCTGCCCCTGCAGGAGAACAGAGATATGCTTATGAGCCTAGCAGCTCAAGTGGAGAGTATGATGTAAAGAGGGAATCAATTGGCCCATCTACTGCCAAAAGGGCCAAGATTATTGATTTGGAGAACCCAGAGCAGATAGAGGTGGTTGACCTAGAGGGGGAGGAGGAACATGCACAAGAAACTAGCCTTCATTCACCTGATAGACTGAGACCTTATTCATCCCCAGAGAATATGATGGTGAGAGTAATGAGAAACCCTACTGTTGATATTGAAGATGTTAGGGTGATGGCCTGTGACAAGTTTATGGAGGATGATGAATTTATCCACACTCCTAAATTTAGGAGCTATGTTTTGAAAGTGAGGAGTGAGGAATTTCAGAAGAAAATTGAAGATGCCAAGGCTAGAGCAGACCCAAAGGAGTATGATGCTATTACTCAGAGGGTCCTAAAAGAAGTACATCTATCTATAAGTGTAATGACTCTAGAGGAAGGGAGAGCACTGGTGAAAAAAGGTAATATTTGGCTTCTCCCTCACTAGACTCTATCAGATGCCATTGCATTTGATACAATCACTAAAGATGATTTAGATGTGATAGGGGAACAGATTGAAAAGGCCCTCTCTGGTGCAGCCTTTAACCCTAAATTTGAAACATTGGCAATATGGGCTCTAGCCCCAATAAACAAAAAGCCTAGGGTTGAATTAGGAGAGATGATAGGGGATGTAATAATAAAAAGAGTATCTGATACCCCTGCTCCTCAGGCTATAAGCCTAGATGTATAGACTACACAATTTGTAGAAGCAACTGCTAACAAATTGTAAAAGGATTACAATCAGCTGCAACTTGATTATTCTTAGGCAGTTGCAGGGATAAACAAGTTCAAACAACAACTATCATTGGGAGCCAGTACTTTAGCCCCTCCTCCAGTGATCCCAACTACATAATCTCTTCTAGTGGATATAGAGCCTTTCCTTACAAAGATTAGAGACTTGAAGGAGGATAAAAGGAGATTGAAGGAGGAAAAGGATAACAAGGTTAAAGAGGTGGTCACCAACTTGATCAAGAATAGGGTGACAAACATTTTGACCAGAGTTCAGGAGACTTGGAAATCCTACTCACAGTTGAGACCAGCCTATGAAAAGCATGACTCTGACAAATAGAAACTATTGAGCATAAAAACAAAGTGGTTACATAGAATTAGAGAAATCAATGAATTTCTGACGTGTGCCAGGTATGATCCCAATGCACCTCTTGAACTATAGCCCATGTTTAACATGTTGAAGTATTTAGGATGTGACCAGTTTCTAGTTGAAATTCAATTCAGTTGTAAAAGAGAGGTTGCAAGCTTTTGAAAGGTTGGACACTAAGTGGTCACCTCCCATCTTGGTAGGTGATGGCAAAACAAAAGACTTGGACAAGTGGAGAAAGGAGATAGTAGACAATATTTATCAATTAATTCCCACTTGTTGTGATGCAAGTGATCCAACTATGCAAGTACTGAGCTTATTGTTGGACAAATTGCACACTCTTGAAAAGAGTTTTGATATGTTTTGTAATCAAGTAAAAAGTATCCTGGATGCCAAGTATGTCAGCCATAATGGCAAGATTGCAGAAATACTTTCATTCCCTTGGCCGATAGAGGAGACATGCGGTGAGTGGAAGGACAGATATGAATCTAAGGATTGACAAGATTTTGTTCAACTACTCTTTATCTCCTCTTCTCTCTAGTGCATTTAATGTCTCCCAACACCTTTTTGGTGGTTCACTATATCTATAACAATTTGAAGTACAATGTAGTCAATGCTGAGAGCACATTCTTGATCTATAAAGGAACTGTCTTGCTCATTTCATAGGGTTGGTTGTTGAAGACTTGACAAATTTTGGAGGAATAATAAGAACAGTTTTGTTGGGTGGCATAAATTTACAAGTTTCATGTTGTTTTTAAATGCTCATAATGCTTTGTTGCATGTATTTAGTTATCTATCTCCAAGTTGTGTGTGTTTTTCTTCTAAATCTAAATAGGTAAGGGTTATTCAGGATTCTGGAACATGGGCTCTTTGTGTTGAATGTTTAATCTTCTACTTTTGTTCAAGGAACAAATTAAATGTTCTGGGTTAAGCATTTGGAAAAATATATTGCAACAAGGATATCTGTAAGCATAGGTGACTAAATACTCAGCCTTGAGAAGTATTTGTAAGGCAAATACTAGAAAATCTCCTTGAAATTTGATTATTGATTTAAAGTTTATGGTAAGAATTCACATATGTATGTCTGTTGACTCCAAACCCCGAGATAGGCACCAGGTCTATTCTAGTATTAAGGTTATGACCCAAGATCCTAGTCTTGCATCCAAATACAAAACCAAAATCAAAATCTTATTAATAAAATTTTATGATTTAGGAGTAGTTTTAGAACTCAAATCCTCTCACAATTGAACATAAAGCCCAAAGCTATCCCCTCTGTACTTATTTTATAGTTTTGGTCTGCATTATAGAGGATTAATCTTCTTTGTGTCAATACCTCAGCAAGTTTATAGACTCATTCCATAGATATTGAGTAGGGATTATGGAATTACCCCCTAGGTTTTGCAGAGCCTAAAAAAGGAGAGGAGACATCTATAGAGTCCGTCTCTTGTATTGTTGGCCCCTGACTTGAGAATCCTATTGATAAGTTGATGATTGAAAATGGTGGGGTTAAACCTCTACAATTGTGGAAGGACGAGGCATAACAAATAATATCTGCTCAAGTTAAGTTCATCTATGACATTGCTGATTTAGATATGTTGAGAAGCAGCATGGATAAGTTGATTCACATTGGCATTTTCTTCGAGGAATTTGACAAGGAAGCTAATCGAGTGGTTATAAAGTACACACCTTAGAAGACCAAAGCAAATGAACTTGTCAATTTCATTTGGCCAATAGAGGAGGAGTATCAGCTATGGAGGTCCAACTATGTTGACACTTTAGATTTCTAAAGTGCTGAAGTATATGTAAATGTTAATGCTTTGATGATTATTGTACTATTCATTTATTGAATATATTTGATCTGAGATGTGTTTTGTTGAAATTAGAACAAAAAGAATTACTCCCTCTTATTATAGTATTTATTATTAGTTAAAATTTTAAACTTTATTGACATGTGTCATGGATTGCATATGTGGAACATAGTTTGGAAACACTATTAAGTATTATCTATATATTTACATCAAATCAAGTACAAATATTTGCATGCAGATTAAATTCACTTAAATTCACTTGAAAAGATATATCATATCACTTAAATATTGTCATGCTTGGAAATATATCCCAAAGGTTTGAAGTCGAGTGCCATTAATGAAGCTTGGCTCTATTTAATGGAGCCCAACAACGCATCATAGTCATACCAAAGTTTGAAGCTAGCTGTTTGCTTAACAAAGAAAATAGATACACCAATTTGCCTTATAGCATTGCAAAGGCAAATTGATTTCTTGGGTTTCATAATAGACTCAAGGCTTAGAGCTATAATGAAGCCTCACAAAATTGCCCATTTGCACTTCCTGGAGTTGGAAACCATGAAAATGGTGCTTAGGAGGGACTTCTTAATAGATAGGAACAGATACAAAGTGAATTCTGACATAGCCTCTTGGTTCTTTGCATCATTGCTGGGCCTTGGAGGTGTGAAGGAGGATATTCTCATTTTGTTGTGAGAAATTTTCAAGGTAGATTTTTTGGGTAATGATATGGAGGTGGTTGTTGGGTTAGAGATGGTGTGGGAATTCCACGGTCTTCTAACCTATCAATGGTGTTATTTGGGGGAGAGATGGGTGTGGGGATTCAGCAGCTTCCCTTTCTACTCAACATCATAGATGGGGCTCTAACCCACCACTGTCACTGGGCCACCATCGGTCTAAATTTTTTAAGGCACTCTCTAGCTCTCAACATGGAGCCAAATGCAAATGGTTGCTGCACTTCGTAGACCTAGTGGAAATAGGAGATTTTTTGGGTTTCCCTTAGCTAGTGGCCCAATGTTTTGAACTTTTAATTTTTTCTATGTAATATTGATGTAATATATTATATTATTGTGGGAAAGAATATGTATGGGAATTTTTTGTATAATCATATACCAGGAGCATAGCTATCCCCCAGCTGTAACAATTTTTTAAATTAATATCAATGAATTAATGAATGAAAGTTTTTATTAACATCCACGAGACCAAAAACTGTGAATAAATTTTTTATTAATATTAAATAGAATGTAATTAAATGATAAGTGTGAATACCCATTTTGCTGATGTAAAACATAAAAATAATTTGCATGCAGATTTAAAACATAAATCAATACAAATGAAAAAAAGAAAGTTTGCAACAAATTGACAAATTACATTTTAAACACTAAAAGTTGTTATTAAATGTAGATTATGTTTATTATTTATATCATAAATTATTCAACCGTTCGATGAACATTTGATGGATGGTTGTAGTTGCATTCCAGAATGAAATGCATAGAATTCTAGGCTTGTGAACTTAAATCTTTGGAATCACCCTATAATCGTTAGATTTACAAAGATCAATGGTTTAGAAATTACTGTGAGTTGTCAATGCAGGACAACTGTCAGGCATGTACTAATTGCGTAGTCCAGAAGCAACATGTTGACTTGATGTTTCATTCACCAAGAAATTCACTTTATATAAAAAGCAATCTTTCTAGTTTCTACTTTTTACTGCTAAGTGATTTTATTTTTAAGTGAGAGTCGAGAGGGTCAGTACATGAGGAGATTTCATATTGCTCATTGCAGTGCACTAGGGAGATTTTAGATTGCTCATTGTAGTGCCATTTCCAACAAACCCAGTAAGACAAAACATAGAATCCCTAGGCTACATTTCATCATTTCTTAAAATCTTATTTTGTCAAACTTTACGTTTAGGGTTGAGAGACATAAGAAATATTAAGGAGGACCTAAGAGGGAATTCACAATTTCACACTGTATAAGCATGTCTACCACCACTAGCAGACCATACAAAGTTTTTGGGAAAAGTAGAGCAAGTACAGGTAGAAAAATAGATTATTCTGAATTGCTTAAAACCTCAGGTTTGACTGATGAATACCACCTAACATGTATGGTAAATTTACCTCAGAACTTAGATTTTCATGTGAGAATAAGGCTGCCAAGAAAAAGAAAGTTGATAGTATCAATGCACCGTGGGTAACTGGATTAGGGTGCATGATGTCACATGAGGTTTTCCCTTGCCCATAATTTATCATGATCTGTGCCCACAATTATGATGGTAACAAAAGAGCAATTGTAAATAAGGATACCAAAGAAGGAATTTTATCCATTAATGCAGAAGAATTTGGAAAAATGTTGGGGTTTACAACCGAGGAATTTAGAGACATCCACATTGACCTAGAAAAGCTTGCTAGTGATTATGAAGCAGCAGATAAAAGGGGCAAAATTTTTTTCCTAAATAAGCCTCCTTATCCTTTGAACTTTTTTAAATCATGGGCTCAGGATACTATTTCTATGCTAGAATTTTGCCTCGGACTGGATAGCAATCGGGAAGTGCATGCAAGCCTCCTTGAAATGGTATATAATATCCATTATGGTATTGGTGTAGATGTCAAATATAAATTTATTGAGCACATTGTATAATCCATGCATAAACAATTTTTAATGATTAAAGGAGGTTCCACCAAGACATGTTTAGGTTCACAACCTACTTGTACTATTTTATTCTATTCAAATTTAGTGGAATGTTTCAGACCAACAAGCTTCAGATTCAACCCTATAGTAATGCTGAGGAAAAAAAAATGGCTCCAATATATGATTGGACCACTAAGATAAGGATGCATGATTCTCGAAGGAACTACAATAATTTTGTAGACTACTTTTTGGCTCCATTGCATCAAGCAATTACAAATAGTCTAATGCCTAGATTGCCTATATCATGTAAAGATTTCATTCAACTAGGAAAAAAATACAATTGGCTGATTGGTACTTATTGGAAGAATATACTATGCTAAGATTTTATGGATTAGGAGTAGAGCCATACAAACTTCCAATACATGTGACAGAAAGGGTTTTTGTATTGGAATATCTAAGGTAGATGTAGAGTACTGATGAACTACACTTTGCCGATCAGTAAAAGAAGACCTTATTTCCTTCTTCACCTGTTTCATGTGGAGGGTTCACATTCAAGAGAAAAGCATTTAAGGTGGCACATGATCTTTTGAAAATTTTAAAATTTGATACTGTCTATCACTAGCAGTATGATCCATGTGACACTATTAAAAAATGATTGTGGCCAATAGGAATTCTGCAAGTAGAATTCAACATCAAAGTAAACCCTTTCTTGAAAACTTGAGAAACAAGGATTCCTGGGATGAGGTCAAAATAGCAATGGAGAAAACTGCTGTTGAGAAAGGTATTTCTTTTGAACAATTGTTAGTAGAAATTATGGCATTGCACCAAAATACAAGAGCACTAGCACTAGCACTAGTAGAGAATGAAATCAGGAGGTACAATAATTTTTATGGAAAAAGCGATAAACCATCTATTAGAGAAAAAATGCTAGATTCTCTAGATGAGTTTGTTATAAAGAAATATTGGTCACAATTAAAAATTACTACATTTTGGTCTATGAGGAAGGAGCTAGGTGAACCAAGAATTGTTGTAGAGTATGGAGAAATTGATGAAGATGAAGAGTTTAGTAAATTGTGGAATATAGAGCATCCCAATGAAAATGAAGATGAAGAAACTGATAGTGATGATGAACCTGATAATTATAGGGATAAACAAAGCAATTTCAAACCTAGTTTAACTTAGACCACAAAAGAAGCATATACTAAAGGAGTAGCCATAGCTGAAAATATGGGTTATCATGCTGGTGGTTTGGGGTCCCAAGGACAAGGCATTTGGAACCCAATATATGTAGTCACTAGAAAACCATTTGATAAATGAGGCCTTGGAGCTGAATCAACTAATAAAATAGACCAAGGTCATACAAGTAGAACTGAAAGAATTGATTATGTTACAGCTTCAAATCCTAATCCTCATGGTCAGATGCAATCACAACTTGGATATGCCCATGTTGGAAAGCCTAGTGTGACTGGCACTGCCATTGGTGGAGAACTTAGTCAACATGTACTACAACAATAGGTCCAACAAAAAATTACACACAAGATGACACCAATACAAGATAACACAGAAACACTCAGTGATCAAGGGATACAGAAGAGACAAAGGATTATGACAGGTCCAAGTCCAACTACTAGTTCCACTATAAAAGAATTATTTCTAGGCACTCCCCCAATTAGTGTGGTTGTAACCAAAATTACAAGTACTCTTATTCCTTCACCATTCAAGAATTCCCTTATTCCTACATCCCTGGGTTTTGATTACATTCAAGAGTTTAAAAAGAAATCAGAATTGTATAAAAAGGAAAAGAAACAACTGATGGAGAGTGTGTCTGTTATAACTTCAGATACTGCAACAACCATGATATTACCCACATTTGACACAAATACAGAAATCATGGAGTACACAATTGATGTTCCCACAGTTCAAAATAAACCAGAAAATCAGACGGATCGATCTAAATTTTAGGTGAGCATTTTACAATTTGATTTTTCTAGATTAAAAAATACTGACAAAATTAATATATCAAAAAAGAACAATGAATTGGTGTACACATCATTGCTAAAGCGTGATAGAGAGAAAAAAAGTTACAGAATCAAATAGAAAAATTACAAGCAAACTTAGCAAATGAGAAAGCAAAGAAGAAAGTAGCAGATAACAAGAGTAATGAATTAGAAAAATGAATAAAAAAATCTACCTCTACATCAACAAGAAAAGAGGATAAACAAATAGAGATGAAATTGAATGGACTAAAGCAAAGGTTAGATGAGAGCAAAAATAAATATTATAAGGAAAAATCCACTTCAGAAAATATAAGACAAAGCATTGGGAAAGAAGATGAACAGTGGGAATAAAAATTGGAGAAAGAGAGGCAAAAAAATTTAACATTGGCCGTAGAGCTTATGGAAACAAAAAATGAAATAAAATCTTGTCAAAAAAGTTAACTGAATTTTGTAGACAAACAATGAGGCACATGAAACAAAAGATCTGGGAGGAAATAATGCTGAGGATTGATCATTTGTGTGAATTCTTTCAATTGATTGATGCCATGAGACTACATCATAATAAGCTGAACAAATATTTAATGGACAACAAAAATGTGCAGCTACAGGCAGAAGAGAAATCTGCAAATCAAGTTCTAGAAACAGTCTATAAAGCCAGTGACAATGAATTGATTTCAAAAGGCATTACTAATCGAATTGAAGCCTCAATGAAGGTGACATCTATCATTCAAAAGTGTTCAAGAATGCGTGAAACAACATAATTTGTGATTGAGGGTGCAACAAAGATTAAGAAGGAGGATGAAAAGATAAAGAACTTGACAAAGCTTGGCTTGCCACAGGCCTTTGACACAAATGACCGATTCATTGGAAAGGATAATTTTAGAAAGAAGATGGAGGATGCAAGGAAGATTGATTTGGACCAGTTTCCTCATAACCCAAATGAGGCAAACTTTTTGGATTTCATCAAACAACTGATAATCTTGAATCCATCTTTGGCTGAAACATTCAAGACATACCTAGGATCCAAATTTAAATTTGATCATAGATTGTTAATAAAAATTCAAGTCAGACAACATCAACTAGAAGAAATGACAGTTCCACCACCTAAATAGTGGAATTTGCTAAAAAAGATGTTAGAATGATTTGATATTGATAATATGAGTTTCCAAGTTGCAACTAAGCTCTATGTAGAGTTGTCTTTGAGAAAGATTTTACATTGCCTCTATGTATTCCTTCATTTGAAAATCAATAGAAAATTCAAATTTAGTAATGTGTTGATGTTCAATTAACTGTATTATTTATTTTATCAATTGAATATAAACTCTTGTTTCAACTACTAAATACACATTCAACGATTGCTAATGTTCATTGTTCTATATCCTAGCTATTGTTAATATGTTAAGCTAATGTTATTTACCATTTCAAATGTTTTAGTCACATGCCATTGACATAATTAAAATATGTTAATGTATTCAATTTGATTCACAATTTCAAGGAATACAATATAAAATATCATCAACTACAGTTTTGGAATATAATTCATGAAACGCAGTATAAATACCTAAAAACTGCTAATTCATTTTCATTTCCCAAATCGATTCAGGGTCCTCAAACTAGCATTCAGATAAATAAAAAGAGTTGTCTTGATTCTGAGTCTCATCTTCATTTTCTTTGTCTTGATTCTAAGTCTCAAAGTCAAATTAATTAGTCATTGTGTCACTGTTATTTGTCCCACCACCACCAACGTTTAAACTTGAAGTGTTGCACAACCCTCTTCTTTCACATTTGGACTTTCAGATTGTAAGTGCCCTTCCATAAGGAAATTGTTTGACATTATATGCACTTCCTAACACCCTCAAGCAATTTTCCAAATTCTTGTCTAGTTTGTTTCTTATCTTTGATTTCAAACACCCCAATACACTGAAAACTCTCTCATCTTCCACCAAACCCAATATCAATGTTTGACATAAATCAACAAGTTTGAAATATTCTTATATCGAATCACGCAATATTTCACTTTGACCCAAGTTTTTCCAAGCCTTTGTTATTGATCCTGCTTCGAAGGGATTCTCCATGGCATTAAATTGTTCTATCATACTTCTTGCAAACTGACTACATTGTCCTTTAAGATTATTTCCATCTATAATTCCTTCTATTTTCTATCCATTGGATTCTACACTTTTCAAAAAGTATGCAGTCAAGGTAGTTACTTTTTGATGAAAAAGGCTTGGGCTATCTCAGTGGCCTTGAATACAAAATTAAGGATACACAATAGAGATGGAATCAAGTATTTCATCTCAAGGGAATTAATTATAAATCTTTGTTGAAAGATTACTTGTTATTTCCTTCAAATTACTACTAACAGATTCAATAATGCCATCAAAATCTTCCTTTCTAACACATACTTCTCTGATAGAGTGCCTGACTGTCTTACAATGGTGCATTGGTATCTCAAATCCATGTACAAAGGCACATAACTCCATGTTTGCATTAAACTATAAATAATTTTCAGGATGATTCAAATCTATAATTATTTGCCACCTAAAAAAAATTGGGCTTTGAGGAGTTAGATCTAGCTATAGATTATCGAGGACAATGCATGTCATTCTACATAGTTTGGTATACTCATAGATATACATAGTTCTATCTTGGGCTTTCTTCACAAGATTGTTTGTTTCATCCAGCATGGGGAGAAGACTAGCTAAAGTTAAGAGTGTGTCTATATTGCTTAACCTATGTAAGAGGTCAGGAGCTTTGTCTACTCTATTGCGATGCTCATACATTATTCCAATCTAGGAAGGATATTTTGAAAGAACTTGTTGCATTGGTCCATGCAAGGAGATCCTTCTAGTATAAACATCCTTTAGAATCTTGTTTCTTGCTATTATTCCCTTGGCCAAATTTTGAAATTCTGCAAAATGTTTGGGACTTTAGTAGAAGTATGCGTGGAGCTCACATACTAGATTTTCAACTTTTGATACTATAGGAAACTTGCTTACAATTTTAAATGCTAAATTCATTTTGTGGGCCATGTAGTGAATGGAAAGCATGTATGGTGCACTAGTAGTTTGTAATTTTGTGCAAAGATTGGTCCTATGACCTTGCATTACTGCAGCTCCATCAGCTCCTACACACACCAACTTTTTGGCAATTGTCAAGTGATCCATACCTATAATTTCATGTTTAAAGACTTCTTAACTAGTTCAAATAGATTTTGCGATGTTGAACTGTCCTTCATTTTATGAACATAGAGTAGACGAGTTCAGTAGACATGTTCTTTTATAGTATACACATGCATACAGACCCAAGAAGTATTATCTACCGTAGTAACTTCATCTAAAGATAATGCAATGAAGTTTGACTCTTTTACATTCTCCTTTAAATCTTACTTTTCCACTGCAACGAAACAGTTTGCCCATTCCCATCCAGTGTTTATTGACCAATGTGTGCTAGGATAGTGAGGAACACTCAAAAAAGATAATAAATTACTATACTCTGGGTAGTTTGTCATAGGACGCCGTCTAGACAAAGTAAGAAAAACAACACTCGTCTAAATAGTTTTTTCTAGTTGTGCTCCTTCCATTGCTTTTCCAAATTGAGACTTGATTGTACCTCCACTTGCAGAAAGCTTTGTCATTCTTTTCTTATGCTCATCATATTTTGTAGCATACTTCACATGAAGACATTCTTCCTTTGATTTCCATCTTACTATTGATGTTTCCTTTCCGTCTATGATTTGTTTTTCATAAACTTTACCTATATGTTTTTCTATAGTGTCAAGCTTTAGCTATAATTTCTTGTCTCTTTTACATTTCCAACTACAAATCACACACTTGCATTCTGTTGGTTGTTTGTCTTTGTTTTCTTTCTCCATTGGTTCAATGAATGGGTACTTTGACACCCAATCAAGCTAAAAATTCCTTGACATTTCCCACTTGCACCCAGTTTTGAATCTTTTGATTTGTCTTTTGAATATTTTGATTTGTCTTTTGAATCTTTTGATTTGCCTTTCCTTTTCTTCTTGCCAACATCATCTACAGTGCCATTATTTTCTTTTTCATCCAAGTCAATTATCTTAATGTGGCTAACTAGGATATTTATTGGAACATCTTCTATGGTATTGCCATCCTCATTCTGGCTAACCAAGGTTTCCCTTGGAACATCTTCTACAGTATTACCATCCTTAGTCTGGCTAACCAGGGTATCCCTTGAAACATCTTCTGTGGTATTGCCATCCTTTGTCTGGCTAACCAGGGTATCCCTTGGAACATCTTCTGCGGTATTGCCATCCTCATTCTGGCTAACCCAGTATCCCTTGGAACATCTTCTGTGGTATTACCATCCTCATTATGGCTAACTAGGGTATCCCTTGAAACATCTTCTGCGGTATTGCCATCCACATTCTGGCTAACCAGGGTATCCCTTGGAACGTCTTCTATGGTATTTCCATCCTCATTTGACTCAATGATAATCCCACCTTGTGGTGGTGGTGAGGTATTGCGAATGGCTTCTTCATTATTATTTGGTGCAAGAGTTGATGGTGTAGCTCCATCTTGATTTGATGGATCAAAAACCTTGCCAATTCCAAAGTAAGACTATATACTAACTCCACCTTTTTAGTGTTTTGATGGCCTCCCAATCCCTTCACCACCCTGAGGAGTCTTACCCTTGTCGCACTTGTGACTTGACATCTTGATCTCCCACTTCCAATAAAAGTTGGAAAAAATGTCTTCTTGTTTAAGGACATACTCATAGAATATAGATCCCATTCCCTACTAAATATCTTCTTTAAGATTGAATCAAGAATGGAAGAGACATAAAGAAATCTTATAACACTAATACTATGAAGAAATGATTACACACCTTTAAGTTTAGGTTTTCACTGACTTGCTATTCGTTAATGCAGGAATGCCTGTGTTGTAATTTTGTAACTTTGCCTACGATGAACTTCAAAGTTCGAAATCCAACTTCCAAAATCTAAATTGAGAGGTAACAAGTTTAGAACTGAACAAAATGTGTAAGAATAAATCAGAGTTTTGATTGTATTTATATCAATCCATATTTGGTGAATTTCGCATGAATTCTATATGGTATATTAAAAAGATTTGGTGAATCCCACGTGATTATATAAGGAATATGTTTAAGTGTCAACGAATCAAACCTCAACAGACTACATACATTGTAATTTCCAAGGTGAATATGGCCCTATGATTAGCACGAAGGTATCATGGAAATTGGTGAAATGGCCCCTCATAATCAACTATTTGTAAATTTTAATTGGTCAAATGGGTCCTCATGTGTAGTGAGCATTTAATGGGGTTGGAGAAATGGGTCCTCACATGTAGTGACCATTGAATGGAGTTGGCGAAACTTGTCCTGATACACAATGTTGTTATAATAGTATTGGTGAATATATAGGTGATTTACTACTTGCTTCCGAAATTCCAGATGGAAATATTAGTCAGCCCATTCGAAACGTGTAGTTTGTTATGGTAAAAATCTTACTAAGTTGATGCTCATAAAATAAATTGATGGTGAATAGATATGCATTCAACTGATAATACGTGAAATCTGAGTGATTTGACCACCCTATTGGATGTGATTTATTCACCAATTCTGACTTGGCTGATCTGCGATATTTGTCAATTAGTGAATATTTGCCACTAAAAAAATCTTTGGTGACCTCTCATGACATTTTGAACTTCAAACAAAGTAGACAACCTTGTCCAAATATACTTGGTATAATTTAAGTATTCAATGTGAAATAGAAGGTCAAGAGATACATATAAATGAAACATTTCATAGGCCTCATCACATTTATTAAACCATTTGGTTTTATCTATACCTATAGTGGGTTCTATCTCTATACTTGTAGTTATTCTAAATAATCCTTTACTTAAGAAAAATAACATTTTAGATTTCCATTCATAATAATTGTATGGTGTAAGTAGAGAGATAGGCAATTTCTCTATAGTGCAAAGAAAAGTGCAAGAGTGCAAAAAAATTAAGATAACATATAATAACACCCCTTTAATAGTTGTTGAAATGACCCCCAACAATTATAATGTTTGGTACTTTATGAATTGTGCACTTTACAATGCAAATACTAGATTTACAAAGTTTTACAAGGCCTAAAATGGACAAAATGTTGAAACTACAATTTGTACAATATGAGAAGAAGTAGAGAGCAATAGTGTGAAATGCGTAGAAAATATGAACTTTAAAAAAGGGGACCCAAAAAGGAGTTTGTATGGACAATATATAGCCCTCTAAAGGTCTCGAAATGAGAACTACATAGAAAAACTTGAGATGATATTTAATTTCTCGAAAACTAGATTATCACATTAGGAAAAAAAATTATACCATGCTATGAAGAGCATGAAAGTCTACCCCATTTTAAAAATAATTAAATGTCAAAAAGTATCTTTGTATGCTTGAGAAAATGTCAATTGAAAATGCACTCCTTTGCTAAAAGCCCACTAGAAAATGGGGCACTATCCTAGCAGCTGGATGGTAGCACATAGGTGGCACTTGAGTGGGATCATTGATGGTGGTAGTGATTGGGCTAAGTATGGGTGGAATTGTGTTGGTCATAGGGTAGTGATAGGGTAGAGTGTTGATTGGATGGCAAGATGGTTGTAGTAGTAGTGGAGCACAGAGTTAGTGATAGAGCTAAGTAGAGGCAAGCAAAATGGTGGTTATAGGGTTAAGCAATGGTTGTAAGTTGGTGGAGATAGAATCTAGATTGTTTGGGATTGAATAGGACCAAAAGTGAATTGTAGGGTTTGTTTGGCACAAAAGTGCACTAAAAAAAAGTTGATCACCTGAGGCAATGATTAAACCCTCTATTGTGAACTAACATACCAAACTCTAATTTTGGTAAAACAAAAACCAAAAGTAACTTTCTTGAGCCTCTCAAACATAATAGAATAGTTAAAATGTTACTTAAATTTCCAAAAAGTTGCAAACACCCAAAATCCAAAAAACGGATGTGTAAACCCTAGAGATGTTAGTTTTTTATTTCAAACTTTTTTGATTCTCCAAATCATTTGGAGATGAAAGAGAAGAGCAAATAGGTTTTGAGAAAATCTCCGTGCAAAAATATTAGCCATCTAGGTCTCTCAAAACTAGAAACTAATTCATTTAAACTAACATAATAGGCTCTAATACCATGTTAGATTCATAAATGAACTGAAGCTACCCAAAACTTAATGCAAGAAAATAGATCAATTAAAATTATTCTAACAATGACCCAAAATCAAAATAAGAGAATGCAAATGCTCATGAAGTAAAATATCATTATGAGAGCTCATAATTTAGTATGAAGAACAAGCTATAGGAGTGGATAGATATATAGGAAAGAGGGGAGGTAAGACCAACCAATAAAAAAAGTAACGTCAACTACCCAAAAATAGGTGGAAATAATGCTCATGAAAAGATGACATCTTCCCCTATTTGACCCACCTAAAAATAAGCAAGATAAACTAAATATGTAGAAAAAGACATAATATCCAACTAAGGAAAATAATAAACTTACTCTAACAAATGACCTTGTAGCTACAAACACAACATGGATAAGAAAAAGGTTTGATAAGTGTTTAACATGATTGGATTGTGGATTAGGATATGATTGATGATCTAAATTAGGTAGAGAAATCAATTGGGAGTGCATGCACACAAGCATAGGGATAGAAATGAGCATAGGGGTAAGTGTAAGTGAGGCTAGGTATGTTAGGCCAACTTACATACCCAATTGAGTCATTTGTAGGTATATAAATATAGCAAAGCATTGCCCCAAACTAGGCACACAACTAAATAGGGAAATGCATCAAAGATATAGATTTGAACATGACATATGTAAATGTTTATTTATTACCTTCTCCAAAAGTCATGACTGACATTTACTTGTTTAAAGCATTTTATTTTATTTTTAAGAAGAATAAGACTCATATAAAATGAAAAATACACATATATTCAAAAGTCATAATTAATTTTTTTTTTCAATAAATTATATTTTATTTTAGGAAGAATAAGAAATTTGTAAAATGAACAATTCATTTATATTCCAAAACCATAATTGATAGTTACCTTTTTAATACATCTCATTTTATTTGTAAGAAGAATAAAATTGCTATAAATTTAAGAGAATTATAAAATGAAGAATACATTTAGGTTAAAAACTTATAATTAATTTTACATTTTCAATACATTTGATTTTATTTTTAAAAAGAATAAAACTAATATAAAATTAAAAGAATTAAACTATTAAAAATGAAATTATACTTAATTTATGCCTTTTAATACATTTTATTTTATTTATAAGAAGAATAATATTACAATGATAAAAAGAATATGCTATAAAATAAAAACTATCCTAACATCCAAGTAAATATATATTTAAATAATATTTGTAAAAATTAAATATTTCATTAAAATAATTGTAGGTATAATAATAAAGACCATCCTAACATCCAAGTAAATATATATTTAAATAATATTTGTAAAAGTTAAATATTTCATTAAAATAAATATAGGTATAATAATAAAGTTTAGTCAATACAAATAATTCTTTGTTTTAATTTACTGAGAATCTGAAAATAACTTAATTGAAATATATCGATTAATAGTTTCCTGCCTAATAAAAAGAGTAACAACTTTAAGACACGGACGCTTCAGAAGGGAATTGGGAAACCCTTAAAGAGCATGTGATTTTATGGGCACATTGTTGTACATAGATATTCAATTATTAACTATTTAAACAGACGCATATTCCAGTACTAGTGGAGATGGAGGAGAAAGCAGGTCTACTACTCTTCGCATGGATGGCCTCTCTCTTTGCGATGGTCGAGTGCAGAGGAGGGAAATCTCAATCACTTTCTCAATTTCATTGCTCCATTTTTCATAATCATTTACCAGCTCTGTATCTATCAAATCCTACACAACATGACCATCATTCTTTCTCATGATAGCAGCCCATCCAGCCAAACCTCTGCTTTCTCCTTCTCCCCATTGCCCATCCACGATGGCTGCTTTGCCAGTAAGCAGCTCCAGTAGCACAACTCCAAAGCTGAACACATCTTGATTCGGGGAAGGCCTAACTCCATAGCCGGATTCTACTCCATAGCCAGATTCTACAATAAAACAACCCACAAATATTTATTAACATTAAAAACCCACGGATTGAAAAACAAAAAGAAAAAAAAAAAACCCAAAAGACCGTAGAGAAAAAATCCATGTGAAAAAAATACGCATAACTAGAGCCATATAACCATGATTGCCAGCATAAATGGAGGAGCTACTGCTTTGGCCTTCTGAATACAGCAATTTTGCGAAGCCGAAGTTAGCCTCATGTGCTACGTATTCGTCGTCCAGCAAACTGTTGGCTGATTTAAGGTCATGGTGTACGATTGGAGGTGTGCAGTCGTGGTGCAAATATTTCAGAGCCTGCGCCACTCCGAATGCTATATCCAATTGAATCTTCCAACCCAGCTTTTGTGATTTTAATGCTTCTGCTAAAGAACCTTTTGGCATGTATTGGAAGAGCAGAATGTCCATGTTGATGCTGCCACCATAGATGAACCCAAAAAAATGCATAATGTTTCTGTGGCGGACGAACTTGAGAGCTTCTATCTCACGCATCAAACAACTTTTTCCATCCTCCTACAATCTCAAGACCTTTGTAGCCATTGCCAGGCTATTCTCAGCTTCTCTCAGAAGAACCTTGTACACTCTGCCAAAGCTGTTGATTTTTTGTAGCTCGGAAGGTGGGCCCATCAGCAAGGCTATATATGTAAGATTGCTGTAGCAACATTTGATTGTATTATGTGTGGAAAGTTTGTTGTTGAGGCTGAATAGAAGATGCAACGTTTGCAGGTTTTTCCTCATATTGGAGTTTCCTAGTTATATCTGTGTTATTGTCTTTTTGTGTATGACTTCTTGTTATTTTTTGCTTCCACTGTTATTAGCTGTTAATTAACCCAGAGTATTGATTGTTATAAATCAAATAGAGGTTCTATTCTGTGAATTTATTATGCAATTAATCTGTAACTAGGTTATAAGAAATTAACATGGTATCAGAGCCAGGTTTGTGACGTAGATTTTAAGAAAAAAAATCAGATTTTCGTCTCCAGTTTCTTCTATGGCTATGGCAACCAGTGTTCGATATGAGGACAGGCTTGAGAGTCCATCCAACTTCTTACAGTGGAAGGTTCGGATTACATCCGTTCTCAAGGAGAACAAGTTGTGGATCTATGCTAGTACAAAGGTGACACCACCAACAAATGATCCTGTTGCCCTAGATTCGCATGAAGTCAAGGAGGCCAAGGATCAGAGGATTATCCTGAATGGGGTAAGAGATCATCTAATTCCTCATCTATCGGGGAAAGACACTGCCAAGGACATGTGGGATTCACTCACAAAACTTTATCAGAGCGACTATCAGAGTCATAAGATGATGCTAAAAGACAAATTGCATAACACCAAGATGCCTAAAGGTGAGAGCGTGACCTCTTACTTGTCCAAACTGACACAGGTTAGGGATGAGCTAGCCGCTGTTGGAGAGATGAATGCTGAAGATGATTTGGTGCATATAGCCTTGAACAGTTTTTCAAAGCACTAGGAAGTGTTTGTCAAGTGTGTTGTTGGTAGAGATCAGCTACCTAATTGGGTGAGGCTTTGGGATGATTTCATTCAGGAAGAGATCCGTGAAGGTGCTCATCGAGGAGATCAGACAAAGAAGGGTCAAGATGAAGAAAATCTTGCTCTTGCAAGCAAGGGCAAGCAAAAGTTCAATAAAGGGCAAATAGAAGGTTCTTCCAAGAATGGGAAGAAGAAAGATCTGAGCAAGATAAAATGTTTTTGCTGCCATCAAATGGGTCACTATGCCAGTCAATGTCCTAATAAGAAAAATAAGGACAAGCAGAAGAAGCAAGTTGCTGCCATAGTAGAGGTGGATGAGTTTGCATCACGATTTGAGAATGAGTTTTCACTTATTGCCTGTCTCTCAAGTTCAATTGCCAACAGGGTGTGGTATATTGACAGTGGGGTTTCTTGCCACATGACGAGAGTCAAAGAATGCTTCACCAAGTTGGAGGAGAAGAAGCTGGATTTCTATATTGAGCTTGGAGATAATGCCAAGTACCATGCAACTGGTATTGGCACCGTCAAGTTTCAGAGGGAGTCTGGCAAACCCTTGCTGGTGGAGGATGTGTTGTATGTCCCTGGCATGACAAATAATTTAATCTCGGTTTCTACCTTAGAGGACAAGGGTTACATCATAACCTTTCAAAGGGGCAAAGTCTATATTCATCCCAAAGATTCCAAGGTTACAAAAGTGATTGGAGTCAAGCATGGAAGCTTGTTTCGGTTATAGTTTGAGCTAGCACATGCATTGGTAAGCAACTATAGAGGGCTAGGAGAATTGTGGCATAGGAGGATGGCTCATCTTCACCATGGAGCACTTAATGTGCTCAAGGAAATAGTGACGGGGCTGCCTAAGATGAAGACAGAAAACCATGAAGTGTGCAAGGGTTGTGCTCTTGGGAAATATGCCAAGACTAGTTTTCCAAGAAGTGACACTAGATCCAAAGGGATTTTGGATCTTGTACACTTAGATGTGTGTGGGCCCATGTCAATAGTATCCTTGAATGGGTATGAGTATTATGTTACTTTCATTGATGACTTCTCCAGGAAGACATGGATATATTTTCTAAAGAACAAAGATGAGGTCTTTAGTAGGTTCAAAGAGTTTAAGGCTCTTATGGAGAGCGAAACAGGGAGGAAGATCAAGATTTTGAGGTCTGATAATGGAGGTGAATATACCTCGAATGCCTTCAAAGATTTCTATACTCAGGAAGGTATCAAGAAAGAGTTAACAGTTCCATACAACCCTCAGCAGAATGGGGTTACTGAACGGAAAAACATGGCTATAGTTGGAGCAGCCAAGGCCATGCTTCATGATCAGGATCTACCTTAGTTCTTATGGGCAGAAGCTTGCAATACAGCTGTGTATTTGCAGAATATGAGCCCTCACAAAGTGTTGGGCAAATTGAATCCAGAAGAGGCATTCACCGGTAAGAAACTAGATTTGGGGCACATTCGCATCTTTGGATGCCTTGTGTATTGTCACATTCCTGTGGAGAAGAGAACCAAATTAGAACCAACTTCAGAGAAGGGTATCCTTGTTGGGTACAGTGAAACTTCTAAGGCCTATAGAGTTTTCATTCCTGCCCTCAGGAAATAGTAGTTCGTAGAGATGTGAAGTTTGAGGATGAGAGGGCTCTTCAAAAGTCTAGCGGTTTGATGAATGAGGAGAAGCAATCATCTACGGTTGAGACAAAACAAATCCCTCAAACTTCAGTCCCGCAAGTTGGAGAGCAGAGCTAGTAGGCCGAGCAAGTTGATTAGAAAGAGGAACAAATAATTCCTCAGCCTCAGATCCCTATTACTGAGAAGAAGAGAAACAAAGCAGCTAAGCAGACATTGAGAGAGGCCCAGGAATATGTTGGTGACCCACAGAATTTAGTCAAACATAGAAAAGCTCCCAAACGTTATTCTGATTATGTGGCACTTATGAGTGACTTAATTGAAGAGGAGCCTTCTAGCTTTCAAGAGGTGTCCAAGCACCAAGTATGGAGGGATGCCATGGTGGAAGAGTATTCTTCCATCATGAAGAATAGTGTGTGGGAGGTAGTACCTCGGCCAGAAGGTAAGTCTATGGTGGGCTCGAGATGGTTGTATAAGATTAAGCATGTTGCAGATGGTAGTGTGAAAAATTTCAATGCCTGATTTGTGGCTAAGGGGTTTTCTCTGAAGGATGGAGTCGACTACAATGAGACTTTTTCTCCAGTAGCCAGGTACTCATCCATAAGAGCTATCATTTCTATAGTAGCATAGATGGGTTGGAGGATCCACCAGATGGATGTAAAGACGGTCTTCCTCAGTGTAGAGATTGAGGAAGAGATTTACATAGAATAGCCAGAAGGATTTGAAGCACATGGGAGGGATTCTCATGTATGCAGGTTGAGAAGAGCATTGTATGGGCTCAAGCAGGCTCCCAGGGCGTGGTATTCATGTATTGACAGTTACTTGCAGACTGTGGGCTTCATCAAGAGTGAGGTAGATCCGAACCTGTACTATGTTCAAGTGAAGGATGAATTTCTCATATTGGTGTTGTATGTTGATGACCTATTTCTCACAGGGTCAGAGGAGCTCAAAGCCCACTGCAAGAGGGATCTTGCAGGAGAGTTTGAGATGGACTTGGGGTTGATGAACTACTTTCTGGGATTAGAGTTGTGGCAGAAAGAGGGAGAGATCTTCCATGGACAAGGGAAGTACATAATTGATATCCTGAAGTGATTCAGGATGGAGAACTGTAAGCCCATGTCCATGCCACTTGTGACCAACGGGAAGAAGATTGATACTTCCAGATTAGAGGTAGTGGACCCAACTTTATATAGATAGTTGATAGGCTCTCTTTTATATCTGGTCAACACCAGGCCAAACATTTGTTTTGCAGTGAACTCACTTAGTCAATTTATGGTAGAACCTAAACATGTGCACTGGATAGCTACAAAACATGTTTTGAGGTATCTCCGAGGCACAATTCATTATGGGCTGAAGTA
Source organism: Cunninghamia lanceolata (assembly GCA_027924645.1). Classification (NCBI taxonomy): domain Eukaryota; kingdom Viridiplantae; phylum Streptophyta; class Pinopsida; order Cupressales; family Cupressaceae; genus Cunninghamia; species Cunninghamia lanceolata. The sequence continues at coordinate 4,709,133 of BSBN01000158.1, read as the reverse complement.
TGTTCAACAGGATGGAGTGAAGCTTGAGGGGTTCACCGATGCAGATTAGGCAGGCAGTATAGCTGATCGGAAGAGCACTTCAGGGTGCAGTTTCAGTTTGGGATTAGGAGCAGTCTCTTGGTACAACAGGAAACAAAAGTCAATTGCACTGAGTTCTATAGAGGCCAAGTATATGGCAGCCAGTATGGCTACATGTGAGGCTATCTAGCTTCGAAAACTTCTAGCTAGGCTTTTTGATTAGGAGCTAGATCCTACAGTCATTTACTGTGATAATCAGAGTTGTATCAAACTCTCTGAGAATCCAGTGTTTCATGACAAGTCAAAGCACATTGAGATCAAGTACCACTTCATCAGAGATTGTGTGGAGAAGGGGATAGTGAAGCTCCAGTACATTCCTACTGATGAACAGATAGCAGATATCTTGACCAAGCCCTTGATGAAGAGTAAGTTTCTATTCTTCAGGGATAAGCTGGGTGTTGTGCATAACACCTTCCTCGCTAAGAGGGAGTGTTGATATTTTGTAGCTCGGAAGGTGGGCCCGTGTGGAGGTGGAAGTTGCTTAAGGGCAACTCAAGTTGGATATTTAGCAACAACATGATTTATTTTTTATTAATAGAATGTTTCTTGAGTTGTGAGGTGGAGATAACACCAAGAGTGATTTTATGTTGAAGGAAAGCCAAGTTATGTAAGGAAAGTTTCTTTTCTCTTGCATCAGCAGGGCTATATATGTAAAATTGCTATAGCAACATTTGATTGTATTATGCGTGGAAAGTTTGTTGTTGAGGCTGAATAGAAGATCCAACATTTGTAGGTTTTTCCCCATATTGGGGTTTCCTAGTTATATCTGTGTTATTGTCTCGTTGTGTATGGCTTCTTGTTATTTTTTGCTTCCACTGTTATTAGCTGTTAATTAACCTAGAGTATTGATTGTTATAAATTAGATACAGGTTCTATTCTGTGAATTTATTATGCAATTAATTTGTAACTGGGTTATAAGAAATTAACAAAAGCTACCAGAGCCGATTAGATAATTATCATTGAATTCTTCCATCACGTTCAAAATTTCTTGATATGTAATCCTATGCTTGTAACCTCCGGCAACATCCACCACCACATTGCTGAATGATCCATCGCATATATCCTCCTCTTTCTTTAATTCTTCACCTTGTGCAGCTGCCTTGCTCCACTAATATACAAGGCCTATTACTACAAGTGTAACAATAGCCAATCTGGCAATAACAATTCCTACCATGCTGCCTGTCCCCAAACTCTTGTTACTACTAGTACCATTACTACTTTCCAAGCAGAAATTTCAAGTGGGTGGACCGCACAGAGCGTCGCTTCCATCAAAGGTGCTTGCTGGACCCTTTGAGAAAGCTTTCAGAGTAGGAATTCGGCCCGTGAATTGATTAAATGAAAAATTGAATTTGGAAAGAAGTACCAATCCTGACAAAGCCCGTGGAATCTGACCAAAGAGTTGGTTGTGATAGATGTCTAATGATTCAAGAAGCACCAGATTTCCAATCTCCAGTGGAAGAGAACTTGATAGCCTGTTCCAACTGAGATCCAAGCTAGTTGACAGATGCACCAGCTTTCCTACTTCCCTGGGAATGGATTTCTCAAGTCGGATTCGAGACAGGTCTAATTCTATCAAACTTAAGCAATCTCCCAGAGATGTCGAAATACTTCCACTCAAATTGTTGGAACTTAGCTTTATGATGAGCAGGGAGGAAAAATTGTTGCCAAGATGTTGAGTTCCGACTGACATCTAGCTTTTCTAAACTCATGAGACTTCCGACTTGGGAAGGAATATTTCCACTGAGTTTGTTGTTGCTCAAATTTAGCCTACCCAGGTTTGTGAGATCCCCAATTTGAGGAGGAATATCTCCACTTAAGTAATTCCCACAAAGAAGGAGATTAGTGAGGTTGTTGAGCTGGCCTACCTCGGCAGGTATTTCTCCATGAATACTGTTGAAGGATAGCTCTAGGTAATCCAGACCAGACACTTTTGAGATATCTGAAGGAATGTGGCCTGTGAAGTGGTTATTTTGAAGCTGAACTCTTGTTAATGAAACACAATCCTTCAAAAGCAAGGTAAAATTTCCTACTACAAGATTGTCGAAAAGAATGAGTCACCTAAGTTGCTGAGCCCTACATATTCCAGGAGGACATTCCCCGCTTAGTCGATTGGAATAGGCATCTAGGATCCTCAGATTGCTGAAATTTCCTAGGGATGTAGGCAACTAACCTTCCAGTTTGTTGCTATTGATGGACAGTTCTGTCAAATTTGTAAGAAAACCAATTCCTTCAGGCAAGGTGCCGCTGAATCAGTTTCCTTACAAATTTAATGTTTGTAAGCTTGTAAGATTTCCCAAGGATGTAGGAATGCTGCCAGAAAGACTATTGTTGGAAAGGTCCACATAAATCAAACTTTTCAACCCACCAATTGCCTCCGGTACACTTCCAATGAGATTGTTTACATACACGTCTATCTCAAGCAGCATTGACATGTTGCCCAACTCAGTAGGAACAAGTCTTGAAATAAGATTCTCATACATCCATAGAAATTAGAGGTGCCTGAGAAGGCCAAACTCTCTTGGAATGGGACCTTCTATATTGTTTTCATAAACAACAAATGCTGGTAGGGCCCTACAATTCCCAATTCTTGAAGGGATAAAACCATCCAATTCATTATCAAAGAGATATAGCTCTTCCAGCCCTTGCAATTTGCTGATTTCCCATGGGATTGTGCCTTTCAAATTTGAGGAGGCAAAGCTGATATACGTAAGCTTTGTGCAGTTACCAATTTCAGGTCGTAAGGAGCTCCTAAACAGGTTTCCATACCCTACTCTTAAAACCTGAAGATTTGCAAGCTTACCAAGAGAGGCAGGCACTAGTCCAGAGAGATTGTTAGCATATAAATGAAGCTCAGACAGATTTGACAACTCCCCCAGCTTTGGAAGAATGAAACCATATATATTATTTGAACTCAGCTCGAGATAAGTAAGTAGGCTGCAATTGATAAGAGTTGACGGGATGACACCACTGAAAAAGTTATTGGAGAGATTGAGATGCTAAAGGCGGGTGCAATTTCCCAATTCAGGAGGAACATGTCCATATAATCTGTTACTGGAAAGGTCTAGCTCCTCCAACTAGCCAAGCTTCCCAATCATAGAAGAAAGATGGTTGGATAGGTTTCTATTGGGCAGAGTGTCACAACCCACTTTTGAGTTTTGAATTAGAATTAAAAATTGTAGGTATTTTAGAACATAAAATTTAGCTAAATTAAATAATAAAAATATAGTCCCATTTAAAAGAACAAAATAATAAACAATTTTAAATAAATAAATGAGGTGAGGACACTTCTAGAAAAGGCAATAAATAAGGAACTTTCCCCCCCTCATTCTCAAGTCAAGACTCCAATTTATGATATGAGATTTTTCTCCTAAAAATTTATGACTATTGGAAATTTGAGTGAAAACATGAGTCCTTTTCCACAAGCATTGAATGAAAAATTGGAAAAGAGAGAGAGGGCAATCAATTGAAAGACTTGACTCAAGACATGGAGTTTCCTCTTTATGGGTCAAGTTTCTCTAAAATTGGATGGAATTTTGAGGAAGAGACACTGGTCTCTAGTTTGGGAGAGCTGGAGAAATCTTTAAGTATTCTCCTCTTCATCATTTTGCTTTATTTCTTTTGAAAGTCTAGTTCTTGAAGTTTTGTTAACAAATTTATTCAATTTTATGTGATGAATTATCTTAGGCTAGTTATGAATTTGAAATCATTCAAGAATGAATTTGTGCATGGGGTTTGTTTAAATATTCATAGTAAAATTTGTATGCAGTAGTTAACAAAAATCCACCTTCAATTATGTTTTGATGAATGTTCATACTCTGTCCAGATTTGTGCAACCCTGCAATCAATATTTTGAGGCATGCTAATAGTTAACATGCCTTGTCTAAGCATCCATGTTTTGCACTTTTGTCTGCCAGAGCATTCCAGTTATAAAATCTGACAAAAAATTCCTCCTTGCTTTATGCTTGGACGGTTGTCCATACCCTGTTCCTGAGCCATATAGGCACAGGTAGGGAGGACATTAGCAAGGTTTGTGGAATCTTGGCTTTACACCTGCCAACTTCATTTGTTTGAAAGTTTCTAATCCCTATTCAACAAATCCATTTTGTGCGATCTTACAATCATTGCAATTCATGTTACCACATTGTTTTAGGCATTTTGTCAAACAGTTTGCGTATATAGCTACCAGAGCATTTTCATTAAGTAAATGTCTCGAATCTCGAAAATACTCTGCTATCTTCATCTTTCCAAGTGAATTTCTCCATCTTTGCTTACGTCTCTAGTGTCTATGGATGTGGTTGGTCTCCTACATGAAAAATGCATATCATTTTAAGGCCTTAAATCCAACCACGTCCAGGGATCTTTTTAATTCTTCTATCTTTAACCAATCTCCTTACCATTTGAGCCTCAACACACTTGCCCACTTCTGCATAAATGATGAACATAAGTCACTGCTGTAAGTAATCCTAAGCCTATATTCGTATGTGATCTACAGACACCTAGAAAACACATCTGCACAATCATGCAAGTTTAATTGGCATCTTAATGATAAAGTTTTGGGTGTCCTCAAGATCACCAGCACTATGAAGGTCAACCATGCCATGCATAACAATCAACTGTAGTTGTAATTCCATAAGGGTTACTCATATCACTGAAGTATGTACAACTCTCATCCACTAAACTTGCGTGGCTGCATATAGTTCTAAGCGTTCTAAAATCATTGAAGAAAGATTGTTAAATATGAAGTTCATCTTATGAGATTAAAATAGTGTCGATTATGTTAGAGAGTTAAGATAGAGAATTCACATGATACTTAACTATATTGGAACCATAAATTTACTAAGTCCCATCAGGCTAAGCTTAAATAAACAATTTATAAAATTTATCTCAATTTCTTTTTAAATCATTGCAGTCCTTGAGACAACCTTTCTTTGAGGGATTTTGTCAAACAGTTCCCATGCCATGTCTAGATTGTACATATCTGTCTACTAGAGAATTTCCAACAAAATCCCCCTTTCATTATGCTTTGATGGATGAACATGCCCTGTTCAAAAGTCCCCATTTTTGGCAAGGAAGGTGCTGACCAAGGTTGTAGAATTTGACTTTACCTCTGCCAATTGCATTTGCCTGAAAGTTTCTAAAGCCTTTTTAATAAATCCATTTTGTGTCTAACATGCAATAATTATAGTCCAAATTGTTTGAGGTATTTTGTCAAATAGTTGATGTGGCTTCATCGTGCTTAAACATTTTGCATAAACGTCTACCGAAGCCTTTCCAATTTTAATAACTGACAAATTCTCCCTACCATTTTGTTTTCATGATGCCCATACCCTATTCCCAAACTTCAATTTATGAATAGGTAGGGAGGGCGTTGACAAAGGTTATGAGTTTTGGCTTTACACCTGCCAATTACATTTGATATGGTTTTCTTTAAAATTTAGGGGGAAAATGCATTAATATGGCCATACAATCATCAAATTTGGCCTAGATCTAATTCCCCAGTATTGCAGAGAAGATCCCCAGGCTATGACAACAATAGGAGGCAACCCTCTAATTATTTTTTTTGAAAACACATGAGAACATTCCTCACATCCAACAGAGGAGGAGCAAGAACATAAATCTGTTGTTTTTAAAATTCAATGTCTAACAAGAGGGCTATATGTGTTGCTTCTCATATCTCCCTCTTGAGTAAAAAAAATGTTTTTGTCAGTAGGAGATAAGCAGAAATTACACATCGTTGATTGTCAAACTATGGAACACACATTTTGGCATCAAGAAGCAACAAGCAACGGTGGGGCACTGAAGATACAATAGATGAAATATTTCAAATTTATATATTATTTTCCACCAGTATGGGTTTCTAATTACTTCTCTACACTTTCATAACTATCTTTAATCTTGTTCATAGGAGGATGACTGTAGTTGATTTTTCATAAACTCTTTCTCTTCCTCCTCTCACACATATATCTCTAAAACCCATGTCAATGTACACAATTTATATCTGATCTTTACATACACAATGTGTAAATGAAAGTATAATGTGGAAAAGAAAATGACTCACAGAATGTGAGAAGGAAGATTCACCAGCATGCTTCTTATGAAGCAATTGTTAAGTCTTTTAATAATAGTTCTAATTCCTAGTAAAAATAAATAAATTATTATTTGTTGCACTGAGTTCACAAATGCCTAGCATGTGAAATAAACTACCACTTGCAACTTATCAAAGACATAAGTATTCTCATTTAGCCTAACTCAACAAATAGTTGTCCAACATGATTAGTTGACCTTTTGTAGCATACTACAAGTCTTTACCAAAACAAAACCTTTGTATTAGGATATGGGCATCAATGAAAGGGTAATGGAAAGAAGGTTATTGTAGTGTTTATAGGATAGGGGGACATGGGGACATAGTTTAAGGATGGAAAAATTATTCCCAAATTTTGAGGACAACTGTTAAAAAAAAATTATATATAAAAAAATAGTTTAGTAAAAGATGATAATAAATGAGTAGAAAAAGTGAATAATGCAGAGTGTAAGAGTGCAAATTTTATAAAGGAAGTAATAAAGGAATGTTTAAAAGGAATGTAATATATAAGTTTTGCATGGAAATGTTGATAAGAGTATAAAATAAGAATGTGGATTATTCTAACTTTAATTGTGTTACATGCATATGTTTTCCTCACATAAAAAATAATTTTTATTTTAAGATTGCCTTTTGTCAAATGATTTATCCATGTATTTACTCTTGTCAAATTAAATTGATATATACTTTATCTTAGTAGTTGACCCAATCAACAGGTATTTTCACACTAATTGCCACCAAAATCTATGAAATATATATATTTAGAAAGATAATATTTTACAAATCAGCTATACATGTAAATGTGCACCAATTTAATCGCAAGATCATGATGTATTTATCTTGGATATAGTTTCTAATATATAAAATCCTTTAAGTGTTCCCGAAACCCAAGATTATACATTTTAACTCCGGAACTCATACTTATAAATACACAAATACAAATGGTAAATTTATACTTGGTAGTGCCCCGAATGATAATATAAATGTTAGAGATTTTTGTACAACCATGAAATATGTGTATAGGTACTTCATGGATTTCAATATTTGATCAATTGTACCCTAATGCACAATTTCTATAATGTTATTGATAGAAGCAAAAATAGCATTATACAATTCAAAGTAATCATGGAAATAGATAGTAGATTAAACATTTTGGCAAATTGAACTTGTATAGGGTTATATCTGTTAAATTTATGAGTGGGATTAATTGTTAGCAAGTATTGAGAGTAAGCTAATTTTATTTTTTGTATATATTAAGGTTAAATCTATTTGATAATTGGATATCGGATTTGTTTAAAGGGAATGGATTTGATTTAATAAAAGGAATTTATTGATATAGTAGTTTTAGCATGTTGATTTAGGTATCAAGGATTTCTTATTTGGACCTAGATTAAATCTTACATACTTTATCGTTTGAATAGTTTAATTATAAATTGACATAAATATCTATGCTTCATGAAATTGATTTAATATCCTTCTAGTCATGGTCATTTGGTATAAGCAAAATGATCAAGTATCTTTCCTATACTTTACATGCATTATGCTTCAGAAAAGTATTTGTTATTAATTTCTTTCAAGTTTTCTTTCAACTAGATAGGTAAACCTAATACACAAATGTCCAAGCATAAAACAAATTGTAGTGTTCAGTTTTTATGGTACCTCTCTGTCACATTTATGGGTAATACCATCGCATTGAACCATGTACCTCATGCCTAACATAGCTGCAACAATGATGTCTGGGCACCATCCCTCTAAATCCTCAGGGAGTAATAAGGAACATGTCAAAGTTAAATCTACAGGAAGGGAAAATGTCCTCAGATATCTCATTAAGATGATTAACTAAAAAGAAAGGATGAGTCTATTGAAATAATGATTGCCATAATGCTCATTTGGATAACACTTCAAGCTACTAACAAAAAATGAGGCTTATTGACACATGAGTATAGATCGGGGAGGACATGTGAAATGTCAGATAGGGCAACTAGGATGATCTAGAAATGCTATCTATCAGATGCTTTCACCTCGCCCTTGTAGATCATGGTGAAAGTACTAGGGGATCAGGAACGGACTTAGTCACAAAAATTACCTAATTTCGCTTGAGCGAGTAAACCAGATTTCATGAGCAGACACCTAATAGGGCTTCCTCCACACTAGGACTAACTGACAAACACCCTTTTTAGTGTTTTTGGTAGTGAACTAATTTCTATCTCTATTTCATTGAGTGGGTGGCAACCGACGAAGAACTGTCTAAGGCAGAGAATAACCCTAGAAAGGGCTAGATACCTACTCACAGTTACATCAAACGTAGTGCAAAATAGAACTACATATTCACATTCCCCGTGTTAGTCACATTTGAAGGAGGGGGTCCTGATCCCCTAGATACAGGGTATGTAGGAAGTCTTAACGGCGAAGGATGCCCCCAGTACTCAGGTCCCCTGGATGTAGGGTATTCTTTTATAGTTTTTGTGTAGTGATTTCTACGTTGTGTTAACATGAGATTGTCTAGCTAGTTTTGAGCAGATGATAAGGATACAATTGCTAGAGGAAAAGCAAGCTATCAGAAATGAATGCAGGATGTAATGCACGACTTTAGGTATGTGTTGATCCATTGTTCTTATAAGTTATCTTGCATAATGTACTCCCTCTTCACTAGATTTAAAATTGGTGATCCTTTAGGACATGATAGTTTTAGAAAACTAAATTCATGTTGTCCCATTTCTATAACATGCATTTAGTACTTCTTAGAAAAATTTCTCATTTCCTGCATCTGTTAGATCAAAAATTTTATTCCTCAGGATTTTTGAATTTAGAGTTTTGTATTATTTGGTTAGGATGTGTCAGGTCCTTACATGTGGTATCAGAGCTTTTGGTTCAGACACTATGCCTGAAGGTCTGCTAATAGTATTCCCCCTCTTGCGATCTAATGATTGTCTAGTTATTGATAAACATGGATAGAAACATGAAAAGGAAATGATAAGGTCATAAGTAAACCATCCCTAGATGGTGAAGTGGATAGCTTGATGACAATAATGGTATGTGTAATGAGACAATAGTAGTTGGGTACATGACAGCCGTAAGACTTGTGAAGTGGATATCATATTCTCTAGCTAATTCCTCTTGTGGCACATCGTAATCTTTTTAGAATGGCATGCCCTAGGTTGTATGGGGGCATATGACTATCATGTGGATTTTTGATATAGAAGTATGATAATGTTGTTTTAGGTTGTGTGGGGAATGCTTAACGTGACATGGTGATTATCATTGTTCTCTATGTGGTTTGAGACCATTGTACGATTTAGTTATTGGAGCGATAGAAGTCCACCCAGTTTTCGTACTCCCCTTAGGTGGTCTTGTTGTAAGGCTACACGGTGATTGTAATGTGCAAATTTTATGAGATTGTTGCATTATTTATTCTTGTGTTAAAGATTTTACTTAAGTGTTAATCTGCAGTGTTTTATTTCTTTATTTAAATTTTGAGATGGTCCTTTTGCCTCAAGGAATTATTCTTTGTTGAACTTGGGATGTTGCAATAGTTGTTATCTTTGATCTTCACTTCTTCTTGGCTTGTTTCATTTTAATTTATTTTGATTGAGGATTTAACTTATTGACTTGTTTTACTTAATCCTTATTGTTTTGTTTTGAAGCATTTTCATTTTACAACTGCTAGCATGTGTAGAGTAATGTGACTTCTATAAAACTGCCATATATAGGTAGGGCCCTGGCAGGTTGTATGGGGCAGTAGGTGGCCTGGGGAGATTCTATTGGGAGAATGGGGTTGCAGATGGGATTGGTATGGGATAGTCATAATCCATCCATCCCCCTAGATCTATGTGTTTGTTTCTTGCATGCCTCCCTCTTGGAGGATAACATAGGTTAAAACAAACACAACCAAGGTATTAGGAAATGTGCGAAGGGATTCTTGAGAGGGCCCTGAAAAACCATCTTTATTTCTTGGTTACATGTCACTAAGATATCAATGATATTGGTTTTCCTTGGAGGTGAGACTATATGATGAGTACTAGAGACAACTATCAACTTTTGAGAAATTGATGACATTCATGGACTCCTAGTTTGGGAAGTTACTATCAATTTGTGGGATGCTAGCACTACTTTTGGATAACAAGCCCTAAGTTGGCACCAATTGATGTGACAGTTGCGGAGAGAGAAATTGATGAAAAGTTTAGAAGAGTTGTTGATGTGGCAGTCTCTACAAATAGGCATGCATGATAGATTCAATTGTTACCTTTTACTTGAGTGCTGATGTGTGTAATGTTTTCAGAATAATGGAAGTCACTGGTACTCAGAAAAATCCCCAGGGTGGATTACTTGTATCCGACTTTGTCGAAACTGAGGTGTGTACAAGTTGATATTGTGTATCCCTGGTTGACATCCTCAGCACAGTTCTTGGGCAGGTACTGTGGTCTCCAAGAAGTGACTCATGGACCCGTTATTGATCCTGAAGGAGTCAAAAGTCTTTGGCTAGAGCATAATTATTCCTGTCCTATTTAGCCTGTATGGCTTTGTGTTTACCTATTGGATAAAGTTTTGATCCATTTGACTAGTATAGGCCATTTGGCCATTATTTTGGAGAATTGTACAAAATCAAAAGGTGTAATTAAAAGTTGTTGATAGAGGAACTAGGAGAAGACAAATATGATGTCCTTAAAGAAGAACAAAAAAATGCAAAAAGAAAAAAATGTGGAACTGGAAGCAGAGTGGGCATTGTTTGAAGATATTGAAGAGACTTGAAGAGTTGGAAGGTGGAATAAAGGAATAGAGATCTAGAAGAAGGTTTGAAAGAATTGAAAAGGGAGGAACAATTTACAGAAGAGTGATGTTGCAGAAGCTTCTTTAGAAAGTGAAAGTGAAGATAACAGTGTGACTGAACTGCATTTACTAGTTTGCCCAAAGGACAAAAGAGCTCGGTTAGCTTTATTTTAGTATGTCTTGTTTTAGACACTTTAGCCTAGATTGGCTATTTCCTGAGTGCTCAGATTGACTAAGAGAATATAATTCTTCTAATCTATAGTGGTGCATCATTACTCTTGGATTCTAGCACATGTTGGAGTAAACTTCAAATGTAACTAAATTTTTTGATAATGATGGATTACCAAGGGAGAATCTATGAACCTAAATTTTATTTACCACACTTAGAAAGATGATTTATCTTTGACGATGGAATTTTAAAGTGAACTGCAAGCATTGTAATAACAACAAAGGAGGTTTTAAAATGAAAGAAAATTAAGGATATGAATGATAAGATCAGACAGTTGGACCTTGAGTACGGTAGGATTTTCATTATGATCAAGTATGATGGAAAGGAAAGGAGAACAATAAATGTGACCCTCTTATGAAGGAGAGAAACTAACTTGCAGATGGATTGGGAAGATAACTTAGTATAAAGAAAGAAAATTATTTAATGGTGACTTTGGATAGGATCGATTATATCTATGAATATTTTACTCTCTATGATGGAAAATAGTCAGGAACCAAAGTGTGGAGCAAGTGTACTTATCTTTATTATGGACTAAGGTAAGAGCCTTCTTATATGGAAATGAATCTCTTGAAGAGACATTAGAAAGTAATAATATTTTGATTCTCACAGTTGATATGATAATAATTTGACCCCTTGACATTGAATCTATTTTGGAATACTTTCACTTCATTTTCTCTTGAATATACCATTCTCATAATGAATCCATGAGCATAGGAGATGTTTTACCTTAATAAGTTCACATGACACACATTTGATGACTCTATTCGATGATATAAATCATGAAAAAGTTATATTAGCTAGCTATGATAATAAGGTGCTTAATGATGACACTCTTGCAAGTTAGATTTATTCCTTAATTTTTATACATTTATTCACTTATTAGGCTCCTAAAGATAATTATGAGGGAGTTGCTTACATGATGAAGTAATGATTTAAAATGGCATCTTTGGTAACTTATGATCATTTATTACTTTAATTTGCATTGATAAAACAAGTACTTTGTGATGAATTGTTACATATTGTAATAAGTGAAGTCAAAATGAAGATTAAATACTAATCAAATGCAAAACAAACAATTATACCTCCATAATGACTCATGAATCCATGCGGGAAGGAGTTTGCGCCTATGTAGCTCCTCAGATGTTTCCCAAATGATGTAAGATGTGTATGTGGATTGCTCAAGGCTTTTCAACATAATGGAGATGAATGATTAGGGATTAGATGATAGATTTGAGAGACTAGATGGAAATGAGAGATGATTTATAGTGATTTGGACATTATGGTGGCATGAAAAGGGGATTATGGAGTGATTTGGGCAAAGGTCTGATGCATGAAGAGGTCTCCTTTAATGGCTTAGAGAGGGGTCCAATTTATAGAATTTTGGAGATGAGGATGGAGGGTGAGGATTCAGTTGATGAGATCAAGGGCTAGGAATAAAAGTGAATCTTTTATTCCTAGTGGATGAATTAATAATTCACATTTTGGGAAGAGTGGAGGATAGTGGATGAATTAATAATTTATTTTTGGGAAGAGTGGAGGATAGTAGGGGACAACTGAATTTTAAATTCAGTGAGTGGAGGATAGTGGGGAACAACTGAATTTTCAATTCAGTGAGTGGAGGATAGTGGGGGACAATTGAATTTTAAATTCAGTGAGTGGATGATGAGGTAAGTAGGGTTAATTAAGTGTTATCTTAATTAACTTAAGCCTAGGTTAATCAGATAAGTAGGATTTATCTAATTAATAGGGATTAGGGAAATGAATAAATCAACTAAATAAATATTAGGAATATTCATTCAATTGATAGGACAGGGTTGTAAGGTTAAATGGATTAATTAGGTGAATTAATTGATCACCAGGGATATGCAGATGGGGAGAGTGGATTAGTGTAGAGGTACGAGAAATTGGTTTGCAGAGCAATCCAATTTTAGGTGTCTACATTTGCCCCTCTTTGAGATGGTGTTGCAGCTAAGTAACATCATTTCAAAGAAGTTAGAACATAGAGTTGGATTGGATAGAAAAACTATTTTCATTTGGAAGAATAAGGTAAGGTTTGGGGATAATTGGTAAGGGTGATGCCCCCTTGAGAGGATAGGCAGGTTACAAGAACACGGTTGTGCTCTTGAAATGGATGGGACAGATTGGTAGATGTGGTCAGAGGATAAGTGGTGGGATGAAAGGATGATGATGTTGGGAGATGATTGGTGGATGATCATTGTGCTGAAACTAAATTTGAGCAATCCTAGGTTTTATATAGCAAAGTGGATATGTTCACCAAGGTATAGAAGACCAGGGTGATGATGTTTATCCAACATTTGCATGGACTAGACATGCAGACAAAGGGATGATCTCATGCATGCCCAAGATAGTACAACCTTGTCTAGACGAGGGAAGGGGACTCATAGCATAAGCCCTTAGTACAAAAGAGGTATGATGAACCTTAGATGCATAAGGGGATCAATATGCTAGAACCAACCCTATGATCGATTAAGATATGAATACTAGCTTGGAGTAATGAGACCAACCCACAAGCACAGCATACAAAAGCAAGACCATGCCCCATTCTAGATGTTTTCACCACATACCATGATATAATAAGATCAAGGTAGCTTTGATGTGATCTTCAAATAGGACAAAAGATAAAAATCAAAAACCAAAAGACCTACGAACCAAACAAGTAACCATTGTATCTTTTGCCAAGATAGATGATGATTTGATAGATTCTACCTATCGTAGGAAAGATATATCCTAAGGTAGGAATTGATAGATGATTTGATGATGTTGTAAAATTGGCTCAAGATGTGATGGTGACAAGTTGTGATTGATGCTGATTTGATAGTTGATGATTTTGATTAAGGACAATGTTTTGATAGGTGATACGATGCTTGGATCTAGTGTAAGCTTATTGAGGATAGATGTGATGATGATGTGGGATGATGATAAATGCGATGATGATGAGAGTGTGATGGAGCAAGTTTGACTTTTTGTGATGGATAGATTATTTTTGGAAGTTTGTGTTTTCTATTGTTTTGGGATTTTTTGATAGTTGTGATGTTTTTGGATTTTTTGATTTTGTGATGTTTTTGGATGTTATGATTTTTTTGTGATGTTTTTGGATTTTTTGATTTTGTGATTTTTTTTTATTTTTTGATTTTGTAGAAAGGGCATGATTTATTATGATGGTTGTCATAGATTTCGTGTGGATAGCCTTTGCGCTAGATACCAATGATAAGGGAACACCAAGTCTAGAGGTGAGGTGATGGGGTTGGATAGGGGGATTGGTGATGAAAAGATAATGGATAGGAGACTGTGATAAATGGATAGATACATGCAGATAAGGGGTAGGATGGGGGATGAAGGATCTAGTAGGGAGACATAATAAGTAGGTGGAGGGATTGTTAGTGGAAGGTGATAGAGAGGAGATTCATGATAGATGGATTGCAAGATAGATGGGTGGGAGATGGGGATAAGGATTTTTTCCAAGGTCTAGGTTGCAAGGAATCATATGCCCCAATGCTTAGGATTTTGCATGATGGGTTCATGTTTGAATGGATGGACTTTGCAGTAGATGGATGGAGGATATACTGACAAAGGAAGTATGTCAAGAGGTCTCCAAAGCATGTTGTTAATATGTTGCCCCTTGTCTTTATCAAGATTGAGGGTGAGAGATGGTTGAAACAAGATATAATGGATATGATGGATGGGAAATGATAGGATACATAGGGGATTTTGGATAGGAATATGATAGGATAACGATAAGACAATGGATAAGATGTGCAAGGAGATGATGGATGTGGATGAAGGATACGGTTTTGCCCCCAAGTGTAGGGATACAAAATGGATGGAGAAGGGATTACGCATGATGCCCACAAGGGGTATTCATCAAGGTACTTGCCCAAGGTACCACAAGGAGTGGTTTTCATCATTGGACAGATATTTTCTCTTTACTATTTTCTTGATTTTTTGATTTTTTTTCTTTTTTGATGGAAGGGGGACTCTAGCGTTTGTTTCTAGAGCAAGGAGAAGATGGTCCCATGTTGGATAGTATTATGGATGATGATTGCATGGACGTTGGTAGATAGGAGAAGATGGAATGGAAAATGGATTATGGATTATGGTGTGTATAATGTGGATTATGCAAAAGCATGGACCATAGGAATGTGATGGGGAAGATATGTAGGATAGTGGCTGAAAGATGGAGAAATGGGGGTATGTGGGAATTGCAAGTGGTGGAGGGGAACCAAGACCAATGGTTGCACACATCGTGATGTATTTGGAAGCTTGTATTTTGGATGTGGAGTTGGGAGTAATGGGGATCAGGATGGGGGATTTTTGGATGGTCGATTTGGGGTTTTAGGGACTCAAATAGACTTAGGAATTATTGATCCGCCATCAACTTCTACCACCCCTTTAGCATTCCCCATTAATCCTTCACCTCCACCTACCAATCCCATCCCAAATCCACCCCCTTATCCACTTGGAAAAAGCACCTTCATCCGTGGTAAACCCCTCATAGGAGGTGAACAACTTCCATCTATCACATATCTTTCTCCAACAAATAAGGGACTCGCGTCTTGTTTCCAAAGCACCAAACATCCCCTTGCATGTCGTATGCTCCAACTTATGAACTATCAACGTAAAGGCTTAGGCCTTCATGAACAAGGCATCTTGGAGCCCATCCACACCACATTCCATCCATCTTCGCATGGCCTTGGTTATACATCCCAGGACAAACAAAACAAACATGTTGGTACCACCCACACACCTTCCAAAATCCATTCATCCAATCCCACACATGGTGCATCTCATTGCATTTCCAAAACATATGTCGCCATCCCTCCTCCATCATCCTATCATTTGCAAAATCATGTGAACAACCATCTCCCTCCATCAAATTTACCTCCACTACTTCCAACTCCAAATATCTCTATCAAATCCACTTTACCTCCACTCCTACCAACTCCTAATATCCCTATCCTCAAATCTCCTCATCCATTTATCCATAAACCCCCTAAAATTCCCAATCAAGACCAACAAAAGCACACATCTTTCAAACATGAAGCTTCCCCCAAATCCATGGGATTCAAAAATTTGAATGCCTCAACTCATAAAGCACAAAAGCTGAAGGATATTATCCCCTCCAATCAAAATGAAAAATCCCAAAGGCTATCAAAGCCCACACCATCACAAGAAAAAGAAAAAACAAAAATGGTGTGGGTCCCCAAACAAAGATCACTCAAATCTAATGAGGCATCCACCTCCCAATCTACCACAAAATCCCAAACATCCCACTCCCCATCTAAAAATCTCATAATTCCTAAGTCTATTTAGGTCCCTAAAACCAAAATCGACCATCCAAAAATTCCCCATCCCGATCCCCATTACTCCCAACTCCACATCCAAAATACTAGCTTCTAAACACATCACGGTGTGTGCGGCCGTTGGTCTTGGTTCCCCTCCACCACTTAACATTCCCACATACCCCCATCTCTCCATCTTTCGTTCACTATCCTACATATCTTCCCCATCACATTCCTATGGTCCATGCTTTTGCATAGTCCACATCATTATCCACATAATCCACATCATTATCCACATAATCCACATCATAATCCATTATCCACCATCCATTCCATCTTCTCCTATCTTCCAACAATCCATGCAATCATAATCCATAATGCTATCCAACATGGGACCATCTTCTCCTTGCTATGGAAACAAACGCTAGAGTCCCCCTTCCATCAAAAAAGCAAAAAAATCAAAAATCAAAAAAATCAAAAAATCAAGAAAATAGTAAAGAGAAAAAAAATCCATCCAATGGTGAAAACCACTCCTTGTGGCACCTTGGGCAAGTACCATGATGCAAACCCCTTGTGGGCATCATGCGTAATCCCTTCTCCATCTATTTTGTATCCCTACACTTGGGGGCAAAACGGTATCCTTCATCCACATCCATCATATCCTTTGCACATCTTATCCACTATCTTATCCTAATCTTATCATATTCCTATCTACCATCCCCTATTCATCCTATCATTCCCCATCCATTCTATCCACTATATCTCCCACCTTAGATCTTGATAAAGACAAGGGGTAAAATATCAACAACATGCTTTGGAAACCTCTTGGCATACTCCCTTTTAAAGTATATCCTCCATCCATCTAATGCAAAGTCAACCCATTCAAACATGAGCTCATCATGCAAAATTCTTTAGGAATTGGGGCATATGATTCCTTGCAACCTAGCCATTGGAGAAAATCCTCATCCTAATCTTCCATCTATCTAACATGCATCCCTATCACTTGTCCATTCATCTATCAAATCTCCTATCCATTATCCTTTCATTGCCAATCCCCCTATTCCACCCCATCAACTTCACCTCTAGACTTGGTGTTCCCTTGTCATTGGTATTTAGCACAAAGGCTATCCAAATGGAATCCAATGACACCATCATAATAAACCATTCCCTTTTCCAAAAAATCAAAAAAATCAAAAAAAAATCAAAAAATCATCAAAAAATACCAAAACAATAGAAAACACACAAAACCCCAAAAAGACAATCATCATCACAATCACCCAAATCATCCAACATCTCATCATCCCACATCATCATCACAAATCAGAACTACATATCATAACCACCCGCATCTTAATGTGCCTTGATCTTGTGGATACAGGGTATGTAGGCAGTCTAGGATACGAAGGACGTTTCCAGTACTTAGGTCCATAAGATGCACCCATCCAACCCGCTAAGCTTACACTAGATCCAAGCATTGCATTACCTATCAAAGCATCATCCCTTATAAAAAATCATCAACTATCAAATTAGCATCAACCATAACTTGTCACCATCATATCTTGAGCCAATCTTACATCAACAAAACATGATCCAATCATCAATTGATTCTTGCCTTAGGATATGTCGTTCCTACGATAGGCAGAATCTATCCAATCATCACAACATCAACTACTCATGATCCAATCATCAATTGATTCCTGCCTTAGGATATATCTTTCCTACGATAGGCAGAATCTATCCAACCATTATCCATTTTGGCAAGAGAGACAATGGCTATTTGTTTTGGTTCGTTGGTCTTTTTGTTTTTGATTTTTATCTTTTGTCCTATTCGAAGATCACATCAAAGCTACCTTGATCTTATTATATCATGGTATGTGGTGAAAACATCTAGAATGGGGCATAGTCTTGCTTTTGTATGCTATGCTTGTGGGTTGGTTTCATTACTCCAAGCTAGTTATCATATCTTGATTGATCATAAGGTCGGTTCTAGCATATTGATCTCCTTATGCATCTAAGGTTCATCATACCTTTTTTGTACTAGAGCTTATGTTATGAGTCCCCTTCCCTCATCTAGACAAGGTTGTACTATCTTGGGCATGCATAAGATCATCCCTTTGTCTACGCGTCTAGTCCATGCAAATGTTGGATAAACATCATCACCCTGGTCTTCTATACCTTGGTGAACATATCCACTTTGCTATATCAAACCTAGGATTGCTCAAATTCAATTTCAGCACAATGATCATCCACCAATCATCTCCGAACATCAGCATCCTTTCATCCCACCACTTATCCTCTACCCACATCTACCAATCTGTCCCATCCATTTCGAGAGCACAACCGTGTCCTTGCAACCCGCCTATCCTCTTGAGGGGGCATCACCCTTACCAATTATCCCCAAACCTTACCTTATTCTTCCAAACCAAAATCTTTTTTCTATCCAATCCATCTCTATGTTCTAACTTCTTTGAAATGATGTTACTTAGCTACAACACCATCTCAAAGAGGGGCAAATGTAGACATCGAAAATTGGATTGCTTTGCAAACCAATTTCCCGTACCTCTACAGTAATCCACTCTCTCCATCTGCATATCCCTTGTGATCAATTAATTCACCTAATTAATCCATTTAATCTTACAACCCTTGAGGCATTCAAATTTTTGAATCCCATGGATTTGGGGGAAGCTTCATGTTTGAAAGATGTGTGCTTTTATTGGTCTTGATTGGGAATTTTAGGGGGTTTATGGGTGGAGAAATTAAAAGTAGATTTATGGATAAATGGATGAGGAGATTTGAGGATAGGGATATTAGGAGTTGGTAGGAGTAAAGGTAAAGTGGATTTGATAGAGATATTTGGAGTTGGAAGTAGTGGAGGTAAATTTGATGGAGGGAGATGGATTGTCACATGCTTTTGCAAATGATAGGATGATGGAGGAGGGATGGCGACATATGTTTTGGAAATATGATGAGATGCACAATGTGTGGGATTGGATGAATGGATTTTGGAAGGTGTGTGGGTTGTTTGTCTTGGGATGTATAGCCAAGGCCATGCGAAGATGGATGGAAGTTGGTATGAGGTTGAAGGTGTGGATATGTAGGATGATGGAGGTTGATATGAGGATGATGGAGGTGAATATGATGGAAGTTGATATGAGGTTGAAGGTTGATATGAGGATGATGGAGGTTGATATGAGGATAATGGAGGTTGATATGAATGAAGTTGATATGAAGTTGAAGGTTGATGGGAGGTTGATGGTGTGGATATGTACGAGGTAGGTTGGTATGAAGTGAGATAAGTTGATGTAGAATTGGTTTGATGTGTAGGTGGATAGGATGGGATAGGTGCTAGATAGGATGGTCATTAGACTTTGCAAGTGGGCAAGAGGTGTTGGATTTCTTCCATGAGGTATTGTATGTGTGAGGAGTGGCTTTTTCAACCTATTTGAATCAATTCTTGAATTCTTTGAAAGGTTCGCTGCTCTAGAGGGGATTGGCTTGCATGCATGTGGTGAAGCTAGTATTCATATCTTGTTGATCATAGGGTCGATTCTAGCATATTGGTCTCCTTATGCATCTAAGGTTCATCATCTCTTTTGTGTACTAAGGGCCTATGCTATGAGTCCCCTTCCCTCATCTAGACAAGGTTGTACTATCTTGGGCATGCATGGGATCATACCTTTGTCTGTGTGTCTAGTCCATGCAAATGTTGGATAAACATCATCACCTTGGTCTTCTATACCTTGGTGAAAATATCCACTTTGCTATATCAAACCTAGGATTGCTCTAAATCATTTTCAGCACAATGATCATCCACCAATCATCTCCCAACATCATCATCCTTTCATCCCACCACTTATCCTCTGCCCGGTTCAACCAATCTGTTCCATCCATTTCGAGAGCACAACTGTGTTCTTGCAACACACTAGTCCTCTTGAGGGGGCATCATCCATACCAATTATCCCCAAACCTTACCCTATTCTTCTAGACCAAAATCTTTTTTTTTTAATCCAATCCAACTCTATGTTTTAAGTTCTTTGAAATAATATTACTTAGCTGTAACACCATCTCAAAGAGGGGCAAATGTAGACACCTAAAAATGTCTTCTACCATCGAACCAACTCCTAACATCCCTAAACATGTCAATTTCCCTCCTAACCAATTAATTAAATTTTTATTTAATTAATTATCCCTTTATTACCCTATTTTCGATCATATTATCCCCAAAATTGAATTAATTTTATTAATTCAATAGTCTAAAATCTTAGCCAATTAATTTAATAAATATGCAATATTTATTATTTCAATTTCCCTCTATCCTAAGTCCTAAATCCACCTCACAAAATCCACCTCATCAATCCACCTCATCTCTTCCACCTCACCATGTTGAACATATAATTAAATATTCTTAATATCTAATTAGCTAATATCCTCCATTATCCAAAAATGAATTTTTAATTCAATGGTCATCCACTAATTGAATTTTTAATTCAATGGTCATCCACTAATTGAATTTTTAATTCAATTGTCCTCCACTAATTAAATTTTTAATTCAATTGTCCTCCACTAATTGAATTTTTAATTCAATGGTTATCCACTAATTAAATTTTTAATTCAATGGTCATCCACTAATTGAATTTTTAATTCAATTGTCCCCCACTATCCTCCACTAATTGAATTTTTAATTCAATTGTCTCCCACTATCCTCCACTAACTGAATTTAAAATTCAGTTGTCCCCCACTATCCTTCACTAACTGGATTTAAAATTCAATTATCCTCCACTCTTCCCAAAAATAAATTTTTAATTCATCCACTATGAATAAAAGATTTACTTTTATTCCTAGCCCTTGATCTCAACTCTTGATCCTCACCCTCCATTCCTTTTTCAAAAATCTATAAATGAAACCCTCACCCAAGCCATTCATACAACTTCTTCTTGCATCAAAACCATGCCTAAATTTCTCTCAAATCTCTAATCTATCTATCCTCTAATCATTCATCTCCATTGTGTTGAAAAGCCTTGAGCAATCCACATACACATCTTGCATCATTTGGAAAACATCTGAGGAGCTACGTAGGCGCAAACTCCTTCCCGCATGGATTCGTGAGTCATTATGGAGGTATAATTGTTTATTTTGCATTTGATTAGTATTTAATCTTCATTTTGATTTCACTTATTACATTTGGCATGCCCGGTCTCGAATCTACTCATCATTTTGTGAAGGTTTCTTGTCAAAATCTTTGTTTTTCTAACAAATTTTGTGAAGTTTTGGTGATTAAGTGTTGCAGGTTGCATCCTGGGCAAAAATGGACTGTATTTTTGTACTACGAACGTTGTTTCTATGAATTTTGATAGTAAACTTGCCTAGGTTTTGTGAAAAAATTTTAGGGTACAGTCCATACCATATGGAACCGTACCCTGCCGTACTAATCCACGCATTCTCTATTTGCTGTAATCAGTGGTTTTAGTGTTGCAGGTCTATAGTTTTGTTTTTGTAGGTCATTCCTCCTCCCCCCGCCATCGCTTCACCACTAGTCATCACCATCACTGCTGCTGTCGCAAACCACCCTCCACCCGGTTGAAAACCACCATCCCCCTGGTCGCCGCCTCTACTAAACACTCCCAAAACCCCCGCTGACCTCCCTCCCATCTCCTCACTATGCCACCACTCCTGCACAGCCCCCGCGCCACCCCGTCGCCACCGATCACACCCCTGGCCATCCCTGCTTCACTCCTCCGTGGCCACCCTCAGCCCTCCCCCATCCCTTGCCCACACCCCCTTCTCCGCTTCCTGTAGTATCCACCAACCCCTCATTCCGCGCTCCCCACCCTCTGCTCTTGCCTTTCTGCCGCTCCTCCAAACCCTGCTAGACCATGCTAAGCTCCACCTCTTCCCGCCAAACTTGAAACCCTAACAGCAGTCACATTGGCGGGGGCTTTGTTAGTTCCTTCGACGTGAGAAGGGGGTTTTACCATTAGCCCCTGAACAATCTAAATCCTTTTTTAATTTTGCCTTCGGCCAACCCCTGGTCATATGAGTGACTAGGGGCTAAACACTAACTATGAACACCAAGCCCTATCCTACAAATCTAAAGCATGCCATGTGATCAGAACTGGTGGTAACTATTAATAGTTTATCCAAATAGTCAAGTCTGCCTCTTCCTCCTTAGGTCAACAAAGGGGCATTTTTTTTTCTTTTCATCACAACTTTTGCAAACGGAGGCAAAATTTTGCAAATGAATAGTCATCGGAAAGAGGACTCAGCCACCTACGTAGTTGTGAGGAAATTTCTAGGTGACGGTACATTTTTCCTACCTTTTTCATTAGCCAAAGTCAAACATGCTTAAAATCTTTAAATCATCATAACTTGTGCAAATTTGATCGTTTTGCAATGAATTTTTTTTTCAAATCGCATAGAATTTCTTGAATTTTTTGTTCATACAATCTATTTTCTTGTATCAGTTCATCTTTCATCAAATTTTATCAGATTGTCAATTTTCGCATCACAATCTCCTTAGCTAGTCTACTTGCTCCATTTTCATTCTTGTGACTTGCAGGTGATCATTCAGTGCTAGAAACATCTGAGGAGCTACGTAGGCACAAACTCCTTCCTGCATGGATTTGTGAGTCATTATGGAGGTATAATTGTTTGTTTTACATTTGATTAGTATTTAATCTTCATTTTGATTTCACTTATTACACATACCAACATGACAATCTTAGAAGCATGGCTAAACAACACCATGATTAACATCATAACATGATATGTCTAACAACCTCTACAAGTGTTTTTTCTACACATAGGAAAATTCAAATGAACGAGTATACTAGAATAATCAATATTGTCAACTTGAGGACAAGCTGCAATGATATGCTCAATCAGGTTTAAAAAATTAAAGTAGTTTCTTAAACTCACATTTTCATGATAATACAAGGATACTTTATCATTTTGTAACCTAGTAGAATTTTAATTATGAACTATAACTTCAATGATGTTTAGATGATACAAACAATTATACTTAGATGGTTGTTGTCACATGAAATTGCACCCTGCTCGGAAGGATTACAAGCATTCCAATGATACAATGGGAATGATCTCGAAGTGTGAGACCTTAATCAAAGAGATTAGACCTCTGGAGAAGGCCGGCCTCCTTGCCTGGTTATCACCTAAAAACTACTAAATTTTGAGGGGAAAAGGGAGAGGGAATGCTTTAAAAATGAAAGATGAAAGAAAAGAAAACTTAAAGTAAAGGTGATGCACCAGACTGATTAAAAGAGACTTCCACAACACTAAGAAAATGCACAACATAATAAGATACAATAAGTCTAGACATACACAGATTAGATGATTCTAGCAGAGGTTAAGAGCAATAGGGTTGAGAGGAACATAATGTTCATAGACAACTTCATGTAGATTCACACAGAACTGAAAAAAATCAGCAAAGAGGTAAAAAAAACTTGCATATATTTAATAAGGCAAGGTTACAGTATTAGAAAGTTTTGTTTGGAAATAGAAAAGACTGAAAGCCCAAAAAATTTCCAACCTTATTTACATCATTCAAATGCATATATATAGCATTCCAAAAATGCCCTAAGTCAGTTACAACAATTCGCTCAAAGAGCTACATTAGAAAATATCTCTTGAAGGGATGTCCCAGCTACAGAAGTAATGGTCGCCAAATATCTAAAACAAGGGCAGGTGGGAGATATTTTGTCTTAAATGTGAGCAGCTTCATTCTTTGCAGCAATGAATGCTAGAAATATCTCTATCTGCTAAAAAATGGTCGTTGAAATGTCTATTTGACCCAAACATGCAAATCCACATCCAAAAATGAAAAGCGACAAAAACCCCTAAAAACCTAGCCAAATGAGAAAGAGGACAAAAGTATCCATCTTTGCCTCTTGCAGGATGTCAAAATTCGCCAGGATGGAGAAGATACATGCGATCAAAGTTTTGGTCAACTACCTGTATATATTGCTTTGCATCTGTGTATATATCACTATCTGAATCAGGCTCTGAAACTACCTTTATCGGTCTATATCGGGATGTTGGGATGACCTTCAGTCGAGCTGCCGATGTATAAAGTCATGCTGAAAATCCCTTGTATATGCTTTTGCTTTTGGCACCTAAAACGGCCCTTTGAAATCGCCCTGTGTATATGCATTTGAAACTGCATACAAATGCGGGCCTTTACCTTTTTTGAATCGGCCCTTGTATCACCTGCCACATGTCATCACGTGATTTGTCACTGAGCTAGTCTTGAGAAGCATCACTAAAAACTATATCTGCTTATCGGCGGTTAGAATGACTATGAACTGAGCTGCCAATGCATTCTGTCTGGCTGATGACCTTTGTATATGGTCCCTTGCATATCAGCTTGTATATACAAACATACAAGTGAAACATGCATACAAAACTTACATCTGCACTTGTGTATGTTTCTTCGTATCTACGAATTGTATATGCATACAATTGCCTTTGGATGTGTAGGCCCCACCAGCTGTATGTCAAAGTTTGTATCTTGCCTTGTATGTCGAAACATACAAGAAAATATACAAGTAGAAAATGCATGGAAAGCACTTGTGCCTTGGCAGATCCCAGCAGTTTCATCTTTGGCCTTTGTATATCAGCAAATGAATGCTCCATTGAATATTTCCTTTGTATATACGAATATACATTCCTAATATGCATACAATGCCTCCTGTAAGGCCCCCCCTTACACCCTTTCAATGTGTCTTGCATATGAGACCCCTGCATGTTTTCATTGTATCATTTTCCTTGTATATCACATATATTTGAATATACAATGCGATATACATACAATGCATGGCCCCCACCTCTTGTATTCCTTTCAATGCTATGACTTGCATCTGTGATACAAGTACCTTTGTATTTTGCCTGATGCATCATGCCTTTGCATGTTGGAAACATACAAGCGAACACACAAACAAAGAAACATACCACAGTTTGTGCCTTTGGTGGAAGCTACCAATTGTATCTCCTCCTTGTATGTATGGCCCTTTGTATATCGACTTTGTATGTTGGACCTGTATGTTGGACTTGCATATCGGCCTTGTATGTTTAACATGCATTTTTCTTTGTATGTCGCCGATATACAAACGCCTTTGTATATCATGGACCCCACCATTTGCACATTCGGCCTTTGCATATTTTTCCTTGTATGTTTCGATTATATGTTGGAAACATGCAACACAAAATATACATTCTCTTTTGTTTATTGCGTTGATGTACATTAACTGTGGCCAATGCATATTATCTTTGTATATTGGCTTTGCATGTTGGACTTGCATATCGGCCTTGTATGTGCGAATATGCAACCTGATAAACATTCCACTAGAAATTCTCACTTGTATGTCAACTTTGTATCTTAGGCAAAGGTCCTTTGTATGTTCGGCAATGTATATTACGAACATACATTCTCCATTGTATATCAGCTGATATACAAAAGCATTTGCATGTCCCTTTGCATCTTTGAATGTATGTGCGGCCTTGTATATATGACTATGTATATCGGCCTTCAGAAAGAACCAAGACCTAGCTGCCGATGAACATCCTCACACTGATGAACCCTTTAAAAATTGACCCTTGTATCTTCTAACATACAATCTGCCTAGTATGTTTCTCCTTTGTATAGACCTGTTGTATATCTGAATATACAACAACAACATACAAACCCCTACATGCAAGCGAGAATCTTTGATGGAATATACCTGTAATGTACAACCCGATATGCATACAAAATGCATACAACTACCTTTTGCGCATTTTGAAGCCGATTTAACTCCTTTTTCGGGCCTGCCAATGTATCTACTTGTTGTATGTTAAACATACAACACAATATACATGGAAACATTTTGATACATCCACGGAATATTTTGAGAATCCTCAATGTATATTTCACCTTTGTATGTTTAGAATGCATATACAAGCCCGATACATCCTTGCATCCTTTGTATGTAACCCTTGTATCTTCGTCAACATACAAAGGCAAATGTATATGCGGAAATACATTGAAAAAATGCATATTGAAGCACAAGCATGAAACTAAGAAATCCCCATGATAGAAAATACTTGAAGCTAAAAGGTTTCTGGGTTTTTTGCAAAGAATCTTGAGGTGAGATTTTTGGGAAATTTGGCATGGCATAGCATAAATATTTGAAGGATTTAAGCCTTGTATGGTCATTTCTAAAGGATTTTCAAGGAAAATACAAGGTGAATTGTTTGGCTCTGGGCAGAAGAAAATAGGTCAACAATTTTAGTGACTTTTATGAGATGTTTACTTGGTAAACAATTAGATCAGTGGCCTTGAGCATCCATTGGGCATGGGGTCATTTAGAGAGTAAAGATATGTCTTGACAAACAATCCTAACTTTAGCAACTCAGCATATTAGCAGTGAAGCACATGGAGACCCAAACCAAAACAAAATGTTGAAGACAACCCCTCCAACTGTGCTAGACAACTCTTAGGGAAAACAAAGAAGATCTAAACTATTGTGCAGCAACACTTATTTGAAAACAAGAAATCTAATCTACTACTTTACAAGGTAAGTCATACCTCAAAACAGTTCTTCAAGTGTATCCCATTGACTGGGATAGGGAAATTTTGTCCATCCATACTTGATAACTAAAATACATTTTGCTCTTTGCATTCAGTAATGAGAAATGGGCCACTCCACAGGTTGTCAAACTTGGAATGCTTTACGGGTCTGCTTTTCAACTCATCCTATTTGAGCACCATATCACCCATTCTAAAATTTCTGGGGGTGGTCCTCTTATCAAAATTTCATTTCATTTGAAGCTGATGATACTCCATGGCCTTCATAGATTTATCCCTACTCTCTTCAAGCTCCATAAGTTGAGCATATCTAATAGCCATGGGGTCCTCTGCTTTAAACATTTCCAGCTGATTCATACTGTCTAGTGCTGGTAGTTCCATAGACATAGGCAACCTTGCCTCTTTTCGATACAGTAGTAGATATGGGGAGTTCCCAATAGACCTTTTAGGAGTTATTCTATCTGCTCATAGAGCAAACTTTAGATCAGTGTGCTAGGTCCTCTGGTTATCCTCCATTGATCTTTTAATAATCCTTATAAGATTTTTATTTGTAGATTCAGCCAAACCATTACCCTACGGGTAATAATTTGATGAAGTATTCGAATAGATCCCATTCTTAACAGCCCAGTCAGTTGTCTTTAGCCCAACAAAGGCTAAAGCATTGTCTGAGATGATAGACTTAGGCACTCCAAATCTAGAAACCAAATCACAATAAAAATTTAAAACAGCATTCTCATTGGATTCTTTTAGAGCCACTGCTTCTGTCCATCTTGTGAAATAGTCTGTAGCTGTAAGTATCCACCTATGGCCTGCACTTGATGGTGGGTTAATGGGACCTACAAAATCAATGACCCATCTCATAAAGGGCTGCTCTACCTGAATTGGCTGCAGAGGTAAAGCTGGAAGCCTTTCTTTGCTTACAAAAATGGCACACTTTATACATTTTCTAGTCCATGCATGGGCATCCTTAAATAAGCTAGGCCAGTAATAGCCAGCTCTCATTATTTTCCAAGTAGTAGTCCTTGGGGCAAAATGACCCCTCGTTGTTCCATTATGAAATTCGTGAAGCACCTTGTCAGTCTGATCTTTATCAATGCATCTTAACAATACACCATTAAAATCCTTTCTGAAAAGGATGCCATTTGTTAAAGCATATGGAATGGACTGCAGTCTAAAATATCTTCTTTTAGTTCTATCTAAACCTGCTGGACATTTACCAGTTTACAAAAATTGAGTCATCTCATTAACCCAACTTGTGCCTACTGCTACTGTATCATCCTGAGGAGCATCTTCAATGGCAAAAGTATGTCCTCTTCTTTTTCTACTTCTTTTTCAGAACTGGTAGCGAGCTGTTCACTGAGTCCTCTACCTCTGACTAGCTTGGTTATCTTAATCTCCACGTCATATTCCATGACCTTGGTGGTCCTACCGGCCCTTTTTTCATTTACATCTTTACTTAACAGTAACTCCTTTATGCTTAGGTGAGCGACCATCAAATGTATCTTGTTATTAGAAATAAGATGCCAAAATGTTTTTAGACTCCTTACCACTGCAAGGACATGTTTCTCAATGAAGCTATATCTTTGCTCATACTCCTCCAAACCTTGACTAAAGAAAGCGATGGGTTGCTCAAAACCTTCACTCTGCTACTATACCAAAATTGTAGAGATGGTATCCAGGCCACCATAAGCATACAATATGAAATCTTTGGAGAAATCTAGATTTACCAAGGTTGGTGTAGCTAATAATGCCTCTTTTATGGACTCGAAGCTGAGCTTGGCCTCCTTCATCCAACTGAACGCTATATTCTTCTTCAACATAGACGTCAAAGGCTTCAATAGATTTGTAATGTCGGGGATAAACCTTCGCAGAAAATTAATTTTGCCAATAAAACTTTGTAGCCCCTTCTTGTGACTAGGTAAAGGTAGCTCTAGAATAGCTCTTACCCTTTCAGCGTCAATGGTAATTCCTTTGACACAACGTACCCTAACAACTTGCCTTCATGTACAATGAATATGCATTTCCTAGGATTGAGAGATATCCCAAACTCTTTGCATCTTTCGAATACTAGCCTCAGATGGGATAAATATTTAGCTGCATTCTTGGAAAAAATCATGATGTCATCAAGGTATGCCAACACCAATTTATACAGCAAACCCTTGAAAGCCATACCATGGCTCTCTGAAAAGTAGAGCTAGCATTTGAGAGGCCGAAGGGCATTCATTTATAGGCCATTGTACCCCATTTGGTGGTGAAAGTCGTCTTCAATTGATCCTCCTCCTTGACTGACACCTGATTGTAACCATAAAATCCATCAAGCAAGGAAAATCTTTCAGAACCAGCCACTACTTGCAGAATTTGCTCCATTGAGGGCAATGGGTAGTGATCTTTTACGGAGGCTCTATTGAGGTCTCTGAAGTCGACACATGGCCTAATCTCTCCATTGTTTTTCCTCACATGAACAAGGTTGGAGACCTAAGAAGTATGTTTGATTGGAAAAACAATTTTCCCCTCAATCAATTTGGTCAGCTCTTTAATCATTAGAGGCTCAAGCTTCGGGTTTAGAGGCCTTTGTTTCTGCCTCACAGATTTAGTACCTGGTTCTAACTCTATGGTGTGCTGGGCAATGTGAGGATCGAACCCTTTTAGGTCTGAGTAATCCTAGGCAAACACATCTTCAAATTCTTGACAAAGAGCAATAAAAGCTCTCCTGTTCTCAGGTGAACAGAATTTGCCAATTTTAAGAAGCTTACCTTTGAAAATTTCTAGCTCCTCATAATGCTCTTCTTTAACTTGCATACTGGTCTTGCTTTTCTTTAGTTGATCATCTATACTATAAATAGATTCCAAGGTTACCAATCCCTTGGGCAGCTTGTTTGTTCTCAACTGAACAATTTGATCATTGCCATATTGTTGTTTGAGCTTATCCTAATTTATCATAGAAAACTCATCTTCTTCTAACAAGAAATGCAGGATCTGTTCATCACTCTCAAAAACTTGCCAATGAATATTATTATTAGGGATGGAGGGCCTATCAACTATTTTTACATGAGGTTGTACCTTCTCCCTTTAAATATCACTGGGGATGTCAAACTAAGCCCCAATTGCAGCTAACCCATCAGCGTGATAGTTTTGATTTCTTGGAATAGAGATTAGATTGAAAGCATCAAATTCTTCAATCATGTCCCACACCTTATGTTTGTAGCATTTCAGAACATCATTTTTTGTAAGATGTAGTCCTCTCACCTGATTCACAATGAGTTCACTATCACCATACACCTGCAAATAGCCTATTTTCCTCTTTCTTGCCCACTGCAAACCTTGAATTAATCCTTCATATTTAGTAGTGTTATTTGTACATGCAAAGGCAAAACATAAAGAAGAATAATATTTTTCACCTTGTGGTGACACCAGCATTGCACCTCCACCAGATCCATTCCTGTTCCTTGAGCCATCAAAGTACATTTTCCACACTTCATTTTGTTGTTTTGTTTGCTGCTCAGCATCCTTTACTAGATTTGGAACTACTATTTCATGTTCATGCAGTATGTAAACCCCCATACCAGTCTTTTGGATGTATCCCTCAGGATCATCAATAACATTTTCTGAGGCCCACTCCCTTAACAATATCTTTGGTATGCTTTCAGCTTGTAGTTCTTGAGCAGCAACAAGTTCAGGATCATCAAAAATAATGTAATTCGCATTAACAACACTTGGTGTGTAGGGCTCTATGTGGTATTTGGCAAGTAATTCAGACTTTAGGGTCACTTTGGTGCCATATTTGGTCCTGAAAAACATGTGGGACTAGTCCGAGGACAAATATCCTCCTATTTTGGTTGTGAACACTCTTGATAAGCACATAGCAAAAATAGGGAGGCAAATCTATGATGAATACTTCCTGGGAAATGGAAACATTGGGGTAGGTATGCACAGTGAGACCTAGGTCTTTTATCACACCCACAGTATTAACAGTTGTGCCATCTAATTGGAGTACACCCTTCTCAAGAGACTAGTACTTCAATCCTAATTGATCTACAATCTATTTCGGCATCACAAAACTACTTGCACCACTATCCACCATGCAATTATGTACTAGCTTGTCTCTGATTATTAAAGACACATAAAATGGGAGTGGTTTAGCACTTTTGTTTGGTTGTTTACTGTTATCCTTGGATGAATTGGTAAGGACAACCCCAGTTGGGTCAATAGTTGCATCATTGGGTATTTTCAAATCAGTTAAGGCAGATTGCAACATCTTCTTTTGGCCAAGGATGGCCAGGGAATCCCACATGGACATTGTCACATTCATCTTCTTCATATTTTCAATAATATTGAAAGGTGGAGTAACACTTACCTTCTGATGCGATTTTGTAGCAGCAACATCTACCTGTATATGGGGCATTTCCCTTGCTGTTTCTGGGTTACTTCTTTGTAAAATGTGGGGAATATGTGAGGTGGAAGGATCAGCAAGTCCTTTTCCTTTGTTTGCTTCTTAGTCTATCTCATAACCCCTCTTCTTGGCTCTTGTATTTGCTGCCACTGAGGTGTTTTCACTATTAATGCCACAGAATTCACCTTCTTGCCAATTTATGAAGGCAAAATTGTTCTGAGGTTGTTCTTGTTGTGGTGCAGCTCCGTCATTTGGTGTGTTTGGCTGTGAGACTGCCACATTTTGCACCATTAAAACCTGATTTATAACCCCATTCGAGCAGGCTGCCTGACTGTGTGGCTGATTGCATGGATAGCACCATTCATACTCAGCTACAAGGTTGTTCTGAGTAGGGACAAGGTCCCTTACTGCATTAATAGGTGTCAAATTATAAGGCTAAAAAGGCCTTTGACTCATGTTTTGCCTGGCATCTTGGTAATTGCTTTGATAAGGTGGCCTATTAGCTTGGTAAGGCTGATTTTGGCCTTGAAAAGGTTAATTTTGCCCTTGAGGTTGTGCCTGATAAGGTTGTCTATTCTGGGATTGTTGCTTTTTAATGTTTACTAGCTCATTCCCAAAATTTTGTAGAATGTTCTCTATTTTTTGTTGGTTATTTTTAATCTCTTTCAACTCTTGAGAGGAGCTAGAAACATCAGGCTCTGAGTTGGTAGTATTTAGCAATGTTGCTATAGTAGGCAAAGGGGCGAAATATGGGATTGACAATGGCATTGAAGCCTAAATCTCAAGGAAGATGGGCACTGGTGGTCTAGGTGCTATTTTTTCAGCCTGAATCAGATTATTCTCTACCCTAATAGCTATTTCATAAGCATCAGGTAAACTAGTACCTCCTAATGATTGAATCATTACTGAAAGATCACTATTTAGGGCTTTCAAAAAATACAAGAATGCATATTCGGCTGGAGGCCTTACCATGGCAGGAATTCTGTCCCATGTCTTCTGAAATCTGAAGTTGAAATCCATCATTTGCTCCTAGGGGGCACTCTTTATAGTAGTCAGTTGTTCAACTAATAACATGTTATCTGATTTATATTGGAATTGCTTGTTTAATTTCTCTCCTAGGTCATCTGAGGTTCCTATAGTTTGCACTGGTAGACTCTTGAACCATTGCAATGCTTTCCCTTTGAATGCGGTGGCCAACAGTCTGATGGCAACGTTTTCTTGGGTGACATGATGTACACCACATAGAGAGGCTATGTCTCTAATGTGCTCAATAGGGGTAGTTTGATTCTCCCCTGTGAAATAGGGTAGACTCTTCAAAGCTACCATAGGTATGACATCATGCACTGTCAAGTTTAAAGAGCTGCCCCCATCAAAAGGCACAAATGGCTGATTTCTTGCCATCTGAACAGCTGGAGGTAGATTTGCTTGAATTGGTGCAGGAACTACAGGTGCACTTGGCCTGAAATTTGGTGGAGCTAACTATATTCTTTTTGCAACTAGAGTCCTTACTGCATCTCTACTCTGTCTTCTAGGTGGAGACAGTTGCAAGTAATCGAATGTATTTGAACTCCTCGTTTGAATCCTTCTCATAAAATGTAACAGCAGAATTGATCTTCTTGTTCTTCCTTAGTGTGAGTCGCTAGTTATGCAAGTTTAACCTCTTATAGGTCTGAAAATCACTAGCTACACATAAAAACCAGTAATAAAATGTAGTATTTGGATTATTTTTCTAACTCTTGGTCCCACCAGGTGTGCCAGAAACTGTTGTCACATGAAATTGCACCCTGCTTGGAAGGATTCCAAGCATTCCAATGACACAATGGGAATGATCTTGAAGTGTGGGACCTTGCTCAAAGAGATCAGACCTTCGGAGAAGGCTAGCTTCCTTGCTTGATTATCACCTAAAACTACCAAATTTTGAGGGGAAAAGGGAGAAGGAATGCTTTAAAAATGAAAAATGAAAGACAAGAAAACTGAAAGTAAAGGTGATGCACCAGACTGATTAAAAGAGACTTCCACAACACTAAGAAAATACACAACATAATCAGATACAACAAGTAGACATACATAGATTAGATGATTCTAACAGAGGTTAGAAGCAATAGGGTTGAGAGGAACAGAATGTTCACAGACAACTTCATGCAGATTCACACATAACTAGAAAAAAATTAGCAAAGAGGTAAAAATAACTTACATATATTTAATAAGAAGGCAAGGTTACAGTATTAGAAAGTTCTATTTGGAAACAGAACAGACTGAAAGCCTAAAAAATTTTCCAACCTTATTTACATCATTCGAATGCATATATATAGCATTCTAAAAATGCCCTAAGTCGGTTACAACAATTCACTCAAAGAGCTGCATCAGAAAATATCTCCTAAAGGGACGTCCTAGCTGCAGAAGTAATGGTCACCAAATATTTGGAATAGGGGCAGGTGGGAAATATTTTGTCTTAAATGCCAGCAACTTCATTCTTTGTAGGAATGAATGCCAGAAATATCTCTATCTACTAAAAAATGGTTGCTGAAACATCTACTCGACCCAAACATGCGAATCCAAATCTGGAAATGAAAAGTAACAAAAACCCTAGAAAACCTAGCCAAATGAAAGAGGGGACAAAAATATGCATCTTTACCTCTTGCAGCATGTCAAAATTTGCTAGGATGGAGGAGATACGGGCGGTCAAAGTTTTGGACAACCGCCTATATATATTACTTTGCATCTGTGTATATATCGCTATCTAAATCAGCCTCTGAAACTGCCTTTATCAGTCTGTATCAGGATGTCAGGATGACCTTCAGTCAAGCTGCCGATGTATAAAGTCATTCCGAGAATCCCTTGTATATGATTTTTCTTTTGGTGCCTAACACGACCCTTTGAAATTGCCTTGTGTATGTGCATTTGAAACTACATACAAATGCGGGCCTTTACCTTTTTTGAATCAGCTCTTGTATCACCTGCCACGTGTCATCACCTGATTTGCCATTGAGCTGGTCTTGAGAAGCATTGTTGAAAACTGTATCTGGTTATTGGTGGTCAGAATGACTATGAATTGAGATGCCGATGCATTCTCTTTGGCCGATGGCCTTTGTATATGGTGCCTTACATATCGGCTTGTATATACAAACATACAAGCGAAACATGCATACAAAACTTGCATCTACACCTGTGTATGTTTCCTCGTATCTGCAACTTGTATATGCATACAATCACCTTTGGATGTGTGGGCCCCACCAGCTGTATGTCAAAGTTTGTATCTTGCCCTGTATGTCGAAACATACAAGCAAATATACAAGCAGAAAATACATGCAAAGCACTTGTGCCTTAGCAGATCCCAGCAGTTTCATCTTTGGCCTTTGTATATCAGCGAATGCATGCTCCTTTGTATATTTCCTTTGTATTTGCGAATATACATTCCCAATATGCATACAATGCCTCCTGTAAGGCCCCCCTTACACCCTTTCAGTGTGTCTTGCATATGAGACCCCCGCATGTTTTCATTGCACCATTTTCATTGTATATCACATTGTATATTTGAATATACAATGTGTTATACATACAATGCGTGGGCCCCACCTCTTGTATTCGTTTCAATGCTGTGACTTGCATCTGTGATACAAGTACCTTTGTATGTTGCCTGATGCATCATGCCTTTGTATGTTGGAAACATACAAGCGAACACACAAACAAAGAAACATACCACTGTTTGTGCCTTTGGTGGAGCCTACCAATTGTATCTCCTCCTTGTATGTATGGCCCTTTGTATATCAGCTTTGTATGTTGGACTTGTATGTTAGACTTGCATATCGGCCTTATATCTTTGACTTGCATTTTTCTTTGTATGTCGTCGATATACAAACGCGTTTGTATATCGTGGACCCCACTATTTGCACATTCGGCCTTTGTATATTTTTCCTTGTATGTTTCGATTGTATGTTGGAAACATACAACGCAAAATATACATTCTCTTTTGTTCATTGCACCAATGTACATCAACTGTAGTTGATGCATATTATCTTTGTATATTGGCCTTGCATGTTGGACTTGCATATTGGCTTTGTATGTGTGAATATACAACTTGATATACATTCCACTGTACATTCTCACTTGTATGTCAGCTTTGTATCTTAGGTGAAGGTCCTTTGTATGCTCGGCAATGTATATTGCGAACATACATTCTCCATTATATATCAGCCGATATACAAAAGCATTTGTATGTCCCTTTGCATCTTTGAATGTATGTGCGGCCTTGTATATATGAATATGTATATTGGCCATCGGAAAGAACCAAGACCTAGCTGTGGATGAACATCCTCACGCCGATGAACCCTTTATACATTGACCCTTGTATCCTCTAACATACAATTTGCCTTGCATGTTTCTCCTTTGTATAGACCCGTTGTATATCCAAATATACAACAACAACATACAAACCCCTACATGCAAGCGGGAATCTTTGATGGAATATACCAGCAATGTATAACCCGATATACATACAAAATGCATACAACTACCTTTTGCACCTTTGAAGTTGATTTAACACCTTTTTCAGGCCTGCCAATGTATCTACTTATTGTATGTTAAACATACAACACAATATACATGCAAACATTTTGATACATCCGCAGAATATTCTAGGAATCCTCAATGTATATTTCACCTTTGTATGTTTAGAATGCATATACAAGCTCGATACATCCTTGCATCCTTTGTATGTAACCCTTGTATCTTCGTCAACATACAAAGGCAAATGTATATGCGAAAATACATTGAAAAAATGCATATTGAAGCACAAGCATGAAACTAAGAAATCCCCGTGATAGAAAATACTTGAAGCTAAAAGGTTTCTAGGTTTTTCTGAGTTTTTTGCAAAGAATCTCGAGGTGAGATTTTGGAAAATTTGGCAAGGTATAGCATAAATATTTGAAGGATTTAAGCCTTGTATGGTCATTTCTAAAAGATTTTCAAGGAAAATGCAAGGTGAACTGTTTGGCTCTAGGTAGAGGAAAATAGGTCAACAATGGTACTCTATGATAGACTACTTTGTTGTAGTAT
The DNA here is from genome assembly GCA_027924645.1 of Cunninghamia lanceolata. Taxonomy (NCBI): domain Eukaryota; kingdom Viridiplantae; phylum Streptophyta; class Pinopsida; order Cupressales; family Cupressaceae; genus Cunninghamia; species Cunninghamia lanceolata. Next base: position 4,672,659 of record BSBN01000158.1, on the reverse strand, counting down.
GGACTATGAAGGTAGGAAAGCATACTGATAGCAAACGATGCTTATTTCTATGGACTTATATGTATATGTTTTGACCTTATGCATCGGGAAGATGCATAAATTTAGGGGAGAGGGATGTCACAACCCACTTTTGAGTTTTGAATTAGAATTAAAACTTGTAGGTATTTTACAACATAAAATTTAGCTAAATTAAATAATAAAATATAGTCCCATTTAAAAGAACAAAATAATAAACAATTTTAAATAAATAAATGAGGTGAGGACACTTCTAGAAAAGGCAATAAATAAAGAACTTTCCCACCCTCATTTTCAAGTCAAGACTCCAATTTATGATATGAGATTTTTCTCCCAAATATTTATGACTATTGGAAATTTGAGTGAAAACATGAGTCCTTTTCCACAAGCATTGAATGGAAAATTGGAAAAGAGAGAGAGGGCAATAAATTGGAAGACTTGACTCAAGACTTGGATTTTCCTCCTTATGGGTCAAGTTTCTCTATAAATTGGATGGGATTTTGAGGAAGAGACACTGATCTCTAGTTTGGGAGAGCTGGAGAAATCTGTAAGTATTCTCCTCTTCATCATTTTGCTTTGTTTCTCTTGAAAGTCTAGTTCTTGAAGTTTTGTTAATAAATTTATTCAATTCTATGTGATGAATTATCTTAGGCTAGTTACGAATTTGAAATCATTCAAGAATGAATTTGTGCATGGGGTTTGTTTAAATATTCATACTAAAATTTGTATTCAACAGTTAACAAAAATCCACCTTCAATTATGTTTAGTTGAATGTTCATACTCTGTCCTGATTTTTAGAACCCTATAATCAATACTTTGAGGCATTCTAATAATTAACATGCCCTATCTGAGCATCCACATTTTGCATTTTTATCTGCCAGAGCATTCCAGTTATACAATCTGACAAAAAATTCCTCCTTGCTTTATGCTTGGACGATTGTCCATACCCTATTCCTGAGCCACACAGGCACAGGTAGGGAGGACATTAGAAAGGTTTGTGGAATCTTGTCTTTACACCTGCCAACTTCATTTGTTTTAAAGTTTCTAATTCCTATTCAACAAATCCATTTTGTGTGACCCTACAATCATTGCAATTCATGTTACCACATTTTTTTAGGCATTTTGTCAAATAGTTCATGTATATAGCTACTAGAGCATTTTCATTAAGTAAATGTCTCGAATCTCAAAAACACTCTGCTGTCTGCATCTTTCCAAGCCAATTTCTCCAACTTTGCTTGCATCTCCAGTGTCTATGGATGTGGTTGGTCTCCTACATGAAAAATGCATATCATTTTATGGCCTTAAATCCAACCACGTCCAAGGATTTTTTAATTCTTCTATCTTTCACCAATCTCCTTACCATTTGAGCCTCAACACACTTGCCCACTTTTGCGTAGCTGATGAACATAAGTCACTATTGTAAGTACTCCTAAGCCTATATTTGTATGTGATCTACAGACACCCAGAAATCACATCTGCACAATCATGCAAGTTTAATTGGCATCTTAATGATAAAGTTTAGGATGTGCCCAAGATCGCCAGCACTATGAAGGTCAACCATGCCATGCATAACAATCAACTATAGTTGTAATTCCATAAGGGTTACTCATATGACTAAAGTATGTACAACTCTTACCCACTAAACCTGCATGGCTGCATATAGTTCTAAGCATTCCAAAATCATTAAAGGAAGTTAGTTAAATATTATGTTCATCTTATGAGATTAAAATAGTGTCTATTATATTAGATAGTTAAAATAGAGAATTCACATGATACTTAACTATATGGGAACCATAAATTTACTAAGTCCCATCAGTCTGAGCTTAAACAAACGATTTATAAAATTTATCTCAATTTCTTTTTAAATCATTGCAGTCCTTGAGACAACCTTTCTTTGAGGGATTTTGTCAAATAGTTCACATGCTGTGTCTAGATTCTGCATATCTTTCTACCAGAGAATTTCCAACAAAATCCCCCTTTCATTCTGCTTTGATGGATGACCATGCCCTGTTCGAAAGTCCTCATTTTTGGCAAGGAGGGTGCTGACCAAGGTCGTAGAATTTGACTTTAGCTCTGTCGATTTGTATTTTCCTGAAAGTTTCTAAAGCCTTTTTAACAAATCCATTTTGTGTCTAACATGCAATCATTACAGTGCAAATTCTTTGAGGTATTTTGTCAAACAGTTGACGTGCGTTCATTGTGCTTACACATTTTACATAAATGTCTACTAGAGCCTTTCCAATTTTAATAACTGACAAATTCTCCCAACCATTTTGCTTTCATGACACCCATACCATGTTCCCAAACTTCAATTTGTGCACAGGCAAGGAGGGTGTTGACAAAGGTTATGGGTTTTGGCTTTACACCTGCCAATTACATTTGATATAGTTTTCTTTAAAATTTACAGGGAGAATGCATAAATATGGCCATACGGTCATCAAATTTGGCCTGGATCTGATTCCCTAGTATGGCAGAGAGGATCCCCAGGCTATGACAACAATAGGAGGCACCCCTCTAATCATTTTCTTTGGAAAACACATGAGAACATTCCTCACATCCAACAGAGGAGGAGCAAGAACATAAAACTAATGTTTTTAAAATTCAATGTCTAATAAGAGGGCTGTATGTGTTGCTTCTCATATCTCCCTCTTGAGTAAAAAAAAAATTGTTAGTAGGAGATAAGAAGAACTTACATATCATTGATTGTCAAACTATGGAACACACATTTTGGCATCATGAAGAAACGAGCAAGGGTGGGGCACTTAAGATACAACAGATGAAATATTTCAAATTTATATATTATTTTCCACCAGTATCAGTTTCCAATTAGTTCTCAACACTTTCATAACTATCTTTAATCTTGTTCATAGGAGGATGACTCTAGTTGATTTTTCATATACTCTTTCTCTTCCTCCTCTCACACATATATCTCTGAAACCCATGTCAATGTACACAATTTATATCTAATCTTTACATACACAATGTGTAAATGAAAGTATAATGTGGAAAAGAAAATGACTCATAGAATGTGAGAAGGAAGATTCACCAGCATGCTTCTTATGAAGCAATTCTTAAGTCTTTTAATAATAGTTCTAATTCCTAGTAAAAATAAATAAATTATTATTTCTTGCACTGAGTTCACAAATGCCTAGCACGTGAACTAAACTACCACTTGCAACTTATCAAAGACATAAGTATTCTCATTTAGCCTGACTCAACAAATGGTTGGCCAACGTGATTAGTTGACCTTTCATAGCATACTACAATTCTCTACCAAAACAAGACCTTTGTAAGAGGATATAGACATCAATGAAAGGGTAATGGAAAGAAGGTTATTGTAGTGTTTATAGGACAGGGGGACACGGGGACATAGCATAAGGATGGCAAAATTATTCCCAAATTTTGAGGACAACTGTTAAAAAAATTTATATACAAAAAAATAGTTTAGTAAAAGATGATAATAAATGAGTAGAAAAAGTGAATAATGCAGAGTGTAAGAGTGGAAATTTTATAAAGGAAGTAATAAAGGAATATTTAAAAGGAATGTAATATATAAGTTTTGCATGGTAATGTTGATAAGAGTATAAAATAAGAATGTGGATTATTCTAACTTTCATTGTGTTACATGCATATGTTTCCTGACATAAAAAAATAATTTTTATTTTAAGATTGTCTTTTGTCAAATGATTTATTTGTGTATTCACTCTTGTCAAATTAAATTGATATTTACTTTATCTTAGTAGTTGACCCAATCAACAGGTATTTTCACACTAATCGGCACTGAAATATATATATATATATATATATATATATATATATATATATATATATATATATATATATATATATATATATATATATATATATATATATATATATATATATATATATATATATATAAGAAAGATAATATTTTACAAATCAACTATACATGTAAATGTGCACCAATTTAATCGCAAGATCATAATGTATTTATCTTGGATAGAGTTTCTAATATATAAATTCCTTTTAAGTGTTCCTAAAACCCAAAATTATACATTTCAACTCCAGAAATCATACTTATAAATACACAAATACAAATGGTAAATTTATACTTGGTAGTGCCACGAACGGTAATATAAATGTTCGAGATTTTTGTACAACGATGAAATATGTGTATAGGTAATTCAAGGATTTCGATATTTGATCAATTGTACCCTGATGCACAATTTCTATAATGTTATTGATAGAAGCAAAAATAGCATTATACAATTCAAAGTAATTATGGAAATAGATAGTAGATTAAACATTTTGGCAAATTGAACTTGTATAAGGTTATATCTATTAAATTTATGAGTGGGATTAATTGTTAGCAAGTATTGAGAGTAAGCCAATTTCATTTTTTGTATATAATAAGGTTAAATCTATTTGATAATTGGTTATGGGATTTGTTTAAAGGGAATGGATATGATTTAATAAAAGGAATTTATTGAAATAGTAGTTTTAGCATGTTGATTTAGGTATCAAGGATTTTTTATTCGGACTTAGACTAATCTTACGTACTTTATCATTTGAATAGTTTAATTATAAATTGACATAAATATCTATGCTTCATGAAATTGATTTAATATCCTTCTAGTCATAGTCATTTTGTATAAGCAAAATGATCAAGTATCTTTCCTATACTTTACATGCATTATGTTTCAGAAAAGTATCTGTTATTAATTTCTTTCAAGTTTTCTTTCAACTAGATAGGTAAACCTAATACAAAGATGTCCAAGCATAAAACAAATTGCAGTGTTCAGTTTTTATGGTACCTCTCTATGACGTTTATGGGTAATACCATCGCATTGAACCAAGTACCTCGCGCCTAACATAGCTGCAACAATGACGTCTGGGCACTGTCCCTTTAAATCATTGGGGAGTAATAATGAACATATCGAAGTTAAATCTGTAGGAAGGGAAAATCTCCTTAGATATCTCATTAAGAAGATTAACTTAAAAGAAAGGATGAGTCTATTGAAATAATGATTACCATGATGCTCATTTGAAAAACACTTCAAGCTACTAACAGAAAATGAGGTACATTGACATGTGAGTATAGATCAGGGAGGACATGTGAAATGTCAGATAGGGCAACTAGGTTGATCTAAAAATGCTATCTATCATATGCTCTCACCTCGCCCTTGCAGATCGTGGTGAAAGTACTAGGGGATCAGGAACGGACTTAGTCACAAAAATTACCTAATTTGGCTTGAGGGAGTAAACTAGATTTCATGAGCAGACACCTAATAGGGATTCCTCGACACTAGGACTAACTGACAAACCCTTTTAGGTGTTTGTGGTAGCAAACTAATTTCCATCTCTATTTTATTGAGTGGGTGGCAGCTGATGAAGAACTGTCTAGGGTAGGGAATAACCCTAGAAAGCGCTGGATACCCGCTCACAATTACATCAAACATAGTAGAAAATAGAACTACATATTCACATTCCCCGTGTTAGTCACATCCGAAGGAGGGGGCCTTGATCCCGTCGATACATGGTATGTAGGCAGTCTAGATGGCGAAGGATGCCCCTAATACTCAGGTCCCCTGGATGTAGGGTGTTCTTTTATAGTTTCTGTGTAGTGATTTCTGAGTTGTGTTAACATGAGATTGTCTAGTTAGTTTTGCGCAGATGATAAGGATATAATTGCTAGAGTAAAAGAAAGATATCAGAAATGAATGTAGGATGTAATGCATGACTTTAGGTATGTGTTGATCCGTTGTTCTTATAAGTTATCTTGTGTAATGTAGTCCCTCTTCATTAGGTTTAAAATTAGTGATCCTTTAGGACTTGATGGTTTTAGAAAACTAAATTCAAGTTGTCCCATTTCTATAACATGCATTTAGCATTTCTTAGAAAGATTTCTCATTTTCTGCATCTGTTAGATCAAAAAATTTATTCCTTGGGCTTTTTGAATTTAGAGTTTTGTATTATTTGGTTTAGGATGTGTCGGGTCCTTACACAAAGCGAGTGAAATAATGTTACGGGATGTTGATGTTGAGATGCACTTGATGCCTTGCCACTTACACAAATCAGATGAAGCGGAGGTGTTGGACTTGTTTGGCAGAAAATCTGTGGCTCCAACACCCTGTAGCAACTGTTTTATTTGTAAAAGTATGTGGCCTTCTTTTGAAAGGCTGTAGGCACTGCTAATGAGCAAAGCTAGCCCACAGAAACACAAACATAGAGTGGCCCAAGACGCAGACATAATAACTTGATGACTAGGAGATGTGGTGGCTGAAAGCTTCATCGACATTTTAGAAGGGAAAATAATCGACTCAATAGGTAGCAAACAAGCATTTTATGTAAGATTTTGGAAGACAATGCACCCTACTAAAACATTATAGGATTAGTTTTTAAATAGTCAATGGAAATTTAATGTTTTATTTATAGTTTTATTTATATCAAAGTGGTAAATATTTAATCTGTGATAGTTGAAATTAGCTATGAGAATATACTTAGGAAGAGCTTTTAAACAACTTAGTGTCTTGTAGTCTAGAAGACTTATTTGGAAGATTGGGAGGTAAATGTACCAGCTATTACGGCCTACCAAAGATTAAAGATAGTTACCAGAGAGGCCATAAAGTCAATGCACCAGCTGTTATGTATAAAATAGGCCTAACATTTCAGAGTCACCATTTCATGTCATATGAAAATTTTACAATGGTTTGGTCATTTAACTACCTTTCAATTAGCATTTTAAGAAAAATATAAATTGTAAAAAAATTTAATAAAAGTGAACAATTTTAACTAAAATATTTTATACTAAAATATTATTATTATTTTTTAATCATACAAAGTAAAAGAAAAAATTGGATAGTGCAAAAATGTCATGCTTGTTAATGTGTTAATCATCCTGATTAACACAATACAGATTTCTAATTAGTTTTTTTTGTTCAGTTTTTAAGTTTTGTTAGTCTGGCAGTTTAAACATTTCTGGTTGCCTATAAATAAAATTATAATCTTCTTTGATCAAATAAGATAATTTACCATTCTATTCTGCCATTACAATTTGGGCTAACAGCGGTCTCTTGAAAATGCTGCAATATAGGAAACATTGTTGGAGAAATTGATGTATGCTAGGAGACTTCGCTGATGTGTATGAGAAATGACAGTTTGAATGTGATAAAGCTTTGGAGACGTGTTTGGATTGCGGGCATCTGAGAGGATAAGCAAACAAGAGCATTTCGAAGGGCCATTGCTATTCAAATCAATTATATGAAGGACAAGGGCAGAATTGTTTGAAGGAGAAAAGGTCGCAGCCAATTTAAAAAAGTTTAAATCATCCAAAGTTGAGGGAGAATAGAAGCCACCAAACTGTTAAGAGAGGTCGGCCAAAGTCTGTCGCAAGAGGTTAAGAAAGGAGCCGCAGATTTGTTGTGAGCCCCCAAATTTGGAAGGCCGTGTGAATAAAGTCATCTCTTGTAGGAGCCGCTGAGGAGTGTATTGTTTGAAGTCGCCAAAGATAATCAAGTTGCCAGTTTAATAAGGATGCCGCAACAAATATTATTGAAATTTTTTGAGATACCCTTATGATCTAAAACAAGGTACAAAGTTTTGAATAAAGTTTTGAGGTTTTATATTTCATATATGCATCGTGGTGTGAGTAGGATTACAAAAGGCATATGAGCATGAAGTATATGCTGCATTGAACATTGTTTAAGCATGTGGAATATGTGTTGAATGGTGTCACATGCTACCAAAGATATGTGGAATGGTGTATTTTTTATTTGCTAATTTACTTGTATCGCATGTTTTTTAAGGATGGTAAAAAGAGATTTCATAATTTTTCTTAGTCTTGCATGGGTGTGATAAAAGGGGAAGTAGCTTGAATGCATGTTGCATGTCAATTCATAAGCTTATATGTTTTTAAGAGATATGGATTTTACAGATGGTCTTCTTGGAGTGTCTAAGATTTTAAGGGTGTAATTTTTTGGAGTGATATGGATGTAACTATGTATTATTGTTTCATGGAGTTATAAGGGTGCAATTGGAGCTAAGTTTGTTATTTCTAAACATTCTGCATCATTGGATAGATACTTTATATGGAGATGGCATTTTATCTTTACGGATTAAGGTTGCAAACTTAGAAGAAGCTACTCAAATATCTGAGTGTTGGAAGTAATTTCAACCTACCTTCATGCAGTTTTGTGCTCAATAGATCTTTCTTTGACAAGAAATAGATAGGTTACAAAATAATACACCCATTGCTAAAGCACATAACAAAGATGTAAAGAAGAAAGATGTAAAGGATGTACCTTCTTCTAGCACCTCAAAACAAGGAGAAAGTAACCCTAAAAGGTCCTTGAAGAAAGGTGTGGTGTCTCCTCTTGTGTCACATAAGAAAGATGTTGTATCTAAGTCTATGACCCAAAAATTCCACAAATCACAGTCACAAAAGTAGAAACCCCTTGAGTCTAACTTTGTTACTCCATCCAAACCCACTGTGAGAGTTTGGGAATGTCAGAAAATAAATAGGGGTAAATATGGTCTTGGTTATCAAGGTTTTGTTAGGTCTTATGTTCCACAATATTCAAAACCAATCAAATTTGTATCGAGAAGGTTTATGAGTACATGTCAAGTTGACTCTTCCTCTGCTAGTGTCAAATTGGTTCAACCAAAAGTGTGTTCCTACTGTGGTCATCATGGTCATACATCAATTTCTTGTTTTGATCTACACCCATTTTCTTTATGTGGTCAACATACTCATAATTCTTCTCATTGTTTTCAAAAGAAATGGACAAACCTATATTATGTGTTTGAAATCCTTTTTTTGACCCAATCCTAAGGGAGACATTAGATGCTTCTTTAAATACTGCAATTGTGCCACCTTTGACTAGGAGATTGAAAAAGATACTCCAAATACAACTATGTTAAGTGTTGTTGGAGCTTCTATTGGTGATGACAAAGTTTTTGGTGATGACAATGTTGTTGGTGATGACAAAATTGATTATGCTCATCTTCATAGTGTTATGGATTCCCATTATGTTTGAAATGCCTTTGATGATTTTTATAACAATAAAGATGGCCTTTATTGGTTATAATGTATTCCAACTACTCTCTTCTCCATAAGGAGACCAAGTTCTTGGCATTTCCCTCTCTCATCTACTAAGGGGAGGAAACTTGTGTGTATGCCAAATTCGAGTGGAGAATTCAATTCAGAGATTGTTGATATTATTTGTAGTATGGACAAAATAAGTCCCAATTTGAGACCTATCAAAGTAACAAGCTTAATTCCAACAAAAAATTGAGACCTATCAAAGTAACAGGCTCAATTTACTAATGTGAGACTTATCAAAGCAATAGACTCAATATTCTAGTTTGAACCCTATCAAGGTAATAATGTCAATTCAAACAAATTTGAGACATGCCAAAGAAACAAGCTCAATCTTAATTTAAGACCTATCATAGTAGCAAGCTTTTCTCAAGATGTTTCAAATCAGCCAGCAGATATTCTCACCAAAGTGGCTGGCCGAGAGAAGTTTGAGCATTTCAGTATACTGGTATAGTTCAATATATTGCTTGGTTTCATGATACCCCTTTAGTTTAAGTGAAGGATGTTGATGTGTTAATTCTAAGGACTGCTTAGTTTAACCTCTTCAGATTAAGGGGGGATGTTAATGTATTAATCATCCGGGTTAACACAATATAGTTTTGTAATTAGGTTTTTAGTTTAGTTTTCAATTTTTTGTTAGTTTTCCAGTTTAGCCATTTTTGGTTTCCTATAAATAAAATTGTAATCTTCTTTGATCAATAAGATAATTTACCATTCTATTCTTCCATTACAATCTGGGTCTAACAATGCTGATACAATGAAGAGAGAATAAGAATTAATTATACCTAGCTTTAATATGTGGTGCATAATAGAGGAGTAAAGATGAGACAATTGCAAAGGGATTTTGTCATGGTGACTGGTCTACAACAAGTTACGCAACTAAAGAAAAATTAGAACTAGCCTCTAATAATCAAGGTCACTATGATAGAAAATCCTAGAAATCAAACATTGATGTTAGTCATTCCAATATGCATTGTAAAGTTTACATAATTGTTATTTTTCAACTGTCAAATTAGATTTCTTCAAGACTCAAGAGTGCTAACTTCCTACAAGGGAACAAGGATAAATACAAATAGTTATTACCTTATGTGCACAAAAGCCAAGTGTAAGCCCACTATAAAGGTATAAAGGAATTGTGTGTCCAGACAATTTTCAAATAATACAGAGTCTTAATACTTGTATATGTACACAAGATTAGACTATATGTATAAGAAGGTTGGTTGTAAAGAGTAAAAAATAAACTAGAAGAATATTTTCTAGGATATACATTATAAATAAATAAAAATATGATTGTATTACTTACAATTTATAGTCTAGCAACTAACCCTTCTTGGATTATCTCTCTCAATTGTGTAATTGTAAATTTGTAACTGATTACTTTTAAGTTTGAAACTAAACCAAATTAAAGTAACATTAACTAATTGTTAATTACTCTTCTTCAAAGGTTGTGATGACCTTTGAACATAACCTTTGGATATAAATAAATAATACTTCCTTCACAATGTAGAAGACATGCAGAATCAAGCATACATCTCTCAATGAGATTTCTAGAATACTCCAACCAATTTCTATTCATTCCTACAACACTGTAGGTGACCTTCTCACCAAGTGTTGTCCTCTAGATCTCCAGCTAGATTTAGATCAGTGGTATTAGAGCCTATCACTAGGGAAACCATCTCTGCAATCTTCTAGTTCAGTTGCATCATCTTTGAAAAATCATGCTTCCTTTGGAAGAAATCTATCACATTTTCAAAGAAATCAAGAGGCACTCTTTGTTGTAGAAGTTTCTTCATTTTAAATAAATCATTTATTACCTGCACAATTGTATTTATGTGGTTCACTTTATGGAGCAAGACTACAAACCCTATAAAGGATTTCCAGTGGTAGAAGTGGTAAAGTGTATTATGTTAATAGGGCTTAGGGTAACACGATTCCATCAGTGATGAATTTTGTATCAACTATCAAAACATTATCATAGCTGTGATGTGAAATATTACAATTCAATGTGCCAAAGGCATTTGCAATGTCAATTTTTGAATGTCCTTGAGGTACCACAGATAAAATTGGATTCAAATTTAAAATAACAAACACAAGATCAAATATGATACATAAAATACTACGGAGATCAAATAATAATAAAATCTCCTACACCTAAACTCAAGCATTGTTTGCAACACTTAGCATGCATGGATGTAGTCTTTGAGGTTGTGTAGAGTGTAGACTTTTCAGTAGAGACTTTTGAGATGCTTGAAATTGATCTTGAGACTGTTGATGGAGTCTTTTAATGCCCACTCAAATTTGCCCATCTATAGGCACGTCTTCACTCAGTTTGAATAAGCAAGTAACTACATCTTTCTCACCGCCTCGCCATTATTTGGCATGTGAATGTAGCAGGTGGACTAGAGCTTCGTTATCAAACTAGTCTGAAGCATTTGGTGTTGAGTAGAGCTAAGAGATGGCATCTGTTAATTTTTTAATGTTATTCTCAGAACTTTGAAGTTGGTTTCTAATTATAACCTAGTATCCAGATGTTGTTCACCCCTGTATGTCACATCACACAAGGTTAAATGCTATCAAAGATCAGGATCAGAAACATGAAGTCCTTCAGACTATCTTCCTTCAAGACACACATGCAACCAAAAATGGTGGAAGAACATGGAGATTCATCTGATATGTTAAAGTGATGGTTGAAGATGATTTAAGAAAACAATGTGAGGAGATGATGAGTGAATTTTCTTAGTTGCTCTAATAGAATATAGGAAATCAGTAAACAAACAAAATAGAAATTCCATACAGTGGTCACACTCCTTTCAAAGTACAAGTAAATTTTAATATCCCAAACTTTGAAGGAAAAATTGATGTGGATGCTGTAGATGATTGGTTATCAAAATTAGAAAATTACTTTTTTATGAACCACTTCTCTGATGCTGAGAAGGTAACCTTCTCCCTCCTCAAAGTTGAATGCCATGTGAAACAATCATGGGAGACTAAGTGGGCATCTAGAGAACTCCTTGATTTGGATGATAGCCCCACATGGGGAGATTTTGTGGAATACATCAAGGAAGAATATTTTCATGAAGATGCATATGAAGAAACATATATACGGTGGTAGTTGCTTCGTTAGAAAAAGGATCAATTTGTTCAAGTCTACACCAACATGTTCCATGTTTTATCAGCAAACCTTGGCATCCAAGATATGGAGAAACATCAGGTTTTGAAGTATCATAGTGGACTGCATTGATATATTCAAACTGAGATGAGCTTCTTGAATGTTGAGACACTAGGAACCACTTTCAAATTTATGCAACAAAAATTGAAGAGAAACTCAAACAAAGGGGAGAAAAGAATTATCTAGCAAGCAAAAAATCAAAAGGAGAAGGCGGTAGTGAGTTTGTAGGAAGACATACCACCAAGGGATTCTCCTCATAATCACTAACATTAGATAGGAGTGCTAAAAAGATACAAAAAGACACAAGCATGTGGTGTGAAATTCATAAAAGTCCTTCGCATAACACTAAAGATTGTCAAGTTGCTAAGACGTTAATGGTGGAAGCACATGAAGTAGAGAAAGAAGCTAATTCGTTAAATACAGACCCTTTTGAACATAAGGACGATGAGAAGATCATTGAGGCAAACCCTTATGCCATGGTTGCCACTGCTAAAATCTTGCCTCATGATGAAGATGAGGAATGTTTGTTCCATTCACAGATGTGGGTGAAGGGGAAAGCCTTACATTTTATTTTTGATAGTGGGAGTCTAAAGAATTTGATCTCTGTTGAGACTGTCAAGAGGTTGAACTTACTGACAACATCCCATCCACAATCATACTCTATGGGCTGGGTGAGCCAAGGGAGAGATATTCAATTAAGCAAGCAATGTTGTTTATCTTATTCCATCAAGCCATATTCAAAGACGAGGTAATGCGTGATGTGGCACCTTTGGATGTATGCGATGTACTGTTGGGACAATCATACATGTACAAGCATCATGGAATCTATGAGTCCAGACCTCATAGTGTTATTGTTAAGTTAGGCAAATGAAAGTATCAGATACTTGAGGTAAGTCCTACAAAATCTACATCTCTATTTAGTACAAAACGGTGTACACTTTTGATTTCTCAAACTAGAGCTCTTGTATCAATACTAACAATTCAACATGAGGAGGCAAGGTCAGTTATAGCCAGCACTCCTACCAAACTAGTCACCACCACCATTCAGTAGAAGTCGATGGATTAGATGTTGGCAAATTATCAGAATGTATTCACCTCACTAACAAAGGTTCCATTACACTATCAAATCAAACATTCAATTGCTATAATTTCAAAAACACCATTCCCGAATGCGCCGCTGTGTCGAAAATCAGTTTTAGAGAATGACAAGATCAAGTGACCAACTCAAGCATTAATTCAAAAGTGACATGACCATCATCTTACATCTCATCACTTTTTGGTTGATGAAAAAGATTGGCTTCATCTCCAGAAGGAGCACTTTTCAAGACCTAAAAGGAAACTTCATCCTCTTCGATAGGGGCCACACAACCCCCTCAAATATATTCAGACTTCCGACTTGAATCCTAAGACTACTGATCTAGATGGTCAATGTTTTTGAGAAAACCCTAAAAAATACTCAACACCTCTCTATCTCGTGGTTCAAGCTAGCCAATTACCTCATTAGGGCAAGTGGTTTACCAAGGAGCACATTGCACAACACTTTCCTCATTTGTTATCGAACATCGATGCAATGATGCCTATTGCCTCTCAAGGGGGGAGGAATGATCCAAATTAAACTAACGTTAATTAATTGTTAATTACTCCGCTTCAAAAGTTGTGATGACCCAACGTAACCGTTGGATACAAATAAATACTACTTCCTTCACAATCAAGAAGACAGGCAGAATAGGACATACATCTCTTAACAAGATTGCCAGCATACTCCAACCAGTGGTTATTCATTCCTACAACACTATAGGTGACCTTCTCACTAGGTGTTGTTCTCTAGATCTCAAGCCAGATTTATATCAAAAACCTTACACGCAATTTTTTTTTATAAATTTACAATTATAATTAAAAGTAAGTTTCTAAATTGATATACTTAAAAATTAAAAAAATCAAGATAATCTAATATTTCAGAGTTATAAATATTTTAAAAAGACAAAATTATTTATCTTTGAAAATATTTTATATTAATGTATTTTATTAAAAATATATTATAAAATGATATATATTATAAATGAGAATAATATATTATATTTCATTATAATAAATTTTTTAAGTTAACTATAATTTAAAGAATCATATATATAATTATATAAAAATATAGCAAGTTAAATTATACGGTCTAATAATTTTTAAAAATGTAAATTACAGCATCAAACTCTAGACTACAAAAATTCAAAATTCAAACTTAAAAATATAATATGAGTTTAAATTTCAGTTAATTAATAAACACGGTAAAATGTACATCAAAAGGTGAATGAACCGGCTGTTGACTCACAGGCTACAAAGATTGGCAACATGAGCTTAGCCTGTCGCGTGTTTTAAAACTGTTATTGACCGTCATTTTAAATTTTAAATATTGACCGTCATTTCAAATTTAAAATATTGACCATCATTATAAATTAAATATATTCTCTGTCATAAATTTAAAATTATTTACCGTCATTTTAAATTAATGACCTGTGAACATTGGCATACAAATTTATAACTTAAAACTTTTAATTTTCGTTACGACGTGTTTGAAGGGCTGGGCGAGTGGATTAAGTCTTACACGTGAGTTAAGAACTCCAAATTTAATGGTCTGGGGAATATATATATATATATAAGATGTCCAGAAATATCAGTATAGAGGCACTTATCTATTCTCAATAACGTTTTCAAAATGAGCGTCCGAAAGTGAGGCATCTTGTAGATAGATGTATTTAAGATATCTATGCTAGTTTATTTAGTTTTTACTAAATCTTTCATCATCAAAATAAAGAATGAATACTATTTTTAACTTTTAATATAACACTTAAATGCTCTATAAAATATATTAAAAAATATTACATATCATTTAGAAAAATTAAAATTAAATACAAATTCATACTCATTTACATAGTTTTTGTTTACAATGTTAGAAAGAAATAGATAAATTACAAAGATAGATTAACTTAAACAAATAATTAAATTAGATTAATTAATAAATAGCTTTTTCCATTGTGTCTCCTATTTTTCTAATTTAGACTTGGCAAGTTTTAATTTAACTAAATTTTCAATCTATAATTTTTTAAACGCTACAGAAGAAGTTAATGTGGTTTTTGCGGATGTATCTTTTTGGTACCTACCTTCAACAATACTATTGCAATCATTGGCTTATCTAGTGATTAATCTATTGACAGTAAACCAATCAAAACACAACATTATTTTTGTTGTCGGGTAAATTTGAATTAAATTTGAACTTTTCCTTTTTTAAATTATTATGAGTGAGTCAATATTTACGGGAATTTGGTTATGAAACAATTAATTTTGGGGGGGGGAATTTGGTTTTGCTTCATATTTTGAACTCTTAAGTTACAAGGTTTGTTAATCACCATGATTTGTGGGCACACACACCCATTTCCATCGCCATCTTCATTAAGATGCATATGACTAGTACTGAGCAGAACAAGACTCTGAAAGCTTTCAGAACTTTCTAAAAATTTCCCCAGGAAAGACGGGGGTTTTAGCTGGGATTGCAGAAGATATCGATGGATATAATGCATTGGATGATATAATACGGCGGCTATTGGAAGTGAAGAGAGCGAGGACTTTAAGACAAGTGCAAGTGACAGAGGCAGAAATCCAACAGGTATGTCACACTTCTAAGGATATTTTTCTCAGCGAGCCTAATTTGCTCGAGCTCGAGGCCCACATAAAGATCTGCGGATAGTTTTCTAAATTCTTTATCATCTATTTTCTTCATTTTTTTGGTCCTTTTTAGGTTTGATAATTTTACTCTTTGCTCTTAGTTTTCCTAATTTTTTGTTTTATATTTTTTATTTTCTACTTAGTTTTAAAAGATTGTAGTCCTTGTTATCTTTTGTGGTCGGCCTGTGTTTATTTTTCTATATAGTTGTTTTGTATATGCCTTTTTAAAGTATGCAGTGGTCATGGTCTCGATTCACCATATTTACATTAGTTTCATGGGGAATTCCGTGAATTAGCTGAGACCTTTTCTAGATGTCAGTCATTAACATTAGCATTTAATGTTAAACAACATTTGTGGCTCTCATTCATTCTGACAAATTGTACCTTTTTCTACTTATTCTACCATTTGCAGAGTATCCTTTTTTTTAGAAGCAGTTGGTTTTTTTAGTTCCATGGCTCTTTTTGATTTGTGTAGCAGAGCAATGTAAATGGATTGGTGTGCCTATAAATTAAGATTGTAAGGGTGTTTCAGGGCATGGGATTTTAACCATTACCTTCACTTAAAAAAAATTCTGTGGGTTTTCCTGATCATGAGGATTCAGTGTGATGTGTGTGAGCACAAGCCAATTGCGGTCATATGCTGCGCAGATGAAGTTTCTTTGTGTACAGAATGTGATGTTAAGGTGCACTAGGCTAACAATCTTGCTAGCAAGCATAAGTGCATGCCCCTTATGGCCTCCAATTCTAAGCTTTCTCGCTATGATATATACTAGGTAAGGTCTCCAACTCTAGACCTTGGAGGAAATTAAATGAATTGAATTGGGGTTTCTCAACACGTTTTGGATTGGCTGCAGTTGAATATTTTTACCAATATGATTATGGAAAAGTACTGTTAAATGGGTTTACTCAAGGCTGTGAGATCAAGTTAAAAAAAAAAGGTTATTAAATTAATAAAAGTGGGTCAAGAGAAGGGAGATACAATTCTTAGGGGGTGTAGTTTGTTTTTGGAGGATGGTGCTTTTATTAATTTGATTAGGCTTTTATTCTTTAACACAAGTTCTTTTTATTAGCTATAGAGTCAAGGGTCAATAGATCTTTCATATTCTTTCTTCTCAAATCTTTTTGAAGTCATTGAACTTGTTTTCAAACTGGGTTATAGGCATCTTTGTGTTCCATGTAGGTTCTATCCTTCACCTAAGCTTCTTCTATGGTGCTCATTGAAATAGTATGGTTGTTTTCTTTCTAGAATCTTGGATTACCCAATAGGTCTAAACATTTCTTACAAGATTTCACCAGATTTCTAATCATTGTTTGCATATTAGGTTTTTTAATACTCTATTTACACTTTTAGTTTTTGCCACTTATTCTATTCAACTCATGTATTCTATTTTTGGGGTTCTTTACTATTGTTCATGTCTCTCTTTTCTTCATTTCCTTTATTTGGCATGTTTACTATTGTTCATTTTTTTTTCTTCATTTCGTGTATTTGGGATGTTTACTATTGTTCATGTCTTTCTTTTCTTCATTTCCTATATTTGTAATGTTTACTATTGTTCATGTCCTTAAATGGTGAAGTCTTACCTCCATATCAAAACTAACTTGATTTTTGTCTACAGGGTCATATTTCACCAATTGAATTCTAATCAGAAACTTAATGTATGACAGGTTTTACTAAGGTATATAATATTTTCAATAAATTGGGGTCCTGGAAAATCCCAATATCCTAACATGAGAAAATTCTCCAAAGCTCATTTCTTTGTTGTAAAAGTTCCTGTAATATTTCTTCTGACAACATGCCTTAATAATGTAACTATGGCTAGGATGGCTAAAGGTGCAGATAGGAAGTATGAACAATGTTTCATCAAGCTCAATGGCGAGGAGAGTGGAAGTGCATAAAAATACAAAGGGTTTATGTAAATATGATATTCAGTAATCTTTTTGTAAATCATGGAAATGAAAATGTAATAATCAATGAAGTATGAACTATATATAATGTTGTTTTGTCTGTAAAGCCACACAAGAATGGTTTCTATGTGCTCTTCCTTGTTCAGCCAGGGAAGCAAACCTTCATGTAATCACTTTTTTTGATATACAATACTTTTGAGTGAGGTCCCCTACCCTCTTTGACGGATCAAAAAAGAATGATGCAACTATGGTTTTTATTCTAGAACAATCATCTTTTTGTTTTAGAGTGCATGGTAGAGTATGAATTTTGTTAGATTGTATACAGTATGAATGTTAAGTAAATGTTAGAGAATATGCATGTTGTAAGTCTGAGGCCTACCCTCAAGATCACAGTATGAAGACATTTCTCCACCCTTTTCAACTACACCACAATAAAAACCATTTGTTTGCATTCAAAACCCTATCTTTTATCATCAAGATCATAGACTGTAGCTTCACTTATACTGACTGTAGTCAGACTTTGGCCAGAAAAACAAGAAACATTTCCCTGCCCTCAACCCCAATCAAACCACTAATCTTTGAATGAAACAAAATAGAAAACTCAGATCTTTAATGCCAATATGCAACAAAACCACTTCCAACACACCAAAAATAAAAATAAAAATATAATAAACAAACAGGAAAGAACCATCTTACTTCAAATTTTGAGTGGGAAAACAATGGCGGGAGCAACCCAAAAAGATAGATGTGTGGGACAAACACTCACACCATTAATTATAACCATTAACTCAACATAATCCCCAACACAACTGTGCAAGAAATAATTGTTTAAAACCATGGCTCTTTAATCCTCTTATTAGCGAAGTTTAATTTCTTAGCACCATTGCCTATTTGCCTTTGTCGCTAATTTGTAACAATCCCAAACTCTACCCCATGTCGGCGATTTCCAACAATCTCGAACTTTACCTTTACACCTTTCTTATTGGCAATTTTTTAACTTTTAAGAACTCTACCTTTGTTCCTTTAAAAATCCTTTAGTCAGCAAAAGTATTAGAATCTAAACATAGATTTACTTCGGTTGAATTGAAAAAGTTATGAAATTCGAAACTTTGCCTTTTTCTTAGGTACTCAGCAATTTTTTCAAAATCTAAACTTATGAATTTTGCCTATATTCACTATTGTCGGTGAAAACTCAGGATCCAAAACTTTGCCATGTCTTAAGTTTATCAACCAAAAATTAAGGATTACAAACTTATCTTATTCCTTGGCAAAAGCTGGAGCCTTATATTATCGACAAAAGGTCAGAATATCTAACTTTGCGTATGTCCTTGATTTATCAAAAAATTCATAAAATATCAACTTTGACTTTTATTTGGGCTTATCGACAAAAGCTACAGTTTAAGAACATTTAAAGACCTTGCCTATCAGTAAATCGAGAGAATCTCAAACTTTAAAATCAGTTCGAAAAACATAAGTTTCCCCGATGGCCTTTTCCCCGATAAGGCTTTTTCCTTAACAAAATTCTAATCATTTTGGCTTTAAAGCTCTTAACAACTGCGAAACAAGACACTAATAATTGTAATATTATTATTATAATAACAATAATAACTGTAATATTTATAATATAATGATATATTATAATGTTCTAATTTATTTTGTCACCATTGTATAGTTATTTTATTCTTTTATGTATAAAAATATAAAAAATTACTAACAGATTAATTTTTTTAGTAACATTATTAATATTATAATTATTATTATAATAACAATAATAAGTGTAATATTATTATTATAATAACAATAATACCTATAATATTTATAATATAATAATAGAAGTTAGTTTTCTATAGTTATTTTATTCTTTTCTATTTGATAAATATTAAAAATTACTATCAAATTAACATGTTTAATTAAATAACGAGTGACTAAATTAAAATATTATTGTGATATAAATAATTATATATTATTATTATTATAATATTGTGCAATATTATATTATTATTTTCATATTAATATGATAGTTTAATTTGTATTGAATAAAACAATATAATAATAATAATAATAATAATAATAATAATAATATAATAACAATAATAAGTGTAATATTATTATTATAATAACAATAATACCTGTAATATTTATAATATAATAATAGAAGTTAGTTTTCTATAGTTATTTTATTCTTTCCTATTTGATAAATATTAAAAATTACTATCAAATTAACATGTTTAATTAAATAACGAGTGACTAAATTAAAATATTGTTGTGATATAAATAATTATATATTATTATTATTATAATATTGTGTAATATTATATTATTATTTTCATATTAATATGATAGTTTAATTTGTATTGAATAAAACAATAATAATAATAATAATAATAATAATAATAATAATACGGGATTATTGATTTTACATATGAATGGAATTATGATTATTATTTTTATATTAATGTTATATAAGAGTAAACCATTTGAAGCTATAGTTTAAAGTTAGTTATCTTTCTAAAATTAGGGGATTATTAAAACAAATCCATGATATAGTATTCAACTACTTAATTTACGTTTTTGGATTGCAACTTGTCTATACAACAAATATTTAATCTAACATATAAATTACAACTAAAACATATACTACATTTACAACACTACAAGGTAGGTACTTGCCACTATGTGGCACTTTTATTCTATGCAGTTAATGTGGTTTTTGTGGATATATGTTTTATTCTATGCACCATTATATATATATATATATATATATATATATATATATATATATATATATATATATATATATATATATATATATATATATATATATAGGCATTGACATTGATTTTGTCATTGACGACAAAGGGTGCTCATCATCATGATTAGTTTTATTCATGACAATTAGGTTGATCTTCATGCAATCAGTGTAGTTGATCTTCATGCAATCAGTGTAGTTGGTCTTCATGCAATTAGTGTTTTCTTCACAGCGTTTGTTCCATGATAGTATGCTTATGTTTGCAGATGATGATTTGTCTTTATGTTGGTACTCTCAAGTGATAACCATGTTGGTATCCTTAGGTGATAACAAGATGTTATCTGTTGAGTTTACATGAGGGTTGTATTGTGGCACTTGACTATGCCATAATGGTTGAGACACTTTCTACATTTTACAAGAGTTTTATTGATTTCATAATTTTACAAGGGTTTTAGTCTGTAATGTGAAAAATGGGCTTACATGTATTAGTTGTTTCATTTAGTAGCATTTTGACATCCTCTATATCATGAGACAAAACAAGGTCATTTGTCTTCAAGACTCATACATTATTGGTTTCATTGTCATTTTTTTTGTTAAGGAGTTATATTCATGACTTCATCAGGAATTTGTTGGTCATGGTAGAGAAGGTGAAGTTTAGTCTTGATCATCAGTGGATCCTAATCAAAAGCTAATACGAGCATGCAGGAACAAATTCTCTAAAACCCTAAGTCCTTTTATGCTTTGAAAATTCTTTAAAACTGAAGGGTTTATCACTCGTCTTAGCCTATCAAGTAGAAAGTGCACATTATGTTTTAAACTGAAGGTGACTTGTTATAATAGGTATGCCACTTAAAGATTATTGCTTGGAGGGTTTTTAAGACATTCTACAACTGGCCCCTTCATTCATCCTAACTAACATCATCGGTCATATATTATGTGCGGGGTGCCTAAAAGTAGATCAAAGGCTATGTTTAATTGATAGAAGCCCATGAATCTTGAAATCAATGACTCACATTTAAAGTCAATTTGAATTCCAACATTCATGCTCCCTGATTAAGTTTGATGGGCTCTCTATTTTAAAGGCTAAAAGTTCTGCCTTTTCGCCTTATTTTTTAGGTATCCGATTGTAGAAAGAAAGAGGTAGGTATGTCATGTTGCTATTTTGGTGAGAAGATTACGTTTATGCTATATTAAGGTGTATTTCCATCATTGAAATGAAGACTTTTACAATAAAAACATGTTGTTGATTATATTGAAACTAGTTTTTGAAGGCAAAAAGCTTGTTTGTAATGAAGCTAGAGATGAAGCAAGTTGCAGAGGTTTATTTGAAAGAAGAGATGAAAAGATTATGTATTTGCAATGATAGTTTGTCTTATCGGTTTGCAAAAACTAATTTAATTGTTAGTTTGCAGAGTTTATAAAGAAGCTAATTCATTGATATTTGAGACATAAAAGTGATTTGAAGGCTTTATGTCTATCAGGAGCAAATACAGAGGTGATTGATTTTTCAGAGGTGAATGATTTTGTAGATGGCAATTAGTTGTTGCAGGTATCAAATACATCAAATTGCATAGACTAGTGTGTGTTGAAGACATTGAAGAAATTTTTTAAAGTTGAAGGAGAATATTTGTTGTTGTTAATGGCAATATTCAAGGTGTTGTGTATTTTAGTGAATCAGGGTAACCCCCTAAATTGAAATTATTCTTGTCATCTGATTTGGTTATTATCTAGTGAGGCTTGTAGGTCAATGAGACCTTATGTTTGTTAGTGACACATATATCATCTAGTGAGGCCTTGTAAAGATGTTTTCAAAGTTAAGCCAGTGAGGCAATTCTTGAGTGGTTTTTCTACCCCAGGAGGGTTTTCCACTCATAAATATTTGTGTTATTGTTTCATGAATTGTGTGTTGTTGGTTGTATTTCAAGCTTAAGCATTCAATATACGTCTTCTTCTAATTGATGCAAATTATCATAGTTGATTGTCAACAAATCTTCTCTCAGTTTTGATAAGTTTTAGATAGCTTAGTTTTTGGTACAACACTGATTCACCCCCCCTCAGTGTTGATTGTACTCCTACAATTGGTATCAGAGCCATAGGTTCCCTTTCTGAAGCCCAATAAGCTTGGCTAGGTCCTGTGTGTGGAGTACCATGGGTAAGTGCAAAATAAATAAAGAAAAGAAAAATGTGAAGTCTCAGATAGGTTAAAAGACTCCATCTTTATCAAATTCAAAAATTGATATAGAACCTGTTGATAGAAATGTCTCTCAAGTTGAATCTTGTATTGAATTAGAGGATAAGGTTTCAGGAGCTCCTCTCTTTGATGGTTCAAACTTTTCAGTTTGATATATTATAATGCAAGTATATTTATCCTCTTTAGGATATGGTGCTTTGATGTTGTTGGTTGAATATTTTTTTGTCAATTCACTGAAGACAAAATGGTTATATCAACTATAGTGTGATGAGATAAATCTCTCCTCTCAACAAGGGGAGGCTCCCTTCTTACTACTTATTGAAACAAAATTAAACTACTTGAAGATATAAGTATTTACACTAGCTCTGACCATGTAGGGGGTGTGTTACATTCATCCTTTTCTCCTCTTTCAGAAAAGATGTTTACAATGTTTCATGGTAATATTCAATAATGCTTCTACACTTCTAATATTAACCTAAACAATAATCACCAATATTCTTGATTAAGCATGTGAATAATCAAAGAGTACCAGTATAAATATGTGACAAGAGATTAGAAGACTCGCAAAAGCACAAAGTCTTTTCACTGCCTTCAATGAGAGTTTTATAGTAACCAATGATGTAAGTTGAAGCACAAAGTCTTTCCACTCACTTCGAAAAAAGATTCACGAACCAAGTGAATAATCTCAAGCACAATGTCTTCAAATTATCCCCAGAAAGATTTCAAAACTAACCATATTACTAGTTGGAGCACAAGGTCTATCAACTAATAATACCACTAATCTAGGTGAATGTAATTGAAAATTGTAGAACAAAGTCTACAAGTTCTCAACATGATTCATATACAAAGTGAACAACTACAAGCTCAAATTTTTTATAATCCTCCACCGAGAAACACTTTCAACACACATAGATTCAAGGAAATAATATAATACAAAGCTTATATAACTTGAATATCCTCCAATCATAATAACCAAACACCACTTTATCCAATCAATCAATAAGAGAAATCAGCAAAAATGCCATATGAACATCCTCACTCATATAAATTTTATTCAACTCAAAGTTTGATATCAAAAGTTGCCATCTTATTAATTGGAATTGATCATGCAATTTGAACACAAAGTCTCAAATTTGAGTCACAATTTGGGAAACACTTTGTTGCATAAGATTAAAAGATATATATTACAATAGAGGACATCTTTATTTATAAGAAGAGGCCAAGACCAAAAATAGGAAAAAAATAAACTAACTATGACTTATTCAACAAAAGGGTCCTTATTGATTTAGGACTTCCTTTGTTCACACATGTAATTACATATTGAAAAAGTACATGTGGACATGTACAAAACTAAGTACAAAATGCATATGAAAACTAATTGAAAAATATGGTAAGGCATGATGGCTTTCATCAACTCCCATTCCCTGTAATCTGCAGGTATTTTCATGTTGATCGGTCCACGAACCCAATTCAACAATAACTTGCCAGGTTTGATGACTCAACATCTTTGTGTTCCACTTCCATTATCAATGCTATTTTCTCTCCAATGTCTATTGCACTATCCATACATGATTGCACCTTCAACTATCCACTCCATCCTACTCATCTCTAAACACAACTACTCCTCCTAGACTACAAGTGGCTCTAACACATCATTCTCATTGTCATGACTATGAATTGAATCACCTGTCTCCATGAGTAATGGCTTTCAACATCCCTCTTTACTATCATGTGCATGCTCCTATTATCAGACCCTTACTATCTTGTTCTTCATTACTTTGGCCTTCTTAGGAGATGGGTAATTCATTTGAAAGATAGACTCCTTTGGATGACATGATGACATCGGCAGCTCACAAAAGAAACTACAACAAAAAGTCATGATCTTGCAGTTAAGGGAAAAAATGGCAATTTGGGAAACTGTATGTCGATGATCATGATCACAAGGATGAGCTTGAAAGGGCTAAAGAGTGAGCAAGGCAAATAAATGGACGAAAGCGAGCCAAGGATAGCAACATGGAAAATTTCTCAGTGTTAGAAAATTTTTAGGGAGTGTTTGCACAGGCAAAAAAAATTGCAGCCCTTGCATATGAGGGTAAATTATTGTATTCATGCTTGGGCAGTGATTTTTTCCACCCTTGCATGTAATGGTAATTATGCATTGTGTAGGAGCAGGTAAAAATGCTACTTGTGCATTGGTGGGAGAGCATTTCACAAATGTGTGTTTAGGTGGTAGAAAACACTGCTCTTACATGTAGGGACTTTTATCTATGCTGGAGTGGCAAAAATTGCTGCCCTTGAATGTGAAGAATAAGTCTAGTGCTTGAACGGTATATCAACACTTAACATTTGCACTTTACAAAATTGAATGCGTATGGGCGGTAGATTTTTCTGTCCTTATAGCTCAGGCACAACAAAAGGTAAATAGCAGGGGTGGTGATTTTCACCGCTCATGCATTGGGATAAAATGCCATATGCATCAGCGATGAAAATCACTGCCCATTCATATGGGAAACATTTGGAGATCATGTATGGCCGACATATTTTTCCGCCCTTACACATTAGACAAAAGACAAATATGAAGGCAAGAAACATTTAATCCAAAACACAAAAAACAAAAAGAAGACATGGCGAGAAACGGCAACGACATAGGTGGACTTAAAATGACGAAATAAAAATGAAAATAAAGATTTCAGAATGAACAAAAAGGAAAACAAAACCCTAAACACAAAATGACAGAAATGAAAGATCGAATAAAGAATAAGGATTTCTTAAGGCACGTATAAACACATTAATCACACAAACCCTCATGCATGAGATAGAAAACAAAGACAAGGAAATAAGAAACTTACTTGATATAAGGAATCGAAAATGCTATTTAAACATCTAAACACAACATCTAGCAAATGCATTTATTGCACACAAGTTTAACTTATAGTTTGTCGGGAGATGTTTCGGTGGTAAATTTTACGACTTCTGCACATGGCAAAGACAAGATGCATGGGCGGCATTTTTTGCCGCCCCTACACTTTAATCATAAACAACATGCATGGGTAGTGATTTTCACTACCCCTACATATCAAGGGACTCAAACATGCACCGGTGGCAAAAAATTCCACCCTTGCATGAAAACAAAAAAAATTCTAACTCCTTCAAAATTACTAAAACCCAAGTTTGAAAACTTGCACAAATTCTAAGAAACTGATTCAAGAAGATATTCAAATAGATTCTTAGGAGCTAGAGGACTACGCATGAGGATGAAATTATTCACCTTGATTTGCTTACTTAAAGTTGTAGGCTACAAAATGAACTAGTTTCATAGGGGTCATCCTACAAAATTGAACGTAGCTGATTTTGAGGATAACAACTAGCTCTAACTGGGGAGCTTCCTTTGATCATTCTTTGAAATGATCAAAGGGAGAAGAACTCCAATCTCTAAGTGCTTTCATCCAATCCATTGGTCCATAGAGTCATGCGACACAAAAGACACCAAATGCATAAAAGGACTAAAAATAAAAAGACATAAAAACTATACAAAAATACATGAATTTATCTGTCGCTTCACTTTGAAAAAAGCTTCAGATGATGTCTATTGTGAGGCAGCAAAAAAATGTTCCATCCCCTTCTTTTTCCTCCTTTTTCTTTACTATTGAATGAGTAACATTTCCCAGTGTTTGACATTCTGGGATCTTTTTCCGCATCCAGATTGAATTGTCCCACTCTTGCTGATGAATTTGGTTACAACTGTCATCACCGTTTGACAAAGCAATCATGCTTATCAAAAAGTTTCTCTGGAGAAACCAATCCTTTAGAAATTTTATTTCCTTTCATCTACAAAATCCCTTTACTTGAAGAGAATGATCCATCTATTTGTAGACCTCCATTGGAAACACTATCCAATAACTTAGGATCTTCATTAGAGATCAAGAAGTATCTATATCTGAAAACTCGAATAGAATCTAAGCTTTTGGATCCTCAGACTTTGTCACTATGTACTTGGCCTCCCTTTCAGGATGAACCTTCTGCATAATACTCTTAACAGGTATTCTTGCATCAGATATTTGAATCTTTGTCTCCTCAACATGATCTATGATATCAACAAGATGATATGGATTTGCTATAGAAGATGGAAAACTCTCATCTTGAGGTTTTACATTGGGGGTACTGGTCTTAAGAACAAGGGATCAAGGATGAAGCTCTGGTGTACTTACTTTGTTGTCACCGGCCACATATTGATGATTAGATTGATTCTGTGACCATGTGAGAACAACATAAGATTCACCAAAAGTAACTTCTTCTTGCCCCATCTCTTCTTCCAAATTTAAGAACCCAATGGTAGAGTCGCCAGTTAATTGCTCTTCAACTTCCGTGGAAAGATTAACATCATCTTCTCCTTGATCATATTATGAGTGAAGAAGATTATCTTGCTCCGATTCATAATAGAAGATTGTCGCATTCACAGGTGGTGCTTCCAAAGCAAGTATTCCTTCTTGTGGAGGAAACCTTTTTTGATTCTGATCCCTTGAAGCATTGCCTTGGTAATTCAGAGTATTTGGGAAAGTCCTTGTTGGAATGTCCTTATAGAGGGGAATGAACAAACTTTGTGAGATTTGTTTTTTCATAGCTAATAGCTCATCAGCCAACTTTTGCACCATAGGATTCGTGGTGCTGGTAGAAGGTAAAGCCAAAGGCAGATGCTCATTAGGCCTAATAGAATCCTTCTTCAACTTTCCCAGAAAGATCAAATCATCATCCACTTCAACTGCCAAGCTTTAAACAATTGCAAGATCAGTTGCTGCTGCTCTTTGTAACAGAAAACTCACTTCTGGCAACTGTGAATTGATGAAGAAGCATTTTAGGTTCTCAACTATAGGTTGAGCAACAGTTGGGATCCTGTTATTTAGGTTATTGAACTTTTCCATGAACTCATGGATGGGCTCATGCAGTTCCTTTTTCATTTAAGTAAGTTGGGCCAACAAAGCGTAAGCATCTTCTGCTAGTTTGAATATGGCTTCGACCTAAGTTTGAAGTGTATTCCATGCAGTGATAGTTCTAGGTGTAAGGTGAATGAACCAATCAGCTACAACACCTTGGAATGTTTCTGCAAATAGTCTCATAGAAACATCTTCATACTCAACTATGAGAACACCATATGCAATGTAGAAAGCTGCAATGTGCTCATCTGGATGTTTTTTACCATCCCCATAGAAGTTGGGAAAGTTCTTGCATGAACCCCGATGTAGTTCATGTAGAGGGTAAGTCAGAGTCAACGGCCCAAAGGCATTTCCCCATGGACCTAGAACATCCATATTCCTAACTAACAATAGAGAGAATATAACAAAAATATATTACAAAGAATGAGGCCGGTATACTTCAACCAAAAGAATGAGGCTCTTGGATGCGTATTTGTTCCCCAGTAGAGTCACCAAAAACTATTGGGTGACTATTTTGCCATCAAATCACTGAAGAAAAAATGGTTATATCAACCACAGTGTGGTGAGATAAATCTCTCCTCTCAGCAAGGGGACTCTCCCTTCTTACTACTTATTGAAACAAAATTAAACTACTTTAAGATATAAGTATTTACACTAGCTTTGACCATGTAGGGGGTGTGTTACATTCATCCTTTTCTCTTCTTTTAGAAAAGATGTTTACAATGTTTCACGTTAATATTCAATAATGCTTATACACTTCTAACATTAACCTAAATAGTAATCACCAATATTCTTGGTTAAACATGTAAATAATCAAAGAGTACTAGTATAAATATGTGATAAGCGATTGGAAGACTCCCAAAAGCACAAAGTCTTTTCACTTCCTTCAATGAGAGTTTTATAGTAACCAATGATGTAAGTTGAAGCACAAAGTCTTTACACTCACTTCACAAAAAGATCCACGAACCAAGTGAATAATCTCAAGCACAAAGCCTTAAAATTATCCCCAAAAAGATTTCAAAAGTAACCATATCACCAGTTGGAGGACAAAGTCTATCAACTAACAATACCACTGATCCATGCGAATGTAATTGAAAATTGTAGCACGAAGTCTACAAGTTCTCAACATGATTCATATACAAAGTGAACAACTACATGCTCAAAGTCTTTATAATCCTCTACAGAGAAATGCTTTCAACACACATAGATTCAAGCAAATAATATAATACAAAGTTTATATAACTTATCTTGAATACCCTCCAATCATAATAACCAAATACCACTTTATCCAATCAATCAACAAGAGAAATCAGTAAAAATGCCATATGAACATCCTCACTCATACAAATTTGATTCAACTCAAAGTTTGATATCAAAACTTGCCTTCTTATTAATTGGAATTGATCATGCAATTTGAACACAAAGTCTCAAAGTTGATTCACAATTTGGGCATCACTTTGTTGCATAAGATTAAAAGATAGATGTTAGAATAGAGGCCCTTTTTATTTATAGGAAGAGGCCAAGAGCAAAAATAGGAAAAAAATTAACTAACTATGACTTATTAAACAAAAGAATCCTTATTGATTTAGGACTTCCTTTGTTCACACATGTAATTACATATTGAAAAAGTACATGTGGACATATACAAAACTAAGTACAAAATGCATATGAAAACTAATTGAAAAATATGCTAAGGCATGATGGCTTTCATCAACTCCCATTCCCTGTAATCTATAGAGATCTTCATGATGATCAGTCCATGAACCCAATTCAAGAGTAACTTGCCAGTTTGATGACTCAACATTTTTGTGTGCTACTTCCATTGTCAATGCTATTTGCTCTCCAATGCCTATTGCACTATCCATACATGATTGCACCTTCAACTGTCCACTCCATCCTACTCATCTCTAAACACTTCTCCTCCTAAACTACAAGTGGCTCCAACACATCATTCTCATTGTCATGACTATGAATTGAATCACCTGTCTCAATGAGTAATGGCTTTCAACATCCTTCTTTACTGTCATGTGCATCCTCCTATTATCAGACCCCTACTATCTTGTGCTTCATTACTTTGGCCTTTGTAGGAGATGGGTCGGTCATGTGAAAGATAGACTCCTTCAGATGATGTGATGACCTTGGCAGCTCATAAAAGAAACTACAACAAAAAGTCACAATCTTGTAGTTAAGGGAAAAAATGGCAATTTGGGAAGCTGCATGTCGATGATCATGATCACAAGGATGAGATTGAAAGGGCTAAATAGCAAGTGAGGTGAAGAAATGGATGAAAGTGAGCCAAGGATACCAACTTGGAAATTTTCTCAGTGTTAGAAAATTTTCAGGGAGTGTTTGCATGGGTGGAAAAAATTGTTGCCCTTACATATGAGGGTAAATTTTTTTATTCCTGCTCGGGCGATGATTTTTTCCGCCCTTGCATGTAAGGGTAGTTCTGCATTATGTAGGAGTGTGTAAAAATGCCACTTGTGCCTTGGCGGGAGAGCATTTCGCAAATGTGTGTTTAGATGGCAGAAAAGACTGCTCTTGCATGTAGGGACTTTTATCTATGCTCGGGTGGCAAAATTTGCCGCCCTTGCATGTGAAGAATAAGTCTACTACTTGAAGGGTATATCAGCACTTAACATTTACACTTTCCAAAATTGAATGTGTATGGGCGGCAAATTTTTCCACCCTTACACCTCAGGCACAACAAAAGGTAAATAGCATGGGTGGTGATTTTCACTGCTCATGCATTGGGATAAAATGCCATATGTAGCGTCGGTGAAAATCACCGCCCATGCATATTAGAAACATTTGTAAATCGTATATGGTTGGCATTTGGAGATCGTATATGGGTGGCACATTTTACCACCCTTACACATTAGACAAAACACAAATATGAAGGTAAGAAACATTTAAACGAAAACATAGAAAACAAAAAGAAGACATGGCGAGAAACGCCGACGACATAGGTGGACTTAAAACAATGAAACAAAAATGAACATAAATATTTCAAAATGAACAATAAGGAAACCAAAAACCTAAGCACAAAATGAAAGAAATGAAAGATCGAAATAAAGAAAAAGGATTTCTTAAAGCATGTATAAACACATTAATCATGCAAACTCTCATGCATGAGATAGAAAACAAAGAGGAGGAAATAAGAAACTTAATTTAAGGAATTGAAAACCCTATTTAAACATCTAAAGATGACATCTAGTAAATGCATTTATTGCACACGAGCTTAACTTAATGTTCGTCAGGAGATGTTTGGGCGGTAAATTTTATCGCTTCTACACATGGCGAAGACAATATGCATGGGCGGAATTTTTCACCACCCCTGCACTTTAATCATAAACAACATGCATGGGTGGTGATTTTCATCACCCTTGCATATCAAGGGACTCAAACATGCATAGGTGGCAAAAAATCCCACCCTTGCATGAAAACAATAAATTTTCTAACTCCTTCAAAATTACTAAAACCCAAGTTTGAAAACTTGTGCAAATTCTAAGAAATTGATTCGAGAAAATATCCGAATAGATTCATAGGAGCTAGAGGACTACGCACAAGGATGAAATGATTCACCTCGATTTGTGTACTTAGAGTTGTAGGCTACAAAATGAACTAGTTTAGTAGGGGTCGTCCTACAAAATCGAACGCAGCTGATTTTGAGGATAACAGATGTCAGTTGAGAATGGGTGTTATGTTTCCTCTCAATTACCTAATATTACAAATAACAAAGAAGCTCTTGAATGCAATCATATAGAAAAGAAAGTTATTTTTTTTGGTTTATCTAATGAATTCTCTTGTCAAGTTATTCATTGTGAAACATCTCAGGATGTGTGGAGAGAGTTGATAAGAATCTATCAAGGTGGTACACTTGAAGATGAGGACAACTTGTCATCTGAAAAGAGTGACAATGATGGAAGTCATTAACATGAAGGGAATGAAGTACAAGAAGAAGATCATATTATGAATTATTATGATCAAGAGTATGATGAACAAGACTGTTAGATTGATATTGAAGAACTTATATGTGCTCTAAGTGAACTCAAGAAATATACAAATGAGAATCATAGATTAGAGTTGCAGCTACAACAAGAAAAAGACTTCAAAAACAAAGCTCTT
This sequence comes from Cunninghamia lanceolata, assembly GCA_027924645.1. Taxonomy (NCBI): domain Eukaryota; kingdom Viridiplantae; phylum Streptophyta; class Pinopsida; order Cupressales; family Cupressaceae; genus Cunninghamia; species Cunninghamia lanceolata. The sequence goes on along the minus strand of BSBN01000158.1, from coordinate 4,640,778 downwards.
TTAGACCTTGAAGATGCTAGAAACCTAATTATAGATTTGAGGAATCAAGTAGGTGAATTAGACAAATTGATTATCAAGTTAAAGATAGAGGTTGAGGAAACTAAGAGGATAGATGGTGAAAATTTTTTTGAGTTTGAAGCTAAAACAATTGAATAGCAAAAGCTTGAAGGAGAAATAACTTATTTTGGAAAAGATCTTGAGAATGTTAGGAAGCAATTGGAAAAGAAACTGAAGTTTGAAGAAAGCACAAGCAAGTTACAGGAGATACTTGGTAAACAAAAACTATATGGAGACACTATTGGACTTGGTTATGAAGAAGCGGATTGTTCCAAAGTTAGGGAGACTTCAAGAAGGAAAATTGATTTGAGTTATCCTACTACTGCCCCTAAAGGGGAAATGCACAATCAAGGACAAAATTTAGAAGAATTGCTTCAGCAAGACAAGCATATATGTACATGTACAATTATTCATTTAATGGTTATTGTTACACATGCAATGACTTTGGACACAAATCAGTTAATTGCAGAAGAATTCAATTTTCCTCAATATGGAATACTAATGTTGTATATTTCAAGTGTAATTATCCTTGTCACAAAGCATATAGTTGTAGAAGGTTTGGAACAATTGCATCACTTAATTTGAAAGGGTGGGAAAAGAAAAAGGTTGAAAATGTTTGGATAAAGAAACATGAACAAAAGAAAGAACCTGTGAAAGTGTGGAAGGAGAAATAGAGTCATGAGAAAACAAATCCCAAACTTGTGCATCTTGCACAAGTCACTTCATTAGTTACATAATAAATAGCATGAAGTGAGGAGGAGTTGTTCAATGTTCTATCACTTGTCCCCAAGAGGTTTCAGAAGAAGTGTATGACAGTGATACATGTGATCAGTGGATAAGATGTTTAGGGATTCAATGCACAAAGTGTTTGATGTTGTTGAGCGACTTGTTTTTTAAATGATCATGTTCATACGATCATGATTATGATGTTAATCTTGTTCTTGATGTTGGTGTTTGTCAATCATGTTGTTGTTCATATGATGCGTCAAGGTGTATGTCAAGTATGTTGAAGTCTCTCTTGATGATAGTAATGACAGTCGACAGTTCTTCCTTATGTTTAACAGTGGTTCAGTGGCTTATGACTATGATGATTCTTCTGTCAGTCCTCTTTATGCTTGGTGGAGTCCTTGTTAAGGATAAATGGTTTACAACTTTAAGGTGTATGATATCTTAGGAGGAAAATGCTAAGGACAGTGGTAACTTGATGCTCAGTGAGAAGCATTTATATCAGCCACAGTGGTTTTCCTTTGCATCATGAATTTGATGTATTTAATTGTTTACAGTATATTGATGATAATTGCAATGTTTTGTGCTTGGTATATATGACATCTATCTATGACAAGTGCAGTGTCATGACTCTTCATGCTTGAGTAATAATGATATAGTGATGATTTGATTAGTTTTTTATTTTCTCTTGCCTTGATGTTCTTATAGTGATATTTGATGTCATCTGATCATGTTCTAATAGTCAGAAATTCCTGTTGCCTTCATTTCTTTGATCATTGCTACATTGTTGTGTCTTTGGTGTTTGGATACTAAATTTGTGGTTGATAAGTTGATAGTTTTGGATGATGATAGTGATCAGTGTTTGTATGTGATTTGAATGTATTTGGATAGTGATATGGAATAGAGATTATGTTGTCATGAAAGAATGCTATCCTATCTTAAACAGTAAAACTATGAAGTTGACAAGACACTTTGCTTGTTTTTTTTTGGAGCTTGTATGCACAAAATGTTTGATGCAGTTAATTTTATTGCAATCAGTTTAGATTGGTATGAAGTTTATTACCAATGACTTGAGGTAGAGCATTGTAGCAAAGTATGGTGCAGAGTATGTGATAGTTCATTTCTTTTGATGGTAATAGTAGTTGTTTACAAGGTTAGTGGTTTCATGTCTTAATACTGATAGAATAGTTGATATGATTATTGGTGTCAATGGTGCATATTGATAGTGAGACATGTCTTGCAATAATACCTCACCTTGTAGTACAGTGCTATTATTTGTTTTTTGGTTTGATAGTGGTAGACATCAGAATGTTACCACTTGACAATGTGAGGTGTATTTGTGATAGTAGTCCTTCCTTGTCTCATAAACTTAGTGTTTATATTAGTTGTTTGCAATAAAAAAGTTAACATGAAGAAAAGGGTTGATATCAAAAGTATGCATCTAAGAAGGACTAGGACTATGGTTGACTGAATTTTGATAGTGCCTAGAACATTGTTGTTTCAATGGTTACAAATGCATCTAGGTTTGACAGACATTTGTACTGTGATTGACAAGGTTACATGAAAGGGGGAAATAGATCAGGTTCAGTAGTCTTGGAGTTTTCTTATTTCAATAATAATGAGTTGCTTGTAGAGCATAACTTGCAGACTAGGGCATATTTGTTGAAGACAAACATGTTACATAATATAGGAAGAATGGCAATTATTGAATTTCTTACCAAAGTGGATCAAAGAGATAAGTGTTAGAACAAATGCAGTGAAGGATAAGAGGTGTTGTCTTAACAATAAGAACTCTAATAGGCACATATTTAAAGCATAAAACCCTTGACAAAGTATCGGGAAGAGGTTGCATATCTTGATAGTTCAATGGATAGTGAAGTGGATAGTATTTTGATATATACCATGGTGTGAAAGTGGTGTGACATTTCTCATGGTAAAAGAGAGGGTTTTGAACAAGTCCTGAAGTAGACATGCATGCTCAATATAGAAGGAAAGAGCACAGGAGTGTAGTAATGATTAGTAGTAAAGAGATTTGTGCAGTAGTAGACTTTTTGCTTGTAGTGCTTTATGGTTGTAGATTAGGAGATAACCTTTCTCTCAGCCAAGGAGGATTTATCATTAACAAGTGATATCAAATAGGGGGAGTATGCTATCCTTTGTCATTGTTGTCAAAGGGGAAGTAATAAGGTGAAGTGCAAAACTTGGAGAATGTTGACATCAATGCCAAAGGGGGAGATTGTAGAGGCATTAGCATTGATTTTTCCATTGATGTCAAAGGGTGCTCATCATCATGATTAGTTTTATTCATGACAATTAGGTTGATCTTCATGAAATTAGTGGAATTGATCTTCATGTAATTAGTGTAGTTGGTCTTCATGTAATTAGTGTTTGCTTCACTGTGTTTGTTCCATAATAGTATGCTTATGTTTGCAGGTGATGATTTGTCTTCATGTTGGTACTCTCAAGTGATAACCATGTTGGTATCCTCAGGTGATAACCGAATCTTATCTATTGAGTTTGCACGAGGGTTGTATTGTGGCACTTGACTATGCCATAATGGTTGAAACACTTTCTACATTTTACAAGAGTTTTATTGATTTCATAATTTTACAAGGGTTTTAGTCTATAATGTGAACAGTGGGCTTACCTGTATCATTTGTTTCCTTTAGTGGCATTTTGACATCCTCTTTATCATGAGACAAAACAAGGTAATTTTTCTTCAAGACTCATGCATTATTCATTTCATTGTCATTTTTTTGTTAAGGAGTTGTATTCATGACTTCATCTGGAGTTTGCTGCTCATGGTAGAGAAGGTGAAGTTTAGTGTTGATCATTAGTGGATCCTAATCAAAAGCTAATATGAGAATAGAGGAACAAATTCTCTAAAACCCTAACTCCTTTTATGCTTTGAAAATTCTTTAAAACCTAAGGGTTTATCACTGTGAGGCCTACATTTTTCATTTCCGTTCATGTGACTATTTACCCTACTATTGCTAATACTTTTATATTTGTGGGATTGTTAATCCCAGATTTTCAAACTATTAAAGCTTATTATGTTAAAGGAAAACTAATTGGGTGATGTCTGATTAATGTTTACATTACATGAAAACTAATTGGGTGATGATTAGAAGGAAAATTGTAATGTGATTTCAATATGTTTATGAGAACCGTGGTATGTTATAGTAATGCATGTTTTAAGTTGCTTCGGCTATGATATTTATATGTGAAATTGACCTTGTAATTGAGTGTACAGGTTTTAGCTAACAAACCACAGATACTGGAGATCATTCCGCACCTTATGTTGTAATCCCTTATGAAGCCGATCTGGTTCCACGAGGAACCAAGATCAACTCTGTGTTTGATTTGATATTGTAATGTTGTCTTGTATGAGGTTGAATGGGTTAGGTCTACCCTCTTGTAAAATTAAATTATGATTTGTGTTGTAAGAATTGTATTTGAATTTCTTTTTTTAAATTTAAATTTTTGAGACCCTTTTCTTGTGTCTTAACTTGACCCTGTGTGTCCCAACTAGGTTAAAGTTGACCTTGGGTTATACCCCATGGGTCTAGGGTCCCTTTTGACTTGGGTAACCCTTGGTTAACCTCTGTATGGTCACCTTGACTTCACAGTGAAGTTAAGTAACGAATTTGGAGGTATGCAAGGGATAGGATAAATAGTACCAACACTCAAGCCCATCCCTTTTCAATTCCCAAGTTAAGGGATGAATCCAAGACCCACCAAATATGGAGGACTTGACTTCAAGTCTCCCTCACAATTGGTGAGAGTCCCCATGGAGTTGTGTGGTCATTCATAAGAAGGAAGGAAGGGGAGGCATGTGTCACCCTTTTTCCCCCTTTAACTCTTTTTTTTTCTCCCATGTGTAAGAGAGATGACATGTGGTAAGGGATAAGGAAGACTTTAGGGATGGGTGAGTGACATATGCTAACACTCATCCCTTGGGACACAATAGTAGTTTCAAGAAAAGTGAGGAGGTGACAAGTGTCACCTCCCCATTCCTGTAAACTCATGGAATTGAGTTATTTTAATCCCATTGGGGATAGGGAGAGGGGTTGTTGAATTTGGAGGATTTTTGTTTATTGAAAATTGCTTTTGGGAGAAGAAGGCTAGAGGGAGTTTGGTGGCTTAGGTTGGAGGAGATTTTAGTGGAGCTCTACATCAACTTCATCCATTAAAGGGATTTTTAAGGTTGGATTTCATGGCCTTTCCTTTGTATTTCTATTTGTTGCATGAAGGATGTGTGAAAATGTTTATTTTGCTTGTGTTGTAAATTTTGTTATTGAGGGGAAATTTTATTGGGATGTTGACAAAGTTTATTCCACTTGGGAGAAATGCTCATCAAGTGTGGGGTAGGGGAGGAGTGATCCTCCTCAAGTTCATACCTTGTTTTGGGATGTTGAAAGCCTTGAGGGCATTTGTGTGACTTTGAGAAATTGTGTTATATGGCTTGAGAGCCAAAATATTATTTTCTTGGAAAGTCTATTAATATGTTGGCTTGAGGCCATGAGGAAAACTGTAGTGAAATATTGTGAAGGGTGGCACTCTAGAGTTGAGTGTGTCCACTCTCCTACCCCTCTTTAAACTCACCTTGGTTGAGTTTTGTGTCGTGTAAATATACATGGGTGTATGTGTGTTTTGGTGTGTTGTTTTTACCTTGTTGTGAAGTGGATTTTGGAATACCCTAGGTGTGTGGATGATCTCTCCGGCTCGGGGGTGACCCTCTTGCGGGTCTACGGTAGGGAGGAGAGTAGCTTGTGTGGTGTTTTCTTCCCTTGTGTGATATGCAGGTTTTCATGGAGCTCAATGTGAAGATTGAAAAAGTTTCTTTGTGTTTGGAAAATATTTTATTTTCCTTTACTCTTAAGGCTCTATAAGAGAGCTTGGTATTAGTAGTGACCACATCCTGGTTGATTTGCCAAGAGGAGAAAATTCTCTCTATTGTTGTAAAAATGGTTGTTTTGGGGTTGTGAGAAAATCTTCCTTTATTGTGTTGATAGTTGTAATTTTATTGTTCATTAAGTTTTACCATTTTTAAATGAGAAAAAATGAAAAGAAAATTTGTTTTTAAAAGGATATTAGAATTGTCTATTTCCTTATAATCCTATTAGTAAAGTTGAAAGTTAGTTGTTGTGGAAAGTATCAAGTTTGTTGAAAATTTATCTCATTGTAAACTAGTGAAAATATGAATCTTAGAAAGTATGTGAAGTTGAATTTTGTTATTATGAAAAGAAATGAACTCTTGTTATAATCATGCATATTATTTGTTGAGAAGAAGTGAAAGTAAAATTAATCGACAGAGATTATATATATATATATATATATATATATATATATATATATTTATAAAACTTAAATGGGTTATTTATAAAAATTGTGAATTTTATTATTCTGAGAAAATTGTGTAGTCATATATATATATATATATGGGATGTAAGATATATTATTTTCGTTGTCATACATTTTATTACAGTCCACAAAAAAAAAAGAGAATAGTGGGAGAGGGGGTTTGAATCGCCCCACCACGCCGCCACCACTACTATCTTCTTTGGGTGTGGGGAAGGGGCGGAGCCCCCACCCACACCCCACACTGTGGGATGTGGGTGGGGTCTCCATCCCCTCCCCACACCCTGGCCACCACAACCCCCACTGCTTCCAACCCTCGCGCCCTGCGACCACTCCCCGTGCGGCCTCCGCGATTCCCACACCACCACCATCACAAAACCCTTCCCGCCAAACCTCCCTCCGTAGTGCCTCTGCAGGCTTCCCTCTCTACGACCACACCTCCGCTCATTAGCTCCACTTCCACTGCTCCTTGTGGTCACCTCCACCCATGCCCCTCCTCTCAGATCCATCCTTCTCCACCTCCATCACTCCCTGTGGTCTCCATGGCTGCCACTGCCTTGGACCTACACAACCAATCAAAAAATAATAATTTGGGCTTTTCCCCAATGAACACTACAATAATGAAGTGTATAAAAATATAACAATATACATTGTTATATAGAGTAAAGTGTATGATATAACAGTAAAATAAATTATATATATATATATTTATTTATTAATTTTATTTCATTAAAATAATATATATATATATATATATATATATATATATATATATATATATATATATATATATATATATATATATATATATACAATTTATTATTAATTTTTGTAAAAGAAAAGAATAGGTTATCAAATAGTTTAATAATGAAAATTTAATTATATGAATTTTATCCGTAGGGGAATTGCATTTTCAGAGTTTTGTAATTTTCATTTAAAATATCAAGAAAATGAAAAGAAAAATGTACCTATAATTATAAATGCAAATAAGCATATATATATTATATATGCTTATTTGCGTTTATATAGATATGCATATCTTTATATATGCAATTAAGCCATCATAGACATTCCATGAGTAGACATTGTAAACTCAATTGTAGATTGAGAAAACGTCTAATTGAGAGAGAGAGAGAGAGAGAGAGAGAGAGAGAGAGAGAGAGAGAGAGAGAGAGAGAGAGAATGCATGGTGTTTCAGAACTTAGCTAAGAGAACTAAGTAAGAATTAACTCTCCGTTAATCCTGATTAGGAATAATATAAAAGATGTAGTGATAACTCTGATTGATAGAGAATGAGAAGAAACGCAGGATAAACATAAAGAAACCTTACACAATGGGAAATAGAATGTGATAGAAATACAATCAAATTTAAATTTCAGAGAAATGGAAAAGAGGGCAAATGTGTAGGCTTTGTTGAAAATGCTAAAGTCTAAAGGAGGAGAAATTAATATTGGATTTCAGAAAATGGGAAGAATAACAGATGATCATGCTTTGTTGAAAAATGATCAATCACCTTAATCAAATGTTGTACTAATGTAATTAGTGAGATTAGCCTAAGCTAGGAAACCACGTGATCAAGATTTGTGTTAGTGTAATAAATCCCACCAACACCCGTGAGGTGTTATGCTGCCAGAATATTCTAGAATTTAGGGTTTAGGAGCTTTAAAAATTCAACCCTTGTAGCGATGTTAACCGCGTCGCGAAGAACCCCTTGTTGGCCTTCTGTTGATGACTGTTTTGATGCAATCATAACAATAAGTTAAAATTCACATGACATGAACTGTAACTATACTTGAAAGACAAGAAGGAATCATTTGGTGATTCAACTAATCCCAAGTCTACAATGGTTCGGTTGGTCAAGTTCAGTTGGTCAATGTGAAGCTGTAATGTTCAAGGGGCCTTACATAGTTTAGGTTTGTTTTGTGGTTTAATGGCCTAAGAATATGCAAAAAAGGTCATGAGATATATCAATGCTTTTCATTCCTTTGCATAAGAGTGATACTGGGCTGCAAGTTTCAGAGGGTTTTCTTGGATTTTTGCAGCTGTCTTCTTGATCTGTTTATGAAAACTGTCTACTTATAGCTCTGTTATCATGCTTCTTCAAATTTGAGACAATTTCCTTTGGATTTCTACGTTTTCAGCTAGATATTTCAGATGGGTTGGGAAAAGTTAGAAAGATCTACTCTACACTTCATCTAATCTACAGAAGGATCTAATTGTTTCTGTTATCCACTATGTAAATACCACAGTAATCTGATCAAATCCACAGTAAAAACCTTAAATGTAAGTCCTGAGCATTTTCACAAACATACATTTAAAATTGCAAGCTCTCAAAGAAGATATTTCAAAACACAAAGAAGAGCAGGAGAACACTCAGAAGATAGATGCAGAACTCCAGATTCTATTGCATTAGAAACGAATAGCCATACATGATTTACAATGTAAGAATGACTCTTAGTTTCATTGATCATACTACAGAGAACTTACAAGCTTTACAGATACAGTAAGGCAGCCAGACATTCCACGCGCACCTTACTGCAGACAAACAGGCGACCTCCTTCTTCTACTTCTAAACTATGCTAAGCTAACTGCTGTATTTTCCTAGAATCTCTGTTGTAGGCCCTAAAAATCCCTGTTGTAAAGTATTACAGTGTAGAGAGGCACAATATATAACATTTTGATTGTCCTCACTATAGCAAAAACCTAACTGAACCCCTGGTTCAAACCTCTAGTTACAGCAATAAATGCAGGTGAACCAGTTCTCAAAAATATCTCAGAGCAGTGGTCAAATCTGGGCAAAATTATTGCCCCTTCTGAGAAGTTCCAGCAGCTGGGCAATAACTTCTGTTTGTCTTTTGCAGAAATACCTCCAGCTGCGACCTTCTTCTTCACTTGAATGGCTTTGACTTTTATCACTTCATCCTTATCTTCTTGCTCCTGAGATCAGATCTTCTGCCTCCATGAAGTCATGTGTTGACTTTCCAGCTGCTTCCTCAACTGCAAGCCTGCAAGACAAGACAAGCAATAAGTATTCCATTTATCACAAAACAGCATGAAAATTAAAATAAGCGTTTAAATACAGGCGACTGCGCAAGATCGCGGAAATCAGATCCAAAATCTGCTCAAAACGCGTCAAAAATGCGCCCAAGCTGCTCAAAATTGATGGGTCAATCATCGCTGACCGGGAAAATGCCAGAGGCGCAAAAAAAAACACTTTAAAACTCCACCGCTTCATTTCCCGCCCATCGGCATGATCATCCCTGTCGGTGCGTCAAAAAACAAGTTAGTCGATATACCTCATCATCATGATATTCTGGAAAAAGCATTCCCTCCTGAAGGTCCAGATGAATGTCATCATGATGTTTCGCTTCTGCATATCGGGGAAAAGAACAACATCATCATCATCATATTGAAGGATAAGAATAGGAGGATATGAATATAATCATGCTGCCGAGGAAAGGAAGATGATGGTGACGTCATCATGATATTCGGGCTTCATTGAAATGCTAAGGATGACGTCATCGTCATATCCGGTTAAGATCAGGGGGCTATTTGTGATATCGGGTCACCCAAGGAGCATGATCAGGATGACGAAGTGAATATGATCCTCTTGCGGCCAAGGTAACCCTCTCGAAAGATCAGCATGATGAAGATCATCATCATATTTGCGGCTTGTGTCGAACTTGGAATAGGACGTCATCATGATAATTGGGCAAACGGATCGTGCTTGAAAAAATATCCTGTTTGAAGGAAAAAAGATGATGATGATGATCATCAGGATATTAGCTTCTGTCGAACATAGAATAAGACATCATCATCATATTTCGCGAACGGATCGTGCTTTGGAAAATATCCTGTTGAAAGAAAAGATGATGATGCTGATCATCAGGATATTTACTTCTTCGTTATAAGATCGGGATGACTTTATCATGATATTCGGAGCCTTCGTTAAACTTAAAACATGATGTCATCATGATATTTCACCAACCGGATCATTTTTGAGAAATATCCTGCCGAAGGGAAAATATGATCATGATGAGGATTATCAGGATACTTGCAAAAGGTTGTATTTCATCGGCAGGAGGACTTGGCGAAATATCGGGCGCACAAACAAGATCATGATGATGATGTTGTTAATAGGATAGGATAAAAAAAATGATGATGATGACGCTCCTCATCGATTTATCATGATGACGTCATCATGATACTTTGTTTTCTTAGCACAAGGATAAGTTGGTCATCATGATATTCGGGCTAGGGTGATATTGTAAAATATGATGATGCTGTTTAAGAAATGCAATATCGACCACCTCTTCTGAATAGATAGGGTGATCATCATGATATTACGCTAAACAGATATCAGGAGGATATGAAGATGATGATCCTCCTTCTCGAATTATCATGATGATGCCTCCAGCACTTAGCGGATTTCAGCAAATGACCCTCGTGTGAAAGATCATGATGATGATCATGATGTTGCGAAAGGAGACCAGGAGGATATGAAGTCGTCGTCATCATCCTTCGAATGTCAGCAAATATCATGATGATGACCCTCCAATAGGTTTATAGTACGTGCATGCAAATATGCCGAAGGTGAATTTGTTAAGTCAGGGTGATCTTATACCATCAGCATGATATTTTAGTTTTAGGCGATGCAAAGATATCATGATGATGCTCGTGATACAAAGACCGCTCGACGGGGGAACTTACCTTGACCTAAAGCCGATGTCATCATCATATTTGAACCTCAGGATATTATCAGGGGGGGGTTCAAATATGATGATGATGATGTTTATACAGCAAAACCGAGTTTGTAAAATATGACGCTCCTAAGGAAATCATGATGCTGATGATGCGCACAAGGCCTTTTGACGGGTAAAAAGCACTACCACCTAAGATTGACGTCCGGATGTTGCGACTGCATGATTTTTAGCGGGTGATAGACCAAGATCGTGATGATCCTGTCAACATGACTTAGAATAAAAAATGATGATGATCCTCCTGCGAATATCAGGTTTGACCAAGACTTTGACCGTGCATAACTTTCACATATGGACGAATTTTCAAGTAAAGTAAAAGGCAAACCTGCATGAAATTTCAAGCTCTTTCAAAATATGAGGTCACAGAAACAAAATATGAACTTTGACAAACAGACCTCATGATGATGACCTACCTTATGCAATATCATGATGATGATGCACCTGACCTTCATTTTTACCAGACCGCCAGAAAGCAAATAAAAACACAAGCAGAAGCAAAAAAGCAAGACATCAGCAGGGGTCCTCGTTTTGCTAAGGAGCAAAATGGGGCGTGTTGTGAACATCACAACAACTAGCAACCAAAACAAAACAATTAAATTCAGAGTGTTCAAGGAAACTAGATGTAATGAACTCATAACTTCCAACTATCTTTTCCTGCAAATTACTATCCAGCTTGAGACTCAAAGTGTTCAATAAAGATGCATGAATTTCCATTTTCAGTTTAGTTGTGTGCATGTGATTAATTATCCTCATCTTGAAGATCGGTTGAACAAACCAGTGACTGACATTAGCCTACGTAGGTGAGGATATTCCCTCATAGCCGACCGGATAGAGCCTTGCTGCCAGCGAGCGTCTATAGCCCCGGCAAGGTTATCGTTACAATTCTCCTAAGTAGAGCCCCACTGCCAGCGAGCGTCCATAGCCCCGGTAGAGTTACTTAGATGGCTTAATCTGGATTTTCAGTATAATCTGCTTTATTTATTTATTTATTTATTTGTTTTCTAATTCTGAAAGATTTCATAAGATATAGCAATTGTAACTTCATGATGATGCAAGGAGTGGACACTTGCTTAAATTAAGCTGAGAATTGTAATGGTAGCAAGGGTGACCTCTGATTTTTCACCTAATATCTACACTGGTAGCTTCAACAAACCCAAGGATTTTAGGTGTGTCATCGTGAGAAACCTGCTTCAAATTCTCAATCACATTTATTGAATACAAAACTTCAGAAGATGAACAACTCTCTACATTCATGACAGTGACAGGTTATGTGTAAATTGCAAATGGTTAACCTGAATATCCTAAATTATATACTGTTTTGAATGGTTGCTAGTTCTGCTCCTTAATACTCTACAGTAAAATAAAGATCCCTGCTGAGGAGACAACAAACAAACCAGACAAACAGGCTATACAAACAACCAACAAAAGAAAAAACTGTACAAACAGACAGAAACAAAAACAAAAACAAACAGAGGACAAGCTATACAAACAACCAACCTAAGAAGAAAACAGCAAAAGAAGACCACAAAAACAAAAACAACTACCCCACCAGACTAGATACCAGCCTCTCCAAGGCAAACTGAAACCCAGGAAAAAGACCCAAGAACACCCCTACTTGCATATTTCTTTAGGTTGTGCAGGAGTAACAGGGTACTGGTGATGGTTCTCATCCTAGCAAATTTATCTTTGAATTCTGAAAAAAATTCTGATATTCTAGATTCATTGTGTTTATCAGAATAGCTCTTAACTAGTAACTGAGGCTGCTCATCAGGTTTATGATTAATCCATATGTATGTCTTATCTCTTGAATTTCCATAATCAAAATAGCATTTATCATTGTTTACTAAGGAAAGGAAAGAGACAACCTGATGTGCCTTTAGCTCTGTGGAACACACTTGTTTATTAGTAGCTGGCTCTTCATTTAGTTCTGCATTTTCATTGCCCAGCTCTATGTCTAGTCCTTCTTCAAGTTGAAAGAAGAATGACTCTAGATGTATCATTTCTTCATCTTCATCCAGCTTTGTTCCTTCATTCTGGATGTTCAGTTTATCCTCAAATTTAGCACACCTCTCAATGTTCTCATTAGTTTCCTGCACATCAGCACTTAAGTAAGTATCTTCATCATCATCTGATATACAGAAATTAATCATTTTTAAATCACTTGAGAGTAAAAGTGGGACAGCATCCTTTGATTGACAGGAGTACTCCCCTGTTTTATTTTCAACATGGCATGGGGGTGATGTCTGATTATGCACAGCAGCTACATGATCCTCTGTATCCTCTTCTTTCAAGAATTGTTCATCAGATGACTCACAGTTATCGTCCAGTGTGGAGTCTGCTTCTATTAACCTGCAACAATCATCACATGATTCCTGGAGAGAGATCTTATTATCCTTTATTCCTAGCATTGGTTCCATCGTTGTATCCTCTACACATTTAATGATCGTTGATGCTGCATCCTTCTGTCGCTCAATAATCTCCTCACTTCCCTGCCAACTTTCAGCCTTATACACATATTGGACTGGGAAATTGTATGTAACGCACTCTTCCACCTCTTGTCTAATGTCATGACCGAATTTGTCTATTGCATTGTTTTCCTCATCTGAAGAATTTCCGTCAGACTCAATGAATAGTGCTGTTCTATTGCTGACACACTTCTTTCTAATGTTTAACATCATAACCTCCTCAATCTGCATCCCATTGTTGGTAACTCTATAGACACCTGGCTCAACAGTAGCATATAAGATTTCATTAGTTCGATTATACTCTGTTATCATATGTCTCATTCTGGGCTCTGCCTCTATCCTGATCTGGTTTGGGATGCCTCTGCATGGTAACCACATGTGTGAAAAGTCAGTAGCCATATATCCATTTAATGTCTTGGACCAATCCCTACTCAGCAACATTCCATAATTTACGGGTATATCCACTACTTGGATGTCAATGATTTGGCTCACCCTAGGGTCTGAAGCTAACTGCACTTGTATGTTCATGAGTTCTCCTATCACACTAACCTCGGTCTTATCTAATTGTGTGACAACCTTGGCAGATTTGGTGGGAGTCAGCCCGAGAGTTTTACATATTCCTAAGGGCATTACGTTGGCTGAAGCACCAGAATCTACCATGCAATTGTGTATATTCTTCCCACACAACCTAACAGTTAACAAGAAAGGTTGAGTATCCCTTTTATCCGCATGTATTACTACATTTGTGTTGGAAGGCTGCTCAACTTTCTTACCTTTCTCCTTAGGTGGTGAATCACTACTAGGAACAGTTATATCAGCAGACACCATGTTTGTTATGGATGTGTCCAGGGATTTTAAAAAAGCATTTCTGATCCCTGGGGTCTTCAATAATTCATTTAGAGGTATGCTGACCTTCATTTTCTTTATTTCCTCTGACAAGTAATTCACTAGTCTTGTTGTCTCTACTGCTTCTGTCTTACTTGTTTGATCCTTTTGCACTGCTGTTTCGTTATTTGTGTGCTGACTAGCTTTAAGTATGGCAGGATTGTTGCTAGCATTCTGATCTGGGGGTGTATTGATGTTATTCGGAGGAGTGGAAGTGGTGAAAGGTCCTCCCGGCCTAGGGTTGTTCCTCAAATTGTAGGTGTGGCTTTTATTTGTCTGTTGAAAGGCCTGCACCTCCTCTGTTTCATTTAATATCTCGTTTTCAGATTCAAAAGGAAACTGAAAAGCATTTAACACAAAGGCTGATTCGGGATAAAGACTTTCAAAACAGTATGGTTCATCCTCTAGCCATTCATCCTCCTTCTCTTCTGCAGTTGCAAAGGTAAAGGTTTCTAAGACTAATGCTGTGTCATATTCTGAGGGTACTACCTCATTTCCCTTAGGAATGAGAAATTCTGAGGTAGGAGGCTGTACATCTACGTTGAAGATACTAGCTGCCAAGTGGAACTGTGGACAGTCATGCTCAGCATGGGCATTAGTATTGTGAAATCTGCACCAATTTTTGGGTGCTGTATTGGCCATTTGTATGTTAGTTATTTGTTTTGCACCATGATTATCTGTATTCTCGAAAGGAGAAGCCAGAGTACCGTTGTTGGGCCCAGTGTTCCATGTCTTGGGTGGCCTAGGTTGATTCTGGTTCTTGTTATTATTGCCCCAGGTCCTATTATCTATCACTGGCCCCCTATTTTGCATTGGTTGCCCCTGACTGGGGCCTTGATGCTGATTGTAGTTTTGGTTCTGATTGTACTGCTGATTTTGGTTGAGACTATAATTCTGATTTTGGCCTTGGTTGTGACCTTGAGGTGGATTGTAGTTTTGGTTGCTTCTGCCATAGAGATTCTCATTTCTTAGCTGTGTCACTTCGGTTGTTAATCTCTTCAAATGTGCAGTAATCTCTTTGATTTCTTCCCTATCCTCTTGTGCTTTTGCCACAGTTACATCCCTAGGAAGTTGGAAGAAAGGCTGACCATTATTTTGACTGTTATTGGAAGTACTAGCCGTGTAAGGAGTTATAGCCTGGATTGGAGTAGGATTATACACAGGTGTGTAAGAAGGAACCGGATTTATTAGTGGAGCATGCTGCACAGGGACTCCATTCCATGGGTGTGCCTGATTCTGCACCCCAAAGTTTCCTCCAAATGGACTGTAAGTTGTATGTCTCATTTCTTGGTTCACTGAGGCTGCCTCTTTATAGGCTTTGGATATTGAATCTATGTCAGGTTTCCTTTTGACAAACATGGCAGTTAAAGGATCCAAAGCAGCATAGTACATAGCCAACAAGGGAGCATCATCTATGGTATAAGGGGCTGCTAGCCTAGAATAGGCCTTTTGAAATCTGTCATTGAAATTATCAATTAGCTCTCCCTCACCTCGTTTTATAGCAGCCAACTTATGATACAAAGCACAAGGGTCAATGGGTCCTCTAAATCTTGACAGAAATGCTTCTTCCATAAGTGCCCAGGAAGAAATGTAACCATTGGGTAAGTTTACGTACCAGCTAGAGGCCTGCTCATTAAAGGTGTAAGGAAACAACCTACACACAACATCCTCGTGCTCTAACATAGCCCTAAAACATGCTTCCTTAAATATTCTAATATGATCTTCTGGGTCTTGATGCAACTGGTATTTGGGACATATCTTTTCCAGATTTTTTGGCATGTCATGATAATCATTGAAGAATATGGGAGAATTGACATCGAAATAAGCCATTGCAGGTGTTTGAGCTTGACTTGAACTTGCAGAAATACCTGGATTGATTGGTGGATTAGGATTTAGAGGAGGATTGAGACCTCCAGAAGTGCCTGAACCAAGATTTAAAGATCTGAACAGTGATCTATCAGGACTTACAATACTACGGATGTTAAAAGGTGACCCAGGAGGTGTTCCAGATGAACTTCCTTCTTGTGATATCTTTGGATTCCAAATTAAAGGGCTTTTACTTCGCCTTGTATCAGGTAGTTGCACAAATATATCTCCTGAACTGGACCTAGACCTAGTCACTCTGTTACTGTCGTTAGCCAGTCTGAAATGAAACCTAACTCAGGCAAGCCCTCCTTCTAGCGCCAGCAAACTGTTGATGACTGTTTTGATGCAATCATAACAATAAGTTAAAATTCACATGACATGAACTGTAACTATACTTGAAAGACAAGAAGGAATCATTTGGTGATTCAACTAATCCCAAGTCTACAATGGTTCGGTTGGTCAAGTTCAGTTGGTCAATGTGAAGCTGTAATGTTCAAGGGGCCTTACGTAGTTTAGGTTTGTTTTGTGGTTTACTGGCCTAAGAATATGCAAAAAAGGTCATGAGATATATCAATGCTTTTCATTCCTTTGCATAAGAGTGATACTGGGCTACAAGTTTCAGAGGGTTTTCTTGGATTTTTGCAGCTGTCTTCTTGATCTGTTTATGAAAACTGTCTACTTATAGCTCTGTTATCATGCTTCTTCAAATTTGAGACAATTTCCTTTGGATTTCTACGTTTTTAGCTAGATATTTCAGATGGGTTGGGAAAAGTTAGAAAGATCTACTCTACACTTCATCTAATCTACAGAAGGATCTAATTGTTTCTGTTATCCACTATGTAAATACCACAGTAATCTGATCAAATCCACAGTAAAAACCTTAAATGTAAGTCCTGAGCATTTTCACAAACATACATTTAAAATTGCAAGCTCTCAAAGAAGATATTTCAAAACACAAAGAAGAGCAGGAGAACACTCAGAAGATAGATGCAGAACTCCAGATTCTATTGCATTAGAAACGAATAGCCATACATGATTTACAATGTAAGAATGACTCTTAGTTTCATTGATCATACTACAGAGAACTTACAAGCTTTACAGATACAGTAAGGCAGCCAGACATTCCACGCGCACCTTACTGCAGACAAACAGGCGACCTCCTTCTTCTACTTCTAAACTATGCTAAGCTAACTGCTGTATTTTCCTAGAATCTCTGTTGTAGGCCCTAAAAATCCCTGTTGTAAAGTATTACAGTGTAGAGAGGCACAATATATAACATTTTGATTGTCCTCACTACAGCAAAAACCTAACTGAACCCCTGGTTCAAACCTCTAGTTACAGCAATAAATGCAGGTGAACTAGTTCTCAAAAATATCTCAGAGCAGTGGTCAAATCTGGGCGAAATTATTGCCCCTTCTGAGAAGTTCCAGTAGCTGGGCAATAACTTCTGTTTGTCTTTTGCAGAAATACCTCCAGCTGCGACCTTCTTCTTCACTTGAATGGCTTTGACTTTTATCACTTCATCCTTATCTTCTTGCTCCTGAGATCAGATCTTCTGCCTCCATGAAGTCATGTGTTGACTTTCCAGCTGCTTCCTCAACTGCAAGCCTGCAAGACAAGACAAGCAATAAGTATTCCATTTATCACAAAACAGCATGAAAATTAAAATAAGCGTTTAAATACAGGCGACTGCGCAAGATCGCGGAAATCAGATCCAAAATCCGCTCAAAACACGTCAAAAATGCGCCCAAGCTGCTCAAAATTGATGGGTCAATCATCGCTGACCGGGAAAATGCCAGAGGCACCAAAAAAAACACTTTAAAACTCCACCGCTTCATTTCCCGCCCATCGGCATGATCATCCCTGTCGGTGCGTCAAAAAACAGGTTAGTCGATATACCTCATCATCATGATATTCTGGAAAAAGCATTCCCTCCTGAAGGTCCAGATGAATGTCATCATGATGTTTCGCTTCTGCATATCGGGGAAAAGAACAACATCATCATCATCATATTGAAGGATAAGAATAGGAGGATATGAATATAATCATGCTGCCGAGGAAAGGAAGATGATGGTGACGTCATCATGATATTCGGGCTTCATTGAAATGCTAAGGATGACGTCATCGTCATATCCGGTTAAGATCAGGGGGCTATTTGTGATATCGGGTCACCCAAGGAGCATGATCAGGATGACGAAGTGAATATGATCCTCTTGCGGCCAAGGTAACCCTCTCGAAAGATCAGCATGATGAAGATCATCATCATATTTGCGGCTTGTGTCAAACTTGGAATAGGACGTCATCATGATAATTGGGCAAACGGATCGTGCTTGAAAAAATATCCTGTTTGAAGGAAAAAAGATGATGATGATGATCATCAGGATATTAGCTTCTGTCGAACATAGAATAAGACATCATCATCATATTTCGCGAACGGATCGTGCTTTGGAAAATATCCTGTTGAAAGAAAAGATGATGATGCTGATCATCAGGATATTTACTTCTTCGTTATAAGATCGGGATGACGTCATCATGATATTCAGAGCCTTCGTTAAACTTAAAACATGACGTCATCATGATATTTCGCCAATCGGATCATTTTTGAGAAATATCCTGCCGAAGGGAAAATATGATCATGATGAGGATTATCAGGATACTTGCAAAAGGTTGTATTTCATCGGCAGGAGGACTTGGCGAAATATCGGGCGCACAAACAAGATCATGATGATGATGTTGTTAACAGGACAGGATAAAAAAAATGATGATGATGACGCTCCTCATCGATTTATCATGATGACGTCATCATGATACTTTGTTTTCTTAGCACAAGGATAAGTTGGTCATCATGATATTCGGGCTAGGGTGATATTGTAAAATATGATGATGCTGTTTAAGAAATGCAATATCGACCACCTCTTCTGAATAGATAGGGTGATCATCATGATATTACGCTAAACGGATATCAGGAGGATATGAAGATGATGATCCTCCTTCTCGAATTATCATGATGATGCCTCCAGCACTTAGCGGATTTCAGCAAATGACCCTCGTGTGAAAGATCATGATGATGATCATGATGTTGCGAAAGGAGACCAGGAGGATATGAAGTCGTCGTCATCATCCTTCGAATGTCAGCAAATATCATGATGATGACCCTCCAATAGGTTTATAGTACGCGCATGCAAATATGCCGAAGGTGAATTTGTTAAGTCAGGGTGATCTTATACCATCAGCATGATATTTTAGTTTTAGGCGATGCAAAGATATCATGATGATGCTCGCGATACAAAGACCGCTCGACGGGGGAACTTACCTTGACCTAAAGCCGATGTCATCATCATATTTGAACCTCAGGATATTATCGGGGGGGGGGGGGGGGGGGGTCAAATATGATGATGATGATGTTTATACAACAAAACCGAGTTTGTAAAATATGACGCTCCTAAGGAAATCATGATGCTGATGATGCGCACAAGGCCTTTTGACGGGTAAAAAGCACTACCACCTAAGATTGACGTCCGGATGTTGCGACTGCATGATTTTTAGCGGGTGATAGACCAAGATCATGATGATCCTGTCAACATGACTTAGAATAAAAAATGATGATGATCCTCCTGCGAATATCAGGTTTGACCAAGACTTTGACCGTGCATAACTTTCACATATGGACGAATTTTCAAGTAAAGTAAAAGGCAAACCTGCATGAAATTTCAAGCTCTTTCAAAATATGAGGTCACAGAAATAAAATATGAACTTTGACAAATAGACCTCATGATGATGACCTACCTTATGCAATATCATGATGATGATGCACCTGACCTTCATTTTTACCAGACCGCCAGAGAGCAAAAAAAAACACAAGCAGAAGCAAAAAAGCAAGACATCAGCGGGGGTCCTCATTTTGCTAAGGAGCAAAATGGGGCGTGTTGTGAACATCACAACACCTTCTTGCATTTGGTTGTGTGCATGTGTGTGTATTACCCCGCTGACAACTGAATCATTTATGCCTTAAGCGTACACCGCCGAGCACGCTTATGCATGCGAGGGGGTTTTTAGGGAAGCATGGGAAATTTTTTTAATATTTCATGTCATGACCACATGGTACATGTGGACATGACACGTGTGATGCGCGTTGTGACCGCATGGGAAATGTGGGTAGGACATTTGGTATCAGAGCCTAAGTTTAAACATTGGGCATATTTGGGCACGTTACTTATTTCGCAACTTTGATTAATTAGTGTCTACCTTGTTTTGTAGGACACCTCCCCGATGTGTTCAATGAGTACGATCATGCAACACAGTGTCTGTCGAGGTGCACAGCGATTCCTCAGTAGAGGGATGGGCACCCGCAGTTATAGCAGAACCACCAGTACCACAAGCACCACCAGTACCATAGGTACCACCAGAACCACAGGCACAACTAGTTCTAGATATAGGTCCAGAGATATTACAAACATTATAGACCATGTTAGAGAGATTATCGACAGCTATTCCTAAGCCACGTGATGAGCCTCGCGTTGATCCGTGAAAGGAGCCATGTAAGGAGCCACATGCTGAGTTACGTGTTGAGCCATATGTGGAGCCTCGTGTCGATCCGCGAGAGGTGCCATGCATGGAGCCTTTCGTAGAGGTACCTGATACTACAATAGAGGAGGTAGGGTCAGCCTACCGTGCACGGAGCAAGAGTCCTTTGAGACTCTCAAGATGAGATCAGGCCATGAGGGTAGAATAGGTATACCATGGACCGTATGAGTATGGGTTGGATGAGCCAGTGGTGGGACTTAGAGACAGAGGAGACCACATCAGAGACCTGCTTAGGCTCAACCCACCTACCTTCGTAAGAGTTATAGAGGGACCTGTGGCCGAGACATGGCTTATTAGTCTAGATAGGTGCTTCGCGTTGTGACCTTATGGGAGCAACACGAAAGTGCGAGTGGCAGTACATCTTTTGAGAGATGTAGCAGCTACCCGGTGGTGCACTAAGGAGTGCAAGCACCGTCTATCCTTGGATACACTCACATGAGACATCTTCATAGAGTGCTTTAATGCGTGGTATTTGTCAGAGCATTACAGACAACACATGATAGATGAGTTCCATGATTTACAGTAGAGAGGACTCACGGTTGCTTAGTATGAGAGCCAATTCATTGAGCTTTCTCGTTATGCAGAGTGCCTCCATGACGAGAAACTCCTGTACACAAATTCATCAAAGGACTGAATCATGGGATAGCAGGACCTGTACGTATGGCAGATCCCCAGACTATGAGTGAGGCAATTGAAAAGGCCCTTATTTCAAAGTAAATTCAGGGATGAGGACAGAATTCACGCCCACAATACCAAGACCGTAATCCCCAACAATAACAAAACTTTCATAGGCCACAATCCACACCATAGAGAGGAGGATTTAATTCCACATCAATACCTCCTAGGCCTCCACAGCAACAGCAGCAGCATCAGTAGAGGTCTAGACCCTAGCAGAGGGTTTAGGGAGGACATAACCATTGTTGGCAGCAGCAGGGCCCGCGTAGAAATCAGAGATAGTAGGGATCATCTGTGGGACCCACGAGGTCTCAACAGTCATACATAGGTTCACAGGGGTCCACTGGATGGACTAGACAATAGCAGTCAGGCAGGACTTAGTCAGTACAGTTACAGGATAGGGGCTCGTGTTATTTATGTCGTGGGGCAGGACATTTGGCCAGAGAGTGTCCATAGGGATTTACAGCAGGAGGACAGCCCCATGCAGGAGGATCTGAGTAGACTGTAGGTGATGTGGGCAAGTCCCACCACATGTTTGCAATGGTTGATAACCACCAGGTCAATTTCCAGGCTTCAGTCATTGAGACAACAGGTACAATTGGGGATTTCCCCATCCCTATTTTTTTTACTCTGGAGCTATCGATTCTTTTTTGTCTACATCGTTAGTGGAACATTGCAGGCTGGTGGCTTCTAGGTAGGACATTAGGTGGGAGGTTGAGTTGGCCTCTAGGGCCAGGATGTCAATACATACCGTGGTTAGAGATTGCGAGATCTCCTTAGGTTCCTTCACTACAGCATGTGACCTTAGGATTATGCCATTAGGATCCTACGGTGTAGTTCTGGGTATAGACTAGCTTGCGGCTGATAGAGCCAAGCTAGATTGTCACCAGAGGATGATTAGTTGCTTAGACGATCATGGCACACTAGTCGAGATAGTGGGCATTCAGAAGCCCATAGCTGATCGTATGATATCCGCTCAGTAGCTTAAGTGCTACATGCGGAAGGGTTGTCAGATGTTTCCTATTACGGTCAGTGACAGATCAGAGGATGAGCTTGAGGCTACCTTAGATGATCACCCTATCCTGAGAGACTTTGTCGATGTATTTCTGCCAGAATTACCAGGTATGCCTCCATGCAGAGAGGTTGATTTCCATATCAACTTAGTGCTGGGTGTAGAGCTAGTGTCTCATGCACCCTACAGGATGACTACACATGAGCTTACAAAACATAAAATGCAGTTAGAGGAGTTACTTAAGAAGGGACACATCCGACCTAGTGTTTCACCATGGGGCGCACTGGTCATCTTCATGAAGAAGAAGGATGGGTCTCTTCGATTATGCATGGATTACAGGTAGTTGAACAAGGTGACGGTGAAGGACCGTTATCCTCTGCCAAAGATTGACAACCTTTCTGATCAGATGCAGGGAGCCAGAGTGTTCTCAAAAATTGATCTAAAATCTAGGTATCGCCAATTGCACATCACAGAGGCAGACATTCACAAGACTACTTTTCATACTAGATATGGCCATTATGAGTTTACCGTGGTACCCTTCGATTTGATGAACGCCCCTGCAGTGTTCATGAGTCTCATGAACGGCGTGTTCCGCACTTACTTAGATCAGTTGTTGATCATTTTTCTTGATGATATTTTGATCTATTCGTGAACCGAGGAGGAACATGTGGATCACTTGCATCAGGTGTTGCAGTGCTTACGAGAGCCGCTGCTATTTGGCAACCTAGCAAAGTGTGCCTTTGTCAGGACATAGGTGCAATATTTGGGGCACATCTTATCAGGCGATGGCATATTCATAGATCCATCGAAGATCAGAGTGATTCAGGTCTGGCCAGCACCCACCAGTGTGACTGAGGTCAGAAGCTTTATGGGATTAGCCAGTTATTACCATAGGTTTGTTGAGGGCTTTTTCAGGATAGCACATCCCATCACTTTTCTTCAATGGAAAGGGAAAGGTTTCACATGGACCGAGCAGTGTGAAAGGGCCTTTGGGGTCCTTAAGGAGCATCTTACCAGTGCTCCCATTTTAGCAGTTCCAGATCTGGTAGAAGATTTTATTGTTTGCATTAATGCAGTATTAGAGGGATTGGGAGCCATGCTTATGCAGGGTGGTAGAGCAATTGCATACGAATTGCATAAGCTTAAGACTCATGAGCTAAACTACCCTACTCATGATTTAGAGATTGTAGCAGTTATTCATGCTCTTGTTCATTAGAGACATTTTCTCTTAAGCTAACGCTTTGAGCTCCATTTGGATCACCATAGCTTATAGTACATTTTCATACAGCCAAATTTGAATGTTTGCAAGTGGCATTGGATGGAGTTCTTATGTGAGTATGACTTTGATGTCCACTACATCAAAGAGAAGGAGAACGGGGTCACTGATGCCTTGAGTCGAAGGCACCATGAGATCCTAACCTTGACATTGAGGGTGGATTTGAGAGAGCATATTCTACAGCATCTACCTAAGGATGAGTGGTTTCTTGAGGTGCAGTAGGAAATTTAGAATTAGAGGGCCCTTAAGGGAAAATTCGCAGAATACTCCCTTGAGTCTGATGGTTTGCTTAGACATTGGCAGCGCATCTATGTACCCCGTGCAGGTGATCTACATACAGTGATTCTTTCAGAAGCTCATAGAGCAGCCTATGCAGCATATGCAGAAGTGAAAAAGATGCATGTTGATTTGTGAGATTATAACATTGGGCTGGGATGAGACACAACATTATAGAATATGTTGCTCGTTGCCTTGAGTGTCAGAGGGTCAAGGACGAGCATCAGCATCTAGCAGGACTGTTGTACCCTCACGAGATACCTGAGTGAAAATGGGACACCATTTCCATGGACTTTTATCGTTGGTCTACTTGTGTCAACATGTCGCCATGATGCCATCATGGTGACAGTTGACAAGTTGACCAAGGTGGCACATTTCTCACCTATATGCATGACGTACAATGCACCATCAATGGTGAGAGTGTTTCTAGATCAGATTGTTAGACTTCATGGAGTACCTCATTGCATCATTTCTGACAGAGACTCTGTATTAACTTCATTATTTTAGAGAGCCTTACATCAGGCGTTGGGCACACAGCTCAACTTCAGTTCAACATACCATCCGGAAACCGATGGATAGATAGAGAGAGTTAATTAGGTGTTGGAAGACATGCTTCACATGTATGTTATGGACCATCAGTCTAGATTGGAGGAGTACCTATATCTAGTTGAGTTCACCTACAATATTGGGCATCATAGCTCATTGGGTATGCCTCCTTTCTAGGCTTTATACGGTAGACCATGTAGGACACCATTGAGTTAGGATCAGATAGAGGACAGGGTCGCCATTAGTCCAAAGATAGTTTAGGATATGGAGAAGCAGGTTACACTAATTAGACAGAGACTTTAGGAGGCACAGGATAGATAGAAGAAGTATACTGATGCTAAGAGAACTGATCGGAGTTTCTCATTGGGTGACAGGGTATTTTTGAGAGTGCAACCGCATAAGAGTCCAATCTATTACAGAAAGAGCTTGCACCTTAGTTTGTAGGACCTTTTAAGATCTTGGAGCAGATAGGACCTGTAGCCTATCATCTAGCCTTGCCACCTATCCTGTTGCATATCCACGATGTCTTTCACATTTTAGTTTTACGTCGTTACATCTCTGACTTATCTCACGTATTGGATTGGAGTGCTCTTCAGGTAGAGGCAGACAGACAGCTGGCATTGGAGCCAATTCGCATATTGGCTCATCAGATGATGGGCCTTCGAGGTCAAGAGCTGGACCAGGTTAGGGTCCAGTGGGACATGTATGATGAGGTCACTGCAACATGGGAGGATGCAGCAAGACTGAGGACTCTTTATCGTACCTCTTTGACAACTTCTAGGAGGAAGTATAGTCTTAGGGGGAGGATGTGAGGCCTACATTTTTCATTTCCGTTCATGTGACTATTTACCTTACTATTGCTAATACTTTTATATTTGTGGGACTGTTGATCCCAGATTTTCAAACTATTAAACCTTATTACGTTAAAAGAAAACTAATGGGGTGATGTTGGATAGATGTTTGCATTAAGAGAAAACAAATTGGGTGATGTTAGATTAATGTTTATTTTATAGGAAAACTAATTGGGTGATGTCTAATTAATATTTACATTATAGGAAAACTAATTGGGTGATGATTAGAAAGAAAATTGTAATGTGATTTCATTATGTTAATGAGAACTATGGTATGTTATGGTAATTCATGTTTTAAGTTTCTTCGGCTATGATATTTATAGGTGAAATTGACCTTGTAATTGAGTGCATAGGTTTCGGCTAACAAACCACAAATATTGGAGATCATTCCACACCTTATGTTGTAATCCCTTATGAAGCTGATCTGGTTCCACGAGGAACCAAGATCAACTATGTGTTTGATTTGATGTTGTAATGTTGTCTTGCATGAGGTTGAATGGGTTAGGTCTACCCTCTTGTAAAATTGAATTATGATTTGTGTTGTAAGAATTGTATTTGAATTTTTTTTTTTAAATTTAAATTTTTGAGACTCTTTTCTTGTGTCTTAACTTGATCCTGTGTGTCCTAACTAGGTTAATGTTGACCTTGGGTTATACCCCATGGGTCTAGGGTCCCTTTTGACTTAGGTAACCCTTGGTTAACCTCTGTATGGTCATCTTAACTTCAAAGTGAAGTTAAGTGATGAATTTAGAGGTACGGGAGGGATAGGATAATTGGTACCAACACTCAAGCCCATCCCTTTTCAATTCCCAAGGTAAGGGATGAATCCAAGACCCACCAAATATGGACGACTTGACTTCAAGTCTCCCTCACAATTGGTGAGAGTCCCCATGGAGTTGTGTGGTCATTCATAAGAAGGATGGAAGGGGAAACATGTGTCACCCTTTTCCCCCCTTTAACTCCTTTTTTTTCTCCCATGTGTAAGAGAGATGACATGTGGTAAGGGATAAGGAAGACTTTAGGGATGGGTGAGTGACATATGCCAACACTCATCCCTTGGGACACAATAGCAGTTTCAAGAAAAGTGGGGAGGTGACAAGTGTCACCTCCTCATTCCTATAAACTCATGGAATTGGGTTATTTTAATCCCACTGGTGATAGGGAGAGGGGTTGTTGAATTTGGAGGATTTTTGTTTATTGAAAATTGCTTTTGGGAGAAGAAGGTTAGAGGGAGTTTGATGGTTTAGGTTGGAGGAGATTTTAGTGGAGCTCTACATCAACTCCATCCATTAAAGGGATTTTTAAGGTTGGATTTCATGGCCTTTCCTTTGTATTTCTATTTGTTGCATGAAGGATGTGTGAAAATGTTTATTTTGCTTGTGTTGTAAATTTTGTTATTGTGGGGAAATTTTATTGGGATGTTGACAGAGCTTTTTCCACTTGGGATAAATGCTCATCAAATGTGGGGTAGGGGAGGAGTGATCCTCCTCGAGTTCATACCTTGTTTTGGGATGTTGAAAGCCTTGAGGGCATTTGTGTGACTTTGAGAAATTGTGTTATATGGCTTGAGAGCCAAAATATTATCTCATTGAAAAGTCTGTTAATATGTTGGCTTGAGGCCATGAGGAAAATTGTATTGAAATATTGTGAAGGGTGGCACTCTAGAGTTGAGTGTGTCCACTCTCCTACCCCTCTTTAAACTCATCTTGGTTGAGTTTTGTGTCATGTAAATATCCATGGGTGTATCTGTGTTTTGGTGTGTTGTTTTTACCTTGTTGTGAAGTAGATTTTGGAATACCCTAGGTCTGTGGATAATCTCCCTAGCTCGGGGGTGACCCTCTTACAGGTCTACGGTAGGGAGGAGAGCAGTTTGTGTGGTGTTTTCTTCCCTTGTGTGATATGCAGGTTTTCATGGAGCTCAATGTGAAAATTGGAGAAGTTTCTTTGTGTTTGCAAAATATTTTATTTTCCTTTACTCTTAAGGCTCTATAAGAGAGCTTGGTCTTAGTAGTGACTACATCCTGGTTGATTTGCCAAGACGAGAAAATTCTCTCTCTATTGTTGTAAAAATGGTTGTTTTGAGGTTGTGAGAAAATTCTCCTTTATTGTGTTGATAGTTGTAATTTTATTGTTCATTAAGTTTTACCATTTTGAAATGAGAAAAAGGAAAAGAAATTTTTTTTTTAAAAGGATATTAGAATTGTCTATTTCCTTATAATCCTATTAGTAAAGTTGAAAGTTAGTTGTTGTGGAAAATACCAAGTTTGTTTCAAATTTATCTCATTGTAAACTAGTGAAAATATGAATCTTATCAAGTATGTGAAGTTGAATTTTGTTATTATGAAAAGAAATGAACTCTTGCTATAATCATGCATATTATTTGTTGAGAAGAAGTGAAAATAAAATTAATTGATAGAGATTATTTAATAATTTTTACTTATATATATATGTGTGTGTGTGTGTGTGTGTGTGTGTGTGTATTTATATGTATATATTATATTTATTATTATACAAAATTAAAAATGTGACGTAAGATATATTATTTTCGCTATCATACATTATATTACAGTCAACAAAAAAAAAAGAGAATAGTGGGAGGGGGGGTTTGAAACCCCCCACCACGCCGCCGCCACTGCTATCTTCATTGGGTGTGGGGAGGGGACAGAGCCCCCACCCACACCCCATGCTGTGCGATGTGGGTGGGGTCTCCGCCCCCTCCCCACATGCCCGCCACCACAACCCCTGCCGCTTCCGACCCTCACACCTTGCGACCACTCCCCGCGTAGCCTCCGCAATTCCCACACCACTGCCATCACAAAACCCTTCCCGCCAAACCTCCCTCCGCAGTGCCTCCGCAGGCTTCCCCTCTGTGACCACACCTCCACCCGCAAGCTCCACTTCTACCGCTCCTTGCAGTCACCTCCACCAACACCTCTCCTCCCAGATTCGTCCCTCTCCGCCTCTGTCACTCCCTGTGGTCTCCATGGCCGCTGCTGCATTGGACCTACATAGCAAATCAAAACAAAAAAAAATATTTGGGCTTTTCCCCAATGAACCCTAAAAGAATGAAGTGTATAAAAATATAACAATATGCATTGTTATATAGAGGAAAGTGTATGATATAATAGTAAAATAAATGATTTATATATATATATATATATATATATATATATATATATATATATATATAATTTTTATTAATTTTATTTCATTAAAATAATATATATATACATATATATAGGTACATATATATAGACGTACATATATATATATATGTATATATGTATGTATATATACGTATATATATATACGTATAATATATACATATACATATATATATATATATATATATATATATATATATATATATATACATACATATCTATACATACATACATATCTATACATACATATGTATACATACATATATGTATACATACATATATATATACATATATATATATATATATATACATATATATATATATATATATATTTATATATATATGTATGTATATATATATATACCCACATATATACATATAAATATATACACAAGAAAAGAATAGGTTATCAAATAGTTTAATAAGGAAAATATAATTATATGAATTTTATCCGTAGGGGAATTGCGTTTTCAGAGTTTTATAATTTTCATTTAAAATACCAAGAAAATGAAAAGAAAAATACACCTATAATTATAAATGCAAATAAGCATATATATATATGTGCTTATTTACATTTATATAGATATGCGTATCTTTATATATGCAATTAAGCCATCACAGGCATGCCATGAGTGGACATTGTAAACTCAACTGTAGATTGAGAAAACATCTAATTGAGAAAGAGAGAGAGATAAGAGAAAGAAAGATAAAAGTGAAAACAAAGAGGAGAAAATGCGTGGCATTTCTAAACTGGGCTAAGAGAACTAAGTAAGAATTAACTCTCTGTTAATCCTGATTAGGAACAATGTAAAGGATGCAGTGATAACTCTGATTGATAGAGAACGGGAAGAAAAGCAAGATAAACATAAAGAAACCTTACACAACAGGAAAGAGAATGTGATAGAAATATAATCAAAATTAAATTTTACAGAAACAGAATAGAGGGCAAATGTGCATGCTTTGTTGAAAATGCTAAAGTCTGAAGGAGGAGAAATTAATATTAGATTTTAGAAAACAGGAAGAAAAACATATGATCGTGCTTTGTTGAAAAATGATCAATCACCTTAATCAACTGTTGTACCAATGTAATTAGTGAGATTAGCCTAAGTCAGGAAACCACATGATCAAGATTAGTGTTAGTGTACTAAATCCCACTAACACCCATGAGGTGTTATGCTACCAGAATTTAGGGTTTAGGAGCTTTAAAAATTTAACCCTTGTAGCGACGTTAACCGCATCACAAAGACCCCCTTGTTGGCCTTCTTGCATTTGGGTGTGCGTACGTGTGCATATTACCCTGCTGACAACTGAATCGTTTACGCCTTAAGTGTACACCACCAAGCACGCTTATCCATGCGAGAGGGTTTTTAGGGAAGCATGGGAAATTTTTTTTTGATATTTCGTGTCATGACCACATGGCATGTGTGGACATGACACGTGTGATGCATGTTGTGATCGCATGGGAAATGTGGGCATGACAATCACTCATCTTAGCTTGTCGAGTAGAAAGTGCACTTTATGTTTTAAACTCAAGGTGACTCGTTATAATAGGTATGCCACTTAAAGATTACCATTTGGAGGATTTTTAAGACATTCTACAACTAGCCGCTTCATTCATCCTAACTGACATCATCGATCATATCTTATGTGCAGGGTGCCTAAAAGCATATCAAAGGCTGTGTTTAATTGATAGAAGCCCACGAAGCTCGAAATCAATGACTCACTTTTAAAGTTGATTTGAATTCCAACGTTCATGCCCCCTAATTAAGTTTGATGGGCTCTTTGTTTTAAAAGCTAAAATGCATGCCTTTTTCCCTTGTTTTTTAGGTATCCAATTGCAGAAAGAAAGAGGTAGGTATCTTATGTTGCTATTTTGGTGAGAAGATTGCATTTATGCTATATTAAGATGTATTTCCATCATTGCAATGAAGACTTTTACAATAAAAACATGCTGTGGATTATATTGAAACTAGTTTTTGAAGGCAAAAAGCTTGTTTGTAATGAAGGCAGAGATGAAGCAAGTTGCAAAAGTTTATTGAAAGTAGAGATGAAAAGCTTATGTATTTGCAATGATAGTTTGTCTTATCAGTTTGTAGAAACTAATTTAATTGTTAGTTTGTAGATTTTATAAAGAAGATAATTCATTGATGTTTGAGATATAAAAGTGATTTGAAGGCTTTATACCTATCAAGAGCAAATATAGCTTGGTGATTGATTTTTACAGAGGTGAATGATTTTGTAGATGGTAATTGGTTGTTGTAAGTATCAAATACATCAAATTGCAGAGACTAGTGTGTGTTGAAGATATTCAAGAAATTGTTTAAAGTTGAAGGAGTTATTACGTCTGTGTGTGTTGTTAGCAATGAATTTGAATTTTTTTATATTCTAGCAATATGAAATGATTTATGTATACACGATTAACACCATTATTCAGCAAATAATGAAATTCATACATGTGATTTTCGATGATTCTTGATTTTGATTTTTTTTGCTACTTCTTGATTTTTATTTTGTGCTTCTTCCTTCTGTAATTCGTGATTTTATTTTTGGCTCTCTAAATTTATTTAATTATTTTCGTTATTGGAAACTTTTAAACATTTATGTTTTATATATGTTTTAATTATTAATGTTGCATTTGTTTGTTATCACACTCACTCCATTTCACTCCGTGCTACCACTATAGTTATGCCTCTTGGTGTAATGATACTTTGAATTAATAATATATTATTTTAATTTATAATATTATGAAGAAATATAATTTAATTCTTCAAAAATATCATAAATTATAATATTGACTACTAAACAAAAAAAAAAGAGTGATAAGAAAATTGCGTAAGAAGTTATATGGTACCTATTATTAGTCATTGTCATGGTAAGCAATTATAGTAATCAATAAGTTGGTCCATATTTTAAATTGGAAAAAAAAAATTGGAGTCTCATTGATCAATTATTACTAAAAAGAGAAAATAGTAGTGCTCATAGATATCATAAATACATCTATCTAAAAGATGCTATCTATTCTTAATAACAATTTTAATATAGGCGCCTTGAGATTGATTTCTCTTGGCATCTTTTAGATAGATGTATTTAAGATATGTTTCAGTTGGGCCAAGCTTCCCAATCATAGAAGAAAGATGGCCAGATAGGTTTCAGCTAGGCATAGCGAGTGAAATAACATTATAGGATGTTGATGTTGATATGCAATTGATGCCTTGCCACTTACAAAAATTAGATGAAGTAGAGGCATTGGACTAGTCTGGTAGAAAATCTGCAACTCCACCACCCTGTAGCGACTCTTTTATTTCTAAAAGTATGTGGACTTCTTCTGAAAGGCTATAGGAACTACTAATCAGCAAAGCTACCCCATAGAAACACAAAGATAGAGTGGCCCATGACACAGACGTAATAACTCCTTGACTGGGGGAAGTGGTGCCTGAAAGATTTATCATCATTTTAGTAGGGAAAATAATCGACTCAGTAGGTAGCAAACAAGCATTTTATGTAATATTTTGTAAGACAATGTACCAAACCGAAACATTATTGGATTAGTGGTTAAATAGTCAATGGTAATTTAAGGTTTTACTTATATCAAAGTGGTAAATATTTATCTTAGTTTTTATCTACTAAAATTAATGTAATTGTTGAAAATAACTATAGAATATACTTAAGAAAAGTACAAAAGAGGCCTAGAATTTGACGGTCACCTTTTGTTGTCAAATAAATTTTTTACAATGATTTGGTCATTTAATTGTCTTTCAATTAGCATTTTAAGAAAAATATAGATTGTAAAAAAAAAAAGTGAAGAATTTTAAATGAAAATTTTTATACTAAAATATTATTAGTGTCTTTTTAGTCAGGCTATTCTTAAATATTATCCACTTCAACAATCAAAGGTCAATTTTAACCAATAAAAATAGGACAGATATTTACCACTTTTTGTTGTGAATGAGGTGTAAAATTGCTATTGATTGTTTGACCATTGAAGTGGTTGATATTTAAGTAGAGTGTTTCAATCATACCAAGTAAAAGAAAAAATTTGAGGGTGCAAAAATGTCATGCTGATAGACTAAAAAGAGAACAAGAAATATTTATACCTAGCTTTAATATGTGGTGTATAATAGAGAAGTAAAGATGAGACAATTGCCAAGGGATTTTTTGATGGTGATTGTTGTAATATTGATGCTAATCGATCCAATATGCATTGTAAAGTTTGTTAATGATTATTTATACCTAACTTTAATATGTGGTGTATAATTGAGGAGTAAAGATGAGATAATTGTCAAGGGATTTTGTCATGGTGATTGTTGTGCAACAAGCTATGTAACTAAAGAAAAATTACAACTAGCCTATAATAATCAAGGTCATAATGACAGTAAATCCTAGAAATCAAACATTGATGCTAATCAATCCAATATGCATTGTAAAGTTTTTTAATGAGTTATTTTTCAACTTCGAAATTGGATTGCTTCAAGGAATCTAGAGTGCCAACTTCCTACAAGGGAACAAAGATAAATACAAATGACTATTATCTTATGTGCACAAGAGCCAAGTGCAAGCCCACTAAAAAAGTACAAAGGAATTTAGTGTGTGTAGATAATTTTCAAATAATATAGTGTTAATACTTGTATATGCACACAAGATTATATACTATATGTATAAGAAGGTTGGCTACATAGAGTAAAAAATAAGCTAGAGGAATATTTTCTAAGTTATACATTATAAATAAATAAAAATATTATTGTATTACTTATAAGTTATAGTCTACCAACTAAACTTTCTTAGACTATCTCTCTCAACTTTGTAATTGTAAATTTGTAGTGATGCTAGGTATATATAAGAAAAATCAAAAGTAGAATTATAAAACAACAAATAACGATGATTACTTGTAAGTTTGACACTTTACACACAAAGAAAAAACCATAAATTTACTATTATAATTAAAAATATGTTTCTAAATTGATATACTTGAAAATAAAATAAAAGATTCAAGATAATCTTATATTTTCAAAGTTAAAAATATTCTAAAAAGACAAAATTCTTTATCCTTAAAAATATTCTAAATTAATATGTATTTTTATTAAAAATATATGATAAAATGATATATTATAAATTAGAATAATAAATTTTAAAGTTTACTAATAATTTAAAGTCAAATTATATATATATAAAGCAAGCTAATAAAATTTTAAAATGTAAATTACAACATCGAATTCTAAATTTAAACTATATGTTTAAATGTAAGTATGTGAGAATGTGCTTGGGAAACTACTTCGGACGCACAAAGACATCAAAAGGTGAATGAACCGGCTGTTGACTCACAGCCTACAAAGATTGGCAACATCAGCTTAGTCTGTCGCGTGTTTTGAAACTGTTATTGACCGTCATTATAAATTAAATAATCTTTCCGTCATTATAAATTTAAAATTATTTACCGTCATTTTTAAATTATTGATCTGTGAACATTGGCATACAAATTTATAACTTAAAATTTTAATTTTCGTTACGACGTGTTTGAAGGGCTGGGCGGCTGGACGAAGTCTTACACTGAGTTACAAGTCAATTAAGAACTTGGAATTTCATGGTATACGGACCGTTTTTCAATTTTAAATTATATTTTAAAATTTAAAATTTATTATGTCGTATTATTTAATTCACTATATTTTTTAATTATATATATGATACTTTGAATCAATAATATATTATTTTAATTTATAATATTATGAAGAAATATAATTTAATTTTTCAAAAATATCTTAAATTATTATATTGACTACTAGAAGCAAAAAAAGAAGACTCATAAGAAAATTAGGTAAGAAGTTAAATGGCACCTATTATTAGTCATTGTCATGGAGGGTAATTTAAGTTGGTTAATATTTTAAATTGGAAAAAAAGTTTGGAGTGTCATTGATCAATTATTGCTTTATTACTAAAAGGGGAAAATACTAACATAGATATCTTAAATACATCTATCTAAAAGATGCCCAAAGATATTAATCTTGATACACCTATCTATTTCAATAACAATTTCAATATAGGCGCCTCAAATTGATATCTCTCGGCATCTTTTAGATAAATGTATTTAAGATATATATGCTAGTTACTATCTTTATTCTTTTATAATTTTGTTTCTATTTTCTTAATATTTACAAAGTTATAATTATATAAAGATAATCAAGAAAGACTAATTTCATGGAGTATGCAGTCCATGAGATGAAAAAAAATTGGTATAGGATAGATTAATATTCCATGAGAGAAAATTCATTGATAGAGACAATCCATAGGCATATCATCACTATCAATCTCATCAAGAGCTACATAACCATTCTACAAAAACTTGCCATCCATTGATGGGCTAAAACTTCTCACTTAAATAACTAGTGTGAAATTTCTCATTTTGTCCAAAACATAATTTGCATCCTCCAGATTCCTAACTAAACTGTGATATCACCTTAGCGTTTCTCAAGGAGAAGAGGAAGCTGACCTAGTCAAAATTTCTATTTGAGAAGACAACAGGGTAGCCAGAAGTGGTCTCTTAATAATCCCAGGTTTACTCACCTCTTTGGATGATTCCCTATGGGGTGGACAGATACTAACCTCCTTACCCTTGTCTAGAGGTTTTGAAACTGAATGAGAATGATTCTTTTATGGCATCCCATTGTTAGCAAGTGGATTTTTAGGCCCATCGTTCTTGTTGTTTTTGAAATTCCCCACCATTGTTTGTTCTTCCTCTTTTCTTTAATGTAATGCCCGCCCATGAAAAATATCAATAAATAACAATAATAAATAAATTTAGTAAGAAATAATGAAGAAATACGATGACAGGAGAAAAAAAGTCACTTACACTAACTTAACAAATTTCCTATTAAACATAAGTTTTGTATCATTCATCGTAAATGAAAATTTAAGATAAAAACATTTCTTATACAATTATACACATTTACAGTAAATGTCATATGATCATCCATTCGCAAAGTGAGAAAATATTTTTTTTAGCACCAGTACCTTGCACAAGTAACAATCATGGATCTGAACAACTAAATGTAAACATTAGTACTACAAAGTAAATAAATAAACATATTAGATATCATGCCCTAAGGGCCATACCTAATGTCTCGAGGGCTCATCCATGATGGCCTTGCCTACATATACGCGTCGCAGAGACTTCATAGTTCGAGGTAACCTAGTCTTTCAATCATAAGGTTGATTTAGATACAATAACTCATAAGGGATCTAGTTCATCACATAATATTTTCTAGAATCAATAAACCAATTAATATACACATCCCTATTGTTATCAAGATTAAATACACCATATGCTGACTAAATCATTCAAGTTCTACAAAGTGCATGCAACTATTAAATTTATAAATAATCCCTATTGGGGTAAAATATGGAAGTTATAACAACAAAAATATTCCAACCATTCTCTTGGATAAAAAGCATAAATTTCCATAGACAATTACTTAGATTGCAATAAATGAAAAAACCTATCATAATTATGAAAATTATCATCTTATATTCAAGTTCTAAATAAAATGATTTATAGCACTATTCCACAATATATATTTTTATCATTAACAAACACATAATACCTTATCAACACCTTACTAATGCATGCAAAATCTACTCACTTAGAATAGATGAAAGAACATACTTTACACATGCTCAAATAAAGATGACTAATTTACTCATTATTTTTGACATTCAACTTCCTACAATGCATCAAGCAAAGATAAACATAACTTGTCATCATTTTACCATTGGCGCATCCTAGGTTTGACCACCATAGAAAGGTTGCAATAATATTCTCAAGGACTAGTCTTCAACAAATGTTTTCTAAATTTTATCAATAATTCAAGATAATATGGTAACTTCCAAATCAAGTATTCACACTTCATTGAAGTCAACAATAATGATAAAAAATTATTAAATAGACATTATTGAAATAGTTCCATAATTTTTGTCTAATCTATGATTATATCTTATATGATTTTTCTAACTATACTAGCATTCCCAAACTAACTATATAGTCTATTATTTTAATTCTAATCCTAACTTGGCTAACATGATAAAATATTCTTAACCAAATCATAATAAAAAGTAGAATATGAATGAAGATTTAACATAAAAAGATTCTTCTAGACAAAATTATCAAGTTAAAATTCCATAATCAAATATATTAATTACTCTTATTAAATAATTCAATACCAATTTAATTCTAAATATAAGAAGATTCTAGACAAATCATTAAAGATTTAATTTCTAACATCAATATGAAATTATCATCATATATTCACTAATACATTATATCATCCTAAGCTTATTAAAAGAATGAACCATTTATACTCAACCCTACAGCATACTAGAACAAATGTATTAAAACATAATCATTAAAGATCTAAGAACATATATGATATTAATAAATTAAACATAATTTTGACTTGTAATTTCTACCTACTCATTCCCATGGACATATATATATATATATATATATATATATATATATATATATATATATATATATATATATATATATATATATATATATATATTGGTAAATGTTGCCTTGGGGATGGCTCCCATTATATTATATTATATAGAAAAAATATTACATAGGGGCTAATGCTCTACTGAGAATGCCATAGTAATATATAAGGCATGGCTACGAAAAGTCTAAAGATTACATTAACTCATGCATAATAAACATTATGCCTTCAACACTATCAATCAGCTGGCCAACTTGGCCCTCAGAAAACACCTCCTACTGTTCCTGCACTTTTTTATGCAAGACCTCCAAATTCATGCATTCGATACTAGCTTTGAAGGCTGCTTACATTCTTTCTACCTTGTTCGCACCCACGTTCTTCATATCTGCATCCTTCAAAGTGATCTCCTCTAAGGCAAGTCCCGCAGAAGGAATCACACTCATCATTGCCACATGATTCTCTTGAGCCACAAGACGAGCCCCCCCACACTACTCCCCAATGGTCACTCTTCATTATCAGCACTATATTAGTGAAAAAGATTTGGTATACCCTACCATTGTGAATGTGGCCATCGCTCCAGGATCCTCCCTTGATCACCTTCAAATAGCCTCTCGCACTGGTTCCTCCCGCAGGCAAAAAAAATGACCCACTTACTACTCTTTGCATTCCTCTAGGCATGCACACTTCACACCCATTACCCTATTCTCGGCCATCTTCCTCTACAAATAGCCTTACCAATTGCTTCTTATTATAGAAACCACAACCCCTCCTAAGTGCCCATGAAAAAGCCATATGAACCATCCGTTCTGCTCAGGCCTGGCTTACTAATATGGAAACCTTCTTTTCTTAGATTGCCTGATCTTCCCCGACAATCCCACCTATCCTTTGGAGTACCAAAACCATTGGATTAAGCTCCCATCTCAAGTGCCTTCTACTAAAGCTCCTATTCTACTAGTTCTTCCAAATCCTCTTGTAGCAACTTATCCAACTGTGCCCATCTATCTTGAGTTGACCCACGGACCTCTTTTGTACTTTCACTTGCTCCTGCATTGGCCATATGCTTTAACATTTCTCAAACTCTTTTTATCCCTTTATCAAGAATCCAATTTAGCTTACCTTTTTTCTTCACTGCATTTACAATTACAAAAGAGTCTCCTTCAATGTCTACTTCTTTCCAGCTCCGCGATCCCTACACTCTTGAACCCCACGCACCAATGCCTTCAATTTTTCCACATTGTTTGTGGCTACACCCAGAGGACCAGAAGCCGTGCCCAAACTAAACTCCCCTCTTTGTCTCTAAGGACATGTCCAAAACCTACTTTCTCAAGGTTTCCCTTAGTGGCCCTGTCAAAATTTAACTTGAGTCTTCTTCTTGGAGGTACCTCCATTCTAACCATGTCTCTTATCTTCTTTTTGCCCATCAATCCTTTCAGTAATTTTAGATCCGGCCATTCCTTCATGATGAAGTCATCGTACATAGTGAATTTTGACCCCCCATTCAAAGAGGCACTAGAATTAAGAATCTTCACCACCCCATGCTCTATCTTGCTCTTCATGATCTCTACACTATTTTCCTTTGCTTCAAAGATCCTAATATTTCTTTCTCTCCACACGTGCTACATAATCATCAAAGGGAGTGAGATCTATATTCTCCCCCAAAAACCTTTGTTACTGAGCCTCGGCCATCCTTTTAGGAAATATACTATGTTGTTTCTTTCTGGTCTTTTCCACTCTAAGTGCTTTAGGAAATAATTCCAGCATTCTTCTGCTATCTAGAAACCTCGAAATAAATGATCCAATCTCTCTTCATCTTGTTTGTACATTACACATTTGCTTATGCCTTGGATTCCCAACCTATGTAGTTGGTCTCCTATGAGAATACCCATGTGAACGACTGTCCAAGTGAAGGCTCCTACCTTTGGGAGGACACCCTTTCCCCAACATAGATCCTTTGGCCAAGATTCCACCTCAAAGTCACTTCTTTCCAACTTTAGGAGATGATAGCCAATTTTGACGGAATACTAACCTAATTTGGCACCAAACCACTAAATCTCATCTTCCCCACTGCTAGCTACCACCCTTCTACTATGTATCACCTCTCTAAATTTTTCTTGACCTCTTCTGCTATATTGTGCTCCTCCATGTCCACTCACTCCACTCTTTCAAGCTTGCTAATTGACTTCATGTAATCTGCTACATTGTTACCTCTTACTTGAGTCATCTAGGTTTTTAGTTCTTCAAAATCCTAATCAAGTTCTAGTGGCTCAAATCCTTCCCACGAGTCCATCTAGAAATTTTCTTTTTTACCATTGTTAATGTTCGACGTGAGGTGGTTTAGGATTACTGGCCTACATTTTCTCATGAATTGCCAAATAATGGAACCTCCTCCCAGATTGGCTATACTGAGCACTCTATTCGAGTCTGGTTCATCTAGGTATTTGTTTTCCATAATTTTACACCAAATCTTGTTTGGGGACTTAACCATTTTCCAAATCATTTTCGCCCCTAGCACCTCATTTTGAAGCTTTATCTCCCTCATTCCCATTCCCCCATTCTCGTATGTGCAAGTGGCTTTCCTCCAACCAACCAGAGGCATCCTTTTTTCTTCTTGCACTCCTTCCCATAGGAATTTCTTAGATGATCCCTCAGGCAATGACATCACTTTTTTTGAAAGTGGTAAGGATGACATCATGTATGCGAGGAATGCTCCTAAAACTGCCTTTAACATCGTAATACACCCTGCCAGAGTTAGCCATCTACCTTTCCATGCTTCTACTTTGTTGCTAGACTATGAGACTACATCTTCCCATAACTTGGTTTTGGCAGCTCCAGTAAACATAGGTGCACCTAAATATTTGGTAGGTACTATGTCTATCTGATATCCTATGATAGTGGCTATTTGGTTTTGCCACCTCTTGGGAACATTAAAGAAGAATACCATTAATTTTCCTTATTTATGATCTATCCTGAGAGCTTACTGTAACTTTCCAGAACCCCTTTAATCACCTCTGTTTCTTCCATGGTAGCCTCCCTAAAAATCATTGTATCATCTACAAATTAGGCATGTGTAATTAGGTCCAAATTCCTAGCTACCCTAACTCCTTTCCAAGCTCCTCTTCTTTGGTTGTTCTTAATGAGCCCTCCTAAAGCTTCCGCCATGAGTACAAACAAAACGGGGATAAAGGATCCCCTTGTCTCAGACCTTGAGACATCCCAAAAAAACCACAAAGGGAATCATTAACTGTGAACAACATTTTGGTTGTTGATATACATTGGAAGATATTCTCTAACCATTTCTAGTTGAACCCCATCTTTCTCAGGATTTTCATGAGGAAGCTCCATTTTTCTTTATCATAAGCTTTTCTCACATCCAATTTTATGAACATACTCCTCTGTTTGGCTTGGTTTATGGAATGGATTGCTTCATTTACCAAAATGATAATGTCCACTATCTCTCTTCATAGGGTGAATCCATTTTGGTTTTCAGATATGATTGTTCCCATGATCTTTTTTAGTCTATTTGTAATTGCCTTAGTGAGTATCTTGTAAATCATATTACAAAGTGAGATCAACCTGTAGTCTGTTACTGATTTACATTCTATCTTCTTAGGGATGAGGGTAATCACCATGTTATTTATTTCTTTCACAAACTTTCTCTTCTTCCTTAGCTCTTTCTCTATCTGCCACACCACTTTCCCTTTAATACTCCAACATTTTTGGTAGAACATGGCCAAGAAACCATCCAAGCCAGGTGTCTTGTCAGGGTGTAACTGAAAGGTTATAGTCTGCATTTCTTCCTCAAAAAAAACTTAATTTAACATAGCGTTGTCTTCCTTGCTTATCACTTTTTCTATCCTGTTCAAGGCTTCTCCAATGTCTATCCAATCTTGGCCCTCCTTCGAAGCTAGTAAATTATGAAAATAGCTAACTATTTCTTCATTAATATCTGCTGAATTAGTCAAAATTCTCCCTTCTTTATTTATTAGTTCATAGATTTTGTTTAACATTGTTCAAACATTTACTGAGTTGTGAAAATTTTTTGTGTTCTAATCCCTAGCTTCCAACCATACTTCTCTTACATTAGCCTTCTGAAATTCTTCCTCCCTAGCAAGTAACTCTTTGTGTTCTGAAATTAATTTCTTTTCTTTAACAAAGTCCTCTTGGAACATCCCATTCCTGATTACCTTCTCATTCAGTTCCTCTAGTTCTTCTTCCATTCTAGCTTTTTCTCTAAAAATATCTTTGAAGGATTCCATATTCCACTCTTTCAATCTTTTCTTAAGATGGGCTAACCTTCTGCAGAAAACATAACTAATTGAACCTCCAGGACTTCTTTCCACCAATTGCCTATTAATTCAATTAATTCTTCTCTTCTAAACCACATCCTTTTGAACTTGAAGTAGGACTTCCTGGGTTTATTAAAAGTGCTAATTTCTAACTTTATCAGAAAGTGGTCTGACATGGATATTGGTAGAATGCTTGATTCTATCCCTAACTCATCATCAAGCCAATCTGCTTTGCACAGGAACCTATCTAACCTATTCACTATGTTTGTGAATCCTTGCCTTCTATTTATCCATGTGAATCTACCATTTTTTGGTGGTATATCACAAAAAATTCCTTCCCCAATGAATTCTCTGAAGTCTCTCATAGTTGCACTTTCTGTTCTCAACCCTCCTCTATTTTCATCCAAACTAAGCACTGCATTAAAGTCTCCTCCCAAAAAGATTCTTTCATTTATAATCTACTGACACTTGTTGAGGATATTCCTCCATAGTTATCTTTTGTCCTCTGTCTTTATTGGCTCGTAAACACAAAAAATCTAGAAAGACCTATTCAAGAGAGTATTAAAAACCTTACCTGAGATCCAAAATTGTTGAATCTTGATGTTCTCAATGCTTGCTCTTGCTAGATTCCACATTAATCCCACTCCCCTAGCCATCCCTTTGGGCTGGCTAAAGACCCCAGTTAAAGGTTTATAGTGCATTAGGAATCTTGTAGCTTCATCTTGAATTAGCCTTGTCTCCTGCAACATCACTATATCAACCAATTCTTTGTTTAGATGGCACTTGGTCAGGTGCCTCTTGTCAGGGGCGTTAAGACCTGTAACATTCCAGCTTAGGATCTTCATGGCTTCCTAAAGGAGGCATAGCCTCCCTTGGATCTAAGAATATAGTGTTTGATATTGGTCATACCTTTCTCCATGGTGTATTCCTCCCTCTTTTCTTCATCTTTTTTCCTCCCAAGCTTCTTTCCCATCCCTACTGGATCCTTAATCACTTTGGATGTCGATTGGATGATATGCCTTAGCTCCTAAATTCTAACTTCCTCCCTTTCCTCTGTGTCTTCTTCCTCTAACCAAGCCCCTAACCAGGCCCTGCTTGACTCACCTTCACCTTCTTCTAAAACCCAGTCAACTTTAGAGAAGGCTGTCTCCTGAGCCTGCATCACTTCCTTCTTAACCGACTTGTTGAAATCAGCCCCCAGGCTTTCTACCAACCGGCGTTGCTCCTCTTGATGTTCATAGGCATGCACCTCCTCTGCTCCCTCGACTTACACTACTTCATGCCGGGCTCCTTCCTTAGGGATATTATCTTCCTTGCAATCCTTGATTGTTGATTCTTTTGGGACTTCTTCCAATGTTTCCACCTTAGGAGAGTTCCTCTCCATTAGTTGTGCTTCCTTGGATACCTCCACCTCCCTTTCCTTTCTCTATCCTCTTGTATTCCTATCAACTAGGGTTAATTTGATCTTTCTGAGGATTTGATTGACCGCTATTAGTTTGATTCTAGCAAAGAAAATGGAATTGCTCCCTCCCATGTCCAAATCTATCGCATTCCCCAAATTGTCACCTACTTGATATAGATAATTCCCAGACCAATATTTGAAGGGTATATTGTAAAATCTAATCCAAACTGGTTCCTTATATGGATCAATTTTTTTAAGGTTGAAATTTAGCCTCCACTTCTGAATCAACACATAATCTAATCCAATCCACCAAGGAATTTTATCCATGATTTTGTCTCTCTAGGCTTCCCCTTGACAATCCACCATGAAGAATTGCATTGGAAGAAAGTGGACCAATTCCATTGATTCCCAATTTTTTGCTCTCCATTGTTTGATTTGATCCTTTGTTCTATGCCTCCCAATTACTCTTCCAATCAATGACAAACAATTTATGGCCAATGCATTCTCTACATTGATTTCCTCCAATCTATCCTCCGTCTGTTCTTCTCTAATCTTCTAAAATGACTCAAAAGTTCTCCTTGTCTCCTTGAGAGGGATCACATTCACTCTTGTTTTGTAGCTCAGAATGTTGTTCTCCCTACAAATGTTGTTACTTTTTTCTTCGCCACCTTTGTACTTTTTCGGTAACCTCTACTTTTTTGCAAAATTTGCTTGCTCCATTTTTCCTATATTCTTTTTTTGAGAAATTGGAGGTAATGTCCCTCAATTGTTGACAAAATAGAGGGCAACCTCGTGAGGTTTGAACCTAGGTTGTTGGCACTCTAGGTAGGAAGCCCCACCATTTCACCACAAGATCTCCCCTAGGTAAGGTCCCTCAATTTTTGACACGATAGAGGGAAACCCCGCGAGGTTTGAACTTGGGTTGTTGGCACTATAGGCAAGAATCACCACCATTTCACCATAGGGTCTCTCCTTCCATTGGACATTGATATGAAACACACTTCCTATATTTCTCTGATCCTCATCTATACTATAATTTAAAGTTTTAGCCTCATTCTTAAATTCTAATCTACATTTCTATTATCCAAAAACAAGTAAAATATAGATTAATGTATTTAATCAAGAGCCTACGATATTTTCCATTCAATAAGAAAACCTCCAATTCCTAAGTCATTAGAGCAATGCTCAAGTATCTAGTACATAAAAGATTATAAGAAAATAATTCACTCTACTTACTTAAGTGAGACTCACAACTTCATTTATAGACCTATATAAAACCATTTCAAGTGTGGACAAAACATTCTAGAAGATTGGAAATAAAATCTTTCTATTATCTTCTTTCAAACTCAAAATCTACCTCTTACCATTGTTACCAATACAAGCAAACAATAATATTAAACATAATATAAATAATGTATTAAAAAAGGAAATGTATTTAATTAAATTAGACTCCTATCCAATCTCAAACTTAATTCAATGAATATAAATGAATTTAAGAATAAGAATAAAATGAAATAATTGAATAGAAATTGCCTTAACATGAAAAACCACCTAGTAGTAAATATGTCATAACTTTTGTATTTATTAGTGGAATTCTAAAATGCAAGATGTTTTTGAAATGTAAGAGTAAGGGAAATAAAACCCAGAAAATAATTATAAAACTTCTATAAGATGAGGAGGTAGTGTTTACTGCAATTATCCCTTTCTCTCAAATCTAGATTTAACCCAAACTTGATCATAAATTGACAATGATTTGATTATTCAAAAGTATTCCCTATATTAAAATGAATGATACAAATACTAAAAGATAAAAGATATGTTATTTTCTTTAATTTTAACAGTAAAATAACTATGCAATATATATGACTGATCTAACAATTGTTCTTATAAACTAATCAACATAAGGGTTTGATTGATCTTCTTGCTCTACAAGTATATACTTGATTCAACCTAATTTTTGCATGCAAGTAAATATATGAAAGATTATCTAATCATACCCATTCCAAGAAAGAAAATATGCAAATTCATCTAACAC
This sequence comes from Cunninghamia lanceolata, assembly GCA_027924645.1. Taxonomy (NCBI): domain Eukaryota; kingdom Viridiplantae; phylum Streptophyta; class Pinopsida; order Cupressales; family Cupressaceae; genus Cunninghamia; species Cunninghamia lanceolata. The sequence goes on along the minus strand of BSBN01000158.1, from coordinate 4,596,065 downwards.
ACTTATGTGATGAAAATAATTCATTTCCAACAAAGTAAACTACCAGCAAAACCCTAGATTTTCAATTTCTTGTTTAGGGGTTAAAAAGTGAGGAAATGTTTTGTTTTAGGTTTCAAAGGCAAATCCTCTACTCTCACAAAACATTCAAGGGCATATCAACCAGTTGAATCTCCACTAAGCAAGAGCAATCACCTATGAGGTTGAGCTACCACTTGGAAGGATGTGGAAGTTCAAATGTATCAAACAATATCTCAATATAATGCTAAATTACTCTTAAAACACTAAATAAGCAAAACAAAAAATAAATTGATGAATTATGACAAATCATTTTAGACTAAGGTGAAGGACCGAGATTGTTAACTCACTATTTTTTGAAATCCAGAATATGGAACAGTCAGGGACATTGGCACTAGCACCCCTGTCCAAGGTACAATTTTCATCACAGAATCTAAATCTACTTCTAACACTAATCTGCACTATATCTTCCATTTCTGCCTCGAAAAAGGATGGAGGACACTGGCACTAGCACCCTTGTCCCAAAATGTTCACCTTTGTCCTCTTTCTTTCAGATCCCTAATCCTTGTTGTCTACAACCTCCTTTCTGCAACTCCATTCTGTAAAACTCAGAACCTGTAACCTGCAATCACAAAGGAGTGTGGGAGGGGGTTGTGGTGTTTAGAGGCTTGCCACAGTCAAGTGCCAAAGAGACATTCAAGTCATCCAAACAATTTTGTTAGATGAGAGTGCGTATCCCTGCAGGATAGAGGCAAAATCCAAATGATAAATGATCAGAAACACAATAGATATCACCTTGAATTGTAGATCTCATGGAAGAAAGATGCTCTTCATGCCATGAGGAGATGGAGTCAAATCTGCAACAAACAAGTACAATAACAACAAAATACTACTCTACAACACAATGAATGTCTTGAATCACTTTCACATAAAGTCATAAGTTCACAATGTCCATCTCTAGTTTGCAAATGAAAACCTAAACATGCTTATATATCCAACTATAAAGATTCTTACTAAGAATTTCATAATTCAAACTTGAGATGTTAGCATAGGACCTAAATAATGGTTATAAAACAAATATTTAAATTTAGGGTAGAAACAAAGTAGGGTAGGACTGGGGTGCTAGTGCCTAGGTCCACCCCTTCATTTTTGTTCAAGGATCATCAAAATAGTACCCCCTAGGTCCTATTTTCCATAAGACTTTAGGATTTTCTCATCAAGAGTCAAAATTATCATGCAAGATGCTCTAAATGCATTCTAAGGACCCGAGAGCTAAACCTTAAGAGGAAAAAGCCCCTAAGGGGACATTTTTTGACATAACATTTAAAGCCCCCAATTTAATGAATGTATAAACGCAAGGCTAATCCATACATTAAAGTAAGGTCAACAAACACACCAAACATGGTGAAGACATGCCAGACACATTGAAGACAATAACAGGAACATAGTGAATACAGTGAATGCAATGATTATTATTTTTTTTTCATTTTCTCATATATGAAATGCAAATGCAAGTACAATGAAAGTAAACACACAACCCAAATGCAGGAGGAGTTCATCGCCACAAGTCTTGAAACTGCATAAGGGGCAACAAGCATGCCAAACAAATCTCAATGCATAGGAGGAGCTCATCACCACTAGTCTTGAAACTACACTTGAGAACAAACATGCCATACAAATACCAAAGCATATGAGGAGCTCATCGTCACCAGTCTTGAAACTATGCTTGGGAACAAACATGTCATACACACACACATGGAAGACACAGAGAAAGCACAATAGACAACTGATGGAAGAAACCTATAGCTAGGTTCACAGCCATCTTAGGCACATTACACGCACACACTAATGATTGGGCTTCACCACAACATTCACCGAAGACATGCTTAAGGGTTAGGATAGTCTCAGATCCACTCCCCGCTTACTTGGAGGACTTTTAGAAAATGTTAGGTTGTACAATATCCTCAAAAAATACACCATCCCCACCTCTACAGAGGGCTTAAGTGATTACAATATAAAAGAAAGAAAGATTTGCACTCACTTGGAGATACATCTTGCCTTTGCAGAGGACATCAAACATCCTTTGTTAGTACCAAAATCATCAGACAACTTACCTTATATATGCCCCCACCTTAAGGTGGTTGATATCATGTACTAATATCAAGCATGTTAGGTAGAGAGAAAACACACAAGGGAATACAAGCTCTCACAAAGCCCATGCCCCCCACAGGTGACATGTACTTTACGATCACCAAATGTTCCCAAAAACACACAATTTCTTGCAAGAAAAGGTGTTAGTATCCATATAATCGTGACAAACAACAATGCATATGATCATCCACATAAAGAGCCAAGGAAAGAAAGATCCAAGATAGACAAAGTGCATGGAATAGTAGTATTGTTATGTTTTGTAAGTGCGATAAGACAACATCAAGATATCACACGGAGTGATTCTAATAGCCAAGCATCAGATAATATATATCAACCGCATCATCATGTATGGACTAGGTCCATTTTTTTATTTCTCATAGAAGGGAGACAAGGTCTGTATTAGTATAATATGTTTTTTGTCATCGACCCTCTAGATACAATCACTAGAGGAAGGCAAACAATAAATAAAGAGAGGAGAAATAAGTTCCTTAGGGACAGTCACATAGGAGGGTGCCCCCAAGTAACCAACTGCAACGGTATGTCCATAAGACACAACACACAACAATGAAAATAGAGGGGAAGCAATATAGAAGAATGATGATACAAATAGAAGAAGGGTCAAAATAGAGGTGGTCTCCTGGTATCCTTGACCTTACAAGAGTATCAAGGGTCATCGTAGGAGCCTAAAAACACATAGCACATCATGGGGAAACATAACATGGAGGTAAAGGGTTAGAAATACTTACCTGTGGGGACAATTGGGCTAATAGTCATCATCGATCTTGATTTTTACTTTAATGGTTAAAGCTTTATCTCTTCTTCTCTCTTCCATATCTTCATAAGCTTGTGAGGTTATCCTTGTAGGAAAGTTGTCTATTAATGATGGTAGAGAGGAGATATTGCAATTTTCTATGTCAGTTAAATGAGGTGATGTAGGAGGTTTTATAATTCCTTTTCTAGTTAATTTAGGTTGTTGAGGAACTCAAAAAATGCCCATTTTTGTCCATATATAAGGTATTAGAATACCTTGGTTGTGAGGATAGGTTGTTCTTCAATGTCATGTGAATTTTCATTGTTCTCCAAGGTATGTGAATGTTCAAGTAAGGTGCATGATCTGTTTCTTTGTTTAAGATGTAGTTGAGGAGTTCTTGAACATCGGTTAGTAAATTTTTAGTTTCAACACATTGAAGAAAATATTCACAAAGAGAACTACATCATCCAATGTTTCATCTTGGCTAGGTAGAGCAGGAAGAGTAATGTTAAGGAACATGTCAATGATGTCTTCTTCTTGTGCCAAAATATCTTCACCAAGTGGGGTTATGTTGGGACAAGTCTCTTTATTAGATGAATCACCCAGTGCTATATCATTCTCATAGGTTTCAGAAAGAATGCCCATTATGTCGTCATGAAATGAAGGGAGAGAGGGAATGATATTTTTACTACTACTTTCCACGTGGTTATTTTCAGAAATGAAATTAGTGAGATTTTCCAAGATTTAAGGGAAAACACTCATGAGAGTGAGAAAGCTTTCAAAGTAGGCTATTGTTAGAAGGGTATTACAGGTAGTGCTCACGGTCATGTCAATACCATAGATGTATGCTATTTGATGCAAGACTTGAGGATGCTTATCAATGAATTTGCAAAAGTTATCAAAATTTATTATGTACTCAAATAACTCTTCTAAACATAAATGATGAGAAGAATCCATGGTGTATGAATGGAAAACTATGTATGAAAATGACCTAAAATGCTAGATTTTTCAACGTTTTTCAATGTAAATGAGTGAAAGAAGAGGTGTTGTGAAAATTTTCAAGAGGGACAGAAAATAATATTCCTAATAACAGTCCAATGATGCAACAATGTCTTTCACAACATGCATTTGATGCAAGTCTAGGGTGATGACAAGTCAAAACCTAGTGAAAATACACCTAAAATATGCAATTTTTACCAATTTTCAATGTAAAAGCCTAATAGAAGAGGTGTTGTAAGGAATTTGAGGAGGGGAAATAGATAATAACCCTAATATCAGTCAAATAATGCAGCAAAATCCCTCACAACATGCTTTTAATGCAATTCTAGAGAGACAATAAGGCCAAATCTAGTGAAAATACAAGGTTTTCAAACCCTAGACATGAAATTTTGCAAGAAAACCACTATGATGCAACACTACAATTAGAAATAAGCCCTAGTGAGTTATTTAAAAGGGTAGTAAAATATGAAACAATATTTTGTCTACAAACCCTTGCTAATGCAAAACTAGGTTTTTATGAAAAAAGCACAAATTCAAGCAATTTTTATCAAATTAAGCATGAAAATGTGATGCAAACAAATACTAAATAATTAATTTCTGTAATTTAAATAAGATCTAATCAAAATGACAAAAATTTAATGAAACTAAATGCTGCTTAATTCAAATTATGCTAAAATGCAAGCCTAAAATGGCAATTTTCCAATTTTTTTGTAATTTTTCAAATGCAATAAATGTATGATGAAAAATAAATTTCAGATTTATTCAAAAATTAGAAATTAAATAAAATACAACTAAATTAATGCAAACTATGTGAAAATTCAAACCCTAGAATGCAAACTTTTTGAAAATTTTCAAATTTTTTTCAATTTCTTTTGTAATTTTTTGAATGCAATAGAATGAATGAATGCAAATATATTAAATAACACTCAACAAGGTGCAAAAAGTCCAAAAACACAGGTTCACCAAAATGTTTAGGGGTTAAAAAGGGGGAAAATATTTTGGTTTAGGTTTCAAAGGCAAATCCTCCCTTCTCACCAAACATTGAAGGGCATATCAACCGAGTTGAATCTCCACTGAGCAAGAGCAATCACCTATCAGGTTGGGCTGCCACTTGGAACAATGTGGAAGTTTAGATGTATCAAACAATATGTCAATTTAATACTCAATTACTATTAACACCCTAAATAAGCAAAACAATAAACAAATTGATGAATTACAACAAATCCTTTCAGACTTTAAGGTGAAGGATAGAGATTGTTAACTCACTATTTTTTAAAATCTAGAATCTGAAATAGTTGGGGACATTGGCACTAGTGCCCTTGTCCAAGGTACAGTTTTTGTCACAAAATTTGAACCTCCTTCTAACACTAATTTGTAGTGTATCTTCTGTTTCTACCCTGGAAAAGATGGAGGACACTAGCGCTAGTGGCCTTATCATGAAATGTTCACCGTTGTCCTCTTTCTTTCAGATCCTAAATCCTTGTTGTCTGCAACCTTCTTTCTGTAACTCCACTCTTCGAAACTCAATATCTCTAACCTCCAATCACAAACAAGTGTGGGAGGAGGTTGTTGTGTTTAGAGGCTTGCCTCGGTCAAGTCCCAGAGAGACATTCAAGTCTTTCGAACAGTGTTAGATGAGAGTGTGTATCCCTATGGGATAGAGGCAAAATCCAAATGATAAATGATTAAAAACACAATAGATATCACCTTGAAGTGAAGATCTCATGGAAGGAAGATCCTCTTCATTCCATGAGGAGATGGAGTCAAATTTGCAACAAACAAGCACAATAACAATGAAATACTGCTTTACAGCACAATGAATGCCTTGAATCACTTTCACATAAAGTCATAGGTTCACAATGTCCATCTCTAGTTTGCAAATGAAAACCTAAACATGCTTATATATGCAACTACAAATATTCTCACTAAAAATTTTGTAATTCAAACTTGAGATGTCGGCATAGGATCTAAATAAAGGTCATAAAATTGGCATTTAAATTTAGGGTAGACCCAAAATAAGGTAGGACTAGGGTGCTAGCACCTGAGTCCACCTCGTCATTTTTATTCAAGGATCATCAAAATAGCACCCCCTAGGTCCTATTTGTGATAAGACTTTAGGGTTTTCTCACCGGGATTCAAAATTATCATGCAAGATGCTTTAGATGCATTCTAAGGACCTAAGAGCTAAACCTTCAGAGGGAAACACCCCAAGGGGACATTTTCTGACATAAAATTTAGCCCCAAATTTAATGTATGTAAAACTATAAAATATTCCAAAAAGTTTAAATAAATATTCTCATAACCCAAAAATGATTTTACAATTCCTTTCCTATACAGAGAAAAATTTATAAAACATCAGCAGGGTTTACAATAGGGTTCTAGCAGGGTTACAACATTACTAAAATCATGATAACTTTCTTAATAATTAATCAAATTTAAAACTATAAGATGTTTCAAAAAGCTAAAAACATGGTTCTAAAAACCCAGAAACCTTTTTATAAAATAATTCTTATGATAAGATTAATTTCATGAGACAACAAGAAGTTTTCTTGAAAAAATTTAGAAAAACTTTAACATAAATAATTGTGAGTCTTCAAGGAAATAGCTCAAGAATTTAATTAATGAAGAATACCTCTAAATGCACCTAACAATTCACCATGGATGTATGCTTTCTTTTCCTCATCGAAATGGATGTAATTTCCTTGAAGAATTGTCTTCCACATCAGCTATCAACGTCCTCTTGACGACCTACAAAAATTAGAAATAATCTTGGGCTCTTCTCTTGTTTTCTCTTCTTTCTTGTGGCGTCTGTTTCTTTTAAGAAATGTGATTCCTGGGATTTCCTTTTATTATCTTTTTCTTCTTGACTAGGATGCTCAAAGACCGTTCAAGAGAAGATGACTCTTCATCTACCAATCTCGTCACTTATTTTCTTGTGCACTAAAAATGCATTAAAACAACTATAAAACATAATTTATATGAATAAACAAGTACCCTACCCATAGGTGATTGACCTATGGTCGTAATTTTACCAAAAATATTGATAAAAGAGCTCTTATTCCCCACAACACACAAAAATAAATAATTTAGATCAATTAACTAAACCATATCAAGACCTCATTGATAAATTGTAATCTCTTTATAACTTATATCATAATTTCATAAACAAATCTATCATATGCGTAAGAGATTGTTAGTAAAGATTAGGCTCTACATGGATGCTCCTGCAACAAATAATTATACATAAAATTATTTTTGTAGCATAATAGAATTACAAATATATTCAAATTAAACATATAATAATAATACTTACACAAATCCATGTGGAAGAAACATAATTGTAAACAAGGCACATAAAGTATTTGTGTACCTGAATGAAATAAATGATCAAAATGCAAATCTCATTCTTTTTTATTTTTCGGATTCTCCTTTACCATTAATGTCTCTTGATATTATTATAACTAAAATCCTTTCAAGAATTGTAATTGACAATAATAATTAGCATAATAATTTTGTGAAGATTAGCTAGTCTAATATCATAAAATAGAAATCTATACTCTTAATTTAACTAAATAAGAAAACTTTGATATATCTACCATTAAATTTATTAGATAGGATTTAGGCACCCTTACATTTAAGGAGTGTCATTTGTAGGCTTCATGTCAAGCTTATCTCTAGAAGTAATGAGGGGCAAACTCTAATCTTGTACCAAGAAGATTCACACTTGTAATAGGTGTTCAACATATTAAGATAAATGACCCTTTGGGTGTGGTGCATCTCACCAATTTTAATGTCAACCTATTCCTTTAGATATTTAGAAATATCTATCTCGTCACAAACATGCTTTTGTATATGAGGAGAAAATAATTTATCAAGCTCAATGCAAATGACACTACCTAAAAAAGCAACAATACAGTCTAAAAAAGGCCAACAAGGTAAAGGCAAGGCAACAAAATTCAACCCAAATAGGGACTCAAAGAGACCACTCCTTAGACTCACATGTACCTCTATAGGAGTTAATAATGTAGCTAAGAAAGACTCCTCCTCTAGTGTAGCTCCTGAAGTAGATTTAGTAACATGACCAAAATATGCAACATTGCAATTCTAAAAAAATGTGGTGTAGACCGCAATGGTATTAACAATTGTGAGGTGCAAGGACCACCACCATCTCCTCTAGGATCTCAAGGATTGACTTCATCTGCCAAGTCAATAACTTGGTCAGTTAAGTTTCTTGAGAGCATACACAAAGCTCCTCCTGCTGAGATCACCATGCACTAGTTAATGGGCATAGGAATAGAGGGTGAAGAAGGAACAATAAGTAAATGGGGAAAACGTTGATTTAGATTGACATGTTCCTCTGACCTATGTTGTGACATGTTGCCACCCACACCCTAGAATGATCTCATGTCAAAATAATTGGGTTTTAATCCCATCTCAAACTCAACCCATAATTTTTTCAAAAAATACAAAGGAACCTCAAAATTGGCATGTAGCGGATGGTCAAAGACCATCCACCACCACTCCCAAAATTTAGCTGCAATCTGAGGATATGTGCACCATTTTATTGAAATTCTTTTTTTAGTTGGATCTATTTGATTCTTTGTCAAGGGATCAATAAAGTATGGGGCTATATTATTTTTCATATTATGCAAATCATTGATCCTTTTATAAGATAGACCATCCACTTAGAATTACCTCCTCTCCTCCCAAAATGAACAAAATATGTCTAGATCTGTATCGATGGATCTAACATATTCAATAATGGTTTGCATCATAGATGCAAACCATGCTACATGGGAGGAGTACGTATTTGATTTTGGATAAAAAAAATTTCATTCAAAGTATTTATGTTTCCATTAATGGTTGCTCGCAAGAGAACCTCATCAAATGGATGGAATGTGGGGTTTGGGAGGGGGTGGGAAGGGGTTTTTGGTGAGGGGGTCTTGAGGTTGGGGGGTTTTGGTGAAGGATTTTTGAGGTTGGGGTTCATTTTGGAGGGCATGTTCTAGCAACAAGTCATAATCTCGTAAGTCAACCATAAATAAATGCTAGAACTATCAGCTACAATTACAAAATATAATTAATTGAATTAGGAATTGGAAATTTATATTTTAAATGCATGTATGTAACATGTTTATACATATATCAATCTTAGAAATATATAAATTTACATGATTTAAACAATACATTAAAATGTATAATTACATAATGATACATATGAAACCAAGTGACATTTTCCAAGAAAAATTTAAAAGTTAGAAAATGTCTCAAAATATGTGTTTAATTCCATAAATACATTTTTCTTTAAATAAATACATTTATTTAATAAATACATGATTGCAACTACAATTACAAAAGGATAAATTTAAATAAATACATTTTTCAAATGATGAGAATGCTTATATATAGAAAATACTTATACACGTGATATCACTAGTAGTGGTGATTTCATGCCTAAAGATGACATAAAGACCTAATGTTTACCCAGTAGTTTATTTAGGTTTGGTTCAAATTGAACAAGTTACCATGTTTTATGACATTAATAATTATCATGTTAGAAAAGATAACAACATAGTTAATTCACCTAGATTAGGAACTAATATTTTAACTAATTATTTCAATACTATCTCAAATATATCAAGATATATACTAATATTCTAAGGAATTTTTTTATGCTTTAATTATAAAATATCTCCATAAATTTATCCAAGAAATGAAATATTGTGCTAAGAATTTCTGTCAAATAAAGTCATCTTAGGTTTCTTAATAATATGTGGACATCATGAAAAAAGAAGCTAATGATCAATAGGAAGAGAGACACTAACTTGGAGTCCATGTTATCAAATTGTAAGGCATTAATTTCTAAATCATCACTAGATGTATTACCATATGGAGGTTTAATAGACCTAAATATAATTCACAAACATATATCATGCACATAAGATTGACATGTCATAAAAAATGTGTTCTCCATGTACCCATCTATAAACTAGATGTAGTGCTAACTGATAACTGTACATAGCCTAGACTCAAATTATGAAACTATTTGCATTTCAATTATCACTTACAAATGGTTATCACTTATGAAAATTGATATGTTACTCTATTAAGTACATGCACAATTCATATTTCTTTCAAGTTACACTAAGTTTCCTGTTGACTAATCATTCCACAAAACATGGCAGTGAGATCTTGATACAAAAATTCTCCTAGTGCAAAATCATGTTTGGTCCTCTAAACACTTGCTAAAGGTTCACAAAACTTAACCAAAAATAACTCACATTTTAGTAATTCAACTATCTTGAGAAAAGGTTCAAGGATGGCTATGAAGGAAACATTAGGTGTAATTTAATACACTTTATCCATCAAAAACATCTACCAATTGTGACATGCTTTACTAGGAGTAGTTGAAAATCATTCTACCTCATTTGTTAATCTCTTTATTTCCTATATGTCTTTATCAACAATGGATGTTATCTTACCATGAAATTTCCTATATTATTGTGAAAATTTTTAATATATCTTCAAATTTTTTTTAAGTTTATCTTAAATTGTCTCAATTCTAAAAAATCTTCCTCGCCTTACTTTTTTTATCAGTGCTCATTGATTACGAACCTCTGTTGCAAAATTATTAATTTATTCCAAGGTTGTATCCTCATTTGAGAATCCTTTCTATACCATGTTCAAAATGTCTAAATTATAAATTATGTGACTCTCCAACATTCAAATGTTAGGTTTCCAATTTGTAGAATAGAAAAAATTGCTTCAGAGCTTAAATCTTTTTACCTAGTATAAAAACAACAAATCCTAGTTAAATCTTGACAAAGTTTCACTTCCTATAATGTTCTACAGTAAAAATGGCTTTTAAAACTTCAAATATATAGGCATGATCAATTATATGGGCTATTTTAATGACAATTCTTCAATCATAGCACCTAGCAATTGTCTATTTTTTTTATTATTCACAATTTTCCTTCATTAAAATATTTTAATAGGTCTAATCACATCCCTATATAGTGACACCTTAGTTCTTTAATTTTTGTAATAGTTGTGAGCTTTCCTATCAATATCAGTAGGCTTGTAGCATGCAAATAAGAATTCATGCATTAACTCTAGTTAGGCATGGCCTTTTAAATGATAGTGCTTAATTACTATGACACCTTATTTTGCAGGCTTCTTATTTATCATATGCTCTCCACTTGGTAACTAGAACAATTTCAAACTAGTGCATTAGCTGCCTTCTAAAGCCATTTACCTAGTTGAAATCATGATAAGTGTCTCCATTGAACTGTGTAGTGAACTTCATGGAAAGTGACATATTTTCACTCTAGCAACAAACTGGTAGGAATTGTAAGGTTGTAGATAGCATATGGAAAGGACACATGGATGTGTATGATGTTGTAGAGGAGGATATTGAGAGGGATTATACCTAGAATGAAGGGAGGACTCTCCCCAAACTCCCATTACACCATCAAGAGAGTATAGTCTTTGAGGAAATATGAAACCAAATTGTGAGGGTTTAGGACCAAATTGAGATTTTGAGTTAGTGTTCCAAGTTTAGGGTTCACGTTTAATGGTTTCTTTTCGAGATGTGAGTTTAGTGTTCAAGTTTGAAGACCTTTATGGTCGGGGTTTTGATTTTAAGCACCACGTTTGATGTTGTATTAATATTTCATGGGTCTCGATAACTAAAATGCTCCTAGTGAATGATTGACTTAGGTGTAAATAAATTGATACATTATTCTAATGGCGAGTTTAGCATACTCATGTCAATTCCCATTTATTTTTTGGCCTATTTTGTTGGAACAACTTAATCCAATTACTTGTTGAAAAATTCTACACTCTTATATTATGTTTGGCTTATGGCCCAATGGTTATCAATTTACACTAATCTACACTTCAATTTTACACTATTTTAGTGCTCAAATTAAAGATTTGACTGTGATTTTGAGGATTCAAGTTCATTGCTAGCAGATTGAGTGTTAACTGACCCTATTTTTGGCTCTCCAAATAGTTTAGTTGAGATTTTGGTAAGAGATTTGATTAGGTTTTCAATTTCAAGTGTTTAGGGTTTAGATTTTAAGCTCAGAAACTAACAAAGTTGACAAATCAATATGAATACATGTAAAAAACAAGTGATTACAAATTTAGGTTTTAAAATTAGATATACATTTTAAAAGGTAAAAAAAAATTTAAAAAAAAAAATCAAAAATAGGAAATAGCCTACCTAGTAACAACTAAGGGTCTCTTTGGAGAAGGTAGGTGTAGAGTCCTTACTATGTCTAGTAAACTTGGTGGAAATTACACAATTTAGAGGAAAAACCTAACTAAATAGTCCACTTGGACCTTTGGAAATACCTTCATTGAATTATCGACTAGGGCTAGTAAACTTGTGATGCCACTAGCACTATATGTGCTTTCAAAGATCTAAAACTACCTAACTCATCTTAATATAGTGCTATAATTTATAGGAAGTCTCAAAATTCTATAAAAGTAAAGAAAGTAATGCTGGTATTGTTTCTACAGATACATGCAATATAAGACTGTAACTAATTTTTGTTAAAGAATGAACACTAAAGGTTAGCTTGATATTAATAATCTGGACATATACTCTACACTCTAGAGTAAAATAGGTTTTCGACAACTAGAATATGTTGAAGAATATAATGCATTTATGAATTGACTATTATAACAAAAGTAAATTTGTAGGAAATGAAGTGAGGGATTGTTGCCTTGAGTGGCCCTCGCTCAAGTGACTATTGTAATATCCCTTGCCCAAACTAATTGATTTTAGCTCAAGGAATATTGTCAAACACTTCGTATGCTGCCTTTCTCTTTTTTGATTTTAGTGTTTCAAATTGTTTGGTATAGTTTGAATGATGCCAAGATAATTTAGAATGTTTGCAAATGATATTTACAATGCCTCTTACAATGAACTAATATGCAAATGTACTTCTTTTTGGTATTTTTGATGCATATACATGAAAATTAGACATGAAATGCACACCTATAGCTAATTGGCATTTTGTTAAACAATTGGCATGCAACTACTATGCTGATCATGTATGCTATTAGATGGACATTTCGTCAAACAAATGGTATGCAACATATATCTCCTTTATTGAATTCATTCCCAAGTACAATGTTGCTATGAATTTTCCAAGACTAATTGGCTTACAATGATGACTACAGCAATGGCAAATCTAATTCTGAGTTATCACTTATAGTAGCAAATTTAAATGCCTAAGATGACAATGCAAACTACTAATAGTTGCAAGAAGAACTTGATAATAGTGATGCCCAATGATGCTGAAGGAGAATAAATCAATATCCAAGGAAAAGAGTCCCTTCCAAACCCAATTAGAAACATTCTACTAGCTGTCCTATTCACGTGGGTACTGTAGCATTACTGTTCACGTCATTGTAGTGATATTGTTCATGATACTATAGCGCGGCACTATTCACAGCACTGTAGCAGCCAACAAAAAAACTTCTAATCTACAAATAATTACCTCCAAACCCTTGGTTAATACTTCATATTTAAGCACAAATGAAAGGACTGAAGTATCCCTTCCAATTTGCAACCCTTCGAAGGATATTTCACAACCTCAGTTATGCTAATCTATGGGAGTTTTCATTCCCAAAGACCAAGTAGACAGTAGGCAGAAACCCTTGGCTCCACAAAACTCATCAAATGAAAATGATAATAATCAGATGCCTAGAAGCTTGCCTTGCCCCTTCCTTTATACTTTATTTTAATCCCACTTCAAGAGGCTTCTAGAAAAATCTTATTATTTTATATAGTGACTTTAATGATATAATGTGTATTTTAAGTCACTATATTAAATTAATTAAATATAAGGTTACTTTTTGATTTAAAATTAAGTAATAAACTTATAAAAATAATTAATTTAATAATATCGCCCTTATTTCGTCAATTAGACTTCGAGAGATAAAGGCTAAATTACTCATCATGAAAGTCACCTATGAAGGGGACATTATAGTCCGCCCCTCTTGAAATTGCTTGTCCCCAAGCAATCTCAACTTTGGATGCTGAAGAATCTCCTCGCCTTCCCAAGTGGCATCCTCAACCGATAAATTCCTCCATTTGATCAAGTATTCTCTGATGACCCGTCTCCGTAACTACCTCTCCCTAACATCAAAAATAGCCTCAGGCACCAGAATCAACTTCCCCTCATCATCCAAGAGTGGTAAGGTAGCAGAAGGAACCACACAATGACCTAATGCCTACTTGAGGCGTGACACATGGAAAACATTGTGTACTCTACTGTCTACCAGTAATTCTAACTCATAATCCACATCACCAACTCACTAAATAATCCTGAAAGGGCCATAATAACGTGGCTTGAGCTTCTCTGCACCACTCTTCTTGAGAGTGGATTGTTGATAGGACTATAACATCAGATACACCATATCCCCAACCTCAAATGACTACTCAACTCTTTTCTGATCAACATACTATTTCTGCTGATTATGTGCCTTTTGGATATTTTCCTGAAGAGCTCTCATAATATCTTAGTTCTCCTGTAACATATCTCTTGCACTAGGTACTCTACTATCACTCATTAGCAAGTCAAGGAAACTAGGCACTTCATAACCATACAAGGCCATAAATGGTGTCATCTGAATCGAAAGATGGTAAGTGGTATTGTAACAGTACTCACAAAGGTATATCCACTTAACCCAACCCTTCTGTTGCCCTGCAATGTAGTTCCTGAGATATGCCTCCACCCACTTATTCATAATTTCTGTCTGGCCATCTGTCTGTGGGTGGTAGCTGGTACTTGGGGTAAGCTCTGTCCCACATAGTCTAAATATCTCCTACCAAAAATGACTCAAGAACCGACTATCCCTGTCACTAATAATGCTCTGAGGTAACCCATGCAACCTAAATATCTCACGGAAGAAAAGTTCTGCTACCTGTGCAGCTGAGTATGTAGCTGTGATCGAAAAGAAATGAGCATATTTCGTTAATCGATCAACAACCACATAAATACAATCTCATCCCTGTGTTTTCAGCAAACTGGTAATAAAATCCATGGATAAACACTCCCACTTCCTATTAGGAATTAGAAGTGGCTGAAGTAAACCTACAGGGTATGTATGTTCCTGTTTATTCTGCTAGAAAATAGGACACTCTCTGACATATTGAGGAACATCTGTCTTGAGCCCTTTCCAAGTAAAGTGCTCTCGAACCTGCCTGTAAGTCTTGAAGTACCCAGGATGCCCTGCCATAGGTGTATCATGAAAAGACCTCATCACTGTGTTTTTCATCTCTGATCCTAGGGTTAAAAATATCCTACCTTTGTAAATGATAAGATCATTTACAACTGAGTACCTGTCATCCTGAACTGACCCCTCAATTATGCTAGAAGCCCATGAGTCCTTGGCATACTCTGCCACAATCAAGTGTCTCCAATCCTCTGAAATCTCCACCATAGAGATCAAATGGGGATGGTGAGACGAAGCATCAGCAACTACGTTCTCAGTCCCCTTGACATAAGTAATGTCAAAGTCATATGATTGCAATTTACTCACCCACTTCTACTGACGATCATTGAGATCTCGCTGTCCTAGGAAATACCTCAAGTTGTTATGATATGTCTTAATTCAAAACTTGCGGCACCCAAGGTATTGCCTGAATTTGGCCAATGCATGGATAATGGCCAACATCTCCTTATCATAAATATTGTAGCTCCTCTCTAGACCCCGTAACTTCCTACTCTCAAAAGCTATCGAATGCTTGTCCTTCATAAGGACTGCACCAATCCCCTCACCTGAAGAATCATACTATAGCTCAAAGGGTCTAGTGAAATATGGAAAGGCAAGAACTAGGCAAGTAGTCATCAACTATTTAAATTTCTCAAAACATTCCTATGCCTCAAGTGTCCAAACAAATGCCCCTTTCTTCATTAAATCTGTAAGTGGTGTTGCATGATGTGAATATCCACTGATAAATCTGCAGTACAAGCCACACAAACCCAAAAATCCCCTAAGCTGAGTAAGATTCTTGGGTTTAGGCCACTCAATAATAGATCTGACTTTGTCAGGGTCCATATGCACACCTTCTGCACTGATGATATGGCCTAAATATAGCAACTCTGTCATGCCTAGATCACATTTGGATTCCTTGGCGTATAAGGACTCCCTGCTAAGAATTCCCAACACTGTATCCAAACGGGCGATATGCTCCTCCCAAGTTCTACTGTATACCAAAATTTCATCAAAGAAGACTAATAAAAACTTCCTCAACTGTGATTGAAAAACCCTATTCATAGTGGACTGAAACATAGTAGGAGCATTGGTTAGCCCAAATGGCATAACCACAAACTCAAAATGTCCACAATGGCACCTAAATGTTGTCTTCTCGATGTCCTACTCTCTAATCATGATCTGGTGATAACCTGATCTCAAATCTATTTTTGAGAAATAGCGAGCACCATGAAGTTCATCGATCAAATCATCAATACAAGGAATAGGGTACCTATTCTTAATAGTCCTCTTATTCAACACCCTGGAATCGAAGCACATCCAAAGGGTACCATCCTTTTTCTTGATGAAGACTACTGCTGAAGCAAAAGGTGATTTGCTTGGCCTAATGTGCCCCATAGCTAGCAGCTCCTTAATTATTTTTTCAATCTCATCTTTTAGCCGCTTGGGGTGTCTGTAAGGAGTGATCATCACGGGTGTAGCACCCTCCTCCAATTCTATTATGTGCTTAATCCCTCTGTTTGGGGGCTTGCCTGGTGGAATATCACTGAACACCTTGGAGTGCTTGATCTTCAACTCCTATATATCTGGGTGATAGGCTGGTTTTTGTTTCTCTTCCTATGTTGGCATTAAAATACACCCTGCTAACCACTCAACCATGTCATGGTGCATAAGTCTCTCCATTTTTCTGAAAGATATCATCCTTCAGCTGGTGTCCCTGATGGCTTTTAGCACGAGTCTTCCCATCCACCTTAAAAATCATCTCCATTTCCCTAAGGTTAATGGTAAACTCCCCAATATCATGAAGCCATTTCATTCCTAAAACCATGTCAGTTTCTCCCATGTTTACCACATAAAAATTTGCCTTTAACTCAAATTTATTCAATCACATGGGAAGACCTGGAATCATCCTGTCACACTTAAGTATATACCCATCAGCAACTTTTACTCTTATGCCCTCAAATTCCTCTATCTGAATTCTGCGCCTTTCAACCAACCTAGCATTAATGAAGTTATGTGTGGCACCTGTCTCGAGCAAGGTAATGATCTTCTATCTGGTTAAAACCCAACACATCCTAAATGAGCCCTCTTTCTGTATGCTAGTAAGGTGTGCTTCTTGAAAATTCGCTTCCTCAACATTTTCAGCCTCAATTTCTTGCTTATCTGTCTCATCATCATTTTTTTCCTCATTAGATTCATCTTGATCAGATTGCTAGTCTGACTCTGAATCCTCATAGAATGCCCACATAATTCTATTTGCTTTGCCCTTAGGTCTTAAAGGACAGTCATGGTTTGCATCATAGGGACCTTTGCAATAGAAGCACAACTTTTTCCTTTGCAAGTCATTAAATGTCTTGCGATCTAACGGTGCTGCTGATTTTCCCTTTGAGTTTGAAATTTGTTTTTTCTTAGGAAATGTCTTGTTGTCCTGATAAAAAGAAGATCCCTTAGATGTATACTTGCTTTGAGGGGCTGCAAGTTCCATACTCCTAGGTTTTTTCATTGCCTCCTGTAGTGTTGGGGGATCAAAAGCCTTTATCCATCCTCTCAATGGTTCCAATAAGCCCTCCATGAATAGCACAACCAATCTCCTTTCAAATATATTGGAGACCATAATTAGTAATTTCTAAAATTCACTAATGTAACTCTCCAAAGTCCCAGTCTGCTTAAGCTATGCCAAGTCTCTAAAATATGTCTCTGGATCTCTCTTATCAAAGCGTTCCACCAGTTTATCAACAAACTCTTTATATGAAGTGATACTGTTATGATGCAATGTCTCTAATCCATGATACCACCAATCGTGGGCTGCTGCCTCCAAGTGAAAAGTAGCATATTTTATTGCATCTCTTTCTGTCATGGGTCTAAGAGTCAAGAGGGTGTCTAGCTTATGAATCCAAGCTTGAGCTGTAACCTTCCCACTACCATCAAACATGGGTAATGTAACTCTACTGGCAGCATACATCAAATCATTATTTTAATTTCTCGATCTCTTTTCTTGCTTTCCCCTGTAGTGTTCTCTTCTTTGACTTAAAAACCTATCAAAGCTCATGCACTCCCTGACCTATGGTGTCAACAACTCCCATTCATCATTAGCTACCATAAGAGTATCCGCAAACATTTCTTCTCCTTCTTCTACATTTTCCTCTTCTTGTTCATTCCTTAAAAAAGTAGGATGTGTAGGCCTATCTTCCATGTGAGAAGATGCTCGTGCCCTAGGTGTCCCAACCACACTCCTATTATCATCTGGTTCATGGTTTCATCTTCTCTGAGGGTTCATTTGTTGTATCAATGTAGTCAGTGCCTGCACAGCATCTGCCACCTACTGCTGCCCCGTAGTCATTTGTCTAAAGAGCTCACGTGTTTCCTATTCTTCATCATTTCTTTCTCTGTTTCTAATAGGGCTACCTTCACCTCTTCCACCCATAGTGCTTGATGAACCAACCTCTCACTGTCCTGCTACTAAAGTGTCCTATTTAGGTCATTGTGGCAACTACTTTTGCTTTCTTTCTTCTCTAGCTGTATACCTTTTATTCCTGTCACTTTGTTGCATTTAATGTGTTGATTTCAAACCCAAAGGATGGCAAGAAACCACTCTGATATCACTATAATATCCCTTGCCCAAACTGATTGATTTTGGCTCAAGGAATATTGTCAAACACTTCATATGCAGCCTTTCTCTTTTTTGATTTTAGTGTTTCAGATTGTTTGGTATAGTTTGAATGATGCCAAGATAATTTAGAATGTTTGCAAATGATATTTGCAATGCCTCTTACAATGAACTAATATGCAAATGTACTTCTTTTTGGTATTTTTGATGCATATACATGAAAATTAGACATGAAATGCACACCTACAGCCAATTGGTATTTTGTTAAACAATTGGCATGCAACTACTATGTTGATCATGTATGTTACTAGATGGACATTTCGTCAAACAAATGGTATGCAACATATATCTCCTTTATTGAATTCATTCCCAAGTACAATGTTGCTATGAATTTGTCAAGACTAATTGGCTTACAATGATGACTATAGCAATGCCAAATCTGATTCTGAGTTATCACTTACAACAGCAAATTTAAATGCCTAAGATGACAATGCAAACTACTAATAGTTGCAAGAAGAACCTGATAATAGTGATGCCCAATGATGCTGAAGAAGAATAAATCAATATCCAAGGAAAAGAGTCCCTTCCAAACCTAATTTGAAAGCTTCTCCCAGCTGACTTGTTCAAGTCACTGTAGCGGTATTGGTCATGGTACTGTAGCGGTACTATTCACGGTACTGTAGCGTGGCACTATTCATGGCACTATAGCAGCCAACAAAAAAACTTCTAATCTGCAAATAATTACCTCCAAACCCTTGGTTAATACTTCAGATTTAAGCACAAATGAAAGGACTGAAGTATCCCTTCCAATTTGCAACCCTTTGGAGGATATTTCACCACCTCAGTTATGCTAATCTATGGGTGTTTTCATTCGCAAAGACCAAGTAGACAGTATGCATCAACCTTTGGCTCCACAAAACTCATCAAACGTAAATGACAATAATCAAATGCCTGGAAGCTTGCCTTGCCCCTTCCTTTATACTTTTTTGTAATCCCACTTCAAGAAGCTTCTAGAAAAATCTTATTATTTTATTTGAGTGACTTTAATGATATAATGTGTATTTTAAGTCACTATATTAGATTAATTAAATATAAGGTTACCTTTTGATTTAAAATTAAGTAATAACCTTATAAAATAATTAATTTAATAATATCTCCCTTATTTCATCAATTAGCCTTCGAGAGATAAAGGCTAAATTACTCATCATGAAAGTCACCTAGGAAGGGGACATTACAACTGTCTCCACTGATCTAACTCAAATCTAGTTTCTTAGATTCACAAGGTCATACAAATTTCAATTCATTCATTGTACAATCCTTACAATAACACATAAGATTCTGCTGACATGTTTTATTCATGCATTCATCATCAAAAACATAAACATTGTCTGTGTAACTAATTAGAAAAGATCTGGAAACTATATATGTGATTGAACAATCTACTTCAAACTTAGAACTTTAAACTACCTCAACCACCAAACCATACATATAGGCACAGGGGAGTTTATAAAAATAGGGTCTCTTAACTAAAATCATAAATCACCACTCTCTACATACCGGAGTGTGATAAATGCCAAGTAACTAATAACTGAAAAAGAAAGAAAGAATAGTTCAAATGAAATTGAGACTCTTGCTATAATAGAACTAGAATGTGGACTAGTTGGATTAGTCACATTAGACTCCTAACTACAACAAAATTCTTCCTCTTCAATCATCTTCATTAATTGTCATCACAATGCACAATTATCTTCATCAAGTGCCTCTGTGTTGTAGTTTCTACACTTAGTTTATTTTGGAACCTCCCCTGCTTTGCTATTTGGGAACTCTTTGTCTATGGGCTACACCTTACAATTGTTGCGGGCTATACTCCATTTTCTTCAGCAGCAAGAGTTAGTTCACAAAATATGCACACAATACTAACAACCATAAGCAAGCACATATATCCTTTACAATCCATACATTCCCACACATAATCATACAATATCCAAGGTGATCCTACAATAGTGGGTTACAATTGCATTGAGGAAGAAAAATTGCTCTTGAATGATTTTTTTTTTGGAGGGGTTGACTCGAACGTGGGTGTTCATTAGAACCCAAAAAAGGGTTCACTCGAACCGCCCCCATTCAAGTGAACCCACTTTTTGGTGGCCAATTTTTTTAATAAAATAATGGGTTTCAGCGAAACCCCCTTAATGTTATTTCATTTTTTAATATTATTTTTATAGGGTTCTAATGAAGGGTGTTCATTTGAACTCCATTTCATTCGAATGGGTCTCTAGGGGTTCATTCAAACCCCCTTATTTTTCCCTTGTCACCCTCCAGTTGCAATTTTATGGAGATTTTTGGGTTTCGAGGATCAGGTTGAGGATCAAAATGAAATCAAATTGACAAACCCAACTACAGGATTATAGTTCTTGAAACAAGCTTTCTATCAAGTATATTTTTAATATAATTTGGTTTTATTGTACATCTTTTTTATTTTAATTAAACATAGGTTTTTCACCAAAAATCAAGTTCTTTGTTCTAGACATGTGGAAAAATAGTATATTACCTAAAAAAATTATGAAAAATATCTATCCTCTTCGTATTCATGTGCTTGATCCAACAAAAAAAATTGAATTCCGATACATACAAAAAATGTTATGCTCTACATAGTACACCTATGTCTAAATTGTAATTGGTTTGACTTCAAAAATTAATAAAATAAAAATATTCAATAAAACATAATGAAACCAAATGTATCCTCTAGATATCATAGTTACAAATCTAAATTAAAAAAAAATAGAATTTAATCCTTCATAGAAAAAAGTTATGTGCTTTATAGTACACATCACTCCTTAAAAATGGTGTTTACTATTAAAAACTAGTTATTGAAGGAGATGGAAAAAGAAATGTAATTTGATTCCAAAAAATTAAAAAAAAAAACATATATTTAGAATCTATAGACAAAATGTCACAAATCACTAGTTTAAATCATCTTGAAATTCCTCATGGTTTACCAACTAAAGGTGTCTGAAAGTGAAGATTTTTTTCAAAATGTTCATTTCAATGTCAAGTTTGGCCAAAAAGTGTAACCCGCTATTGTGGGATAACCCTCCATCATATTATAACCATATTTCCATATACTTAATAATTAAGTTCAAGTTTACATAATGATCATAAGAGATAACATAATGTAGAAATATGTGTAAGATAATGTCTGAGAATATCTTTGAACTTGCATAAAACCATAAGAAAACTAGCTAATAACTAGACTCGTCATTTCCCCCCAACTACCCATTTTCTTGTCCTCAAGAAAATTAACTAGGGCTGAAGGTTGTAGTACAAAGTAATTTTCCTGAGGTCTATAACATCATCCACTCCTTCAACTTGTTCCAAATAAAAGCCATTATGATATGCCAGTTTGTTCATTTTGGTAACCTCTGCCTTCTCACACTCCACATTCTTCTTCCCTATCTAATGTGGTACCGGGTACAAAAGCATTGGTGGCTGGAAGGTAAGTGGCACCCATTCAAGTCCCTATACTTTTGAAATATCCATATAATTCCGTACTCTTTCAAACATGGCCATAAAATTATAAACTCAGGGGTTAAACTATTCCATCTGTCTTGCACAAACTGATAACAATGGTGGATGAGTCCAACAGTTAGATGTTGTATTCTTTAATAATCTTGTAGTCTCAAGCTCATGATTTTACTACCCACACCTTTATGATCCAAAAGGTGTTTCCATTCTCCAATGATTAAGTCAGTGGTTTTAGATTGTCTCCTTATTGGAAGAGCAATTCATTTTACTCTCTCCATATATGCTTTCCTAATTTCACCCCTCATATTCTCATTTCTAAAATAGGATGCTAGTGCCCTCAATTGTAAATCCCCCATAAAACATAATGGGTCCCATTCCAAATCTTCAGGCACAACATAGTTATGAAAGTAGTACTCACATAACTAATTTTGTTCTTTTGGTATGGCATCAGCAAAAACTTTTAGAAAAGTTATTTTTCCACTCATAGCAATTGGTTTGTTACTAATCAACTTACTAAATTGAAAACTCAAAAACTTTTCCTGTAAAAAAAAGCATATGTTCTCACCGAAGATCTGCATTTGATAATTTGGCCAACTTTATCTGCTACCTCTTCTATCCTAACTATTACTCTCCTCAATTCAATATCCTTCCTTTCTAATGCTTGGGTATGCTATGCAATAATTGCTTCTTTTTCTTTCTTCCACTCTTCTCATTTAGAAAAATCTTGAGTAACTTTCCACAGTTGGTAACCTAGGGACATAATTGTATGATAGCTTGGCGTTTTTGTAATAGAGGGTCTTCTTTCTTCAGCCACTAGTTCCTTCTTTCTTGCAACAACTATTGCTAGTTCTGTAAGGATATCTAATTTTGAGCCATGCCCATAAGTATTTACTTTTTCCTCCAATTCCTGAATCTTTGCTTCTCTCTCCTTGTCCCTTTTCTCATATGTTTAGACTAGTTCCTCTAGCTACTTAATTCTTTCAAAAGCTTCCTGCAATTCTTTTCTGACATTCCTTTCCATTAACAATAATTCTTCATCTTTCATAGATTGTTCATCACCACCCCCTATCGATTCATAACCCTCACTGTCAGGGTTATCTGGGGTTTTCTTTTTGGTTTTCTTGGCAACAAAAAAAATCCTCCTATTCTGATTTAGAGGTGGTGGATATATACCATTTCCTTTTTATGGCAACTTGCACATTCTCAATTACATTGGCCTCTTGTTCATGGCCAGTTTCCACTGTCACAACATCTTCTTTTTCTTCTCTTGGCTTCTCAACAACACCTCTCATAACACCTTTCCTCTTTAGGTGTTGTGAATGCCTTAATGGTGTGGTTGTTTTCTTCGACCTTTTTGGAGGCACAAAAGAAGAACCACCTTTCTTCTTTCTAGTTTTTGGTGTTGTAGTGTTGGGTGTTTTATTAGAAGACGGGGTTTGATATACCTCTTCTGTTATAGGTTGATCAAATACTACATGTGGTGAAATTGGCACATCTTGCTCCCCTATTTCTGCCTTACTGTAGGTGGGTGAAGCAACAGGTGTAACAGGAGGAGTTTCCCTTAAAGATGTAGCAGGTGACTCTATATTCCCTAGTATTGATGGCTCCTCAAGAATATCATTAATGTTTCTAAAATTAAAAAATCTTTCCAGGATACCTCTGTGTACTTAACCTTTAGGCTTCTTTTCACTAATAGGTTAATCAAACAATCATGTGATAGAGCTGACTTATTTGACTTTTGCTGGTATTCATATCCCATTGTTTTTAACAAATTATATAGAAAATTGGGTACATTGACTATTTTGTTATGGTGAAGGTGACTCAATAACTTAAGATGCACAATATATAAAAGAGATTGTCTACCATCACAAGTAATGTACTTAATAATATGAAAATCACAAGAAGCCCATACCTATGGGAGTGATAATCTCTTAGTTCCTTGTGACGTTGAGTCCAAGTGCTCCCCTGCCTCATTGAACTCATCCCTGGTAGCTACTGCATCTACCTTGACATTGAATTCTTCTCTATTCCTGGGTAGACCAGATACTTCTGCAATTATAGCCTCTAAAGCATCCACTTTTAAACCCTTGATAGTGGCTTCATCATGGTGTAATGAGGTTACAAATTTCCTTTTCATGCCTTCATTATATTCTGTGAGCTTCAAAAAATAATCGAGCCATCCTGCTCTTGTAAACATTGGCAAGGCTAACTGGTCTTCGAATATTATTTGATGTATTGTTGGTTCCCTTCTAATAAGATCACCTCCTATGCTACTAATTTAACTCAAATTCAAATTCTTCACAAACCTTTGCTTAACCCTCTATTATACTTGCATGCACTTCAAATTCATCAACCCTCTGCACATCCCCTTGTTATACTATACTTGTATCCACTAAGCTCGAACCAGCTTGAACTGACTCAGGATTTTAGGAAGTTGACAAGAGAAAAGATTATTGATGCAAGAAGGCAAAGAAAAGATGTTGTATTGAACTATGTTTTGTAACTCTTGGATTTGGTGGTGAAGAATCATTTTTTGAATGTACACTATCTCCCCCCAACTAAAATCTGGAAGTGACCCCACTTCAAGGCATTGTACAGAAGAAGGGAAGGATTACAAAATATGGAAATAAGAGTAATAATGAAAATTATGGTTAAAAAAATGCAAGAACATATAGAATGTATTGAAAATCTATGTTAATAGTAGAAAAGTTAGTATGCGCACCTATTGAGGTGAAGTGAATGAAACTCTTTGCGAGTGAAGATTTGTGAAATGTGTCCACAACATGAATTTGATTGGACATGGAATCATTATTATTGAAGATGGAGTGAATGACATGATGGCACATGTGAATGAGATGAGCGAGCTTGCATGTGGTTTGATGATGGATGGTGGTTGCATGCATTGGAAAAGTGGAGTAAATGCGGAGGGAGTGTAATGAACTCGATGCAAAATTTGAATGTTCTGACAGACAACTGTTGCATGTACCTTTGTTGTTGTTGTTGGAGAGTTGAGTTGGAGAGTTGCTTCATGATGATAGTGATGACAAGTGATAGTGTTTAACATAGTTTATTTCGGTGTCCTCTGATCATGCCTTTCAAATCTTCATGATTCAAGAAGTTTCAAGATAATGTTCCTGATTTGAAGGGTTTGTCATGCTTCAAGTGAGTTGAATAAAGTTATGATCATCATGGTGCCATCATGATGTCATAAGACTTGTAAGTCAGGTGTGTTAATAGAAGTTAGATGTCATTTCATTAAGATGCAAGGTAAGTTGTCAAAAGAGATGTCAAAATGTACATTTGTTGTTGTTGTTCTTTGTTGCCTTGTTATCATCAAGAGACCCATGTCATATGCAATGTAATTTCCTTTTGAAGGGTCCAATTTGAGTTCATGTTCAGGGAAGACTATATACACTTCACATATCTTTGATGGCACACATGCTTAGTGTTGTGATGTTCACAACACACCCCATTATGCCCCTTAGCAAAATGGGGACCCCTGCTGTGTTTTGCTTTTTGCTTCTGCTTGTGTTTTTCTGCCTTCTGGCGGTTTGGTAAAAATGAAGGTCAGGTGCATCATCATCATGATATTGGATAAGGTTGGTCATCATCATGAGGTCAGTTTGTCAAAGTTCATATTTTGTTTCTGTGACCTCATATTTAGAAAGAGCTTGAAATTCCATGCAGGTTTGCCTTTTACTTCACTTAAAAATTCGTCCATATGTGGAAGTTATGCACGGTCAAAGTTTTGGTCAAACCTGATATTCGCAGGGTGATCATCATATTTTCATGTTGTCAAGGTCATCATGATCTTAGTCTATCACCCGATTAAAATCATGCAGTCGCAATATCCGGACGTCAACTTTAAGTCATAGTAAGTTTTCCCCGTCGAGCGGTCTTTTGTATCGCGAGCATCATGATATTTTTTTACATCGCCTAATCTTATAATATCATGCTGATAATATAAGATCACCCTGACTTAGAAAATCCACCTTCGGCATATTTGCATGCACATGTTTAAAATCCTATCGGAGGGTCATCATCATGATATTTGCTGAACCTCGCTAAGATGATGATGACGACTTCATATCCTCCTGATCGCCTTTTTTGCAATATCATGATGATCACCCTATCTATTCAGAAGAGGGTGATATTTCATTCCTCAAACAGCATGATCATATTTTACAATATCACCCTAGTGCAAATATCATGATGACCTCAACTCATCCTTGTGCTCCGAAATAAAAATATGATGCTTACGTCATCATGATAAATCGATGAGGATCATCATCATCATATTTTTATCCTATCCTGTTGTCAAGATCATCATGATCTTGTTTGTCCACCTGATATTTCGTAAAGTCCTCCTGCCGATGAAGTAAGACCTTGTGTAAATATCCTGATGATCCTCATCAGCATCACATTTTTTCTTCAACAGGATATTTTCCAAGACATGATCCGGTTAGCGAAATATCATGATGACATCATCCCGATCTGATAAACGAAGAAGCTAATATCCTGATGATCATCATCATCACATTTTCCCTTCGGCAGGATATTTTCCAAAGCACAATCCGGTTCACAAATATGATGATGACGTCTTATTCTAAGTTCGACAAAAGCTGCAAATATCCTGATACTCATCATCATCCTGATCTTTCGAGAGGGTTGCCTTGGCCGCAAAGGGGTCATATTACATTCATCATCCTGATCATGCTCCTTAGGTGACCCGATATTGCATTTATCCCCTGATCTTAACGAATATGACGATGACGTCATCCTTAGCATTTCAATGAAGCCCGAATATCATGATGACGTCACCATCATTTTCCTTTCCTCGGCAACATGATCATATCCCATATCCTCCTTTTCTTCTTCAACATGATGATGATGATGATGTTGTTCTTTTCCCTGATATGCAGAAGTGGAATATCATGATGACGTCATCTGGACCTTCAGGAGGGAGAGCATCATATTTCCAGAATATCATGATGATGAAGTGAATATCGACCAACATGTTTTTTTTTTACGCACCGATAGCGATAGTCATGCCGATGGGCGGGAAATGAAGCGGTGGAATTTTAAAGTTTTTTTTTTTGGCGCCTGTGGCATTTTCCCGGTCAGCGATAGTTGACCCGATGAATTTTGAGCAGTCTGAGCGCATTTTGGACGCGTTTTGAGAGTATTCTGGATCCGATTTCCACAATCTTGCGTAGTCACCTGGATTTAAACGGTTATTTCAATTTCCTGCTGTTTATGTGATAAATGAAATACTTATTGCTTGTCTTGTCTTGCAGGCTTGCAGTTGAGGAAGCAGCTGGAAAGTCAACACAGTGACCTCATGGAGGAAGGAAATCTGATCTCAGGAGCAAGAAGATAAGGATGAAGTGCGAAAAAGTCAAGGCCATTCAAGTAAAGGACAGAGTTGCAGCTGGAGGTATTACTACAACAGACAAACAGAAGTTATTACCCAGCTGCCGAAACTTCTCAGAAGGGGCAATATTTCGCCCAGATTTGACACTGCTCAGAGATATTTTTGAGAACTGGTTCACCTGTATTTATTGCTGTAACCAGGGGTTTGAACCAGGGGTTCAGTTAGTTTTTTTTGCTATAGTGAGGACAATCAGAATGTCTTTATATTGTGCCTCTCTACACTGTAATACTTTACAACAAGGATTTTAGAAAAAACACAGCAAGTTAGCTTAGCATAGTTTAGAGGTAGAAGAAGGAGGTCGCCTGTTTGTCTGCAGTAAGATGTGCGTGGAATGTCCGGCTGTCTTATTGTATATGTAAAGCTTGTAAGTTCTCTGTAGTATGATCAATGAAACTAAGAGTCATTCCTACATTGTAAATCATGTATGACTATTCGTTTCTAATACAATAGAATCTGGAGTTCTGCATCTATCTTCTGAGTGTTCTCCTGCCCTTCTTTGTGTTTTGAAATATTTTCTTTGAGAGCTTGCAATTTTAAATGTATGTTTGTGAAAATGCTCAGAACTTGCATTTAGGGTTTTTACTGTGGATTTGATCAAATTAC
This sequence comes from Cunninghamia lanceolata, assembly GCA_027924645.1. Taxonomy (NCBI): domain Eukaryota; kingdom Viridiplantae; phylum Streptophyta; class Pinopsida; order Cupressales; family Cupressaceae; genus Cunninghamia; species Cunninghamia lanceolata. The sequence continues at coordinate 4,567,748 of BSBN01000158.1, read as the reverse complement.
TGTAGTATTTACATAGTGCATAACAGAAACAATTAGATCCTTCAGTAGATTAAATGAGGTATAGAGTAGATCTTTCTAACTTTTCCCAACCCATCTGAAATATTTAGCTGAAAACGTAGAAATCTAAAGGAAATTGTCTCAAATTTGAAGAAGCATGCATAAAAGAGCCATAAGTAGACAGTTTTCATAAATAGATAAAGAAGAAAGCTGCAAAAAATTCAAGAAAACCCTCTGAAAACTTGCAGCACAATATCACTTTTATGCAAATGAACAGAATACTTGTTGAAATCTATGACCTTTTTGCATATTCTTAGTCCAGTAAGCCACCAAACAAACCTAAACTACGTAAGGCCCCTTGAACATTACAGCTTCACATTGACCAACTGAACTTGACCAACCGAACCATTGTAGACTTGGGATTAGTTGAATCTCAAATGATTCCTTCTTATCTTTCAAGTATAGTTTCAGTTCATTATATGTGAATTTTAACTTATTGTTATGATTGCATCAAAACAGTCATCAACAGTTTTCTGGCGCTAGAAGGAGGGCTAGAAGGCCGTATATTGTAATCATCAACAGTTTTCTGGTGCTAGAAGGAGGGCTAGAAGGCCATATATTGTAATCATCAACAGTTTTCTGGCGCTAGAAGGAGGGCCTTCCTGAGTTAGGTTTCATTTCAAACTGGCTAACGACAGTAATAGAGTGACCAGGTCTAGGTCCAGTTCAGGAGATATATTTGTGCAACTACCTGATACAAGGCGAAGTAAAAACCCTTTAATTTGGAATCCAAAGATATCGCAAGCAGGAAGTTCATCTGGAACACCTCCTGGGTCACCTTTTAACATCCGTAGTATTGTAAGTCCTGATAGATCACTGTTCAAATCTTTAAATCTTGGTTCAGGCACTCCTAGAGGTCTCAATCCTCCTCTAAATCCTAATCCACCAATCAATCCAGGTATTCCTGCAGGTTCAAGTTAAGCTCAAACACCTGCAATGGCTTATTTCGATGTCAATTCTCCCATATTCTTCAATGATTATCATGAGATGCCAAAAAATCCGGAAAAGATATGTCCCAAATACCAGTTGCATCAGGACCCAGAAGATCATATTAGAATATTTAAGGAAGCATGTTTTAGGGCTATGTTAGAGCACGAGGATGTTGTGTGTAGATTGTTTCCTTACACCTTTAATGAGCAGGCCTCTAGCTAGTACGTAAACTTACCCAATGGTTACATTTCTTCCTGGGCACTTATGGAAGAAGCATTTTTGTCAAGATTTAGAGGACCCGTTGATCCATGCGCTTTGTATCATAAATTGGCTGCTATAAAACGAGGTGAGGGAGAGCTAATTGATAATTTCAATGACAGATTTCAGAAGGCCTATTCTAGGCTGGTAGCCCCTTATACCATAGATGATGCTCCCTTGTTGGCTATGTACTATGCTGCCTTGGATCCTTTAACTGCCATGTTTGTCAAAAGAAAACCTAACATTGATTCAATATCCAAAGCCTATAAAGAGGCAGCCTCAGTGAACCAAGAAATGAGACATACAACTTACAGTCCATTTGGAGGAAATTTTGGGGTGCAGAATCAGGCACACCCATGGAATGGAGTCCCTGTGCAGCATGCTCCACTAGTAAATCTGGTTCCTTCTTACACACCTGTGTATAATCCTACTCCAATCCAAGCTATAACTCCTTACACGGCTAGTACTTCCAATAACAGTCAAAATAATGGTCAACCTTTCTTCCAACTTCCTAGGGATGTAACTATGGCAAAAGCACAAGAGGATAGGGAAGAAATCAAAGAAATTACTGCACATTTGAAAAGATTAACAACCGAAGTGACACAGCTAAGAAATGAGAACCTCTATGGAAGAAGCAACCAAAACTACAATCCACATCAAAATCACAACCAAGGCCAAAATCAGAATTATAGTCTCAATCAAAATCAGCAGTACAATCAGAACCAAAACTACAATCAGCATCAAGGCCCCAGTCAGGGGCAACCAATGCAAAATAGGGGGCTAGTGATAGATAATAGGACCTGGGGCAATAATAACAAAAATCAGAATCAACCTAGGCCACCCAAGACATGGAACACTGGGCCCAACAATGGTACTCTGGCTTCTCCTTTTGAGAACACAGATAATCATGGTGCAAAACAAATGACTAGCATACAAATGGCCAGTACAGCACCCAGAAATTGGTGCAGATTTCACAATACCAATGCCCATGCTGAGCATGACTGTCCACAGTTCCACTTGGCAACTAGTATTTTCAACGTAGATGTACAGCCTCCTACCTCTGAATTTCTCATTCCTAAGGGTAATGAGGTAGTACCCTCAGAATATGACACAACATTAGTCTTAGAAACGTTTACCTTTGCAACTGCAGAAGAGAAAGAGGATGAATTGCTAGAGGAGGAACCATACTGTTGTGAAAGTCTTTATCCTGAATCAGCCTTTGTGTTAAATGCTTTTCAGTTTCCTTTTGAGTCTGAAAATGAGATATTAAATGAAACAGAGGAGGTGCAGACCTTCCAACAAACAAATAAAGGCCACACCTACAATTTGAGGAACAACCCTAGGCCGGGAGGATCTTTCACCACCTCCACTCCTCCGAATAACATCAATACACCCCCAGATCAGAATGCTAGCAACAATCCTGCCATACTTAAAGCTAGTCAACACACAAATAATGGAACAACAGTGCAAAAGGATCAAACAGGTAAGACAGAAGCAATAGAGACAATAAGATTAATGAATTACTTATCAGAGGAAATAAAGAAAATTAAGGTCAGCATACCTCTAAATGAATTATTGAAGACCCCAGGGATCAGAAATGCTTTTTTAAAATCCCTAGATACATCCATAGCAAACAAGGTGTCTGCTGATATAACTGTTCCTAATAATGATTCACCACCTAAAGAGAAGGGTAAGAAAGTTGAGCAGCCTTCCAATACAAATGTGGTAATACATGCGGATAAGAGGGATACTCAACCTTTCTTGTTAACTGTCAGGTTGTGTGGGAAGAATATACACAATTGCATGGTAGATTCTGGTGCTTCAGCCAACGTAATGCCCTTAGGAATATGTAAAACTCTCGGGCTGACTCCCACCAAATCTGCCAAGGTTGTCACGCAGTTAGATAAGACCGAGGTTAGCGTGATAGGAGAACTCATGAACATTCAAGTGCAATTAGCTTCAGACCCTAGGGTAAGCCAAATCATTGACATTCAAGTAGTGGATATACCCGTAAATTATGGAATGTTGCTAAGTAGGGATTGGTCCAAGACATTAAACGGATATATGGCTACTGACTTTTCACACATGTGGTTACCATGGAGAGGCATCCCGAACTAGATCAGAATAGAGGCAGAGCCCAGAATGAGACATATGATAACAGAGTATAATCGAACTAATGAAATCTTATATGCTGCTGTTGAGCCAGGTGTCTATAGAGTTACCAACAATGGGATGCAGATTGAAGAAATTATGATGTTAAACATTAGAAAGAAGTGTGTCAACAATAGAACGGCACTATTCATTGAGTCTGACAGAAATTCTTCAGATGAAGAAAATAATGCCATAGACAAATTTGGTCATGCCATTAGACGAGAGGTGGAAGAGTGCGTTACCCACAATCTCCCAGTCCAATGCAAGTTATATAAAAATAGGTGTAGAGTCCATGATAGGCAACATTCTGAGGAGAATTGTGAAATATGCAAAGACATCATTGAATATGAATACAAAAAGTGCATAGGGAGGGTAGAGTCACAAGAGAAAAATGAGAATCCTGATCCGACACAGAGATATGTTCAGGATAATATAGATGCCTTGATTCCAGATTTAGGAAAAGAAATAGAGGACGAGGGTAGTTATCTTTCTAAGTTGCAAACTAAAAACACACATATGCAAGATAACCAAACGGAAAAACCCATGAATAAACAAGACAACACCCCACAGGCAATAAAAGGGACAAAGTATGCCAAGGTAAAAGATCAGAAAAGTAAAGATGGCATGTGGACGTTAAAATGTGATGGGTCCAAATCAAAACAGGGCGCAGGTGCGGGTATTGAACTCATAAATCCTCGAGGTAAATCACATTTGGCAGCATATAGATTACAATTTTCCTGCACTAACAATATTGCTGAATATGAGGCCCTAATTTTAGGACTTGTCATGGCCATCAGGAAAGGGGTAAAAGCCATCAGAGTATTTTCAGACTCTAAATTAGTAGTCAGACAAGTGAGGAAACTATATGCCTGCAATTATAAGAAAATGATCAGTTACAGACATAGAGTATGGAGTTTAATGGATTCGTTTGATGCCCTTAACATAGAGCACATTCCTAGAGAGTTGAACCACAGGCCAGATGCGTTAGCAGTTGCTGCTAGTACATTAGAACCATTGACACTGTCAGGATTAAGACGATTTGCTGTTGAGCTAGTTAACGTACCCAGTATACCAGACAACGTTACACACTTTCAGGTATTTGGAGAGGATCAGCAAATTATTAATTTTCTGACTTGTAATGAGGCATTTGAGGCCCAAATCATTGATGAACAAGAAAGACCTGAAGTAACATGGGACGAAGAAGATATGATCAACTTAAAGAGCAACTTCTTACCAAAAGGAGTAATCGAATTAGAACACATCTTTGACTTCGATGGAATAATAAGACAGAAAGACTTAGCCAAAACAGAAGGGGGTAAGTATGATTTACATAACTTAGGGACTGAGCTAAATCCACAAAATGTACTAATTGGGAAAGCTTGCTCTAAGAAAATCAGAGAAGAGGTTCTGGATGTTCTGAAAGAATATAAACATGTCATAGCATGGACTTATGAAGACTTGAAAACATTTGATGAGTCCATCATAACTCACGTAATACCTTTAAGAAAAGAAGTCAAACCATTTAGGCAGAAACAGAGGCCTGTAAATGCCATTCTGGAGCCTTTAATCTTTGAGGAAGTTAAAAAACTACTGTCCGCTGGAATAATTTTCCCAGTCAGACATTCTGTCTGGGTAGCTAACTTGGTACCAGTGAGGAAGAAAAACGGAGACATCAGGTTGTGCGTAGACTTTAGAAATTTGAACAAGGCTTCTGAAAAGGATAATTATCCTTTGCCCCCAATAGACGAAGTACTGCAAGCAGTAAATGGCGCAAAGATGATGTCTTTTTTAGATGGTTTTTCAGGTTATAACCAGGTTTTAATTGACAGAGAAGATAGACTAAAAACCACCTTCACTTGCAAATGGGGAAATTATGCGTATAGAAGAATGCCTTTTGGTTTAATTAATGCAGGTGCCACTTTTCAGAGGGCCATGGACGTTGCTTTTCGTGGATTATCAGGTAAATGCATTGTTGTGTATATGGATGATTTAACTGTGTATTCCAAGGATGCATCCACCCACGCTGAGGACCTCAGAAAAGTACTCCAGCGATGTGAAAGGTATGGGATTTCCCTTAATCCTAAGAAATGTATATTTGGCGTAACTGAAGGAAAATTATTAGGCCATGTCATTTCTGAAAATGGAATTTCAATTGATCCGGATAGAATAGAATCCATAAAAAATTTGCAAATACCAAACAGTAGGAAAGAATTGAAATCATTTTTTGGTAAAATTAATTTTGTTCGGAAGTTTATAACAGGTTTTGCAGAGATTGTGCAGCGTTGAATGCCATGTTAAAGAAAGATGCACAGATGGAATGGACGCCAGTGGCCAAAGCCGCATTTGAAGATATCAAGGAGGCAATTTCTAATGCTCCTATATTGGCAAGTCCAGACTACACAAACCCGTTTCACATCTACTCCTTTGCATCTTCTCATTCTGTCGCGGCTGCCTTGACACAGAAAGGTGAAAATAATGAAGAGAAGCCCATAGCATTTATGAGTGCGCCTCTGAAGGATGCACAGCTGAGATATCTAGATATCGAAAGGCAGGCATTCGTATTAGTGAAGGCTGTGAAAAAATTCAGACACTACATTCTGCGCAGCCAGATTAAAGCCATAGTACTAGACGTAGCAGTAAAGATGCTGCTGATGCAAAACGAGCCTGGAGAAAAAAGAGCCAAGTGGATCACCACACTGCAAGAATTTGACATGGAGATCATTCCCGCAAAGCTGGTCAGAGGGCAGGCACTGGTGCAGACAATAGCAAACATGGATCCAAATCTGATAAAACAGCAATATGTATTGAATTCCTAAGACGCATCAGGCTGGTATGAGGATTTAAGCACCTTCCTGATAGCTGGAAAGTACCCAAGCAGGATGAAGGCTTCTCAGAGGAGAGCTTTGAAGATTAAGGCACAAAATTATATGGTGCAAGGAGGTCTTCTATTCAGGAAGAACCATGATGGAATTTATTTGAGATGCATAAACAGAACTGAAGCTGATAAAGTGTTGACAGAACTACATGACAAGTACAGAACCGGCCATGGTTCCCATTTAGCTACAACACACAAAATACTGAGAGCGGGCTATTACTGGCCCACTATATTCAAAGATACTAAGAGTCACATCAGAGGTTGCCACACCTGTCAGACTGCAGCAGACAAAGGAAGAAATCTGGCCAATCCACTGCAGCCTGTGATCGAGTCCAGACCGTTTGCACAGTGGGGCTTGGATTTTATCGGAGTTATCAATCCCCCATCTTCTGCAGGACACAAATTTATATTGACGGTAACAGACTATTGTACAAGGTGGACTGAGGCCACCTGCTACAAGTTTTCCACAACTGAGGTAGTTATCAAGTTCCTTGAAGAAAACATTATCACCAGGTTTGGAACACCCTATTCATTGGTATGTGATAACGGCCCTGCTTTCTCTTCTTTAAAATTTTCTAAATGGGCATTTGAATATGGGATTATTCTAAGGTTTTCTTCGAATTATTACCCTCAAGGTAATGGACTGGATGAATCAACAAACAAAATTTTATTAGACATCATCAAGAGGTTAATTACCAAAAGTCCTAGAGAGTGGAATACCCTATTAAGATATGCATTATGGGTAGACAGGACCAAGTTCAAAACAGCTTTAGGTAGCACACCTTATCACTTAGTTTATGGGACTGATCCCATACTTCCGGTTAATCTGAGAATACCAACCTGGAAGTTTGCCAATGAATATCTAGGCTTTGATAACCATAAGGAAGCCAGAATAGTGCAAATGTTACAACTAGAGGAGAAAAGAGGTCAAGCCCTCGAGAAGTTTGCCAAACACCAAGTGGTTGTTAAGAGGTGGTTTGACAAAAGAGCAAGAGTCAAGACATTTAGGATATCAGACTTAGTGTTGTGCTGGGACAAAGCACATGAAAAGAAAGGAGGCCATGGAAAATTTGATAAATTATGGCTGGGTCCATTACAAGTCTCAGAAATAATAGGAGATAACACCTTTAGACTTAAGGCCTTGACTGGAGAAGATATGCCATTACCAGTTAATGGCCAGCATCTGAAACACTACTTCCAGACTTGAAGGTCAGGATGAGGCAGTCCTTTTTTCTTAATGTAACATGCTGTAGGTAATGTACAGTTCTGCTTTTGCTGTTTTCTTTTGGGGTTGGCTGTCTGTGTAGCTTGTCTTCTGTGTGTTTTTTTTGCTTTTTGTACAATTTTTTGCTGCTTTTTGCTATTTGTACAGCCTGTTTGTCTGGTTTGTTTGTTGTCTCCTCAGTAGGGATCTTTATTTTACTTTAGAGTATTAAGGAGTAAAACTAGCAACCATTCAAAACAGTATAAACTTTAGGATCTTCAGGTTAACCATTTGTAATCCACACATAACTTGTCACTGTCATGAATGTAGAGAGTTGTTCATCTTCTGAAGTTTTGTATTCAATAAATGTGATTGAGAATTCGAAGCAGGTTTCTCACGATGACACACCTAAAATCCTTGGGTTTGTTGAACCTACCAGTATAGATATTAGGTGAAAAATCAGAGGTCACCCTTGCTACCATTACAATTCTCAGCTTAATTTCAGCAAGTGCCCACTCCTTGCATCATGAAGTTACAAATTGCTATATCTTATGAAATCTTTCAAAATTAGAAAACAAAAAAATAAATAAATAAATAAAGCGGATTATACTGAAAATCTAGATTAAGCCATCTAAGTAACTCTACTGGGGCTATGGACGCTCGCTGGCAGTGGGGCTCTACTTAGGAGAATTGTAATGATAACCTTGCCGGGGCTATAGACGCTCGCTGGCAGCAAGGCTCTATCCGGTCGGCTATGAGGGAATATCCTCACCTACGTAGGCTAATGTCAGTCACTGGTTTGTTCAACCGATCTTCAAGATGAGGATAATTAATCACATGCACACAACTAAACTGAAAATGGAAATTCATGCATCTTTATTGAATACTTTGAGTCTCAAGCTGAATAGTAATTTGCAAGAAAGATAGTTGGAAGTTATGAGTTCATTTCATCTAGTTTCCTTGAACACTCTGAATTTAATTGTTTTGTTTTGGTTGCTAGTTGTTGTGATGTTCACAACACACCCCATTATGCCCCTTAGCAAAATGGGGACCCCTGCTGTGTTTTGCTTTTTGCTTCTGCTTGTGTTTTTCTGCCTTCTGGCGGTTTGGTAAAAATGAAGGTCAGGTGCATCATCATCATGATATTGGATAAGGTTGGTCATCATCATGAGGTTAGTTTGTCAAAGTTCATATTTTGTTTCTGTGACCTCATATTTAGAAAGAGCTTGAAATTCCATGCAGGTTTGCCTTTTACTTCACTTAAAAATTCGTCCATATGTGGAAGTTATGCACGGTCAAAGTTTTGGTCAAACCTGATATTCACAGGGTGATCATCATATTTTCATGTTGTCAAGGTCATCATGATCTTAGTCTATCACCCGATAAAAATCACGCAGTCGCAATATCCGGACGTCAACTTTAAGTCATAGTAAGTTTTCCCCGTCGAGTAGTCTTTTGTATCGCGAGCATCATGATATTTTTTTACATCGCCTAATCTTATAATATCATGCTGATAATATAAGATCACCCTGACTTAGAAAATCCACCTTCGGCATATTTGCATGCGCATGTTTAAAATCCTATCAAAGGGTCATCATCATGATATTTCCTGAACCTCACTAAGATGATGATGACGACTTCATATCCTCCTGATCGCCTTTTTTGCAATATCATGATGATCACCCTATCTATTCAGAAGAGGGTGATATTTCATTCCTCAAACAGCATGATCATATTTTACAATATCACCCTAGCGCAAATATCATGATGACCTCAACTCATCCTTGTGCTCCGAAATAAAAATATGATGCTTACGTCATCATGATAAATCGATGAGGATCATCATCATCATATTTTTATCCTGTCCTGTTGTCAAGATCATCATGATCTTGTTTGTCCACCTGATATTTCGTAAAGTCCTCCTGCCGATGAAGTAAGACCTTGTGTAAATATCCTGATGATCCTCATCAGCATCACATTTTTTCTTCAATGGGATATTTTCCAAGACATGATCCGGTTAGCGAAATATCATGATGACGTCATCCCGATCTGATAAACGAAGAAGCTAATATCCTGATGATCATCATCATCACATTTTCCCTTCGGCAGGATATTTTCCAAAGCACGATCCGGTTCACAAATATGATGATGACGTCTTATTCTAAGTTCGACAAAAGATGCAAATATCCTAATGCTCATCATCATCCTGATCTTTCGAGAGGGTTGCCTTGGCCGCAAAGGGGTCATATTACATTCATCATCCTGATCATGCTCCTTAGGTGACTCGATATTGCATTTATCCCCTGATCTTAACGAATATGACGATGACGTCATCCTTAGCATTTCAATGAAGCCCGAATATCATGATGACGTCACCATCATTTTCCTTTCCTCGGCAACATGATCATATTCCATATCCTCCTTTTCTTCTTCAACATGATGATGATGATGATGTTGTTCTTTTCCCCGATATGCAGAAGCGGAATATCATGATGATGTCATCTGGACCTTCAGGAGGGAGAGCATCATCTTTCCAGAATATCATGATGATGAAGTGAATATCGACCAACATGTTTTTTTTTGACGCACCGATAGCGATAGTCATGCCGATGGGCGGGAAATGAAGCGATGGAATTTTAAAGTGTTTTTTTTTGGCGCCTGTGGCATTTTCCCGGTCAGCGATAGTTGACCTGATGAATTTTGAGCAGTCTGAGTGCATTTTGGACGCGTTTTGAGAGTATTCTGGATCCGATTTCCACAATCTTGCGTAGTCACCTGGATTTAAACGGTTATTTCAATTTCCTGCTGTTTATGTGATAAATGAAATACTTATTGCTTGTCTTGTCTTGCAGGCTTGCAGTTGAGGAAGCAGCTGGAAAGTCAACACAGTGACCTCATGGAGGAAGGAAATCTGATCTCAGGAGCAAGAAGATAAGGATGAAGTGCGAAAAAGTCAAGGCCATTCAAGTAAAGGACAGAGTTGCAGCTGGAGGTATTACTACAATAGACAAACAGAAGTTATTACCCAGCTGCCGGAACTTCTCAGAAGGGGCAATATTTCGCCCAGATTTGACACTGCTCAGAGATATTTTTGAGAACTGGTTCACCTATATTTATTGCTGTAACTAGGGGTTTGAACCAGGGGTTCAGTTAGTTTTTTTTGCTATAGTGAGGACAATCAGAATGTCTTTATATTGTGCCTCTCTACACTGTAATACTTTACAACAGGGATTTTAGAAAAAACACAGCAAGTTAGCTTAGCATAGTTTAGAGGTAGAAGAAGGAGGTCGCCTATTTGTCTGCAGTAAGATGTGCGTGGAATGTCTGGCTGTCTTACTGTATCTGTAAAGCTTGTAAGTTCTCTGTAGTATGATCAATGAAACTAAGAGTCATTCCTACATTGTAAATCATGTATGACTATTCGTTTCTAATACAATAGAATCTGGAGTTCTGCATCTATCTTCTGAGTGTTCTCCTGCCCTTCTTTGTGTTTTGAAATATTTTCTTTGAGAGCTTGCAATTTTAAATGTATGTTAGTGAAAATACTCAGAACTTGCATTTAGGGTTTTTACTGTGGATTTGATCAAATTACTGTAGTATTTACATAGTGCATAACAGAAACAATTAGATCCTTCGGTAGATTAAATGAGGTATAGAGTAGATCTTTCTAACTTTTCCCAACCCATCTGAAATATTTAGCTGAAAACGTAGAAATCTAAAGGAAATTGTCTCAAATTTGAAGAAGCATGCATAACAGAGCCATAAGTAGACAGTTTTCATAAATAGATAAAGAAGAAAGCTGCAAAAAATTCAAGAAAACCCTCTGAAAACTTGCAGCACAATATCACTTTTATGCAAATGAACAGAATACTTGTTGAAATCTATGACCTTTTTGCATATTCTTAGTCCAGTAAGCCACCAAACAAACCTAAACTACGTAAGGCCCCTTGAACATTACAGCTTCACATTGACCAACTGAACTTGACCAACCGAACCATTGTAGACTTGGGATTAGTTGAATCTCAAATGATTCCTTCTTATCTTTCAGGTATAGTTTCAGTTCATTATATGTGAATTTTAACTTATTGTTATGATTGCATCAAAACAGTCATCAACAGTTTTCTGGCGCTAGAAGGAGGGCTAGAAGGCCGTATATTGTAATCATCAACACTTAGCATACATACTTGTTCATGGTGCAGTATGAGTTCATGTTCAGGGCAGTTTCATTATGGCATTAGTGGTTGTATGGTGTTTTTCATTTTACTAGCATCATGTATAATATTCAGTGGCAGAGATCTAAGATCTATCATAGGTATTCTTGGTTTAGGGTTTATATTTTTCAATGTTAGGGATATAAACCCTAATAAACCCCTAAGAGTTTTAAAGGCACTTTATACCCATATGAACTTTATGATCTATTCATGAGTTGATCAACAATTGAAAGTTAAAGTTCACTTAAGTGAATACACTATGGGATCATTTCTATTGTCTGACTGGCCCCATCGACTAGGAGAAACTAGACCCAAGGGTGGCACCTTATGTTTTAAGTGAGAGATCAAAATCAATGGCCCTCATGAGGGTGCCAAAGAATAGATGAACAATAGAAATTTAAATTCATTTTAAATTGTAACTGGCCACCTTATGAGTTTGAATTTGATAGTTAGTTTCTTCAACCGTGCTCCAATTGACTTTGTTTTGTTTTACAAACTACCTCAAGGGCCAGTGAAATTATTTTAGGGGTCTGCATGAATGTTTTGGGTTCTTCTTGATGGTGATCCATGTTAGTAATGGTGAGACCTTGAGAAAACATTCATAAAATTTATATTTTGATTATGTATAATGTGTGCAGAGGTCTAATGTTTGAAGGGATATTTTGTGAATGTACATCACTATAATGAGCGTTTGTATGCATATGGGTTAAGGGTTCTATCTACAAAAGAGTCTATAGGTGCTTTAGTATGATGTGAATACAGTTTGTGTTGAGTTGTGCTTGCAAAGTCAGATGCAGAGATAAAAGGTGTATTGAGAGTGTTGTTAATCATGATATTAGTCATAATAACATAGACAAATAATTCACAAAACAAACCTTTATCATCTTGAAAAGTATACGATGAATTGATAACTCCGAGTCTCCATTAGTCAGGCCTTGACCTTCTAATAATCTCTCAATTAGTTTGATGTGAATTACTATTTCCAACTAGGGGCCTTATGTTTCTATTTTTTTAAAGTGATTTGCATTCAAATATGCTCTGTTTCTCCTGCTTTCTATGAATTCTCAACAAAATAAGTTAAACCTTATTGTACTTAACCTGATCATGCAGATTTTGTATTTATGTTTGATCAATTCATCTGATTTATCTCAATTTGCATGAAATTGAAGTAATCTTTCTTGATTTGGCTTATGCACTATAGATTTGTGTAGATATTGTGCCTTCAAGCTGATATTTATATGTCTTTGTCATTAATAGTGATTCTCTACATGATATTTACTATTTTATGTGTTCTTTATCCAAAATATGATATAGATCTTCATGTATATATGGACATCTGCATATTTCATTTTTTGCTTTCTATTTATCTGTGTATTTGTAGTTGTGATGATGATTTAATGAAATTAAATAAATTTGAAATAGAGCTTTCTAAATTTTATTGAAATGAATAAGTTTCAACCATTCTTGTATATGTGTCATTCAATACTTCATAAAATAGAGATGAAAACTAAACCATGTTATGCCAGAACATTCCACAACTTCACATAGTTGGTGCTAATCTTCAAAGGAATAGGAAATCAACAACAAGAACTAGTTGATATGCACTCCAAGGGATGCAACAAATCATAGTAACAAGTCAAGATGACATCCAGAAGATTACTCAAGATTTATAATGTAGTTGTAATCTATATCTCTATTGCATTTAGTATTCAAAATGTGAACATATTTACAGTTGGTCTTAAGAAAGTATCATGAAATTCAACAATCCTATCTCAATTAAGCTCTTAATGATCATATAAGGTGAAATCCACCTCCTTTTATAGACTAAGGAAGGGATACGGTTACAAAAGATCCTATTGTCAAGATTTATCCATGATAATCGATGGTTTACATTACATTGACTTGGTCAACAAACAAAATACATGGCATAGGTTGCCAACTGTCAACCATCTAGTGGGATACATCTATCCTTCTAAAATATTCTTCAAATTTATGTCAACTTGGCCAACATGTCCATGCATTCTACATCTTTACTCATTCCTTTTCATTTGTAGATGAGTCATCTCCTATTTTCTTACTAATAATACCTTGGATAAGTTCATATGCTTGGACTATTCTTTCTATTTCTCCTCTAGGGTCAGTGCAAGAAGTTGGGTCCACTTTTTGGCCAAAAAGTGGAAGTGTTTTCCCCGATTTTAAGAATTTGTCACATTTGATCTAAACATTTGAGGAACTTAAAGATTGAATCTTAAAAAATGTTAGTAATATGAAATGTAGTACTCGAAGTCTAGTATACAAATATGTAATTTATTTTAATACCTAGATGATACAAATTGATTTTCAATAGGCATTTGTAAAAACCATTGTTTAAAAGTCACTTTTTTTTTACCATACCATACACGTGTATGACCAACATAATTTGACCTGAATAAAAGTATTTTTCTAAATCCTTTTGGGGAAAGATGTGTAGTATAGTGAAGTTTGATGAGGATATTTTTTTATAATATTTTTCTTAATATTTCTTTTTATTAATTTTTTATTGACCCTAATTGTTGTTTTAAAAAACCCTCATGTATGACCAACATAATTTGAGAAAAACTAATCATAAAATGATTTTTTTTTCATTGTGTAAAGAATGATGTGTGTATTGATGGCATACAATTTTTTTAAATTTTTTTTTAAAGATTAAAAGTTATTAAAAAAACAAACACCTGTCATTTCAAATTTTTGCACTAGTTTTCTCATAAAATAAATAATAAATAGAAAAACAAGTCCAATAAAAAAAATTAAATATTTGAAAACTAGAAATTGTCATCTGTAATGGGTTTTAATTTCATAAAAAAATTCAATGAAAATGTCATCAGCCATAGAGGTAAACTCAGTCTTTCCTCTTGTTCTGTACTTAGAAAAAAAGTTGCAGGTCCAAGGCTCAAGGTCAGCTACCCATGCCTTTCTTGATCCTAAAACCAAACCAAAGGCAAGGGAAAAGGCAGTCAGCTAGTTTAAATTTCTTAAAATAGGTATCTGTTCTACAATGGGTATGCATTATATAATGAGTACCTGTTATAAAACGGGTATCTGTTATTTTTAAGAATGGGTACCCGTTTTATAACGGGTACCCATTATGTTGATGAACAGGTACCTATTTTAAAATGGGCACCCGTTTCAATTATATATGTTATTTCTCATTATCAGGGAAAAACGTGCTATGATTGTATCCCTACAACTTGCAATTCTGATGTACGAGACGACAACAACATTTTCTACATTTTTTTACTTATAGGTGTCTTGTGGAATCTCTTGGAATATCATATTCTATTCATATTTTGAAAGGAATCAATCATATGAGCAATTTTCAAGTGGAATCAAGTGCAAGAACCATTTTCAAGAGGAATAAAAAAAGAGGGTTTTGGTGTTTTACGTCTACTTTTACATCAAAATCTATGTAACAAAGGATCTACATCTAGTTGTACTTCAAAATTTCAAAGAAGTACATCAATATGAAATTGGATTGAATATTATTTGTTATTTTATCAAGAGGGTTTCATAATCATGGGATCAAATCAACGTAAAAAAAACAAAAAACAAAGGAGTGTCATGACACCTCAAGAAATTGAAGCAAATAGAGAGAAGGATGCAAAAAGGTAAAGAGATAGAAGAAGAAGGATTCAAGAGATGAATATTGAAGCATCTAGTTCCATGACTATTGAAGAGAAAGACATTCAAAAGACTATAAAGGATGGGATGAATGTATATGATGAAAATGTGGAAATGGTGAATTTGGTAGAAAATATAACTATAGAAACAAATGCATGTATGTCTTCAAACCCAACTTTTAATGATATGGAAAATGTGACTATACAAACAAATCCAAGTATGTCTTCAAAGCCAAGTTTCAATGATATGGAAAGCACGACTATAAAAACAAATCCAGGTATGTCTTCAAAAACACCTATCGATTATATTGAGCAAATTAGTTTATTAAATGAAGATGAATATACCAATGATGAGCTCAATTGTACTACTAAAAATATGGAGAGAGGAAATGAGAATGAAATCCCTTATATGAGTGAAAATGAAAATGTTTTTTTTAAGATTGTAAGAAATGTCTTGGATAATCTTCCTGGTAAGATTTCTTAGAGATAAATGAGAACCCATGCAAATAGATTATATAGAATGTTCTTTTATAGAAAAACTCTTAGATTTCAATGTCAACTCATGATGCAATTGATGAAAATGTGGAAATTGTGGAAAGTAATGAAAAAGTTAGGCATTTTTGTAAAACCTAAAAAGAAAGATGAATCAATGAAACAAGTTTTATCTAGTGTTTCTAATGCTATTGATTCTATTGCTAAGAAGAGTTAAACTAAAGATAGCAATCCAGCATGAAGAGCTATAACAATTGCTTTAGTCAATAAGTCATTTTTTAATAAAAGAATGATAAGTAAGACTAGTGAATTTCTAAATATAAATCCTAAAACTTTGAGAAGAGTAGCAAAGAGAAGATAATGTATTGAAAATGATCCAATTAGCCAATGTTGGAGTTTTAGTGGTAGACTCCCAAGGTATGACATGAAATTAAATAGTGAAATCAAATATTTAATTGAAAAATATTGGCATGATAATATAAAGGTATCATCTAATGTTAGAGATGTTTTAAAATTAAGAGTGGGGTCCAAAATTCATGATACTCATCATAAACATCTATTAGACATGACTCAAACTAAATGTATAAAAAATTCTTACATGATTCAGTTTTAGTACTATTTAATATTAGCATAAGTCAAAGGTCTTTTGAGAAATGTAAACCTTGGTATGTGAAAATTAATAAACAATGTATCTCTTGTTGTTGTAAAAATCATGTTCAATTTCATTATTATTATTATTATGTTTTTCAATATATACATTCTACTTTGCATACTAACAAAATTATTCAGGAATGTGGTATTAATATGCCACCTCAAACAATTGAGGAGTTTGTATCAAGTTTGTTTTGTGAGATGTCTAATGGAAACTTATTTTATTCAAAAGCATCTATTTCTGGACAATGCAATAGATGTGGCAAATCTTCATTTTTAGGAGAATGTATGCATGAAAATATTTCACATGAATTTAGACAACAATTAGTGGATGTGAAAAGATTCAAGAATGTTGAATATTCTTTAAAGGATGGAAAACTTGGAAAGCGTTGCGAGTTAGTCATAGAAAAATTTTGCGTGCATGCATTCATCAAAGATTTTAAAGATAATATTTTATCCAAATATGTCAAACACTCCCAATATGCTTGATGGCTTGATGGACAATTTCATACATGTAAAAACACATTTCCAATTTGAACTATTCTATCAGTGGTTGACTTTGCAGAAAACTACACTCTTGCTGCACAAGAGAAAATTCAATCTCAGTATTATAATTCAGTACAGGTGGCCATCTTTGTTCATATTATATACAGACATGCAAGTGATAGTACATAAGATAATAGAATTTTTTTGAGGGAGTATCATTTCTATTTGTGTGATAACCGGTTACACTCTTCAGAATTTCTGCAATATTGTTTCAAAAAAATTATGAAAGTTTAAAAGCAAGAGAAATCCAGATGACACAACATTTCATATGGTTAGATAACTATACAGGGAAATTAAAAAATGTAAGAATGTTTTATTGGCTATGTAGGGAGCACAAAGAAAACAATATCCAACATATGTGGAGTTTTTTTAAAGCTGGACATAGTAAAGAACATGATGGAGTTGGAACATATGTGAAAAGAGCTCTTGCTAGAGAGCAACTAAAATTTGATGATGCAGCAAAATTTAGAGATGCACGTACAATTGTGGATTGGTGTAATGAAAAATTATCTACGGGATCAAGTGAGAACTCTACAATTCGATGATTCTTTTGGTTAGTTGAAAAAGAGAATATTCCTACTCGACTTGATTGTGAGACAATAACTAGATCAACAAAATGGCATTCACTTAAGACTTCAAATGCAAGCACATGGATTGTATGGACAACGGAGCTTGTATGTTTTTGTCAATTTTGTATTATAGGTGATTGGGGAGAATGTGAAAATACAGAATTAGTTGAAGAATGGAAACAAATATCCTTGACACCTATAGAAACACATGATCAACTTGAAACAAAAATTGAAGATGATAATCAAATGTTTGCATCCAATGACTATGATCGTGTTTTAGACCTTGTACAAGAAGGTACTTTAATTTTCAATATTTTTTTTTTACATTTTTTTTGTAATCTATATATAATTAATTATATATGAATGCATGTACATATTTATACGATTTAGATATGTATGACACAATGTATTGAATTATATATATTTTTTTACAGGACATGTGTAAGCTATTGTTGCAACTGAGGGAAATGAAGATGAAACCGAGTATTGGTTGGCTCGATGTGTTGAGACAAAACAAAAGTTGTTACATCCTAGAGAAGATAATGATAACTCTAAGTATTCAATAGGTTCTGTGGTTGTTGTTGGCACCTGGCTATGAAAATATCTAATAAGAAAGAATGGTTTGCCTACATTTGAAGATTATGAAACACATAAGAAGATCATACACTACTCACATTTACTAGTGGCAACAAATATAAAACTAGTTAGATATCAATGGAAACCTACTAATAAATGGTTATGGAGACTTTCTATGGAAGAACATGAGTCAATTATCGATGCATTATAAAAAAGAGACTCAGATGTAGATGGTACAATGGAATAATTTTCTAGGTATGTTTTGTGTTTTTAGTATATATTCTTTCATTCTCATTTCACCTTCTATACTATTCCCTTTATCTTAAAATTTGTATCGACTCATGTAAATATATAGTTAATTTACTTGTACATTTGAACGTTATTTTTGCAGGTGTGTCCTAAAAATAGATATTTTGATGATTGTAAATAGAAGTCTTCACCATACAAATATGTGAGGTCAATTTTATATTCTTCAACTAAAATGTCAATGCATTAGGTAATTGTATATATACTTGTATATTTCATATTCAACATGTTATCTAGTTACATATTGCATCAATCTTTTGTGTTTTTAGTATATATTCTTTCATTCTCATTTCACCTTCTATATTATTCCCTTTATCTTAAAATTTGTATCGACTCATGTAAATATATGGTTGAATTACTTGTACATTTGAACATTATTTTTGCAGGTGTACCCTACAAGTAGATATTTGGATGATTGTCAATAGAAGTTTTCACCATACAAATATATGAGGTCAATTTTGTATTCTTCAGCTAAAATGTGAATGCATTAGGTAACTTTACCATCCTCTTACATCCCCTTAAGCCATCAAGTTTTATCTTATTTAATTTGTAAATTGACTCATGTACATCTCCCCTTAATCCATCCTCTTATGTATCCCCTTGAGACATCCTCTTAGGTCCCCTTAAGCCATCCTCTTATGTATCCCCTTAAGACATCCTCTTAGGTCCCCTTAAGATATCCTCTTACATCCCCTTAAGCCATTGGGTTTTATCTTATTTAATTTGTAAATTGAGTCATGTACATCTCCCCTTAAGCCATCCTCTTACATCCCCTAAAACCATCCTCTTATGTATCCCCTTAAGATATTCTCTTAGCTCCTCTTTAAGCCATCCTCTTACATCTCCTTAAGCCATCCTCTTAGTTCCCCTTAAGCCATCATCTTACATCCCCTTAAGCCATCCTCTTAGCTCCCCTAAAGCCATGTTTCCATTTCTTACCAATTGTTATAAACTAACTAAAGTATGAATTATTTCAAATTACATGCTAGGGTGATGTATTTAAGGGGCAACCCTAATTCATTTGAATCATCTAGGAAGATCTAAGGTTTCTTAAGGAACAAAAAAAATTTAGTGCATATATAGTAGTCTTATTACATCAACAGTGCATCAAAATCCTAGGAGCATAGTGCAAAAATTAAGGGGCACTAGAGGAAGGTGCACATAGAAGAAGAGAGTGTAAGGTGAAAATGTAGTTAGTGATGGGTGGCTAAGGAAAACAAAGTTGCCTTGAAGAATGGAGCACATAGAAGGAATGCACAATCTTTTATAGGGCATGATGTAAAGGAAAGAGTAGGGTGGAGAAAGATGGTTCTAACATATAGATGAGTAGAAGCAAGTGTTGAACCAATTGAATAATTGGTCATGAGATAGTTATAAAGACATAATGAACAATAAATAGTTCGGTAGATTCTTGAGCCCAAAGATAGAAAGGCACAGTAGCTAGAACATGAGAGAAAAATGAATATGTATAAGAAGTGCAACCACAACTCTAAGGAAAGTAAGAGAGTCCAAGGTTGAGAGTGACCACACTTAAGAGGTGAAGAGGCATTCAAAATCAAGAATGAAGGGACCATAGAAAGGAAGTTGTGTAAAAGGATGTTGAATGAGTAAGACAATGTGGAAGATGAAGTGCAAAAGAGGATAAAGAAAAGGAACATGCAAAGAAGGGAATGCTACAAAGGAGGAGAATGAGGCAGCATAACATAGGTGCATATTAAGGTACTCAATAGAACAAGATAAGAGGAAGAAGAAAATAAAGGAAGGAGCATATAAAAAGAGAAAAAGTGGTAAGGATATGTCGATATGTAGATATAAACCCCAAGATATACATTATTAAAATTTTAATTCATATATTATGTACAACTTACCTAGGATTTATCAAAACTAAATTAGATCATTTGTAAAGAACCCTACATGTTTAGCATGCAAACTAAGAACATTGATACTATGATAAGTTATTTTGTGTGATGTATAGTGGAGGATAGAAGGGTTATGATTGAGAAGGTAGATGCCTATATGAATTTGGCATGTAGCTGAATTGCTGAAGCTTATGAGCAAAAAATAAGTATAGGAGTGGAAAATTATTAGGGTCTATTGTAGATGAGTAAATTTATTTCGTGCATCTATCAACCATTGGACAGTAGGGTATTATTGTTGGATCAATGATGTTATTATGCATCATAGAAGTATCACTCACTACCATACCAACAGAGGTCACTATTATATTGTATATTTAAGGAAAAAACCCTAGGAGTGCATGAAAAGACAGGTTATCATGAGAAAAGTCAAAAGGTTAGGCTAGAGATGGTCATGGTTTCTATAGGATAAGGTTTTGATAAGGTGATTTGGATATCTCAAAATTTGATTGCCTTTAGGAAATCCATGAAATTTTGGTGATTGAGTATCCATGGAACCCTATACAAGTCATAGCAAGGTAGATATTTGGAAGGTTTGAGCATTGTGAACTAAGTTAGGAGATTTTCTATAATTATATATCATGCCTCAACACCATTTGTAGACATGAGGGAATGTGGTCATGATCTTTTTTTATTATGTGCCAATGGACTATCTTACCCATAATGTTGTCATATATAAATATTCTCTCTTAGATGACTGCCATAATTGGTGAAGTTAGTTCCATTGAGAAGGGGTTGTCATATGCAAGACAAGGGTCATTGTTGAAAGGAAAGGGTTCCATGAGATACATGAGGGAAAACATAATATTTTTGTGGACATCATGACCTTGGAATATTCAAATTAAAGGAGGACTAAGGAGTGTTTTTTTTGTTGTCTCATAGTGCTAAAGCCTTACTTGTGTTGTTTTAGAATGAGTGCTTTCAAGTATGAATAATGTTCTAAGAATGTTTGGTGATGGCTTTAAGGATTGAGGTACTTCAAGAGGATATTATGGCATCCATAAACCACATAGAGAGCATTTCCATCGAAATACCTATGCATGGTTATC
This sequence comes from Cunninghamia lanceolata, assembly GCA_027924645.1. Classification (NCBI taxonomy): domain Eukaryota; kingdom Viridiplantae; phylum Streptophyta; class Pinopsida; order Cupressales; family Cupressaceae; genus Cunninghamia; species Cunninghamia lanceolata. Next base: position 4,546,301 of record BSBN01000158.1, on the reverse strand, counting down.
ATCCTACCCTAGCAAGAGTTGAGTTGTAAGCACTCCTATATCTATTAGGGCTAGGTGTTGTAAAAATTGAAAGTATTTAAAATTTATGGTAACTTTCAAGAAGGGCTTATTTTATGGTAATTTATTTATATCATCTGAAACAAAGAATATTACCTCAACACTTTAAGATCTAAATCTAAAAGATGTTTTGAACAAAGTTCTTTATTCTTTCTCCAAACGTGACATTCCCCTTATACAATCTCTAAAAAGCATTCCAAATCTTAAAATATTATTTCTAAAACAATAAATATAACTCAAGAACAATACTATCTTCAACTTTTCATCTTCAATTCACTCCAAATATGCATGTGGATAATGAATCCAAAACAAAATAACCCCTATCCTTATACTAATTCCATGTTTTTGGAAGACTAGGTTAGATCCTAAGTTCTCCTTTGAATGTTGGTCATCCTTGTGCTAGGTTGAAAGAAGTTATGATAAAGAAGTATGGTAGTTTGGTGGCTAATTACTAGACAAATGCTAATGGCAGTAGGAATGGAAAAGGTGTAATGAAGAAATAGATTATAAGTTACTAATGATTGATTATCTATGCATAGATCATGTTATTTTCATCCTTATGAGATATGTTACTTATTGTTTCTATAACAAGTCATGGTTGGGATGTAATAGGTAGTGTGTCTCAAGTTTTAAGGTTTATAGTTTAGTTTTCTAGGGTTTATCAAGTTCATAGTTTTAGGGTTTATAGTTATGCTTAACATTTTAGGGTTTATAATAACATATTTTTAGTGTTTGTGAAAACATACATAGCATAATTTAAATTAAACCTTATTTTTTCAATTTAAACCTACAATCATAAAAAAATGCATTAAAGATGCATTTAAAACAAGAAAGAAACCAACCTAGAGCTCTTCAGACCTGACAAGGTGGCGAGAGGAGGTGAGAAGGTAAAAACACACTGGATTTGTGATAGCAGCTACTTCAACCACACGTACCTATTCTCATATGTAGCTGTCCCTGTCGCCCTGCTGAAGAAAATGAGCCCACCGGGGCTTTTTTTTTAAATTATATACATATTCAAAATGGGTACCTATTTAGAAACGGGTACCTATTCTATAATGCTTGCTCATTTACTAACGGGTACCTATTTAGGCTCGAGAACCTGTTACTAAGTGGGTACCCGTTTAGTAAATGAGTACTCATTTAGGTTTAGGTGCCCATTCCTAAATGGGTACCCATTTCTTTAAAATGGGTACCTATTCCTATCAGAAATTGTTTTTGCCCATGCAACTTCCCCTACATGTGGACCCAACTTTTTTCTTTTACCCTCCATCAAGTACCTTAGCCTTTTTGGATGCATGCCCCTAGGTCTTGAATTGGGCCTACAAGGTTGTCCAATTATTCCTCCGGCTATCTAGTACCTCATTGTACTTTTCTATCTTAGCTTTCATTCTCAGAGCTTTGTCAATCACATCCTTAGAGAAATGGCTGAGAGGGTCATCTACTGCAAGTCTAAAATTATCTTGGAATGCTTTGGTGGCAAAATCCACATCTTGATTCTCCACTTTTCCCTCAATCTTATCTTCAAGAGATTCCAAAATTTCTATTTCTTCTAATAGAAGCTCATGCAACTTAATACTCATATCCCTGGACTTGGTATCACATTTCTTTAGGATATTCAGTTCAAATTTCACGTCCTCATACCAAATATCTAGTAATTGTGAAGTCTGGGCTGTCAAGATACTCTTGGATATTACAACATTCCTATCCACCCTTTTCATCTCTGTAAGAGCTGGGTGAAAATTTAGAAATTTGTCCTACTTTTATAAGAGAATGACCAACACAAACATATTTTTCCAACTTAAACGTCAAAAAAGTCATATGTATGTTATAAATTTTAAAATGACAAACTAATGAAATGTAGAATTTCTAATGTAGTTTATGCCATAATTTTTTAATTTTTTTAAAAAATAGGTAAGTATTTGTTTTATGAGTTTAATTGATGAATTTTAAATGCTGATATTTTTCAAAAAATGTGGCATCGATGGGACGTCAAGAAAATAATAGCAAATTTATTTATTTTTCTTTAATTTTTTTTCCTAATTAGTTAACTCAAATATGTAGTGCATGGAAAAAAAATTAATTGTTGATAAATATTTTTTTTATAATTTTTTAAAGAAAATTTTAATCAAAATAAAGTAGTTTCCATGGGACGTCAACTTTTTTATAATATACAATTTTAAAAAAAACAAAAATACCTTTTTGGAGAGGATTCTCTCCTCTAGTGAACCATATATTTTTCAAATTTTTTGAATATGTTTCTCCTATTTATTTTTAATTTCTAAGCAGCTGCATGTTTGATTATAATAACCTACTTGCAATAAATTTAAAAATAATCCTAATAAAACTTATCAAAATATATAAAAAAATAAATTTCTAAGATCTAGACTTTGATATCTACCAAAGGGTATTTTTAGATTTTCATGAAAATGCCCTTTGGTTTGAGAAATTTACAGTTGAACTAGAAGTTTTGTTAAATTTGTTGTAAAAGAGGGGGTTTGACTACCACATGGGATGCCACATAGATAGTTCCAGGAGGAATAGGTCCAAGTGGAACTATTATGGGTGAAACCTTTTCGGGTGGAACCTTCAATGTAAATTTGATTTAAATTTAAAAAAAAATGTTCATTTACATTGAAGGTTCTGCTCAGACCTCTTCTACTTGGAACTCTTCATGCCACGCAATGCCACATAAGTGTCATGTGGTTCCATGGGGAACCCTTTTGAGCGGAACCCTTTCTATAGAAACTATTTATTTGGCTAAAATTGGGACATAGCTCTGAACTTTCACCCAACTGCTAAATGTTTATCAACTTTTATCAACCTCTGCCCAATCTCCATCTGTATTTTATATACCTTGCTCTTCAAATGGCCGAGCAAGTCCCAATTGGCTAGCGAGGTTTTTATCACTTGTTCTCCTTCAGCAAAGAACCAGATGAACCATTTATCTAGCACCTGTGATCAGTGCTTTATGACATCCGACCCTGTGATTTCATCTTGTGATACTATTGCTAATGGGGTGGATGTTGAGATGCGGGTATTAGTGGATGCCAGTAATCCCTTTATGAATATCTTCATTTGAGCAATTTGCTCTTTATGCTTGTTATTCTTTGCCTTTTCCTACTGTATCCTTGCTAGTAGGGCATCTATGCTATCTTTGGCTTTTTGGCCCTCTTATTGTGCAGTAGCAGAACCCAGGTCCACTATGGTTATCTGGAACTCACTTACACTTATTTCTCCTTTGGCCTTGTCCACAACAGAAACAACTACCTAAGCTATTCTTTTCCCTGTTGTCAGATATCTCTTTATTGTAGAAGTTTCTCTAGCTCTTCTATTTGGTTTGGCCACTTGAGTCGAAAATAATGAAGATATATCAAAATTCAAAGAATTAAATAATGGAGGTGGATTCACCTCATTCTATAACCAGTGTGGTACATCAGATTTTAACCCTCCTTAGTCTACATGCTCAATGTGAACATCATGGAATTCTAGGTTTTGTTCCTCCAAGGTATCCTCATCCACCCTTTGATGCTGTTGCTCTTCTTGTGTGGGGATTTTCTTTGATGTCTTCATAATTTGATCAAGTATCATTTGTTCATCTTGAGGTGGTGGCTGGTCTATATTAGGTCCCTGATGACCAAGATCCTAGATACTCTGATGATCTTTTTGGCTATCTCCACCCACCTTTTCTTGTTATTTATTGTTATCTCTCCTCAATGGACCTTCCTGTCTAGGTTCTAGCATTTTTTTATCCTTAGAACCTTGAGGTTCAGATGTGAGATTGGGATCTAATTGTCTAGATGTATCAATTGTCTTTTCTCCCTTAGCATGTCCCTACTTAATGTCTTGGGCACTTCACTGATTAGGCATCTCTACATATATGTCCATAGTTGCATTATCTTCAATTTCATCATGCTCTAGGACTACATCTTTGTCTTTACGTGCATCATCACTGCCATGATTTCTAGATCAATCACTGATGGGCTTGTAACATGGCCAATCAATCCTTCCAAGCCTATTTTCTATGCCACAGCCTCTGGATTATCTTCTTTTGTATCTTCCTTCACTTCCTCTTCCACTTGCTGCACTATGGGAGTCTTCTGAGGTGTAACCATTGTGTTTTGTACTAATGACTCCATGGGGCTAGTAGAAACCTCTTCCACTACATCATCATTAGAGAGATCTATTGCTTTATCTAGAGGTAGAGGCTGATCACCCTCCCTTTTCTTCATCTCCTTTCTAGCCTCTTCTACTAATAAAGTCTTAAATTTGAAAATGGTAGGGATAGGGATATCATGCTGCAAACTTTGTTGAACCTCCCCATCTTTGATTATGCCCTCACCTCCTTGGCCTTTCAACACAATGTCTGGGTGCTTATCTATAGATCCCCTCATTGCTAATGTTTTGCCTCTCTGCATGGGAACATTTTCTTTCAATATACATCTTCAATTTTCTTTCTCCTCTTTTTTACTAGAGGCTCATTATCTTCCTCACTCTCCTCAAAATCATTATATATGATGCCTAGCTCTACTATATGATTAGGTTGCTTCTTAAGTTTCTTGGATGTTGTGGTAGCAGAAGTTAAGGCTTTTACTTTCGGAGGTGAGGGTTTTGGAGTTATCTTTACACCAATGTTCATACCCCCTCTCTTGGTTGCTTTGGATGAGCCTTCTTCTATTGTCTCCTCTAGATATTACCTTTTATCCTTGAGGAAGTCATCATAATCCTCCTTTTCCAACTCTTGTCTCTTTCTTTGAGGAGGTCCCCTTGGACTTGAGCACAACTACCTCTTGATATACCCATGCTTTGGTCAATTGCATGACCCTTTGTGTTATCATTTCCAGTGATGTTTCCTCCGGGTGTCTCTAGTCAAGTGGGGAGATTGTTTCATTGTATATTTTCTTATAGTCTTCATATTCTTGAGACATGATTACTTCATCATCTTCATGTAATTGCAGGATACTGGCATACAATCCAAGGTGCATATTTGTTTTAGTGTGAGCCTTTGGAAGCTCCTCCTTCATACTTCCACATCATCAGGCCACATATACCAAGCAATGCTAAGTGGGAACATGACATTAGGTATCTTATTCTTTTGGGCAAATGCCTCATGTGAAGGCAATATTGCCATCTCCATTACTATGACCTTATCTATTGGGTACATTGGCAACATCAGAGGTTTCCCACAGAAGCCTTCCATTCTTATGTAAGTAAATACAGGGAATTGGATGAACCAAGCTCCATGGTTGCCTACCATTTCTTGAGCTTCCATGCATAGTCTTTTTGCTCTATCCTCCTTCATTGTCTAGACCAGATGCATAATAAAGCAGTCATTAACATTCTTGTATCGTTGGAAGGATACTCTCCTCCCTAGTTGTGGATAACGATCCCAAATTTTTATATCTCTAGGATTATGGCAAACCTTACCAACTGTTTGTAAACTATCAAATGTTCCTTAGTCTACATGTGAATACACTATGTAGGAGGACATATGAAACATGTTTGTCTTGCCTCCAAGCTTCTTCATGCCTTCATCAAGGTTGTCACTGATAAGCTTTGCCCATTGTGGTACTTGACTGGTGGATTCTACCATCCTCATGAGGCCATAAATCTAGTCCTCAAAATACCCTGCATTGGATCTTCCCCTCATCTGATTGAGCATAACCATCATGTATTGGTACTCAGGGGCAACATTGAATTTGTACATGTGTACTAGTAATTTGGCTGATGCTTTGTATGTATTGCCACTGCCTCTCCATGAGAACATGCTTTTCCTGCAATCCTTGAAACTACCCCCATATTGTTTCTCTAGGGATCCCAAGTTTATCTTGTATAGATTAGATCCTGATGGCAAATTGAATGCAGAGGTGATGCTTGCGACTGAAAAATCCACATACATCCAACCATGTTTCTCCACCTTTCTGGTATGGATATTGTAATTATTGTCACACTCTCCTACTAGTTCAATGGTCTCCGTCGCATATGTAAACCCCCAAACATGCCACATGCCTGAATTATATATGTTGATAAGCAGAGGTTTTCCACTGCCTTTCTCTAATCTAATTTTCCATGCATCTAGATCAGTGTTCTCTGGATGCGTATAACCTATTTGACCATATTTGAATGTTGACCCCATAGGTTGTATGCACGTAGGTGTAAAGAACTCTGTATCTAACCTGACCTTATGGATCTCCTTGTACCCTACAATAAAGAGTATGTAAAGCTTAACCTAGCATGCATTTTAGGGGTTTAGATCTAGTCATTTTTATGGGTATCATGATACTTTTTTTACCTTTTATAAAGCATATATAAATATCATAATGTGAATTTACCTTTGTAAAACCCATTTACTTGTTTACTGTTTAGAAATGACAAAATGAGGGTTTCATTCATTACATGCCTAATTTTTGCACTTTAAATCTAATTAACTAAGACTAGGATATGCAGGTTCACTGTTCAATCACCCTTTTCCATTCATTGTCCAGTGTGCACACCATTCCGTTAAGGTTACAAATTGCTGCAATGACAATCTTAATCACGTAGGGGCTTTGTAATTTCTCACTGAATGCTTGATAAGTGTACGAATGAGTGTAAATCCCCTATTTTAACATTAACATTAATGAATTAGGGCATAATCAATGCTATACCATTTTCATCCATGGATACACATATATAACTCTTAATATTACAATAGTTGGCACCATGTGGTTTGAAATTTAGAATGTCCACCTACCATCAAATGACATTTAATATGAGGTCTACATGTTTCAAAATATCAAGGTACTTAAACAATGCACAAGGTCTTTTGGAATATGCACATGACATCATCATCACATTGGTCAATGTTGACCAGAGGTAAGAAGCGGGTCATGTAGACCTGAAGGTATTTTACTTCTATTTGGATATTAGGACACCATGATATGTTGATATGAATAGGTTAACATGTGATGTAGCATTATTTTATTGGTTCATGGAAATCTACGTGTTATGGGTCCTATGAGTGGATATGGGGATATTAAGAAATATCCAAGTACTTAGTTATGTGAAATATCCCCCTCTAAATCCTTAGATGTATTGGAAAGAGACACTACTTCGCATGATTGGTGTTGTCATTGATGGCAACTAAGACTATTCCACTCAGCGGTATAACATAATGTGTTCATACTAGAAGTTAGAATTAGAATTTATCTAAGTGCAAGTAGCCAGAAATAAAGCATGTGACAAGGTCTGGTATCTTGGTCTGGATCTCTCTAGTGGTAAATCAGAGTATGTTGTGGATCAAAAGGAGTCATAAGGATTGTGAGGGAAATCAAAATCTAGAATTTTAACCTTCGGTAAAGAAGGATTCAAATGTTGTTTGCATCTGAGTATAGGGTTACAATTTGATAGTGCAGGCAACAGAATAACAGGTTGACCTTGTAATTGATCTTAGTTCCAGATAAATGGAAATTGTCAGTTGGATGATTTGTGATGATCATTGATAGTGGCTGACATGATTGATGATTTGTGAATGTAAGTTTTGGTCCATGTTACAAGTTATGCATGGATCTAGTCGACAGAGTAGAGTCTTCAACAAAGTTCTAAGTGATCTTGAAGCTAACTGAAAAGTGATTAAATATCCTGATGTAGATATCTATAGCCGATGGATGTAAGTGATTTGTTTGTAAGTGGGATGTGACTACAGAATAAGTGTGAAAAGGGCAGAGATCTAAGGTTCAGATGTTAGCAGAGCAGTAAATAGGGTAGAGTAAGGATGAAGTGTATCAAGTCAGTATTATATGCTTAACTAGAACTGAATCCTTGCATTGGCAAATGCTAATTCTCAGTTCAAACTCATTGAAATCTTTTTTCTCTAGGCAGTGAGCCTTCTGTAGGTAGTGATCCTTCTTTTGAGTAGTGAGCTCTAGGCAGTGAGCCTGAATGCATGTGCATTCCCAATTGTAATGCTTTTAATAGAGTATAATCTTTGTACGTTAACCCCCACCGTGGTTTTTCCCTTAATCAAGTTTCCACATAAAAAAATTAGTGTGTCATGTGTATTTATTTGTTTCTACTCATGTGTTGATAATTCATGCTTTAAATATTTTAATCAATTTTAAGAGGTATTGTTGCAAGTGATAAAGTTTAAGGACAACTGATTCACCCCCACTCTTAGTTGTCTAGCCTAATTCTAACAATTGCTATTAGAGTGAGGTTCCTTTGAAAAAGTTTAACAGCTTAAGGAAGATCTAGGAAGCCAATAAAATGGATGAATACAATCTCCAAGAACAACTTAAACTTGCCTTAGAAGATCTTGTTTAGTCTAGAGCAGAAGTTAGTGAACTGCAAGAGAATCTTAAAGAGTTGACGACTTCATTGAGACTTTAAAAGAAAAATTGAGCAAATCCATTGAAAATAGAAAGGAGCAACTTCTTCAATTAGGAAATCATAATGAAGACAATAACAAGGATAAGGCCTTGAAAGAAAAGACAAAGGAATGTGAGAAGTTAGCTAAAGAAGTAGTTGTACTAAAACATGAGATGGAATCTAGGGTGATGAGGCTAACCAAAGAAATTGAAGATAGGAAGAAAATTGAAGAAGACTTGAATCAAAACCTAAAAGAAAGAACTAAAGAATGCTATAGATTGGATAGAATAGCTGGCCTCCTAGAGTCTAATCTACAAGAATGTAGAAACAATGAGAGAGAACTTGAGAGGCAAATTGTCATTCTCAGACATGACCTAGAAGTTACAAATGAATACAAGGAGAAGTTCAAGATAATCTTAGCTAAACTTCAAGCACTGTTTGAAGATTAGAAAAAGTTGATGACAAGCATGGTCTTGGATATCAGAAAGGTGAAAGCTCTGGATTCAGAGAAAGAAATTTTCAACCAAGGAATGGGAGAAATAGACGTAAAAAAACCTCTGGTAAGACAACCTAATGCTCAAAGATATCCATCATTCAATGGAAATTATTTTAATTGCAACAAATTTGGTCATAGAGCTACTCAGTGCAGAAGTAGTGTAAATCACAATGGTCCATCCTTCTCTGGTCAATGCTTCAAGTGTAAGAGGTATGGTCAGAAACCAAATGAATGCAAAAGTATGATAATCAATAACTTCAACATTAGAGGAAATGGAAACTCTTTCAATGGCTATTGTTTTGCTTGCAATGGATTTGGACACATGGCTAATCAGTGCAGATCAATAGGAATTCAAATATATAAGAAAATAAATGTTGTGTGCTTTAATTGCAATATATCTAGTCATATTGCAAGATTCTATAGAAATAGGAAGAATGAAACAAGAGATACAGTAAATAGAAAACTAGGTGAGTAGAAACAAGACAAAGGCAAGGGAAAAATTGATGTCAATAAGATCCAAGATGAGATGAATAAAACATGGGTAAAGAAAAGTGAAATGAATGTTGACAATGGGTCTGCACCGGAATTCCGTGCTAACAATTCCTCTGGGAATGAAATTAGGAGCTTTGGCTCAGGGGTAACTACATTGAAGATTTAATTTCCCCAGCCAGTAAGTGGGTGCTTGAATTTGGCACAATGAGAGAAAATAATTTGGATTATTATACAGCATTTGAAAGAATTTCTAGATGATAAAAAGTGGATATGATGATTTGTGGAGCAACTAAACATCGACTGCATGCAGAAATAGTACAACTGGATGTGTTAGAGTAGAATATTTATTACAAAGGCAAATTAGGTTTTTGGAAGCATAAAAAGATGTTCACTCTTCATTTGAATCACTTTGCATTCGAACAAAGTGAGAAAAATAGTGTCTAAGTTGAGATCACAAGGAATTGAAGTGCGATCGGTGAATTCATTCGTCAACCCTAATTTCATGGAAAAGGTATTTATCCATGAAGCTTTGAACTTTTTAATCTTTGCAATGGCTATGCCTTTGGTTATTGGTATTACTGAAAGGCCTCAACCTAATTTTAAAAGGCATCCACACAAATCAGTAGAAGTCGACCCATTAGGCGTATTTTCAAGTGTTCTGTATGGTGTGCTACATGTTGAAGATATTAGGGTTTATATTCATGCGAATATAGATGAATTTGGGGACTGAAGGTATGTAGATTTGTTTGAGAGTCATCTCAGAGATGAAAATCATGACCTTAAATCTGAGTATAAGGCACTACTTGATAAACATTTTATTCAAATTATGGGGTTTCCAACATTCGATGAAGATGAATGGGTCTGGTATGTTTTAAACTGAATGCATGATGAATTCATACGCTATTAAAACCATTCAAGATTACCAAGGATGTTATCAAAATTGTGAGTGGGTTAAATTCAATCGATGGATTACCCATGTTGAAATCTATGAAAAACCAAACTGTTACTGATGCAACCGGTGGATTACCCATGTTCAAATCTATAAAAAACCAAACTATTACCGATGCAACTAGTGCAAAGTTTGACAAGAGAGTAATGACCATTAATGACATTATAGAACCAGATGTTAAGTTTGCTTCCATAGTGATTGGCTGCAAGATTTATCACTCCAACAGGGAGAATTCTGTTTCTGGAACAACCATATGTTCTACATACAAGATGCTAAAGGAAAATGCATATTATGATTTGTGTTATTGTAGAACCAACTAATTGAGAACTTGAACAAAATCAAGAATAATAAGAAAAACACTTTTAAATATGGTACATTGGTTCTATGCTTGTTTTTCTACTTTATGAATGAGGTACCTGGAGTAAAAGGTGTGCACTGGACTAATGATGAGCTAGTTGCTATTCAGATCAAGGATCATCTAAACAACATTGGTGACTACAAAACACAGAAAACTACAATCTAGAGATATCTTAAGAATTTTTAGGGTATGATGCATACAAGGGAGAGAATTCACAAGTCAGTTGTAGAGAAATATAAAGATGAAATATGTTTTATGGTTGACATTGATTAGTGCCTAATGGAGGTTGTGGAACCCAGAACTATATGGATTATGCCTATGGGCTATGAGGTTGACGAGAAAAATTTATATATGCTCAACACCTATTGAGCAAGCTAAAGGACACAACAGTTGAATGATTCAAAACATATGAGGAGCTAAGTATGAAACTACATGTTAAACTCAAAAGACCTGAAAACAATAAGAAAGTAAGAAAAGAAGTTGAGCACTTGGCTGAAAATCTAGGCCTAACCAAGGGGGCTGTGAGGCAATCTAGGGAAAGAACTGAAAAGGCTGAGAAAGAGAAAAATAATAAGAAACAAGGAAGTGCTCTAGTGGAACCCTCTTCTACATCAAGGACTACTAGGAGTTCTGTTGTTGCCCATGTTCCTCCAAAACCTACCAATCCTGAGATACATAAAGGCAAATCATCTGGAAAAGAAGGAAAAAGAGTGAAAACAAAGGCCTCAAGAACCTATAAGAGCACAAAAGTTGATGAAGAAAAAATAGATTCTAATACTAAGGTAAACGAGTTGAAAGCCTCTAGAACAAAAGCTGCCAAAGTGACTAAGGAGAAGCCCTCTAAAAGAAAAAAGGAAAGCAAAAGGCAAAAGAAAGATACATATGTTGAGAAGCCCATAATTTCTGTGGAAGATGTAATAAAATCAGTCACTGTAGATGGAAATTTGAAACCCATGACTAAATTTTATGATGAATATAGTGACATAGATAAGAGGATGTTAGAGGAAGCAACTGTTAGATATCTAAATATCTATAATAAGGCCCTAATTGAAATAACTTCTGAGATCCCTTCAAGTCTTGCAAACATTTTGGAGTTGAGGAAAGAAAATACAAAAAGCAAGGATATGGAACTTAGAGAGCATGTATTGATAAAACTATGCCCTCAGATCACTCAAGTTCAAATGAATATGATATTCAAAGAACTGAAGGATGAATTTAGAAGCAAGAAGAGAATGAACAAACTGATGCTTGGAGAATTGGACCAAATCATTAAAGAAACATAGGAAATACTCCTAAGTGCATTGTAGAGACACAATCTTCCATTTGTTGAGGAGACTGATGGTGGGATTGATTCATCAATCCTAGATGTTGAAAAGATGAAAACTGATGAGCAGTAAACCATGGTTGATGACTCCTATGTTCCAGAAGTGGAACAAATAAACAAAGAAGATACAGACATGGTGGATCAAATTGATGATGTAGGAGATACTCTAACTTCTCCTAATCAATCTAGAAAAGAAGATAATGTTGAGAATATTGCTGCTACATAAGATCCTCAGGAATAGATTGCAAATAGTGAGGTCAAAGGAAAGAATCTAGCTATAGATAACACAGAGAAAGGTGAAGCAGAAGTAGTCAAAGGTAAGAAAGATAAAGAAGAAGATGATGGTGCAAATGTTGACAGTCCTGATACTATGAAAACTCAAGAAAAGGAAAGTGGTCCAGAAATGGTGGCAAGAGACGCTACAAATGCAGTGAAAAGTTTTTTGAGTAAAGAGATGCTTGAGTTTGATGAACTAGAATTGATTTAAGGACCAATCAACTTGGATACTCTCTCTCTGGTCCAAATGATGAAGATAACATCCTTCACACAAGACAAAACAAGTGAAAAGATCTTGAAATCTCACCTAGAGGATACTGAGTTGTTAAGTCCTGCATCTGGTACATATTGGAGAAGATAATGCAAACCTTTCAGAAGAATCCATCTGACTCTCCTTCTGGAAATTTGAAGAATCTTGTAAATTCTATAAGTACACATTTTGAGTCTTTTGAGAAGTCTGCAGAGACTAAAGTCAAAACTAAATTTTTGGATAAGAAATTTAGTGAAATAAAGAGCCCAATAGGGTATGATAGGATGATACTTGGTATCAGTATAAAGAGTATTCAAAATTATCTAAGTGATGGAGTTGATATATACAAATTTTGTCTATCTTGGCCCAAAGTCAGTGAAGATATTGAAAAAAAGATAAAGGAGCAAGAACAAAAATTGTCAAATCTATCTCAAAATTTTGATCCTCTAACAGTTTCTCGTATAAGTCAAGAATTTCAAGTAATCAGCTTGACCAATGAAATAAAGAAGCTTGTTAAAGAAAAAGGTATTATTGTGAAGAGAATGTATGAGCTCCGAGGATTGATTGCCCTGAAGTTAGAAACAATGTTTAATACGTTATCAGAAGCTCAAACTGTAGTTTAGACAATTGATCCTTTAGTTCTAACAAAGGCAGAAGCATATGCATTTCTACTGAATGGACACATCTCAATTTTGGATGGCATGAAAGGAAGTTGGGCCTTTGAACTTAAGCAATTAAAAAGTGGTTTTGCAAATATTCTCAAGTTCATGTAAATATAACTTAATGATTGGGTGTACATATGCGGCAATATATATAGAATTTTTGAGAATTTTGGCTCGTGGATCCCATCCTTTGCCATTGATGTCAAAGGGGGAGTGAAGAACAATGAAAAATGAGGAATCTAGCAAAGGGGGAGCTTCGAAATCAGTGGAGAGCATAAGAGTATAGAGTAAGGGGGCGTAACACTTAGTCATTTTTCACTAAGTGTTGCCATCAATGCCAAAGGGGAAGATTGTTGGAAAGAGACACTACTTCATATGACTGGCGTTGTCATTGATGGAAACTAAGACTATTACAGTCATCTGCATAATATAATTTGTTAATACCAGAAGTCAGAATTAGAAGTTATCTAAGTTCGGGTAGCTAGAAATAGAGCATGTGACAGGGTTCGGTATCTTGGTCCGGATCTCTGTGGTGGTAAATCAAATTATGTTGCAGATCTAAAGGAGTGATAAGGATTGTCAGGACAATCTAAATCCAAAATTTTAATATCTGGTAATGAAGGATTCAAAATTTATTTGCATCTGAGTATAGGGTTATAGTTTGACAGTGTAGACAGTAGAAGAACAGGCTGACCTTGTAATTTATCTTAGTTTTGCATAAATGGAAGTTGTCAGTTGGATGATTTGTGATGATTAGTGATAGCGGTTGACATGATTGATGATTTGTGAATGCATGTTTTGGTCCATGTTACAAGTTATGCATGGATCTAGCTAATAGAGCAGAGTCTTCAACAAAGTTCTAAGTGATCTTGAAGCTGACTAAAAAGTGATTGAATATCATGATGCAGATATATATAGCTGATGGATGTAAGTGATTTGTTTGTAAGTGGGATGTGACTATGGAATAAGTGTTGAAAGGGTAGAGATCTAAGGTTTAGATGTTAGTAGAGCAGTAAACAAGGCAGAGTAAGGATGAAGTGTATCAATTCAGTATTCTGTGCTCAATTGGAACTGAATCCTTACATTGGTAGATGCTAATTATTAGTTCAAACTCATTGTAATCTTCTTTTTGTAGGCAGTGAGCCTTCTGTAGGTAATGGGCCTTCTTTTGAGTAGTGAGCTCTGGGCAGTGAGCCTGAATGCATGTACATTCCCAATTGTAATACTTTTAATAGAGTATAATCTTTGTGGGTTAACCCGCATCGATGTTTTTCCCTTAACTGGGTTTCCACATAAAAAATTAGTGTGTCATGTGTATTTATTTGTTTTTGCTCATGTGTTGATAATTGATGCTTTAATTGTTTTAATCATTTTTAATAGATATTGTTGCAACTGATAAAGTTTTAGGACAAATGATTCACCCTCCCCTCTCAGTTGTCCAGCCTAATTCTAACAAGATGAGGTGACGTCACCATTTCAAATGATGTTCTAGACTAGTTATAATGTGACGTCATCATCACATTAGCAAAAGTCAGGGTGCTAAGTTAATGTCTAGATATTGAGATTTATTGTTATATTTAATTAGGTAAGGATATTAATAAATATTTGGGACCTTAGGGAATGTGATGATCTTTCGATGTCAAATGTCTGGATGACATCATCCTCCTATTGGGGTTTCTTTAGAATAAGTCAGGATGATGTTATCATCATGTTAGTGACTATCTACACATTAAGTTAATGTGTGAACGCCCACTATTTAAAGTTATGCTCGAACTCAGGGTATCTAGATGATGTCATCATCAGATTATGACTTTCGTATGATGGTATTGAGTGACATCACCAGGATGTTAGTTAATATGTAGGATATATATTTTTTTAGATTGTAGGAATCGGGTAGCCCCCCTATAAACTACAGTGTGCCTAGTAAACTTTTTTCATGTGACTAGTGATGTTGGCATGATACACCCTCTGGTACCATAAGGATGGGGGGTATTGGACCTCGTGACATTATTTACCGCAATAGAATTTTTTAGCCAATTGAGCCAGGGCCCCCACCCCAATATGCAGGATATTATGAAATATGTTGATGTCTAGTTTTATCGTTATATTTTGTCAAGTCTGCATATTAAATCAATGTTCACTTATTAAGTTGAATGTGCACCCTAGCAGAATACCCACGTATTTTGAAAGTCTATTGCATCTTAGGTTAAAATTTGACATGTGCATATTTGTGAATATGTGGACACTAAGTTTTCCTTTGTTGAAATTTGTGATCAGGATATTGGTGAATATGTGGGTGTTTGGGGAATGTGATGATATCCCTTTAACTATTTGATTAAACTTTGACCAGGCATAACTTCTTAATCCTAGGAAATATGGGGTGATCCAAAAGGCAAACCTACTTGAAATTTTACACTCTTTCAGCTGGCAAGGTTCATGACAACAGATTTTAACATGGAATTTAGACCTATATCTAGATGTCCTAATATGCATAGGATATTACCCTGATAGGCATTTGAAACTAATTTTACCATACCGCCAAAAGCAAGGGACAAGCAAACAAGCAAAAAAGTTGGGTCCCCATTTTTCTAGGGCAAATGAGGCATGTTGTGTAACCACACAACAAGTGTTTATGATGGGAAGTACATTTGGAGAAGATAAGATTACCTTAGTAAGATGATTTGTAGAGACTGATATAAGGACAGTGATATGTAGAGAAACAGAGTGATCCTTTGTATTTTCATTTCTATTCAAATTTGTGGTGTATGTTTGTTATGTCAAAAAATGTCCCCTTGGGGGCTTTTTCCTCTTAAGGTTTAGCTCCCGAGCCCTTAGAATGCATCTAGAGCATCTTGCATGATAATTTTGAATCCTGATGAGAAAACCTTGAATTCTTATGGTAAATAGGACCTAGGGGTGTTATTTTGATGATCCCCAAACAAAAATAGCAGGGTCGACTTGGGCACTAGAACCCTAGTCCTACCCTATTTTGGGTTTGCCCTAAATTTAAATGTTAGTTTTATGACCGTTATTTAGGTCCTATGCCAATATCTCAAGTTTGCATTACTAAATTCTTAGCGAGAATGTTTGTAGTTGCATATATAAGCATGTTTAGGTTTTCATTTTTAAACTAGAAGATGATTGTAAACTTTAGGCATTTTTGTGATTTCAAGATATTCATTATTGCAGTATAGAGCATTGTTATTGTGTTTGTGATTGCAGATTTGACTTCATTCTCGCATGTGATTGAAGAGCCTTCATTTATGTGAGATCTACACTTCAAGGTGATATCTATTGTGTTTTCCATCATTTATCATTTGGATTTGCCCCTATCCCATAGGGATATGAACTCTTACCTGACAACGGTGTTCGAGAGACTTGGTTGTCTCTCTAGGGCTTGACCAAGGCAAGCCTCTAAACACCAAAACCCCTTCCCACACTCCTTTGTGATTGCATGTTACAGGTATCAAGTTTCATGGAGTGGAGTTGAAGAAAGGATGTTGTAGATGTCAAGGATTCTAAATCTGAAAGAAAGAGGACAATGTTCAACTTTTTAGGACTTAGGCACTAGTCCCAGTGTCCACCTTTTCTGGGGTAGAAATGGAAGATATAGTGAATATCAGTGTCAGAAGGAGATCTAGATTTCCTGCAAAAAATAGTACCTTGGAACTAGGGTGCTAGTCCTATCGTCCCCAATTGTTCTGCATTTTGAACATCAAAAAATATTGAGTTAATAATCTTTGTCCTTGACCTTAGTCTAAAAGGATTTGTTGTAATTCATTATTTTGCTTATTGTTTTACACATTTAGGGTTTTAAGAGTAATTGACCATTAAATTGAGATATTGTTTGATACATCTAAGAGTTCACATCATTCCAAGAGGCAACCTAACCTGATAGGTGAATTCTCTCTCTTAGTGGAGATTCAACTCAGTTGATATGCCCTTGAATGATTGGTGAGAAGGGAGGATTTGCCTTTGAAACCTAGGCCAACCCGCATTCAACATTTCCCCCCTTTTTTTAACCCTAAACATTTTGGTGAACCCATGTTTTTGGAATTTTTACACCTTTCTAAGTTTTGTGTGATAAATTTGCATTCATTCATCTTATTGCATTTGAAAAATTACAAAAAATTGAAAAATTTGATAAATTTAAAAAATTTGGCATCTTAGGCTTGCATTTTAGCATAATTTGAATTAACTGGCATTTAGTTTCATTTAATTTCTGTTATTTTCATCAGATCTGATTTAAATTATAGACATTCATTATTTAGTATTCATTTGCATTGCATTTTCATGCTTAAATTGTCAAAAGTTGCTTGAAATTGTGCATTTTTCATAAAAACCTAGTTTTGCATTAGCTAGGGTTTGCAGTTAAAATATTGTTTCAGATTTTACTACCCTTTTTAAAAACTCATTAGGACTCATTTCCAAATTCATTGTTGCATCATAGTTGATTTCTTGCAAAATTTCATGTCTAGGGTTTGAAAACCTTGCATTTTCACTAGATTTGGCCTTATAGTTTCTCTAGAATTGCATTACAAGCATGTTGTAAGGGATTTTGCTACATAATTTTATTGATATCAAGGTTATAATCTGCTTCCCTATTGTGATAGTTTTCATTGATGTCAAAGGGTTTAGTGGCATGTGGTTGTGATGTTTGATGTGTTGATAAGTCTTGTAGATAGAGTCGTCATCATCTTATAGTTCATGTTGTTCATCAAACCTTCAGATTGGTCTTGAGGATGGATTTGTAGATGATCACATAATGTTGGTGTTTAAATAAGTTCTCTGATGCTATGTTGATAAATATATTCTGCTTGGTAAGATAACTGATCAAGGGGTTTTTGTTTGCAGAGGACACAAATGCATGTTGATGATACCATCCATAGTTACAAGGTTACTTGTTTGGTGATGATGCTTCAAGTGTTGGTGTTGATGCTTCACCTCCAGGAGTTTTTGACTAGTTCAATGTGTGTCAAGTTCTCATTTCAAGCTTGCATGCTTTATATATTGGTTTAGATGCAAGTGCTTCATTGCGCTTCATGACAAATAACAACATAAATGACAGATTTGAATTATAAAGGACAAGGTGCATATTGAGTTGATTCTTGCAAAGGATGAAGATCTTGTATGTATCATATGTTCTTGTTGAGAGAAAGACCTTGAAGACTTTGGTTGAGTATAAAAATCATGGTGAAGCAGAGACTCAGCAACTTGTCTAGGGTCTAATAGATATCTAAAACCCTAAAGATCTCTAGAGTAGTTCTTTTAAGGTTAAAAGCTCTGCATGAAGATATTGTGTTTCCAATAATTGATTAATGTTACATGAGGCAAGTTTAGGGTTGTGAAATGAGCAAAAGACCTCAGTTGATTTGATGTTGTTCATGTCTTGATTCATAGTAACAAGGTTTATGTGTAATGGTGTTCTCTGCAATTTAGACAATCTTTAGATGTTAAGATGGATATATTAGGGTTTCCTAAAGTCTCTTTTATTAGTCATAAAAACCTAAAATCTAGGTTTAAACCCTAAGAACCTAAACCATCATAACAATAACGTACTTTTGTTTTAAATTAGTGTTGACTTATGATCTCAAGTTACTACCACTTATGCTAACTTACGGAAGGGGGATAAAGTCATGGATAACTGGTACCTTGTCTAAAAGTCACCAAATCTTCAAGTCATCTAGGTGCTAAAAGGAAAATCAAAATCCACAGTTAAAAATAAAAAATGCACAAAGGAGACAACAGAAGGCTCAAATTTAAAGTTATTTCAAATTCCAATGGTTAATTTGCTAAATTGTTTGACGGGCAGTTCTTGTTGGTTCCTCTGTGTAACTATTTTTGTAGTTTTAAAACAATCTCCAGGGCCAATTAAATTGTGTATGGGCTCTGTATGATGTTTGAGAAGAAGAGGATTAGTGATCAAGTTTTAGCTAAGTCATGTCTACACATTCATGTGCAAATTGCAAGATGTGGTGAGAGCATTGAAAGTTTTGAATACTAATGGTCTGAGGGGAAATAGCTTGTCTGTGTTCATTAGAGGAATGAGGGATTAAGTACTTTGTGAAATATGTTTGTTCAGAAGGTTGATGAAGAAGCACATGATTGTTTATATTCTTTTAAGTTATGTGTTCTTGTCGCTTGGCCACTGTAGAGTCAAATGGACAAAGAATGTTGAATATGATGAATAGAGAATGTTGTGAGTACATAGATAATGTAGAATATAAAGAGCCTTATATAGAATCATAAAAGAGGAGAGACAATTTTTGAGACATGGATTTTTTGATTGATATTTATGTGAATAGATAGAAATGTAGTTGCAGAGGTTTGTACCATCTTCATAGATCAAAATTGAGTCTTCATTATATTTGAACTGATGGATCAGGGTGATATATGGTGTTCATTTCATTTGGTGCTATAGATGTGATCAGGAGTTTATCCTTGTTGTAATATTTTTTTGTAATCTTGTCATGCAAAGGAAGACATAAGATGTGTTGTACTTCAATGATACAGAGTAACCATCTAAACTTTATTAGTTTATTTTAAACAAGCGTATGTTTTCCAGTGAGGCATATTCATGTTAGTGAGAAAATCTTGTAACTAGTGAGACATATTCATGACAGTGAGACAATCTTGTAGCCAGTGATGAATACTCATGTTACTAAGACTTCTTGTAGTCAGTGAGACATCATTTTACCAGTGAGGTAGTTGTATTTGCTAGTGAGGCATTTTTACAGTGGTTTTTCATCCCTATGAGGGCTTTCTACTCATGAAAATCACTATGTTATTGTTCATATTATTTGTCTTTGTATGTGTGTCCTAATGCTTTGTTCTTAAGGTCTTGATTCATACTATTCATCATCTTGTGCATATGTGTTTTGATCAATCATTGAAGTCTCTCTCATTCTCTATATTGCAACTTAAAAGGTGCAAAAGAGTTTAAAGTTTATAGACCGCTGATTCACCCCACCTCTATGTGGTCCTATACTCCAACAACTGGTATCAGAGCATCGGTTCCTTGTAGAAGTCTAACATGCTTGGGCTAGGTCCTAATAGTGGTGTACCATGGGAAAGTATAAAAGAAATAGAGAAAAGAAAGATGACAAGCAAAAGGTTGAACAAAAAACCCCAATCAAGTTATGTGATGAGTTGTTGCATGAGCCATCCCTAAAAATTGACACAAAGTGTGATAAAGAAAATGACATTACTGTTGAGATTGATGACAAAGAAGGAGACCTCTTTATAGATGAAGATGTATAGGAGTTTGATTAAAATGATTGTGAAGTTGATTTAGAAGGAGAAATCTTGTGTACCTTAGATAAGATCAAGCAACTTCGAAAGGAGAATCAAAGATTAGAAGACCAGCTTCAACAAGAAAAAGACTCCAAAGACAAGGTATGTTCAAATTTTGCAAAAGTTTCTTTAGAACTTGAAGAGTCAAATAAGATAATTATTAGCCTAAAGACAAAAATAGAATAATAAAAAAGGATAGTTGATTTTACAAAATCTGATCTTGAAGTCAAAACTAATGAATGCCTAAGATTAGAGTTAGACATAGTTTCTTTCAGAAAGGAATTGGAAGAAGCATCTTCTAAGTTGCACAAGAATCTGTTGTTTGAAAAGAGTATTGATTACTTGAGTGACATATTGAGTAAGAAAAAACATCACAAGGACACTATAGGTCTAGGTTATGAAGAAGGACAATGTTCTAAAGGAAAAAATACTATTAGAAAGAAGATAGACTTGAATTATTACTCTGCTTCTTTTGATGAAGACAAGAAGAAAGCAAAAGATAAAGTTGCTGATGTTTGAAGAGGAAGAACAAATAGGCTCTCAAGATGTCCACCTATCAGGTAATACCATCCAATAAGATACAACTATTCTCAGTTTCATGGTTATTGCTATTCTTATCATGTTTATGGTCATAGAGCTAGAGATTGTAAAGCTCATTCAAGTAATCATGTTATGGATGGAATAAGGATAAAAGTTCTTATAGTTTGTTATGGATTGTAAAGCTCATTCAAGTAATCAGGGTTATAACAATGTTTGTTATAACTATAATAAAGATGGTCACATAGAGAGGGATTGTTGGATGCATGCAAGGAAAATGGGATATAATGAGAACTCCTTTGAATGGTTAAATAGAAGAAACAAAATCATATGCTACATATTGCTAGGTTTTGTAAGAGTGATCCAATGAAATCAATCAATAACCATAAGATGATAGGTGTTAAGATGGTTTGGAGAAGGAAACAAGTGAAAGAGAAGGTAGATCCTAATCTTGTGCATGCTGCACAATAAACATTTATAATAGCTTAAAAGAGGAGCATAAAGATAGGGGGAGTCATTCAATGTTTTATTTATTTCCTCCAAGAAGTTTTAGGAGGTCTGTTGATGTGATAGAATAAGTTCTTTCAGTGTTGAAGTAGGTCATCAAGACTTCAAAGGTTCTCTTTGACATGTGTGAAATCAAATAAATTATTATAGTATCTCTTTGAATAGGGCAGTGATCTTTATGTGTGTAGTCATAGAAACTTATCTCTATGAGCAATGGCTAAACCTTCTTAATGAGTAGTGAAGGTTAAAAGTGGTGTTGCTAGAAGTTGTTCATCATGCGACTTTGATGATTGATGTTTGTAGCAGACTTTGGAGAGGTTCAGTCAGTGACAACATTTTTGAAATGGATATTAGACAATATTCATTGTGTTAGACTAGGGTATGGTGTCTATCAAGGTGAATGGTGTTGTGTTATTCATAATAGCTTGAGCTATGTTCAGTGAATAAATTTAATGGTTGATAGTCTAAATGATAGTGGATCAATCAAGTGGTTTTGATTGCTTCTTTTTGTTTCTTTAGTATGATATGATGTTGCAACAGGATTAGTGCAAAGAGGTGTGTTTGTTGACTAAATTATTCCTTGGCATAAGCACTATTACTATGAGATCCAATTCAAGTTAATAAACAATGTTGTATTTACAAGTTCCCTAATTGACATGATGGGAAAATATAAGTTCCAAATGTTGAATGATTTTGTGATAGTGGTATTGTGACTAAAGTATATGTGGTATCTTGATTACAATGATCAGTTCAGTGATGGAAATATTAGCAGTCTTTTTTGTATGAGACATCAGACCTTGTATCTAACAGAGACTTGATGATAGTGCTCTTACCTTGTATCTCAGACCTTGTAGCAGACTTATCATGTAGACTTGTTGTGATGGTAGATTGCAATGAACTTGAGTGCCTTCTTGTTGTATACGCATTAGTAGGTGTCTTGTAGAGATGGTAGTATATATTTTAGACCTTGTTGGTAGTTCTCTTATGCATCAGACCTATTTTTTTGTGTGTTACAGACCTTGCTTGATGGGTGCAAACAATGTTGAGGTTTGTAGCATCTTGGTGTAGCAGGCAATATTAGAAGTCAAATTTTGGGAGTCACTGTTGCTTATATAAAGTGGAATGTTTGATTGCCCTAAGACTATTTTTACATGCATCGATAGTGTGGTAGGTGCTTTGATACGATGTTCTTTGAAAGAGTGATCATTGTTCTTTGAAGTGTGCATATTCATCTCTGATAGTAGTACTTGGTCTCTTGCAAGGAGTAGACAATCTTTTCTTACATATACAAAATGGAGTATGCACAGTGATATCTTTCATATTTTTCATTTTTATTGGCTTGAAAATGTATCAAGAGTAATTGACAGTATTTGCATATGACAGATTGCTACTCTTACTTCTATAGTAAGGTAACAATGTTACACAAAGGTTCAAGATGTTGATTGCTATTATGATCTCCTTGGTGTGGACATAGTAAAAAAGAGTCCTTGCAATCTTTCTTAGCATCCTTACAGTTGTTCACATATTAAAGTCTTGATACAAATACATAGTGATCAATCTTTAACTTAGAGACTTGGATAGCAGTGCTTTCATGCAGGTAGGACAGAGGTTTCATTCACATATAGTGATAATGCTCAATGCAATCTGTTACTTGTATTGACATGGTCATAATGTAGTTTTGGATAGTGATGCATTTGCTTGGAATGATCATTTTAGATAGTGTGTGTCTATTCATCTTAGACAAGTTCTTTGCCCTTCACTTTCATGTGGTTCATGATTTTGATGACAGTGCACCTAACAACTTTTGCTTGGCTTAGTAAACCTACATATACATAGTGATAGTGATCTTGAACTGCACTTACAGTTTTGGATGATCTTTATGGATAGTGTGGTGTAGGGATAGAGTAGGGTAGGTGTTATTTCCACAGAACAGGGAGCAATAGTACATTCTTTTCTTGCTATCATTGAATATGGTGAATACACAATAACCTTGACATCCTTTTATGTTCGCTAAAGTATCTCATATGCTAGTTTTTTATGTTTGTCTTGAGACTTGTAACATTGCTAATTTAATGATTAAGTAGAAGAACTTATGTGATAGGCACATATGTCATGTTGCAAGCATTACCAATGTTACCTAAGTGAAGTCAGTGAAGTAGACATACAATACAATGCATGGTGATAATTTGTCAAGAGATGGACTATCAACTTTATTGCCACAACATAGGGGGAGTATATGAATTGTTAGTATAGAGATACAGAGAGTTCCTTATAGGCATGCTCAAATGTTTTAAGTGCATCTTCAAAGGGGGAGTTTTTTATGCCTTTGTCATTTATGTAAAACAAGGAAAGAGAGAAATTTAGTTTTGCCATCAATGACAAAGGAGGAGATTGTTGTGATAGTTGTCATTGATGTCAAAGGGTTTAGTGGCATGTGACTATGATGGTTGATGTGTTGACAAGTCTTGTAGAGAGAGTGTTCATCATCTTATAGTTCATGTTGTTCATCACACCTTTAGATTGGTCTTGATGATGGATTGGCAGATGATCACATAATGTTGGTGTTCAAATAAGGTCTTTGATGCTAGGTTGATCAATGTGTTCTGCTTGAGAGGATAAGTGATCAACGGTTTTTTGTTTGTAGAGGACACAAATACTATTGATAACTAAGAGGGGGGTGAATTAGTTATCTAAATTATTTGAATTTCTTTTCTTCTTTAATAATTAGTGTAAAATCAAAACATATAAGCATACGTGAACTTGAGAGAAGGAAAGAAATCAACACACATAACACAAGGATTTTTACGTGGAAAACCCTGTTTAGGGAAAAACCATAGGGTGACTAACCCAAGATTATATTCTCTCTTAAAAGAATAGAAGTACAAAATGGCACTTGCCAATTAGGGCTCACTGCCTGATCACACTGTTCACAAGAGGCTCATAGCCTACAAGAGACTCACTATCTATAAGGTATATAGAAAGTAACCAGGTATTTGAACTGATCAGAGGCATCAACATATGCTAAGGTTTAGTTCTAGTTAGGCTCAATATACTGATCTACTACACTTCATTCTTCCTCTGCTTAGTGTTCTTGTTCTGTCACATACCAGATTTGTATAGCTACTTCCACACTACTCTCTGCTTTTCTTTGCACACACTATCACACCACTCACAGCTTCACATCGAAATCCATTTGGTATAAATATCCGCACCAAGGATTTCAACATCTATCTAGTCGGCATCCAGAATACTAAAGATTTTCCCAAACTCTAGTCTATCAGCTGAATCCATGCTTACTAAGTGATGTGTATCAAAAAGATAGTTATAGGAGTCATCAATCATGTCGGCCAACCATGAATGATCCCTCAAGAAACTTGATCACCATCAATTTCTCATTTGGATTAAGGTCTGATGCTATGTCGGTCAGTTCTTCCTCAGTCTACTCTATCAAACAGGAACCCAAGACTTAAGTGCTCATATCTTTTCACTCTTTCATCACCGAAGGGTCAATCTCTAGAATGTAGTAGTCATGGTACTCCTATTGACTTCCCCAAGTTTGTACTTTACTGAGATATTCCTCTAAGAGATCTAGACCTGATTCTTAGACTTTGTTGCATGCTCTGTTCTTGCTCACCAAACCAAGATACTCTTCAATTTGACTTTTGGTATAGACATACCATGTGCTACAGATGTGTGGGATGGACTTTGTTGCCATCAATGACAACACTCATGAATCCACACAGTGTCTCTTGCCAACAATCTCCCCCTTTGGAATTGATGGCAACACTTAGTGAAAAATGACTAAGTGTCACACTGCACTCCCCCTTGGCTGATGCTCTATTCTAATGTACACTTTTCGAAGCTCCCCCTTAGCTAAATTCCACATTTTTCACTGCTCCTCACCCCCCCTTTGACATCAATGACAAAGGGTGGAATCTGTACACCAAAATTTGCAAAATTTAACCTATACAAAGTTGCATAAGTATATATACAAGTCATACTTACATATACTTAAGTATATCCGCAAAAGTTGTTTTCAACTAGACAAATTCTGTTGCCCAACTCTGCTTCATCCTGTCCAAGATTGAAATGTGACCACTTAGTAAAATTGCAAAAAGTTATGCCCTCTTTATGTCTACCGAATCATTGGTCTGGGCTATGGTTTGGGCATCAGTTAGGGCTTCATGCATTTCCTCTAACTTAGGGATAATTATCACTCTTAGTTCACTTAGCCTGCTTATTCTATTTTTCTTCTCCTTCTCAAGCTTCTTTGTTTCATTTATAGCTGCAATAGTCTGGCACTCTTGATTCATTATGGAAGAGGTGAGAGGATCAAAATTTTGAGATAAGTTTGATAGTTTGCTCTCTTATTCTTCCACCTTCTTGGTAATGTCTATTGTCATGGTGGACCAAGATAGACAAAATTTGTATAGATCTCCACAATCTTTAAGAGCATTTTCTAGGCTCTTTATTCCAATATTCAAATTTCTCCTATCATTTGCTATGAACCCCTATACTTTAGAGAATCTTTTACCCAAAAACTCTTTTCAAACTTTCTCCTCAGCTGATTTCTCCAAAGAATCAAAATGTGTGCTAACAAAATTAACAAGAGATTTCAAATTACCAGATGAAGAGGCTGAAAGATCCTTCTGGAAGGATGGCATGATCTTCTCCAACACATCAAATGCAATCTTTATCAGCTCACAGTCTTCGATGTGAGACTTTAGAAGCTTTTCTTTTGCTTTGGCTTGAGAAAAAGATGCTACCTTCATTGTCTACACTAGAGAGAGAGTCAAAATTGAATGGTCCTTGAAATAGCTCTGGTTCATCTAATTCCATCATTTCCTTGGTCAATAAGTCTTCAACTGCTTTTGCAGTGTCTCTTGCCGGAGACTTCTTTCCTCTTGTAGCCTCAGAGGTGTCAACACAGACCTTCTCTGTTTGTTCTTCTTCTCTTCCCTTTTTCTCCTCTTCTTGACTTGATTTCTCCTCTTTTCTTACTTCTTCTTCAGTTCTGGAGTCTGTTGGGGGATCTGGATGAGAGATATTTACTTCTTCATGGACTTCCTCTTTTGGAACAGAGGAATCCAAGTCCTTAGTCTTCTCCTCACCTGTCTCCTTTGACTCTTCTACAATTTTCTCAGTACGATCTTCCTTTGATACACTTCATCCTTCGTCATCCATGTCAGACAGTTCATTGCCTATATCCTCTATAATAGGAAGATTGAATCTTTTATATGCATTCCAGAGGATGTCTTCAGTCTCTTTTGCCACCTAATCAGTCTCTCTGAGCATAAGCTTGTTCATTCTGGCTTTTCTCTGGAACTCATCCTTGCAATCCTTGAAGATCATGTTCATTTGTTTTGGAGTGATGGAAGGATAGAGCTGAATAACTATCTGTTCCCAGATCTCCAAATCCTTTTCTCTGGCATTGTCTTTTCTAAGTTCAAGTACTTTCTCTAAACTCTTGGGGATTAGAGAGATGATTTCAATGAATTCTTTATTGTATAAGTTTAAGTACTTAACTATAGCTTCTTCCAAGATCCGTTTTTCTGTGTCACTATACTCATCATAGAAATCTATCAATAGTTGAAGATTTCCATTCACTGTGACTACCTTGACAACACTATAAATAGGAGTGGACCTTTCAATAAATTCTTCTGCTTCTTCTTCCTTGTTTTCACCGGCAAAGGATTCCCCAAAAGTTTTCTTTTTCTTCTTCATTTTCTTAACCTCTTCATCAGTTTTTGTCTCTTCATCATCCTTCTAGCTTGTGTATGACCTTGTGGCCTTTGTCTTTGTTCTTTTCTCTCTTTTTCCAGATGTCTTTGTTTCTGGATTTGAGGCCTTTTGGCTCTTAGAGGAGGTAGGTGCAGAGCTCTTGGAGGATCTTGTCCGGGAGGGGGCTTGCACCGGATTACTTTCTTTTTCTGCTTCTTGTCTCTCTTTCTCTGCTCTTTCTATTTTCTCTTTGTTAGCATCGACTGCCTCCTTTGATATCCCATATCTCTTTGTAACTTCTTCCTCTTCCCTTCTTACATTCCTTTTCATTTCTGGGTGTCTTAATTCAACATGTATTTTCACACTTAATTCTTGAAAGGTTCCAAACCTTTCTGCCTCAAGGTCTTTTGGTTGACTTCGCAGGTGTTGAACATGTAGCTCCAAAATTTTCTCATCCACCTCATAGCCCATTGGCATGATCTAGACTATTCTTGGCTCTAATGCCTCCATTAGGCATTGATCCGTATCTACCATAAAACATTGTATCTTTATATTTTTCAACTAATGTCTGAGGGATTCTTTCTCTAGCCTACATCATACCTTGGAAATTTTTGAAATATCCCCAGAGAGCTGTGCTTTGAGCCTTGGCATCACTAAGCCATACATATAATCTATAATTTGTATGGCTATTGGTCCGTCATTTTGCCATATCCAACCACTGGATCTGGGTAGCTCATTCATATAGTAAAAGAATAAACATAGAATCAAGCCACTGTACTTAAATGAATTCTTCTTATCCTTCTTTATTTTCTATAGATTCTCTAATAGTTGGTTCGGGAGAAGCTCACAAAGATCATAGTCAGCATTTTTCCTTAGGATTTCATATGCAGTATATATAGCAGTTCTGGATACTAAATTCTCCTTCCTGGAGTGGTAGATTTTGTAACCAATTATCATAGAGGCAAATTTGATATCCGGGTCTATGATGCCTTCTATTGTCATTGCCCTGTTGTCAGATTTTGATCTGGTAGTGTCACTTACAATTTGGTTTTTGACTAATTTGAGAGCAGGCAACCCACCAGATGAGTGCAAATGGGTTACTGCCCTAATGTCATCTTTTATGATCTTAAGTGGCCTCATCGACCACATGAAATTGTCATGCATTCTGCTCAGAACATACCAGACCCATTCATCTTCTGTAAAATAGGGGAAATGGATGCAATGTCCAAAATGCTTATCTCGGATGGCCTTGTATTGGGGTTTAAGTTCAAATGATTCATCTATCAGTTCTTTGTGGTAGATATCCATCAGCTTGGATTGCCCAAATTCTTCAATGTTTATGTGTATGTAAACCCTAACATCTTCTACATGGAGAACCCCATGCAGAATGCTAAAGAATGCACCTAGGGGATCAACTTCTAGGGATTTGTAAGGATGTTTCTTGAACTTAGGGCATGGCCTATCAGTGAGTTTGACAACATTCAGAGTAGCCATCTTTCAAAAGATTCAGAGAGAGATATTCAAGAGCAAAAATACCTTTTTACGCTTCTAGGGTTCACGATAGGAGCCGAAAAGATCGCTAGTTGAATCAAATTCTATGTTTGATCCTTGAGAGGGTTGAGGTAATCTTGTTGCAGAGCTCCTTTCTTCTTCTTGAATGCAAATGTGTAAATGATGAACAAAAGAACCCTTTTATTTCTGTGTAAACCCTAATTCCATATTGCAATAAATGCACAACTTAAGTCATTCTGGTTGCCTTGTTCTTCTTGTTCTGAGAGAGATCTTTTTTGGATCACTAAGATGTACTTAGAATGATAATTTGCAATGTATCTCCCTTCCTTGAGTCATCCTATTTATCCGTAGATCAATTTTGAATCATACCGGATCTAACTATGAGAATCCTGCTTTTACTTGATGACTGTCAAACCTTATCAATCTTGAATGATTAACCTCTTCAAACTCCTTACGGATCTTTCATATTTTTACCAAGGGTTAATTAGATATTTATTTGAGAACCCTTTTATCTGCAACTTTCCATGTGCCAATTTCAGGCAGCAATTGATTGGCTGGGGGAATTTATTTTCCTTTGTGACTCCCCTTGAGCCAGAGCTAATTTATTTAATTTCTGCAAGGAATATCAGCACTAGATTCTGGTGCGGATCCATCCCCAACATTTTCTATACTTCTCTTCACCCAAATCTTGTTCATCTCTCTTTGCACTTCATCTACATTTACTTTTCCTTTGTCTTGATTTTGATTATGATGCACCAGAATCCTTTTATCCTGATTCTTGCTTCTACAGAATTTGGCAATATGACCAGATCTATTGTAGTTATAGAAAATAACATTCCTTTGCATATTTGGCTGATATCCTCTTGATCTGCATTGATTAGCCATATGTCCCATTCTATTGCAGGTAAAGCATCTACCATTGAATGAATTGTTTATTTGCCTATTTCTGCATTCAAGAGATTTGTGACCATACCTTTTGTAGTTGAAACATTATCCAGAGAAGGATGAATTAGTCTGATTCATTCTTCTTCTGCATTGATTTGCTTTATGACCAAAGTAATTGCAATTGTAGCAGTATCCATTGAAGGATGGTTATCTTTGAGCATTTGGTTGCCTTACCAGAGGTCTTCTAGGTCTGTTCCTTGGATTTCCTAATCCAGAGTTCATCTCACTAGATCTGGAGCTTTCACCTTTCTCATACCCCAAGCCATGCTTGTCATCTACCCTCTTTTGGCTTTCAAGAACTTCAAGTTGAGCAAACCTTATCTTGAATTTTTCTTTGTATTCATTTGTTGTTTGAAGATCCATTTTAAGAGAGTCTATCTGATTTTCAAGTTGTTCTTCATTATCTCTAGCTTCTTCAAGATCAGATTCTAGATGCCTAATTATTCTATCCATTTTGTGGCAGTCTTCTGACTTCTCCTTGAGAGATTTCTTTAGATTATCTTCAATTTTCCTTTTCTCCTCAATTTCTTGGGTGAATTTCATAACCCCTAATTCCATTTCATGTCTCACCATAATGACCTCTTTTAAAAGCTTCTCACATAACTTGTTTTTCTCATTTAGATATTCATTAGTATTATTGGCTTCACTTTGACTTGCTAATTGTTGAAGAAGTTCCTTTCTCTTTTTCACAGAGATAGTTTTTCTTTTAGTTCATTTATGAAGTCATTAGCTTGTTTGAGTCTTTTCCTCAAGTTATTGACCTCAGAGTGAGATTTCTCAAGATCATCTAGGGCAGACTGAACTTGTTCCCTCATACCATACATATCCATTGAGATTCCTAGATCTTCCTCAAGCTGTTAGGATTTGTTTGGAGGAACTTGGCTCTGATACCAATTGTTGGTAACTGAGGGGGGTGAATCAGTTATTTAAATTATTTGACTTTCTTTTCTTCTTTAATAATTAGTGCAGAATCAAAACATATAAGCATACATGAACTTGAAAGCAGGAAAGAAATCAACACACATAACATAAGGATTTTTATGTGGAAAACCCTGTTAAGGGAAAAACCACGGGGTGACCAACCCAAGATTGTATTCTCTATTAAAAGAATAGAAGTACAAAATGGCACTTGCCAATTAGGACTCACTACCTAAGCACACTGCTCACAAGAGGTTCATATTCTACAAGAGACTCACTATCTACAAGGTATATAGAAAGTAACCAAGTATTTGAACTCATCAGGGGCATCCACATATGCTGAGGTTCAGTTCCAGTTAGGCTCAATATACTAATCTGCTGCACTTCATTCTTCCTCTGCTTAGTGCTGTTGTTCTGTCACATACCAGATTTCTATAGCTACTTCCACACTACTCTTTGCTTTTCTTCACACACACTATCACACCACTCACAGCTCCACATCGAAATCCATTTGGTATATATATCCACACTAAGGATTTCAACATCTTTCTAGTCGGCATCTGGAATACTCAAGATTTTCCCAAACTTTGGTCTGTTGACTGAATCCATACTTACTAAGTGATGCGTATCAAAAAGATAGTTATAGGAGTCATCAATCATGTCAGCCAACCATGAATGATCCCTCAAGAAACTTGATCACCATCAATTTTTCATCCAAATTAAGGTCTAATGCTCTACCGGTCAGTTCTTCCTCAGTCTACTCTATCAAATAGGAACCCAACAGTAAAGTGCTCATATCTTTTCATCATCAGAGGCTCAATCTCTAGAATGTAGTAGTCATGGTACTCCTCTTGACTTCCCCAAGTCCTCACTTTGCCGAGATACTTCCTTTGAGAGATCTGGACCTGATTGTCAAACTTTGTTGCATGCTCTGTTCTTGCTCACCAGACCAAGATACTCTTCAATCTAACTTTCAGTATAGACATACCATGTGTTGTGCATGTGTGGGATGGACTTTGTTGCCATCAATGACAACACTCATGAATCCACATAGTGTCTTGTTGGTTAGGATGTTAGTCACAAACAAACATAGAATAAAAGTACACATTAACCTTTATTCATCTTGAAAGATACAGTGAATTCAGAGAATTCATGATCCCAAGTCTCCGGTGATTAGGTCTTAATTGACTGACGTTACTCAGTGGTTAATGTGAGTTGCTATTTCCATTTTGGGGCCTTACGTGAAAATGCACCATCATCATGAAGTTCCTGCAGAAATTCCTTACAGAGAAGTCAAATTATACGATTATTTGATGAAAAGAGGTAAAATACCTAGATCTTTGCATGATATTTTCAATTGTGCATGCTTAGTGTTCAAATATGCTAAATATTTACGATTATCTATGAGATGTCTACATATTTTGGGTTGTTTTGCTTAAGATTATCAGTTTATTTGCAATTGTGATAGTGAGATGCTCTGAAATTGAAAGAAATTAAAGGAAATACTTCTAATTAAGTTGAACCTTTAGCTTTTGATCCACATACATGCTTGATACTGTCATGAGGAGAAGAAATCAAACCATATGTTCACCAGGACATTCCACAGCTAGATACAGTTGATGCAAACTTCAGAGGATAATGAATGAAAACAATACATGCAACATGATGAGCACTCCAAGGGACGCAGCAAATCAAAGCACATATCCAGAATTCAGACACAGATTACTCAAGATTTACGAAGATTTGTAATCGGAATACCCTTCTCTTTCATTAAGTATGCAAAAGACATGTACATATACAGCAGCTTTGAAATAAGTCCTGAATATTTCAGCAATTAGATTTCAATTAAGTTTCGAATGAATATAACAAGGCATTCCACCACCTTTTATAGAATAAGGTGAGGAATCCGTTACAAAAGATCCACGGATCTGATTTATCAATACAAATCAACGGTCATCACTTCATGACTTGTCAATTTTACAAAAAGGCACAAGTTGCCAGCTAGCAACTATCTATACTGTATATGCAAGATATTCCCCCCTTCATGATGTATCTTTATCATGCTCTTCATCTGATGCATGCGGGTCATCATCATGTGCATCGCTCTCTGAACTTTCACTATCTGGATGATGACGCTGCTGCATATGGGGCTGCATGCTGCTCTGGATTTGTTCGTATGACTGCACAACTTGGTCTATTCCTCCGCCATCTTGAGTCTTTGCCTTGATGATGGCGTGTTTGTGCGCTTCATACTTATCCCTGCTGTTATCCAGCTTATTCTTTCTGTCCTGCAGTGTCTCATTATAGGTCTCCATCTTGACCTTGATCCTCATCATTTTATTTATTATTTCTTCTGTCAAGTGGACTAGCGGACCATCATCTTCCACTTGGAAGTTATTACGCAGAGCCTTGAGGGCAGAATCTTCATCTTGATTCTCTATCTTCCTTTCCACCTTGCCCTCTAATGCTTCGAGCATGTTTGCTTCAATGCCCATTAAATCGCGTAGCCTCATGCTGATCTCCCTCAGCTTATTATTGCATCTCTTGAGGACTCCGCATTCGAACTGTACATCCTTATACCAGATATCCACTAATAATGCAGTATTATTATTTAACACCTACTTACTGATAAGCAGTTGTGGATTTATCTTCCTTATTTCGTCCAGCAGGCTGAGGACTTTCTCTAGTTTATAAGACCTTTTTCCGGTCTACATCTGCAACCTGTCCACCTTGGTTTTGGAGTCACTTAGGATGCTCCACCTCTTCAAAGAACCTTTCATTATTTCAATGGCATCATCCAATGTGGATGACACCCATTTTCTGATTATGGACACCTCATGTTTCATGAGGTCCAGTTTATTTACCTCCTCCTGAGAAATGGCAGTCAATGGGACTGCAGCCTCACCTGTGGTATCCTCAGGGTTGGTTAAACCCTTAATGTATGCATGCAACTGAGCAATGTGCTCTTTATGTTGCTTATTCTTCTCCTTCTCTTTTTTCACCTTCTGAATTAGAGAGTCTATGATATCCTTTCCCTCCTGACCTTCCTGCTCTTCGTTGGCAAAACCTAAATCAACTATGCTTATATGGAACTCATCCACAGTGATTTTGCCTTTCTCTTTCTCCACGGTAGGCACAACAATCTGTGCGGTCCTTCTCCCTATCGCCGGATCTCTTTTGATGGCCGAAGTCATTCTGGCCTTCCTCCTGGGTTTCATTATATCTGCGGCGAATAGGGTGGAGACGTTAAACTCCTGAATGTCCAGTTCCTCCTCAACATTCACTTCCTTTTCTAACCATGGAGGCACCTGATCATGCTCCTCAGCGTCATGATGTTGTTCACCTCTATCTCCTGCTTCCACCAACATGTGTTGTGGAGATGGTGATTTTTCTTTTTCCGGCTCTTGATGCTCGCCTTGCTGCTGTTGATCCTGAGGCGCCTCCTTCTGTTGAGGAACTTCTTTTTCCGGGGGAGCATCTTCTCTGTGTGGGGAACCCTGTGGTGTACCTGTAGGTAGATCATGATGATCATGATCTTTTTCCTTCATTATTTCATCTGTCCCTGATTCTTCCCCTTGTGGAGGTTGATCATCCTCCTTTTGCTTTTCTACTTCCGGTGGTATGTCGACCACCTTTGATATTGTAGGATCTGCCTGAGGTGATGGCATCTGTTCTGCAGCTGTTACTTGTTCTATGCCTGCATCATCCACCTCTTGTGCCTTATCAGCAGGATCCTCTATCGCTTCTTTCTCCTCATCATCAGCCTTTTCTTCTCGGACCTCTACTATAGCAGGTCCTACTGATGTATCCTGTGGGCTTTGTTGGCCTGATTCGAGAACATGGCCCTCTGCTTCGGCCATCTCTATCTCCTTTGTCAGGTGGCCCTTATCAGGTGATCCTGCTGGCTGTTTAGGACTTGCATCCCTTTTCTCCGTCAAGTCGACCACTGCAGGACTTGTCACCTCGACAATCAGTGTGTCCAGCCCTATGTCCTGAGCTACCTGCTCCGGGCTCTTCTCTTGTTCTGGGCTCTTTTCTTGCTCTGCCTCTGCTTGTTTCATCTCCTCAAGCACTGTTTGAACCGTTGGAGGCTTGTGAGGAGTCACACTGATGCCAGCAGCCACAAGTGTTTCCATTTCTTGTGCAGCTACATCCTGCACCACCTCATCATCAGACAAGTTTATTGTCTCGTCTAGCGAAACATGCTTTTCTGCTTGTGCCTGAGATGTTTCCTTTTGTTGCTCTTCTGCAAGTTCCGTTTTGAACATGACAATGGTAGGAAGTGGAACATTGTGCTGAAGTTCCTTCTGCACTTCACTACCTACCCCTTGTGCTTGCACTGGGGGTTGACTCATCTCACCTCTCATGGAGGTTCTTGGTTTCTTAGGTGTGGTAGGAACCAACACCTGCGGAGTTCTCCTCTTTCTTCTAATTACGAGTGGAGCTTCCTCCTCTTCTTCAGGCTCTTCCTCCATGAGGATATCCTTGCCTGGTTGTCTGGATGATTGACCCACTTCTTGGGTCTCTGTGGTTCTAGCCTCTACTATCTTGGCTTTCTTGGGCTTGGGAGGAGAATCCGATTCTGATCCTACTCTGGCTGCCTCCTCAGCCATGAATACTGCCCTTTCAATTATGACCCCTTTGGGTCCCTTTTCCACCTTCTTGCCCCTTGGGGCTCTCTTGCTTGGCTGTTGTGGTGGAGGAATCCTCTCTCCCTTAGTCTTCCGCTTCTCCAGCAGGAAGTCATCATATTCGTCTGTGGGGATGTCCTGCCCCTTCTTCTTGCTATCTATTGTGATGGCAACACCCTTTTTCTTCAATGCCTCTACCTGTGCATCTACCCAAGCTTGGGTCAAGTGTATGGTTCTAGCAAAGAATGGGTCCAAGGACATATCCTCCCGCATGGTGAGGTTAGGGGCAGAAATGGTATCATTGTATATCTTCTTCTACTCGTATTCATCTGCCATTATCCTGCCATCATCACTCTTCAGCTGCTGAGGGAGGGGTATGCAGTCAAATGTCCTGATTTGGTTCAGAGTCAACCTCTGATACCTCCTCCTCCTGGCCTCTACCTCATCTTCGTAGTCAGCCAAAAAATCTTCTAGGTGCCTCTAGTGAATAGGCTTCCCTAGAATCTTCTGCATTCGACCGTAAGGATCATATGGTCTCGTTACTGGGAAGGGCAGTAGATTCATCTTGTTTAGAGTGACCATCACCTTCTTAATATTATCCGAGTCAGGGCACATATAGTTGCCGATGCTGACTGGGAACAAAATTGGTGGCAGCTTCTTGGCATCCTTATATGTCTATATGATGGTGGAGCTCTGCCTGATAAATTCCATTAAAACTACTGCATCAATAGGATATCTTGGCAGCATCAGGGGATGCCCTTCAAAACCTTCTATCCTGATGTAGGAAAAGGTGGCAAATTGGATGTACCATGCCCCATGCCTGTATACTGCCTCCTAAGCTTCCATGCTCAGTCTTTTTGTCCTGTCATCTTCCATGGTCCTTACCAGATGCATAGAGAATGCATCATTGACTAGTTTATAGTCCTTGATATACTTGGTTCTTTGCAGCTGGGGATGATGATCCCAGATATAGGCTGCATTTGTGCTTGTTAACTTCCCATCTGTGGTTAAGGCACCAAACGTACCTCTATATGCACAGGAATAAACAATGTAAGAGGTCATATAGAAGGCGCAATCTGAACCTCCCAGGTTCAGCAGCTGCTCATGCAGAGCATCACTTATGATTTGGCCCCACAGTGGCTTGATGTCTGCATATAGACACATCATTATTATGCCATACATCCAGTCTTTGAATTCTCCAGTATCAGGCTAGCCAGTCACCCTGTTCAGTAGGGCAATCACATACTGATATTCTTCATTAAAATCAAACTTAAACATGTGCACAGGGAGCTTGGCCGCTGCATTATATGTGCTGTTCTCGGCCCGCCAAGCATACATATTCTTTCTGGCCGTCTTCTTGTTGGCCTCATACTCTCTTTCAGACTTCTTCAAGTCTACACTCTTTACCTTGCTGCCCATTGGCAGTCCAAATGTTTGGGATAGACCTTTGATGGATAGGTCTGCATACACTCTCCCATGCTTCACCACCTGCCTCGTCTGAGGGTTGTAATTCCAGGCGCACTCAATAACCAGCTCCGGAGACTCCATGGAGTAGGGGAAGCCAGCAGCGTTCCACATGCCGGATACAAACACGGCGTCTAATACTGGACTCTTATCTTGTCCATCATTCAGCTTGGCTGACCAAGCTTCCAGGTTGGTACTCCCCTGATGGGTATCTGTAATTGCCCCAAATTTGAACAGGACCCCTCTTTGTGAAGAGAACATAGGCCGGCTGAATTCTTCCTGATTCTTGACTGAGCGTTTTTCAGCCATGGGTACCTGCAATTAACAATAATTTCTTCTCACAACAGGATATGCATGTATACATATTGCAAATATCATGCCTACTGCATCAATTTCACATTACCTGCTTACATGGATATATAACCAGAACTTACAACATCATATAGAAACAACATGATGAGGGTTTCATTTCACTTACCTGGTTATGCAGATTTCTTTCTATACCAGTATATCGTTGAGACGCTCTTGATTCGGCTGCTGATCACCTTCCTTCCTCAGTTTATGAGCTCCAGTCGTGCAACGGTAGCTGTTATGCAGATATGGAGGCTAGTGCTCTGTAAAACAATTTTAACGCAGGTGAATGTAACAATGGCTGTCGAATTACCTTTTAACCTCGTAGTTAGGGTAAACTTAGGGTAACTCCGACAAGCTAGATCGCAATCTTTGATGGAAAACTCAGGATCTCGCCAGACGTTTCATTGGGTTCCGGGATCGGCGGGAATCACCTACCATATCTACACGCATTTAATGGCAATGGCGGCAAAGGGAGCAGGGGGATATTCATACGACAAGATATCATGAGGGCAGGATGATATTTCACAAATATCAGGTTAAGTTTCAATATCATCCTCCCTAGTCTTGAAATTGTTATCGCGACAAAATTCGGGTGACAACGCACCTTTGTTTTCATTTTAGCACATCAGGAGGATATTTCGGTCCATCGGGTGATATTTCAAAATATGATGATGACCTTCAAACTTACTCATTCTCCTTTCAGAATATCAGGATGACGTCATCATGATATTTGTTCTTCGTATTGGAAATGTCTTATGACGTCATCGTCACATTGGGTGAACATGATCATGTTTACAAAATATCCTATCGAAATGTAAATAGGATGATGATGTCATCAGGATGTTTGTTTCTTTGTTTATCAGATTCAGATGATGTCATCAGGATGTTTGTTAAGGGTGATATTTTGCATCAGGATGATATTAACGAATATCAGGTTACTTTCAAAATATGATGCTCGCGATACAATAGACCGTTCGACGAGGAAGACTAACTATCACTTAAAGTTGACATCCAGATATTTGAACCGCAGGATATTATCGGGGGGACATTTCAAATATGATGATGATGTTCTTCAAACAGCATAACTGAGTTTATAAAATATGACCCTCTTCTTGCGAATATCAGGTTTGACCAAGACTTTGACTGTTCATAATTCTCACATCCTGATGAATATCAGGGTGATGTAAAAAGCAAACCTGCATGAATTTTAATGCTCTTTCAGAATATGTGGTCATATATATGAAATATGAAATTTGACAGACTGACCCCGTATTGGGGCTTACCTGATCTTGACTCCACATGATGATGAACATGACTGATTTTACCAAACCGCCAGAAAGCAGACAACACAAGCCAAAAGAAAAGTTGGGTCCCTATTTTGCCAAGTCAAAATGGGGCGTGTTGTGTAACCACACAACATGTCTCTTGTCAACAAATACATGGTGATGATACCATCCATAGTTACAAGGTTACTTGTTTGGTGATGATGCTTCAAGTCTTGGTGTTGATGCTTCACCTTCAGAAGTTTTTGACTAGTTCAGTGTGTGTCAGTTCTCATTTCATACTTTCATACTTTATAGATTGGTTTAGATGCAAGTGCTTTATGTTGCTTCATGGTGCTTCATGACAAATAACAATGTTTGACAGATTGGAATTATAAAGGACAAGGTGCATATTGAGTTGATTCTTGCAAAGGATGAAGATCTTATATGTATCATATGTTCTTGTTGAGAGAAAGACCTTGAAGACATTGGTTGAGTATAAAAATCATGGCCAAGTAGAGACTTAGCAACTTGTCTAGGGTCTAATAGATATCCAAAACCCTAAAGATGTCTAGAGCAGTTCTTTTAAGGTTAAAATTTCTGCATGAGGATATTGTGTTTCCAATAATTGATTAATGTTGTATAAGGCAAGTTTAGGGTTGTGAAATGAGCAAAAGGCCTCAGTGGATTTGATGATGTTCATGTCCTAATTAATAGTATCAAGGTTTATGTCTAATGGTGTTCTTTGTAGTTTAGACAATCTTTAGATGTTAAGATGGATAGATAAGGGTTTCCTAAAGTCTCTCTTATTAGTCCTAAAACCCTAAAATCTAGGTTTAAATGTTAAGAACCTAAACCATCATAACAATAATGCACTTTTGTTTTAAATCAGTGTTGACTTATGATCTCAAGTTACTACCACTTATGTTAACCTACTAAAGGGGAATAAAGTCATGTACAACCGGCCCCTTATCTAAAAGTCAATGGATCTTTAAGTCTTCTAGGCACTAAAAGGAAAATCAAAAGCCTCAGTTAAAAATCAAAAAGGCGTGAAGCAGACATCGAAAGGCTTAGATTTAAAGTTGTTTCAAATTCCAACGTTTAATTTGCTGAGTTAAAAGTTTGACAGGTAGTTCTTGTTGGTTCCTCTATGTAATTGGTTTTGTAGTTTTAAAATGATCTCTAGTGCTAGTTAAATTGTGTGTGGGCTCGGTATAATGTTTGAGAA
This sequence comes from Cunninghamia lanceolata, assembly GCA_027924645.1. Taxonomy (NCBI): domain Eukaryota; kingdom Viridiplantae; phylum Streptophyta; class Pinopsida; order Cupressales; family Cupressaceae; genus Cunninghamia; species Cunninghamia lanceolata. Next base: position 4,506,719 of record BSBN01000158.1, on the reverse strand, counting down.
GAATAGGATTAGTGATCCAGTTTCAGCTAAGTCATGTCTACACATTCATCTATGAATTACAAGATGTGGTGAGAACATTGAAAGTTTTCAGTACCAATGGTCTGAGAGGAAATAGTTTGTCTATGTTCATTAGAGGAATGAGGGATTAAGCACTTTGTGAAATACGTTTGTTCAGAAGGCTGATGAAGAAGCACATGATCGTTTATATTCTTTTAAGGTATGTGTTCTTGTTGCTTTGCCACTGTAGAGTCAAATGGATGAAGGATGTTGAATATGATGAATAGAGAATGTTGTGAGTACTAAGATAATGCAATGTATAAAGAGCCTTATATAGAATCAGAAAAGAGGAGAGATAGTTTTTTGAGACTTGGATTATTCGATTGATATTTGTGTGACTAGATAGAAATGCAGTTGCAAAGGTTTGTACCCTCTTCATAGATCAAAATGGAGTCTTCATTATATTTGAATTGATGGATTAGGGTGATATATGGAGTTCATTTCATTTGGTGCTATAGATATGACCAGGAGTGTATCCTTATTGTAATATCTTTTTGTAATCTTGTATGAATACAAAGGAAGACATAAGATGTGTTGTACTTTAGAGATACAGAGTAACCCTATGAACTAAATTAGTTTCTTTTGAATAAGTGTATGTTTTCCAGTGAGGCATATTCATGTCAGTGAGACAATCTTGTAGCCTAGTGAGGCATATTCATGATAGTGAGACTATAACCAGTGAGATTCTCTTGCCAGTGAGGCATTTTGTGTAGCAAGTGAGGCATGATTTTGATTAAGCTAGTGAGGCATTTTTAGAGTGGTTTTTCATCCCTATGAGGGTTTTCCACTCATGAAAATCACTATGTTATTGTTCATATTATTTGTCTTTGTATGTGTGTCCTAATGCTTTGTTCTTAAGGTCCTGATTCATACTATTCATCATCTTGTGCATATGTGTTTTGATAGATCATTGAAGTCTCTCTCATTATTTGTCTTGTAATTTAAAAGGTACAAAAGATTTTATAGTTATAGACCACTGATTCACCCCCCCTCTTAGTGGTCCTATAGTCCAATGTGCTCCTCATCAAATTCCTTACAACACCCTTTCTATTAGGCATTTACATTAAAAATTGATGAAAAACTACATATTTTAGGTGTATTTTCACTAGGATTTGACTTGTCATCACCCTAGAATTGCATCAAAAGTGTGTTATGAATGATATTTTTGCATCATTGGGCTATTCTTAGACATATTATTTTCTATCCCTCTTGAAATTCTTCACAACACCTCTTCTTTCACTCATTTGCATTGAAAAAGTTAAAAAATCAAGCATTTTGGATCCTACACATATCTTGCTCCCCGGGTTTGTTCTATTAGTTTGTGCATTGAGTATTGCATGCTTTTGTATGAGTATTATAACCCACTTCCCTAATAGAAATATCCCTTTAAGAAGAAGTAGGAGACTCATGGGATCTAGTGCTCCTGAAGAATACGATATTCCTACCTGTGAAAATCCATTGAATACCTTCTTTACAAAAGGAGAGACACAAATTTTGTAAGACATTATCCCTCATACAACCACTATGGCAGATCAAATATTTCTTGATGTATAGGACACTATTGAAGTGGTTACACATGTACCTAATGAGAAAATAAATAAACTTGATTAAAAAAACTAGTTGATTTTCAAGCATTTGTTGAAAATGAGAGGATAGCAGAAGAAGCTATACATGTGATTCACAACATAAGAGAATTGATAAAATAAGGACAAGATAGTATTAATGTTATGCAACGTTTAACACATATAGTACACAATAATGTTATGTCAGTGGCTGAATGTGTGAATGGTATTAACAACATGTCATCACCGTCTCACATGCAAGTAGAAGCACCTATACAAATTATAGGAATATCTACATTTCCATCAATGAGTTTACTTACTAATACAAATTCTTGTAGTAATGCTACCACTGGTTTTGGAGTATCAAATGGAACTAATTCACAAAATTACCAAGTTGTGGGATTTAACTATTAGAACTTGGTATCTAATGTGACCTCTTCTATGAATAACTACTCTCAACCACCTCTCCATCCCACTTATTCATGCCCACCTTCCACTTATCACTATGTTCAACCACCATTTACCTATTAACAACCTCCACTTGTCACTACTCATGCTCAATCACCTCCACACTTTGGTTCTCATTCCTTGCAACAAACTGCATCTCCTAATGATGCAATCTTAAACCAACTATTATAAGGCATGACTTCTTTACAACAAAAGGTGACAAATTTGACAAATTCTTCACCACCTAATTTACCAACCTATCATGCTCATAATCCCCTATCTTATTCAATCTTGAGGACTCCTATGCTTGAGAGGTTTGAAACTCCTCGCTTTAACAAATATGGTGGAAAAGGTGATCCTAATACTCATGTGGCAACATTCACGACTATGTCAAGTGATTTCTACTTTGAAGAAGATTTGTTAGCAAAACGTTTCCCATGATCTCTCAAAGATATGGCTCTAGAATGGTTTTTCTCTTTACCTTGGATTCAATACACACTTTTTCATAGCAAGTTGATCAATTTTTACAACATTTTCTAGAAAACATTGGACCTCAAGTCTACTTGATTTATTTAGTTCATTGGAAGAAAGGTCTGAAAGGGAAGCTAACTGAGTTTATTAGTAGGTATCAATCTCTCTATGCACAAATTCAATATCAGATGAAGGATGAGGATGTTCAGGAGGTGTTTATTACAAATCTACAACCTAACATCTGTGGCAAGATTCTCTTGATCAAGTATAACTCCTTTCAACATTTATGCACTACCCTTTGTGATTATCAACTTTCGTCTAGTCAGTATGAGAACCAAAATTCATCAGCTCAAGTTGGTCAATCCATGGGTGGACCATCACAAAACAACTTTATGAGGAATAATAAAAGTTTCATCAAGGTTAATGGGTCAAATTCAAACAATTTCTCACAAGTGTTTTCTATCAGTGATCCAAAGAAGGCACCATTTCAACAAAGAAATTTTACTCTAATATCTAAATCCTATCACTCTATCATGAATCAAGCTATGAGTAATAACCTCATGAAACTTCCTTCAATTAAACCATTGGATCCTAGTAGAATGCAAAGGTCTTATTTTGATGTTAATGCTTTTTATCATTACCATCGGCAACAAAGACATGATACTGAATGATGTATGAGTCTTAAACATGAAATACAACTCATTTATAGGAATGTCATATAGGTATCAGGTGTGAACGATAATGGGAATAAGTTGGTTGCTTTTCTGATCCCAAATTTACAAATCTTTAGTAATCATTTCCCTAAGCATACTGATAATAACATGATGGAACAAAATACACTAGAAGTAGAAGATGACTATTTGAACTACGATCAGATAAGTGCTACAATAGAAGTGGACAAGGAAAATACTGAAGTATTACCTCACCCACAAAGGAGTGATATTTATGCTGAGATTCCTCTCCTGTTATCCCTTCAAGGATCAAGAGCTAATCAAAATACATTAGAAAAACAACCCAAACAACCAAAGCAAGAGATCATGACAAAAGAAAATCTTGAAATAATACAAGATAGTCCTTCTCACTACTATAGGTAGAATCAACAAAATAAGAGAACTAAAAATTGGAAAAGAGCAAGATGGTTATCATCAGTTGAAAATAGTAGTGGTTCCCCTCCTCATATACAACAAAAAACTTCACATAAATAAAGAGATCATGAACAAATACATGGACTTCCTGACAACAAACAAGATGCCCATAAGAACCACTCAAGATTCACACAAAACTTGATAGAGCATCTCTCCAAGAGGCTTGCAAGTTACAAATTTTAGTATGATTGTACTAGAGGGTAAGTATTTCTAACCCTTTACCTCCATGTTGTGTTTCCCCCATGATGTTTTATGTGTAGTTTAAGTCTCCTAGGATGACCCTTGATTGTCTTGTAAGGTCAAGGATACTAGGAGACCACCTCTATGGTGATCCTTCTTCTATTTATATCATCATTCTTCTATATTGCTTCTCCTCTATTTTCATTGTTGTGTGTTGTGTCTTATGGACATAGCATTGTGGTTGGTGACTTGGGGGCACCCTCCTACGTGATTGTCCCTAAAGCACTTGTTTCTCCTCTCTTGATTTATATTTTACCTTTCTTTAGTGGTTCTATCTAGCTGGTAGATGATGAAAAACATATTATACTGATATGGACCTAGTGTCCCTTCAGTGAAAAATTAAAAAATGGACCTAGTCCATACATGACGATGGGGTTGATATATATTATCTGAAGCTTGGCTAGTAGAATCACTCCATGTGATATTTTGATGTTGTTTTATCACACTTACAAAACATAACAATACTACTGCTCCATGCTCTTTGTTTATCTTAGATCTTGTTTTCCCTACCTCTTTAAGTGAATGGTTACATGCATTATTGTTTATCATGATTATATGGATGCTAACACCTTTTCTTGTAGGAAATTGTGTGTTTGTGGGAACATTTGGCAATTGTAAAGTACATGTCACCTCTGGGGGCATGGGCTTTGCGAGAGCTCGTGTTCCCTTGTGTGTTTTCTCTCTACCTTAATGTGCCTAATATCGGTACACAATATTAACCACCTTAAGGTGGGGGCATATATAAGTTAAGCTATCTAATGATTTTGGTACTAACGAAGCATGTTTGAATCCTTCTATGGAGGTAGGATGTTGTATTTCCGAGTGACTGCGCATATTTCTTTTCTATATTGAAATCATTTAAGCCCTCCACAGAGGTGGGGATGGTGTATTTCTCAAGGAGATTACACATCCAAACATTTTCTAAAAGTCCTTTGAGTAGGCGGGGAGTGGATCTGAGACTATCCTAACCCTTAAGCATGTCTTCAACGATTATTGTGGTGAAGCCCAATTGTCAGTGTGTTCTTGTAATGTGCTTGAGATGGCTACAAACCTAGCAATAGGTTTCTTCCATCACTTGTTTGCCATGTTTTCTCTATGTCTTCCATGTGTGTGTGTATGGCATGTTTGTTCCCAACCATAGTTTCAAGACTGGTGATGATGAGCTCCTCCTATGCTTTGGGATTTGTATGGCATGTTTGTTCTCAAGTGTAGTTTCAAGACTAGTGGCGATGAGCACCTCATACACTTTGAGATTTGTTTGGCGTGTCTAATGCCTCTTATGCAGTTTCAAGATTGGTGGCGATGAGATCCTCTTGTATTTGGGTTGTTTGTTTACTTTCCTTGTACTTTCATTTGCATTTCATAAATGAGATAATGAAAAAAGAAATAATCACTGCATTTACTATATTCATTGTGTCTTACGTGTCTTCAATGCTATCTTTTCCATGTTTTGCATGACTATAACTTTCTTCTCTATGTTTTATGTGCCTGTTACTATCTTCAATGTGTTTGGCGTGTCTTCACCGTGCTTAGCATGTTTTCTATGTTTGTTGATTGTACTTTAATGCATGCATTGGCCTTGTGTTCATACATACATTAAAGTGGGGGCTAAATGTTATGTCAGAAAATGTCCCCTTGGGGGGTTTTCCATCTTAAGGTTTAGCTCTTGGGTCCTTAGAATGCATCTAAAGCATCTTGCATGAGAATTTTGAATCCTGATGAGAAAACCCTGAAGTCTTATGGCAAATAGGACCTAGGGGGTGCTATTTTGATGATCCTTGAACAAAAATAGTAGGGTCGACTTGGGCACTAGTGCCCTAGTCCTTCCCTATTTTGGGTTTATCTTAAATTTAAATGTCAGTTTTATGACCATTATTTAGGTCCTATACTGACATCTCAAGTTTGAATTATTCTTAGTGAGAATGTTTGTAGTTGCATATATAAGCATGTTTAGGTTTTCATTTGTAAACTAGAAGATGATTGAGAACCTTAGTCATTTTTGTGATTTCAAGATATTCATTATTGCAGAGTAGAGCATTGTTATTGTGTTTGTGATTGTAGATTTGACTTCATCTTATCATGTGATTTAAGAGCCTTCATTTATGTGAGATCTACACTTCAAGATGATATCTATTATGTTTTCCATCATTTATAGTCTGGATTTTGCCCCTATCCCATAGGGATACGTACTCTTATCTGACAACGGTGTTCAGAAGACTTGAATGTCTATCCAGGGCTTGACCGAGGCAAGCCTCTAAACACCACAACCCCCTCCCACAATCCTTTGTGATTACATATTAAAGGTACCAAGTTTCATAGAGTTGAGTTTCTGAAAGGAGGTTGTAGATGACAAGTAGTTAGGATCTAAAAGAAAGAGAATAGTGTTAAACATTTTAGGACTTGGGTGCTATTCCTAGAGTCCACCTTTTCTGGGGTAGAAACAGAAGATGTGGTGAATATCAGTACTGGAAGGAGATCCAAATTCTGTGCAGAAAATAGTACCTTGGACTAGGGTGCTAGTCCTAGTGTCCCCAACTATTTTACATTCTAAACTTTGAAAAATAATGAGTTAATAATCTTTGTCCTTCACCTTAGTCTAAAAGGATTTGTTGTAATTCATTAATTTGCTTATTGTTTTACATATTTAGGGTTTTAAGAGTAATTGAACATTAAAATGAGATATTGTTTGATACATCTGAGCTTCCACATCGTTCCAAGAGGCAACCCAACCTGATAGGTGAATGCTCTTGCTTAGTCGAGATTCAACTCTGTTGATATGCCCTTGAATGTTTGGTGAGAGGGGAGGATTCACCTTTGAAACCTAAACCAACCCACATTCAACATTTCCCCCTTTTTTCACCCTAAATAATGTTATTTGTCAGTGAGAGATCCTAATTGTTATTGAGACGACTTATTTGCGAGTGAGGCTGATTTCCCTGTGAGGCATATATTATTTTCCAGTGAGACTAATTTTCCAGTGAGGCATATTTTGTATCCAATGAGGATTGGCTAGTGAGGCTCAATAAAATCTATTTTCATAGTGGTTATTCACCCTTTTAGGGTTTTCCACTCAAAATACTTGTGTCATCTCTTTTCCTGATTTTGTGTTACATGGTGTTTGACTAGATCATCTTTGATTATAATGTCATGTTAAGTTTTACTTGTTATGGTGACTCAATCAACATCCAATATCTATGATGTTTGAAGTGTCTTAGATTTCCTTGCATTATAAACCAGTGTGTTATAAGTGGAAAAGATTGGTTACTCATTAGACCACTGATTCACCCCCCTCTCAATGGTCATGTATTCCAACACCTATGACATAGTGAAATCATCTCCATGAAGATTGTGGCATTGGTATTGTGTGTGTGTACATGAAGAAGGTTACGTAATTATACCTGAGTGACCTTAGAAGTTGAGCTATGTAGCTCATCTACCAAGTCACTGTGAGAACTGGTAGTGTCTACTACTAAGTTTATGTTGGTATTAGAATTAGGGCTTGGACCATAGCAATGCATTAGAAAAAGAAGAAAATCATCTTGTTTTTCTAGTTTTGTGTATAACTTTAATATGTGACCATTAATGAGCAATGACAATCTGACTGCACCTATGGTCTGCAATTTAATAGGTCCATTGGGGAATACCTATTGTATCTCATAGTGGCATAACCATCTAGATTATAGCTTGCCCTTATAATCTTTGTACTCAGAATCATACAATAAAGCCCAGTCACCCACATGGAATTCCTTGGTTTTGATAAACTGATCATGCCATTTAGTCCTTTGCTTTTGAACTATCCCTATGTGATGGATAGCCTCCATTCTAATTTCATCTAGCCCATTTAGAATATGTAGCCTCTCTTTCTATGGTGCTGTTAAGTCCATGTCAAGTTCCACTACTGTTCTTAGTATCTTATATTTAAATTCAATTGGTAGAACTATTGTTTTTCCATACACTAATTCATAAGGTACAAAGCCTATAATTATTTTCCATGTTGTCTTGTATGCCCACACTACTTCTGGTAATCTGGATGCCTACTCTCTTCTATGAATGTGCACTATTTTGGTTAGAATGTTTTCTATCTCTCTGTTTGTAACTTCCACTTGGCCATTGGCTTGGGGATGATAAGGTGTTGAATTTTTATGTTTGATTTCATATTCTTTAATGAATGCAAAATTGAGTTTAGAAGGAACTGGGGACATTGATCAGTTACAATTTCTCTAGGTACTCCATATCTACTAAAGATGTCTTCATACAAGAACTTGGCTACATTTCCATCTCTTTCAAACTATAACACTTTAACTTCAACCCACTTTGTGAGATAATATCTGCAAACCAAAATTTATTCCTTGTTATTAAAAGCTGGTAAAATTGGCCCAATGAAGTCTAGTCCCCATTTGTTAAATGGTGCTAGTGCCATTTGTGGCTATAAAGGCGTCTCATCTATCCTTGTTGGTCTACCCATTCTCTAACATCTGTCACAACTCCTTGTATACTTGATTGAATCATTATGAAGAGTTGGCCAATAGTAGCCTATTGTTAAGACCTTAAATGTTGTCCTTTTAGTTACAAAGTGACCCCCACAAGGCTCATCATGGAAAGCTTTTAAGATGTCAAAGACCTCATCTTCTCTTATACATCTCCTCATAATATGATCTAGACTGGTAGAGAATATAGATAATGAGCAACCCAAGAGTATGGAAAGCTTTTATGCACTAGTTGTCTCTTTTCTCTAGGAGAGAAATGTGATGGTATCTGCCCTGCTATTAAGTAATTTGCAGTATCAACAAACCATGGTGTGTGTACATTGAGAGAAAACAAATGCTCATGTGGAAAAGAGTCATCTACAACACCTTCTTCTAATTGTGTAGGCAATCTAGATAGAAAATTTGCCACCACATTAGATTTCCTAGGATTATCCACTATTGTTATATCAAACTCCTATAGTTAGAGTAACCATTTGAGTAGTCTATCTCCAACCACAGGTTTGTTCATCAAGTACCTAATTGTAGTATGATCTATGTGGATAAATACTGGATAACCTATGATGTAATGCCTAAACATGTTAATGACATAGACAACTGATAACATGTCTTTCTCTGTGACAGTGTAGTTAAGTTCTGCTCCTTGTATGTTCTTGCTAATGTAATAGATATCATACTCCTTATTACCTTCCTTTTGTCCCAATACAACTCCTATAGAAAAATTAGAAGCATCAGCATGTATGTGGAAAGGTAATGTCCAATTTGGTCCTCTCAAGATAGGTGCTTGTGTTAGAGCTATCTTAAGTGTCTCAAAAGAGTCCTGACATTCTATGGTCCAGTCAAATTCTATGTCTTTTGTGAGCAAAGTGAACAAAGGTTTTGTAATTTTGCTAAAGTCCTAAATTAATCTCCTATAATAGCATGCATGGCCTAGAAAGCTCATGGCTTCTTCTTGTTTCTATGGCATAAGAAGTGTAGAAATGATCTCAATTTTATGGGGATCCACTTGAATTCCTTCACTTGATATAAAATGTCCTAGAACAATCTCTTGAGTCATCATCATAAAACATTTCTCATGAATCAATGATAAATTGTGTTCTTGACATCTTTTTAGAACATTCTCTAGATTGTTGAGTGCTATTTCATATGTTTCTCCATAGGTGGTGAAATCATCCATATAGATCTCCATGGAATCATGAGCATAATCTAAGAAGATACTGAGCATTGCCCTCTCAAAAGTGGATGGGGCATTACATAAACCAAAGGGAAGGACAAAATAAGTATAAGTACCCCAAGGGCATGTAAATGTAGTCTTGTCCTAATATTTTGGAGCTATCTTTATCTGGTTATAGCCACTAAATCCATCTATGACGGAGAAGTATTTTTTACCTACTAGGGAATCAAATACTTGGTCAATGAAAGGTAGTGGAAAATGATGCTTTCTAGTGGCTACGTTTAACTCCATATAGTCCACACATGCCTTCCATTTTCCTCCTTTCTTAGGAACAATGACTAAAGGTGACACCCATTGACTGTCAAAAATAGGGTAAATGAAGCCTGCATCAAGTAATTTTTATAGTTTAGTTTTAACTATTTCTTGTAATGTAGGGTTCATTCTCCTTTGAGGCTATCCAATTGGCTTGAAACCATGATTTATGTATATCCTATGCATGAATAGATTTGGATCAATTCCCTTCATGTCATTATAGTCCCATGCAAAGGTTGATGCATGTGCCTACAGCACTGTGTTCAAGGAATTCTGCTATTCCTCAGTCAAGGCATTGTTAACATTCAACATTTTACCTAGCATGATTTCCAATGTTTTGGAAGCTATTTGCATAGATGAAACATCATATCTACTAATGTTTTTGATAATATAAGGCAGCTAAACAAGGGGCCAAACCCTTACAAAAAGCAGACAGGCCACAAAGGCAGCAAGCACAAAAAGTGCCTTAAACCAGATAAATCAATTATAGTTATCCCAGCATAAATAGCAAAACCACCTGCTATAAACTAAGATAGTAAATACAGAGTAGTAGAGTATCATCAATATAAAAGCAAAAACTAAGGAGGCAAATTCTCTCCTTACTTAACCATGGATTTAATAATGTCATCCAAATTCCTAGCAAGATCATCATTGTCAGCAATGATAGGCACCCCCAAGTTTTTCAACACAAAAATATTGAGGAAAATAGAATTCCTGAGCACAGTGGAAAGATTCTATTCTAGCTTCGTAATGCGAGCCCTCAGACCTGTATGTTCAGCTCCTGGACCAACATCAGTGTCCATATCATCATCAGCCTCTTCCATGAACATCTCACCTGCTTTGTCAGCATTATCAGTAGAGTCAGCAACATCCTCAGTGGTAGCCCTCGTATCATGAGTCTCCTGCTCACCTTTAGCATCCCTAGATATTTCCTGAACCTCCATATCCTTAGCCTCATCCCCCTGGATGGATTCATCCAAACCGCTCTCAGAATAATCAATTAGTTTTGCTTTAAAAGAAGGTTTGCCAGCGATTTGCCCTGACCGCCTAACTTCAAAGGAGAGACCATCCTTAAGAACCTTAGCAGAAGAATGAGGCTTGCTACTCTAGCCCACCGAGGTCCTACCAGGATTTTTAGGGGTCCCAACCACAACCCTCCCAGTTCTTATTTCACCAGCAATACTCTTTCTCTTTTTGCCCTTTGTATTGATAGTAGGACCTGGAGTATCAACAGGAATTTCCTTAGATGTGGAAAAAGAAACCTCTTTAGTCTTAGTAGGAATAGGGGAAGGCCTAGGTTATTCAATGCTAGGAATATCCTTAGGGTTAGAGGAGGGTTCCCCACTATTGGTTTGAATGGACTTAGAGGGTTCAAGGGCAAGATGGTGGTTATAAAGATAGAGGATAAGGCCCTAATGAAGAGGGATGGCTTTCTTAGAAGGGTTTTTAGCTAGTTTAGCCCTAACCCTAAGGACATAATGTTCAAGGGAAGAAAGCAGATAAAACAAAAAGGTAATTTAAGCATTGTGACAGAAATGATTCAAAAGGGGAAGATGATAGTTGTAAAACCTAGTGAAGCGCCCCTCTAGGGTGAAATACTTCATGAGGAGAAAACACACACCGTCCCAAGGCTCAGGTAATTTGGCTCTGTCAAATCCCCCCTGATATGGGACTAATTCTTCACCATCTCCAAGAAAGAGCTTCTAAATGGAAAGGTCTGCAATTTTAGTTTTCCTTTGCAGTTTCAAACCCTGAGTAGACATACCAGTGGCCATAGTGATCACACTTTCAGAAATTTCAAAGCTAATTCCGCCCATCGAAACCCACCAGTTCTGCCAAGACCTAGCAAATTGTTCAGATACATTTTCATTATACCCATTGAGCCACTCCAAATAGGGACTAATCCCACCCTCTTTGCAATAATGCCAGACCACCAGGTTGTCTTTGAACTCACAACAAGAGATGGGTTCGGGTCTAATTCTATCTCCACCCATGTCAGAATTACAGAGCATGTCACAAAAACCCCAAATCTCCTCAGACATATTTATAGAAACATTACTAGCTTGATCAAGGCTAATGATGCTGGTTATAACACCGCATGCATTATCATAAATATGGGAAACCTTGTAAAAATGACGCTTACTCATCCCATGCTTAATCATAATTACACGGCACACGCCATGATGATCTAGCCATCCGCTCGCCTTATGAGAGAAAGGAGTGGAAATGACAATTGAGAAGGTACAAAAGGACCTGTACTTCAAGAGGCACGACAACCCTCTACCAAAGATCTGACAATGTTGGGAACACACTCTTGTGGTAGTAAAGAGTGGAAAAGTTGGGATATTTCTTTTGAGGAATTTATAGGTATGATTTGTAGTGGATCTTGCAGACATGCCAGACAGTCTTATTGCTGTGGGTCACTACTACAGTTATTCTATATAATGTGGTCAATTAAGTCATCCTCATCTTGGTTTTCCAATAGGGGACTACGTTCGATGGTCATGATAGTTTGCAACGGATATTTATATTCTTCTTCCAAGGTAGGCAAGATAACTTGCTCTAGATTTTCATGAGGTTGGGCTAGTGGATAGAGGACCAATTTCTTGGTTATAGTTCCATTTGATATTATCATGTTCCCATACTTACAACCTATGAATGCATCAGCTATTGCTAAACATGTACTGTCTAAGATAAGTGGATATCTTACAAGGTTAACCTTTGGGTGCAAGACTATGAAATCTATAGGATACTCCTAGGAATCTAATGCTATGACTATATCCTTAATGATCTCTTTAGGTTTTACTATAGACTTATTTGCCAATTGTAAAATAGTTGGTGTAGGCCGGAGGTTAGGTGGCTAAAGTAATTGTATTGTTTCCTTAGTCCCCTAAGTCAGTCAAGGTGTTTTGATAAGGGTCCCATTTATCTTAACATCTACTATTAGACTGCCAGGGTATATGTATTTAGGGATAGTTATATTCCCTAGCATAATATAAACAAGGTTTCCTAAGATGTGCACTATCTAAGGATCCTTCCTTTTTCTTCCTATCTTCTTAAGACAAAGGTCCCTTACTATCTTGGTATAAATTGGGATATCCTTAATAGCTTGAATGGGGGAATTTTGATACTGACATTCTTAAGTTGACCTAATAGATCTATCTTAGCTTGGGTATGATGTTTTGCAATGGCTAAACACTTAGGGAAAGGAGGCTTTGGACTTATGATGATCTCATTTACCTAATTTGACTCAAGCTCCAGAGGTGAATTGTCTAAATCTTCAGCTGTGGTTTCTTCATCTACCATATCAGTGTTTTGAGGAGATGAAGGCCCAACTATTGTTTTCCCTAACCTGAGGTGGACATCACTCACCTCTAACCCATAAGTGGGGTATTGAATAGCTTCATTAGTGTATGCCTGTTGGACTATATGCTTATTGCTAGGGTTAGGTGCATGTTGGGTAGGCAGTTGGGGTACTCTTGGTGGATGAGTTGGGCTTGACAGATTGGGCATCATAGCTTGTTGTTGCGGCTGAGAAAGCAACAAGGTTGTGGGAAATTCATATTTTGATTTTCCAATTGCTGTTTCTTTTGCCATTGTGGTTGCCACTAATTTTACTGTATTAGCCATTGAGGATTGTAATTGGGACCTTGGAAATTTAGCTTTGGCCATGCATTTGGTTGGTGCTGGTTCCATTTTGGTTGAGCATTTTGCCATTGTTGAGGGGTTTTCCATTGGTTTTTGGTATTTGGCCAAGGCTGGGGGTTCCAACTAGAGAAATTATGATTACCAACTAGAAATGATGCATTGAAAGTTAAAGGATCGTGTGGCATACCATGTCTTGGTTTCCATGGTTTCTTTTGTGCATCATAGAACAACTAGCCATCTCCACTCTCAAATGGTTGAAAGTCTGGTTTCTCTAATTTGTCTTCTGTAATACTAGCCACCCTTTTGCACTTGCAGTTGGCTTTCCTTTGTCTACAATTGGGACAATATTTAGTGAGTATTGTATCAACCTCCTCCTACTTCTTCTTAAAATGTAGAGTGTCCAACTAAGTAGTTAGGTGACTCAGAATATCTTCTTTCATATTAGTTAGTAGGGTGCTTAACTCTGCCCTTGAAACTGTATTAGATGTCTTGCCAATGGTAGATGTTCTTTCTCCCCTTATCTTCTTGGTAAAGGACCTGGAGTAGTTCATACAAACTTTGCAGATATCCTCAAAAGGAAATTGAGACACATCCCCTACCCCAATGAGGTTAAGGGCATCCATGCAATCATCATTGACTCCTCTCAAAAACACAAGCTTCAGGGATTCATCTAAGAGTCAATTTTGTGGGTTTTTCTTTAGGTAGAATTGGAACCTCTCTACATAATCTTCCAATGGTTCATCCTCTTTCTGAGTCTTCCTGAAAATGTCATCTCTTCTTCTATCAACTCCTCTGCAATAATCTTGGTATTTTTCCAAGAATTTTGTTTTCATTGTGTCCCAATTTGGAATAGCATCCTTGCCTAGTCCTATAAACCATCTCATAGCAGTATCCTTCAAAGTTGTAGGAAATGTCTTTAGCTAATGAGCATTAGTTGTGTAGTCATAGCTTCTACATAGGACATGAAATTCAAACAAGAATGTATCTGGATCCTCGGTCACCAAACCATAGAAGACTCGTAATGCTAAAGGAGGTATATTCTTCAGGACAGTAGTACTCTCTTGGTTGGTGATTGGAAATTCAAAAGTCACATGTTCTGGTGGACCATCCACTTCATCATCCATTATTTGGAAGCTTCTATTTGTATTATCAGTAGATGTTGATGAGAGGGAAAATTCTTCTTTGGTAATACCCTCACTTTGATCACTGTAGTCACTAATATCTGCTCTAGCTTGTTAGGTTGATGGGAGAAACCTTCCTAGACCGTCTTTGTACCTCTGCATACAATAGGTGTGACTTTGTATAGAAACAACTCTTGCAAAATGTTAGTGAATTTTTTTGGTATTTAGAGGGATGAAACCTAAGGTTTCCTAATATTGAGAGCAAATGTATAAATGAGGAAAGCTTGGAAATAATAGAAACTAATCTCTGAAAGCAGTATCATCCTCAACAATGGCACAAAAAATGTAGAGTCCTTACTATGTCTAGTAAACTTGGTGGCAATCACACAATTCAGAGGAAACACCTAAATGAATAGTCCACTTGGAGCTTTGGAAAGACCTTCATTGAATTATTGACCAGGGCTACTAAACTTGTGATGCCACTGGCACTATATGTACTTTCAAAGATCTAAAACTACTTATCTCATCTTAATATAGTGTTACAATTTCTAGAAAGTCTCAAAACTATATAACAATAAAGAAAGTAATGCTCGTAATGTTGCTACGGGTACATACAATAAAACACTGTAACTCATTTTTGTTAAAGAATGAACACTAAATCATAGCTTGATATTAATAATTTGAACATACACTATACACTCCGGACTACAACAAGTTTTAAACAACTAGAATATCTTGAAGAATATAATGCATTTATGAATTAACTATTAGAATAAAAGTAAATGTGTAGGAAATGAAGTAAGGGAGAATTATCGTGAGTGGCCCTTGCTCAAGTGATTGTCTCCACTGATCTAACTCAAATCTAGTTTCTTAGATTGAAAAAATCATACTAATTTCAATTCATTCATTGGACAATCCTTACAATATCACATAAGATTCTGCTAGTGGATTTTATTCATGCATTGATCATCAAAAACATAAACATTATCTGTGTAACTAATTGGAAAAGAGCTGGTAACTATATCTGCAATTGAACAATCTACTTCAAACTTCAAACTTTAAACTACCTCAACCACCAGGCCATTCATATAGGCACGAGGGAGTTTATTAAAACAAGGTCTCTTAATTGAAATCATAAATCACAACTCTCTACATAACAAAGTGTAATAGATACCAAGTAACTAATAACTAAAAAAGAAAGAAAGAAGAGTTCAAATGAAATTGAGACTCTTGTTATAACAGAACTGGAACATGGACTAGTTGAATCAGTCACATTAGACTCCTTACTACAACATAATTCTTCCTCTAAAAATTTCTTCATTAATTGTCATCACGATGCACAATTATCTTCATCAAGTGCCTCCATGCTATAGTTGTTGCACTTAGTTTAGTTTAGAACCTCCCTTGCTCTGCTGTTTGGGAACTCTTTGGCTGTGAGCTGCACCTTACAATTGCTGCGGGGTATAGTCTATCTTCAACTGCAAGAGTTAGTTTAGAAAACATGTACACAATACTAACAACCTTAATCAAGCATAGATATCCTTTACAATACATACATTCCCACACATAATTATACAATATCCATCATATTATAACCATATTTCCATATACTTAATAATTAGGTTCAGGTTTGCATAATGATCATAAGAGATAACATAATGTAGAAATATGTGTAAGATAATGTTTGAGAATGTCTTTGAACTTGCATAAAACCATAAGAAAGCTAGCTAATAACTAGACTCATCAGTAGGTAGGTCATGGAGGCACATTGTGGATGTGAAATAAGGTGGGTGCCCATTTTGTTTTGCTATTTCCATCCCTATCTACTTGGTCAACTGGTAAAAATGAACTTCTAGGCCCTATTAAAAAAATTTAGTGAACTTGCACTTGTTTATAAAATGGGCACCCATTCCATATATGAGAGCCCTATTTAATGGGAGCCCATTTAGCTTCAGGCTCCCGATCCTCAATAGGATCCCATTACATAACAAGCTTCCATTTAGGCTAAGGCCCTCATTCCTAAGTGGGCTCCCATTATTTTCAAAGTAGGTGTCCATTTCTGTCAGATTTTTTTTCCCATGAGACTTCCATGGTGGACTTGTTTTCTTTCTTTGACCCTGTTGGAGGTGCTAATTGATGTCCATTTCATTTTGATGATGATGAAGAAGGAAGTCTTAGTGGATAATTATATTAATATTTTCAATAGGGATGTAGGGATTTTTGATGGACTTGTTTCAAGGTCTTTGTTAGGTCATTAAACATATGGATGTCTCTTATCATCATGGTTTATTGGAAGTCACAAGTGGGTTTACACTTTTTACCTACGCTAGTGACACTATCTAGATTAATTGGAAGATAAAAATAAATATATGGTGTGTACATTCTATGTTTAGAGGCTTCTTTTTTTTCATCTTCCATGGCCAAAGTGTTGTTGGCATGGGGGGATGTTGTTTCTAAATAGGTGGATGACCTTTGGTAGTCTATCATAGGGGAACTATTATCCCTTGAGCTAATTTGTGAAGAAAGTTAAGATTTTTGTTTCCTTTGTCTCTAATAATTTATAAGTTGTCTGTAGCTTCTCTGTGAATTCTATTGATGATTTCACCTTAGATTTAAAAAATTCTAAGGACGTGAGTCCTAATTGTTTCTTGCCTAATTTGATCTAAGATTTTTCCTCAATTGCATTTTCTAGTTCATGGAGGTTCACTCTGATTTCCTCTAAGACTAATTATATCCAATCTTCCCTAACACCAAAGGAACATCGAGTGCTTAGTGAAGAAGATGGAAGTTTTTGAATGTTTGTGTTGGTCTTGATGCTTGAATTTTTTATGCCTTATGGTGAAATCTAAGTGCTTGTTTTCAAATTTTGAAAGTAGAATGTATGCCTCATGCTAAAATCAAGAGATTGTAAGTTATGTTTTTGAATGTTTAAAATGAATTTTCCAAATGTGATTAAATCTAAATGAATGCATGTACTTTGTATTTTCTAAAACTTGTGAATGTGTTTTAATTACTAAATGGATTTTTCATGCAAACCTATATGGCTTTTCCTAAATACAATGCTTCTATATTTTATTTTGTTTTTGAAGGTTTGATTTTAAAATGAATTAATCTAATAAAAATAAATTTCTAATTAATCTAACAAATGCAATAAACTTGAATCTAGATCTAGAAAAAGTAATGTAAATCAAGAGAAAACAAAACATAGTTTTACTTTCTTCTATGAAAAGTGATAAAGAACCTGTAATGGCGCCAACATTGGGCATATGTCCTCAGGGGTATAGCTATATGGTAACCTTCTCTGTGGCAATTGGGTCATCCACTCTATGATAGGAAGAGGTGAGGATTTGAGGATATTTGCAAATTAGGAAAGAATCACGAAGGCTTGTCAAGTATAAAAGAAAAAGGCTCAATGTGCTATAGAGAGCATGTGAATGCTAGTGGTATTGCTAAGGCTAAAGCATGAAAAAAAGGCTAAATGTCCTATAGATACCATGTAAATTCTAGTGATATTTCTAAGGCTAAAGCATGAAAGAAAAAGTCTTAAAGTCTTGTGTGCGAAGCTTACAGGCTTCTATTCTAAACTAAACTAAGATTTAAAGAAACTAGAGTTTCTTGAGAAGATATGTGAAGAGGATGATTTAAAGATGCTAGAGATTTTTGAATCGAAAAGAGAGATCTAAGTTATGTGGATATCTAAAACTAAATACAGGAAAGCAAAAGGCTCAAAGTCATATGAAGAAGATTGTGTGAATTAAACATACGAAAGTGATTAAATAATGAAGAATTAAGGGATATTTATAGGTAGAAGTGAGAGGGAAGAGAAAACAGATAAGATTGAAAGAATTAGTTAATTGAAGAGTAAATGGAAATTTACCTAGAACAGGCGAGAAGATAAGAAGAAAACAAGAACAAAATGAAAGAAAACTAATTAAAAGAAGAGTGAACTCAAAGAGATTTGGGAAACAAATTAGAAGAGATAAGATTTGATCATGAGTTCACAAGAGAAAGGAAGGAAGAAAGGGAACTCTAAGAATAGGGTGCAAGATGAAGACTCTTCTTCGTATATTTTTCTTGGGTGCTCCTTCTTGGTGTGATTGGTGTGATTGGTCTGTGTTTGGTCATCTTTGTGGTGCTTTGGTTTGATTGTTTTGTTGGTTTATCTATTTTAAGGTGTCTTTGTTGTTTGATTATTTGAATTTGTCTTGGTTTTGGATTTTTTCTCATTGTTTTGAGTCAAGCTTTCGTGTAGTGGTTCTTACCACAAGGTCCTTGGGGCTCGAACCAGGTTGGAGGTCTAGTGGTGGGTATTAATTCTCTATTTAATGTTAAGGATACAATCTTAATTAATTCTCTCATGTCATCTAGCTCCATGGAGCTGGAGCAACCAGTCAATGGGAATGACTTCTCTAATAAGGGAGGAGTTGATGTCAACATAAGTTGGAAAAAGTTACTCTGTGTAGGAGGAAACTCATATTAAGGTGTCATAGAAAGAGGCTCTAGGGCGAGGTGAGAAGCCCATCCCAGAGTCTGCAACCTTTGAAGTTTTAGAGAATGACAACCATGGAGGGAGAGGGATGGGAAATGACAGAAGAATTGAATACAATTTTCCCAAGGAAAGAGGACAAGGTAAGGATTCTTCTCTCACCAAGGTTCTCTCAATTGCTCCTTCTCCAAATATGTTGCAAGCGATCAATGCAAAGGAAAAAAGGTTAAACAATATTGTATTTTTTTTTTAGATAATAATCATTTACCATCAAGAAAATTCTTTGATGACTAGCTGGGGAAGGAATGGGGTAAAAAGATGGGTTTATATGTCAATTTTTTCCATATGATTCATAAGGGTCTCTTCATTATCCTTTTAAAAAATCATAACATGCAGTCTAGAGTTCTCAAAAAAGAGTTTTGGAACATGGAAAGATCTATGTTCAAGGCTTTCTCATGGTCTTCTAATGTGAAGCCAGAGAAAATTATTGAATTCTTGGTGCTCACATGGATAGAAGTTAAAAATGTGCCTCCCTAGTTATGGAAATTTATTCCCCATTTCTGGAAGCCACTTGGGGAAGTTTTACAGAATGAAGACACCAAGATTACCTTGTCACATTTAAATGCTCATGTCCTCATTTCTATTAAAACTAATGTGGATTTTACATAAGTGGTGGAGTTTAAAATGGATAATAAGTATTTTTCTTGTGAACGTGTGTTGGTTGGAAACTTGAATGATTGCCTTTTGTGTAAAAAGGATGGACACTTGATAAAATATTGTCCTAGAAATTTTAGACTCTCTGTAACAAAAACCCAAATTAATAAGGAAAAAAATCATTTTATTGAAGGGGATAACCCTAAAGGAAATAGTGGTGGGGCTAGAAATGAAGAGCCCCCAATGGGTAATGCCAACATGGAACATTAGATTAAAGTGTATAATAGTCATAACAATTCTAAGATGATGTTGGATCCTAAAGACTCGATGGTTACCCCCATTGCATCTCTTGTAGATGATGTAGATTATGTGGTTTTTTCTACTAAACATATAAATGATTTTAGAGGAGGAAGCAGTTCAATCCCAACAAAAAAATTGGGAAAGAAAAATTCCTAACAACTAGCCCTTTAAAAATTAGGGTTTTTTCAGAGCCTGAATTGGCACTACAAAACCCTCATCAATCATTTTCCAATGAAATGATTAAGGTTGTCAAATTGGACAGTTCTCAAACAATAAGTTATAAGGGGCAGGAACAGTTTCTTGATAGCTTGCTAACTTGTGATAACATGGATGTGGATTGCTCCTTGAAAGTAGGCGACAATAAAAAAAATAAAACCTACTGACCTAGAGGTAGGGGTGAAAAAATGCCTAGAAAAAGGGCAAGATTTAAAGCTCCCTAAATATTATGAAAAAATTAGTAGAAGCTATAAGCAGGGGGTTTCAAAATCTCCTTCCAAATGATTCTACATTATAGTAGTTGGGATGTTGGGGGTTTGGAATCCCCTGACATGAAATACATGCTTAGACATTTTTCTAATAATATCAATAAAATGGATGTTCTCTACCTGCAAGAGGTAAAAGTTGTTTGTTTTTTACTTGAACATGTTCTTAAATTTATTTTAGGGGCTCTTCTACCTTCCACACTAATCATGATAAAGGTAAAAGGGGTGCTGCAATTTTGTTGAAAGACTCTTAGTGTCCCTATGTAGTGGGCAGTGGTGTTTCTACACGTAATAAGGTTGTGTGGGTCAGGTTGGATGTAGACAAATTCAATGTTGGTATTTGTTCTATATATGCCTCTAATAAATACAAAGAAAGATCCAATCTATGGAACTGGATGGCTTAGTCCTTGCCAAAAATCCACTAGATTATGGCAGGTGATTTCAACATGATTGAAAATCAACAAGATAAACAAGGTAGTAATGAGTTTTTGTTAATGAAATGTATTTTTGCTATAAAATGAAAAGAACTCTCAATATTTCTGACCCTTTGGAGAATCTAAGATGTACTAAAAATTTGGTTTTCAGGGTGCAACAATTAGGGTATTGGAAAGAGAGTTTATTCTATATTGGATCGGTTCTATGTGGATAAAGATGTGTTTATTTTTTGTGCAATAATGATAAGTTCCATATACAAGTAACACATAGCACAATGTCATACCACTCTCCAATTTATACTTGTATCACTACTAAGGATAATTCCTAAAAGGGGCATGTTAACAAGATGCAAATTTTAAAATTAAACATTGTTCTCCTAAAGGATTCAGATTATTCAGCTCATATTATAAAAATAAAAATGATTATCAAGAGTTTCTACAAAAACTTGTCTATTGTCAGATGGGATAAATTGACTCAAATGTGGAGAGAAATCTTTAAAATTTCTGGTAAGAAGAGAGCTTTAGATAGAAGGAAAGAAGAAGATAGATTAGAAGGGAGACTCCTTGAACTAGAATTGGGCCTACAAAATAGCATGGTTTATTCAGCTAGGATTGAGGAAATGAAAAAAACTAAGCATCGGTTGAGGGTCCTCCAAAATTTCAAAAACCAAGGAGATAAGGTTAGAGATAAAATACAGTGGCTACATGAGGGTGACAGAGGGTCTAAATACTTTTTTAAGATTATGAAAGCTAAGGAAAGAAGAGAAAAAATTGGTCCTATTTAGGTGAATGGGAGCTTGAGTTGTGATTCTAAGATTATGGAGGAAGCATTATTTCATTTCTATAATGGATTGTTTTCTTCTAAAGAAAATGGTCGTAGTGAGGATGGTAGAAGATTTTGTAGTAGAATTATTCCAGAAAAATACTGGATGATGATAGAGAGGAGCTGAGGAAGAGTATCTCCGTAGGACAAATTATGAAATCCATTCATTTTTTCAAAGCTAGAAAGTCACCTGATCTTGATGGTGTGCTAATTGAATTTTACAAGTCCAACTATGATTGAATAGTAGAAAATTTGATGGAGGTTTATGAGGAACCTTTTTATAAAGGTCAATGGGTGTTAACATTAATAGAGGGTTGATTAAACTACTTCCTAAAGAGGGTGACAAAACTTAGATAAAAAATTGGAAGATAATTACATTGTTCAATTCTTCCTAAAAAATATTATCTAAGATCAAGCTTGTAGACTCACAGATGTATTGAAGATAAGTTATTTATTAGCCAGACAGGATTCATAAAGGGGAGTTATATCCTAGAGAAACTTACCAATAGTTGGGAAAGTCTTAACTGGGATAAACAAATAGGTCAAGAGGCATGTATTATATTGTTGGACTTTGAAAAAGCATATGATAGGATAGAATGGGGCTTTGTGTTGACAGTAATGATGGCTTTGGGTTTTCCAGAGTCCTATTGTATTTGGGTTGCAATATTGTTTAAAGATACCTCCACTCAAATTGATGTTAATGGGATATTGAATTATCCTATTGTCCTTCAAAGATCAATTAGGTAGGGATGTCTTCTGGCCTTGACCCTCTTTGTGATTGTTGCAGATGCTATCAAATGTCTTTTGAAGACTGAGTTGATCTTCCCTCCTATATAAGGCATTGTGCTCTGCAATTAAGAAATTTTGGTTAGTGCTCAATTTTCTAATGATACATCATTATTCTTGGATTGGAATAAAAAGAATTTTAAGAATGTTTTTGAGAGGATTTCTATTTTTTGTGATTCTTCTAGTGCTAAAATTGTTAATCATAAGTCCACTATTCTAATCTAGAAAGAATATGCCCCTGATTGGCTAAGAGGATCCAATTGGAAACGGGGTGGACCAAATAAGATTGTAAGGTATCTTGGGGATCTATTCTTAATTGAACCTTCACTCAAGGAAATGTGTGAGTGGATGATGAAAAAATTGAAAAGAAGAATGAGAAGTGGCAAACACATCTATTATCCCTTGCAAGAAAAGTGTAGGTTTGTCAGAAGGTTCTAGCTTCTCACAACCTTTACTATGCTTCGGCATGGTTGTTTGGGAGTTACCAAAGAGAACAAAGGGAGGGATATAGTGTGTTGGAAGTGGTGTTGCTTTCCCAAAGATTTAATAGGGGCTTGAGCTTAAAGATCTAAGATTTCAAGCCATCTCTTTGGATGTGAAGTGGATTGTGAAGGCTATTGAAGGGAATGAACCCTGGAAAATCTTAGTTGGGAATAATATTGCATTGTCCAAACCTGTGAAAGGCAAAAATTACCTCTACTTGCACCCTCAAGACTTGATGTCTGGGGATTTTTCTATTAGCCCTTTTGGCTCCAAAGTGTTTGGTAGTTTATGGAGGGTTTGAAAAACTGTTAAACACATGACTATGAATAAAAAGACCTTCTCTAGATCAAATAGAGTTTTCATGTCATATGTAGATCAGTTTGGTGGAATTTGTATTACAATAGCAAGCTTCTAGTTTTGTTGTAAGGATGCTCTACTAAATTGTGGGCTTCAAAAAGCATCTGCACTTTTGGTGACATTTTTAACAAAGGAGCAGCTAAATATTAGAAAACTTTGAAGGGTTGTTATGGGCTCAATGACTATCAGAAGAGAACTCTATCTATTCTAAACAAGGCCTTGTTTGGAGTTAAATATCCTATTGTATTGAAAGATGATCTTGAAATATGGGCAAATATCCAATGGTCTAATGGCACAGTGTTTGGAAACATGAGTTCTAAGAAACTCTATGTGTTACTGGCTGGCATGAGAGAAATTTTCAATAGGGTTAATAGGAATTAGGATGTTGGTTGGGATGACAAGAAACTATCTCATCTTATTAAAAATCTATGGTCTATCAAATGTGAACCTAAGAAATCTTTCTTCATGTGGCTATTAGTCTAAAAAAATAGCTATGTGTAATTTCAACCACAATTATTTTGGTCAAGTTTATTTGGGTAAATTGTGCAATTGTGTTGGAAATTTTGAGCATTTTCTTTTAGTGTGTTATGCTATGAAAATTTGGTCTATTTTTCTGGGAAATGGGTAGGGCTGGGATAAATCTAAAAAAATTTCATGGGTTGAAATTTTTTTGGTTGTGTTGAGTCTTATCTTAGAGAGCTAAATAAATTTTGGTTTATTTTCACTATAGAGTCATTGTGGCATATTTGGAAAGACAAAAACAATGAGATTTTCCATGATAGAAGAAGAAACCTTACTAACTCATGCCTTGATCTCATACATGTTTAATTGTTGTGAGCTAGGTTTCAGTTTGCTTGCAGATGTCAAAGAGCAAGTTCTTCATCCTACTAAAGATAGGTTTGATCCTAGTCTACAAGAATGAAATTATAAATTCCCACTTTTGGCCACAGGGCAGGGATGACTTGGATGAAGTGTAGCGGAAGACCATTGAGGAGTATCTGAAAGATAAGAAGATTGATAAGCCAGTGTTGAAAGACAAGGTATGGGAGAAGAGGAGATCTAGATAGCATGCTGTGCAGGAATATGTTCCCTTGGTCAAAGATTTAGATCTGGAAGATGAAGTCAATCTAGTAATTGGAATAATCCAGGAGGTAGATTTCTATGAGAATGTCAACAACCAAAAATGTTGTTGGGAGTAGTCTTCTGAGTACTTTGATGTATTTTAGTTCTTACTAATGTTGATTGGTTCTCTATGATATGGCTGCTGTTATGGTTCTTGTTTAATACTTTATCATCTAAATTGTTGATCAGGTTGTATGTTGCTTATTATATATAGTAGCTGGATGATATTTATTTTGGTTGGTGGTGTCCACTTCTTATTGTAGCTATTTTTTATCTCTTTAGTAATGAATGGTGAACAATCCTTAACATAAAAAATAGAAAGGAAGGAAGAAGAGGATGAGTTGGACTGCCGCATCATTTTTGGACGACCATGTAGCATGATGCAATTTTAGTACTTACAACTCATAAAGGGAACTGTTATACCTAAATGGCGGGTTTAAACCTTAAGTGCTCCAGTTGCATTTGATGGTACTTTGATTTTTTGGTTGAATGCCACTCTAAGTGAATTTTTTTATAGTTTGTGGTTCTCCCTTAAGGATTTGTAGTTTTATATGCTACTTTTTTGTATGTTTTTGTTTATAGTTGCTATAGTTTGTTGGTTTCTTGTTTGGTCTTTTGGTATCTCTTGGTTTGGCCTATCACCCTTCTAGGGGTTTGCACAATATCATTTACTATTTTATAACTATTGTACTTGGGTATTGTGAGAGGAATCGGGTCTATTAATAGAAACTCATTATTATAAATTAAAAAACAAATAGAAATCAATAGTATGTAGGAAATGTTCAATATTATTAATGATTTTACTATAGAAGCAATATGGCTTAAGGGTGTCATAATTAGAAAAGTCTCTTCCATCGATATAAGGCTTAGTTGGATTTGATGGCAGTGAACCCATCCTAAAAAAATATTTTTATTTATTTTATAGTGAAAATATAAGATTGCTTGTGATGAACATGAAATACCATAGCTTCAACTTTGTAAGAACTAATCTAATAAATTAGAGTAAAATAATAATATAATTATAAAATAGTGCAGAAAAAGTGGAGAATTAAAAATTTTCTATAAATAATATAACTCATGAAAAGAAAATACTTTTATAAATATAATTGAAAGTTATACCAACTAATCAAATAGCTTAATAAAAAGGAATATGCCTTTACAATATCTATCCAAATAGGCTCATACCAAAGAACATCACACCATACAATGTCTTCAATACCATACCATATCTTCAACACTGAATTTGGTAGAGAGAGAGAGAGGTAGCATCATCAAGGTGATTTACCACCCAACCATGAGGGTCACACCTCCTTGATATTCCTCCTAAATGAAGAAGCCCTACCCTTTGTGATGGGTCTAGAAAACTAAATCCAACATGTGTGAAGGAATTTGGTGTAGCATGATATATCTATCATCCCTATAGCATGTGTCAAATGCATGTATTGATCTAATATCATGATATGATAGAGAGAGAGAAATAAAACATAAAATAGTAACTATTACTAATATGACTGAGAAGCTTTGGCCAAAGCATCTTTTCCAGCTGTGTTGGCTAGATAGGTTGAAGAAGGAACCTACCCTTCTCTATAACTCTATATTCAACACTCATCCATGCTCTTCTCTAACTCATCATATGGAAATGCAAGAACAGAAAATACATTCTCAACATCCAACAATGCATACAAGATCGTAACAACTTTAGGTAACTTAAAAAATATACCATACATCTTTTCTAGGAAGAATTTAACCATATAAGTGAAAATAATATCATGCACTTGAATACATGAAAATATATATTGATTCATAAGTCATGTCATATAATCATTTCATTAGATTGGTCAAGTGGGTATGCAACCCTTTCTAGGGTCTAGTTTGCCAAACACTTTCCTCATTGGTTGCCACCCACTTAGGTGAACAGGATAGATTTCTAAATAGATAATAGTTTCAAGATGATTTAAAGATAGAAAAAGAAAACTAAAGGACAATCTATTTCATGTCATACTCATAAAAATTCCTAGAAGTCTTACAAAACATAATTAGGAGCATTTGGCTAACCATTTGAAAATAAACACCTCATTTGGTACTATGTTGCATTTAAGATACTAACATAATGTTAACACTTGATTTACCTTCCAATGGATGCCTATTTAGTTTTTAAGAATAAATTACTTAATTCTTTATCTTTTAGCAAATGAAGCACAATCTAAGTCTATTCAATTATAGTAGTAAGACATGATCATAACTCATATCAAGGTAGCATAAAGACAATATAACAATCCTTTCACTAATTTGACAAAATACTTACATTTTGAGACTTCTTACCAATCAAAGAATTAAACATATTGTATACTAAGTCCTAGCATATCATTAATTCAATAATTTAGACAATATGTCTAGGACTAATAGATTTGGTAACTTGTCTATTAGGTTGATTAGGTTTTCTATTTGCAAAGTAATTCAAGTTAGACTTAAAAAATTTACTAATCCATAGATCTTTAACAAATAAAATTCTATCCAAGATTAGAATCCAACTAATACAACATCTGAAGATAATTACCCTTATTGTTATCTCAAAACTTGGATTATAAAGATTGTAAAGGGCCTAGTTTGATATACTACATTATGCCATTATACCACAAAATTAATCATATGTAATTTGATGACTCTATTCATCTATTTATTTTGGCATTCAACAATTCTCCTATCAAATTGAAAACTCTAAATTAATGTATGCACATAGCCAATTTGCAATGATTATCTAATAACTTGAACTTATTTATGAATGATTTTTTGCTAGAACTGCTTTATGTTAGAGCTTATGAAAACAAGTTATAGATTATTGAGGACACCATTCAGTCTTGTAATTATGAGATTAATTATTCTAATTGGAGATATAAATCAAACACGGTAAATTATGATGATGGACATACATTAAAAAAAGAGCTGTTGCAAGGTGTGTGCCCTTGGTCTCCTTGTGTTGTACAATGCAGCACTTGGGTTCATGACAAGGATTAACCACCTCTCGTGGATTCATTAACTCTGGTAGTTGTATGAGGCATTAATAGGTTGATCTTTTCATGCAATGAAAGTTCTGTCTTGCTAATAATTGGTATCAGATCCTGGGTCATAGGTTTGAACCCCTCACTTGCGCTGGGGGGATTGTTACAAGGTGTGTTCCCTTGGTCTCCTTGTGTTGTGCAACATAGCGCTTGGGTTCATGACAAGGTTTAATCACTTCCCATGGATTCATTAACTCTGGCGGTTGTATTAGGCATTAACAGGTCAATCTTTTGGTGCAACGGAAACCATCTTGCTAACAAGAATGAATAATTAGGCTTCAAAACTAACAAGAACTAAGTTTTATAGTTATCGTTTATCAACAAAAGATATAATTTCCACAAGGGTATAATGTTATTGTTTTCAATGTAAAATAACATCAAAATCAGACTATATAACAATTACCTCTTAAAATTAAATGATCTTTATTGCTAATATAAAATCTAAAGATAGTAATAACTAAAGGATATATTAGTATGTAAATCTAATGCATATTAGATAAAAAGATCCATGCGGCACTATGCCTTTTAATGACATATTTTGACATAATGAAACATGAAAATCTAATGCAGATTAAAACAAAAAATTCATGCACAATCTAATGTCTATAAATGGTTGTTAATTATATTATATAAAAAGTAGGTTATACATAACCTTAAATGAGAACAAAGGCTAATTTTTGGCTGACCTACCATTCTCATATGCGCCTTTAAATAGGCAGAACTTATAATTATCAAAGAATCCATAAATGGGCATTAAAACTAGTTCTTGAACCTATCTCCACCTCACAAATATTGTGCTATATTCAATCAATATGGGCATAGATTAACTTACAATTTGGAGCCTATACAAATAAAATACTTTTGAAAGTAGAGAATAAAAGAATCCTAAGTACAATATAATTTACCAAAAAGTAAATTTACTTAACCTATCAACTCATATATTCCCAACTAAAACATATATCTAGGACAACCTACACCTTAAAATAGATGGTTTGGATTATTTTTGCAAACAATGGTTCGATACGATATTAAAAGGCATATTGAACACAAGACCAAGTGTAACCTAGGTGTAAAGATAGTTAGATCCCAAACAGGATTAATTGCTCACAAAGAAAAAGAGAAAAAAGTACCATTTCATTAGTTTTTAAAAGCATAAAGGGATGGTTTATCTAGAGCTAGAAAAATGATAAGGAAGGTAATCTTGAATGCAAGTCTAATTGATGGCCACATTCTGAATTAGGTGATAAACGATAGTGGCAACCAATTTTTATTCCTTTCTCCTATGAATGTAGTTAGAGGAACTTAGCTTATAGTTATCTATAATGAAACTCTATGGATTTAATTAAAGCACAATGAAATATGAACTTTTCTCACTAGTAAATTATCTAAAAGTAAAGAGAATAGGAAGACTATTGTACAACAAGCATATAAAAAAAGACAAGTTTCCATATAGGGCCATGGCATGCATGTAAAATCATGAAGTCAAGAGAGTTCAAAAAGGCAAATTTATCTTGGTTTCACATAGACAAAGGATGCAAATAGAAAAAAAGATGTCATCTCACGGAAAGAAGTGCTTACAGGATAGAACAAAATGGATTTGAAGCACTAGCTTGATGTAAGACACCTTTAAAAACAAGTTACACATACAGAAGAGTAACCCAAGGCACGATATAAAGTTCAAGTAGGCAAGCATATACATTTTAGGAATCACCAATGGAAGATATAAAGATTTCCTAAGGAAATATAGCCTCAGGAGGCTACGCACAAGATTAACATGATTCAATGAATGGAGGGTCATCACAGAGATGAGTGTATGCTAATATGGCAATGCAAACCCTTAGGAAATCAATAAGCAAGTGAAATGCAAAGGATGATGAATACACACTATACTCTAAGGAGAATGTGTTATCACATACTTAAGTAAGCATTTAGATTTCCTTGTTGTACCCCCATCATGGTCCACCAACTATGAAAGAAAATACCATAGGAAGAAATAAGGCAGACTCCTCAAACTTTAACTACATCCCTAGATTTCTAATTTTATAACTTGTATTTCCCCTACAGAGCATCTTGCTCCCTCCATTCATACTGGATGTACCAAAATGAAAATAGAAAAGATAATAATTATTTATAATTACACCTTTCTGTTCTTTCCACCCATGCTTAAAATTAAACAAGATATTAGCTAGGGAAAGATTCTTTCATTAGTAAAATAACTGCCACAGAATTGTATGCAACCAAAATAAATTAATGACAAGGAAAAAAAATATTTTAAAATATCAAATTCAAAATGCATTACTCTAATTAGCATTTACTCTCATACATCTATATGTGGATAATAATTAGAATAATTATTCTATATGCAAAATAAATGCAATTATTTTTCACACACACACACACACACACACACACACACACACACACACACACACACACACACACACACACACACACACACACACACACACAAACACACATTAATCCTAATTAAATGAATTAAATGCAATTGGACTAAGTGGTGTGTGCACAAGTTCCTTCTCATTTGGATAGATGCTCTCTCTCTCTCTATCAAATGACACGGGTGATTCAAACTCCAATGTGATGACACAGGTGATTCAAACTCCAATGTGATAGAGAGAGAGTGGGGGAGAGGGAGAGAGAGAGAGAGAGAGAGAGAGAGAGAGAGAGAGAGAGAGAGAGAGAGAGAGAGAGAGAGATCCTATCACACACACACGAGTCAAAATTAGTCAATGATCAATTAAATAATAATATTTAAATTCATAATTAACTATTGAAAATAAGGGTTGTGACATCCTTTTCCCTTTAAAGAATCATTGTCCCAATGATCAAATTAACTGAACATGTATAGGAATGTTTCATACCTCTTTTTAACTTGTTTTACGTCAAGGTTACACTAAGCCTACGTAAAAAAGAGTTTGTTAACTTCAAGGTACTTGTTTGCTTATAACAATGAATTATGTGTGTCTAACATAGATACACTTGCACACATCACTAGCACATTAGTTGCATAATCTTGATTTCACCACATTGCTATAGAGGAAATCATTATTCTCAATCTTATTCTTTCTATTTTCCATATTTTTAGACAAGTTACATATACATGCCATGATCTATTCCATCTTAGTTACTAACTCATTTATTTTATAGAATCTTCTATTCTCCTACCTTGTTATCAATGCAATAGTTTTGAACAAATCTTATCATATTCTAAGATATTTACATACAAGTGATTTCTATCCCACATACTTACTCAAAGAGGTATAACTACCTTCTAAATCACACATAGCCACTAACATAAAGAAAACAAACAATAAGTTCATTTTTCATCATGCCTACCTGCATGAGACATCTAAGCAATTGCCATCCTATGATGAAAAGCAAGCATCTGATACTACTTGTTATCATCATTGGCAAATCAACAACACTAAAAAATGAAAGATTTTCAACATTAAGACTCAAGAAGATATCAATGCTAAATATCAAGAGTGTTTTAGCTAATAAGTAAGATCAACAAAGGATCATGGCATTAAGTTTAAAGAAAGATTTCAATAAATATATTTTTATATCAACATAAACAACAAGACTCTTAAGTTAAAGAGATTCAAATCTCAAAAGTGAATGAAGTCAACTAATTGAAATTGCTCAAACAAAAGAAATGCTTCAACAATAAGCTATTACCTTAGCATAGAAGTTCACCATCAATTAAACTCAGTTAAATGATTACAACATTAGTATACAAGATTTGACATCAAGAAAGGAAGTTAACATTGAGTTGGAAAGTTTATCAATAAGGCAAATAGACCAACTCAATCAATAGAAAGAGTTCAACAACCTAACATTGAATTTTTTATTTCAATGTTAAATCACATACGTTCAATAAAAGATCAGTAGATCAAATTTTATTACCCAACCAAATAAAACAATCAACATGAAAGAATATTCACATGTAACTAAATCATCAAGAAAGGTTTGTCAAAGGAGTTCATCGTCATCAAAGAAAGGATAAAAAGATCATCAATAGCATAAGGAAATCATCGTGGTTTTGAAAGATCATCAAGGTTAAGTATATCATCTTGATTACCTTACTAAATCATAGATAAATCAATCATCATTCTATAATAAAAAAACAATTGCTAGTAAAGTATTTTCAAATCTTCTTAAATTAATACTCACATTCATTTACATAAAAGCATACTATATAGCATTAAATGCTTAATAATTTTAAATAGTAGGAAATGTAACTTTTCAAAATATTTTTAAATAAGGATATGTAAAATTCAAACTAGAAAATTTCCTCTCTTATCTAACTCATGAGCATTCATTCTTCGTATTGCATCTCTTGTATTCTTAATTATGAAGTAAACATGTTATTACAAGAGTATTGTAATCTTCACACACTCTAAGCATTACTCACACAAGATGTGATTATATCTTTTCCACAATTTTTGTAGACAGAGAACATCACTTGTTTGAAGCATAGAAACAAGATTTCAAAGTGAATGAATACACAATCACTTAAAGCATGAATAAATAATAGTCATGTGTTGAAGAACCCTAATTGCTTAACTTTTCTCAGGGTAAGAATACAAAAAGGTACTCCTAGTGTATCACATGCATCATTCATGAAAAGTGTATCACTCACACTAAAATTCATTACTTGTAGTGCATCACTTGCCAAAACATGAAACATGCATCACATATAGTCAAAATTACTCATTCATGTATAAGTACAATAAATTTTATAAGTACATCTCACTCATAGGTGCACAAAATATGAAATATGCATCACTCGCATCAGATTAATATAATATAATAAGTGCATATCATGCACAAAACATAAAAAGTATATCAAATGCAATAATTTGAATACAATTACTTATATAGATACATCACTCACACAAAACATGAAAAGTGAATCATTCATGAAGTATGAAAACAACATTCACACGTGCATTACTTGCACGGGATAAGAAAATGTATCATTCACATTTAGTACATATTTATGAGTACTATTAGCAATCAGGACCCTTAAGATCCTTTTAAACACAACATCAATAATTCTTGCCTTGCCTATAAGATAGATCGACATAACTTATCTAATCAACTCCTATCCTTATTCATCAATGAAGACCCTTAAGACATCTTATCTTTGCATTCTCCAAAGATCGCATGGATTCTATGAGAACCATGTTCACATCCTAATTAGGAAAAGGAAAAGGCGTTACTCGAAAATCAACTTGACCATAACCTATTATCATTGCAGACATCATTGCCCCTAAAACACCCATCTCAGGTTTGTCTCTTCCCAAGAGGCTCTTCCAAAGTTTAAACAATAATTATTATCTTTATTTATAGGTGATTGTCCTTTTTCCTCCTTTTGCCTCTTGCAAATCTTCTTTCCTTGTAACTTACCATAATCAACTTTTTTCATCCTTTACATCATCAGAGAGATTGCTCTTATTGGTTCATCTCTATTTCTACATCATTACTCATGGATTGTCACCATATCTTAGCCATCTTGGCTCAAGTATATTCATATGATCTATCTCATCATCCACTTCTTAATTCAAAATGATCAATAATTCTTGTTTAAAGCATGACATCATTCTCACTAGAAAGTCCTATGAAAAATTAACTAAGGTGAGGAGGACTAGTTCAAACTATGTCTAAAATTATACTTAGTTTCAAACTGAACCATCTGATAAATGACAAGATCCCAACTCTTCTAAAGAATCTTCAACCCAAAACTAGGGTCCTCAAAACACTCGCTATACCATCAAATAGGTTTGTATTACTATAGTGTGACCTAAAGTGTGGAAGACTTGAGGACCGAGTGTTGAGACCAGAATGCTCTGATACCACATGTAAGAACCAATCCAATAAATTAGGGTAAAATAATACTATTCTCATAGAATACTGCAAAAAAAGTGGAGAATTAAAAAATTTCCCATAATAATATAACTCATGAAAAGAAATACTTTCATCAATATAATCAAATTACACCATATAATCAAATAGATTAATAAAAAAGACTATGCTTTTACAATATCTAGCCAAATAGGCTCATAAAAGGGAACATTGCACCAATTGTGTCTTCGATACCATACCATATCTTTGTCACTGAATCTTGTGGAAAGAGATTTCATCATCAAGGTGATTTACAACCAAACCACGAGGCTCACGCCTCCTTAGTATTCCTTCTAAATGGAGAAACCTGACCCTTTGCAAGGGGTCTAGCAAACTAAAGCCAACATGTGTGAAGGAATCTGGGGCAGTGCATGATATATTTATCATCCCTATAGCATACATCAAATGCATATACTAATCTAATATCAAGATATGGTAGAAAGAAATAAAATATCAAATAGTAACTATGACTAATTTTATTGACAAGCTTTGGCCAAAGCATCTTTTCTGGCTATGTTTGGCTAGATAGGGTCAAGAAGGAACCTATCCTTCTCTATAAATCCATATTTGGCAACTATCCATGCTCTTCTCTAACTCATCATACATAAATACAAGAATAGAAAATGCATTCACAACATCCAACGATGCATACATGATCACAAGAAAAATAACTTACTTAAGCAATATACCATGTACATCTTTTCTAGGAAGAATTCAACCATAGAAGTGAAAATAGTATCATGTAATTGAATACATGGGTAAGTGCAAGAAGATGGGGGGCCAAAAAGTGGCTAAATTAATTTTAAAAAAAATTAAGTCATTACGCGAGCACGTTATAACGCACTCGCGTTATGACTTCCTATAAATTAAAAAAAAAGGGTTTCTAATTTCATTTCTTTCTATTTTCTCCTTTCTACCCATGGCTTGCAAACCCTCGAAAGCGCGCTCGCGTTTTGCAATACACCATTCAACACAAAAAGCTTATTGATTCATTGCCAAAATGCCGCCACGACGTCGAGCACGCTAAAGGGGTGAGTTATATTTTTTTTTGGTCTGAATTTGTTTCTAAATAGGTATGTTTTTGTTGATTTTTTATGTACATTTCATTAATTGTCAGGAAATGTTAATGCACCTCCTCCTCCTCCTCCTCCTCCTCCTCAAAATCCACAAAATCCTGAGGAGGAAATACCTGCAGAACAACAACCTCTTCCATTCATTCCTCGACATGCCCCTAGAACACAAGAAAATATAATGGGGCAAATTGAAAACAACAAAAAGGAAATTGAAGATATAATTGCAAGGTTGAAAGATCCTTCTACTTCAACCTTGCATAGGTCCATGCCCACTGAATCTCTTAAGTCTATGTTATCAAATGTAGATTCAATTAGCAAGCAAATAACTAGTTGTATAGATAAAAAGAGAGAGTTTAGAGATTACTATGCAGACAAGTTGTCATACCAAGATGTGAAAAAATTACAAATTACAAAATTAGACTTGTGTTTAATTTTTACAAACCCACAGACAAATCAACCTCGACCCATTACATGCAAGAGGTTCCCTATCCATTGGTGCAACAACCAAGCGATATGGGACAATTTTGGGCAGAGGTGGTGGATGGTTTTTGACCATCCTCCATGTAATAATAATGAGGTCCCGCAATACTTTTTGAGGAAACTCTACTGCGAGTTTGTCCTCAATAAAGTGCCAAACTATTTTGATATGCGGGACTTCCAGGGTAGAGGTGGGGGGTTAGCACAAGATAGACCAGGGGCACGTCTTGACCCATAGTGGGTAGTGAGACGAGTAATCAGCAGACCAGCCCACAAGCATGTTTCTATCCCTTCCATTGTGAAGGAGAGTGTTGAGGTCAATACACTTCAGTCGATTAGTGCCTTGACCCAGAGCATCATAGAGCATGCCGGTCTTGCAACACAGAGTGGGTTGGGAGATAGTGTGAGGAGTAGGGTCCCACCCCATACTTGCCAGGCTTGCGGGTCAGCCTGTGGTTATGACCCCATGGACAGTCAGGACGTAGGTGCACAGGCTACATCTATAGCTGAGCAGATGGTGATGACAGATACCCTCCTAAGTGAGACTTTCAGCCTTGATACTTAGGTAAATATTAGCAAGTTTATTGAATTTAATTTATTAAATTTCATTTTTGAAATACAAGATTAACTAATTTAAATTAATTATTTTAATGAAATTTTAGGGTCATAGCATCGATGCAGTTTTCAGTGGTTCTCCACCTGCATTTTTCACTAGATCATCTACTATCGAGGTATGTAACTAGTAAACAATTTGATGCAGGGGCATCCAGAGGCATAAGGGCAATCTTGCATCACCCAAAAAGAAGTTAATTCAAAACCATTGTAGTTGTTCTCATTTCTTCCCATAATTAGTGTTTTTGGTTCCATAATATCCAGAATAATACTGTAGGACTTTAAGTTTTTTGAAAACTGCTAAAAATAGCGACCTGCCTATTTAGGAAAGTGTACCTACCTATTTACGAAAGTTTTGCATTTGGGCATGTAATGAAACAAAAACTTTTAGAAAGTTACATAATAGAAATATAAGACCTTTGGTGAAGGAATCAGGCAAAGATCATTTGTGAGCTGAAAAATATTAAAATTTTTTGTTTTCCGAAAAGCCCCTGAAAATTTACGGAACGAGATATGAGGCACTAAAACTTCTCATAACATCTCAAAAAGTTGACAAAAATCTGTTTATGAATTTCTAGCGTGATAGTTCACATTGCAAGCTTTCCAGCACTTAAAATGGTTCATCAATCGGACACTCGGATCAAAAGTTATGCTTCCCAGAAGTTGACCTACTTTTGGAGGGAGTTGCAAATTTCAAAATTTAGCTGGAGGTCGCCAAAAAGTACTATTTATGACTATTTTGGGAACCCTGAGCACGGTAGAGTTAAGGGGGGGCCAGTGTAGAGTCTAGAAAAGGGGAAAAAAATAGAAACCCTAGCTGATTTGGGGTTACAGAAGGCTAAAGATTCTAGAGTCTTGAGGTTGGGAAAGCTATAATGTGTTGCAGCTAGTAGAGGATTCCTCCTCTAATTGTAATTGAGCTTCTGTAATGTAATGAGTGGCCTAGTTCAATAAAAGAAAGTTCTATTTTCTGTGTTTAATATTTGTTACTGTGTGTTTTGTGATTTCCCCCCCTTCATCAAGTGGTATCAGAGCAAGGGTTCTTGAGTGTGTAAACAGATCGCCAACCATGAGGCAGTTTGCACCAGGACCTAAGGTAGTGGGTTTACTGTAGAGACCAAGATGCCTCCGCGAAGAAATCATGTTGGGAGGAATGCTTTGACGGAAGAGGGTTTTAGAGCCCTACAAAGGCAAATCAATGCATTGCAAGAGGAGCTGCGAAGAGGGTTTGATCTGAGAACGAGAGAAGAAAGTAAAGATGAAGCCAAAGAGGAGCTATCTGAGGAAGAACAAGATGCTACAGGAGATCCTACAAAGGTTAGGTTGTTGAGGGACATTTCAAAGATTGGAAAGAGGCTTAGAATCGAAGTTTCTACATTTTCTGGGGATTTGAATCTGGAACAGCTAATTGATTGGATCAATGACATGGAGGAGTATTTCAAGTATGAAGATGTGGAGGACCTAGATCAGGTCAAGTTTGCAAAAATAAAGTTGAAGGGCCATGCCATTATTTGGTGGAAGGTCCAATTAGAGAGGAACAGAAGAGGAAAAGGAAAGATCACCAGATGGGATCAGATGGTGGAGAAACTGAAGAAGCAGTTCATTCCTGTGGACTATGAGATGGAGTTGTTGAAGAAGCTACAAGGACTAAAGCAAGGTAACAAGTCTGTTAAGGAGTATACAGAAGAGTTTTATAAGATTACTATTAGGACAGGCCATGCAGAGCCCAACAAGGAAAAGGTAGCCCGTTACATTAATGGGTTGAGGCCGAGTATTCAGGAGGAACTGAGCCTGGTTAGAATGACCACCATAGAAGATGCATACCAATTTTCCTTGAAGGTCGAAGAGAAGCTGAATAAAAGATTCGACAGCAAGCAAAGGGGAAGAGGTCAAGGTGGAAGGACTACTGGAAGACCCTATGGGGGCCAAAATGAAGATGCAAAGAAAAGTGAAGAAGCTAGCACCAGTTGAAATCAGAGAGGAGATAACACCTACTGTCCTCATGACCAGAACAATGGTAAGCAAAGAGTAAGAGGAAGAGGTAGACCTGGGTAAGGACCTGGAAGAGGAGGTTTTAGAGGAACCTGTTTCCAATGTGGAGAAGAAGGGCATCGAGCATATGAGTGTCCGCAACATCAAGGAAGGACAAATAGGAGGCCCGAAGGTAATGCATGAGTTGCACATGTAGATGAAGATGCACAGTTTGAGCATTCTAAAGATACTGAAAGGGGAGAAACCCTAGTTGTCAGAAGAACCTTTTTGAATGAGGAGAAAGAACCAAATCAGAGGAAGAGTTTATTCCGCACAAGGTGTAAATGTGAAGGTAAGTGTTATGATATTATTATTGATAGTGGAAGCACCAATAATCTAGTTTCAGAAGAGATGGTTGACAAGT
Organism: Cunninghamia lanceolata; assembly: GCA_027924645.1. NCBI lineage: Eukaryota > Viridiplantae > Streptophyta > Pinopsida > Cupressales > Cupressaceae > Cunninghamia > Cunninghamia lanceolata. The sequence goes on along the minus strand of BSBN01000158.1, from coordinate 4,468,587 downwards.
TGAAGTTGACAAGAAGAAAGCATCCGCATCCATATCAGATTGCATGGTTACAGAAAGACCATAGAGCTTTGGTCAATGAGCAGTGTTTAGTGAAGTTCAAGATTGGGGACTACCATGATGAGGTACTGTGTGATATCATACCGATGGATGCATTCATATGCTATTGGGAAGGTCATGGCAGTATGATAGGAATGCTATCCATGATGGCCGTGCAAACACATATTCCCTATCAAAAGATGGAGTTCGTCATAAATTGAAGCCCTTGAAGGAGGTGGAAGAAAAGGTATGTAGAACTGCCAGAATTTGCTTGGTAGATGGTAGGAAATTTTTGGAGGGTATGAAGCATGAGCATCATTGCTTTGCATTGATTCCTAAGATTAGTCAAGAGAACTGTGAAGATGTACCGGTAGAAGTTTCAGATATGTTGGAAGAGTTCCAGGACATTATCTCTGATAATGTACCAGAAGGTTTACCACCAGTAAGGAAGATAAGTCATCAAATGGATTTGATACCAAGAGTCAATTTGCCAAACAAGGTAGCCCATAGAATGACCCCTGCAGAGAATGAAGAGCTGAATAGATAAGTTCAGGAGTTGTTGAGGAAGGGACTGATAAGGGAGAGCCTAAGCCCATGTGCGGTACTTGTAGTACTAGCACCAAAGAAGGATGGAGAATGGAGGATGTGTACAGACTCTCGATCCATCAATAAGATAACAATCAAGTATAGATTTCCATTGCCAAGAATGGATGACATCATGGATTGTTTGAGTGGAGCCAAGTACTTCACAAAAATTGACCTAAAGAGTGGATATCACTAGATCCGTATCAGAGAAGGAGATGAATGGAAGATAGCCTTCAAGACAAAGGAAGGTTTGTATGAGTGGTTAGTCATGCCATTTGGGCTAACCAATGCACCGAGCACATTCATGCGGCTCATGAACGAGGTACTAAAGGAATTTTTGGAAAGTTTTGTCATTGTTCATTTGGATGATATTTTGATTTTTAGTAAGACTTGGCATGAGCATCTAATGCATATCAAAAGAGTTCTAGAGAAGCTAAGGGAGGAGAAGTTGTTGATTAATCTGAAGAAATGTAGTTTTGCAAAGAAGGAGTTGGTGTACCTGGGATTTGTTGTCTTAGAAGAAGGTCTTAAGATGGACCTAGAAAAAGTAAGGGCTATCATTGAATGGCCTACACCAAGGAGTGTCACAGAGGTAAGATCTTTTCATGGTTTGGCAAGTTTTTATAGAAAGTTTATCAAGAGTTTTAGTAGCATTTGTGCACCCCTAACTGAGACAATGAGAGGGAATAGAAAAGAGTTTAGATGGACTAAAGGAGCAGACAAGAGCTTTGATACATTGAAACAGAAAGTGGTTGAACAACCTGTTTTGGCACTTCTATATTTTAATAAGGTATTTCAGGTAGATTGTGATGCTAGTGGTAGTGGTATAGGAGCTATTTTGAGCCAAGAAGGTAAGCCCATTGCCTATTTTAGTGAGAAGCTTAATGATGCCAAGAAAAAGTATTCTGTTTATGATCAGGAGTTTTATGCAATAGTTCAGGATTTGAAGAAATGGAGACATTATTTGTTGCCAAAGGAGTTTGTTTTATATACTGATCATTAGGATTTGCAGTATCTTAATAGTCAAGGAAAGTTAAATCAAAGGCACTTAAAATGGGTTGAGTTTTTGTAGAGCTATACTTTTGTTTTGAAGCATAGGAGTGGGAAGTCCAATAGAGTTGTAGATGCCTTGAGCAGAAGGCAAAATTTGTTGACAGAAATGAAGATAGAGGTTGTTGGGTTTAATGAGTTCAAAAGTTTGTATCCTAAAGATCCAGATTTTGCAGAGGCCTGGAAAGCTTGTTTGGAACCTATTACTTTAGACAGGACAAAATGGTTGGATTTCATTATCTAAGATGGCATGTTGTTTAGAGGAAGCCAGTTGTGCATTCCAAGGAGTTCCATGAGAGAGAACCTGATTAAGGAGAAACATAGTGGGGGATTGGCTGGACACTTTGGTTGAGATAAGACCATTGCTGTTATTCGTGAAAATTATTATTGGCCATAGTTGCAACAGGATGTGAGGAAATTTGTGCAAAGTTGCAGAGTGTGTGAGATGGTAAAAGGAACAAGTCAGAATACAGGGTTGTATCAACCATTACCTGTACCAAAGAAGCCATGGGATGATATTAGCATGGATTTTGTTCTTGGTTTACCAAGGACACAGAGAGGACATGATTCTATTTTTGTGGTGGTGGACAGATTCTCAAAAATGGCACATTTTATTCCTTGTAAGAAGACTAATGATGCTATTCATATTGCAGAGTTATTTTTCAGGGAAGTGGTGAGACTACATGGTCTACCAAAAAGTGCAATTTCAGACCGAGATACCAAGTTTGTTGGTTATTTTTGGAGGACATTGTGGAAGAAGTTGAAGACAGACTTGAAGTTCAGTTCTGCACACCATCCATAGACTGATGGACAAACTGAAGTGGTGAATAGGAGTATGGGTAACCTACTACGATGCTTGGTAGGAGATAAGCCCAAGGGATGGGATTTGATTTTACCATAGGTAGAATTTGCTTACAACAATTTTGTCAATAGGAGTACTAGTAAATCACCATTCCAGATTGTATATGGCAATAGCCCAAGAAATGCTTCTGAGTTAAGGAAGTTGGACAATGGAGAAAAGATAAGTGCTGAAGCTGAAGACTTTGCAGAACATCTAAAGAATTTGCATGAAGAGGTAAGAAAGCACATTAATAAAATGAATATTTAGTACAAGGCTAAGGCAGATCAGAAGAGGAGATATAAGGAATTCTAGGTAGGAGATGAAGTCATGGTTCACCCAAGAAAAGAATGGTTCCCAATTGGAACATATAATAAGTTGAAAATGAAAAAATTTGGACCATGCAGAATCATGAAGAAGCATGATTCAAGAAATGCATATGAGGTAGAGCTACCGGGTGGGATCAATATTTCCCCTATTTTCAACATTGCTGATTTATCAGAATATCATGAAGGTGGAACAGAGGATGGACCAACAGAAGTGCAGTGGAGTATTCTGGCATCTACTTCAATAGAGGAGATAGAAGAGATCTTGGATAGCCATGTGGGAAGGAGCACTCAAAACAGGCAATATGAAGAATATCTATTGAAATGGAAAGGAAGGCCTGTTGAAGATTCTTCTTGGTTGTCTAAGGCAGAGGTTGACCATTTGAGTTTTCCTCACACAAACACATGAGACATGATAGAGTCACTTCTCAAATTTACCTTGGGTGTCTAATGCAGGAGCATCCAAAGGCGTAAGGGCAATCTTGCATCACCCAAAAAGAAGTTAATTCAAAACCATTGTAGTTGTTCTCATTTCTTCCCATAATTAGTGTTTTTGGTTTCATAATATCTAGAATAATAATGTAGGACTTTCAGTTTTTCCAAAACTACTAAAAATAGTGACCTGCCTATTTAGGAAAGTGTACCTGCCTATTTTGGAAAGTTTTGCATTTGGGCACATAATGAAGCAAAAACTTTCATAAAGTTACATAACAGAAATATAAGACCTTTGGCGAAGGAATTAGGCAAAGATCATTTGTGAGCTGAAAAATATTAAAGTTTTTTGTTTTCTGAAAAGCCCCTGAAAATTTACGGAACGAGATATGAGGCACTAAAACTTCTCATAATGTCTCAAAAAGTTGATGAAAATCCATTTACAAATTTCCATCATGATAGTTCACATCGCGAGCTTTCCGGCGCTTAAAACGGTTCGTCAATCGGACACCCAGATCAAAAGTTATGCTTCTCGGAAGTTGACCTACTTTTGGAGGAAGTTGCAAATTTTGAAACTTAGCTGAAGGCCACCAAAAAGTGCTATTTATGACTATTTGGGGAACCCTGGGAATGGTAGAGTTAAGGGAGGCCAGTGTAGAGTCCAGAAAAGGGGAAAAAAATAGAAACCCTAGCTGATTTGGGGTTACAGAAAGCTGAAGATTCTAGAGTCTTGAGGTTGGGAAAGTTGTAATGTGTTGCAGCTAGTAGAGGATTCCTCCTCTGATTGTAATTGAGCTTCTGTAATGTAATGAGTGGCCCAGTTCAATAAAAGAAAGTTATATTTGCTGTGTTTAATATTTGTTACTGTGTGTTTTGTGATTTCCCCCCACCTTCATCACAATTATATATATTACATGTGAATAGCATCGTTATATGAATGGTATTCTGCTATCTGATTTTGGATGTTAAATAGGTTAATACTATAGATTTCATGGCAACACCTGCCAGCGGTGGTGGACTTCAAAGCTTTATGGAGGTAATAAAATAAATATTTTAATGAATGAATTGTACTTACTAAATTTTTATATGTGATTTGTGTGCTTTATTGTGTGTACTTCCATGTTTAGATGAACGTGTGTGTATGTTAGGAGCCATGATTTGCATCACTATTATAGTTTTCGTAATTGAATAATGTTTTTTTATTTCCAGATGATGCAGGCTACGGAGACACCTCCCCATGTTCATAGAGCAATGGAGCAGGGTGTGGCCTCTGTGATTCATAGCTCCATGGCATTGACAGGGGTATGAGGCAGATTAGTAAATTTCAATTTACATTCATTGTTATAGTTGTCTATTTTGGAAAAATCAAAAGATTATTGATTTGAAGTTTAATTTCTATCTGGATGGTTTCTATAGGACATGACATCACCAGGGCCTATTCCTGCTACTGAGGCACGTGAGGAGACAGATTATATGTTAGCGGTAAGTGATTATTTTGTTAAATGTTTCATTTTTTATAACATGTAATTTCTATATATTAATGTCTATACTTTTTATTGTAACAGGTAAAGATGCAGGAAGACCTAAATAGGAGGAGTGGCCCTCGGGTTTGTAGTAGACCACTCACATGTGCGTCTCCATCCCCTAGAAGATCAAAGGCTGCTCATGATTTATTCTCTTCACCAGCCAGAGGGGAATGAATTTTTATTGTGTTCCTTTGTTGTATGCCTATATGGCATTTGTGGACATATATTTTGTATTGTACATAGTTGACATTGTATGCCTATATGGCATTCTTGTAAGCTTATATGGCTATTTTGTATATATGTTATACTTATATCGACAAATATTGATGTATGCCTATATGGATATTTGGTTAATACAAATCTTTTTTATTGATGGCATCCATACTTGCATTATAAATCCACGTTTGAATGGATATTTGTAGATGGCGACTTCAAATATTTAAAGTCCGATTGTATTACATAGGATGTTTGCATTTCTTTGATAGGCTTGATAGGCCATGGATTACATGATGGTGTTTGATGGAAAAGTATGGTACTAAAAGAGTCTAGTTCATTCTTAATAGGCTTATGATTGATAATATCTTTGCATGATTACACTTGATCTTGGATCATGGGCATGTTGTTAGGATTTTGATTGCATTCTGGTGTTTGATGGGTAGGCATGGTACTATGTGACTTTTGGATAGGCTTGGGAGAGGTACACTAATTGAATTTTTGATTTCTAGTTTGAGATTTTTCCTCCACTAGAAGTCCTTGGAGGAAATCTAAAAAGGATGATTTGGATGTAGTGGGTTTGGATTGATGGGATAAGTTGGAATGTAAGGATTATGAGATGGAGAATTTGAAAAGGATACATAGGATAAATAGTTCTCACATGTGGTTGGGATTGGAGATATGAATTGAATATGATGACCTTGGTCTAAAGTGGTTCTTCCCTTACCAAAGGTACCATAAGGATGACGATTAGATGTGTATTTAGGATTGGCATGATAGCTAGTGCTAGTCATTTCTTGTTTGAAATATTCTTGCATGTTCATGAGTGGGAGATGAAGGTTTATGGAAAGTTTGCATTTAATGATCTCATAGTTAATGCTATTGTCATCTTGATATCATCTTGATCTACAAGACTATCATCATCATCATTGTCAGAGGGATTTTTTGATTGATTTAGATAAAAGATCTCATTTAAAGGATGCATGGTTTGAGGACCTATTTTGATTGTGATTTTGGGTTTTGCATGAGCCTCGCACAAGGTAATAGGCATAGGGTTTTTATCTTGCATAATGATTTTTTCAAACCAAGGGTCCATGATGGAAATGATTAAGGATAATAGAATGTTTGGATTTTGGACTTTGAGATGTTTATGGTTGGAAATATTTATTGTTTGGAGTCAAATTTTGTTAAATGGTTGTTTGAAAGAGGACACATCAAACACAACAATAAGATTGGTTTAAGTATGGATGCAAATGATGTTTACTAGTTTATGAAATGAAGACACATCAGGTACATTAATTGCCTATTCTATTGAAGTGGGTGTATCAATCTCCATGTGCTCAACAATATTCTGGTTTGAGGACATGGTTGATACATGGTGAGACTAGGAGTCTTGTTTCAGTGGGATTTGAGCATAGGTATAGCAATGATGATAATTATGGTGTCATGGATATGTAAGTACATTTGAGCATTGGCAAGACTTGACCATGTTTGTAGTTGATAGGTAAGGGTTATGATGTTTGATTCATGATTACAGGTGGTGTTGTGGTTTACTTTTAGCACATTGTTCGTATCTCTTAGATGCTTGATTAGTTCCTTGCCTATGGTTACTCATTTGTAAACTTGTTTGGAAAGTTGAATCTATGATTGATTTGGTGAAGTCTATAAGTTATATTATTTGATATCTCAGTTTGGAAGTTACTAATGTGATGATGATTTTGCATGTTTTCAATGGTTGGGATCTACAACTTATGCATTTTTTTGGGATGCACACATCATTGATTGTAGTGGGATGACTTGAATGCATATTGGCTATATCCATGGGATTGATTCAATGTTGATGTAGACTTTGTTATTTTTCCTTGTCTATGCTCATTTGCGCATTGGTATGTTGCATTGGGATGAGAGGATGGATGATGAGAATGATTGGATAGTTGGTTATTAGGACTTGTAGCATGTTTATCATGATGTCATGGATATCTTAGTTGCATAGTTTAGTGTGAGCTTTTGACAGTAATGATGGTTTATCTTCTTAGATTGGAGATCTCGGTTCTACTTTGGAGTTATTAGTATTATAGTTGAGTGTGTGTGGACTATGGTGATCTTCATTTAGGAGATGGTTATCACAATGCCATGTGTAGTTCATATCATGGTTCAGTGGGAGCTTTGATAGTGATGTGTATTTTTCACCTAGTGATGGATGATCTTATATAGTGGTTGGGTGTAATGGACAAACTCTTGGATTATGATTATTATTTGTAGTGAGAGTGCTTTGACATCTTGGCTACTATTTTTAGGAGATGGTTATCTTCATGTGGTTGTAGATGTTGATCCTTGGTTTAGAGGTGTTTGGTAGTGTGTCTTGCTAGACTCTTGATTCTAGATTAGAGTATTAGGATGATACAAGTTCTCTTGAGACTAGGATGTCTGTATTGGTGCATGTGATCTTCTAGGAGGAGATGTTAGATCATGATGTCATGTTTGGATACCTAATTTTGTAGTTAGAGTTTTGACAGTGGTCTTGTTGGTTCTCTTGGTATTGAGTACATTGGTCATGTGCTTGGGAGCTTCATGATAATGTGGTGTTGCATTTGGAGCTTAACATGGATTGATTGGTTGTAGGTTCTCATACATACTTCGAGACTTGGGCGAGGTTAGAGTTCTCTTGGGATTAGAGACACTTGTTGAGATGGTTACCCTTTAGAGGTTTTAGCAGGAAGACCAAGGAGACTTTCACTTGGATATGGGCGTGAGTTAATTATGGACCTAGAGAAGATTCTTATTGGAGAGGGTCATTGTGGCTTGGTGTATCTTCAAGGAGCATTCTTATTCCCCACTCTTGGTGTACTCGGCAGACTGTCATCTAAGAGGTATTTCCCATCCTTTAGATGAACTTTTTTAATTCTTTATCTTCTCATGGTTATGGATCTTGAGCTATGGTTATTGGTTCTAGAGGGTTCATTCAAGGGGTGTCTCTAAACATGCTTTTTCTTAGGCGCTAAACTAGAGTTGTCTAGATGCACAAGTGCGCCTCCCTCAATGAAGTTCATTTTGTTAACTTAGTTCATCCTAGTGACTCAAGGGGTTGTTATATTCTTTAGGCACAATCTTTCATAGACTAAAACATTCACTCCATGTTAAGGCACTCAAAGGAGGCTCTGGAGATGGAAAATGGCGCCTTAACTCACTTATGTAAATTTTGGACTTTTAGGCAATTGCAAGATGTCTTGGAGGGCTCAATTCTTCAAGGCGCCCATTTTGTTCACCACTTGTAGCATCACTTGTTCAAGGTGCATGTGTGATTTGATCACAACAGGCACCTAGAGTGAATAGGCTTTCATCTTGACTTAATACACTGCCTCCTTTTGATGATTTTTGGGGCAGCAGAAAACCTTTCAACACGGGCAAATGTCTCAGAGATATAAAAAACTGAGAAAGGTTATTGTAGAGGCACTCTACAAGATCACACTGCCTTAGACAGAATGTTTCTAAATGACATAATTTTTGAGTAACATCTCGTCAAAGATTGCTGCCTTTTTACACTTTGGACTCTTCAGGGATATCATGGGTACAATGTAGCTTAGACTATTTTGACATGTTTGGGTGAAAAAAGGATAATTCCTAGCATAAATGTACCCATACGGATGTGTTGGAATAGTCAGTTTGGTTGCATCAGGAGTAGGATGAAAGTTACACCCCTTTGTAACTTTACACTACCTCCTTCTGATGATTTTTGGGGCAGCAGAAAACCTTTCACCACGGGAAAATGCCTTAGAGATATAAAAAACTAAGAGAGGTTATTGTAGAGGTACTTTACATGATCATGTTGCCTTAGACAAAATGTTTCTAAGTGACATAGTTTTTGAGTAACATCTTGTCAAAGATTGCTACTTTTTTGCACTTTGGACTCTTCAGGGATATCGTCGGAACAATGTAGCTCAGACTGTTTCAACATGTTTGGGTGAAAAAAAGGATAATGCCTAGTGTAAATGTACCCATCCGGACTCATTCAAATAGTCAGTTTAGTCGCATCAGGAGCAGGACAAAAGTTACAACCCTTTGCAACTTTACACTGCCTCCTTCTGATGATTTTTGGGGCAGTAGAAAACCTTTCACCACGGGCAAATGCCTTAGAGATATAAAAAATTGAGAGAGGTTATTGTAGAGGCACTTTATGTGATCATGTTGCCTTAGATGGATTGTTTCTAAGTGATAGTTTTCAAGTAACATCTCATGAAAGATTGCTACCTTTTTGCACTTTGGACTCTTCAGGGATATCATCGGTACAATGTAGCTTAGACTATTTCGACATGTTTGGGTGAAAAATAGGACCATGCCTAGCATAAATGTACCCATTTGGATGCATTGGAATAGTCAATTTGGTCACATCATGAGCAGGACACCAAAAATGCAAAAGTTGCTTTGTGCAACTTGACAACATTGACACTTTTTTGCAACATGACTCAAAGACTCAAACTGACCCCAAATGACTCAAAGTGACTTAAAATCACCTTGATTTTGGTGCCCAATGTACATGATAGAGGTCAACACACTCCTTATCATTCAAACATCTTAGATGAGCGCATACGAAAGGAAAAAGCTCTAAGTTTCATCATCATGAGTGCCTAATATCAAGAGACTTTAATGGCTCAAACCTTAGCATGGAGTCCTAAGGTGCATTTCATGTCTCCTTTCATCTAGTTTGGCACCCTTATGTAGATTTTTCAACTTGATTTGGTGCCCTGTACGTGAAGGAATATCTAAAGGCATGAAAGTGGATGTCATATTGCAAGAGTTTGGACCATCAAAATTGAAAGAAATAAGTCTATTAAGCTTGGGCGCCCTTGGTCTTCTTTTCATTCATTATGAGCACCTTGGGAGAATGGTATATAGGTCATCAAAATGTAAAAATGTCTACATATGTGTAAAAATGCAGGAGGAAATAAAAAAAAGACAAACCTTACAAATTAATGTGCATACTTACAACTCAATGTAACATAACTTTACAAAATCAATGTGAATACTTACAAATTAATCCAATGAACCATCTGGGTCTGCTCTACTCTTTATTGTGTCAAGTATTGCTTCATGGTCAGACTCACGCACCTTCCACAATATTTTGTTCAAAGGTCTACCTTGATACTTTATCAAATGAACATTGGATGCCATGACAAGGTTCGAGTAATGAAGAATCTTTCAATGTGTGTCAAAGTCCTAAAATAGCCAAATATTAACACTCTTATGTGGGTACCTTCTAAGCCATGGTCCAGTAATAACCATTGAGCCTGTAGGGTATTCGATGTTTTCTCCATCTGTAACAGGGGCCTCTAATTTCTTTTTGGCCTCAACACAATGACATAAGTAATAATCTATTCCCTCTTCATTATCTTCATCTGCAATAACTGCATATACGTGCCCTACATTGATGTGTGTAGAAAATTAGATGAAATTAGTCAACATTACAAAAATACTCCAAAGTAAGATGACATTACCTGGTTGAACTAGATGAAATTAGATGCATATATGTGCCCTATATTACCTGGTTGAACTAAATCTGATATGTGGTCAAAGTCAACTGACGATTCCATCTGTGTTAGTTCCAGTGCTGTCGGGGGTTGATACATGTCAAGTGGGCTAAGATAACTTAACTACCATTCGTCAACCCACTCCTTTGACTTGCACTCATCCCAGACTTGAATTGTATAGGAAGAACAAAAGCATGACATCTTTCGTGTATGGATACTCCATGAACCTACAATTGAGCTTCTGAAAGAGTGCATATCATTTGATCCTGTTAGTGTACAACAATCCTCATATGGTGCAATGTTAGTATCATCTATCAACCAAAAAAATCTATGAACTAAAGACTTACCTTCATTACCTGGACCCATGGAATCATTACACCACTCGACAATCGATTTTGCATCTGTCAACTTTGCATTGTCTTTATACTTTAACTCTTCTCGTGCTATGGCTCTTTTGATACATGCTCTTGCACTATCATGCTCCCCCTTTCCATGCCCAGACTCACAAAAGTTCCACATATGTTGAATACCTGTAAAATTATGCCTCCTACTCAGCCAATAGAAATTTTGTGAGTTCTTGAATTGTGACGCACAGGTATCTGACCATATGATATGCTGACTGAATGATATGCCCCTTCTAGCCAAATCATTATAGAACACCTAAAAGCAACCTTGCACGAACTCTGTATAATGCATGCGATCATCACTAATATAGAAATTATACTCCCTTATGATCTTTCTGTCATCCCTTGTACTATCATTCGCATGAATGAATGCGATGTGTACAAATATAGAAACCTGTGTGGAGTTGTAATATTGTGATTGCACCTCACGCTGTGGCTGTAGACTGTAGTTCTATGCAAAGTCAACGACTGAAACAATGCTACCAATTGGAAATGTGTCCTTGCATAAATTGAATTGCAAGTCCAACCATTGAGCTCTATGGGCATGTCTTGCATACTCATACACTATGCTGTCACGAAATATAGGCATAAACTGATACACAGGAATCTTTTCAATAACTAATTCTCACCTATTTGCTTCCTTACCATCTTTTGTATTGTATGCCACTATTTTATACTTGCCAAACTCTACTAGTTTGTTTCCAACCGCATGTGTTATTTCCATATGTTCACATATTGGCAAATGTTGCAAGCCACTGCAATGATGAAATGTGCCATCCAAGCATAATTTCTTGTAGAATATTTGACCTTCCTCTCTTTCACATAAAATTCTTGATATGAATTCTCTTAAAGATGTTGGTGGGGCACATATGGCACAACCCTACAAATCATTGTTAGTATGCATATCTAAACATATAGACCTACAAGCATCAAAATGGTTAGAAAATTCAATATGTAATCTACAACAACAAGTAGTGCGTGTGTGGTTTATCTTAACATAGATAGGTTTTAGCAATTCAAAATATCTTTGACAAATTTTAATTTGAGGATACTTCTCTACAAATTTATCATAAAACTTTGTTTGAGTCTTATCCAAAAAATGCTTTGGATGTGGCTCGCGGTTCTGACTACCGATTCTCCTTCTTACCACATCCCTTTGATTCAGAGATACCCTTGTGTAATTCTTCCAAAAGTCTTCAATTAGTGATCTCAATGCTTCAACAATTGGTTTATCTTTTCATGGTAGTCTCCTCAATTCTTGTCCATCTTCCAACGGCTCTTGATAAAGTTTTCCTATTAATTCTCAATTCTTGACTTATCTTTCTAATGAGACGAACTTTCCTCGTTTGACTACATATTATAGTCGATGTAATCACACGCCGTGTTACATTACTATTTTTTGTGCGTGAGGTGTTACCCACACTCTCATATGCACTCATTAGATTCTTGACAATAGATTTTTTACTTGAAGCCTCTAATGTTCTCAACCCAAGAATCTTCATGATAGACCTATACTTTATACTTCACATCATTTCAACGAATAGTTGACATCTTGCAGTCTCATTTAACTTTTCAAAGAATAATCTCCAAATCTTATTAGCATATCTTCTACAAGTGTATTTTGGAATCGTACCTTCCATTGGCTGCAAAATATTCTCATCAATATCAATCAAATACTTTGGCTTTCTATGTAAAATTCTAGGTGGTGTCAAGTTAGGTAAATTCATCTCAACATTAGGAATTTCATCAATAGTTAAATGAGATGGGTTAGATGGCATACCTTCGATCGAAGATGGAATAGATGACATACCTTGAGGTTGAGGTGGGAATGATGGCGTACCTCCTTCATCACATGTGAGTGATGATGTACTCTCAACTTGAGATGTGGTAGATGGTGTCCCTACATGTTGACTTGTGGTAGAGGACATGTCTCCAACTATGGTATTCAAATCTCTCGTACCACGAAGTTTTTGCGTTCGTTCTCTTTGTGCCGCCAATACCATATCTCTTTGTGATGGTTGTGGTTCCTCTTCAATTGGTATGTCTTCATTTATCATGTCCAATTTCCTCTTCTCACGAAGTTCCCTCATACCCACTGCTTTCTTTGCATTCTTAGCTTCTATCTCTTCCTATGTTGGTTTAATTCTTGATCGTTTCCTCAGCATGATGGAGAATTTCTCTGTAGCATGATAAAGAGACCAATATTAGTTCCTAAGAAATGAATACAAGATAATAGTGGGATTGTATTTTTTTTATGTTGTAAGGATTTATTCTTGTATAGTTTGACATCATGGTATGTTAAAGTTTGTTTATTACACATAATTATTAAAGAGCCCAAGTGTAGAAAATATACGTGGCATCATGTGAGATTGTAGGCTGCTTTCTTGATTGGGAATGTGTCTATTTTAAACATGTATGATAAAGTATGATAAAGTAATTCAATCTGAAATAAGGAAAATGTAAAGAACATGCATGTAAAGACTTGACATACCTAAAAAATGAAGATTTGAATGGAGAGAGTACCCAATTATGTAGTGTTTTTATCTTCTTGCATCAAACTCCTCAACAATTTGAGTTTTTCACCACTTGCTTCCTTTTCAATGTTAAATTGAATAACACTCAAATATCCTTACTAACAACAATACTATTAACTAATCTATAATGTTAAATTCCCAAAATTGAATCACAATTAACATTGGAACACTACAAAAATTGAAACTTGAATAGATATATATCAAACTTGGTGTGAAAACTATGTTATTTCCTCCTTCTCAAGTTGGCAAAGTAGAAAAGGTGGTGGAAAGATCATGCAAAGGTGGTACAATGTGTCAAATGTGCATGTGAACTTCCCAACAGCATGAAAGCACTTCTTTTTTGTCAGAGCACATGCAGAATCAGTAAGAAAATAGAGCATGTGGGCCTGGATCACGGGGGTAACCACTTTTTTACCGTTTCAATAGAAAGACAAAACGTGAGCACGTTATAACGTGCTCGCGCTATAACGCGCTCATGTTTTGTCCTGCTATAGATTCATCACATCCTTTACATTGATCACATCTCTTTCCTGCAAGAGCTTGCCAGATGGTCCACCATATGATAGGCATAACAATGAAGGGGCAAGCCCTCATAATCAAGTTCTTGATAGAAAATGCCCTCAACCCTTAACTCTAATCCCTCGACCCTCAACCCTCAATGTCAAACCCTAATCCCTCAACCCTTCACTCTAATCCCTCAACCCTCAACCCTATCCCTAAACCCTAAACCCTCAACGTCAAATCCTAATCCCTCAACCCTTCACTCTAATCCCTCAACCCTAATCCCTCATCCCTAAACCCTAAATGCTATCCCTATTCCTAAACCCTCAACAGACTCGATACTATACCTTAAACTCTAATCCCTTATCCCTAAACCCTTCAACCCTATCCCTAATCCTTACACCATCCACACTCTACTTTAACCCTAATCCCTTGAACCTCAACCCTATCCCTAAACCCTTGACCCTCGAACCTCAACCCTCAACCCTCAATATCAAACCCTAATCTGTCAACCCTTAACTCTGATCCCTCATCTCTCAACCCTAACCCTAAACCCTCAGCCCTCAACGTCAAATCCTAATCCATCAACCCTTCACTCTAATCCCTCAGCCCTAAACCCTCAACACTATACCTTAAACCCTAATCCCTTATCCCTCAACCCTAAACCTTATCCGTAAACCCTAATCCCTCAACCCTCAACCCTAATCTGTCATCCCTAAACCCTAAATGCTACCCCTATTCCTACACCCTCAACAGACTCGATACTATACCTTAAACCCTAATCCCTTATCCCTAAACCCTCCAACCCTATCCCTAATCCTTATACCCTCCACACTCTACTTTAACCCTAATTCCTTGACCCTCAACCCTATCCCTAAACCCTTGACCCTCTAACCTCAACCCTCAACCCTCAATGTCAAACCCTAATCCCTCAACCCTTAACTTTCATCCCTCAACCCTCAACCCTATCCCTTAACCCTCAACCCTAAACCGTCAACCCTCAGCGTCAAATTCTAATCCCTCAACCCTTCACTCTAATCCCTCAACCCTAAACCCTATCCCTAAACCCTCAACACTATACCTTAAACCCTAATCCCTCAACCCTAACCCTAAACCTTGTCCCTAAACCCTAATCCCTCAACCCTCAACCCTAATTCGTCATCCGTCATCCCTCAACTCTAATCCCTCATCCCTAAAACCTAAATGCTATCCCTATTCCTAGACCCTCAAGAGGCTCGATACTATACCTTAAACCCTAATCCCTCTACCCTCGACACTCTTATTTAACCCTAATCGCTTGACCATTAATGCTATCCCTCAACCTCAACCATCAACTGTCAACATTAAACCCTAATTCATTAACCCTAAACCCTAATCCCTCAAACCTAAACCCTATCCCTAAACCATCAACCCTCAACACTATACCTTAAACCCTAATCCCTATCCATCAACCCTTAACCCTTAAAACTTAAACCCTATTCCTACACCCTCAACACTTGACCCTATATCTTAAGACTTAAACCCTCATCCCTAAAGCCTCAACCCTCAATCATTAAACCTTCAACCCTAAACCCTATCCCTAATCCCTCTACCCTTGACACTCTAACCCTAACATCGACAGTAAATGCTAATCCGTCAACCCTAAACCCTAATCCTAAACCCTCAACCCTCAACTCTATACCTTAAACCCTAATCCCTCAACCCTCAACCCTAAACCTTATCCCTAAACCCTAATGCCTCAACCCTCAACCCTCAACCCTAATCCATCATCCCTCAACTCTAATCCCTCATCCCTAAACCCTAAATGCTATCCCTATTCCCAAACCCTCAATAGACTCGATACTATACCTTAAACTCTAATCCCTTATCCCTAAACCCTCCAACCCTATCCCTAATCCTTACACCCTCCACACTCTACTTTAACCCTAATCCCTTGAACCTCAACCCTATCCCTAAACCCTTGACCCTCGAACGTCAACCCTCAACCCTCGATGTCAAACCCTAATCCCTCAAGGTTCCTTAACTCTGATCCCTCATCTCTCAACCCTAACCCTAACCCTAAACCCTAAACCCTCAACCCTCAATGTCAAATCGTAATCCATCAACCCTTCACTCTAATCCCTCAACCCTAAACCCTATCCCTAAACCCTCAACCTTGTCCCTAAACCCTAATCCCTCAACACTAACCCTAAACCTTATCCCTAAACCCTAATCCCTCAACCCTCAACCCTAATCCATCATCCCTCAACTCTAATCCCTCATCCCTAAACCCTAAATGCTATTCCTATTCCTAGACCCTCAATAGGCTCGATACTATACCTTAAACCCTAATCCCTCTACCCTCGACACTCTTATTTAACCCTAATCGCTTGACCATTAACGCTATCCCTCAACCTCAACCATCAACTGTCAACATTAAACCCTAATTCATTAACCCTAAACCCTAATCCCTCAAACCTAAACCCTATCCCTAAACCATCAACCCTCAACACTATACCTTAAACCCTAATCCCTATCCATCAACCCTTAACCCTTAAAACTTAAACCCTATTCCTACACCCTCAACACTTGACACTATATCTTAAGACTTAAACCCTCATCCCTAAAGCCTCAACCCTCAATCATTAAACCTTCAACCCTAAACCCTATCCCTAATCCGTCTACCCTTGACACTCTAACCCTAACATCGACAGTAAATGCTAATCCGTCAACCCTAAACCCTAATCCTAAACCCTCAACCCTCAACTCTATACCTTAAACCCTAATCCCTCAACCCTTAACCCTAAACCTTATCCCTAAACCCTAATGTCTCAACCCTCAACCCTCAACCCTAATCCATCATCCCTCAACTCTAATCCCTCATCCCTAAACCCTAACTGCTATCCCTATTTCTAAACCCTCAATAGACTCGATACTATACCTTAAACTCTAATCCCTTATCCCTAAACCCTCCAACCCTATCGCTAATCCTTACACCCTCCACACTCTACTTTAACCCTGATCCCTTGAACCTCAACCCTATCCCTAAACCCTTGACCCTCGATCCTCAACCCTCAACCCTCGACGTCAAACCCTAATCCCTCAACCATAACCCTAAACCCTAAACCCTCAACCCTCAACGTCAAATCCTAATCCATCAAGCCTTCACTCTAATCCCTCAACCCTAAACCCTATCCCTAAACCCTCAACACTATACCTTAAACCCTAATCCCTCAGCCCTCAACCCTAAACCTTATCCCTAAACCCTAATCCTTCAATCCTCAACCCTAATCTGTCATCCCTCATCCCTAAACCCTAAATGCTATCCCTATTCCTACACCCTCAACAGACTTGATACTATACCTTAAACCCTAATCCCTTATCCCTAAACCCTCCAACCCTATCCCTAATCCTTACACCTTCCACACTCTACTTTAACCCTAATCCCTCAACCCTAAACCCTATCCCTAAACCCTTGACCCTTAAACCTCAACCCTCAACCCTCAATGTCAAACCCTAATCCCTCAACCCTTAACTGTGATCCCTTGACCCTCAACCCTATCCCTAAACTCTAAACCCTAAACCCTCAACCCTAATTTGTCATCCCTCAACTCTAATCCCTCATCCCTAAACCCTAAATGCTATCCCTATTCCTAGACCCTCAACGGTCTCGATACTATACCTTAAACACTAATTGCTTATCCCTAAACCCTCCAATCCTATCCCTTATCCCTTAACCCTCATGATTAATAGCCTTGAATGTAAAAAAATTTAAGGGGAACATAACGCGAGCGCATTATAACGCGCTCATGTTATGTCAAACATGACAAACAACAGACTTGTGGGAAAGGAAAAATGCAAAGCAAAACATAACACGAGCACGTTATAACGCACTCGCATTATGTCTTACTTTGGGAATCCTAAGCCTTGGGCTTGGGATTTGCTTTGGATTTCCAACCCAAAGGCTTGGAGTACCTTATAAACAGTCACAGACGTGTTTTTCCATATTCTTCAAAATTTCACATAATTTCATTCGTGCGAACCCTCAGATTTGCACGTGTTTCAAGGTTGAACAAATCAAACACTTGGGTAATGTTAGGCTTTCTCTTAGCTATTTGACAATGTGATTTTTTTCACATTTTAACAATGTTAAGCCTTTCATCTTTTATTTCTTTTGTTTATGTGTCCCTTTTTAGGCAAAAACCACTGTTTGGTCTTTTTTTATTGTAAATTAACTATACATTCAAATTTCAAAAAAATTACATATTTAGAAACTAGACTCCATTCTACAAATATTAAAAAATAAAAAAATGATTTTCAATTAGTTTTCAAAATTTATAGGGGTAGCACGGCCAAAGTTCTATTTTTTAGGATGTGTCCACTTTGAAAATTAGTAAAAAATCAAATATTCATCAAAAAATTATCAGAAAAATTAGGCATAAACTGCATGCTATTAGCTAATTTTTCACTGAAGCGATTTTAAAAATACCAAAAAAAAGTTGACCTTTTGAGGGAGCCACAAAACATGCTATGTTATGTTTTTTTGATAGAAACAACACCAATTTCTGTGGCTCCCTCTTTTGAACCCCTTAATCTATGCCATTTAAAAAAAAATAGTAGTTTAGAAAGTAGACTCGGAGCACTACAAACATTGTTTTGGTTGCATCTCCAAATTTTGAGTGTAACTATGCTCAATTTCTCATCCAAGGCCAGTATTTCTTGATTTCAGGAAAAAAGTGGCCACTTAAGACCCCTTTTTGACCCCCCATCTTCCTGCACTTACCCACATGAAAATATGTATTAATTCATAAGTCATGTCATATAATTATTTCATTAGATTGGTAAAGTGGGTATGTAATACTTTCTAGGGTCTAGTTCCCTAGACAATTTCCTTGTCGACTCCCACCCACTTTGGTGAACACAACAGATTTCTGAATAGACAATAGTTTTAAGATGATTTAAGGATATAAAAAGAAAAGTAAAGGACAATGTATCTCATGTCATGCTCATAGAAATTTCTAGAAGTCTTACAAAACATAAGCAGGAGTATTTGGCTAACCATATGAAAAAATAAACACCTCATTTGGTACTATGTTGTGTTTAAGAAACTAGCATAATGTTAACACTTGATTTACCTTCCAATGGATGCCTATTTAGTTTTCAGGAATAAATTAATTAACTCTTTATCTTTTAGATATTGAAGCACAAGGTAAGTCTATTGAATTATAGTAGTAAGACAGGATCATAACTCATATCAATGTACCATAAGGACTATATAAAATCCTTTTCACTAATTTGACAAAATATTTACATATCGAGACTTCTTCCAAATTAAGAAATTAAACATATTGTATACCAAGTCCTAGCATATCATTAATTCAATAATTAAACATATTGATAAAAGATCTAGCAACTCTCAGCGATTGAGCTATAATTGGTAGTACACATCTTTAACTATGTGTGGGCAGTGCTTGGAGCATGGGGCACCCATTGTGTTACCCCATCTACCTAAAACTCAACCTCCTCTCATAATTTTTCTGGCAACCTCCAAACTTATATGGACCGGTGGCTCAAAGTTTCCCAAGTTGTTTGGCATGTAAGACATGCAGGCTCATTCAAAAGCAACCCACATTATTTTGTACCTTTTTGGATTTTGTGGCTCCAATTTGGAAATCGCTAAGCCCTTGTCGTACATCTCCTCTAGCTTCATTGTGTGTCATGCTTTGATTTTAAAATGCAATAAAATTTAAATAGAAACTCATTATTATAATAAAAAACAAAGAGAAATCGACAGTATGCAAGGAATGTTCACTATTATTAATGGTTTTACTATAGAAGCAATATGCTGGAGGGTGTCATAATTGGCAAAGTCTCTTTCATTGATAGTAGGCTTAGTTGGATTGGATGGAAGTGAACCCTTAACAAATTTTTATTTATTTATTTTATAGTGAAAATATAAGATTTATTGTGATGAACGTGAAAGACCATAAATTCAACTTATTTGTAAGCATAGAGCCTATAAAAACTTTTGAAGGCCCACACTTTAAAATAATTTCAAACAAATGCTTTCCTTCAAAAGTATATATCTTTGTAGATTCTCATTTAAATTCATAAACAAGATTTAAAAAGTAATAAATGGCCTTTTCTATGTCATGTCCCTATATTAGTAATTTATAATTGAATCCAATATGTATTATTCATTCAAATTAAAAATATGAATAATATTATAAATGGAATATATTTAATATATTTAAATAATATTTAATTAAAACAATTAACAAGATATATTATTATTATATTTACAAATAACACATATAAATAATATAATATAAATCATATATCATTTATTATGATATAAATGATATAATATAAATGCAAATAATATAAATAAATAATATTATAAATAAACATCTTTTAACTTATCCTCTTATGATAAAGGAATTACGTATGGTTACAACTAATTTTACCACAAAAGGGAATTAATATAAAGTAATAAAAATTATAAGAGGGTAAGAATGTCTTTTAGCACCAAGCATAATAAAAGACATGCCTCTTCGAACATCTCCTTGAAAGGGAAATAAATAAAGGTTGTGAGATAGAAGGAAAACATCATCAGAAGAAAATATAAAAAAGAGTATCCATTGAATATATATATATATATATATATATATATATATATATATATATATATATATATATATATATATATATATATATATATATATATACATATATATATATATTTCTGAGTCATAAGTAGGAAAGATATCATAAATTAATATATAGAGATATGTACATCAACAGAAAAATATAATAATTAAATGATATATATATATAATGATAATGAATAGTAATATATTATATATGTTAATAATAAAATAACAATAGAATTCAAGTGTTGGCAAACAATCAAATATACATATAATACTATTAATAACATATATATCAATATAATATAGAGATATTATTAATATTATAACAAATACTATAATATATAAATATTAAAGAATAGGCATGGGGACATTAAAAATATATCTCATGTTGTATCATATATTACTGTATAACACCAAATTGCATGTATTGTGTTTGTGATTTAACCAGGAAGGGAGAATGCATAAACCTTAGGAGATTAGCTATAATCCCCATCTAAGGTTCCGTCCCCATATGCCTGAGATAAGGGTTTGGGCATTATGCCCCCGTAGGCTTGAGTCAAAGGTTTGGACCATGGAGGGATGGAGGTCCCACATTGGAACATGCCCCCATAGCCTCGAGACAAGGGATTGGGCAAAAGGACCAGCACCCATAGGCCTGAGTCAAGGGTTCGGGCAATAGGACTATGGTAGGCCTTAGGCTACTAAGAACTTATGTATTTCCCTCCCTTGGCATGATGAATGTTTTCTTTTACCTGTGTGTTTCAAAATGCAATTGTGTTTATGTTGGACTAATGAATACTAGATATTAAAACCAACATGTAGCAATATGGACTTGAATATACATGATGCTACATTTACTAATTCAAAAAAATGTGTGATCTATTCAACCCAAGGTTACCCCATTAAAAGAGAAGAAACCCTAAACTGAATTCACAAGTGAATTCTAGGGCAAATCAGGTAAGGGACATTACAGTGGTATCAGAGCAGTCATCCTGCCATCATGTGAATAATACTTAATTAAAAATAAATAAATAAATAAATAAAACAACTTGTATAACAATAAAACTCATTAAGTAAATATACTGAATGAAATAGTAAAATAAAGTAATTAAAATATAATTTATAAATAAATATGTAGTAGGATATCTCTAAGTTCTCATAAAGTAATATATTTGAAAAATATATTTTCATCTCAACTTAATGTTACTTAATAGCTATAAGATTATATTAGAATATATAACCCCATATAGTAAATTCAATTAATATTATAAATATTATATGTTGTTTAAATACATATAGATGCATTTTCAAGAAACACATATATAAATTAGTTAATTATATAAATTAAGTAATTTGTGATCATAATAACCATGTGCTTAGATCCGCAACCCTATTAAACATAACTATAATGTTTAAAAATAAATAAATAATTTTTACTATATCTATATATATGAAATTTATCATTACCATTTTTTTATGTATACTTTAATATTAAATTACTTTTACTTTTACCTAATCCTTTAATCTTAGTTGTGATTGCTTGAGGACAAGCAATTTTGACTGGGGAGGGTTGTCATGTCCCTCTATTAGTAATTTATAATTGAATCCAATATGTATTATTCATTCAAATTAAAGATATGAATAATATTATAAATGGAATATATTTAATATATTTAAATAATATTTATTTAAAACAATTAACAAGATATATTATTATTATATTTATAAATAACACATATAGATAATATAATATAAATCATATATCATTTATTGTAATGATATATTATAAATACAAATAATATAAATAAATAATAATATAAATACACATCTTTTAACCTATCCTCTTATGATAAGGGAATTACGTATGTTAAAACTAATTTTACCACAAAAGGGAATTAATATAAAGTAATAAAAATTATAAGAGGGTAAGTATGTCTTTTACCACCAATCATAATAAGAGACATGCGTCTTTGAACATATCCCTTGAAAGGGAAATAAATAAAAGTTGTGAGATAGAAGGAAGACATCATCAGAAGAAAATATGAAAAAGAGTATCTGGTAAATACATATATTTAGATCTGCATTATATATATATATATATATATATATATATATATATATATATATATATATATATATATATATATATATATATATATATATATATATATATGTGTTAATAATAAAATAACAATAGAATTCAAGTGCTGGCAAGCAATCAAATATACATATAATACTATTAATAACATATATATCAATATAATATAGAGATATTATTAATATTATAATAAATACTATAATGTATAAATATTAAAGAATAGGCATGGGGACATTACAAATATATCTCATGTTGTATCATATATTACTGCATAACACCAAATTGTATGTTTTGGAAATGTGTGTGGAACTACATGTATTGCATTTGTGATTCAACCAGGAAGAGAGAGTGTATAAACCTTAGTAGATTGCCTATAAATCCCATCTAAGGTTCCATCCCCATAGGCCTGAGACAAGGGTTTGGGCATTATGCCCTCATAGGCTTGAGTCAAAGGTTTGGACCATGGAGGGATTGAGGTCCCACATTGGAACATGGCCCCATAGGCCCAAGACAAGGGATTGGGCAAAAGGACCAGCCCCCATAGGCCTGAGTCAAGGGTTCGGGCAATAGGACTGTGGTAGGCCTTAGGCTACTATGAACTTATGTATTTCCCTCCCTTGGCATGATGAATGTTTTCTTTTACCTGTGTGTTTCAAAATGCAAGTGTGTTTATGTTAGACTAATGAATACTAGATATTAAAACTAACGTGTAGAAATATGGACTTGAATATATGTAATGCCCTGCCATGAAACTCTAGAGAACAACACAATTACACTATACAAATAGGACAAATTTTTTTTTTGAAAGAGATAATAAAGTAACATTTAACGTATCTATACTAAGTAATGTTCTCCCAAGGTTCCATGGCTGCATTATTGACAAAACTACTATCATGTTCTCTCATACATCATGTATTAACTGACAACAATAATTCATTCTGTAACTATTGCATTAAATGGATAATCATATACATTCCCATGACATCAGATAAATAATCATCCAGATCAAGTACAACTATAATTTCCTTACACACGAGGATACAACATTACATTGTTTATATCATTAACTTTTGATTACATTGGATTACATACATTATGAATAATCTGATACATAGGATAGTACATGAGCATAAATAACTATCTTTATAAACTGGTACAAGATCTAAATCTGCTACAAGAATTACAACCTTCTTGCACATGAACAAAGGGCAAGGAAAAACCAATGGGGATAAAGCACATCCACCCAACCATGTGGAACCCTAAGGTCCACCCCCCCGTGCTAGGAGATAACATAAGGTCCCAAACATCAAACAGTCAGGTAGACAATTAACTAACATGAACAAGGACTGAACATGACTCCAACACAACACATGACAACACCACAAGCAACTCAATATCACTTCTAGAGGCAGACACATAACAAATAAAAAGAGACCAACTAGGGAATGCTAGGCTGCAGTAGGAAGAGTGTCATCGCATGGTCCTAACATGGGTTATCCTGACAGCCTCTCACTAGGCGCTAGCCCCATAGGGTGACTCATGCGGAATCAACCTTCATTTCGTGAGGACAAGGAAGTTGATCTTGCCAACCAGGCCTTCTCTACCCATCCTTAGTCTAAACAAGCACTACAGGCATGGGAGAGGAAATCCAATCATCTTGTTAATGTGTAATTTACCCTTCCCCCCAGTTCATTTTAGGTTTTCACTTAGTTAACAACTTTCAATGGGTTATCCTGACAGCCACTTTAGGCGCCAGACCCACATTGAAAGCAACCCCTACCTACATCTAGAAACCCTAACCATCAAGCAAGACAAACACTATCATACTGATAAGTATACATAAACAATGCAAGGCATTTACCTTCTTGCATATATAACATAATCACAATGACCAACCTGTACATCATTGTCCTAAAACTTTCAGTTGATCAATCGCAATACCCATAACAACACATATCCGGAGCAAGGTATGGGTCATCTTGCTCGCAAATCTCAAGCATGAATAAAATAGTTTCTCATTATGATTTCCAAGATCTCCCCATTACAATACTAAACACAAGCTCGATATCAAGACATATGTGAAGGAAATTTAAACCCATCATAATATATTCACAACACAGTATGCACATCATCTCACATTAACATTTACTAAGATGCACACACATAGACAAGAGACATCATGTTCTTACAACATCTTCATTTCAAGACACCTATCAACAGAATACATGCAATCGAATCATATTATTTTATGCCTCTAGAACACAAACTTGTATGACCTACACACAAGCCTATTACGACCAATGATACATCTTACACAAGATTCATTTACAATTTACCAATTATTTAAAGCATAACCAAATACAATGTTTTTACCCTAATCTCAATCCTTCTTATCAAATTTTAACTTAACAAAACCATTATAACAATTTGTAATTAAATCAATTCCAACTGTCATCATTAAATATATCACCATATCGTCTTTCATTTATTCACATTAACAAATAAATCGATACTATATATATCGATTCATTTCTTAATCCTATTATATATATATATATACACACACACACACAAAGATCAATAAATCGTTTGATCTTTTAAGTCAATTTCGTTAATTCAATCTAAATAATCTAATAAATTATCTTTAAAACTTAATTTAATGTTGTCTGACAATCAAATACAAGGTATAAGTATACTTTCATAACTCTTTACCCTAATAATTTAACTTACCATTCTAACCCAAAGTATTACAATTAACATTGGCAATAACCATTAACACTTTATAAAATTTCTAATTTGTTGGGATATTTAACTATTTTTTTTTTTTTTTTAATTTTGATTTGATAATAATAATAATTTACCAATGCCTACAATATAATTTATATCCATACCTGCAAGAGTTTTCAAGACCATATAATGGAGAAACAAACAATTAAATTGGCTTCTAAAACATGTAGAAAACAATACAATTCCAAGATACATAATTCCTATCAATGTAACTCACAGACACAACATAATTTCATAACAATCAATGTTAACACCTCACTCAGTTGAACTAATTTCTTTTATACCTTTGTCTCGTTAAACACACCATAAATAACTACAGGGATTTCATTCTTAATCTAAACATTTAATCCACATTATTCCATTGTACTCATGAACAAAACTTATCAACTAACTAAGAAGTAAATCAACACTTGTTGTTTCAACAATCGACGCCTTAAACATATGATAAGATTGTGGTCTTTAGAAATAGAAACATTAAAGTTCTATACCTATAAGAAAACCTAAACCCCTTTCAAAATGAGAAAGAAATACTTGCATGACTCACTATTTAACAATACTTAGAATGACGAGTTCATGATAGGGCATTTTTAGCCAAACGATATGAAGCTTGGTAGATGCAGTTCCCAGTGAGTGTGTTTACTAGTCCAACAAAAATTGGAGCAATTATTTACAATTTTTCCAAATATATAAATTAATCTAGATGTGACTATTGACATAAAACATAAATGACTTTGAATTTACCTATCCTCTTCCAACAGTACAAATTTCCTGTGTGGCGCATCTGACATGTAATGATAGATATGAACTACGGTGAGAGTAACTCGATAGCTTCTATAGCAGATTAGTTAAACTTAAGTTCTCTATTTGTTGATAGGCCATGGCAACCCAGATGTGCAAGAGAGAAAGGTACGCTATTTGGCATGTGTTTAGGGTACGCGTCAAACCCTGCAGTTTGAGTGGGAAGTTGCACAGACATAATCACATTTGTAACTCTTGTTGCATCATACTTGCAACTAATCATTATGTGCTCCTAGTTTACCAATGCGTCCATGCTGGGTGATCTTAAAGACATCTTAAACTTAAACACTAAAGTGCCAATAAAGCCGTAATGGTTGATTTCACAGTGCTTATTGATCTCAGCTACAATTTTGTTTCAGATCCTACAGCCTCTACAAAGATTTATTCTTCCTTTATGCAATAGTAAGTGGGTGTGGTGAGAGAGGCGCAATTTCCATTTTATGATCTATTATTTTGGAATGCAATTAAATAAGATAATGGCAAATGGAATTGCGTATTTCAAAACCCTATCTAGCATATTCTTAGAAAGAGTAAGAATTAGAAAGATGTTAAGCGAAACCCAAGGCAACACTATTATCTGAAGGTCTACTTGTGCATAAAGTGGTCCCATGGACGACCACAATTTCAGGATATACACACATTGGAAAGATCGATGTTGCTAAAGAATTGTTTGATAAAATGACCAAGCCATATCAGATAATCCTTACTTTCAATTGTAAACTGTTGGGTAGGCAGTTTGGACCGAGTACAAGCCACGCCTTAAAGTCAGAGAAATTTAGTTAGTCTAATATCATGGTAAACTCATGAGATCAGTTTGGGTCAATAATTCAAAATGGCACACTATAAAGTCACCGTAATTGGTGTGTTTTAAGGCAATTCACACCAATGATAATGTACGGTCATTTCTCAGTCAAGAGCGGTGATAACAATGAGTTGGGCAAAAGGGAATAAGACAATAAAAAAGATTTAGACAGGAAAGCATGATAATCTATGGAGGAGAAGAAGAGGGTTCCATGCACATGTCTCGTATTATAATGCAATGTGGAGGTCTCATGAACTGCAATAATTACGGGGTACATTATGTTCAAGTGGAAGAATGGAAGAGGTACTCCAACTATTTGAGGAAATGCGACGTCATTTCATTTGGTGCAATGATTATAAGGTAAGTGGTGAGAATACTTAATAGTTAAAGATTGAAGAAAAATATTCAACCAATTTAGAAAGAAGAGTTCCACAATCCATACCTAGAAGATCTGACGCAATAACGTGCTAATGGAAACCTTACAACATGTATTCATTCTTAGAAAGTCATTAAGATCATAGTATAGAGATAATGTATTTAAAGGAAATGTTGTAGCAGCAAAATGAAGGGACATCCATCAAGGCAGAAGGGATTGCAATTAAACCTACGATTAATGTGAGATTATGATGTCCTGATACCGGTAGATCTCATATGAATTTAGGCTCATTTTAATTATTGATAAACTATAGAAGGTTTCAAGCAAACTAAATAAAAGGATAAAACCTCTGTAATTAAGAATACGAATCTGAACGAAAGACACAACACCCAGACTGATGGCTAATGCAAAATCTGGGCACCTAAGTTAAGTATGTGAACTATTTGATTTATGTTTCAGAGAAGAAATCTCTTGGGGTGCAATGATTGCAAGATAAACATGAATGGATTCGAGGAGGATATTAATGATGCTAAATAAACTAATAGGAAAACATGCACAAATTGGATCTGATGAACAAGGCTTCTAAAATTCTTAGGCAGATTCCATCAGCAAACAAGAAATAAATCAAATTCAAAAAGAAACTACATTTTCTTCAAAGATATCTAAGACGGAAAACAGAAACAAGGAACCTGAACAGGGTTGAAGATTTGGTATTGCTCCCCAATCCCATCTTGCGGCTCCAACCTCCTACCCCCAAAACCTCCCCTCCCTCTATGGAAAGTAGATGAATTCCCCCTCTAATCCAAAGAGAGACATTTTTTCTAGAAGAAGAGGGATGTCTATTGTACGGGAATCCCAACCAACTCAAAACGGATCAATCTTTAATTTAATAAAACAATGGTTCAAAAGCATCTTGTTACCAATATGATTAGGGTGAATATAATTGACACCCAAGTTCACACAAATGGTAAAACCATTTACCGGCATCACTTATAAAATATAATTAATTACATAACCTGATTTTATAATATTTATTTATTTGCCTTATTATTATTATTATTATTAACTTAACATTACATACACATTAACAATAATCTATTATATTTATTGGTTCATAAATAACTTATTAAATCATAATAATAATTATTATTAATAATAATGATATGATATAACCATGTTAAATATTATAGTGGGTTAAATAATAATATACTATATGCTCTAATAATTTCTATTTCACCACAACAAAATCTAGGCATATATCATTAACCCACTGAGCATAATAGATCTCAAATGCCAAATCAAACATGTTCACAAGCCAAGGCCAAACACACACTTAACCAACATGCTCCATCAAATATCAATCAGTTGCAAGACCTGACATACTGACAGAACTGACAGGTTGAACTAGACATGTCATGCATCCTAATCGAGGATGATGACTTGGGATGTGGGACCTTAAGTTATCTCTGGAACAACTTATCCATTAGGTTCAGGGCATGCTCAAACCTGTTAATTCAGGTGGAGTCGATGCCAGATACCTGCATCCTACAACAAATGACACAGTCAAGCATATATAGACACACAAAAGCTGACACTAGGTGAAAAAGGAATCATAATATCGCAGGGCACTCGCAAGCAAGTGATACGACATCATCCTTTCCACATTATATCAATCTAGATTAGATAACACATAACCGTAACCAAATCAAATCTACCTCATTATCTGAACAGAACCATACATTGAACATTTAGGTGCATGCAATTGAATAAGTCTTAGAAGTACCATCATAACAAATAAATCTAATAGAATCAGTCCATGAGATTCATTCTAATATATAACAATTGTAGTAAGATCGACATCTTAATCATTGGAATGCAAAACAATGTCAAAGCCTGCATTATCAGTGTCACAATGGAGATTATCAATAAAACACATTAACTATCATATGAAACCACACATGGATGAGGCATCTATCAATATTGTACAACATCAATTGTTTACCTTACCTTACCTTAATTATTCCCGTTATTTCACCTTCACATTCATGTGCCTTGATCAGTTCACCTGCACATCCAAGGTGGGAACAGAGGGGCACTACAATATACATGATGGTACATGTACTAATTCAAAAGAACGTGTGATCTATTCAACCCAAGGTTACCCCATTAAAAGGGAAGAAACCCTAAACCTAATTCACAAGTGAATTCTAGGGCAAGTCGGGTAAGGGACATTACAGTGGTATCAGAGCAGTCATCCTGCCATCCTGTGAATAATACTTAATTAAAAATAAATAAATAAATAAAACAACTTGTATAACAATAAAACTCATTAAGTAAATATACTAAATGAAATAGTAAAATAAAGTAATTAAAATATAATTTATAAATAAATATGTAGTAAGATATCTCTAAGTTCTCATAAAGTAATATATTTGAAAAAGATATTTTCATCTCAACTTAATGTTACTTAATAGCTATAAGATTATATTAGAATATATAACCCCATATAGTAAATTCAATTAATATTATAAATATTATATGTTGTTTAAATACATATAGATGCATTTTCCAGAAACACATATATAAATTAGTTAATTATATAAATTAAGTAATTTGTGATCATAATAACCATGTGCTTAGATCCGCAACCCTATTAAACATAACTATAATGTTTAAAAATAAATAAATAATTTTTACTATATATATATATATATATATATATATATATATATATATATATGAAATTTATCATTACCATTTTTTTATGTATACTTTAATATTAAATTACTTTTACTTTTACCTAATCCTTTAATCCTAGTTGTGATTGCTTGAGGACAAGCAATTTTGACTGGGGAGGGTTGTCATGTCCCTATATTAGTAATTTATAATTGAATCCAATATGTATTATTCATTCAAATTAAAGATATGATTAATATTATAAATGGAATATATTTAATATATTTAAATAATATTTATTTAAAACAATTAACAAGATATATTATTATTAAGCCGATGATGGCATGGTTCGGTGGTTAAATCGCTCGGTTGTAGTGATGGCCACCAGAGTTCAAACCCTCGCTGGGCTAACGAGCTCGCAAGGCTTTATGCCTTCGCTGGGCAAATGAGCTCATGGGTTTGAAGTGTTCTTCCTAGGGGATGAGGTCCCCTAGTTGTGGCCTCACCGGTTCATTGCTCCGGGCAAAAGCATTCGCATGGAGCCGGAGGGCGTGTCGCACCAGCATCGCTGGTCACGTTAAAAAGTTTACCAGGTGCATTTAAAAAAAAAGATATATTATTATTATATTTATAAATAACACATATAAATAATATAATAAAAAATCATATATCATTTATTATGATATAAATGATATAATATAAATAATATATCATTTATTATAATTATATATTATATTAACAAATAATATAAATAAATAATAATATAAATAAACATCTTTTAACCTATCCTCTTATGATAAGGGAATTACGTATGGTTAGAACTAATTTTACCACAAAAGGGAATTAATATAAAGTAATAAAAATTATAAGAGGGTAAGTATGTTCTTTACCACCAAGCATAATAAGAGACGTGCGTCTTTGAACATATCCCTTGAAAGGGAAATAAATAAAAGTTGTGAGATAGAAGGAAGACATCATCGGAAGAAAATATAAAAAAGAGTATCCATTAAATACATATATTTAGATCTACATTATATATATATATATATATATATATATATATATATATATATATATATATATATATATATATATATATATATATAAGCACTTGAATTCTATTCTTATTTTATTATTAACATATATAATACTATTAATAACATATATATCAATGTAATATAGAGATATTATTAATATTATAATAATATATAAGTATTAAAGAATAGGCATGGGGACATTACAAATATATCTCATGTTGTATCATATAATACTGCATAACACCAAATTGTATGTTTTGGAAATGTGTGTGGAAACTGCATGTATTGCATTTGTGATTGAACCAGGAAGAGAGAGTGTATAAACCTTAGTAGATTTCTTATAAATGCCATCTAAGGTTCCGTCCCCATAGGCCCGAGACAAGGGTTTGGGCATTATGCCCCCATAGGCTTGAGTTAAATGTTTGGTCCATGGAGGGATGAAGGTCCCACATTGGAACATGCCCCCATAGGCCCAAGACAAGGGATTGTGCAAAAGGACCAGCCCCCATAGGCCCGAGTCAAGGGTTCGGGCAATAGGACTGTGGTAGGCCTTAGGCTACTAAGAGCTTATGTATTTCCCTCCCCTAGCATGATGAATGTTTTCTTTTACCTATGGGTTTCAAAATGCAAGTGTGTTTATGTTGGATTAATGAATACTAGATATTAAAACTAACATGTAGCAATATGGACTTGAATATACTAATTCAAAAGAACGTGTGATCTCCTCAACCCAAGGTTACCTCATTAAAAGAGAAGAAACCCTAAACCTAATTCACAAGTGAATTCTAGGGTAGGTCAGGTAAGGGACATTACATTCTAAGGGCTACGCATTAGAGTTCATAATTTGAGGGCCCTATGAAAGGTGTTCACTAATAGCCATTAGAGTTTATAATACTTCTTATTAAATTTATTTCAATGGCTATATCCGTCAACCTCAGATGTAGAATTGTAGAACCTACTACCCCTTGTCACACTGTTGGGAATTAGTGCAATGACTTTAGCATGTACAAACATGTCATTTCAATCACTTATTTTTCTCTGTTGGATTCAATCAAACATTGGTGAAGATGACCTATTTGGGAGGTCAATGCCCCATTGCTTACGCTCAAAGAGACTCATTAATCAGAAAAGTTAGTCTCTCATTTTAATTAGGATGTGTTTGAAGGGCTGGGCCACTTGAGGACTTGGAAATTTCCCCTTAATTTGGTGTGAAACAATGAAATTCTATATCAAAAGGTTTATCTTTGTGTCAAATCAAACATTTTTTATTTTGAATTTAACAAATCTTTTCATTTCATGGTGTCAAAGTGATGTATTTAAGGGTGTGCGTATTTGTGAAGGAAAATAAATTTTCATAATTTAATAATAATATGTGCATATTTAAGTATAACTAATTTAGATAGATTAATAATGAGAGTTTAGATTGATAAATTTAATTATTTGTAATAAATGAATGCAAAGATAACTTTAAGGAACCCCCCCTAAAAAACATATAAAATCTTGGTGAATCCTAGCAAAGTGTTATAATTTTATTGGTGAATCTTTCCTTTTTTTTGAAAAAAATATTAATTTTCCTAGTGAAACTATGTACATTATTAAAAAATTTGTAAAATTATGGTGAATCCTAGTGAAAATTCACTAAAAAAATAAAACTAATGGCGAATCTTAGAAAATAATTACTAAAGAAATTAATTATAATGGCGAATCCTTCCTTCATAAAATTGCATATTTGGTTGACACAATCCCCCATATATTCTTTTGTTTTTTTTAAATTTTGAAGTAGTGGCCCGAGGGAGATAGCCACCAACAGGGTCAGGGAGTAGTGCCGCTTATGGGGGTCAAGGGGGTAATGCCCCCTTACGAGGGTTGAGGGGGCAGCGCCCCCTCATGGGGTCCAAGGACAGTGGCCCTAGTGCGCTTTGGTTGCGATACAAGCAGAGTTGAGGGGCAGAGCTCCTCGCTACCAAGGACAAATTCGCTATCCAAAATGTATTGGATTAATTATTTTGAAATATTTCAACTAAAAAAGACTAAAATAAAATAAAATTATCACCATGGATTATCATTTTGATTAGACAGATGTGTTGAAATTCTATGGCTCTCTTAACATGTGCCTTTTAAAAGGCTTGTTGGGGCCCAAAATTTGTTCTGGGCCACACGATCATAATCTAATCATGCAGCCCAAAACAAATTTTGGGCCCCAGCAAGCCTTTTAAAATGCCCATGCTAAAAGGGACACAAAATTCAACTACAATCGTTTGATTAAAATGATAATCAACTGTAATGAGTCAAAGGCATATTCAAAGTGAAATTAGCCCTAAAGTATAAGATAATTTAAATTAATAGTGGCAATATTACCCTAAAAGTAATGACAAGAATATAATATTAATGGTGAATCCAATTAAGATTTGTAATTATATTAAAAAATATTGGCGAATCAGCTCTAATGACGGATAATTTAATTGGTGAAACAATTAATTTTTTTATTTAAAAAATAAATTCTTGGGGAATTTAACCAAGAAAAATATTTTTTTTGTAAAATTTGGGCAATTTAGCCACTCACTGGTTGCAATGTATTTGCCAATTTTGAATTTCTAGATTTAAACTATTTCCCAATTGGCGAAGATTCACCACTAAAAAAATCCCTAATAAATGTAGGAATGTTTAGTTAGTTTTTGGAAGGAAAAAGTTTGGCATGTTGGTTGAACAATTTTAGACTCGTTAATGAAAATAATTTTCAAAATGTTTTTGTGGACAAATGCAATTAATGTTGAGATTTGGGATAGATATTTTTTAATATTATTTTATCAAATATTTTTATTAATTATGTAATGGGATAAAGGTAAAAAACTCAAACCCCTCATGTATGATTGCCCTAACCTGACCTAAAATAATCATAACATAAATTTATTGAAATGTGTAAAGTATGATGTCTATCTTGAGCTCGTATATTTTCTTAAAAAGTAATTATCCATAAGATTGTCTCCATAATGTGTAGCGAGTTCCTCTCAGAAAATAAACCTTGTGATAACACCTCCCTTCTTTTTCTTCTCTTCACAAAGCCAACAATACAGAATGAATTGCTCTAGTTCCAAGTATAACAATGCCATTACAACCTTTTGTTGGCATAGAACATGATGAAGAACAAACAACCAGTCTATTTGACAAAGCCAATTTGTTGGATCCTTGTCATCGAACTTTTGCATATCCATCTTTGGTGTGAAGTGCCTAGCCATAGAATTTTTAATACCCCAAATTTTACACCAGGATATTAATGGATAAAATGAGGATGAACAAAATTTTCACGATGTAATTGTGACATGCACATGTCCCAATTACACAATCATGCACCAGAATTGTCACAATGTTCCATGATGACACTCTAGGACATGATACAAAAACAACCATAGTGACCACTCAGGCTCCAAACACACCAACAACACTAGTGAAAGACATCCAATCATGTGACAAGGCCAACACAATAACCCTATGAGAGAATGGAACTCATTCCATGATGAAGATCAATGCCAATCCACATCCTCACATTCTTGCAATAACATGGAATAGGATGAGGGTGATGATGACCTTAAATCCATCCCAACATGATACAACACAACCTCTAAGAACACCAAACAACTCAACCAATAAGGGGATCCATAAGGAGGGTCACTACCTTCACTAAAAGCAATGATAGCCAGCCGACATTACGTAAAGCATGATTCTTAAGAAAAAATGACTGTAACTCCCAAAATTCATCATGTCTAATCAAGATAAAAATATGGGAGGACTCAAAGGGCCAAGGGGAACAAATTTTGTATACAAAGTTTCCTCAAAATGTGATGTGGGAAAAGAGGATCCTAATCAATAATGAAGTAATTAGATCAATCTCTCCTCATATCACATTGGAACACAAGCCACCAAGGGCTATAGGCTTGGCTACTATCTCTAGAGAAGAGCCAAACTACAGGTTGGTAGGGACTCTATTCCTTTGTTGCAATGATTAGTGATTGATGCTAAATATATTGACTAAACTATGCAAATCAGAGGCCTAATGAGCAAATAGAGTAATAGTGCAGACAACATTGACAGAAAAAAAAGAAACAAGAGTAGAAATAGAATAAGTAGACATAGAGGAACCTATTGTCGGAAGCAGAACCTATTGGGGTAGGACATAGGTGTTGGGTACCTTAGTCCTAAGGTTTCAGAGAAGATCAACTTCTATGCAAAGATCTTCATCTCTATAACCTTTGTCTTCTCATCGTTTGTCGATATAAGAAATCTTTGCTCTGGATCTGCACACGCAAGAGGAGGAAAAATGTTTGGGCTGTATAGGGGCTTTCCTTAGTCAAACCCTTGTGTAACTGATTTCACTTCCACAATAGTAGATGATAGAGAGAGTGCGTGTTCATGATAAATAGAGCCAGATAATTGATAAAGATAGAAAATAATCAACTGTAATGAAATGAACTCACCATGAAACCCTAGTTGGACTTGATGTTGCAACAGTAGTCAAAAACTAGGAGATGTTGGAGAAGGAAGAAGCTTCCTCAAATACCTGCAACTTGGGTTAGTACAATAGCAACAATGATAATTCAAAAGTAGAGAGCTTCAAAATTGCAAAGAGAGCTTGTAAACATGTATCAATTATTCATTCAAATATCAATTTTCCATTCTCCTCAAATGAGAGGGAGAAAGCTACATATATATGGATCTCAATTATTTTCAAAATATTTGTGTTAGGCCAACAAAAGGTGCAAAAAGGTTGGATCTAGGCGCTGGGCACCCTGGTCTTCACTAAATTTGCTCCAAAAAACTCAATAATTAAGGCATTTATTGTTATTTCTTAATCACATCCTAAATCAAGTACTTCATGAATGGAGACACACATATATGCTAAAAGGACTGCTAAACCTAGTGTGAAATTATAAGTGGTAACAATTAGTCCCCACTTTACTGAGGGCATGAGCTTAAGTTCATACGCACACTAAAGTATAGAGAAGACATATCTCTCCACTAAACATCAAAGAAGTAGAATTTCACTAAGTTGAGAGGTGTGATAGTCCCCAAGCTTAGGATTCTACAAATCTATAGATGCTTGGAAAAAGAGGTTACATACATAAGACACATAGCACGGGTTGGACATATACATATAACATCTATCTGAAAACATAATAAACATAAGATGAACCCAAATATTATATGCCAAAACAACTATGGTTAGCAAGAGAATATGATCACATCCCAACATACAAGAAGCATACACAAAGTATACATGGAGCATACATGGTAAACATAGGCATGCAAGGTATGATTCGTGGGCGAACAATTTGTGTTATGCTAGGAATCAAACCAAAAACACACATCATGAGCAATAGTCTAGTAAAATCCATTGTTTACTAGGTGGTCGTGAATGTGTGGGAAAATGAAAACATCACAGGCTAGTAAGATCCACAGATTTACTAGGTGAGTTCCTTGTCAACATGTAGCAAATGAAAGCATCACATACTAGTAAGTTTCGTAGATTTACAAGGTGAGTTTCATGTCAACAATAATAGAGATTACAGGCCAACCAAAACCTACTATTTGCCAGGTAACTTTGGTAAAGTGCTACAAAGATGATCAAAAGGGTGTTGTGATAGCATGGCTAACCACATGGTGTGTGAACAAAGTGAAGCACATAGCAGAGTGTATGCCCCCACATTAAAGTAATTGCTAATGCCATTAGGGAGCAATTGATTTTAAGGTAGAGAGAAGAATACATGCAAAATAGGAACAAGAGCTTTCTGGAAGTACATTCCCAAAGGTTATGTTTCCAAATGCTACATTGTGACAAGGGGTTTCCCCTAGGCATAATGCCAAGCTTAAAGTAACATCATACAATAGCACTAAGGGATCTACTTGACTAGAGTTAGTATAAGAATGGTTGTATGAAGGGATACTCATTTTAGGAACTATCATCATCCTCAACCCAGTAGAACTATGAAGACAGAGGAAGAAATATCACATGAAATCAAAGAAAATAAACTTCAGGTCAACAAATTCAGGATGCTAAATCATCAAACACTTGGCATTGTCCCTGAGAGGAATAAAATTATATTTACAACAAATACAAGAATAAATATACTTAAAGAGGAATGCCATGATAGATTCATTCCCTTAGTGTCCTTGTATCAACGAGAGTGTCAAAGGTCATCCAAAGAGAACTAAAAACCAACATACATGCTAGGCAACACATACGGGGAATGACATTACATACAAGCATAACACAAATAAGATGAGGGTACCACTCTTGTGAGTCAGACTATATAAAATCATCCTCCTCCTAATCTTTCTCATCATAGAGGGATAGACAAGATGCTAGAGGGACTACAATATGTGCAGTACAAGGAGTGATGCTAGGTTCATGGTGTGTTGAATCAATCACTAGTGAAGGATCTTCACACATGCTCCTAGAGGCCAAGTCCATTGATTTTGTGAAAATCAAGGACAAATCTAAAATATTTTCAATGGTTCAAGGGTGTCCTCCGAATCACTATTAGAATAAACCACAAGAGGTGATGTAACTGTGCTATAAGCAAGGTTGCGAGCACTATCAATCATAGGAGAAGAATAAATAGAAGAATCTCATGGACTCGATGGGGACTTAAGCATTTGGAATGGCTGTTATGGATAAGGCTCATGCTTATGCTTGGGTAAAGGTGGTGGAATGCCAATGTCAATGGTGGTGGGATATAAGACATTAGGGAACACTTGGTGTCAGGTATGCTGGGATGAAACCATTTGCGATAAAGCACTACTTGAAACAACTTTTTGAGTGGGTTTGTCTAAAGGCTCAGCAAATGGTTGACTATCTAGAATAGATGATAGGATAGAACTCTTCATAGATGGAGGCAAGGATACTTGGACCACATATACAATATTTTCAACTTTCTCAGTCATGGAAGATATGGGCAACGATGGCTCAGAGGACATAACTAAGTCAATGGATGACTACATGGGAGAGTGACTAGAGGGAAGGGGTTCAACCACTACAAAAATTTGGTGAGCCATAGGGCAACGTCATCTTCTATGTTGCTTCATATTGTAATTTCATCTTGTATGGTTTGGAGCATTTTTACAGTTAATCGAGGAGTTTCGCAATGTAGGTTCCTTTTCTTCCTCTACTTGAGGAGTAGGAGGAGGAATTCAAGGAACCACCAAAGGTTAGGAGACAATAGGAGGATGGTTTCTCAAGGTGGGCAATCATTCTCTTATAGCCTGCAAAATAGGAAAATGTACTGAGACATCCACAAGTGATTGAGAAACCACAGGAAAAGCTCTTGGACCATGGATTACTTTCCTCTAGACTCTGAAGAAGCAGGAGGAACAAAAGTAATCCTCGGTGGGTGGGGAGGTCTAGGCTATGTAGGTTATTTGTCTTGTCATCCTGGGTAGGATGGTAGAGGTGGAACCTCACCATAGATACTAGACACTTTGGGTCAGGGAAGGATTCCTGATTCAAGATGTGGTTTATTCACCACCTACATGATGTAGATCATCCACCACTCAAACCTTAACATACATTTGTAAATGTATGTCTATGCATACATTCTTCCTTGTATATAGTTTCCCTTCTCTCGCCTATTGCAACACATAATACCATCGGTTGACCCAACTACCTTATCTGGATCACTATAGCACTTGTATCTACCGTGAGATACATTCGTCAATGTACATACAAACACTTACCTGCTACACCTGCAATCCATTTGCATCGCTTCACACTGAACACTCAGACATACAACATTTGACCTTTCGGCGCCGGTTACCTTCACCCATTCTATCGGTCACCACTTGCATCTGTGCATTGTATATTCCAATATACATGCATAACATACACTTGATCGTTGACTTTGTTGTATGTGAACCGATGTATGTTTCAACATACAAACTAAACATACAACCCGCGATATGTAATTGACGAATACATAGAGACTGTCTCACTCATACAACTGCAGTATACACACAAACTGTCCTCAACATACAAAAGACATATACTCATAAATTGTATAACCCGATATACTTTTGCAACATACAAACCCTGATGTGCATCTGCTGGGTACTCACAAACATACAACTGCGAAATACTCATGGATTGTATATCTCACATACAAAAGTGATATACTCACACTTTGTATGTTTTTTGCAACTCCTGCAGATTTTCACTATTTTGATCCGCTTTTTGTATAGCGATTGCTTCGAACTATTCCACCTTCAAACATGCAGCTTGCTGCACTTCAACAATCTAGCATACAACCATGCTAGAATCCTTCAATACATTTCCTTGCCCGATACTGCAAGCATTAACATGGAAAAATAGAAAACAAAAATAAAACCCTAAACTAATAGATACAACCATTCCACCAATTTAGAGAATCAATTAGTGGAATGGATAAACGAATCCATCCGACCTCAGTAAAATGATCTATTCAGTAAATTTAATAGCTAGAGAATAACACAACAGGATCTTATATTGATGTTTTTAGAAATGCAACTAGACAGATGTTCTGTTACAACTTCACAACTGAATTGAACTACAACTGACCACCACCATACTGTACTGTGTTTATTCGATCATCTGGGGGGTATTTATCTACTTACCCTCAGTAGTACAAACTTATCTCCAAGTGGCTGGGAGATCTAACTGACTAACAAACTCTTAACTAACAACCTAAAAATAGTAAGCATTGGTCAAACTGACCTTATTACATTGAAGGGTCATTTAGGACCTTATTGAAAAAAGAAAAATAAACATAAAACAACTAAATGCCTTAAGGAGTCCACTTTGGGTTAGGTGCACCTACACCATACTCCCCAATTTGAAAAGAACTCATGTCCCATGAGTTAAGTCTTTAACTGAATCCACCGGTATCTTCTACTGTCATATATCTACCCCATGATCTCTGGACTGCAACCTGCTGCCATGGAGGTAAATACTCATGCCTAGTATTGTAGGCTCTTCTCATGTCTTGCTAGTCATTCTTTCAGACCATCACCTCTTTCTGAACATGGACAGTGAAAACCTTAGTTACTGCTATGGCAGAATGAGTTGGTCTTTCAACTTTTAGAGGGAAAACAATAGTCCCTACTATGATTGCATCGTTGTCATTCCAATCAACTTGTGGCTGTGTACAAACCTTCTTTTGGACCTTCTACTGATCCACCTGATCTCTATCAGTCAGAACTGAAATCTTCTTGAAACTATGATCTCCTCTCCTAGAGATATCTACAACTACCTTTGACTCTGCTATAGGCATATTCACAAACCCCTTCTTACCTACAAAAATGATCTTTGCTGTCTTCTTTGCTTCAGCATCCTCCTTTAATGGTGCCAACAAAATAGTTCTCCCATCCTTCATGATGGTGTAGGTATTAGCATACCCATCATACAATGCTCTCCTATCAAATTGCCATGGCCTACCCAATAGTAGGTGACAACATTCCATGGACAATATGTCACACAAAACTCTATCCTAATAATCTCCAATCTGAAAATCAACATATGCCTATTCATATACCAAAAGTGATTGACTATCACTTACCCGAGATGCTTTGTAAGGATTTTGATGTGGAATCCTTTCCAATTTCAACTTATCCACCATTTCCTGAGATACCATATTGTATGTTGAACCAAAATCTATCGCCACCTTGCATACTTTTCCTTTGCTTTTGTAACTGGTCCTAAAAGTGCTCTCCTTTGTAACATGTCCTGGGATATCTTCAGGATTGTTCTCCTTAACATCAATGCTTCTCCTTGCTTAGGATACGCATAATTTTTATTAGTGTTTGAGCTTGTCCCACTGTGACCATCAGATTCTTAGACTAGATTTGTCCTCCTTTCTCCCATTGAACTTGTTGCTTTTTCTAGACATTTGAATGTTGGGTGACCATATTCACCACAAGTATAACACTTTCCTAAGAATGTATTAGAACCTCTTCCATTGCCAAATCTTCCTTTTGTGCCTTTCCATCCATTTCTGAAATCAGACTATTCTTGTCCTTTACCAGCCTCTTCTGGATTCTCATTGGCTTGCTGTCTTCTAGGAGTTGATCCTATTCCTCTGAAATTGATCCTATCTCCTTTTCATCTTCTCCTGAATCTTGATTGCCATTTGATAACATTCTTCCACACTCCTAGGGTTAGCCAAAACTAATTCATCCTGTATATTCAATCTCAAACCAGCAAAATATCTAGCAACCTTTTCAACCTCATTCTCATTTTGACCAGACCTCATACTTAACTTGTAAAATTCCTTAGTATATGCCTTCACATCCATTTCTTTTTGTCTTAAAAATTGAAGCTTCTTAAACATTTGAACCTCATAATCCTTGGGTAAAAATTTACCTTTGATCCTTGCTACAATCTTGTCCCATGAAGAAATCTTTGACTTACCTTGCTTTCTTCTCTCTGATTGTATGTAATCCCACCATACCAAAGCATGACCTGTCAATTTAGTCTTTTCAATCTTTACCTTCTACTCCTTAGGAACTTCCTGACATTCAAAGTGATTATCTAGTGTAGCAATCCAATCAAGCAACTCTTCCTCATTCAAACTTCTAGTGAACTTTGGAACATCAATCTTTACCTTAGGTTTGTCATTCTTGAATGCCCTTAACAGTTTTACAAATCTCTGATCTTCAGCATTTAGTTCTTCATCTACCTCTTCAAATTCTTCAGCATCATCCTCTTCCTTTTCTAATTCACTTTCTTCTATTTCTCTTCTTTTGTTTGTCTCCAAGGCTACAAGCCTGGCTTGAAGTGCTTCAGCAAGCTCTTTCATCTTTCTCATCTCCTTCGCATGTTTTTCCTTCATCTCCTGTAATTCTCTAACCATACCATTACCTTTCGGAGGCATCTTGTCAACCTCTCAATCCTTCTACTTCTAGCTTCTTAGTGACATAATCAACACACAACAGCCCAAACCTTTCACTAGGCTCTGATACCACTATGATGCAAAGCATCCACCACTCAAACCTTAACATACATTTGCAAATGTATGTCTATGCACTACCTAACATGCATACATTCTTCCTTGTATATAGTTTCCCTTCTCTCGCCTTTCGCAACACATAATACCATCGGTCGACCAAACTACCTTATCCTAATCACTGTAGCACTTGTATCTACCGCGAGATACATTTAGCAATGTACATACAAACACCTGCTACACACACGATCCATTTGCATCGCTTCACGCTAAACACTCAGAGATACAACATTTGACTTGTCGGCACTGGTTACCTTCACCCATTCTATCGATCGCTGCTTGCATCTAACACTTGCATCTGCGCATTGTATATTCCAATATACATGCATAACATACAACCACTATTTTCTTCACCAACATTCACTTGACCGTTGACTTTTTTGTATATGAACTAATGTATGTTTCAACATACAACCCAAAACATACAACCCGCGATATGCAATTGATGGATACACAAAGATTGTCTCACTCATACAACTGCAATATACACACAAACTATCCTCGACATACAAGAGACATATACTCATAAATTATATAACCCACTATACTTTTGCAACATACAAACCCCGATGTGTATCTACAGGATACTCACAAACATGCAACTGTGATATACTCATGGATTCTATATCTCGCATACAAAAGTGATATACTCACACTTTCTATATTTTTTGCAACTCTCGCTGATTTTCACTGTTTTGATCCACTTTTTGCATAGCGATTGCTTCAAACTATTCCACCTTCAAACATGCAGCTCTCTACACTTCGACAATCTAGCATATAGATGCTAGAATCCTTCAATACATTTCCTTGCCCGATCTTGCAAGCATTAACATGGAAAAATAGAAAACAAAAATAAAATGCTAAACTAATATATACAACCATTCCACCTATTCAGAGAATCAACTGGTGGAATGGATAAACGAATCCATTCGACCTCAGCAAAATGATCTATTCAGTAAATTCAATAGCTAGAGAATAACACAATAGGATCTTATATTGGTGTTTTTAGAAATGCAACTACATAGATGTTTTATTACAACTTCACAACTTAATTGAACTACAATTGACCACCACCATATTGTACTATATTTATTCAATCATCTGGGGGGTATTTATCTACTTACCCTTGGTAGTACAGACTTATCTCCAAGTGGCTGGGAGATCTAACTGACTAACAAACTCTTAACTAACAACCTAAAAATAGTAAACATTGCTCAAACTGACCTTATTACATTGAAGGGTCATTTAGGAACTTATTGAAAATAGAAAAATAAACGTAAAACAACTAAATTCCTTAAGGAGGCCACTATGGGTTAGGTGCACTTGCACCATACTCCCCAATTTGAAAAGAACTCATGCCCCATTAGTTAAGTCTTTGACTAAATCCATCGGTATCTTCTGCTGTCGCATATCTGCCCCATGATCTCTGGACTGCAACTTGCTGCCATGGAGGTAAATACTAATGCCTAGCACTGTATGCTCTTCTCATGTCTTGCTGGTCATTCTTTTGAATCATCACCTCTATCTAAACATGGACAGTGAAAACCTCAGTTACTGCTATGGCAGAATGAGTTGGTCTTTCGACTTTTAGAGGACAAACAATAGTCCCTACTATGATTGCATCCTTGTCATTCCAATCAGCCTATGGCTATGTACAAACCTTAACATACATTTGTAAATATATGTCTATGCATTACCTAACATGCATACATTCTTCCTTGTATATTGTTTCCCTTCTCTCGCCTATCACAACACATAATACCATTGGTCGACCAAACTACCTTATCCCGATCACTGTAGCACTTGTATCTACCATGAGATACATTCTGCAATGTACATACAAACACTTACCTGCTACACTTGTGATCCATTTGCATCACTTCATGCAGAACACTTAGACATACAACATTTGACCTATCGGTGCTAGTTACCTTCACCCATTCTATCAGTCGCCGCTTGCATCTAACAATTGCATTTGCGCATTGTATATTCCAATATACATTAATAACATAAAACCACTATTTTCTTTGCCGACATACACTTGACCGTTGACTTTGTTGTATAGGAACCAATGTATGTTTCAACATACAACGTAAACATACAACCCGCAATATGCAATTGATGGATACACAGAGACTATCTCGCTCATACAATTGCATTATACACACAAACTATCCTCAACATACAAAAGACATATACTCATAAATTGTATAACCCGACATACTTTTGCAACATACAAACCTCGATGCATCTACGGGATACTCACAAACATGCAACTGTGTGATACATAGGAAATGTATCCGATACTCACCAGCGATATACACACAGATTGTATATCTTCAATGTACATTTGGAATGTACATACTTAACATGCATTTTGATTATACATCCAAAGGGTTTGACCGACTACTGACTCCTTTGTATCCTTTGACCATGTTGATTGCTTTGTATGCACCGAAGCTTTCTCTCTCCCTTGTATCTGCGATAGACTTGTATGTCCCTCCCATACAACAGTGATGGACCAAAAGTAATATACTGAAAACATGCGAATGTGATATACTCACGGATTGTATATCTCAGATATAAAAGCGATATACTCACACTTTGTATGTTTTTTTCAACTCCCATGGATTTTCACTATTTTGATTTGCTTTTTGCATAGCGATTGCTTCGAACTGTTCCACCTTTAAACATACAGCTCGCTACACTTTG
This sequence comes from Cunninghamia lanceolata, assembly GCA_027924645.1. NCBI lineage: Eukaryota > Viridiplantae > Streptophyta > Pinopsida > Cupressales > Cupressaceae > Cunninghamia > Cunninghamia lanceolata. The sequence goes on along the minus strand of BSBN01000158.1, from coordinate 4,423,672 downwards.
ACAATCTAGCATACAACCATGCTAGAATCCTTTAATACATTTCCTTGCCTGATCCTGCAAGAGTTAACATGGAAAAATAGAAAACAAAAATAAAACCCTAAACTAATATATACAACCATTCCACTGATTTAGAGAACCAACCGATGGAATGGATAAATGAATCCATCTGACCTCAGCAAAATGATCTATTCAGTAAATTCAATAGCTAGAGAATAACACAACAGGATCTTATATTAATGTTTTCAGAAATGCAACTACACAAATGTTCTGTTACAACTTCACAACTGAATTAAACTACAACTGACCACCACCATACTGTACTGTGTTTATTTGATCATCTGGGGGGTATTTATCTACTTACCCTCAGTAGTACAGACTTATCTCCAAGTGGCTAGGAGATCTAATTGACTAACAAACTCTTAACAAATAACCTAAAAATAGTAAGCATTGGTCAAACTGACCTTATTACATTGAGGGGTTATTTAGGACCTTATTGAAAAAAGAAAAATAAACATAAAACAACTAAATGCCTTAAGGAGGCCACTATGGGTTAGCTGCACCTACACCATACTCCCCAATTTGAAAAGAACTCATGCCCCATGAGTTAAGTCTTTGACTGAATCCACCGATATCTTCTGCTATCGCATATCTGCCCCATGATCTCTAGACTGTAACCTGCTACCATGGAGCCAAATACTCATGCCTAGCACTATAGGTTCTTCTCACGTCTTGCTAGTCATTATTTCAGACCATCACCTCTGTCTAAACATGGAAAGTGAAAACCTCAGTTACTGCTATGGCAGAATGAGTTGGTCTTTCAACTTTAGAGGACAAACAATAGTCCCTAATATGATTGCATCCTTGTCATTCCAATCAGCGTGTGGCTATGTACAAACTTGCTTCTAGACCTTCTGCTGATCCACCTGATCTCTGTTAGTCAGAACTGAAATCTTCTTGAAACTGTGATCTCTCCTAGAGATATCCACAACTGCCTTTGACTTTATTGTACGCATCTTCACAAACTCATTCTTACCTACCAAAATGATCTTTGTTGTCTTCTTTGCTTCAGCATCCTCCTATAATGGTGCCAACAGAATAGTTCTCCCATTCTTTATGATGGTGTAGGTATTAGCATACCCATCATACAATGCTCTCCTATCAAATTGCCATGGCCTACCCAATAGTAGGTGACAACATTCCATGGGCAATATGTCACACAAAACTCTATCCTGATAATCTCCAATCTAAAAATCAACATATGCTTGTTCATATACCAAAAGTGATTGACTATCACTTAACCAAGATGCTTTGTAAGGATTTTGATGTGGAATCCTTTCTAATTTCAACTTATCCACCATTTTCTGAGATACCATATTGTCTATTGAACTAGAATGTATCACCACCTTGCATACTTTTCCTTTGCTTTTTCAACTAGTCCTAAAAAGTGCTCTCCTTTGTAACATGTCCTGGGATGTCTTCAGGATTGTTCTCCTTAACATCAATTCTTCTCCTTGATTAGGATACACATAATTTTTGTTAGTGTTTAAGCTTGTCCCACTGTCACCATCAGATTCTTGGACCAGATTTGGCCTCCTTTCTCCCATTGAGCTTGTTTCTTTTTATGGACATTTGAATGCTGGGTCACCATATTCACCACAAGTATAACACTCTCCTGAGAATGTACTAGAACCTCTTCCATTTCCAAATCTGCCTCTTGTGCCTTTCCATCCATTTCTAAAATCAAATTGTTCTTGTCCTTTACCAGCCTCTTCTGGATTCTCATTGGCTTGTCGTGTTGTAGGAGCTAATCCTCTTCCTCTGAAATTGTTGCCTCTTCCTCTCATGGGATTATCCTATCTCCTTTTCATCTTCTCCTCAATCCTGATTGCCATTTGATAACATTCTTCCACACTCCTAGGGTTAGCCAAAACTAATTCATCCTGTATATTCAATCTCAAACCAGCCAAATATCTAGCAACCGTTTCAACCTCATTCTCATGATGACTAGACCTCATACTTAACTTGTAAAATTCCTCAGTATATGCCTTCACATCCATTTCTTTTTGTCTTAAAAATTGAAGCTTCTTAAACATTTGAACCTCATAATCCTTGGGTAAAAATTTACCTTTGATCCTTGCTACCATCTTGTCCCATGAAGAAATCTTTGACTTACCTTGCTTTCTTCTGTCTAATTGTATGTAATCCCACCATACCAAAGCATGACCTGTCAATTTGGTCTTTGCAATCTTTACCTTCTGCTCCTCAAGAACTTCCTCACATTCAAAGTGATTATCTAGTACAACAATCCAATCAAGCAACTCTTCCTCATTCAAACTTCCAGTGTACTTTGGAACATCAATCTTTACCTTAGGTTTGTCATTCTTGACTGCCCTTAATAGTTTTGCAAATCTCTAATCTTCAGTATTCAATTCTTCATCTACCTCTTCAAATTCTTTAGCATCATCTTGTTCCTTTTCTGATTCACTTTCTTCTATTTATCTTCTTTTGTTTGTCTCCAAGGCTGCAAGCCTAGCTTGAAGTGCTTCAGTAAGCTCTTTCATCTTCGTCATCTCCTTAGCATGTTTTTCCTTCATCTCCTATAATTCTCTGGCCGTACCATTACCTTTCGGAGGCATCTTGTCAACCTCTTAATCCTTCTACTTCTGCCTTCTCAGTGATAGAATCAACACACAACAGCCTAAACCTTTCGCTGGGCTCTGATACCACTATGATGCAGAGCATCCACCACTCAAACCTTAACATATATTTGCAAATGTATGTCTATGCATTACCTAAGATGCATACATTCTTCCTTGTATATAGTTTCCCTTCTCTCGCCTATTGCAACACATAATACCATCAGTCAACCAAACTACCTTATCCTGATCATTGTAGCAATTGTATCTACTACGAGATACATTTGGCAATGTACATACAAACACTTACCTTCTACACCCACAATCCATTTGCATCGCTTCACGCTAAACACTTAGACATACAACATTTGACCTATTGGCGCTGGTTACCTTCACCCATTCTATTAGTCGCTGCTTGCATCTAACACTTACATATGTGCATTGTATATTCCAATTTACATGCATAACATACAACCACTGTTTGCTTCACCGACATACACTTGACCATTGACTTTGTTGTATATGAACTGATGTATGTTTCAACATACAATCTAAGCATACAAGCTGCGATATGCAATTGACGGATACACAGAGACTGTCTCACTCATACAACTGTAGTATACACACAAACTGCCCTCGACATACAAAAGACATATACTCATAAATTGTATAACCTGATATACTTTTGTGATATACAAACCCCAATGTGCATTTGCAGGATACTCACAAACATGCAACTGTGATATACTCATGGATTGTATATCTCGCATACAAAAGTGATATACTCACACTTTGTATGTTTTTTGCAACTCCCGTGGATTTTCACTATTTTGATCCACTTTTTGCATAGCGATTGCTTCAAACTATTCCACCTTCAAACATGCAGCTCCCTGCACTTCGATAATCTAGCATACAACCATGCTAGAATCCTTCAATACATTTCCTTGCCCAATCTTGCAAATGTTAACATGGAAAAATAGAAAACAAAAATAAAACCCTAAACTAATACATACAACCATTCCACTGATTCAGAGAATCAACCGATGGAATGGATAAACAAATCCATCCGACCTTAGCAAAATGATCTATTCAGTAAATTCAATAGCTAGAGAATAACACAACAGGATCTTATATTGATGTTTTCAGAAATGCAACTACACAGATGTTTTGTTACAACTTCACAACTGAATTGAACTACAATTGACCACGACCATATTGTACTGTGTTTATTCGATCATCTGGGGGGTATTTATCTACTTACCCTCGGTAGTACAGACTTATCTCCAAGTGGCTGGGAGATCTAATTGACTAAAAAACTCTTAACTAACAACCTAGAAATAGTAAGCATTGGTCAAACTAACCTTATTACATTGAAGGGTCATTTAGGACCTTATTGAAAAAAGAAAAATAAACATAAAATAACTAAATGCCTTAAGGAGGCCATTGTGGGTTAAGTGCACCTGCACCACTATGAAATAGGGGGAACTATTTTCATATCCTTAGAAGATCAAGGAACCTTAAGGGTAGCAACCAGGATAGCACATGAGGAAGCACTAGTTGTCAATTGAGTAATTCTAAACTAGCTTTAAACTGCTTATAAGAGATAAACATAAAACCATTGCGAGGGTGAATGGGCTAAATTAGTTGGGGACAAAAGTAATCAAGAGAAAAGTTTCCATGGAGAGACAGGGGCTGGAATACACTATGATATATACTATGTGTGCACCTATCCTTTAAATGAAAACTTTAAATACTTATGGATTACAAAGGGGACCACCTTCATGGAAGTGAACCATGGATAGCCCAACCTTACACGAAACTTATCCAAGGTTGGAATGATGTCAAAACACACATTAGGACTTTTGGTCTAACCAAGATGGAGATGGTCAAGGAACCTAGAACCTCGTAGGTCGAGTGGAACCATCATGCGCTCTAACTAAGATTTCTGATTTCTCATACTTACCTTGGTATAAGTCATGCACATAGAGGAATTCCTCCATGACTACATTTCGAAAGCATACATGATCAATGAGTACTCCCCTTGTGAGTTTGTCATTAATCCTGGTGGTAATTTAGAGAGGGCCATTAGGTGCATGAATAGAGGCATCAATGTGGGTAAAGGAAATGTCAAGCTCAAGTTCATGTAGCTCTTGGTGAGGGTAACTGTTTATCAAGAGAACTAGGTTTTCCAAGTTCTTTTATTGATGATCATAAGTTATTGAAGTAGGTACTCTATCGAAAGATGGTTCCATAAGGCTGGTAGCATGGTTAGGAAGAAGATTTGTGTAAATTTGTAAGTTTTGGTTTGGTGGAGCTATGAATTTATTCTCTTTGTCATTCTCACTGGCTACTTGGATAACATTAGAGTTGATGAGGTCTTGAACTTTATTTTTAATATGCATGCATCTCTCGTTGTCATGTCCAGGGGTTCAATGATATTGACAAAAGGCCTCCAAGTTGAAAGGAGGTAGTGGTGTCAAAGTGTCAATGAGGTGAATAGGCAGAAGTTGGATGAGGTTATTGTTAAGAAGCTGTAACATGATGGATTGAAGGGATTCATAAATCTAGAAATTGTTTGAGTCCTTGGTTTAAAATTATAGGGGGTCATAAAAGATGGTCTTGTGTCCGCAACATGTGATTGAATGTTGTTTGAAGAATTAGAATTAATTTTGATAAATATTTTGTTTTGTTTCTTGAATGATTAAAAATGTGGAGTGGCAAATTTAGATTGACCAATGGGAGCTGATGAGGAAGAGCCCTCATACTGACTGGCCAAAAAATGGTAATCACAGAGAGTCATGAAAAGATGTGTAAATGAAGGATATCTCATTAACAAAATCTCATCACGAGCAGCTGCAGGTTTCCAATGAAAACCCTTTTCACATTAGCATCAGGAAGAGAATATGGAATTTGAGAGAAGAGGGCTTGGGAATGCCCAATCAAGATAGTCACTTTCTCCTTCACTACTTGTTTGCACTGAACCAAATTGATCGATGTGACTTGAGGTTTGATATTGGCTTGAAAGTGTTGGAGAAATTGATTGACGAGTTGTTGAAAAGAATGCATTAAATTATCCCTAGGTAGAGAGAAAAACCAATCCAAGGCCATGTCTTTTAGTGAATGAGGAAATATTTTAGCCAAGAGAGCATCTTTGAAGAGAAAGTCACTGCACAAAGCGGTAAAGGTTAACACATGGTTATTAGGGTCTCCTTTTCCACAATATTTCTCAAAATGGGGAGCTTCAAACTTATCAGCCATCAGGGTTCTAAGGATAGAGGGAGATAACAGAGTATGAGTGTAATAAGATGGAATGGTAGGCTGGGTTTGAATTTGACTCATGTTTGCTAATTGTTGTTGTAAGGAATTTAACATTTTGTAAAAGTTGGTTAATGACAGGATCAATAGGAAGAGTAACTAGTGAATGGATATCTAATGCAAAGGAGATGAACAAGAGGTTGAGACACAATGTGATTGGCATTTTGGTAAATAAATTGTGGATGAGAATAGCTAACAATAGGAATGGAAACATGGTTTTGATAAGTAAACTTGAAACTAGAGGAAGGTGGGATGAAGGTAAAGTTCCCACTTGTCACCCTAGAACCAGTGTTAGCACTATTACTAGATTGTACAATGGTGGTGACAATGGAAGAAGTGAATGTTGATATAGAAGATGTCAACATGGTATCAACACATACATCTCCATTTGGTGTTGAGAGGATGTGTTGTTAAGGAGCTCTATGCAACTAGCTAACAACATAATATTGTTATCCACTATGTAAGTGAGGTCATGTAGAGCTTCCACACCTTGTGGATCATCGACTAACAACTTTCTTAGATTCTCTATAAGAGGTACAGCCAACTCGCTATCTAGCTTCTGAATTTGGGCCTTCAGAACATGGGCTATAGAGTTCTCAAGAGCATTAAGAGAAGGTTGTGTCTCAGAGATCATTTGCAAGGTGGGGCTATAATCTAAAGATGGTCACATTCTAGAAATTCTTGGGACAAATAAGTTATAATTCAAGTTCCGATGTGGAAACACCAAAGCTAAGTAATGAATGGGAGCCCATTAGGATTCAATAACTTCTTTGCACATGATGTTTGTATTTTAAGCACTAGGTCACAAAAACCATAAGGCAATTATGAATTTTAGGACACCCATGTACTCTTAGGAAGTGATATAGAAGAAAGAGTGATGACAAGACATATATGCTAATTAAGGGATAGAAGAATGAGAAAATGTTGTTTTATGTTTTAGTTTTCAAAAAATAAAGGAAGATGTTTAAGTGTTGTTTTGCTTTCTAAACTACACACATAAAGTAAAATAAGACATGCAATATAAGTGTCTAGTTGATTTATAAACTAATTAAACACAACAAAATGTAAAGAAGGTTGTAATGATGTATAAACTATGTATATGAAAAATAAGTGTGTAATTAATTTATCAACTAATTAAACATATCAAAGATAAAGGAAGGTACAACAAAGCTAAAAGAAGGTACAATAGAGCTAAAGGAGGTTGTAAGCACATTGGGTTGACCATGTGGGAAAAGAGGATCCTAACCAACAATGAAGTAATTAGATCAATCTCTCCACATATCACATTGGCACACAAACCACCAAGGGCTATAGGCTTGGCTATTAACTCTAGAGAAGAACCAAGCTACAGGTTGGTAGGGACTCTATTCCTTTCTTGTAATGATTAGGGATTGATGCTAAATGTATTGACTAAACTATGCAAATGAGAGGCCTATGAGCAAACTGAGTAAAAGTGCAGACAACAATGACAAAAAAAGAAATGGGAGTAGAAATGGAATAAGTAGACATAGAGGAACCTGTCACTAGAAGCAGAGCCTATCAGGGAAGGACACAGGTGCTAGGCACCCTAGTATTAAGGTTTCAGAGAAGATCAAATTCTATGCAAAGATATTCATCTATGTAACCTTCGTCTACCCATCCTTCATTGATATAAGAAATCTTTTCTCTGGATCTGCACACAAAAGGGGAGGAAAAATGTTTGGGCTATATAGGGACTTGCCTTGGTCAAACCCCCGTGTAAGTGTTTTCACATCCACAATAGAAGATGATAGAGAGAGTGTGTGTTCATGATGAATAGAGGCAGATAACTGATAAAGATAGCAAATAATCAACTATAATGAAATGAACTTGTTATGAAGTAAAAAGTGGACACATGCCTTTTTACCTCCTAGTTTAGCTCCTAGGTCCCTGTGTTTACTCTCTACAAGCAAATTATTCATCCCAGTGAGAAATATCCTCAAACCCATGACAAATGGGGACTAGGGTCCCATTTTATGTCTAAGTCCTGACCAAAAAAGCCCCATAGACTTGGGAGCTCAAGCCCAAGTCCACCTTGATTGGTCAAGGTGAAATTAAATGCATGTCATCTTCAGACTTCTAAATGGGTCCTCCCCTGTCGGCACTTTCAATTAATTTGCAGAAGGTTAACAGATAAGCATATATAAGTGAGTTTATGACTTTATTTTAAACCTAGATGAATAACGTGAACTTATGATATTGGGGAAAAGAGCATTCAAGGCATTCATTGTGTTATTGTTGCAGACTTGTGTTGGTATTTGTGTGTTTGTTGTAGATTTGGAATTATCATCCATCTACTTATGAGTTGATATTTCATCCTCCTAAGGGCTTCACTGCTAAGGTGAAATCATCACTGTGTTTGAATCATTTCATTATAATTTGGATTATCCTTAGCCTCTACCCTGCTAGGGCACACTCTCTCATTAACAATGGTGTTGGGAAAGCATGAATGCTAACCTAGGATTTGACTGAGGAAAATCCCTAAACACCAGAACCCCTAAACCCTTTTTCCATGTGTGTAGATTATAGGTACGGGAGTTGTGGAAGTGAAGGTATAGGGAAGCTGTTTGAAGGATAAAGATTCTAGATCCAAAAATGGAGTTTGGGGATTCCACTGTAGTGGACTTGGGTGCTAGAACCAATGTTTAGTATGTCAAACAAACCTTAATTTCAACATTAGAGCATCTTCTGTGACATTTTTGTAGTTTTGAGTTATCAAAGATATGAACTTTTTGAACTTGAGTGCTAGCACTAGTGTCCTCTAACATTTCATCTTCTGAGGGATAGGTTTGGATATCACACTGATCATCTTGGCTCTCTTAGATCTTGATTTGTTGTTTCTATTTCATTTTTATAAGCTTATAATCATAGATCTAGGGTTTAGAGCATTGATTGGCCTAGGGTTTGATAAAAGGCTTGATTGAATTGCATCTTTCCTTTGCAAACAAGAGCACAAAATCAGTAGCTAAGCCCTCTTCAATCTAGTGGTGGCTTGGCTCAGTTTTTTCCTTGAATGTTGTAGTGAAAGGAGGGTTTGATCTAGCATGCGCACATGCTTTGCATCTATTATGTAGGAAAAGTGGGAATAGGGCTGATTGTTGGATCCTCCTTTCACTACACATATTAAAGGACATTTAACTGAGTTGAATGATAAATTTTGCAAGAGGATTCATCTGTAGGTTAGTTGTAACTTGTAATTATAGAGAAATTTAGAAATTGTTGATTAATGTATTAATTTAATGCCTAATTATGCTCACAACACTAATTATGTAAAATTGTAAACAAACAGATGAATTCCAATAAATCCTCACACATAGAGATACTAGATGAAGGTTAGATTCATACAAGATTTCAAAGTTTGAGATTCTAAAATGTCGAGGGCAAAGGGACTCCCACCAAAGTCCAAGATAGCATTTTTATCAGAGATTCCCAAACATTTTTTGATGTTGATTATCATTGTTCCATTAATTTCACACTCTGAAGACACGAAGGGCAAAGGAACTAGTGCCCAAGCCCAAGGTAGGATTTTCTTTGGGGGTTTTGAGACTTCTTCTGACATTGATTATCCCTATTCTAGATATTTTTGCCTCTAAAAACATAGAGGGCAAAGGGACTAGTGCCCAAGCCCTGACAGTACACCTTTCCACTTCTTTCCATCAAATCCAGAATATTTATCCTCTGAAAATCCACTTATGCAAAACTTGATACCTATAACCTACAATCACAAGTAGAGTGGTTCAAGGTTGTGGTTTTTAGGAGCTTGCCTTAGTCAAGCCCTGGAATGATATTCAAGTATTCCAAACACTGTTGTCAGATAAAGAGTGCGTATCCTTATAGGATAGAGGCAAAACAAATGAAAAATGATTGATTCAAACACAAATAGATATCAACTTGGAGGTGTAGCTCCCATGGAGGAATGAAACTCTTTCACACCATGAGGAGGTGGATTGATGAAGTCAAATCTACAACAAAAAAACACAATAACAACACAAGATTGCTCTATAGCACAATGAACATCTTAAATCACCTTAACATAAGATCACAAGTTCACGTTATCCTTCTAGTCTACAAATGAAGTACTAAACATGATTATATATGCATTTCTGCTACAAATTTCATAATTCAAACTTAAGATGTTAGCAAGGGACACCTTTAATAGTCACTTAACTGACATTCAAATTTGGTACCCCACCAAAATAGGGCAGGACAAGGGCATGTGCGCCCAAGCCTTAGGACCTATTTTGGGATAGGGTTAAGCTCCATTATGTCACTCAAGCCCCATTTTACATGGGTTTCAGGCCATTTTTTCTCAGGAGTCAAATTTAACATGCAAGATCAAAAACAAGGAAACTGAGAGCTAAACTTATGAGGTAAAACTCCTAGGGGGACATTTGATGACATAACATTTAGCCCCTACTTTAATCTATGTATAATATTATGACCCATACATACATTAAAGTACGGTTGAAAACACATCGAACATGCCAACCACATAAAGGAGATGGATACACAAAGATTGAGGGACTATTTCTAGCCCCCAGCCTTAGGTAAGCATTAGAAGACACATCACAGACATGCAAAACATAGTGAATAAAATAGGAATCACACAAAACATGGAGAAGAAAATATTGAAGACATGTAATACATGATGAATACACAAGAGAAATCATTCAAGACATGATGAATACAGTGATTTTTTTTTTTAAATTTTCATATATAAAAATGCATGAAAGTAAAAATACAACACATAACCTCAAAATGTAAGAGAGGCATTTTTCTACACCCTTGAGACTATAGTTGAGAACAAACATGCCATACAAAACTTAGAGCATAGGAGGGGTATTTTGCCACACCGTTGAGACTATGCTTGGGAGAAAACATGCCATACAAAGCCTAAGTGTAGGAGGGGCATTTATCCACACCCTTGAAAGTACACATGGGGAAAACACATGGAAGACACATGGAAGACACAAGCACTATATAGCATGCCAAAGACATACTATACGTCTTAAACATGACAAACAAGGTAATGGCTGGAGCTTATTGCTAAGTTCCCACCATCTCAAACATGCTACAGACACACCTGATGATTGGGATAATGCCACAACAACTGCCAAAGACACGCTTAAGGGAGGATAGTATCATATCCAACCCCACCTACTTGGAGGACTTTTGAAATAGAAGTATGTGCACTAGCTCAAGAGATACACCATCCCCACCTCTGTAGAGGGATGTTGAATAAAAGGATATGCACTATCTCATAAGATATGATATCCCACCTCTGTAAAGGGATTTTAGATTGCAATATAAATAAATATGTGCACCCATGCTGGAGATACAACATCTTGCCTTCATAGAGGGATTACAAATAGGCTTCATTAGTACTAAAATCATTAGACAACTTACCTTTTATATGCCCCCACCTTAACATTGTTGATGTCATGTACGCTATCAAGCACGATAAGGTAGGAAGAAAATATAGAAGGGAACAAGAGCTCTTGCAAAGCCCATGCCCCCAAAGGTGACATGTACTTCACAATCACCAAATGTTCCCACAAACACACAATTTGCTATGATAATCAATAAGAGAGGTTAGAAATATTTTTTTAAGATAATAACCACATCACATGATAAAAGAAATGCACAAAATTAATCACATTAAGAGCCAAGGCTATACTATAGATTTCAAAACTAAGTACAGCCATGGGGCTATACTGCAGAAGTCTTAGAACCAAGTGTAACCAAGGTGAGACCCAAGATAAACACAAAGTGCATAGAGCAATTGTATTGTTATGGTTTGTTAGCAAAGATGACACAACATAAAAATATCACACAGAGTGATTCTACTAGCCAAGCATTAGATATATAAATCAACCCCATCATCATGTATGGACTAGCTCCATTTTTTCTTACTCATTTAAGGGACACATGGTCCGTATCAGTATATGTTTGTTTTTCGTCATCTATTGACTAGATAGAATCACTATAAGAAGGTAAACAATATAACTAGAGAGGAGAGAAAGTGCCTTAGCAACAATCACATAAGAGGATGCCCCCAGGTCATCAACCACAATGCTATGCCGCTAAGGCATGACACACAACAATAAAAATAGAGGAGAATCAAGATAGAAAAATGATGAAATAAATAGAAGAATGATCACAACAAAGGCAGTCTCCTGGTATCCTTGACCTTACAAGAGTATCAAGTGTCATCCTAGGAGACCTAAACAACACATAAGCATCACGAGGGGAACACAACACAAGAGTGAATGTCACATACATGACCAAATAATGCTATGACATAGGTGACCACCAAGGTTAGAAATACCTACCTATTATCCTTGATCTTGATCTTTACCTTGATGATTAAAGCTTTATCTCTTGTTCTTTATTCTTGATGAATGGTGTTTTCTACACTTTCCTCAAGGTTCATTTTTATAATATTCAATCATCTTGGAGCAAGAGCCTCACAAATTCCCATTTCAGTTGAGTGAGGTAGTGAACAAACCCAGAAAATGCCCATTTCAATCGGTTTGTGAGGTGTGGGATACCTTGGTTGTGAGGAATAAATTATTTATCGATTGTTTCTAAATTTTCATTATTGTCCAAGGTATGTGAATGTTTAGGTAAAGGTGTATAATCCATTTCTTTGTTTGAGATGTAGTTAAGAAGTATTTGAAGATTAGGTGGTGAATTTTTAGTATCAATAGGTTGAAGGAGTTGTTCACAAAGGGAATCTGCATCATCTAATGCTTCATCCTAGCCAAGGAGAGCAGGAAGTGATGGTAGAGTGCTGTTAAGGAATGTTTCAAGGATGTTATCTTCTTGTGCCAAAATATCCTCACTGAGTGAGGTTATGTTGGTAGAAGTTTTCAGATAATTACGTGAATCACCCTGGGCTATATCAGCCTCATATGTTTCAGAAAGAATGTCCATTACATCATCGTGAAATGTAGGAAGAGAAGGAAGGACATTTTCACCATTACTTTCCTCATGAAATGAAACTAGTAAGATCTTCCAATATTGAAGGGAAAACACCCAAGATAGTGACAAAGATTTCAAAAAATGCTATGGAATAAAGAATATCACAAGTAGAGCTTGTGGACATGTCAATATCATAGATGTATGCTATTTGATGTAAGACTTGAGGATATTTATCAATGATTTTATAAAAATTATCAAAATTTACAATGTATTCAAATAAATCTTCCAAATATGAATGATGATGAGAATCCATGATATATGCAAGAAAATAAATGCAAAACTATGTATGTTTTTGACCTAAAATGTTTTTTTTTGCTTTTTTCAATGCAAATGTTTAAAAGATACAGTGTTGTGATGAAATCGAAGAAGGCTAGAAAATTAAACCCTTATTATTAGTCCAATAATGTAGAAATATCTTTCACAACACACCTATCATGCAAATCTAGATAAAGGATGAGTCAAAATCTAGTGAAAATGTAAGGATTTTAAACCCTAGTTGTGAAATTAAGCGATGAAACTATGCAAAATGATGCATGAATGAATTCTAATCAGATCTATGATGTGAAACAGTTCATCTCATATTTTTAAATGATGTCCAAATCCTATAATGCTTAATTCAAGTGCAATTTTTAAAGAAAGATGAATGAATATGCTAGTTTTGTTGAAATTGATTGTGTAAATACAAATTTTGAGATGAAAATGCAACGAAACACAATAATAAGACACTAAAATAAAAAATCATATTTAAATGAGTATTTAAAAGAGTAGTAAAATCTGAAACAAGATTTTAACCACAAACCCTAGCTATTGCAAAGACTAGGTTATATAAAAACGCCTAATTTCAAATAAATTCTAACAATTTAAGCATGAAAATGCAATGCAAATGATTATTTAATGATTTAATACTGTAATTAATAATAGATCAGATGTAAAAATTATAAATTAGATGAAATGCAATGAAATTGAATTAAACTATGCCTTAATGCAAGCCTTGGATGCCAATTTTTTTTTAAAATTTCCAAAATTTTCAACTTTTTATATATTTTCAAATGCAATATGGAAATGATGAATTAAATGAATGTAAATATAATGTATGATACTCAGAAAGGTGCAAATTTTAACTAAAACATGGGTTCACCAAAATGTTATGTAGGAAAAGTTGGAATAGGGTGGATTGTTGGATCCTGCTTTCACTACACACATTCAAGGACATTTAACTAAGTTGAATCATAAATTTTGCAAGAGGATTCATCTATAGGTTGGTTGTCACTTGTAATTATAGGAAAATTTGGAAATTGTTGAGTAATGTATTAATTTAATGTCCAGTTATGCTCAAAACCCTAATTATGCAAAATCGTAAACAAATAGATGAATTCTGACAAATGCTCGCACATAGAGATACTAGATGAAGGTTAGATTCATACTAGATTTTGAATTTTGAGATTCTAAAATGTTGAGGGAAAATGGACTCCCACTGAAGTCCAAGGTAGCATATTTATCAAGGATTCCCAGACCTTTTTTGATGTTGATTATCACTATTTCATTAATTTCTAGCTCTAAAGACAGAGGACAAAGGGACTAGCACCCAATCCCAAGGTAGTAATTTCTCTAGGGGTTTACACACTTCTTTTGACATTGATTATCCCTGTTCTAGATATTTTTGCCTCTGCAAACATGAAGAGCAAAGGGACTAGCACCCAAGCCCCGACAATGCACCTTTCTGCTTCCTTCCATCAGATCCAGAATCTTTATCCTCTACAACCTTCCTCTACAATTCCACTTCCAAAAAACTTGATACTTGTAACCTCCAATCACAAGGAGAGTGGTTGGGGGTTGTGGTGTTTAGGAGGTTGCCTCCCTCAAGCCCTATCCTTGTAGGATAGAGACAAAACAAATGATAAATGATTGATTCAAACACAAATAGACATCACCTTGGAGGTGTAGATTTCATGGAGGAATGAATCTCTCTCACACAATGAGGAGATGGATTGATGAAGCCAAATCTACAATAAACAAACACAATAACAACACAAGACTGCTCTGTAGAACAATGAACACCTTGAATCACCTTAGCACAAGATCGTGAGTTTAAATTATCCATCTAGTTTACAAATGAAGTCCTAAACATGATTATATATGCATTCCTACTACAAATTTTGTAATTCGAACTTAAGATGTTAGCAAGGGACACCTTTAACGGTCACTTAACTGATATTCAAATTTGGGACCCTATCAAAATAGGGTAGGACAAGGGAACCCTAGGACCTATTTTGGGAGAAGGTTAAGTTTCACAATGTCTCTCAAGCCCCATTTCACATGGGTTTAAGGCCATTTTGTCTCAGGAGTCAATTTAACATGCTAGATAAAAAATAAGGGATCCGAGAGATAAATTTAGTAGGTAAAAGTCCGAGGGGGGCATTTTACGACTAAAAACATCCTTCCCCCTTTTACCCTATAACAAAAATCACCATAAAACCCTAGTTGGACTTGATGTCGCAACACTTGTTGCAAACTAGGAGATGTTGAAGGAATAAGCTTTTTCAAATACATGTAAGGGTTAGTACAATAGCAGCAATGATATTTCACAAGTAGAGAGCTTTAGAATTGTAGAGAGATCTTTTAAACATGTATCAATTATTCATTCAAATATTACTTCGTCATCCTCCTCAAATTAGATGGAGAGAGCTACATATATATGAATCTCAATTACTTTCAGAAGAGTTGTGTTAGGCTAACAAAAGGTGTACCACCCTATGTAACAAGGCCAACACTATAATCTCAAACTTTGTTTTGGGCAAAAAGGTTGGACTTGAGTGTTGGGTGCCATGGTCCCAACTAAATTTTCTCCCAAAAGCTCAACAATTAAGGCATTTATTGGTATTTATTAATCAAGTCCTAAATCAAACAATTCATGAATGAAGATACACATATACACTAAAAGGAGTGTTAAACCTAGTTTGAAATTGTAAGAGGTAACAATTTTTGACACTACAAAAAATGTCATGAAATGATTGTTGTTTGATGTCTCAAGGGTAATAACACAAAATAGGATGACAATGTGTTTCTAGGACTAAAACCTTTCTAGGGCTCTACCAATTATCTCTAGTGTCCCACTTGGCTAATGTCCTTCTTCAGTGCTAGTGTCCTCCTAGAGTGTTAGAGTCCTTCATGGGCATTAGAGTCCACCTGTCATGCCCAAGCTGTTAGACTTGAGCACAAACCACAAATCTTAGACTATTTTCATAATTCACTGCCAGAAGTTTTAACTCTCATTTAAAAATAGTAAAACAAAAAACACAAAATTTTGAATTGACATACAATATGCTACATGCATTAAAAAAATTTGTGCATCTAACAAAATTTTTGTATCAATCATCATAAATGTTTATCAAAGGATTAAACATTTTTTACATAGCTAATCAAAATTACAATCAACATAATACGATAGTCAATTGGCAAGATAGAAAACTTTCGTTACTTATAGTAAATGCTTTGGTGCATCATGACACAATTCTCAACTGAGTGTATAGATCAACCTAGGAAAGATTAATCTTAGGATGCACATTATCAAAGTAGGACAACTAAGATTACCTAAGCATTTAATAAATGATCGTAGTTGGGACAATTATCATGCAAGGCCCATTTTATCCAAAGAGATTGAAAATGAATCTATTTGTCAAACTTCTAATTTGATTGGTACTAAGTAAAAAATGAATCACACAACAACCTTTAACATAAATTCAATATGCTCATCTATGATAACACTCTAGTTTGTAAAGAAGGATACCATAGTGAGCATCTGGTATAGAATATAAACATACAACTACCTTCCTATAATTTCTAGATATATATATTAATTATAAATAATCCACCAAGTTGTAAACAATACTATTATATATTCCAATCTTACCATAGATCAATTTCTAGCTAACATCCCTTAAAGTTAACCTGATAATCAAAAGAACAACTCTAATGGTTTGGATATAATAAAATTTAAATACCAACATTAATTTAAGTGTAATAACTAGAATTGAAATGGTTTATTTGTACCTTTGAATTCCTTCACTTTACCTTGCACCATATTTGAATAACTTTCCTTTCCTCGATATCTTGTGTCCTTGAAAAGTTGGACCATAGAGAAGGAGAAGAGAATGACCAATCTTTTATACAAATAAAATTTAAAGTTAAATTTCATGGTGTACTCGATTTGAATAATAGAAACAAATATTAGTACTAATGTATCTAAGGGAGACAATAGTTGATGACAGAGTAGGAGTTGACAAAAGTTCATCATGGAACTTTGTCCACCATCCAATTTGGATTTGACTTGCAGGTATAATTTTTTCTACACATCAACTTTTTTTTATTGTATGCATTTATTACTTTGTGAGTAATTATATATTAATTTATATCTTGATGCTAATTTACTTTTATAGTCAATCCAAAATCTGAATGGTGTGTCATCTTTGTCAATGGTCTTTACTCGAACTCTTGATCGACCCAAGGGACCATCATTCGCGGAACAATTTTCTGAATTCCAACAAAGGGTGGAGGTAATTCGATTGAACTCTACTTTAATTGATAATTTAGAAAAATTAAATATTTGATTATAGTCATCTAGATAAATAAAGAAAAAGACAATAGATAAATTGATCTATTACTTTTAAAATTATTATGATTATTTGTATACATAGAGTCTTACATTCTTGTCATTTTTCATATAGGAGATATTAGTTGGTTCATCGATGATGAGTCCTTCTCAATCGATGTAGGAGGCCTCAATAGTGGTATGTGCTTGTTTTCTAGTAGATAAGTTTTTGTTTAGTGCAGTCTAGAATGTTTATGTGTAACACATCTAACCTTTATTAATGTATGCATTTGCTTTTTTGTTTAATAATTATATATTAAATTTTTTCAATGTTACTTTACTTTTACAGTCTCTTGAGAAAGTGAGTGATGTGCTACCTTTGTCATCACACTTCAGTAGGACACCTGATCATCTTAAGAGAAAATCATTTGCAGAACAATTGTCCGAACAACAAGATAGAGTCAAGGTAATTGAATTGAATTTTTCTAAATAATTGATAGTTTATAGAGATCTTATAGTTGATTGTAGTGATTTAAATGTATGTTAATAAATGAAAGTTTTAAATTGTAGTAGATAAGATTCTATTTACTAACTCTAACTTATTTATATTTGTCATTGAAGAGACTAATCACATTTGTGGTTTGACTTGTTAATGTAGACAACTTTGCCTCCATCAACTACTAGACATCATGGTACGAAGAGGACACTTTTTGAGGATTGATCATAGATTGAGGATTTACCAAAGACATAGGTTCAAGTGGACCTTTAGTGTTTGATGTAGCTATTCAACATGTAGATTGTATATAGATTTTGAGACATGGCATAGCCACATTTTGTAAAAAGAATTTTGAGTTGGCATATTTGCCAAATTTTTGTATATGTCTACCATCATGGACTAGATTTTAATATATATACACCTTGATATACAATATAATTTAAATTTCTTATGTGAATGTATTCCTACTTTGAAACTTAAAAGTTCAATGTATAATCAATTTACAATGGTTGGGTTATGATCAATAACATGTTATAGATTGTTTTCTTGTTATATATGATTGTTTTTCCTAGCAGAAAGATGATATATGTAGTTTCATACCTCAATACGTAACTTGATCTTAATTGCCACGTGATTGTAGTTTTAGTTAGATATAGGATTTTCATGAAATGACAAATTTGAATGGTTCACACATGTGCAAAGCTATAGAAAACTTTTATCTCCATATGTAGTTGTAGCTCTTCATTTTTCAATTACAAACATCAAAAAGAAGTTTTAGATGACTAATTTCACCATCAAAACTTCATTTGTAGCCTCCTTTGTTCATGTTTTCTCCATTTTCAGTCTTAATTAGGACATCTACAACCTAGAACAACAATTTGGTACCTCATGGAAGGCTGCAATAATCATATCCAAGGCTGCAATTCAGGTATAATATTATAAAGTTCATTTTCATTCAGCTCCAAGACCTTGATTCTTTCATCTTTGACCATTTCTAGATATGATTGTGTAGGTACTATAGTGATATAGGTCTGAAAATCAAGTTGTTTCATCGCTGGTATAGCAAATTAGGAGTTTGAAATGTTGTCACAACAATAGTTTGTAAAAAGGTTTTCAAAATTAGGTAAATGGGAAAAATCTTGTTTCATTTCATCTCCTAGAGTTTGTCTTCAAACTCATTGACATCTTCGCACTTTCATTTTGTAGGTACAAAAGAAGATCTTTCCATTTCATGAAGTTTTCACCATGTTTCTACCTAGTTTCTGGATGTTTCCATAATGTTTTCAGCCTCACAAACCATGTTGTCAAATTTGTTGTTGTGGGAAACTTCACAAATTTATCATTTTTTCTTGGCCTCCTAGATGTTCACCATTTGTGCATGACCAATCTTAACTTGTATAGCCTACCCTTGACTATAAATGATTTCTCTTGAGCTATTTATGAGTTATTATGGTAGCCTTTGTTGTTTTTAATAGTCTATTTACATACTTATGGACCGTTCTAACAATCCTTTGAGTCTTTTTATATCTCAAATCACTCCATTCTAATTTAGAACAATTAATCAAATAGATTCAATGTTTTATGTGAAAGTCCACTAAGGTTCACAAAAAATCATTTCATCTCTCCTTTTAATAACCCCTACCATAGTGCAACAGACCTTCACAATTATGGATGTCCATCATTTATGAAAACTCCTCATTGATATGAAAAGCATTCCTTCAACCTTTTGACTATGTTAGGACCTCATACATTCACATTCAAACCTTATGATAATGTCTTGTTATTATGACCAAGTTTAAGAGGCATAAGATGGACATCCAAGGGTGTAGGTGACTTTCTCAAGTGATTGCAAGTATCTTTATGGATTGTGGTAGTAGGATAAAACTATTTATGACTATCCTATAATGACACAAAATCATTCACAAGATCCAAATGCTTTCAAAGTGTTGTATACAGTCTAAGGATTTAATGTTCTATGGTATGAGACAACAAAAAAATATGTTTGGTGAGTGTATTGTAAGGACATATTAGGATAGTCAAAGACCATTTAGAGATCATATGATTATAAGAGTTTTATTTTTTAAATTCTTTCTTTCTCTCTCAATACCTTGACAAAATGACTAATTCTTCTAAAAACTATCCCAAGACCCTATTGATTGCAAAATTCCATAACTAGGTCTGATAATAGCAGAGAAACATGGTGATAGTCCACTTTATCTCATTTATGATACTGCTCTTGCATAGAATAGTAGTGTATTAGACTCTTTAGTTGATCCTTGATGATAAGATATGATGGTAGTATTATATTGTCCAAACAATCCTGTCCATGAATTATGTAGTAGTTCAAAGGTGATGAGGACCATGACAATTGTAATGTCCCCATTATGGGAATGGTCAACAGAGCAGAGTACATGGTAGCGGCAGGCCAGACCTAAGTGCAATCATTTGAGAAGGTATTCTTAAGTGCATTGAGCCTAGAAGGCCTAGGGTTTATGCCCTAACTTGGAACAACAGCATTAGAACCTTTCTTCTATCATTTTGTAAGGTCTAACTACTTTGTAATTCACATTATATATTCAAACTTATAGAAGCAGATATATGATTTGCTTTTAGTCCATTATAGTTGCAAATTGAAATGGTTTTCCTTGTATAATTCATTGTAGATTACAAATGTATTGTTGGGAAGAGTATGGGTGATGCTTTTGTGATGTATTGAACATGTTTTGAGATGAGATAAGTGTATGTTTAGGTTTGATATACAAATTAGAACTTCATAAAATTAGAGTTTGAGCAAAAAAATTAGAATTATTGCATATATCCCATTTGGGATATTACAACAATCTAGTTAAGTTGGAGTGTTGATTGACTAGATGACAATCCCTTGTTCTATCCACATGCATTTTGTAGTTGTTGAATGATCTCCTCTAGTTGCTTGACAAAGTCAAGAACAATATGCATGACTAAATTCCTAGAGACATGACAGTCCTAACATCCCTTCTACTACTTTTATGTTTCCTTTGACAAATATAAACTCCTATTGACTATCCTTCATTAAATCTAAACCAAATCTCCTCACTCCACCAAGACCTAAGGTTTATGACACAAGTTACAATGCTTGAAACCCACCTAATGATGACTACAGAATCCCTTTTGACTATAACAATCTTTTTTAAACAATGTTTACATGGTTTCTAAAGCACATAATAGAAATCTCCTTAGATATTTAGTGTATTCATCCCAATGCAAACAATTATGATGTATATGATACCCCAAATGATCTTAACTAAAGATGAATGGACATCATGACAACCTCATGTCTCCATGGCTACACTATTTGAGATGGCAATTATATAATCATTGACAACATAATGACATGGATATATTTTCAACTTACATAATGTCTAATTATGTAAAGATTGATTCAAGGAGATCCATGACTATTCTATGGTTTAGGGAAAGATGATATGGTCATGGATCAAAGCATGACTATTCAAAACTAACCAAGACAACTACCAAATTTCCTCATAGTTACATAATGGCAGTTAATAGTTTTGTGGTAGTTTTAGGGCTCTTTTGGTATGATAGTCCCTTGACTATTTTTGTGTTTTAATAGTGATGATTAAGGGTTTAGAAACATGCAACTTGATCATTAATTGTTGATGACAACTCCATGGTGTTTCCATAGTGATCTCCTATGTTATCTAGTTTATGCAAAGAAATGCCATCCACAACCCAAATTCAACAATCATTGCATTTGGAAATGTAAATAGGTGTTAGTATATTAAATGGAAGTATGTTTCAATAACATATATACTCCATTTTTCAATATCATATCCTTATTTCACGGTGATGTAGGGGCATCTGATTAAAATTCAAAAATTGTCATTGGCATTTGATTATTGGTTTTCAAGTGACAGAAACTGTGGAAGGAAGCTCATGTTGCCAAGGTGAAAGGAACAATAATAATTAATTATTATATTCTAGAAAGTTGGATAAGTGGTGAAGATGGTGAACATTGATAAAAATTAGTTATTTTGAGGAAGTTGACAACACGGAGGTTATTGTCTATTTGAGGAGGTACCATCCATGTGGACGGGTCATAAAAGAGATTCTATATTTAACTTGAAGGTGGTGAAAGGTAGAAAGGCAAAATAGACAAAGCAAACATAGGTCGCATGTAAAGAATAGGCTGATTAAAGGCACATATAAGAATAGACATGGGACGACAGAGAAAGATAACCGGTAGGCCAAATGGAGAAGCGACAACAAGTAGTGGGTAGCTGGTTGAGAGGCCATGAGTTAATGGAGGCCGTGGGTTTTAGAAGGGCGGCAATATACATGTGGATGTAGGCCAAAAATATAAGTAGTGGAGGCTACACGTAGTGAGAAGGTGACATGTTTACAAGGAGGCTCGATTGGTGTGGATGGGAAGTGGTAATAGCACAGGCCACATAAAGATTCAGAGGAGGCTGATAGGCACAGAAGAAATAGGGTAGGCCATGTGAAAAGAGAGAGACCATTTCTGATAGAGAGTGGCAGATATAGTCTAAGAGTAGGCTGCATACATTGAGGAGAGGAGGCGCATATTTGTGAGAAGGCTAATAGGCAGCAAAGATAGGAAGTGACATAAAAAAAAGAGGGAGGCCACACATATATTCAAGAAGGCCGTAGATATATTTCAGATGGGGAAGCTTGAGAAGTGAGGCCAATAGGCCAGAGGAGGAAGGCCAAGTAGAAGAGGCTGATAAAATAGAGAAAGGCTGCATAGATATGAAAGGTCATCAATGCTGTTAGAGGCCGATCAGTTAGGTCTGAAAGGAAGAAGAGAGAAGGTAGATAAAAGTAGAACGAGTGCAAAAGAAGACCAGGATAGTAATGGTCGGATAGATTATGAAGAGGTCAATTTGAATGAGGATTGATAATGACAAGAGGAGAATGATTGATAAATGAGAGACATAGACTAGACTGTTAGAAAGAAATTGAATGTGGCCATAGGAAAAATAGTCTAAAGTTTTAAGGGAAGAAGAAGAGGTATAGGGTCATGGGCCTGATCTATGAGCTAATTTTTTTGGTATGAATATTAATTAAATAGAGAACTAGATTTGGCTGCATAAATAGAAGTCATGGTATTTTGCTATTAGTATTTCTATATCTTGTTGATATTTTCTCCTATAGCATGTTAGAGTTGATTTAGCTTCTATCACTCATAATATTATGTAGTTTCTAATTTGCATATGAATGGCTTTGTTTAAATCTTATGTTGTTGTCCAAGTTCGTGTCATGTTAAGGACAAAAGTTATGTGAAAGCCTCTTTTGATGGGCAGAGACTTGCTTCTCACTCAAAGATATTGAGGGTAATTGTGCATGGTTTGTGTAATCGTGCTATCAGTTTGGTATCAGAGCTAGGTTAGTCTTTAGTGTTAAGTAGATCACTGAGGAGAGGCAACTTAGCCAGGACTTGTGGGAAGACTGTAAGCATTGCAGTGTGTGTGTAGCACCAAAATACTGGGCAGAGTGAAAAAGAAAGAATCCCTAGGTGAGGTGTCTAGAAGATAAAAGAAAGTAGAGGGATACAAAAGCAAAGGAAGACATAGAGTCTCACAAAAAGAGACAAGAGGAAAGAAGAGAAGAGGATGAAAGATGCATAATTCCAGAGAGAGTTGGTAGAGTTGAGGAGATATTTGATGCTGGTAAAACAATGGTATGAAGAACAAGACCAAGTATATTATTGGGTTTGGCCAATGAGTAAGGAAGTGAAACATCCAGTAAAGGAGATTTTTTAGAAGAAGAAAGGGTAGGATATAAAATCCTTCATAAGAAAAGATAAGAAGATGAGAGGGTTCCTAAAAAGATGGGATAGCAGAGAGTTTCGATTGGAGCAACATAGACAAGAAGAGGTTAAGGAGGTTCTCATTGAAGAGAACATGAGAAAAGAGAAAGAGGAAAAGGTGCCACAAGTAGCACTTGAGGAAAAGAGAAATGGAGAAGGAATAATGTCCATGAGGAGGGCATTGATAGAGACACTATGGTCTCTTATTTTATTTGCAAATGTTATGTTTGCACATTTGTATGCAGGTATCAAGAAAGTGAGGAAGAAGGTCAAAGATGAGACCTTAAAGATGATGAAAGTTGGGGCAAGAATAGCTCCTAAAGAAAGAATGGAAGATGTGAACAAGAAGAGATTAATGCTAGCAGAATGTCAAGAAGAGTTTGCCGTAGAGGTACATTATAGCATGCCTAAAAATGAAGAAGAGATTGATGCTGAAAATGCTCAGATGGATGATGAAGGTGAAGATGAAACCATGGAGTTTCATGATGCATGTGAAGATATTGCAGCAGCAGCACAATATGTTCGTGAAGAAGAAAATTTGAAAAGCCAAGAAGCTAAAGGTGGATGCAATTTGGGAACATAGAAGGATGAAGGTAAAATTGTTATTTTTGATCATATTGAGAAGATGGATAGGCAAGTTCATAAGGAAAGGAAATTGGATAATGTAAATGTGATTAAAAATCATGGATATGTTGTGCCATGTTGGTGAAATAAAAAGATTGATAAAAGGCAACAGTTGAGTTGTAAAGAAATGAACACTTTTGATTAGGTTTATGCTAACAAGCAAGTACAGAGAAAGAGAAAGGTGTAGATGAATAAGTGGTAGTATGATGCAAGAATGAGTTGGCCAATAGAGAGGCCTAGAGGAAATGATTGGAGTATGAAGATAAAGAAAGTGAAGAGAAGCTTGAATCTAGCAAGGAAAGGACATCAGACTAGTGTTAAAGTGTGGGTGGTAAAGCAAGTAGCAACAAACAAAGTTGATGAGGAGAACAAACTCCAAGAAATTGGAAGTATTAGGAATCCAATAGAAGATGGAAAGAAGGAGAAGAAGCATACAGTGAATTTACAGCAAGAGAATCCAAATGAAGGCAAGGTAAGGAAAAAGAAATATGATTTTCATGTTGATGAAGCTTTGTGCAAAATTTATAATGACGAGGAAAATATGAGAAGATTATTGGATGAAAAAGAGATAAGGAGCAATAGATATGTGAGAACACAAGAATGCAGGCAAAGGCAAAGTGAAAGATGTAGGTATGACAGAAAAGTTGTATGGAAAAAGAAAACACTAGAGGTATGTGTTGAAGATGCAGATTTTAACATGAGAGCAGTTGCAGATGAAGAGGATGATAGTGGAACAGCCATAGTTCCAGAGGAAGAAGACAAACAAAAGAAGAATGAAAGCAAAGAAGAAGATGGAGCAGCAATAGAAAATGCTAAAGAAGATTTGTGGAAGCAATTGGCAGCCATTGAGCAAGAATGGAACAAGAATATTAGAATTTTGAGCACAAGAAGGACAACAGTGAATATTGAAGATGATAATTTAGAATTGGTTGTAGGAATAATGAATGAAGAGGATGCATATTTCGAAGGAAAGATGATAAAAGATGAAGCTGAAAATAGTGTTGTGTTGCAGTAGGTTATCATGAGAGAAGAATGGTTGGAAGATATGATAGAAGGACATATTGAAGATGATATGGTAATGGTGAGTATTGATAATGCATTAGATGTTGTTATAATTTTTCCATTTGATTATGAATTGTTTTATTAAAGAAGAATTGGAGTATGGAGGTGTATTGTGAGTTATACAAGTAGTCATGTGATAGCAGCCCATAGTGTTGAATAGAGATGTTGGAAGATTGAAATATATGAGCTAGAAAGATTATGGAAAAGGTGGAAGAAAGGTTTGTTTAAGTTTATAGAGAAACACATGTGCAGGAGCACATGATATTTGTCCCTGGGCAGTTTGATGCAGGGGCATCCAATTAAAATTCATAAATTGTCATGGGCATTTAATTTTTGGTTTTCAAGTGATAGAAGATAAGGAAGGAAGCTCACGTTGCCAAGGTGACAGGAACAATAATAATTAATCATTATATTCTAGAAAGTTGGATAAGTGGTGAAGATGGTGAACATTGATAAAAATTAGTTATTTTGAGGAAGTTGAAAGTAGGGACATTCGTTGGCTATTTGAGGAGGTGCCAGCCATGTGGATGGGTCATAAAAGAGATTATATATTTAACTAGAAGGTGGCCAAAGGCATAAAGGAAAAATAGACAAAGCAAAGCTAGGTTGTATGCAAAGAATAGGCTGATTAAAGGCATGGATAAGAATAGACATGGGATGACAAAGAAAGAGAACCGTCAGGCCAAATGGAGAGGTGACAGGAAGTAGTGGGTAGTTGATTGAGAGGTCATGATTTAATGGAGGCCACAGGTTTCAGAAGGGTGGCAATGTACATGTGAATGCAAGCCACAAATATAAGTAGTGGAGGCTACATGTAGTGAGAAGGCAGCATGTTTTCAAGGAGGCCTGATTCGTGTGGATGAGAAGTGGCAATAGTGTAAGCCACATAAAGATTCAGAGGAGGTTGATAGACATTGAAGAAATAGGGTAGGCCGTGTGAAAAGAGAGAGGCTGTTGCCGATAGAGAGCGTGAGATATATTCTAAGAGTAGGCCGCATACATTGAGGAGAGGAGGCACAAATATGTGAGAAGGCCGATAGGCAACAAAGATAGGAAGCGATAGAAAATAAAGAGGGAGGCCGCATATATATTCAAGAAGGCCGCAAATATATTTCAGATAGAGAAGCTTGAGAAGAGAGGCCGATAGGCCAGAGGAGAAAGGCCAAGTAGAAGAGGCTGATAAAATAGAGAAAGGCCGCATAGATATGAAAGGTTGTTGATGTAGTTAGAGGCCGATCAGTTAGGGCCAAAAGGAAGAAGAGAGAAGGCAGATAAAAGTAGAATGAGTGCAAGAGAAGACCAGTATAGTAGTGGTCGAATAGATTGTGTAGAGGTTGATTTGAATGAGGATTGATAATGATAGGAGGAGAATGATCGATAAATGAAAGACATATACCAGACTGCTAGAAAGAAGTCATATGTGTTGTAAGGGAAGAAGAAGAGGTATAGGGCCATGGGCCTGATCTAAGAGCTGAGTTTTTTTGTATGAATGTTAATTAAATAGAGAAGCTGATTTGGCTACATAAATGGAAGTCATGGTTATTTGCTCTTATTATTTTTGTAGCTTGTTGATATTTGATCCTGTAGCATGTTAGAGTTGATTTAGTTCCTGTCGCTCATAATATTATGCTATTTCTGATTTGCATATGAATGGGTTTTTTTAAATCTTATGTTGCTATCCAAGTTCCTATCATGTTAAGGACAAAAGTTATGTGAAAGCCCTTTTTGATAGGTAGAGACTTGCTTCTCACTCAGATTTTGAGGGTAATTGTGCATGGTTTGTGTAACCATGCTATCACATGGTCTATATGTCTCCATGTAGAGAGAGACACATTTGGCATGATTCACATATCCTCATTTTACCTTCTATATGGTCTTCTTGATTTGCATATCCTCATTTCATAGGTCAACATGTTTGACATGATTCAATTATCCTCATTTCACCTTCTATATGGTGTCCATGCTTTACATATCCTCATTTTATAAGTCCACATGTTTGACATGATTCACTTATCCTATTTTCACCTTCTATATGGTCTCCATGCTTTGCATATCCTCATTTCATAGGTCCACATGTTTGACATGACTCACTTATCCTAATTTCACCTTCTATATGGTCTCCATGCTTTGCATATCCTCATTTCATAGGTCCACATGTTTGACATGATTTGCTTATCCTCACTTCACCTTCTATATGTATAACATATCTTTGTTTCACCTTCCACATTTATAACATATCCTCATTTCACCTTCTATATGTTTGACATTATTTATTTAAGCTCATTTCACCGTCTATATGTTTAACATGATTTTCCTATCATCATTTCATCATATATAGGTCTAATATACCCTCATTTCACCTTCCATATGGGTTATGGTAAGAGCAGAATGAGGTAGAGAGGAAGAGAGAGAGAGAGAGAGATGTAGGGAGAGAGATGTACATTTGGCATTATTTGAAATCCTCATTTCACCTTATATATGGTCTACATACTTTGCATGTCCTCATTTTTCTTGCGTCTACATAAGTTATGGAAAGACCAGAATGAGTTGTGCCCTCGATGCATTCCAATGTGGAGGAGTGAACAATTTGCCCTTGTAGATGACAAAGATGACTACATAGAGAGAAAGATACATTTGGAATTATTCATATTTGGACCTGACTGATAGCAGTGATAGGTTGAGGTGGGCAAGTTTATGCTAGTGGAGGCCCTGTTTCATTCCCCAGGTGTCCCAATCAAATCAGGCTACAATGTATCGGCAAAGTCTCTTAAGAGACCTAAGAGCAAGAAATTTCTAGACTTTGATGTAGTAGTTCTCACACTTCATGGCACCTATGAATGATCTATTTGGACCTACAGCTAGATGTCAAGCCCCTCCACAATAACCTCTCTCAGTTTTGACCACTTCAACATCGTTTGACCGTACCAATGGTGGATGCATTCTTGAAAAATGACTCAGTGACATGTAGTGTAAAGGTTCTAGGAGCCATATTTTGCACTCTTCACCTTGTGGGACCTAACTAATGGCTTTGACAGGTCACGATGGGTGGGTTTGTGCTAGTAGAGGCCTTGTTTCATTCCCCATTTGTTGAAATCAAATCGGGCTATAGTGTACCAGCAATGTCTCTTAAGAGACATAAGAGCCAAAAATTGCTAGATATTGACAGAGTAGTTCTCACACTTCATGGCACCTATGAATGATCTGTTTGGACCTACAACTAGATGTAAGGCCCCTCCATAATAAAATCTCTTGGTTTTGACCAACTCAACATCATTTGACCATGCCAATGACAGATACATTCTTGCAAAATGACTCAGTAACACAGTGTGTAAATGTGCCAAGAGCCATATTTTGCATTCTTAACCCTGTTGAACCTAACTGATGGCACCGACAAGACAGGATGGGTGGGTTTATGATAGTAGAGGCCCTATTTCTTTCCCCATGTGTACAGATCAAATTGAGCTATAGTGTATCGACAAAGTCTCATAAGAGACCTAACAGTAAAAAATTGCCAGACTTTGATGAAGTAGTTATCATACTTTGTGGAACCTATGAATGATCATGATGCAAGAGCATCCTTGGTTCAAGAGAAATCTTGTATCAACAAGAAAAACTTGCATTTCAGTTTGTTTGCAGTAAAGTTTACTTTCTTTGATTTTTCTATACAGTTCAAGCAGTTTAGTCTGTAGCAGTTTTTGTATTTTAGTCTGTATTTTACTACAGTCACATCTTAGACCTTGTGGAGCTAGAATTAGCATCTAGAATCATTCATCTACATCATATCCAAATCTTAGAGCATTTGGTTAAGATACCGGAGAGATATTACTATATGAAAATCAATTGTTTTCTCATATTAGAGCATCTTGGGAGTCTCAGACAATCATCTAAAGGAGAAGACCTGTGGAGCCTAATGACACATCATTCAATAATCTTTGGTTCATGGCTGACCTTTACTAAGATCCAGACATCAATCCATTCACTCGCAGAGGAGTTTAATTTATTTAGGATTGACCTATCCATGTACACACATTATAGCTCTTCATTGGAGTTTGTGATCTTCCTTGCCTAACGTGGAGGAATCTTATGTCCTGGATATGATATATAATGATGTAATAGATCCCTAGGAAAGAAGTGATTGACATGATAATAGTTTGATAGTTTGAATTTATACAAAGGAGCTTCAAAGTCATATTTTGTGCATATTTTGATATTCTATAATAAGGCCTGTGAGCCATAATTATAAGCCCGCATGTTGCTGACCAATCTATATTTGAATTCCATGATATACTAAATGACTGAATCTACATTTCTTTCATACCTTGGAGTTGTTTCTGGTGTGTTTACTGTTACTGTATAGTTCATTCTGTGAACCCTCCTACTGTGACTGCACTGAGTGGTATCAAAGTGAAAGTTTGAATCTTTGGGAGTGAATTGAGAAAAGTTGGTGAAGGAATTCCATAAGATCTTACTGTGGATAGATCACTGAATTTGAGGTAGGTTACTTGTGTCACAACTGATTGCTGATTGTGAGGCAGTTGTCCCCTTGTAGCCCGATCACCAAACTTAAGGTAGTTTACACTTGATCCTAGGAAGATGCTACAGAGGAGAATCCCTGATGTTGGAATGATAGTTGGTAGGATGGATGAGATGATGGAAATGATGAAAACAATGAGAATTTGGTTGGATGCTATTGAGGAAGATAGGTGAAGAGGATTGACACCGAGACCTAATATTGAAAGTGATGATGAAGAAGATTTTCAATCTATTGAACAAATTGGTGAAACCATAGGAGGTGATGAAGAAGAGGAATTAGATCAAGTAAAGATGTTGTGAGCTATTTCAAAGATTGGAAAAAGACCTAGAGTTGATGTACCTAATTACACTAGCAATTTGAATCTTGAAGAATTGATTGACTAGATAAATGACCTGGAAGAATACTTTGAATATGAAGAAGTTGGAGTTCCAGAGAAGATGAAATTTGCAAAAACAAAGTTGAAAGGACATGTTTCTATATGGTAGAAGGAATTTTAGTTGGATAGGAATAGAAGAGGAAAATAAAATATTATAAAGTGGGATAGAATGGTGACAAAATTAAAGAATCAATTTATACCTGCTGACTATGAGCTGAAGTTGTTGAAGAGATTTCAAAACCTGAGACAAAAAGAGAAATCTGTGAAGGAATATAGTGAAGAATTTCATAAGATGATCATAAGGACAAGACACAGTGAAGAGAACAAGGAGAAAGTGGCTAGATACATCAATGGACTGAGATTGAACATTCAAGAAGAACTAAGTTTAGTGAGGATGGCATCTTTGGAGGAAGCATATCAGTTTGCCTTGAAAGTTGAAAAGAAGCTAAATAAGAGGCATGATCAGAAATAGAGAGGTAGAGGAGGTAAATTTTCAAGAGGTAGAACATTTTCTAGAGGAGACAAATCACATCTGAAGTAGAACAAGCCTAACAACC
Source organism: Cunninghamia lanceolata (assembly GCA_027924645.1). Taxonomy (NCBI): domain Eukaryota; kingdom Viridiplantae; phylum Streptophyta; class Pinopsida; order Cupressales; family Cupressaceae; genus Cunninghamia; species Cunninghamia lanceolata. Next base: position 4,392,652 of record BSBN01000158.1, on the reverse strand, counting down.
CATTCAAGAAGGAAGACAGAGATAGCAATGCCTAGCAGAGCATTGCCAGAAATTTTCATCATAGAGGTAATTGTAATTCATACTGGAAAGAAGGATACAAAAGATAAGGAAGAGGATTTGATAGGAGAACATTCAGAGGCACTTGTTTCAAGTGTGGAGGTGAAGGACATAGAGAATTTGAATGTAACCAGGGGAGTACAAGCAAGAGGATAGAGAACAGTGGAAGAGCAACCTATGTGGAAGAACCTGTTGGATCACCTAGTTCAATTGGTAAACCCAAGAATGGAGAATCACTTGTGATGAGAAGAGCACTATTTCAAGAAAAGACAAATCATGAACCACTATAGAGGAAAAGCTTGTTCAGAACCAAATGCAAATTAGGGTTAGTGCAAGAAGTTGGGTCCACTTTTTAGCCAAAAAGTGCAAGTGTTTTCCCTAGTTTTCAGAATTTGTCACATTTGACCCTAAAAATTTAAGGCACTTAAAGATTGAATCTTTAAAAAAATTAGTAATATGAAATGTACTACTCAGAGTGTAGTTTCAAAATATGAAATTTATTTTAATACCTAGATTATACAAATTGATTATCAATACGTATTTCTAAAACCACTGTTTAAAAGTCACATTTTTTTTACCATACCATGCTTGTGTACAACTAACATAATTTGACCTAAATAAAAGTATTTTTCTAAATCCTTTTGGGGAAAGATGTGCAGTACAGTGAATATTGATGAGGATATTTTTTTATAATTTTTTTCCAAATTTTTTTTATTAATTTTTTATTGGCCCTAATTGTTGTTTTTGTAAACCCCTCATGTACGGCCAACATAATTTGAGCAAAACTAATCATAAAATGATTTTTTTTACTTTGTAAAGAATGATGTGTAAATTGATGACATATAATTTTTTTTCAAACAACTGTAAAAATTAAAAGTTATTAAAAAATACAAACACCTGTCATTCCAAGTTTTTGGACTTGTTTGCTCATAAATTAAATAATAAATTAAAAAATAAGTCCAATAAAAAAAATTACATATTTGAAAACTAGACACTGTCATCTATAATAGGTTTTAATTTCATAAAAAAAATTTAGACAAAATGTTGTCAGCCATATAGGTGAAGTCAGTTTTTCCTCTTGTTTTATACTTATAAATATACTTGTAGGTTGAAGGCTCAAGGTTGACTACCCATGCCTTTCTCAAGCCTAAAACCAAACTAGAAGCATGGGTGTGAAATTCAAAATTTTAGAAATGGGTACCCATTTTAAAATGGGCACCTGTTCTAAAAAATAATAGAAAACAAAACAGGTACCCATTCTAAAAAATAATAAATAAAAAAAATAGGTACCCATTTCTAAAAATAATAAAAAACAAAATGGGTATCTATTTTAAAACAGGTACTCATTCAAGGCTTAGGTGCCTGTTCCTAAATGGGTACCTGTTTTCTTTAAAATGGGTACTCGTTCCTGTCGAGTTTTTTTTTTTTTTTTGCACGACACTTCCCCTATATGCGAACCCAACTTCTTGTTTTTACCCATTAGGAGGTAAATGTTGTAAAGTTGTTATTGATAGTGGTAGTTCTGATAACCTAGTTTTAGAGGAGATGGTGACTAAGTTGAAGTTGGAAAGATTGAAACACCCTAAGCCCTATCAGATAGCATGGATTCAGGATGATCATAAGGTACTGGTGAGTGAACAATGTTTGGTGAAATTTCATATTGGATCATATCATGATGAAGTATTGTGTGATATTATGTCTATGGATGTTTGTCATATCTCGTTGGGTAGACCTTGGCAATATGATAGAAAATCTATACATGATGGGAGAAAGAATACATACACTATAACATCAAATGGAAAGAGAATTACTTTGATTCCTTTGGAAGATGACCCTAAGAGTGAAGTATGTGGGTATACTAGAATTTGTTTAGTAGATGGAAGAAAATTTTTGGATGGTTTGAGACATGAGAAAATGTGTTATGTTTTGATCCCTAAGGAGCCTTAAACATCGAAGAAGACTGAAGAATCACAACTAATGCAAATAAAGGAGTTGCTGACAGAATACAAAGACATCATTTCTGACAATGTACCTGAAGGATTACCACCAATCAAGAGTATCATTTATCACATGGATCTTATACTGGGAGAAAGTTTGCCTAACAAAGTAGAACATAGAATGACACTAGCGGAGAATGAAGAATTGAATGGGTAGATACAAGAGTTAAGGAAAGATTTGATTAGAGAAAGCTTCATTCCTTGTGCAGTACCTACAGTATTAGCACCAAAGAAAGATGGGGAATGGACAATGTGTACTAACTCTAGAGCAATAAACAAGATCACCGTTAAGTATATATTTCTTTTACCTAGAATGGATAATATAATGGATTGTTTGAGTGGAGAAAAATATTCCACAAAGATATATTTGAAGAGTGGATACCATCAGATCAGAATCAGAATCAAAGAAGGAGATGAATGAAAGACTAATTTTAAGACAACTGAAGGATTGTATGAGTGGTTAGTGATGCCTTTTGCATTGACAAATGTACCTAGTACTTTCATGAGATTGATGAATGAAGTCTTGAAGGAATTTTTGGGTAAGTTTGTTGTTGTATATTTGGATGACAATCTGACTTTTAGTAAGACAAAGGAGGAACATCTGCAACACCCTAGACAAGTATTGCAGAGACTGAGAGAAGAGAAATTGCTGATAAACATCAAGAAGTTTAGTTTCATGAAGGAAGAGTTGGCATACTTGGGATTTGTAATTTCTGTGGAAGGATTGAATATGGACCCTAAGAGAGTGAGAGCAATTATTGATTGGCCTATACCGAAGAGCATTGGATAAGTTAGATCATTTCATGGATTAGCTAGTTTCTATCAAAAGTTCATTAGAAATTTTAGTTTAGTTTGTAACCTTATGATAGAGACAATGAGAGGTGACAAAAAAGATTTCAAGTGGACATCAAGAGTAGATAAAAGTTGTGAATTGTTGAAGTAGAAAGTGACAGAACAACCTATTTTGGCATTACCAGATTTCAATAAGGTATTTCAAGTGGATTGTGATGCAATTGGGAATGCAATTGGAGCAGTGTTAAGTCAAGAAGGTAGACCTATAGAATAATTCAATGAGAAGTTGAATGATACAAGGAGAAGATATTCAGTTTATGATGAAGAGTTCTATGCCATAATTCAAGCCTTGAAGAAGTGGAGATATTACTTGTTGCCTAAGGAGTTTGTGTTGTATATAGATCATCAAGCTTTAAGCAATATTTGAACAATCAAGGTAAGTTGAATCAGAGACATACGAGATGGGTAGAGTTCATGCAAAGATATACTTTTGTGTTGAAGCATAGGAGTGGTAAGTCAAACAAAGTTGTTGATACATTGAGTATGATAAGAAAGTTGTTGATAGAGATAAGAGTTGAAGTGATGGGATTTGATGAATTGAATAACATGTATGAGGGAGACACTGATTTTGTAGAACCTTGGAAAGCATGTAAAGAACTTGTTGTGACAGATAGGAGTAAGTGGTTGGATTATTTCATTTAGGAAGACATGTTGTTCAAAGGAAGTTAGTCATGTATACCTAGGAGTTCAATGAGAGATAATTTGATCAAGGAGAAACACAGTGGTGGATTGACAGGAAATTTTGGCATTGATAAGACAGTGACTTTGGTGAGTGAAAACTACTTTCATCCTTAGATACATAATGATGTTAGGAAATTTGTGCAGAGTTGCAGAGTTTGTCAAGTTGAAAAAGGAAGTAGTCAGAACACTAGATTGTATAAACCTTTGATAGTACTGGAGAGACCTTGGGAAGAGGATTCATCATGGATTTTTCAGGCTAAGGTGGACCGTTTTGGTTCTCTCGTAGCCCCAACAAAGTGAGGGACACACTTATTTTCAATAATCCTAGATGTCTGATGTAGGAGCATCCATGGTTCATGAGAAATCTTGCATCAACCAAAAACATTTGCATTTTAGTTTGTTTGCAATTCAGTTTGTTTTCTTTCATTTTCTAGTATAGTTCAGGCAATTCAATCAGTAGCAATTTTTGTATTTGAGTCCACATTTTATCGCAGTCACATCTCAGACCTTGCAAAGCTAGAGTTAGAATCTAGAATCATTCATCTACATCATATCCAAATCTCAGAGTATTTGGTTAAGATACTGGAGAGATATCACTATAAGAAGATAAACTAGTTTCTCATATCAGAGCATCCTGGCAGTCTTAGATAATTAGCTAAAGGAGAAGACCTGCAGAGAATTTTTTGACTTGTGAAGCCTAATGACACATCATTCAATAATCTTTGATTCGCGGCTGACCTTCCGCATGATCCACACATCATTCCATTCATTTCCAGATGAGTTTAATTCATTTAGTTCCAACCTATCCATGTACACACGTCACATCTCTTCATTGGAGTTTGTGATCTTCCTTGGCTGACATGGAGGAATCTTATGTCCTAGATATGACATATAATGATGTAATAGATCCCTAGGAAAGCAGTGATTGACATGATGATAGTTTGATAGTTTGAATTTATATAAAGGAGCTTCAAAGTCATATCTTGTGCATATTCTGATATTTTGTAATTAGGTTTGTGAGCCCTAATTATAAGCCCACATGTTGCCAGCCGATCTGTATTTGAATTCTATGATATACTGAATGATTGAATTTGCATTTTTTTCATACCTTTGAGTTGTTTCTATTGTGTTTACTCTTGCTGCACAATCTAGACAGATAATTTTGGGAACCCTCCTATAGTGACTGCACCAGATCCATTTGGACCTACAACTAGATGCTAGACCCCTCCGCAATAACCTCTCTTGGTTTTGAACAAGTCAACATCATTTGATCATGCCAATGTCAGATGCATTCTTGAAAAATGACTTAGTGACACATAGTGTAAAGGTGCCAGGAGCCATATTTCATGTTCTTAACCTCATGGGACATAGCCAATGGTGCTAATAGGTTGAGGTGGGTGGGTTTATGCTAGTAGAGGCCCTGTTTCATTCCACATGTGTCCAAATTGAATTGGGATATAATGTACCGACAAAGTCTCTTAAGAGACATAAGAGCAAACAATTTCATGACTTTGATGGAGTAGTTCTCACACTTTGTGGAACCTATGATTGATCTATTTGGACCTACAACTAGATGTTAGGCCCCTCCATAATAACGTCTCTAAATTTTGATCAACACAACATCATTTGACCATGCCAATGGTGGATGCATTCTTACAAAATGACTTTGTGACATGTAGTGTAATGGTCTGAGGAGCCATATTCTACATTCTTAACTCTGTGGGACCTAACCGATTGCATTGACAGGTCAAGGTTGGTGGGTTTATGCTAGTAGAGGGGTAAGTGCAAGAAGATGGGGGGCCAAAAAGGGGTCTTAAGTGGCCACTTTGTTTCTAAAATCAGGAAATACTAGCCTTGGATGAGAAATTGAGCATAGTTACACTCAAAATTTGGAGATGCAACCAAAACATTGTTCATAGTGCTCTAAGTCTACTTTCTAAACTACTATTTTTTTTTGAAAATGGCATAGATTAAGGGGTTCAAAAGAGGGAGCCATAGAAATTGGTGTTGTTTCTGTCAAAAAAACAAAACATAGCATGTTTTGTGGCTCCCTCGAAAGGTCAACTTTTTTTTGGTATTTTTAAAATTGCTTCAGTGAGAAATTAGCTAACAGCATGTAGTTTATGCCCAATTTTTCTGATAATTTTTTGATGAATATTTGATTTTTTACTAATCTTCAAAATGGACACATCCTAAAAAATAGAATTTTGGCCATGCTACACCTATACATTTTGAAAACTAATTGAAATTCATTTTTTTCTTTTTTTAATATTTGTAGAATGGAGTATAGTGTCTAAATATGTAATTTTTTTGAAATTTCAATGAATAGTTAATTTACAATGAAAAAAAGACCAAACAATGGTTTTTGCCCAAAAACAGACAAACAAATAAAAGAAATTAAAGATGAAAGGCTTAACATTATTAAAATGTAAAAAAATCACATCATCAAATAGCTAAGAGAAAGCCTAACATTACCTAGGTGTTTATTTGTTTGACCTTGAAACACGTGCAAATCTGAGGGTTAGCACGAATGAAATTATGTGAAATCTTGAAGTATATGGAAAAACACGTCTGTGGCTGTTCAAAAGGCACTCCTAGCCTTTGGGTTGGAAATCCAAACAAAATCCCAAGCCCAAGGCTTGGGATTCCCAAAGCAAAACATAACGCGAGCGCATTATAACGTGCTCGCGTTATGTTTTTCTTTGCATTTTTCCTTTTCCACAAAAGTTTGTGTTGTTTGTCATGTTTGAAATAACACGAGCAGGTTATAATGCACTCGCATTATGTTCCCCTTAAAATTTTTTATGTTCAAGGCTACTAATCACATATGTATGTATGTATGTATGCCTATATGTATGTATGTATGTATGTATGTATGTATGCCTATATGTATGTATGTATGTATGTATGCCTATATGTATGTATGTATAGTGTCAAGGGAAGAGGAGGGTAGAGATGGGAGTGAGCCAAATAGGGGAGGAGAGGGGTGGATAAGGATTGAGTGATTAAGGTTTAAGGTTGAGGGTTGAGCATTTAGGGATAGGATTTAGTGTTTAGGGATAAGGGATTAGAGTTTAGGACCTTGAGAGATTAGGGTTTAGGGTTGAGGCTTTAGGGATAGCATTTAGGGTTAAGGGTTGAGGGATTAGGGTTAAGGTAGAGTGTTGAGGGTAGAGGGATTAGGGATAGGGTTTAGGGTTGAAAGTTTAGGGTTGAGCGATTAGGGTTTAAGGTATAGTTTAGTAGTTCTTGTGGATAGAGCTAGTAAACAATAGGAGATTATTTGCCTATTTCATAACAATATACCTCCCCTAAGTGCGGGGTGGACAGCAAGAAACATAGACGTACCCCAATGCAAATATTTCTTATAATGATCATCCTTCTAATTTCAACTGTTAATTACTCACTGTGGATGTACCATACATAAAGATTTTCTCATAGTGTGTACACCTATTGGAATAATGAACCCTAGATGGGCTAGAAAAACATGCCATATAACATTACTAACATTTAAAAAGTTTAGAGCCATTTTCTGACATATTCTTGCAACTCAAATATCTTTAAGAGAAGAGTATCAAAAATGATGCGTTTAACAACCTAACATAAGGCAAAGTAGTTTTGTTGGGTTTAGGATTTAGGGTTGAGGGATTATGGTTTAAGGTATAGTGTTGAGGGTTGAGGGTTTAGGGATAGGGTTTAGGGTTGTGGATTAGGGTTTAGGGATGACGGATTAGGGTTTAATGTTTAGAGTTGAGGGTTGAGGGTTGAGGGTTTAGGTATAGGGTTGATGGTCAAGGGATTACGGTTAAAGTAGAGTGTTGAGGGTAGAGGGATTAGGGATAGGGTTTAGGGTTGAAGGTTTAACGATTAAGGGTTGAGGATTTAGGGTTGAGGGTTAAGGGATTGGGGTTTAAAATATAGTGTTGAGTATCGAGGGTTTATGGATAGGTTTTAGGGTTTAATATTTAAGGGTTAAGGGTTGAGGGATAGGATTTAGGGTTTAGGGATAAAGGATTAGGGTTTCAGGTATAGTGTCGAGGGTTGTGGGTTTAGGAATAGGGATAGTGTTTAGGGTTTAGGGATGAAGGATTAGGGTTGAGGGTTGAGGGATTAGGGATTAAGGTATAGTGTCGAGGGTTGAGGGTTTATTGATAGTGTTTAGGGTTGAGGGTTGAGGGATTAGGTTTTTGGGTTGATGGATTAGGGTTTAAGGTATAGTGTTGAGGGTTGAGGGTTTAGGGATAGGGTTTAGGGTTAACCGATTAGGGTTTAGGGTTGACGGATTAGCATTTAATGTCGAGGTTAGGGTTAGAGTGTCGAGGGTAGAGGGATTAGGGATAGGGTTTAGGGTTGAAGGTTTAAGGTTTGAGGGTTGACACTTTAGGGATGAGGGTTTAAGGCTTAAGATATAGTGTCAAATGTTGAGGGTGTAGGGATAGGGTTTAAGTTTTAAGGGTTAAGGTTTGAGGGATAGGGATTAGCGTTTAAGGTATAGTGCTGAGGGTTGATGGTTTAGGGATAGGGTTTAGGTTTGAGGGATTAGGGTTTAGGGTTGATGAATTAGGGTTTAATGTTGAGAGTTGAGGGTTGAGGGTTGAGGACTGATGTTGAGGGATAGGGTTAATGGTCAAGGGATTAGGGTAAAATAAAAGTGTCAAGGGTAGAGGGATTAGGGATAGGGTTTAGGGTTGAAGGTTTAAGGATTTAGGGTTAAGGTTTTAGGGATGAGGGTTTAGGGATTAGGGTTTAAGACATAGTTTCGAGTGTCGAGCATGTAGGGATAGGTTTTAGGATTCAAGTTTTAAGGGTTAAGGGTCAAGGGATCAAAGTTAAGGGTTGAGGGATTAGGGTTTGATGTTGAGGGTTGAGTACATTGAGGTTCGAGAGTTAAGGGTTTCAGGAGAGGGTTGAGGGTCAAGGGATTAGGGTTAAAGTAAAGTGTTGAGGGTATAATGATTAGGGATAGGGTTGGAGGGTTTAGGGATAAGGGATTAGGGTTTAAGGGTATAGTATTGAGCCCGTTGAGGGTCCAGGAATAGGGATAGCATTTAGGGTTTAGGAATGAGGGATTAGATTTGAGGGATGATGGATTAGGATTGAGGGTTGAGGGATTAGGGTTGAGGGATTAGGGTTTAGGGATAAGGTTTAGGGTTGAGGGTTGAGGGATTAGGGTTTAAGGTATAGTGTTGAGGGTTTAGGGATAGGGTTTAGGGTTGAGCAATTAGAGTGAAGGGTTGAGGGATTAGGATATGATGTTGACGGTTGAGGCTTTAGGGTTTAGGGTTTAGGGATAGGGTTGAGGGTCGAGGGATCAGAGTTAACGGTTGAGGGATTAGGGTTTGATGTTGAGGGTTGAGGTTCGAGGGTCAAGGGTTTAGGGATAGGGTTGAGGGTCGAGGGATTAGGGTTGAAGTAGAGTGTCTAGGGTATAAGGATTAGGGATAAGGGATTAGGGTTTAAGGTATAGTATCAAGCATGTTGAGGGTATAAGAATAGGGATAGCATTTAGGGTTAAGGGATGAGGGATTAGAGTTGAGGGATGATGGATTAGGGTTGAGGGTTGAGGGATTAGGGTTTAGGGATAAGGTTTAGGGTTGAGGGTTGAGGGATTAGGGTTTAAGGTATAGTGTTGAGGGTTTAGTGATAGGGTTTAGGGTTGACAGATTAGAGTGAGGTTGAAGGATTAGGATTTGACATTGAGGGTTGAAGATTTAGGGATTAGGGTTTACGGATAGGGTTGAGGGTCCAGGGATTAGAGTTAAGGGTTGAGGGATTAGGGTTAAAGTAGAGTGTGGAGGGTATAAGGATTAGGGATAGGGTTGGAGGGTTTAGCGATAAGGGATTAGGGTTTAAGGTATAGTATTGAGTCTTTTGAGGGTTTAGGAATAGGGATAGCATTTAGGGTTTAGGGATGAGGGATTAGAGTTGAGGGATGATGGATTAGGGTTGAGGGTTGATGGATTAGGGATTAGGGATAAGGTTTAGGGTTAAGGGTTGAGGGATTAGGGTTTAAGGTATAGTGTTGAGTGTTTAAGGATAGGGTTTAGGGTTGAAGGATTAGAGTGAAGGGTTGAGGGATTAGGATTTGACGTTGAGGGTTGAAGGTTGAGGCTTTATGGTTTATGGTTTATGGATAGGGTTGAGGGTCGAGGGATCATAGTTAAGGGTTGAGGGATTAGGGTTTGACGTTGAGGGTTGAGGTTTGGGGTTCGAGGGTCAAGGGTTTAGGGATAGGGTTTAGGGTTGAGGGATGAGGGTTAAAGTAGAGTGTGGAGGGTATAAGGATTAGGGATAGGGTTGGAGGGTTTAGGGATAAGGGATTAGGGTTTAAGGTATAGTATCAAGTGTGTTGAGGGTTTAGGAATAGGGATAGCAGTTAGGGTTTAGGGATGAGGGATTAGAGTAGAGGGATGACAGATTAGGGATGAGGGTTGAGGGATTAGTGTTTAGGGATAAGGTTTAGGGTTGAGGGTTGAGGGATTAGGGTTTAAGGTATAGTGTTGAGGGTTTAGGGATAGGGTTTAGGGTTGAGAGATTAGAGTGAAGGGTCGAGGGATTAGGATTTGACATTGAGGGTTTAAGGGTTGAGGCTTTAGGGTTTAAGGTTTAGAGATAGGGTTGACGGTTGAGGGATCATAGTTAAGGGTTGAGGGATTAGGGTTTGATGTTGAGGATTGAGGGTTGAGGTTCAAGAGTCAAGGGTTTAGGGATAGGGTTGAGGGATTAAGGTTAAAGTAGAGTGCAGAGGGTATAAGGATTAGGGATAGGATTGGAGGGTTTAGGGATAAGGGATTAGGGTTCAAGGTATAGTATCGAGTTTGTTGAGGGTTTAGGAATAGAGATAGCATTTAGGGTTTAGGGATGAGGGATTAGAGTTGAGGGATGACAGATTAGGGTTGAGGGTTGACGGATTAGGGTTTAAGGTATAGTGTTGAGGGTTTAGGGATAGGGTTTAGGGTTGAGGGATTAGAGTGAAGGGTTGAGGGATTAGGATTTGACGTTGAGAGTTGAGGGTTGAGGCTTTAGGGTTTAGGGTTTAAGGATAGGGTTGAGGGTCAAGGGATCATAGTTTTGGGGTGTGGATGTTTTGGAATCAATCAGGAAGTCTTCAGGGGACTTTGTGGAAGTGGATTTGCAATCACTTGACATAACCCTTGCTATTTATGCTTGGATAAGGATTTGTCACAAACTAGAACTTCTACTTCCAAAGAAGATCTATCTTTCTTCCTCGATGGGCATTTTCTATCAAGAACTTGATTATGAGGGCTTACCCCTTGACTGTTGTGCCTATCATATGGTGGAGCATCTGGCAAGCTCTTGCAAGAAATAGGAAAAGTTCTCCCTCAAAAATCTTGTGGTCATTCAAGTCTGAAGGGGAAGGTTTGGAAAGAGAAATGGATCACCAAGGAGATGAAGAATTTCTTTTTTCTTAGACACCATCAGTGGTTTTTCTCTGATGCAGAGGACCTACCAAGATGGAAAGCATTTAAAGATTATATGATCTCCAAAGGAAAATCTCCTAATTCTCCTAGAATGTCATCCTTCAGCAAGGCGGGACCAAGTGGCTTGGCTCTTCTAGTTGTGGATCCTCTCGTATTTAAGAGGAATTGTAAGGCTTGGAAGTGTCAGTTGATGAAGCACATGATGTGGTCATCCCTGCTTGTGTTAAGGAAGATAATGCACGGGATGTGATCAATCTATAGCAGGACAAAACACGAGCACGTTATAACACGCTTGCATTTTGTCCTGTTATAGAAATGGTAAAAAAGTGTTGACCATCGTGATCTAGGCCCACATGCTTTGTTTTCATACTGATTCTACGTGTGCTCCAACAAAAAAGATGTGCTTTCATGCTGTTGGGAAGTTCACATGCACATTTGACACATTGTACCACCTTTGCATGATCTTTCCACCACCTTTTCTACTTTACCAACTTGAGAAGGAGGAAATAACGTAGTTTTCACACCAAGTTTGATATACATCTATTCAAGTTTCAATTTTTGTAGTGTTGCAATGTTAATTGTGATTCAATTTTAGGAATTTAACATTATAGATTAGTTAATAGTATTGTTGTTAGTAATTATATTTGAGTGTTATTCAATTTAACATTGAAAAGGAAGCAAGTGGTGAAAAACTCAAATTGTTGAGGAGTTTGATGCAAGAAGAAAAAAACACTACATAATTGGGTACTCTCTCCATTCGAATCTTTGTTTTTTAGGTATGTGAAGTCTTTACATACATGTTCTTTACATTTTCTTTAATTCTATTTGAATTACTTTATCATGCTTTATCATACATTTTTAAAATAGACACATTCCCAATCAAGAAAGTAGCATACAATCTCACATGATGCCATGTATATTTTCTACACTTGGGTTCTTTAATAAATATGTGTAATAAATAGACCTTAACATACCATGATGTCAAACTATACAAGAATAAATCCTTACAACATAATAAAAATACAATCCCACTATTATCTTGTATTCATTTCTTAGGAAGTAATATTGGTCTCTTTATCATGCTATAGACAAATTCTCTGTCATGCCGAGGAAACGATCAAGAATTAAACCAACACTGGAAGAGATAGAAGCTAAGAATGCAAAGAAAGCAATGGCTATGAGGGAACTTCATGAGAAGAGGAAATTGAACACGATAAATGAAGACATACCAATTGAAGAGGAACCACAACCATCACAAAGAGATATGGTATTGGTGGAACAAAGAGAATGAATGCAAAAACTTCATGCTAAGAGATTTGAATACCATAGTTAGAGACACGTCCTCTACCGCAAGTCAACATGTAGGGACACCATCTACCACATCTCAAGTTGAGAGTACATCATCACTCACATGTGATGAAGGAGGTACGCCATCATTCCCACCTCAACCTCAAGGTATGTCATCTATTCCATCTTCAATCGAAGGTATGCCATCTAGCCCATTTCATTTAAATATTGATGAAATTCTTAATGTTGAGATGAATTTACCTAACTTAACACCACTTAGAATTTTGCATAGAAAGCCAAAGTATTTGATTGATATTGATGAGAATATTTTGCAGCCAATGGAAGGTAAGATTCAAAAATGCACTTGTAGAAAATATGCTCATAAGATTTGGAGATTGTTCTTTGAAAAGTTAAATGAGACTGCAAGATGTCAACTATTCATTGAAATGATGCGAAGTATAAAGTATAGGTCCATCATGAAGATTCTTGGGTTGAGAACATTAGAGGCTTCAAGTGAAAAATCTATTGTCAAGAATCTAATGAGTGAGTATGAGAGTGTGGGTAACACCTCACAGACAAAAGATAGTAATGCAACACAGTGTGTGATTACATCAACTATAGTAAGTAGTCAACCAAGGAAAGTTCATCTCATTAGAAAGACTAGTCAAGAATTGAGAATTAATATGAATACTTTATCAAGAACCATTAGAAGATGCCAAAGAATTAAGGACACTAATGCCAATGAATTATGGGCATTCTCGGGGAGACTACCATGAAAAGATAAACCAATTGTTGAAGCATTGAGATCACTAGTTGAATACTTTTAGAAGAATTACACAAGGGTATCTCTGAATCAAAGGGATATGGTAAGAAGGAGAATCGGTAGTCAGAACTATGAGCAACATCCAAAGCATTTTTTGGATGAGACTCAAACACAGTTTTATGGTAAATTTCTATAGAAGTATCCTCAAATTAAAATTTGTCAAAGATATTTTGAAATGCTAAAACCTTTCTATGTCAAGCTAAATCACACATGCACTACTTGTTGTTGTAGATTACATATTGAATTTTTTAACCATTTTGATGCTTATAGGTCTATATGTTTAGATATGCATACTAACAATGTTTTGCAAGGTTGTGCCATATGTGCCCCATCAACATCTTCAAGAGACTTCATATTAAGAATATTATGTGAAAGAGAGGAAGGTCAAATATTCTACAAGAAATTATGCTTGGATGGCACATGTCATCGCTGCGGTGGCTTGCAACATTTGCCAATATGTGAACATATGGAAAGAACACATGTGGTTGGAAATGAACTAGTAGAGTTTGGCAAGTATAAAATAGTGGCATACAATACAAAAGATGGTAAAGAAGTAAAGAGGTGTGAATTGGTTATAGAAAAGATTCTAATGTATCAGTTTATGCCTATATTTCATGATAGCATAGTGTATGAGTATGCAAGACATGCCCATAGAGCTCAATGGTTGGACTTGCAATTCAAGTTATGCAAGTACACATTTCTGATTGGTAGCATTGTTTTAGTCGTCGACTTTACAGAGAACTACAGTCTACACCCACAGTGTGAGGTGCAATCACAATATTACAACTCCACATAGGTTTCTATATTTGTGCACATTGCATTCATTCATGCAAATGATAGTACAAAGGATGATAGAAAGATCATAAGGGAGTAAAATTTCTATATTAGTGATGATTGCACACATTCTACGGAGTTCATGCAAGGTTGCTTTCAGGTGTTCTACAATGATTTGGCTAGAAGGGGCATATCGTTTAGTTAGAATATCATATGGTCAGATAACTATGTGTTACAATTCAAGAACTGATGAAATTTCTATTGGCTGAGTAGGAGGCATAATTTTATAGGTATTCAACATATGTGGAACTTTTGTGAGGTCGAGCATGGAAAGGGGGAGCATGTATCAAAAGAGCCATAGCATGAGAAGAGTTAAAGTATAAAGACAATGCAAAGTTGACAGATGCAAAATTGATTCTCGAGTGGTGTAATGCTTCCATGGGCCCAGGTAATGAAGGTAAGTCTTCAGTTCATAGATTTTTTTGGTTGATAGATGATACTAACATCGCACCATATGAGGACTATGTACACTGACAGGATCAAATGAGATGCACTCCTTCAGAAGCTCAATTGCAGGTTCATGGAGTATCAACCAAAGTAGTGGGTTAACAAATGGCAGTTAAGTTATCTTAGTCCACTTGACACGTATCAACCCCCGATGGCACTAGAACTAACACAAATGGAATCATTAGTTGACTTTGACCACATATCAAATTTAGTTCAACCAGGTAATATAGGGCACATATATGCATCTAATTTCATCTAGTTCAACCAGGTAATGTCATCTTACTTTGTAGTGTTTTTGTAATGTTGACTAATTTCATCTAATTTGCTACACATATCAATGTAGGGCACGTATATGCAGTTATTACAGATGAAGATAATGAAGAGGGAATAGATTATTACTTATTTCATTGTGTTGAGGCTAAAAAGAAATTGGAGGCCCCTGTTATAGATGGAGAAAACATCGAATACCCTATAGGCTCAGTGGTTATTATTGGAACATGGCTTAGAAGGTACCCACATAAGAGTGTTAATGTTTGGTTGTTTCAAGTTTCAAGACTTTGACATGCATCGAAAGATTCTTCATTACTCCAACCTTGTCATGGCATCCAATGTTCATTTGATAAATTATCAGGGTAGACCTTTAAACAAAATCTTGTGGAAGGTGCGTGAGTCTGACCATGAAGCAATACTTGACACAATAAAGAGTAGAGCAGACCTAGATGGTTCATTGGATTAATTTTTAAGTATTCACATTGATTTTGTAAAGTCATGTTACATTGAGTTGTAAGTATGCACATTAATTTGTAAGGTTTGTCTTTTTTTAATTTCCTGCTGCATTTTTACACATATACACATTTTTACATCATCATGTTATGCATTTTTGGTATCCTACTCTTGATGTAACCAAACTGACTATTCCAACACATCTAGATGTGTACATTTAGGCTAGGCATTATCCTATTTTTCACCCAAACATCTCGAAACAGTCCGAGCTACATTGTACCAACAATATCCCCGAAGAGTCTAAAGTGTAAAAAGGCAGCAATCTTTGACAAGATGTTACTTGAAAACTGTGTCACTTAAAAACATTCCATCTAAGGCAACGTGATCATGTAGAGTGCCTCTACAATAACCTCTCTCATTTTTTTATATCTCTGAGGTATTTGCCCATGGTGAAAAGTTTTCTACTGCCCCAAAAATCATTAGAAGGAGGCAGTGTAAAGTTGCAAAGGGGTGTAACTTTCCTCCTGCTCCTGATGTGACCAAACTAACTATTCCAACATGTCCAAATGGGCACATTTACACTAGGCATGGTCCTATTTTTCACCCAAACATGTCGAAACAGTCTGAGCTACATTGTACCGACGATATCCCTGAAGAGTCCAAAGTAGAAAAAGGTAGCAATCTTTGACGAGATGTTACTCAAAATTGTGTCACATAGAAACATTCCATCTAAGGAAATGAGATCACATAGAGTGCCTCTATAATAACCTCTCTTAGTTTTTTATATCTTTGAGACATTTGCCCATGGTGAAAGGTTTTCTGCTGCACCAAAAATCGTCAGAAGGAGGCAGTGTAAAGTTACAAAGGGATGTGACTTTTGCCCTTCTCCTGATGCGACCAAACTGACTATTCCAACACATCTAGATGGGTACATTTATGCTAGGCATGGTCCTATTTTTCACTTAAACATGTCAAAACAGTCCAAGCTACATTATACTAACGATATCCCTGAAGAGTCCAAAGTGTAAAAAGGTAGCAATCTTTGATGAGATGTTACTCAAAAACCATGTCACTTAGAAACATTCTATCTAAGGTAATGTGATCATGTAGAGTGTCTCTACAATAACCTCTCTCAGTTTTTTTATATCTCCTAGACATTTGCCCATAGTGAAAGGTTTTCTATTGCCCCAAAAATCGTCAGAAGGAGGCAGTGTAAAGTTGGAAAGGGGTGTAACTTTTGTCTTGCTCCTGATGTGACCAAACTGACTATTTCAACATGTCTAGATGGGTACATTTATGCTAGGCATGGTCCTATTTTTCACCCAAACAGGTCGAAATAGTCCGAGCTACATTGTATCGACGATATCCTTGAAGAGTCCAAAGTGCAAAACGACAACAATCTTTGACGAGATGTTACTCAAAAACTATGTCACTTAGAAACATTCCATCTAAGGCAATGCGACCACATAGAGTGTCTTTACAATAACCTCTCTCAATTTTTTATATCTCTGAGGTGTTTGCGCATGGTGAAAGGTTTTCTGCTACCCCAAAAATCATCAAAAGGAGGTAGTGTAAAGTTGCAAAGCATTGCTAAGAAATCCTCAATATTCAAACACTCCAATGAACTGAAGCAACTTCTTCTTAGGCGCAAATGTAAGGTACACAAGGGGAAAACAACACCTAGATGACTTATTGTATTTCTATGACTTCATTCACATGTTTAAATGTTTGAGAAACTGTCCTTTACTAAGCACTTGTCCTCTTGTCAATGTTAAGCTTTATACCTCCTAGGCGCTCAATTAGGTGATGTCATTAGATACAACTTACCCTTAGGTGCCAATGTAGCTTCTTCAATCCATCACACTTCTAGGTGCTCAAATTTGAGGTCTTGGACCTGTATCTTATTCCTAGGCGCAATTGGATGATCTTCCTAGATCTAGGCACTCATGATGGTGGGAAATTACATGAAGGGGCACCTAAGTCCACTTTGACTTTGTATTTGATATTTTATGACTCCAATTGACTAGGAATGGCTCAATTTCTAAAGTGCTAACTCAATAAAGTAAGTTTAAGGTCTTTTCCTCCTAGGCGCCAATTAATGAGTTCACTAGATGCAATTTCTCCTAGACTTGAAGATTGTGAAAGAATTGGATGGATGTCTTTAAATGTTTGATGAAGAAGTGTTCCAACTTGAAAGGTCCTTTGAAGTGTAGATATTGATGATAACACTTTCCCTTATATGCGAAGTAGATGACTTCTCAAGGAGGCTTGAATGTATCAGAGGGACTCAAAATTGAATGGATGTCTTTGGAATGCTTGATGATGATGATAAGTTCCTTTGGACTGGATACATGCTGATCTTGAAGCGATGATTGATGAAGAATCTAGTTGATACTTGAAGATGAATGGAACTTGAAGTGATAGATGGAAGTCTGTGAACATGATGTAATTGGTGATGTTGTTGATGAAGAAGACTTGAAATATATCTTGTTGTGACCTCTTGGAGCAACTACCTCTTGAAGTGGTGTTTCCTTGGTAGTGATTACTTCCATCTTAACTCTCTAGCATGAATGAATGTGAAAGGCTCCTTTGGAACAGCTACATGATGACTCTAGATGACTCCAAGCTCTTGCTCCTACCTTTTCCTTCAATCTTCCTATAATACAAACTAAGAAACACATCAATCCTCATGATAAACATTTTATAACATAAATGAATCCTCTTTAAACATGGAATAATCTTACTACAAATCTAGGTACATATATAGGTAAAAAGAAGATCAAAGGGTGTCTAACACAAGTTGGTCCATATTTATCACTTTAAATGATTTAAAACAATTGTAATGGCTTAAAGAGGTCAATCTCCCTTAAGAGATTCATTCAAAAGGTGTCTTTCAATACAATTTCTCCCTTAGGTGCTAGAATGGATTTGTACTGATGGAGAGTGTGCCTAGATTTAAATGTCTTTATACTTACAATTTTGCAATTCTAAATGATGAGACATGTCTTAGAATGAATTCTATCTTTCAAGTGCTCACTCCAAAAGGTCATCTCATGCAATTTCACCCAAGGTGCTCATTGAGGTGTCCTCAGAGGCTAAAGTGCGCCTAACTCAATTGCCTTTATCTTTATCATTTTTGTACTTTCAACAATTGAAAATGACCTAGAGTGATCCTTTCTCTCAAGGCACTCACCTATTGATATGAAATCAAGTTATTTCCCTTAGGTGCACTTTTAGGCTTGTATGGGTGAAAAGTGCACCTTACATCCTTTGATGGTTCTTTCTAATTCTCAATGATTTCAATCAAATGCCAAGTGTCTAAGGAAGCTTTTGTCTTGAGATGATTAAATTTTGAGGTTCAAATCCCTTCCTCAATCAAGGTACAATATTGTATAGATGAAAGTTGACTTCAACTTGGGCACTCATTTGAGTTGGCAGGAGCTAGAATTTGTGCCTAGATTAGAGATAGATATTTTGGCTTATTTCATGATGGTCTCAAGTCTCTCTACCAAGGCACATTTTGATGATGTTCTTATTTAAACTCTTATGAAGACTATCTCATCCCTAAGTGCTCATCCTCATGATTTTCATGCACTTAGACTTCAAGGTGCCAAAACTAGTAAGAAAATTCACAATGAGCACCTTTGCTTTGGAAGAATTTCTTATTGATCATTAGGCACACTTTGGAGTTGATATGTACTTCCTTTACTTCCATGTACTCAATTCATCATAATTATTGTCAAAGACTTCTCCAAGTTGATTGATAACATGCTTCTTGATGTTAAGATCCTTCATTCACTCCTTAGATTTAGGTGCTCATGATGGCGAGAAATTACATGAAGGGTGCCTAAGGTTCAAGATAGGTTCTTTCCACTCATCTTAACTTTCAATCATTGTAGTTAATCTCAAAAGACATCATCCAAAATGAGAAACCTCCAAGACTTGTCATTGTAAGTTCATTTCCTCCAAGGTGCCAATACAAGGTTCTTTTGAAGACAAAGGGCACCTAGGCTTATGGGGCTCAATTTGATGTATTTATTGAAAGCTCAAGGTGAATTGATGCTTATTGAAAATGCCACTTAGTCCTTCATTTGCATTCTAGGCACCATTTCCTATTGACCTATATACTCCTCCTCATGCTAGGGCACCATAATGAAGTGGTTTAGACAATAGGTGTGCTTCACTTACTAGAGGCTTGTTCTCCTTCCACCTTAGACGTACTTTTATGGTGGAATAGGTGTCAATGGGTACCTTTTCTTAAATGAATGATCTCTCCAAGTCTGGCACCCTTTTGAGGCTTTATGAGTTGTAAATTGCACCTTAACACTTCATGCTTGTTGCTCAATGTTTGAATGTTTAAGAAAGTCTCCTTTAGGCACTCATCTTAATGACTTTTTCTCAAGGTGCAATCATCCTAATGACTTGGATATTCATCGTAGTGTTTCAGGATATCAGGCTACTAGACTTAGTCATTTTTAGGATCTTAAACATAAAGAATAACATGATGATTCATTTTTTTGTATTGCATATAGTTGACATTGTATGCTACTCATAAAAAATATTAATATTTTCTATTCAACATGATGATTCATTTTTTTTAAATACAACTTTTATCTTTTAGTTCCAAAATGAGGTTTAGGTGATACTTGAATAACAATAGCTAGCTTATTGGATCAACAAACATCCCATGTAATACAATTGGACTTTAAATATTTGAAGTAGCCATCTACAAATATCCATTCAAATGTGGATTTATAATGCAAGTATGGATGCCATCAATAAAAAAGATTTGTATTAACCAAATATCCATATAGGCATACATCAATATTTGTCAATATAAGTATAACGTATATACAAAATTGCCATATAGGCTTACAAGAATGCCATATAGGCATACAATGTCAACTATATACAATACAAAATATATGTCCACAAATACCATATAGGCATACAACAAAGGAACACAATAAAAAGTCATTCCCCTCTAGCTAGTGAAGAGAATAGATCATGGGTAGCCTTCGATCTTCTAGGGTATGGAGATGCACATGTGGGTGGTCTAGTACGAACCTAAGGGCTGCTCCTCCTATTTAATTCTTCCTGCATCTTTAGTTGTTACAATAAAAAGTATAGACATTAATATATAGAAATTACATGTTATAAAAAATGAAACATTTAACAAAATAATCACTTACTGCTACCATATAATCTTTCTCCTCACTTGCCTCAGTAGCAAGAATAGGCCATGGTGATGTCATGTCCTATAGAAACCATCTAGATAGAAATTAAACTTCAAATCAATAATCTTTTGATTTTTCAAATATAGACAACTATAACAATGAATGTAAATTGAAATTTACTAATCTACCTCATACCCCTGTCAATGCCATGGAGCTATGAATTGCAGATGTCACACCATGCTCCATTACCCTATGAACATTGGGAGGTGTCTCCGTAGCCTACATCATTTGGAAATAAAACAACATTATTCAATTACAAAAACTATAATAATGATGCAAATCATGGCTCCTAACATACACACACGTTCATCTAAACATGGAAGTACACACAATAAAGCACACAAGTCACATACAAAAATCTAGTAAGTACAATTCATTCATTAAACTATTTATTTTATTACCTCTGTGAAGCTTTGAAGTCCACCACCACTGGTAGGTGCTGCCGTGAAATCTGCAATATTAACCTATTGAACATCCAAAATCAGATATTAGAATACCATTCATATAACGATGCTATTCACATGTAATATTTATAATTGTTTACTACTTACATACCCCGACAGTAGATGATCTAGTGTAATATGCAGGTGGAGAACCACTGAAAACTGCATCAATGCTATGACCCTGAAATTTCATTAAAATCATCAAACTAAATTAGTTAATCTTGCATTTCAAAAATGAAATTTAATAATTTAAATTCAATAAACTTGCTAATATTTACCTGAGTATCAAGGCCGAAAGTCTCACTCAGGAGGGTATCTGTCATCACCATCTGCTCAGCTGCAGATGTAGCCTGTGCACCTACGTCCTGACTATCCATGGGGTCATAACCATAGGCCGATCTACAAGTCTGACAAGCATGGGGTATGATCCTACTCCTTGCACTATCTCCCAACCCCCTCTGTGCTGCAGGACTAGCATGCTCTATGATGCTCTGGGTCAAGGCACTAATGGACCGAAGTGTATCGACCTCAACACTCTCCTTCACAATGGAAGGGATAGAAATGTGCTCATGGGATGGTCTGCTAATTGCTTGTCTCACTACCCATTGTGGGTAAATATGTGCCCCTGGTCTGTCTTGTGTTGACCCCCCACCTCTACCCTAGAAGTCCCGCATATCAAAATAGTTCGGCACTTTATTGAGGACAAACTCACAGTAGAGTTTCCTCAAAAAGTATTGCGGGACCTCATTATTATTGCATGGAGGATGGTAAAAAACCATCCACCACCTCTGCCCAAAATTGTCCCTTATCGCTTGGTTGTTGCACCAATGGATAGGGAACCTCTTGCATGTAATGGGTGGAGGTTGATTTGTTTGTGGGTTTGTGAAAATCGAACACAAGTCTAATTTTGTAATTTGTAATTTTTTCACATCTTGGTATGATAGCTTGTCTGCATAATAATCTCTAAACTCTCTCCTCTTATCCATCCAACTAGTTATTTTCTTGTTAATTGAATCTACATTTGATAACATAGATTCAACAGATTCAGCAAGAGTGGACCTATGCAAGGTTGAAGTGGAAGGATCTTTCAACCTTGCAATTATATCTTCAATTTCTTTTTTGTTGTTTTCAATTTGCCCCATTATATTTTCTTGTGATCCAGGGGCATGTTGACAAATTGATGGAGGAGGTTGTTGTTCTATAGGATTTTGTGGATTTTGAGGAGTAGGAGGAGGAGGAGGAGGTGCATTAACATTTCTTAACAATTAACAAAATATACATAAAAAAACTCAAACCTATCTATTTAGAAGCAAATTCAAACAAAAAGACAAATAAACTCACTCCTTTGGCATGCTCGACATCATGGCGGCATTTTGGCGATGAATTGATAAGATTTTTGTGTTGAATTGAGGAATCCAAAACGTGAGTGCGCTTCCTAGGGTTTGCAGACCGCGAGAATAGTGGAGAAAAAAGAAATGAAATGAAATGAGATCATTTTTTTTTATTTATAATAGGTGATAACGCACTCATGTTATAACGTGCTCGTGTTATAACACGCTCGTGTTATAACGCGAGTGCATTATGGTTTGGTTTTGATGAGCCTTAGGCTCATCATTACCAAACCATAACATGAGCACGTTATAATGCGCTCGCATTTTGCATTATTTTTTTAAAAACAATTTGGCCACTTTTTGGCCCCCCATCTTTTTGCAGTTACCCAGAGGCCCTATTTCATTCCCCATGTGTCCAAATTGAATCGAGCTATACTGTACTAGCAATGTCTCTTAAGAGACCTAAGAGAAACAAATTGCTAGGCTTTGATGGAGTAGTTATCGCACTTCGTGGCACTTAGGAATGATCCATTTGGACCAACAACTAGATGTTGGGCCCCTCCACAATAACCTCTCTCCGTTTTGACCAAATCAACATCGTTTGACCATCCCAATAGTGGATGTATTCTTGCAAAATGACTCAGTGACACGTAGATTAAAGGTGCCAAGAGCCATATTTTATGTTCTTCACCCTGTGGAACCTAACTGATGATGCTAATAGGTCAAGGTGGGTAGGTTTATGCTAGTAGAGGCCCTATTTTTTCCCCATGTGTCCAAATCAAATCAGGCTATCGTGTACTAACAAAATCTCTTAAGACACCTAAGAGCAAAAAATTGCCAGAATTTGATAGAGTAGTTTTCACACTTTGTGGCACCTACAAATGATCTATTTAGACCTATAGCAGGATGCGATGGCCCTCCACGATAACCTCTCTTGGTTTTGACCAAATCAACATTGTTTGACCATGCCAATGATGGATGCATTCTTGCAAAATGACTTAGTGACACATAGTGTAAAGATGCCAAGAGCCATATTTTACGTTCTTCACCCTATGGGACCTAACCAATGGTGTTGATAGGTTGGGGTGGGTGGGTTTATGCTAGTGGACAACATGTTTCATTCCCCATGAGTCTAAATCAAATCGGGCTACAATGTACTGGTAAAGTCTCTTAACAGACCTAAGAACAAAAAATTACTAGACTTCTACGGAGTAGTTCTCACACTTTGTGGCACCTACGAATGATCTATTTTGACCTATAGCTAGATGTCAGGCCCCTCCAAAATAACCTCTCTATTTTGACCAAATCAACATTGTTTGACTATGCCAATGGCGGATGCATTCGTACAAAATGACTCAGTGACACGTAGTGTAAAGGTGCCAAGAGACATATTTTGCATTTTGCACCCCATGGGACCTAACCAACAACACAAAAAGGTTAGGATGGGGGGTTTATACTAGTGGAGACCCTGTTTCATTCCCCATATGTCCAAATCAAATCAAGCTATAGTGTACCAACAAAGTGTCTTAAGAGACCTAAGAGCAAAAAATTGCTAGACTTTGACAAAGTAGTTCTCACACTTCATGGCACCTACGAATGATCCATTTGGACCTATAGCTAGATGTTAGGCCCCTCTACAATAAAATCTCTCATTTTTGACCAAATCAACATCATTTGATCATGCCAATGGCGGATGCATTATTGCAAAATGACTCAATGACATGTAGTGTAAAGGTGTCAGGAGCCATATTTCATGTTCTTAACCTCGTGGAACCTAACTGATAGTTCTGATAGGATGGGGTTGGTGGGTTTATTCTAGTAGAGGCCTTGTTTCATTCCCCATGTGTTGACATCGAATTAGGCTATATTATACCAGCAAAGTCTCTTAAGAGACCTAAGAGTTAAAAATTCCCTTACTTTGATGAAGTAGTTATCACACTTTGTGGAACCTACGAATGATCTGTTTAGACCTGTAGCTAGATGTAAGGCCCCTCCACAATAATCTTTCTCAATTTTGACCAAATCAAAATCATTTGACCATGCCAACTGCAGATGCATTCATACAAAATGACTCAATGACACGTAGTGTAAAGGTGCCAGGAGCCATATTTTGTGTTCTTCACCCTATGAGAATTAATTGACGACACTGACATGTTAAATTTAGTGGGTTTATTCTAGTGGAGTGCCTTTTTCATTCCCCATGTGTCCAAATTGAATCAGGCTACAGTGTACCACCAAAGTCTCTTAAGAGACGTAAGAAAAAAACATTACAAGACTTTGACGGAGTAGTTCTCACACTTCATGGCACCTAAGAATGATCTTCTTAGACCTACAAATGGATGTGTAATGCCCCCACCATGAAACCCTAGAGATAAGCTGAATTATGCATTACAAAAGGGCAATTTTTTTTTTTTAAAGAAGAAATAATTATCAAAGTGTAAATCATATAATCACTTAACATGCAAGCTAACTTTTATTCTCTATGGTAACCATGACTGCATTACTGCTTGCTAACATAACCTAATTAACATTCATGACTCAATCTGATACCAAGTGCATCAAGAGACATCAGAAAAATGTTTCCATCATAAAGAGACATCAGATACTAACATCAAGATCTAGTATATGAGGTAACAAATATGAGAACAATTTCTTTACAATAGAATACATCAATATAATGTTTACACTATTGCTTCCTGATTACATTTGAGGATATACAACAATATAATAATACATGGTTCAACTGATACACGAGACTAAAATTAAAACATATAAATTTGTCTCCTCAAGGAAACAAGATCAGTGATCATCTACATGATATGTTCTCCACACACATGAACAAAAAAGTGACCAATGGAAATAAGCACATCCACTCGACCATGCAAAACCCTGAGGCCCACCCCCCTATACTAGGAGATAACGATAAGGTCCCATAATTTGAATAGTTAGGTGGACAAAACTAGGAAGAATGAGGGCTACACATGACTACAACAACACAGAGCAACAAGGACAACACAAGCAACTCAACAAAACTTCCAGAGGAAACCACACAAAGACAAGAAAGAGTACAACTTGGGAATGCTAGACTACAGAAGGGAGAAGTGTCATCACAGTAATATTAAGCTTCTATCCTAGCATGGTTCTAAACTAATTATATATCCACAACCAACAACTGAGAAGGGTTAACCAACTTATCTAGGAATCAGAAGAATCTTAAGACACTAGAGTTAGTGATACACTAGGATATGAAAGGAATAAGAGGATCAAGCCTTACCAGCCTCATGACTTACTAATTAGCTAAGGTCCCATAAGGTCAAACTTCTAGACATGATAAACTTGCCATCCCAAGTGATTAAGTCCTAACCTCGTTATTTCTAAATTACATTCTTAAAAACTCTATGCAATGATACATCTTAATAAAAAATAGTTCCTGATTAAGAAATTATCCATACAAACATTTAAATCCACTAACTTCAATAACCAATGAGCTAATATTCTAATCTATGAAAGAATTAAACTACAAGTCACAAAATAACATGATTTCAACCTAACAAATACAATTTTACAATGATGTTCCCTAAACTTACCTACATGACTAGGCTCTTCTAATCGAATGAAAGAAACCTAGTATCTTAAGCAACAACTAAACTAACCAACATATAAAAACATGCAAACTAATCATAAAAAGATAAAATCACAGAATGTCATATCTACGCACCCATTGTTGATGACACTGAGTCCCAACATAGAAACGACTACAAGAAAATGACCAAAACCCTACAATCTCATCTAAACTGATAAATTGCAATTAATAACTACGTCATAACTAAACCTTATCACGCCAAAGCTGAAGACATCTACCGCTATATCAGAAAGATTAAATAGCATGAAGATGGGGTGCATAATGAGGCAGAGAATTGACTCTATAAGCGGCGATGGTTGGGGAAGGAATATCAAATTAGAGTGATGTAACATTTCTATAAAGATAACATTGAAGCCGCATAATGACATCATACGGATTAGTTCCAAACTTGCAGAAATATCATCATTGATGTTACGAAGCAATATGTTTTGAATGCAATGATAACCAGATGCTACTAGATGTAGAGAAACAGCAAAATACTATAGGATTGTATTATACTAGACAAGAAAGATGGTATAGAGCATGGACTTATTGCATTATATCATTTTGCTGGTAGATCAAGAGGTTACAAGCTAGGCTTATAGCTCCAATTCAAGATTTTAATTATCAGTTTGTAAGCACAATAAAATTGGGTATAGCCTTTGAGTCAGATCATTCATCTAAAGCATGCGAGGAGCTACAAATTGAATCAATAGGCAGAGCAATGCATAAGATTGAAAGTATTGTGACTAAAGGAGCATAGGGATCGTGGTCTATCTAGCGTCAACAAAAGGACATAATTAGTCAATTGTGGCATCACTTCAAT
The DNA here is from genome assembly GCA_027924645.1 of Cunninghamia lanceolata. Classification (NCBI taxonomy): domain Eukaryota; kingdom Viridiplantae; phylum Streptophyta; class Pinopsida; order Cupressales; family Cupressaceae; genus Cunninghamia; species Cunninghamia lanceolata. The sequence continues at coordinate 4,366,050 of BSBN01000158.1, read as the reverse complement.
GGTATAACAAGGTGTGAAGATCAAATGTTTAAATAGAGATTACTCTGTGAATTGACATGATCAAGGTTTAATCAGTAAGAGTACTGCATGTAGATGTAAACTAATGCTCGTGACATAACAGGGGCCAAAGATCCTTGATAGATGCTATGGATGACTACAGATTTACAAGGGAGATAGAGATTATGGCATGCCTAAATGATCAAAAGGAGTTTAGGATAAGTGAGGGCTTAGATAAGATCCTAATATACATTCAACATCACTATCCAAATAGGTTTCGATAGAGTTGATAATTGATAACATTGAAATGGGTATAACTCAAAATACAAGATTCAAGGAAAATGTTGTGTTCAGGAAGTCATCTTGAGGAAAGAAGGATTTCAAAGTTGACAAAGTTTAGAGAATGTGACATGCAAACAATTAAGTGACATACCTAGAAGGGTTTACAATGGTGTTGTATACAGAATGAGACAATTAAGTGACATACCTAGAAGGGTTTACAATGGTGTTGTATTCATCCATAGCAAATCTCAAGGCACCGAGACAAAACACATATCTATAATAAACTTTCTTCTTCCCAGTTGTCTTCTTCCCTGATAAATTCCCTCTGTGAAACCTTTCAAATAAAAGTGGCCATAGCCAAAGACAATTTTCCTCCTAAAAACACCTTCAGACAGAAGTAGTTAATTTCCATAATTTACCACTCCCCCAAACTTAAATGCAGTAGATCTCCATTTATCAGAGATTTTCCCATAATAGAACAAAATTACTATCTTTATCATTCATGACAACTCATTATGAACAAAACATAAATAATGCCTACACAAGAAAATCTATTTATTCGCAAAGATATCAGCTAACTGATATATATATATATATATATTTACTATTATTATTACTATTACTATTATATTAATATTCTCCATTAACTGACCTTATTCATTTTATTATTATTATTTATCAATCAAGGAGAATTAACAATTTCACTCAAAACAAAGGTCACACCACATTAACATAAGAACCCACATACTAAACAATACTGGCATCCATGCACGACCATACTTCAAAGACATATAATCGTATCCAACCTGATCAAAACGACAAGACTCTAGACATGATATACATCCTTTTCTAGGAGGGTGACAAATTAGATAGGGACCTTTCATTATCTCCACTCAATGATTTCCATTGGTTAAGGTATGCTCAGACATGTTAATTTAGGTGGAGTCGATGCCTGGTACATGCAACCTACAACAACCAAATGTTGAGCACGCACACATAGACACACACACACATATCATCATCATCAAAACAACACACTGTGATAGGGAATCATAGTGTAGCAAGGTGCTCCTTTGCGAGTACTTCTACACTGTCCCTTCACAAAATGAAAACATATCCCATTATCCATATTGCCAATTAAATCCATAAACAGACATAAGTATTAAACATTGATTCATACAATATCATTAGAGCAATAGTCAGATGTAAGATAATCTCATGAAACATAATTCTATTAATTTAACACATAATTAATTATATCATATGCATCTTGCACTAACATAAGCATAAAAAATGTCATCATAGTAAACATAAATGAATGTCATCATCAATCATCAAAATAAATTCATCAAAATATACCATCATCTCTAACCATAAGGAACTAACTAACAATTAATCAGAAAGCCAAAATGAGGGCACTAAATCCTCCCTCCCTAGGACTAGGCTTACTCCTGGAAGCCTGCAAACAAGCTGAGGGTCACTACTGCTCAAAGCCCCTACCCTTGAGGGTCAAAACCCAATGCCACGAAACGCGCATGGGCTCCAAAGAAAGCTACCTGTCCTCTGCCTACAATCTCCAAAACTAAACCCTGATGCTCTAGCTAGCAGTGTTCAATTGCTACAAACACCTGATGAGACATCCCCACATCACCTACATTCAGCTCTGAAACTACTAGCCTCTGACCAAAAAACCTGCAGCATTCTTTTGTGGACACTGTCTAGCTATATGGCCCTGTTGGCAACAAGAGAAACAACTTGCACCTCTACTGTAACCTCCACCACTCGAGAAAGCATTGGACTGCTAGAAATCATCTCTGTTTATTACAGACTGAGCATTCTAAACTAGTTGATTGGGATGATAATTCTTAGCCTGTAGCCAATTATGGTCTTTTCCCAACTGAGTACCACCACCTTATCGAGGCTATAAATTCTTTGATTTTGACTAGAAAAACTGTTGTTGTTGCTACTGTTTTTCATGTTTAGTAGGTGCATGATGGCTTCTCAAAGAAAAGACTACCTGAAACTGACCATCATGAGGTTTAACACCTACCAAAGGTACACTACCAATCTGCACACCTATATGACCACCAAGAGTCATTACCACATTCTCCTCTACTAGACGGGCTTTTTCAACTACCACCTCCATAGTCTTAGGCTCGAAAACACATACTCCTCCACTGATTCAGTCATTCAAGCTCTTGATAAAATGCTTTACTAACATAGCCTTGTCATCACCGATGCCTACATACTACTTGAGCTCATAAAATATATGCTCATACTGCTCTACTGACATGGCCATCTATCTCAACTCATGGGACTCATCTACGTGGCATTGCTTCCAGTGATCCAACAGAAAGCAAGCTCTAAACCTTTCTAAGAACAACTCCTAAGAAACAATACTAATGTCCAAGTGTAACTTTTGTTCCTCTAAACGCCACCAGGTCAAAGCAAAACATCTGAGATACAATATAGCACATCTAGCCTTGGTGTTGCTACCATACAGATGCATGGTGAAACACCTACCCAAATCTAAGAACCAGGTCTCTGCCTCCAAGCCACTCCCAGATCCATTAAAGGTGGGAGGATGTGCCCTCAAAAGATCTCTCATGTGACTAGCTAAGGTGGTCTCCTGCTCTACAGTCATTTCTTTCCTTCTAGGTGATCTCTCTCTCTCCCTAGCCTCTAGCTGATCTACCTCTTATCTAGGGCCCATATGTGCAAGGACCTCCTCGAGCAACTAGCACAACTGAGCTCCCTCTAGTTGACCCTGGCCCTCCAAGTTCTGACCCCCGCCTTCCTGAGTACTCTCATGAGGGGAATTGGGAGGGGGTGTACCACCACAACCTCTTCCATGTCCCCTACCTCAACCTCGACCTCGACCTCTAGGCATCTCCTACACTCAGTCAACAAAGGACAACCTCAGGCTGAAAGATGAGGATGACAAAAAGGGAAAACACACCTTACATAATCTACGCAACTAGGAAAGTATAATAGGCTTATAGATACGCAGAGTACCCTATGTTTGAAAACTTGGCTTTGATACCAAATGTAATTCCCTCACCACGAAACCCTAGAGATAAGCTGAACTATGCATTACAAAAGGGCAATTTTTTTTTTAAAAAAAGAAATAATTATCAAAGTGTAAATCATATAATCACTTAACATGCAAGCTAACTTTCATTCTCTAGGATAACCATGACTGCATTACTGCTTACTAACATAACCTAATTAACATTCATGACTCAATCTAGTACTAATGCATCAAGAGACCACACAAAAATGCTTCCATCATAAAGAGACATCAGATACTAACATCAAGATCTAGTATATGAGGTAGCAAATATGAGAACAATTTCTTTACAATAGAATACATCAATATAATGTTTACACTATTGCTTCCTGATTACATTTGAGGATATACAACAATATAATAATATATGGTTCAACTGATATATGAGACTAAAATTGAAACATATAAATTTGTCTCCTCAAGCAAACAAGATTAGTCATCATTTACATGATATGTTCTCCATGCACACGAATAGAAAAGTGACCAATGGAAATAAGCACATCCACCTGACCATGTAGAACCCTGAGGCCCACCCCCCTATGCTAGGAGATAACGATAAGGTCCCATGATCTGAATAGTTAGGTGGACAAAACTAGGAAGAACAAGGGCTACACATGACTACAACAACACATAGGAACAACGAAACCACAAGCAACTCAACAAAACTTCCAGAGGCAACCACACAAAGATAGGAAAGAGTACAACTCAGGAATGCTGGACTGTAGAAGGGAGAAGTGTGATCACATAGCTTGTCATGGGTTGTCCTGGCAAGCCTTCCTAGGCCCCGACCCCCATCTTGGATTGTCCTGGAAGCCTCTCCTAACTTCTGGCCCCCATGCAAACTCATATAGAATCAACATACCTTTCATGGGGATAAGGTCATTGATCTTACCATTCTAGGCCTTCTCATCTCATCACAAGCCTAAATGAGCACTTGATCCATGAGTGAGATATTCACTTATCTTAATTAGTGTGAACTAACTACCCAAACCCATGATTTAAAAATTAGGTTATCACTAATTTAAGACACTCTCACATGGGTTGTCATGGATGCCACTTTGGGCTCCAGCCCCCATCGAGAGCTACTCTCCTATCTGCATTTTAGAAAACCCCACTCAATACACATAGAAATGATCAAACATACAAGAACCACGAGAGCATTAAACTCTCTTGCATCACCAATTACTCATAGAACAACTTCCACACAACATAACCATAGCTCCCATCACATTACTATTATAAGAACCAATACCACACATCTTGTTGCCTCATCAATATCATAATGGACCAAAGCATCCACGAAAGACTCAAAACCATCTCATACCACATAAAAATCAAAGCATAGGTAAGAGGGCAAAACATTAGAGGAGGACTCTGTAATAACACCACGGACCTTTATAATATGACAACAACATGAGATCACATCATCATAAAATTATGCCTCTAGAACAACTACTAGACAACATGTCCCTAATATGACCATGGACACGACTTCTACAAGTTATACACAATGAAATTCAAAAAATAATATTTTAAAGCAATTACCTATAAAGAGATTCGTACTGAAGAAAAGTACTAACTTATATTTAAAACAATCTATACTTAGATTCCAAGACATGGTAATTTAGATCAACTTTATACAAATGTAACTAAACTTCAAATGTCTTTATGACACATAACATAAAATCACAATGTTATATACACAGTCTCATTATGCCATTTACACAAAATTTCGACCAGCCTTAAAACAATATTTCAAAACTCGATGTCTAGCATCTAACCTTTATCAAAATTCCAGTAACAATACATAAATCCTCTAAAAGAAAAACTCAAGGGTAAGATTAATATTAAGCTTTTATCCTAGCATGGTTCCAAGCTAATTATTATATCCACAACCAACAACTAAGAAGGGTTAACCAACCTATTTAGGAATCAAAAGAATCTTAAGACACTAGAGTTAGTGATACACTAGGATATGAAAGGAATAAGAGGATCAAGCCTTACTAGCCTCATGACTCACCAACTAGCTAAGGTCCCATAAGGTCAAACTTCTAGACATGATAAACTTGCCATCCCAAGTGCTTAAGTCCTAACCTCATTATTTCTAGATTACATTCTTAAAAACTCTATGCAATGATACATCTCAATAAAAAATAGGTCCTAATTATGAAATTATCCATATAAACATTTAAATCCACTGACTTCCATAATCAATGAGTTACTATTCTAATCTATGAAAGAATTAAACTACAAGTCAAAAAATAACATGATTTCAACCTAACGAATACACTTTTACAATGATGTTCCATTAACTTACCTAAATGATTAGGCTCTTCTAATCAAATGAAAGCAACCTAGTATCTTAAGCAACAATTAAACTAACCAATGCATAAAAACATGCAAACTAATCATAAAAAGATAAAATCAATGAATGTCATATTTATGCACCCATTGCTGATGACACTAAGTCCCAACATTGAAATGACTACAAGAAAATGACCAAAACCCTAGGATCTCATCTAAACTAATAAATTGCAATTAATAACTATGCCATAACTAAACCTTATTGTGCCAAAGCTGAAGACGACTACCACTATATCAGAAAGATTAAATAGCATGATGATGGGGCACATAACAAGGCAGAGAATCGACTCTATAAGAGGCAACATTTGGGGAAAGAATATCAAATTAGAGTGAGGTAACATTTCTATAAAGATAACATTGGAGCTGCATAATGACATCATACAGATTAGTTCCAAACTTGCAGAAATATCATCATCGATGTTACAAACCAACAAATTTTGAATGCAATGATAACTAGATGCTACTAGATGTAGAGAAACAACAAAATACTATAGGATTGTATTATGCCAGACAAGAAAGATGGTATGGAGCATGGACCGATTGCATTCTATCATTTTCTTGGTAGATCAAGAGGTTACAAGCTAGGCTTATAGCTCCAATTCAGGAGTTTAATTATCCGTTTGTAAGCATAGTAAAATTAGGTATAGCCTTTGAGTCAAATCATTCATCTGAAGCTTGCGGGGAGCTACAAATTGAACAATAGGTAGAGCAAGGCATAAGATTGAAAGTATTGTGACTAAAGAAGCACAGGGCTCGTAGTCTATCCAACGTCAACAAAAGGACACAATTAGTCGATTGTGGCATCACTTCAATGGTATAACAGGGTCTAAAGATCAAATGTTTAAACAGAGATTACTTCGTGAAGTGACATGATCAAGGTTTAATCAGTAAGAATACTGCATGTAGATGTAAACTAGTGGTTGCAGTATAATAGGGGCCAAAGATCCTCGATAGATGTTGTGGATGACTATAGATTTACAAGGGAGATAGAGATTATGGCATGCCTAAATGATTGAAAGTAGTTTAGGATAAGCGAGGGCTTAGATAAGATCCTAATATACATTCAACATCACTATCCAAACAGGGTTCGATAGAGTTGAGAATTTATAAGATTGAAATGGGTATAAGTCAAAATACAAGATTCAAGGAAAAAGTTGTGTTGAGGAAGTCATCTCGGGGAAAGTAGGATTTCAAAGTTATAGAAGTTTAGAGAATGTGACATGCAAACAATTAACTGACATACCTGTAAGGGTTTACAATGGTTTTGTATATAGAACAAGACAATTTTCTTAGCAAGGCAACATAACATAAATTCATGCATATGAAATCTCAAGGCACCGAGACAAAACACATACTTGAAATAAACTTTCTTCTTCCCAATTGTCTTATTTCTTGATAAATTCCCTCCCTAAAACCCTTCAAAGAAAAGTGGCCATAGCCAAAGAAAATTTCCCCCCTAAAAACACCTTCAGACAGAAGTAGTTAATTGCCATAATTTCCCACTCCCCCAAAATTAAATGCAGTAGATCTCCATTTATAGGATATTTTCCCATAATAGAACAAAATTAATATCTTTATCGTTCACGACAACTCATTACTAACAAAACATAAATAATGCCTACACAAGAAAATCTATTTATTCACAAAGATATCAGCTAACTGATATATATATATTATTACTATTACTACTATATTAATATTCTCCATTAACTGACCTTATTCATTTTATTATTATTATTTATCAATCAAGGAGAACTAACAATTTCACTCAAAACAAAGGTCACACCACATTAACATAAGAACCCACATACTAAACAATACTGATATCCATGCAAGAGCATACTGCAGAGACATATAATCGCATCCAACCTGACCAAAATGATAGGACTCCAGACATGATACACATCCTTTTCTAGGATGGTGACAAATCAGATAGGGACCTTCATTGTGTCCACTGAACAATTTCCATTGGTAAGGCATGCTCAGACCTGTTAATTTAGGTGGAGTCAATGCCTGGTACCTACAACCTGCAACAATCAGATGTTGAGCATGCGCGCACACACACACACACACACATATATATCATTAAAAAAAAACACTGTGATAGGGAATCACAGTGTAGGAGGGTGCTCCTTTGTGAGTAATGCTACACCATCCCTTCACAAATCCAAAACATATCGCATTATCCATATTGCCAATTAAATCCATAAATAGACATAAGCATTAAACATTGATTCATACAATATCATCAGAGCAATAGCCAGATGTCAGATAATCTCATGAAACATAATTCTATTAATTTAACACATAATTAATTAAATCATATGCATCTTGCACTAACATAAGCATCAGAAATGTCATCATTAGTCATCAAAATAAATCCATCAAAATATACTATCATGTCTAACCATAAGGAACTAACTAATAGTTAATCAAAAAGCCAAAATGAGGGCACTATAGGATGTTAGACCCCTCCATAATAACCTCTCTCTATTTTGACCAAATCAACATCATTTGACCATGCCAATGGTGAATGTATTCTTGCAAAATGACCCAATGACATGTAGTGTAGAGGTGCTACGAGCCATATTTTGCATACTTAACCTCATGGGAGCTAACCAATGGTGCTAACAAGTAGAGATGGGTGGGTTTATGCTAGCAAAGGCCCTATTTCATTCCCCAGGTGTCCAAATCAAATCAGGCTACAGTGTACTGACAACTACACTAGTTTTCATAGGGGAGACATGTGATTTTAAGAGGTTTTGGGACTATTTTTAAAAAGGTTTTGGGACTAATTAGAAGAGATATACTAGTTTATTTTTAAAATATTCATGACATCAAATCACTAAACATATAACCATCTAATTTAGCATTAAAGATAATTGAAAAACACAACCTAAAGAGTGTACTACTAAAATCACATGAAATGGTTATCAATTATTAGCACTAGATGTGAATGAACACTAGGAATATATGTACGATGGAAACATTATTATATTATGGTGACAATCTCCTCATACGATATACAAAATGTACAAATATACAAATATAAAATATAAAAAATCTCTCCTCGATGGAAGCTAAATACTTTAACCACTTATCTCAATCCCTTGAATACAATAACTTTATAGTCGAAAACACATGCATTTATAAGTTAAAAATTTGCCAAGCAAAGTAAACACCATCAAGTACAACTAAATTAATATTTTTTATAAGAAGTTTGATGAAAGATGTCTTATATGTCACCATAGCAATTATATTGAATATCTCCAAAATGAAAGCTAAATGCTTTAACTAGAATCCCAGTCCCTTGAATTTACAATAGCTCTGTTATCCAAAACACCTACATTTATATATGAAAGGTGTAAATATATGGGCTATTACAATCAAATTAGGCCTCTTTTTTAGGACTATTTTGTAATAGCAAATGGTAAATGGATTGATCAGGTCATAAGATTTATATGGAAGGTGTAAATAGGCATATCTAAAAGGTCTAATCACTCATTTTGCAATTACCACTCAAAAATAGAAGAAAACTCAAAATAAATGTAGTCATATTGCCCTGTATAAGCCTATAGACCAAGTGTTTGATGAAAAAGACACTTGCACATGTGAAGTAGGTACGAAAAGATCAAATACATCTTAGGTAATGCATTAAAAACAACTTCATGATGCTCATGACTATGATAGTGGACTGTTATATAGACTTGTGACTATCCTAAACTCATGAACACCTCCTTTATGTAAATTGTCTTCTTCTCCTTTACATGGACTATCCTCTCTATCTCTAGTTGATGGTATCTTCAAATTATCTTAACTGAACTATTTGACAAGCAATGTGAACTATTTGACAAGCCACGTGAACTATTTGACAAGCCAACTCAAAGAGGTGTTGTCTCATAGAATGCAATGATTGCAAGATATGCACAAAATAGATTTATTCCTTTAGAAAATTTCAAACAAATGCAATTGGCGAGTGCAAAGAAAAGTGTGGAAACATAGACAAGCCACACGAACTATTTGGCAAAACAACTCAAATAGATGTTGTCTAATGAAATGCAATAATTGCAAGATATGCAAAAGATATATTTGTTGCTTTAAGGACTGAGATTATGTTATTTTGGGGCCCATAAGTCTTGATATCTCCCTCAAAAGGTGATGAGTAACTAGGATATGAATCTAAGACTTTGTGTACAATCTCAACCCTCCTTTCATAAATGTTATATTTATTATGGAAGATATATTTACTAAGGTATAGGGGACTGTTATACCTAGACTGTCCTAAATAGTTATAAACCTTAAGACATTCTAGAGATTTTCATGTAGACTATGTCATATTGGAAAGATGGACTGATGAGGGGAGGGCAGTCATGAGAAGAAGCTCCTATGTCACTAGCAGTTTTGGGTCTCAGTTGTCTCATGGACGGAGGGTTTCAAATTCTTTCATTCTTTGAAAAGTTATCATTTTTGGGTTCTAAGTAAGCCCTTGGTGATTAGGCATCCTCTAAAGATGAGAATGAGAAGGTGATTAGGTGTCATACTAAACAAGACAATCATGAGGCTATGAAGGCAATGTTATGGAAGGTAGTCCATGTTCCAAAAGGATTAATATCAATGATGTCACCTCTAAGGTTCATCAAGAGAATGACCTAGCAATGAAGTGAACCACCATCTAGAATAAGGAAACATAAGGTTTCAAGGAAGCTTTCAAATAAAAATAATTGTTGTTGATTATGGAGCATTATGATGCCTTCGGACAATCATAAAAGAGATGATTACCATTATATTATGAAGGATGACCATGGAAAGGAGAAGCTCGGTATTGTCTTAGGAAGTGTGAAGACCATCCAAGGGGCAATGATGAGGTCAAAACACTAAGGATTATGAAGGAGAAAGTTTGAAGGAAAGTTTCTAAAAGACTTTAATACTATGATAGTCATAGTGGACTGATGTACATAAATTGTTTTGTTCCTTCAAGACTATCATGAGTATTGTCATAAAGGAAAATGGGGCTCCAAAGAGACTGTTGCACGATCCTATACCTAAGTGAAGATGGGGCTACCAAGAGAAGGCACAAAATTCCTATAGCTAAGTGAAGATGGAGTGCATGATACTTTTTATGATTTGTAGCCAAATACATGACTATTGCAGCCTTCCATGAAGCTTTTATTCACTGTTCCAAATCTAAGATTCAAGTTCTAGGATTGAAAATGAAGAATTCATGAAAAATAGAAGGCTGGATATGCAATTTTAATGAAGAAATTGGTCATCTGCAGCTACATAATGTTGCTTGCACCTAGGAGCTGGGGAGATACAACTAACTATGATGGAGAAAAGAAATGATTCTTGACCTAGGTTTGGATTTAAAGTTGTTAATCTCCTAAGTGTCTATTTTTTATGCAATTCGTGGATGTAAAGCCAAATTCCACAACCTTTACCATCATCCTCTCTACATGTGCCAAAATGGGATCATTAGAATGTGATATGGACATCCATCACAGCATTAAGGATATGGGAATTTTGTCAGATGTTGTAGTTGCAACTGCCCTAGGAGACATGAATGTAAAGAGTGAAAGCATAGGCAAGACACATGAAGTGTTTGGTGGAATACCTCAAAGAAATGTGGTCTAATGGAATGTCATGACTGCAGGATATGGAAAAAATAAATTTGTTGAAAATATCTTTAGACACTTTCAATAAAATGTAATTGGTAGGTGTAAATCCAAATTCCACAACCTTTGCTAGCATACTCCCTACATGTGCGAAAATAGGATCTTTGGAATAGGGTATGGACATCCATCAAAGTATGAAGGATATGAGAATTTTGTTAGATGTTGTAGTTGTAATTACCTTTGACATATGTATACAAAATGTGGAAGCATAGACAAGGCACATGAACTGTTTGGCAGAACACATCAAATACATGTCATCTCATTGAATGCCTTGATTGTAGGATATGTACAAAATGAATTTACAAATTAGTATGTAGAAAAAGCTAGAAGGAAAAATATTATGAAGTACAAATGAACACTAAAAATCGTACCTTGGGTCTATGATGCCATGCAAAATAACCTCATTCATAGTCCTATAAGTTAAAAGCATGCATTATAGTTAAAGAAGCAAGTTTTTTAATAAAACAATTCTAAAAAATAGAAAAAACAAGAACAAGTTAAGATAAAAATTGTCATACATGTCTATTTGGAAGTTTAAATGCTAGTCAAGTGTACCTGAGGGGTCATATCTTACCTTTAGAGTATCCAATATTGCTTCATGATCATCATTACTAATTGTCCATAGTTGTTTTGTTTTTGGTTTTGCATGATGCTTTAATAACTTAACATTTGTTGGTACAACTAGGTGCGAATACATCAATATGGTTTTATGCTTCTCAAAGTCTTCAAATACAGTGATGTCATTCTTTCTAATCATATATATTCACAACCAAGTCTCATCAATAACAACTAATCTTGTAAGATATACATGAACCCATCATCATTTGTCATAGGTCATGTTAGCTTTTGTTTTCCCTATACATGTCATGCCAACCAATAGTCTAATCTCTCTTTATTTCCATGCGGTGCAACAATTGCATTAACTTGACCTGGTTGTACAAGGTCTAAAAGATGTTCACAGTCAAATGAGCTCTCCATGTCATTGACTAAAGATTACTGACCTTGAGATGAAGGGGTTAAATATCATGGAATCCATGCATTTGCCCACTCACTTGACTCACAATTATCTCAATCACGTTTAATACAACTCTGACAAAAACAAGCTAATTCTCATGTCCAAATAGTCCATGCAATTGCATCTAAGCTTCAAAATGAGTACATATTTGATAATTAGTTGATTCTCTAACAACCCAATTTCTCTGTCATTATCCCCTCATCAAACAACTAAAATAACCTACGCACTTCTGAATCAAAAGCTGCTCCTTGTGATAATGCATAGTTACACCACATAATAATAGAATATGTATCATTGAATCTAGCACCACCTCTAATCTTTAGTTCTTTAAAAAGAGTTCTCTTCACACATGCACCCACTCTAGCTTGTTCCCCTTTTCCATGCCAACCTTCAAAAAAATTACAAATATGAGGTATACCCTTCTCTACATGCATTCTGCTCAACCAATAGAACATACAAGCATTCTTGAATTGACTGGTACAATTATCTGCCCGAATGAGATGTTGATCTATTCTAATATCTTTTTCTTATAAGAACCCATAAAATTGTTGAAAATAATATTGCACATACTCTGATGAATGAGATCGATCATCACTCATGTAAAATGGTATTCTCTGACAATCTTCACATTCTCTTCTGTACTCTTGGGGGCATGTATGTATGTGATGTGAACAAAAATAGCAATATGAATAGAATTGTAGTATTGGGATTGCACTTCATTTTGGGATTGCAACGTGTAGTTTTTTACAAAATCAATTAATCGAGAAAAAGTCTTTACACATCCTGAACTATTGATCTAGCCATCGAGACCTGTGGCTGTGTCTAACATACTTGTAGAATTTTTTTTCTTAAAATCATCAATAAAATCAGCAATACTTACCTCTCTTACAATCAACTCACATCTAGAACCTTCAACTCCACTTTTCAAATTGTATTTCACTATGTCATATCTCTTCTTCTCAACCATTCTCTTTCACAAATCATGCTCACTGCCCTCATGAAAACATGATACAAACCTTGATAACACACCACATTGTAAACACTTTTTATTTAAACAATTATTCTTGTATAAAATGCAACCATCATCTCTAATACATAGAAATAAATCCAATAAGTCCCTAGATGACTTTGGTAGTTGAATTACACCACAGTCATGTAACATTGTGTTAGTTTGCAAAGTAGAATAAATTTTGAATAATAATTCATGATACTTAGAAAACTCTACATGGTATTGTTGTGTGGTTTCACAACATGCCCCATTTTGACTTGACAAAACAGGGACCCAACTTTTTGCTTGGCTTGGCTTGTGTTTTCTATTTTGTGGTGGTCTTGTAAAAGTAAGTCATACAGGTGATCCTGCATAAGATGAAGCTGGGTAAGTCATCATGATGAGGTCAATTTTTTCAAAGTTCATATTTCATGTCAATAACCTCATGGTTGGATAGAGTACAAAATTTCATGCAGGTTTGCCTTTTGGATCACCCTGATATTCCTTAGGGAATGAGAGTTATGGTGAGTCAAAGTCCTGGTCAAACTTGATATTCTGGGGGAGGGTCATATTTACAAATATCAGTCATCTCAAGAAAGATCACCCTAATCTAATTTTATCACCTAATAATCATTTATCTAGAGATTCGAACATCAATTTCAAGTGATAGAGGTATTTACCCATCAGTCAACTTCATATATTTCATGAAGGTCATATTTTCAACATCACCTGATATTCTAAATATCACCCTATCTTCCGAATATCGCCCTGTTGCGAAATATCATCCTAGATTCAATATGCTGATGACATCATCTAGTCCCAATAGATAAGAAAATCACCCTGATGATGATGTCATCATCCTTTTTACCTCGCAGAGGTATATTTCTAATAGAGACCCTTTTACATAACATGACGATGACGTCATAGTGCAACAACGATGAATCGCATCATTATTCTGATGATGTCATCCTGATATTCTGAGAAAAGGTCATTTTAGTTTTGAGGGGTCACATTTTAAACATCACCTGACATTTTAAACATCGCTTGATGTTTTGACATAAGTTTTCCTACCAAATGTGGATGGTCATATTACACATAGGGGGTCATATTCTGAACATCATCCGATTTTATGAAGATCACCCGCTCCTCTTGTCGCGCAACATTAAATGTCATAAATGCAGTAGGTGGATTCCCACTGATCGCAAACGTGATCCAGACACTTGGCAGCATCCATGAATTAATGAGAGGAGATCAATGGTCAAGATTGAATAAACCCTGTGTTGCCCTAAAATTGCCCTATTAAGAGGGATAAAGTAAATTTACAGAATCATTTTACACTTGCCTTGCAATAAAATGAGTTTTACAGAGCACAGAGCTTTCAAACCCTCATACCACCTACTTGCGGACACACATGGCTTGTAGCAGAAAAAGACACGTGAATCACTAGTATCTGAATCTCTTTCATATAATCATCAACATAATCAAGAAGATAAGCATTATCAAGTAAGTAATTAAAACCCTCCTGCTATCATCTTCTACGTGTCCAGGTAGTATGCTTTTTCACTAGTTTGAAGATACATGATGTGCATATCATGATGAATTGATGATTAATTGATATAATGTGCATCATGCCATGAGGATATAATGCTATATGCATGTATGTGAAGTATTGTATGGTAAGACTGGTCCTGTTTATTGCAAGAAACCATGGCAGACAAGAGGTTGGCCAAGTCTGAAGCTGAATTTCTTAAACCTATTGTTAATGATTATTTTGAGACAGTCATAACAATAGTTAAAATTCACATAAAATTAACCAAAACTGACTTGAAAGATATGAAGAAATCGGTTAAGATTTCCTTAATCCCAAGTTGAATATGGTTAGGTCTTGACTTGTTGGGCAAATTTAGTTGGTTAATGTGAAGCTGTAATGTTCAAGGGGCCTTACGTAATTTAGGGTTTCTTGTTGGTTTACTGGACTCAAACTATGCAAAGAGATTGTGAATATCAGTGTGTTGTTCGTTCTTTTGCATTAAAATGTTACTGTGCTACGAAGCCTTAAATGGTTTTCTTGAATTATTGTAGCTTTCTCCTCTTAAATATGTATGAAAATTGTCTACTTTTAACTTTGTTATGCATGCTTTTTTAAATACGAGACAAATTTCCTTTAAATTTCTGCAATTTAAGCTAAGTATTTTTAGATGGGTTGGGAAAAGTTAGAAAGATCTAATCTAAACATCATTCATTCTACCAAAGGATCTAATTGTTCTATTATGTACTTTATAAGTAATACAGCAAATTGATGAAATCCACAAACAAAACCTTAAGTGTAAGTTCTGAGCATTTTCACAAACATACACCTAAGATTGCAAGCTCTAAGAGAAAATGTTTTAAACACAATGAAGAGCAAGAAAACACTCAAAAGATAGATGCAGAATTCCAGATTCAATTGTATTAGAAACAGACAGTCATATAAGATTTACAATGTCTGAATGACTCTTAGCTTCATTGATAAAACTATAGAAAACTTACAAGCTTTACAGATATAGTAAGGAAGCTAGATGTTCCACGCATTCCTTATTGTAGACACAGGCAACCTCCTTCTACTCTCTAAATGCTAAAGGTCCCTCTATTCTAAAAAAATCCCTCTGTAACCTATTACAGTGTAGAGAGGCACAATATATAGACTTTGATTGTCCTCAATACAACTCAAAACTCTAGTTAAACAATGGTTCAAACCTCTGGTTATAGCAATAAATGCTAGAGAACAAGTCTCCCAAAATATCTCTGAGCATACATGAAATCTGGGTGAAATATGCCATTTTGGAAACCCTAACAGCTCAATAATAACTTTTGTTATCTGCTGCAATAATGTCTTCATCTGCAATTTGTCTTCATCAATGAAGACCTTTGACTTCCTTGCTTCCTCGCCCTTCATCCTTATCTTCCTCTACTCCTGAGATCGGATTTCCTTTCCATGATGTCATCTCCATCAAGCTTCAGCTCCTTCTTCAACTGCAAACCTGCAAAAATAGACCAAAAATAAGTATTATTGATTCAATAAACCCACAGGAAGAAAAATAGCAGAAAATCTAGTCGTAACTATGTGAATGCAGAAATTGGGCCCCAAATCTGTGAAAATCATGAGTCGAAAATGCATATATAATGCTAAACTAGTCAGATCAACCATCATTGACTAGAAACATGCATTTGGAATCAAAAAAAGCTTCAAAAAATCTTATCGCTTGGTGTTCCCGCCCATTTCCTTGTATAAATCTTTGTATCCACCGATATACATGCCGAGCATGATACATTCGTTAAATCAGATTTCATTTTCCCTTCGATTCTGTGTTGTATGTATGCAATGCATATCAGCTTGTATACCGCAACATACAAATGTAAAAAACATACAAGCACTTAACTCCAATTCATAACTACCAAATTCTACCATATAAAGCATTGTATACAACTTTTGGATTTACCACTATTATAAATAGCAATTTATAACCTATTGAATCCGCAATGCATCCTTGATATGCAAATCAAACATAATACATAGGATAAATCTGACTTCAAATTCATTTGGATTCCGGCTTGTATGTTTTAACTCTGCATATCAGTTTGCATATTAGAAACATACAAGCACAAAAATATACAAGCATTTTCACTTTTTTAATTTCTCTTTCGAGTCCGCACTATGTATGTTGTTTGTATCTTTCGATATGCATTGTTAAAAACATACATGGACTTAACTTTGTTTGATAAATTTTTAGTTCCGGCACTTGTACATGTGCAATGTATGTTTGATAATATACAACCTGGAATTATACAACAAATTAACCATATTTCATAAACTTTCATGAACTTCAAGTCCGCACGATGTATAAGTCATTGCATATCGCAATGTATGTGTAAATATACAAGTTGGAATTATACAACGACTTAACACTATTTCAAATAACCTTTTAAGTCTGCGTTGTATATCGGGCCTTGTATACTATGAAACCCTCTTTTCAAATCCACGGATATACAATGAATTTACCATATTTAAAACTCTTTTCATGTCCACCATTGTATATTTCGTTGTATGTTACTGAAACCTACAAGCTTGCGGACATACAACAAATTAGCCATGCTTCATAATATTTGAATTCTATGCGATGCATATATGTTTTGTATGTTTTCAAGCCTGCGGATATACAACAATTTAATCTTGGTTTATAACTTTTTGCATTCTGTGTTGTATAAAGCCAAATGCACTTTTGCCTTTGTATGTTTAACCTACCAAACATACAAAAGTGAGATATATACAATGGAACTCAAACACCAATTCATTTCAACTCTGAGTTATTTCAGATCCATCTTGTATGTATATATAAAGCTTTTATTTCAAATGTATAGAAGGAAAAATTGGCTTTGTATATGAAAGCGATATACAAAGGGTGTTGTATATATAACATGCAAGTGACCCAACATGCAAACAACCTTGAATACGCACCCGATTGCAAATGCGACTAAGTATAAAATGAATTTGTACATACAAAGTACTTTGTATATGCAAGGCGATATACAAAGGTCTTTGTATACATGCAAACTCACATACAAAGGGCCTTGTATATGCAACATGCATATACAAACAGACTTGTATGTGCAAACAACAAACCCTTCCCTTGTACATTTTACCAAAATGATCATAACTTTCAAAATATGGCGAATTTTTAGATGGTTCAAAAAGCAACCCTAGCTCATTTTTCACAAGGAATCCAACCATATCATGCCCTTGTTGGCAAGAGACACTATATGGATTCATGGTTGTTGTCATTGATGGCAACAAAGGTCATCCCACATATCCGCAAGACATGATATGTCTCTACCGGAAGTCAGAATAAAGAATGTTGTGGTCCGGTGAAGAAGAACAGAGCATGTGGCAAGGTCCGACAGATTGGTCCGGACCTCTCAGAGGAAGTGTCTTGGTGCAGTGCGGATTTGGGGAAGTCAAGAGGACTACCTTGAGTGGTATATTCCAAGGATTTAGCTTCCGGTGATGGACAAGGAAAAAGATATGAATGGTTGAGTACCGGATTTCTGAGAGACAGTGAAAACAGAGGAAGAACTGACTGGCAGAGTATCAGACTGCTTTCGGGATGTGTTACTGTTGATGACAGAGGTTGTGAAGGCATGAATCATGTTTGGCCGACATGATTAATGATATCTACAAGTATATGCTTGATCCGCATTGCTTGGTGAGGAAGGATTCAGCCGACAGAATGAGAGTTTGTAAGAAACTAGACTGTTCCGGATGCCGACTAGAAAGGTGATGAAATTACTTGTGCGGATATATATAGAGGATGGATTTAGTTGTGAAATGTGTGTCAGTGTGGAGATAAATGCGAATAAGTCCAGAGAAAGAGCAGAGATAGCAAAAAGGATCCGGTATGTGAAAGATAGCAGAATAAAGAACAGAGGAAAGATGAAGTGCAGCAGATCAGTGTACTGAGCCTAACCGGAACTGAACTCCAGCATATGCAGATGCTTCCAATCAGTTCAAGACTGTGATTCTCATCACTTTGTAGACAGTGTGTCTTCTTGTAGGCAGTGGGCCTCTTGTGAGCAGTGTGCTCGGGCAGTGAGCCCTAATTGGCAAGTGCCATTTTTGTAATTTCCTATTCTTCTAACAGAGAATAATTCTTGGGTTAATCACCCCGTGGTTTTCTCCCTTAACAGGGTTTCCATGTCAAAAATACTGTGTCATGTGTTTCTTATTTCATGGTTAATGTTTTGTGTTTGATTTTATGCTGCTTCAATTAAAAGGAAAGTTCAATAAGGGAAATAATTAGGATAACTGATTCACCCCCCCCCCTCTCAGTTATCAACAATTGGTATCAGAGCTAAGTTCCTCCTAATAGAGCCTAACAGCTTGAGGAAGATCTGGGATTTCAAATGGATGCATATGGTTTAAGGGAGCAACTCAAGACTGCCCTTGAGGATCTTGAACAGTCAAATTCTGAAGTCAGTGAATTAAAGGAAAGACTCAAACAGGCTGATGAATTCATGAGAGAATTAAAAGACAAATTAAGTCTCTCTATGAAAAAGAGAAAGGAGCTGCTTCAACAGTTGGCAAGACAAAGTGAAGAAAGCAATACAAATGAGGAATTGACTGAGCAAACCAAGTTATGTGAAAAGTTATCAAAAGAAGTCATTATGTTAAGACATGAAATGGAATCAGGAACTATAAAGTTTACTCAAGAGATTGAAGAAAAAAGAAAGGCTGAAGACAATCTAAGACAATCTCTTAAAGAAAAATCAGAAGAATGCCACCAGATGGACAGGATTATCAGACACCTTGAATCTGATCTTGAAGATGCCAAAGATAATGAAGGAAAACTTGAGGATCAAATTGCCTCTCTCAAAAGAGACCTTCAAACAGCAAACGAATATAAAGAGAAATTCAAGATAAGTTCTGCTCAACTTGAAGTTCTTCTTGGAAGTCAAAAGAGGACAGATGACAAGTATGGCTTGGGATATGAGAAAGGAGAAAGCTCCGGATCCAGTCAGAAGAATCTTGGATCAGAAAATCCAAGGAGCAGGCCTAGAAGACCTCCGGTAAGACAGCCAAATGCTCAAAGATATCCATCCTTCAATGGATACTGCCACAACTGCAACCACTTTGGTCACAAAGCTAATCAGTGCAGAATGAGAATGAATCAGAATAATTCATCCTTCTCCGGACAGTGCTTCAACTGCAAAAGGTATGGACACAAATCCCATGAATGCAGAATTATGCAAGTAAACAAATCATTCAAAGGTAGATGCTTCACATGCAATAGAATAGGTCATATGGCAAATCAATGCAGATCAAGAGGATATCAGTCAAATATGCAAAGAAATGTTATTTGCCAAATCTGCAATAGGTCCGGTCATAATGCTAAAGTCTGCAGAAACAAGAATCAGGACAAAAGAGGTCCGGTGTATAATCAGAATCAAGACAAGGGTAAACAAAAGATGAATGCGGATGAGGTTAGGAATCAGATGAGCAAGATTTGGGTGAAGAAAAGTTCAGAGAATGTAGAGGTTGGATCCGCACCAGATTCTGGTGCTGATATTTCTTCCGGAAATTAAAAGTGAGCTCAGGCTCAGGGGGAGACTCAAAGAAAATCTTGTTCCCCCAGCCAAACAAGTGGTGCCGGATGTGGCACAAGATGCGGATCAAAGGGTTTGTAGATATGAATCTTGAGATACTTCAGTCAAGTTTTCAGAGGTCCGCATGAAGTTATGAAGAAGCTGTGATCGATCAAATAAGACCTGTTCAGGGAGATGCTCCGGTATGATAGAGGATTACAAAAAGGTCCGGAAAGATCTGGAAATGCACTATCTTGTTCTGCGGATTGGACAGAGTGTTTGGGATGCTCTTGTAATATGTTACCTCGATTTATTCATGATTGAAAGATCCGGATGATATCCTCAGATCAGAACCAATCCGGGATACTCCAAACTATCCAGACAAGGCAAACCGGAATGATGTAGGTGAAGCATTTATTGCAGACAGATATTAGGGTTCGCGGAGCAATTTAAGGGATTTCTCAAAGGTCATTTGCTCATTCTGCACTCGAGAAGAAGCAAAAAGTGGAGCTCTGCAACAAGGTTCTTCAAGCACACCAAGGATCTCCTGCCAAAGCTATTGGATAAAGAAATCAATCCAACCACTCCGTGCAAACCGAAGGCGCATAAGGTATTCTCCGTTTTTTATTACCTCACTGCAAATCTTTGAAGAATGGCTACTCCAAACATAGTTAAGATCTCCGATAGACCTCGCCCCTCATTCAAGAAACATCCCTACAAATCATTGGAGGTAGACCCACTAGGAGCCTTCTCTAGTGTTCCTCACGGAGTTTTACACACCGAAGACATTAGGGTTTACATACATGCAAACATTGAGGAATTTGGGGAATTCAAATTAAGAGACCTCTATCACAAGCAGCTGATTGACAATGCTTTTGAGCTTAAACCAGAGTATAAGGATATTCAGAAGAAACAATTTGAGCAATTTATTCATTTCCCCTGCTTTGAAGAAGATGAATGGGTCCGGTATGTACTGAGCAGGATGCATGACAACTTTCTATGGCTAGATAGACCCTGCAAGATTACAAAAGAGGCAATTAGAGCAGTAACTGGTCTATACTCTTCCGGAGGGGTACCTATCCTCAAAACTGTCAAGAACAACATTGTAACTGAGGCCACCGGATCAAAATTTGACAAGAGGGCAATGACCATTGAAGATATTTCGGATCCGGATATCAAATATGCATCAATGATAATAGGATACAAGATCTATCACTCCAGCAGGGAGAATTCTGTATCCGGAACTGCAATATACACTGCTTATGAAATGTTAAGAAAGAATGTAGAATATGATCTCTGCGAACTACTACTAAGCCAATTAATGGAAAACATACAGAAAATCAAGAAGGATAAGAAGAATTCCTTTAAGTATGGTACTCTTATTGTATGTCTATTCTTCTATTTCATGAATGAGCTACCCGGAACAAGTGGATGGGTATGGCAGAATGACAAACCTGTTGCAGTCCAGATAAGAGACTACTTGCATGGACTTGGGGATGCAAAAGCGAGAAATTCAGCTCTATGGGGATACTTCAAAAACTTTCAGAGCATGATGCAAGCAAGAGAGAGAATTCCCCAGTCTCTCATTGAGAAATACAAGGACTCAGTGTGCTTTATGGTTGACACTGATCAGTGCCTAATGGAGGCAGTGGAGCCAAGGACTGTCTGGATCATGCCCATGGGGTATGAAGTTGATGAACAGATAGTGGAGCTGCATGTTCAACACATGCTAAGTCAGCCCAAAGATCCTAAGGCAGAAAGGTTTGGAACCTTTGAGGAGCTGAGTGTAAAAATACATGTAGAACTCAGGGAACCTGAGATTAAAAGAAAGGTAAGAAAAGAAGTAGAGCACATTGCTCAAGGCCTAGGTATCTCAAAGGAGGCACTTGATGCCAGCCGGGAAAAGAGGAGGAAGGCCGAGGAAGAAGAGAAAAGCAAAGAAAGTGCTCCGGTTGGAGCTCCCACCCGGACCAGATCAACAAAGAGATCTGCACCTCCCTCAACCAAAAGTTCAAAACCGGAAGTCCAGGCATCCGGTAAGAGATCCAAGACAAAAGCCACAAGGGCTTATGGAAGCCAAAAGGATGAAGAGGAAACAGAATCAGATGAGGGAGTAAGAGAAGTAAAGAAACAGAAGAAGAAAGGATCCGGTAAGCCCTCCACAGGCCAAGACAAGGATGAAATGGCAGAGGTAACTGTTGAAAAGCCCACTCTGTCACTAGAGAGCATAATCAAGTCGGTCACGGTGGATGGAAACCTTCAACCAATGACTGAATCCTATGATGACTTCAGTGAGGCAGACCAAAAGACTCTGCAGGAAGCCACAGTTAAATATCTGAACATATACAATAAGGCTTTCATTGAGATCATATCTCTCATTCCTAAAAGCCTAGAGAAGGAAATGGAAGTAAGAAAGAATAATGCTCATGCCAAAGATCTTGAGATCCGGGAGCAGATAGCTATTCAGCTATATCCTCAAATTGATCCCAAGACAATGAACATTATCTTCAAGGACTGCAAAGATGAGTTCAGAAGCAAAGCCAGGATGAATCAACTCATGCTTGGTGAGACTGACAAAGTGGCCCAAGAAACAGAAGAGATCCTCCGGAAGGCCTTCAAAAGGTTCAATCTTCCTGTTGTAGAGGACTTAGGTGCAGAAACAGCTGCTGATTTGGAATCTTTTGTTCCGGAAGAAGTGAGCCCTGAACAGACAAGTGAGGACTTGGGACCCTCTGCTCAAGAAGAAGTGGCCCATGAACAAGTTAGCATCTCTCCTCCGGTTTCCCCTACAGTCTCCGGATCCAAAGAAGAAGAGCAACTACAGGAGAAGGAAGCAGTGGTGAAAGACAAAGAGGTTGACAGTTCTAAGACTGCAGAAGAAAAGAAACATCTGTCTCCGGCAAGAGACACTGCACAAACTGTTCAACAATTTTTGAGTAAAGAAACTCTAGAGATTGATGAACCGGAGCTTCTAAAAGGTCCATTTGATTTTGACTCTCTCTCTCCGGTACAAACAATGAAGATAGCTTCATTTGCAAATGCCAAGGCAAATGAAAAGCTCCTGAAGTCTCATATGGAAGACTGTGAGTTGATAGAGGCTGCTTCCGGAGTACTTGTGAAGATCATGCCATCAATCCAAATAAATCCGACAGCCTCCACTTCCGGTAATCTAAAAACCTTAGTCAGCAGTGTTGATACACATTTTGACTCTCTAGAAAAATCAGCTGAAGAAAAGGTCCGGAAGGAATTTTTGGATAAGAGATTTTCAGAGATATTAGAATTAATTTCTAAAGATAGGAAGATTGTAAGCATTGGAATAAAGAGCTTAGAGAATGCTCTTAAGGATGGCGGTGATATCTATAAATTTTGTATATCCTGGTCAAAGGCAACAGCAGCATTTGACAAGAAAATAAAAGAGGAACAGGATAAGCTACAAAGCTTATCTCAAAGTTTTGATCCTCTCTCTTCCTCTATAATAAATCAAGAATGTCAGACTATTGCAGTCTTGAATGAAATAAAGAATCTTGAGAAGGAAAGGAAGAACATCACCAACCGGATGGGAGAACTTAGAAGGATTATAATCCCTAAGTTGGAAACCATGCATGAGGCCATCAGTGATGCTAGGACCACCGCCCAAACAAAAGATCCGACAGATCTCAAGCGGGCAGAAGCGTTTGCATTTTTGTTAAGTGGTCACATTTCAATTTTGGACAGAATGAAGCAAAGTTGGGCTACCGAAATGATTCAATTACAGACATCCTTTGCAGACATTCTTCAATATATGTGAGTATGTAAATATGCGGCCAAGTATAAGAAATTTTTGAAAATTTTGATATGCGGACCCTACCCTTTGCCATTGATGTCAAAGGGGGAGTGAGGAGCAGTGAAAAATGAGGAATCCAACTAAGGGGGAGTTCCGGAAATTGTATATAAAGACAGAGCATCAGCAAAGGGGGAGCACAGTGAAAACACTTAGTCATTTTTCACTAAGTGTTGCCATCAATGCCAAAGGGGGAGATTGTTGGCAAGAGACACTATATGGATTCATGGTTGTTGTCATTGATGGAAACAAAGGTCATCCCACATATCCGCAAGACATGATATGTCTCTACCAGAAGTCAGAATAAAGAATGTTGTGGTCCGGTGAAGAAGAACAGAGCATGTGGCAAGGTCCGACAGATTGGTCCGGACCTCTCAGAGGAAGTGTCTTGGTGCAGTGCGGATTTGGGGAAGTCAAGAGGACTACCTTGAGTGGTATATTCCAAGGATTTAGCTTCCGGTGATGGACAAGGAAAAAGATATGAATGGTTGAGTACCAGATTTCTGAGAGACAGTGAAAACAGAGGAAGAACTGACTGGCAGAGTATCAGACTGCTTTCCGGATGTGTTACTGTTGATGACAGAGGTTGTGAAGGCATGAATCATGTTTGGCCGACATGATTAATGATATCTACAAGTATATGCTTGATCCGCATTGCTTGGTGAGGAAGGATTCAGCCGACAGAATGAGAGTTTGTAAGAAACTAGACTGTTCCGGATGCCGACTAGAAAGGTGATGAAATTACTTGTGCGGATATATATAGAGGATGGATTTAGTTGTGAAATGTGTGTCAGTGTGGAGATAAATGCGAATAAGTCCAGAGAAAGAGCAGAGATAGCAAAAAGGATCCGGTATGTGAAAGATAGCAGAATAAAGAACAGAGGAAAGATGAAGTGCAGCAGATCAGTGTACTGAGCCTAACCGGAACTGAACTCCAGCATATGCAGATGCTTCCAATCAGTTCAAGACTGTGATTCTCATCACTTTGTAGACAGTGTGTCTTCTTGTAGGTAGTGGGCCTCTTGTGAGCAGTGTGCTCGGGCAGTGAGCCCTAATTGGCAAGTGCCATTTTTGTAATTTCCTATTCTTCTAACAGAGAATAATTCTTGGGTTAATCACCCCGTGGTTTTCTCCCTTAACAGGGTTTCCACGTCAAAAATACTGTGTCATGTGTTTCTTATTTCATGGTTAATGTTTTGTGTTTGATTTTATGCTGCTTCAATTAAAAGGAAAGTTCAATAAGGGAAATAATTAGGATAAATGATTCACCCCCCCCCCTCTCAGTTATCAACAGCCCTAGTACTGAAAATGTATTTTTTCTCTATTTTAACAAGGTTTGTAATTTTAACCCCTCTTTTTCCCTTTTACCACCAAGCAAAACAACACACACAAAAGCAAAAGCAATAACCACAGCAGGGGTCCTCTTTTTGCTAAGGAGTAAAATGGGGCATGTTGTGAGCATCACAACAACTGGCAACCAAACAAAACAATTAAATTCAAAGTATTCAAGAAAATTAAATGAAATAAATCCATAACTCCCAACTATCTTTCCTGCAAGTTATTATTAAACTTGAGACCTAAGGTATTCAATAAGGGTGCATGAATTTTCATTTTCAGTTTAAGTGTGTGCATGTGATTATGTATCGTCATCTTGAAGATCGGTTGAACAAACCAGTGACTAATATTAGCCTATGTAGTTGAGGATATTCCCTCATAGGCAACCGGATAGAGCCTTGCTGCTAGCAAGCATCTATAGCCCCGACAAGGTTATTGTTACAATTCTCCTAAGTAGAGCCCCACTGCCAGTGAGTGTCTATAGCCCCAATAGAGTTACTTAGATGGCTTAATCTAGATTTTTAGTATAATCCATTTTATTATATTTTTATATTTTATATTTTATTGATTTTGATGTTTGGTAAATACTTCATAAGATATAGCAATTTGTAACTTTATGATGCAAGGAGTGGTCACTTGCTGAAATTAAGCTGAGAATTGTAATGGTAGTAAGGGTAACCTTAGATTTTTCACCTAATATCTACACTGGTAGGTTCAACAAACCCAAGGATTTTAGGTGTGTCATCATGAGAAACCTTCCTTGAATTCTCAATCAACATTATTGAAAACAAAATTTCAGAACCTAAACAACTCTCTACATTCATAACAGTCACAACAAGTTATGCATAGATTGCAAATGATTAACCTGAATATTCTAAATTTTATACTATTTTCAATGGTTGTTAGCTTGTTCCTTAATATTCTAAAGTAAAACAAAGATCCCTGCTGAGGAGACAATAGACAACCAAACAAACAGACTGTACAAACATAAAAAATAGAAACAAGACAACAAAAAAAAAAAGAAAACAATAACAAAACTGTACAAGCCACTAACCTACAAAAGAAACAACACAAGAAAACTGTACACTACTTACACTATACCACACAAAGAGTGGACTGCCCTTTACCTCAAGTTTAGAAGTAGTGTTTCAAATGTTGGCCATTAACTGGTAATGGCACATCTTCCCCAGTTAAGGTCTTAAGTCTAAATGTGTTGTCTCCTATTATTTTTGAGACTTGCAATGGACCTAACCATAGTTTGTCAAATTTTCCATGACTCCCTTTCTTTTCATGTGCTTTATCCTAGCATAGCACTAAGTCTGATATCCTAAATGTCTTGACTCTTGCCCTCTTATCAAACCACCTCTTAACTACTGCTTGGTGTTTGGAAAATTTCTTGATGGCTTGACCTCTTTTTTCATCTAATTATAGCATTTGTACTATCCTAGCTTCCCTATGATTATCAAAGCCTAAATACTCAGTGGCAAACTTCCAGATTGGTATTCTCAGATTTACTAGAAGTATGGGATTAGTCCCATAAACTAAATGATAAGGTGTACTACCTAAAGTTGTTTTGAACTTGGTCTTATCTACCCACAGTGTGTATTTTAACAAGGTATTCCACTTTCTAGGACTCTTTGCAATTAGCTTCTTGATTATGTCTAATAAAATTTTGTTCGTAGACTCAACTAATCCATTACCTTGAGGGTAATAATTTGAAGAAAACTTTAAAACAATCCCATATTCAAATGCCCATTTAGAAATCTTTAAAGAAGAGAAAGCAGGGCCATTGTCACATAACAATGAATAGGGAGTTCCAAACCTGGTGATGATGTTCTCTTCAAGAAATTTGATAACTACCTCAGTTGTGGAGAATTTATAGCATGTGGCCTCAGTCCACCTTGTACAATAGTCCATCACCGTCAGTATGAACTTATGTCCTGTAGAAGATGGAGGATTGATGACTCCAATGAAATCTAGGCCCCACTGTGCAAATGGTGTTGATTCAATTACAAGCTGTAATGGGTTGGCCTATCCGCTGCAGTCTAACAGGTGTGGCAACTCTTGATGTGACTCTTTGTATCTTTGAACATTGTGGGCCAGTAGTAGCCTGCCCTCAGTATTTTGTGTTGTAGTAGATGGGAACCATGACCTATTCCGTACTTGTCATGCAGTTCTGTTAACACCTTATCCGCCTTAGCTTTATTTAGACATCTCAGATAAATTTCATCATGGTTCTTTCTGAATAGAAGACCTCCTTGCACCATATGTTTTTGTGCTTTAATCTTCAAAGCTCTCCTTTGAGAAGCTTTCATCCTATTTGGGTACTTTCCAACTATTAGAAAGGTGTTCAAATCGCCATACCAGTCTAATGTCTCATGGGAATTCAGTACATACTATTGTTTTATCAAATCTGGGTCTATGTTCGCTATTGTTTGCACCAACGCCTACCCTCTGACCAGCTTCATGGGAATGATTTCCATGTCAAATTCTTGCAGCGTGGTGATCCATTTGGCCCTCTTATCTCCAGGCTCATTCTGCATTAGTAGCATCTTTACTGCTACGTCTGGCACTATGGCTTTGATCTGGTTGTGCAAAATATAATGCCTAAATTTCTTCACGGCCCTCATTAGTGCAAATGCTTGTCTTTCAGTGTCTAGATACCTCAGTTGTGCATCTTTTAGAGGCGCACTCATAAATGCAATGGGCCTTTCCTCATTGTTTGCACTCTTCTGTGTCAAGGCAGCTGCGACTGAATGGGAGGATGCGAAGGAGTAGATATAAAATGGTTTTGTGTAATCTGGGCTCGCCACTACAGGGGTGTTAGAAATGGCCCGCTTGATATCTTTGAATGCAACCCTAGCCATAGGCATCCACTCCATCTGTGCATCCTTCTTCAACATGGCATTTAACAGCTGAACAATCTCTGCAAAACCTATGATGAACTTCTGAACAAAGTTAATTTTGCCAAAAAATGATTTTAACTCTTTCCTATTGTTTGGTATTTGCAAATTTTTATTGATTCTATTCTATCAAGGTCAATCAATATTCCATCTTCAGAAATGACATGCCCTAGTAATTTACCTTCAGTAACTCCAAATGAACATTTTTTAGGATTAAGGGAAATTCTGTACCTCTCACATCGCTTGAGTATTTTCTTGAGATCATCAGCATGAGTGGATGCATCGTTGGAATACACAATTAGATCATCCATATACACAATAATGAATTTACTTGATAATCCATGGAGTGCAATGTCCATGGCTCTCTGAAAAGTGGCACCTGCATTGATCAGACCAAAAGGCATTCTCCTATATGCATAATTTCCCCATTTACAAGTGAAGGTGGTTTTTAATTTGTCATCTCTATCTATTAAAACTTGGTTATAGCCCGAGAAACCATCTAAAAGAGACATCATCTTTACCCCATTCACTGCTTGTAGCACTTCGTCTATTGGAGGTAGAGGATAATTATCCTTTTTAGATGCTTTGTTCAAATTTCTAAAGTCTACACATAATCTGATGTCTCTGTTTTCCTTCCTTACTGGTACTAGGTTAGCCACCCAGGCCGAACGTCTGACCAGAAAAATTATTCTGGCAGACAGCAATTTTTTAACTTCTTCGAAGATTAAAGGCTCTAGAATGGCATTCATAGGCCTTTGTTTCTGCCTAAATGGTTTAACTTCTGGCTTTAAAGGTATCACGTGGGTTATGATGGACGTATCATATGTTTTCAAGTCTTCATATGTCCATGCTATGACTTGTTTGTAAATTCTTTCAGGACACCTAAAATTTATTTTCTTATTTCTCAGAGCAAGACCTTCCAATTGGTACATTTTGTGGACTTTGCTCTGTCCCTAAGTTGTGTAGATCACACTTACCCCCCTCTATTTTGGGTAAGTCTTTCTATCGTATTACCCCATCGAAGTCAAAAATATGTTCTAATTCAATTACTCCTTTGGGTAGGAAGTTGCTCTTCAATTTGATTATATCCTCTTCATCCCATGTTGTCTCAGGCCTTTCCTGCTCATCAATGATTTGAGCCTCAAATACTTCATTACAAGTCAAAAAATCAATAATCTGCTGATCCCCTCCAAATACTTGGAAGTGTGTAATGTTGTCTGGGATACTGGGAACATTAACTAATTCTACAGTAAATCATCTCAAACCTAACAGTGTCAAGGGTTCTAATGTACTAGTAGCAACTGCCAGTGCATCTGGCCTATGGTTCAACTCTTTGGGGATATGCTCTATGATTAAAGCATCAAATAAATCTATTAAACCCCATACTCTATGTCTATAACTAATCATTTTCTTGTAATTGCAAGCATATAGCTTCCTTACCTATCTGACTACTAGTTCAGAGTCTGAAAATACCTTAATTGTCTTCACTTTTTTCTTGATGGCCATGACAAGTCCCAAAATTAAGGCTTCATATTCAGCAATATTGTTAGTACATGAAAACTGCAGTCTATATGCTGCTAGATATGATTTGCCCTAAGGATCTATGAGTTCAACACTTGCACCCACACCCTGTTTTGATTTGGACCCGTCACATTTTAGTGTCCATATGCCATCTTTACTTTTCTAACCTTTTACCTTGGCATGTTTTATCTCTTCTATTGCTTGTGAGGTGCTGGCCTATTTATTCATGGGTATTAATGTTTGGTCAACCTGCATATGTGTATTTTTAGCTTGTAAATCAAAAAGACAACTACCCTCATTCTTTATTCCCCTTCCTAAATCAGAAATCAGAGTATCTATATTGCTCTGAAATTATCTCTATGGTTGATCAGGATTCACATTTTCCTCTTGCAATTCTACCCTTTTTGTACATTTTTTCTATTCATATTCAATGATGTCTTTGCACATTCCACAACTCTCCTCAGAATGTGGCCTATCGTGAACTCTACATCTATCCCTATATAGTTTACATTGGACTTGCAGATTTTGTTTAATGCATTCTTCCACCTCTTGTCTAATGGCATGAGCAAATTTGTCCATTGCACTGTTTTGTTCATCCGAAGAATTTCCATCAAACTCAATGAATAATGTTGTCTCCTTGCTGACATGTTTTTCTCTAATGTTTAACATCATGATCTCCTCAATTTGTACCCCATTGTTAGTAATCCTATCAACACCAGGTTCAACAGTAGCATATAATATTTCATTTGTTTGATTATACTTTGTTATCATGTGTTTCATCCTAGGTTCTGCCTCTAATCTAATCTAGTTTGGGACACCTCTCCAAGGTAGCCACATGTGTGAAAAGTCAGTGGTCATATATCCATTTAATGTTTTGGACCAATCCCTACTCAGTAACATTCCATAATTTATGGGTATATCCACTATTTGAATGTCAATGAATTGGCTTACCCTAGGGTCTAAAGCTAATTGATCTGAATGTTCATTAGTTCTCCTATCACACTAACCTCAGTTTTATCTATGTGACAACCTTGGCAGATTTGGTGGGAGTTAGCCCAAGAGTTTTGCATATCCGTAACAGCATTACATTGGTTGAGGCACCAGAGTCCACGAAGCAATTGTGTATGTTCTTTCCACACAATCTAACAGTTAACAAGAAGGGAGGATCATCCTTCTTATCAGCATACATTACTACATTTGTATTGGAAGGCTACTAAATTTTCTTACTTTACTCTTTAGGCGGTGAATCTCTATTAGGAACAGCTATATCAGCAGCAACCTCACCTGTCATGGATGTATCTAGAGATTTTATAAAAGCATTTCTGATCCCTGGAATTTTCAATAATTCATTCAAAGGTATACTAACCTTAATTTTCTTTATTTCTTCTGACAAGTGGCTTATTAATTTTGTTGTCGCTACTGTTTCATTTTTACTTGTTTGGACCTTTTCTACTACTATTCCAATATTTGTATGATGATTAGCTTTGAGTATGGCAGGATTGTTGCTAGCATTCTGATCTAGGGGTGTATTGAAGTTGTTAGGAGGAGTGGAAGTGGTGAAAGGTCCTCCTGGCCTAGTGTTATTCCTTAAATTGTAGGTGTGTTTTTTATTTGTTTGTTGAAAAGCCTACACCTCTTCTGTTCTAGTCAATACTTCATTTTCAGTTTCAAAGGGAAACTGAAAAGCATTTAATACAAAGGTAGATTCAGGATAAAGATTTTCACAAAAGTATGGTTCATCCTCCAACAATTCATCCTCTCTCTCTTCTTTAGTTTCAAAGGTAAAGGTTTCTAAAACTAAAGCTATATCATATCCTGAGAGTACTACCTCATCACCTTTGGGAATGCAAAATTCAAAAGGAGGTTGCACATCTATATTGAATATGTTGGCTGCTAAATGGAACTGTGGACAATCAAGCTCAGCATGGGCATTGGTATTATGAAATCTGCACCAATTGTTTAGTGATGTATTGGCCATTTGGATGCCAGCCATTTGTTTTGCATCATGATTATCTATATTCTCAAAAGGAGAAGCTAGAGTACTGTTGTTTGGTCTAGTGTTCCATGTTTTGGGTGGCCTAGGTTGATTCTAATTCTTGTTATTGTTATCCCAGGCCCTATTGTCTACCACTGGCCCTCTATTTTCCATTAGTTGCCCTTGGTTATGACCTTGATGCTGATTATAGTTTTGGCTTTGATTTGAACATTGGCCTTGGTTGTTATTTTGGTTATGGCTCTTATTGTAGTTCTGATTTAGATTTGAATTATAGTTCTGATTTTGGCCTTGGTTATAATTCTGATTTTGATTGTATCCTTGGTTACCTCTTCCATAGAGGTTCTCATTTCTTAGTTGTGTCACTTCGGTGGTTAATCTTTTCAAGTGTGTAGTGATCTCTTTAATTCCTTCCCTTTCCTCTTGTGCTTTTGCCACAGTTGTATCTCTAAGAGGTTGGAAGAAAGGCCGACCATTATTCTGACTGTTATTAGAAGTGTTACCTGTGTAAGGAGTTATGGCTTGGATTGGGGTAGGATTGTACACAGGTGTGTATGTAGGAACTAGATTTAATAATAGAGTGTGATGCGTAGGGACTCCATTCCAAGGTTGTACCTGATTCTACATCCCAAAATTTCCTCCATTAACAAATGGGCTATAAGTTGTATGCCTCATCTCTTGATTTACTGAGGCTGCCTCTTTATAGGCTTTGGATATTGAATCTATGTCAGGTTTTCTTTTGACAAAGATGGAAATTAAAGGATCCAAGGTAGCATAGTACATGGCTAACAAGGTATCATCATCTACGGTGTAAGGGGCTACCAACCTAGAGTAGGCTTTTTGAAATCTATCATTGAAATTATTAATTAGCTCTCCTTGTCCTCTTTTTATAGTAGCCAATTTGTGATACAAGGTGCAAGGATCGATGGGTCCTCTAAATCTAGACAAAAATGCCTCTTCTATTAGTGACCAAGAAGAAACATAGCCATTGGGTAAGTTTACATACCAGTTAGAGGCTTCTTCATTAAAGGTGTAGGGAAACAATCTACACACCACGTCCTCATGTTCCAATCTAGCCCTAAAGCATGCCTCCTTGAATATTCTAATAGGGTCTTCCAGGTCTTAGTGCAACTGGTATTTGGGACTTATCTTTTCCAAATTTTTGGGCATCTCATTGTAATCATTAAAGTGTATGGGAGACTGGACATTGAAATAAGCCATTGCAGGTGCCTGTGCTTGACCTAGACCTGTAGTAATACCTAGATTTAGTGGTGGGATAAGATTTCTAGGAGGACTAGGACCTCTAGGAGTACCTAAACTAAGATTTAAAGATCTAAATGAGGATCTATCAAGACTCACAAAGTTATGAATGCTAAAAGGTGAGCCAGGAGGTGTTCCAGATGAACTTCCTGGGTCTGTTATTTTAGGATTCCAAATCAAAGGGTTCATAATTCACCTAATATCAAGTAATTGTACAAATATATCCCCTAAACTGGATTTAGATCTAGTCACTCTATCACTATTATTAGCCAGTTCTTACTTGAAACAAACCCTAACGCAAGTGGCCCTCCTTCTAGTGCCAAGAAACTATTGATGATGTTGATAACTGAGAAGGGGGGGTGAATCAGTTATCTTAATTATTTTGACTTTCTAAACATTCTTAATATTTAATCCAGCATCAATTCAAATGAGAAAACATAACCATAAAATGGAAATACACATGACACAATATTTTTGACGTGGAAACCCTGTTAAGGGAGAAAACCATGTGGTGATTAACCCAAGATTGTATTCTCTCTTAGAAGAATAGAAATACAAAATGGCACTTGCCAATTGGGGCTCACTACCCGAGCACACTGCTCACAAGAGGCTCATTGCCTACAAGAGACTCACTATCTACAAGTTATAAAGAGAGTAACAAGATACTTGAACTGATGAGAAGCATCCACATATGGTAGAGTTTAGTTCTGGTTAGGCTCAGTATACTGATCTACTGCACTTCATCCTTTCTCTTCTTTTAGAGCTGCTGTCCTTTCACATACCAGACCTACCTTACTACTTCCACACTGCTCTTCTGCTTTTCTTCACACTTCACAATTTCACCACACACTTCTAATCAAAATATATTTGGTATATATATCCACACAAAGGATTTCATCCTCTTTCTAGTCGGCATCCGGAATAGTCAGTATTTTCCAAACATTAGTTTGTCGGCTGAATCCTTGCTTACCAAGTGATGAGGATCAAATAGATATTTATAAGAGTTATCTAATAAGTCAGCCAATCATGAATGATACCTTAAGAATCTTGATCACCATCAACATCTCATCCAGAATAATGTCTGAAGCTCTACTGGTAAGTTCTTCCTCTGTCTGTTCTACCAAACAGGACCCCAATACTTGAATGCTTATATCTCTTCACTCTTTCATCACCGGAGGCTCAAATCCTGGAATCTACTAGTCAAGGTATTCCTCTTGACTTTCCCAAGTCTACACTTTCCAAAGATACTTCCTCTTAGAGATCTGGACCTGATTGTCAGACCTTGCCACAACACTCTGTTCTTGCTTACCGGACCACAACACTCTTCAATCTGAATTCTGGTATAGGCATACTATGTCCTACGGATGTGTGGGATGAATTTTGTTGCCATCAATGACAACAATCATGAAGCTCCAAAATGTCTCTTGCCAACAATCTCCTCCTTTGGCATTGATGGAAACACAGTGAAAAATGACTAAGTGTTATACTATACTCCCCCTTAGTTGATGCTCTCTTCTAATGTACACTTTTGCAGAGCTCCCCCTTAGCTGGATTCCACATTTTTCACTGTTCCTCACTCCCCCTTTGACATCAATGGCAAAAGGTAGGGTCCATATACCAAAATTTCCAAAAATAGTCTATGCTTAGTAGCATAAGTATATATACATGCTTATACTTACATATACTGAAGTATATCTACAAAAGATGTCTTCAACTAGGTAAATTTTGTTCCCAACTCAACTTCAACCTGTCCAAAATTAAGATGTGACCACTCAACAGGAATGCAAAAGCTTCAGCCCTCTTGAGATTTGTCAGATCATTGGTCTGGGCTATGGTTTGGGCATCTATTAGGGCCTCATGCATGGCCTCTAATTTGGGGATAATCATCCCTCTAAGCTCACCCATTCTGCTTAATATGTTCTTCCTCTCCTTCTGAATCTTCTTAATCTCATTCATGATTATAGTAGTTTGACATTCCTGATTTACTATAGAAGAGGAGAGAGGGTCAAAATTTTGAGATAAACTTGTTAGTTTATCCTCTTGCTCTTTTACTTTCTTCTCAATGTCCTTGGTCACTTTAGGCCAGGATAGACAAAATTTGTAGATATTTCTACCATTTTTAAGAGCATTTTCCAAGCTCTTTACTCCAATATCCATAACTCTCCTATCATTTGTTATTAAGCCTTGTAACTCTGAGAATCTCTTATCCAAAAACTCTTTGCGGACCTTCTCCTCAACTGATTTCTCTAGAGATTCAAAATGTGTACTAACACTATTTACTAGAGATTTGAGATTACTGGATGAAGAGGTTGAGGGATCTTTCTGAAAAGATGGCATGATCTTTTCCAATACACCAGATGAAGTTTCTATGAGCTTGCAGTCTTCCATGTGAGACTTCAGAAGTTTTTCTTTTGCCTTTGTTGAAGTAAAGGATGCTAGCTTCATGGTTTGAATCGGGGAGAGGGAGTCAAAATTGAATGGTCCTTGAAGAAGTTCTGGTTCATCAAATTCCATCATCTCCTTGGTTAGGAATTCTTTGACTACTTCTGCTATGTCTCTTGCTGGTGACAGGGTTTTCTCCCCTTCTGTAGCCTTACCACTGTCATTTGTAGATTTTTCTATCCTTGACTCTTCCTCTCTTCCCTTTCCTTGTTCTTCTTGACTAGATTTTTCTTTTATACTTTCTTCTCCTTTAGATCCAGAGACTGCTGGAGAGTCTAGATTTACTTCTCCCTAGACTTCCTCTTCTAGAGTAGAAGAATCTAAGTCCTTGCCTTTTTCTTCACCTGTCTCCTTTACCTCTTCTACTATTGTCTCAGTAGTTTCTTCCTTGTTGTCCATGGCAGAGGGCTCATCACTTATGTCCTCTATGATAGGAATGTTGAACCTTTTGTAGGCATTCTGGAGGATTTCTTCAGTTTCTTTAGCTATTTTGTCAGTTTCTCGAAGCATAAGCTAATTCATTCTAGCTTTGCTCTAGAACTCATCGTTGCAATATTTGAAAATCATATTCATTTGTTTCTACGTGATTAAGGGATAGAGCTGAATAGCTATTTGTTCCCTGATTTCAAGGTCGTTGGCCTTGGCATTGTTCTTTTTTAATTTCTAGTTCTTTCTCTAGGCTCTTTAGAATTAAAGATATAATCTCAATGAATGCTTTATTATAAATGTTAGGGTACCTGATTGTGGCTTCTTGCAGAATCTTCTGATCAGCCTCACTGTAGTAGTCATAAAATTTAGTCATTGGTTTCAAGTTCCCATCCACAGTGACTAATTTGACTACATTATCAATGGACAGAGTGGACCTTTCAACAAACTCTTCTGCCATCTTTTCCTTGTCTTCACCGGTAGAGGGTTCACCAGATACTTTCTTCTTTTTCCTCATTTTCCTTACCTCCTCATCTGATTCTGTCTCTTCTTCATCCTTCTGACTGATATAAGACCTTCTGGCCTTTGTCTTAGTCCTTTTCTCTACTTCACCAGATGGTTTTGATGCCTTTGAGGTCTTAGCAGTTGTAGGTACAGATCTTTTAGAGGATCTAGTCTGGGAGGGGGCTTCTACTGGATCACTTTCCTTTTCTGCTTCTTCCTTCTCTTTCTCTGCCCTTTCCATCTTTTCTCTATGTACATTAAGTGCCTCTTTTGATATTCCATGCCTCTTGGCAAATTCTTCTACATCTTTTCTCACTTTTCTCTTCATCTCTGGTTGTCTTAACTCCACATGGATCTTCACACTTAATTCTTCAAAGGTTCCAAACCTTTCTGCCTTGGGATCCTTGGGCTGACTTAGTATGTGGTAAACATGTAGCTCTACAATTTTCTCATCCACTTCATACCCCATAGGCATGATCCACATTGTTCTTGGTTCCATTGCCTCCATTAGGCACTGATCAGTTTCTACCATAAAGCAAACTGTATCCTTATACTTTTCAACTAAAGATTTTGGAATTCTCTCCCTTGCTTGCATCATACTCTGAAAGTTCTTGAAGTAACCCCAAAAATCTGTATTTCTTGCCTTAGAATTCCCAAGCCCATGCAGGTAGTCTCTAATTTGAATGGCAATAGGTCTATCATTTTACCATACCCAACCATTGGATCTGGGCAGCTCATTCATAAAGTAGAAAAACAAACACAATATTAGTCCACCATACTTAAAAGAGTTCTTCTTGTCCTTCTTAATCTTCTATAAATTTTCCATCAGTTGGCTTAGAAGGAGTTCATAGAGGTCATAATCTGCATTCTTTCTCATCATCTCATAAGCAGTATACATAGCAGTTCTGGGTACTAAATTCTCCCTGCTAGAGTGATATATCTTATAACCAATTATCATAGATGCAAACTTGATATCTGGATCAGAGATATCTTCTATGGTCACTGCTCTCTAATAAAATTTTGATCCGGTAGCTTCACTCATAGTTTGGTTTTTGACAGATTTGAGAAATGGTATCCCTCCGGATGAGTGCAAGCCTATTACTGCCCTAATTGTATCCTTAGTGATCTTAAATGGTCTATTTAACCATAAGAAGTTATCATGTACTCTGCTCAACACATACCAGACCCATTCATCCTCCTCAAAATAGGGGAAATGAATGCACTGACCAAAATGTTTATCCTGGATGGCCTGGTACTGTGGTTTGAGTTCAAAAGTATAATCTATTAAATGATTGTGATAGATGTCTGCCAGCTTGGATTCCCCAAAATCTTCAATGTTTACATGAATTTAATCCCTAACATCTTCTACATGCAAAATACCATGCGGAATGCTAGAAAAAGAACCCGAAGGATCCACTTCTAGGGATTTGTATGGGTGCTTCTTAAATTTAGGGCATGGCCTATCAGAAATCTTCACCACATTCGGAGTAGCCATTTTCAAAACATTTACAGAGAGATATTCAGCAACGGAAAATACCTTTTACAATTCTAGGGTTCGCTGAATAAGCTAGATTAAGTTGCTGGATGAATCGACTTCAATGATTAATCTTTGAGAATTTGAGGCAATTTGTTGCAGAGCTCCTTTTTTTTCCTTCTTGAGTGCAAATGTGCAAATGACGAATGAATGAACCTTTTTTTTTAATTTCTGGGAAAGCCCTAATTTCATACAGATGATTGATGAACCAAATTAGTCTTCAATCTATTCAAAACTTATTGTGGATCTTTCATCTCTTAACCAAACCTTATTTGGATGTCCCTTTGTGAACCCTTTAATCTGTAACTCTCCTTGTGCCAATTCCAGCACCAATTAACTAGCTGGGGGAAAATATTTTTCTTTGTGTCTCCCCCTGAGCCAGAGCTCACCTTTTAATTTCTGGAAGGAATATCAGCACTAGATTTTGGTGTGGATCCATCCCCTACATTTTCTATACTTCTCTTCACCCAAATCTTGTTCATCTCACTTTTGACTTCATCCACATTCACTTTTCCTTTTCCTTTGTCTTGATTCTGATTATGATGTACCAAACCTCTTTTGTCTTGATTCTTGCTTCTACAGAATTTGGTAATATGACCAGATCTATTACAATTGTGGCAAACAACATTTCTTTGCATATTTGATTGATGTCCTCTTGATCTACATTGATTAGCCATATGACCCATTCTATTGCATATAAAGCATCTACCATTGAATGAATTGTTCATTTGAATATTTCTACATTCATGAGATTTGTGACCATACCTTTTGCAGTTAAAACACTATCCGGAGAAGGATGTGTTAGTTTGATTCATTCTCCTTCTACACTGATTAGCTTTGTGACCAAAGTTATTGCAGTTGTGGTAGTATCCATTAAATGATGGATATCTTTGAGCATTAGATTACCTTACTAGAGGTCTTCTAGGCCTATTCCTTAAATTTTCTGATCCAAACTTCTTCTGACCAAATCCAGAGCTTTCACCTTTCTCATATCCCAAACCACACTTGTCATCTATCCTCTTTTGGCTTTCAAGAAGAACTTCAAGTTGAGTAGAACTTATCTTGAATTTCTCTTTCTATTCATTTGTTGTGTGAAGATCCCTTTTAAGAGAGATAATTTTTCTTCAGTTTCTTTAGCATCTTCAAGATCAGATTCAAGATGTCTGATTATTCTATCCATCTTGTGGTAGTCTTCTGATTTCTCCTTGAGAGATTGTCTTAGATCATCTTCAGTTTTTCTTTTCTCTTCAATTTCTTGAGTAAATTTCATAACTCCTGATTCCATTTCATGTCTTACCATAATGATCTCTTTTGATAACTTTTCACATATCTTGGTTTTCTCCTTCAAATCTTCATTTGTATCATTTGCTTCACTTTGACTTGCCAATTGCTGAAGTAGATCCTTTCTCTTTTTCATAGAGAGACTTAATTTCCCTTTTAGTTCATTTATGAAATCATCAGCCTGTTTGAGTCTTTCCTTTAGTTCATTGACTTCAGAATTAAATTGCTCAAGATCATCTAGGGCAGACTGAAGTTGCTCCCTCATACCATACACATCCATTTTAATTCCCAGATCTTCCTCAAGCTATTAGGCTCTATTTGGAGGAACTTGGCTCTGATACCAATTGTTGATAACTGAGAGGGGGGAGGGTGAATTAGTTATCTTAATAATTTTGACTTTCTAAACTTTCTTAATATTTAATCCAGCATCAATTCAAATGAGCAAACATAACCATGAACTGGAAATACACATGACATAATATTTTTGACGTGGAAACCCTATTAAGGGAGAAAACCATGGGGTGATTAACCCAAGATTGTATTCTCTATTAGAAGAATAGAAATACAAAATGGCACTTGCCAATTGGGGCTCACTGCCTGAGCACACTGCTCACAAGAGGCTCACTGCCAACAAGAGACTCACTATCTACAAGTTATAAAGAGAGTAACAAGATACTTGAACTGATGAGAAGCATCCACATATGCTAGAGTTCAGTTTTGGTTAGGCTCAGTATACTAATCTACTGCACTTCATCCTTTCTCTTCTTTTAGAGCTACTGTCCTTTCACATACTGGACTTGCCTTACTACTTCCACACTGCTCTTCTACTTTTCTTCGCACTTCATAATTTCACCACACACACTTCTAATCGAAATACATTTGGTATGTATATCCGCAGAAAGGATTTCATCCTCTTTCTAGTTAGCATCCGGAATAGTCAGTATTTTCCAAACATTAGCCTGTCAGCTGAATCCTTGCTTACCAAGTGATGTGGATCAAATAGATATTTATAAGAGTTATCTAATAAGTCGGCCAATCAATAAGTCGGCCAATCATGAATGATAGCTTAAGAATCTTGATCACCGTCAACATGTCATCCAGAATAATGTCTGAAGCTCTGCCAATAAGTTCTTCCTCTGTTTGTTCTACCAAATAGGACCCCACTACTTGAATGCTTATATCTCTTCACTCTTTGATCACCGGAGTCTCAAATCTTGGAATCTACCAGTCAAGGTATTGCTCTTGACTTTCCCAAGTCTGTACTTTCCAAAGATACTTCCTCTTAGAGATCCGGACCTGACTATTAGACCTTGCCACAACACTCTATTGTTGCTTACCAGACCACAACACTCTTCACTCTGACTTCCGGTATAGGCATACTATGTCCTTCGGATGTGTGGGATGAATTTTGTTGCCATCAATGACAACAATCATGAAGCTCTAATGTGTCTCTTGCCTATAGATGATTGTTTTGAGATAGTCATAAAAATAGTTAAAATTCACATAAAATGAACCAAAATTGACTTGAAAGATATGAAGAAATCAGTTAAGATTTTCTTAATCCCAAGTTTAATATGGTCAGGTCTTGACCTATTGTGCAAATTTAGTTGGTTAATGTGAAGCTGTAATGTTCAAGGGGCCTTACATAATTTAGGGTTTCTTGTTGGTTTACCGGACTCAAACTATGCAAAGAGATTGTGAATATCAGTGTGTTCATTCTTTTGCATAAAAATGTTACTGTACTGCAAAGCTTTAAATGGTTTTCTTGAATTATTGTAGCTTTCTCCTCTAAAATATTTATGAAAACTATCTACTTTTAACTCTGTTATGCATGCTTTTTTAAATGCGAGACAAATTTCCTTTAAATTTCTACGTTTTAAGCTAAGTATTTTTAGATGGGTTGGGAAAAGTTAGAAAGATCTAATCTAAACTTCATTCATTCTACCAAAGGATCTAATTGTTGATAACTGAGAGGGGGGGGGTGAATCAGTTATCCTAATTATTTCCCTTATTGAACTTTCCTTTTAATTGATGCAGCATAAAATCAAACATAAAACATTAACCATAAAACAAGAAACACATGACACAGTATTTTTGACGTGGAAACCCTGTTAAGGGAGAAAACCACGGGGTGATTAACCCAAAATTATTCTCTGTTAGAAGAATAGGAAATTACAAAAATGGCACTTGCCAATTAGGGCTCACTGCCCGAGCACACTGCTCACAAGAGGCCCACTGCCTACAAGAAGACACACTGTCTACAAAGTGATGAGAATCACAGTCTTGAACTGATTGGAAGCATCTGCATATGCTGGAGTTCAGTTCCGGTTAGGCTCAATACACTGATCTGCTGCACTTCATCTTTCCTCTGTTCTTTGTACTGCTATCTTTCACATACCGGATCCTTTTTACTACCTCTGCTCTTATCTGGACTTATTCGCATATATCTCCACATCAACACACACTTCACAACTAAATCCATCCTCTATATATATCCGCACAAGTAATTTCATCACCTTTCTAGTCGGCATCCGGAACAGTCTAGTTTCTTACAAACTCTCATTCTGTCGGCTGAATCCTTCCTCACCAAGCAATGCGGATCAAGCATATACTTGTAGATATCATTAATCATGTCGGCCAAACATGATTCATGCCTTCACAGCCTCTGTCATCAACAGTAACCCATCCAGAAAGCAGTCTGATACTCTGCCAGTCAGTTCTTCCTCTGTTTTCACTGTCTCTCAGGAATCCGGTACTCAACCATTCATATCTTTTTCTTTGTCCATCACCAGAGGCTAAATCCTTGGAATATACCACTCAAGGTAGTCCTCTTGACTTCCCCAAATCCGCACTGCACCAAGACACTTCCTCTGAGAGATCCGGACCAATCTGTCGGACCTTGCCATATGCTCTGTTCTTCTTCACCGGACCACAACATTCTTTATTCTGACTTCCGGTAGAGACACATTATGACTTGCGGATATGTGGGATGACCTTTGTTGCCATCAATGACAACAACCATGAATCCATATAGTGTCTCTTGCCAACAATCTCCCCCTTTGGCATTGATGGCAACACTTAGTGAAAAATGACTAAGTGTTTTCACTATGCTCCCCCTTGGCTGATGCTCTGTCCTTATATACAATTTCCGGAACTCCCCCTTAGTTGGATCCCTCATTTTTCACTGCTCCTCACTCCGCCTTTGACATCAATGGCAAAGGGTAGGGTCCGCACACCAAAATTTTCAAAAATTTCCTATACATAGCCGCATATTTACATACTTACATATACTGAAGAATGTCTGCAAAGGATGTCTGCAATTGAATCATTTCTGTAGCCCAACTTTGCTTCATTCTGTCCAAAATTGAAATGTGACCACTTAACAAAAATGCAAACGCTTCTGCCCGCTTGAGATCTGTCAGATCTTTTGTTTGGGCGGTGGTCTGAGCATCACTGATGGCCTCATGCATTGTTTCCAACTTAGGGATTATAATCCTTCTAAGTTCTCCCATCCGGTTGGTGATGTTCTTCCTTTCCTTCTCAAGATTTTTTATTTCATTCAAGACTGCAATGGTCTGACATTCTTGATTTATTATAGAGGAAGAGAGAGGATCAAAACTTCGAGATAAGCTTTGTAGCTTATCCTGTTCCTCTTTTATTTTCTTGTCAAATGCTGCTGTTGCCTTTGACCAGGATATACAAAATTTGTAGATGTCACCGCCATCCTTAAGAGCATTCTCTAAGCTCTTTATTCCAATGCTTACAATTTTCCTATCTTTAGAGATTAATTCTAATATTTCTGAAAATCTCTTATCCAAAAATTCTTTCCGGACCTTTTCTTCAGCTGATTTTTCTAGAGAATCAAAATGTGTATCAACACTGCTGACTAAGGTTTTTAGATTACCGGAAGAGGAGGCTGTCGGATCTATCTGGATTGATGGCATGATTTTTACAAGTACTCCGGAAGCAGCCTCTATCAACTCACAGTCTTCCATATGAGACTTCAGGAGCTTTTCATTTGCCTTGGCATTTGCAAATGAAGCTATCTTCATTGTTTGTACCGGAGAGAGAGAGTCAAAATCAAATGGGCCTTTTAGAAGCTCCGGTTCATCAATCTCTAGAGTT
This sequence comes from Cunninghamia lanceolata, assembly GCA_027924645.1. Classification (NCBI taxonomy): domain Eukaryota; kingdom Viridiplantae; phylum Streptophyta; class Pinopsida; order Cupressales; family Cupressaceae; genus Cunninghamia; species Cunninghamia lanceolata. The sequence continues at coordinate 4,322,402 of BSBN01000158.1, read as the reverse complement.
TCTTTACTCAAAAATTGTTGAACAGTTTGTGCAGTGTCTCTGGTCGGAGACAGATGTTTCTTTTCTTCTGCAGTCTTAGAACTGTCAACCTCTTTGTCTTTCACCACTGCTTCCTTCTCCTGTAGTTGCTCTTCTTCTTTGGATCCGGAGACTGTAGGGGAAACCGGAGGAGAGATGCTAGTTTGTTCATGAGCCACTTCTTCTGGAGCAGAGGGTCCCAAGTCCTTAGCTGCTTCTGTACCTAAATCCTCTACAACCGGAAGATTGAACCTTTTGAAGGCCTTCCGGAGGATCTCTTCTGTTTCTTGGGTCACTTTGTCAGTCTCGCCAAGCATGAGTTGATTCATCCTGGCTTTGCTTCTGAACTCATCTTTGCAGTCTTTGAAGATAATGTTCATTGTCTTGGGATCAATTTGAGGATATAGCTGAATAGCTATCTGCTCCCGGATCTCAAGATCTTTAGCATGAGCATTATTCTTTCTTACTTCCATTTCCTTTTCTAGGCTTTTAGGAATAAGAGATATTATTTCAATGAAAGCCTTATTATATATGTTAAGATATTTTACTGTGGCCTCCTACAGAGTCTTTTGGTCAGCCTCACTGAAGTCATCATATGATTCAGTCATTGGTTGAAGGTTTCCATCCACCGTGACCGACTTGATTATGCTCTCTAAAGACAGAGTGGGCTTCTCAACAGATACCTCTGCCATTTCCTCCTTGTCTTGGCCTGTGGAGGGCTTACCGGATCCTTTCTTCTTCTGTTTCTTTACTTCTCTTACTCCCTCATCTGATTCTGTTTCCTCTTCATCCTTTTGGCTTCCATAAGCCCTTGTGGCTTTTGTCTTGGATCTCTTACCGGATGCCTGAACTTCCAGTTTTGAACTTTTGGTTGTGGGAGGTGCAGGTCTCTTTGATGATCTGGTCCGGGTGGGAGCTTCAACCGGAGCACTTTCTTTACTTTTCTCTTCTTCCTCAGCCTTCCTCCTCTTTTCCCGGCTGGCATCAAGTGCCTCCTTTGAGATGCCTAGGCCTTGAGCAATGTGCTCTACTTCTTTTCTCACCTTTCTTTTGATCTCAGGTTCCCTGAGTTCTACATGTATTTTTACACTCAGCTCCTCAAAGGTTCCAAACCTTTCTGCCTTAGGATCTTTGGGCTAACTTAGCATGTGTTGAACATGCAGCTCCACTATCTGTTCATCCACTTCATACCCCATGGGCATGATCCAGACAGTCCTTGGCTCCACTGCCTCCATTAGGCACTGATCAGTGTCAACCATAAAGCACACTGAGTCCTTGTATTTCTCAATGAGAGACTGGGGAATTCTCTCTCTTGCTTGCATCATGCTCTGAAAGTTTTTGAAGTATCCCCATAGAGCTGTATTTCTCGCTTTTGCATCCCCAAGTCCATGCAAATAGTCTCTTATCTGGACTGCAACAGGTTTGTCATTCTGCCATACCCATCCACTTGTTCTGGGTAGCTCATTCATGAAGTAGAAGAATAGACATACAATAAGAGTACCATACTTAAAGGAATTCTTCTTATCCTTCTTGATTTTCTGTATGTTTTCCATTAATTGGCTTAGCAGTAGTTCGCAGAGATCATATTCTGCATTCTTTCTTAGCATTTCATAAGCAGTGTATATTGCAGTTCCGGATACAGAATTCTCCCTGCTGGAGTGATAGATCTTGTATCCTATTATCATTGATGCATATTTGATATCCGGATCCGAAATATCTTCAATGGTCATTGCCCTCTTGTCAAATTTTGATCCGGTGGCCTCAGTTACAATGTTGTTCTTGACAGATTTGAGGATAGGTACCCCTCCGGAAGAGTATAGGCCAGTTACTGCTCTAATTGCCTCTTTTGTGATCTTGCAGGGTCTATCTAGCCATAGAAAGTTGTCATGCATCCTGCTCAGTACATACCGGACCCATTCATCTTCTTCAAAGCAGGGGAAATGAATAAATTGCTCAAATTGTTTCTTCTGAATATCCTTATACTCTGGTTTAAGCTCAAAAGCATTGTCAATCAGCTGCTTGTGATAGAGGTCTCTTAATTTGAATTCCCCAAATTCCTCAATGTTTGCATGTATGTAAACCCTAATGTCTTCGGTGTGTAAAACTCCGTGAGGAACACTAGAGAAGGCTCCTAGTGGGTCTACCTCCAATGATTTGTAGGGATGTTTCTTGAATGAGGGGTGAGGTCTATCAGAGATCTTAACTATGTTTGGAGTAGCCATTCTTCAAAGATTTGCAGTGAGGTAATGAAAAACGGAGAATACCTTATGCGCCTTCGGTTTGCATGGAGTGGTTGGATTGATTTCTTTATGCAATAACTTCGGCAGGAGATCCTTGGTGTGCTTGATGAACCTTGTTGCAGAGCTCCACTTTTCGCTTCTTCTCGAGTGCAGAATGAGCAAATAACCTTTGAGAAATCTCTTAAATTTCTCCGCGAACCCTAATATCTGTCTGCAATAAATGCTTCACCTACATCATTCCGGTTTGCCTTGTCTGGATAGCTTGGATTGTCCCGGATTAGTTCTGATCTGAGGATATCATCTGGATCTTTCAATCATGAATAAATCGAGGTAACATATTACAAGAGCATCCCAAACACTCTGTCCAATCCGCAGAACAAGATAGTGCATTTCCGGATCTTTCCGGACCTTTTTGGAATCCCTTATCATACCGGAGCATCTCCCTGAACAGGTCTTATTTGATCGATCACAGCTTCTTCATAACTCCATGCGGACCTCTGAAAACTTGACTGAAGTATCTCAAGACTCATATCTACAAACCCTTTGATCCGCATCTTGTGCCACATTCGGCACCACTTGTTTGGCTGGGGGAACAAGATTTTCTTTGAGTCTCCCCCTGAGCCTGAGCTCACTTTTTAATTTCCGGAAGAAATATCAGCACCAGAGTCTGGTGCGGATCCAACCTCTACATTCTCTGAACTTTTCTTCACCCAAATCTTGCTCATCTGATTCCTAACCTCATCCGCATTCATCTTTTGTTTACCCTTGTCTTGATTCTGATTATACACCGGACCTCTTTTGTCCTGATTCTTGTTTCTGCAGACTTTAGCATTATGACCGGACCTATTGCAGATTTGGCAAATAATATTTCTTTGCATATTTGACTGATATCCTCTTGATCTGCATTGATTAGCCCTATGACCTATTCTATTGCATGTGAAGCATCTACCTTTGAATGATTTGTTTACTTGCATAATTCTGCATTCATGGGATTTGTGTCCATACCTTTTGCAGTTGAAGCACTGTCCGGAGAAGGATGAATTAATCTGATTCATTCTCATTCTGCACTGATTAGCTTTGTGACCAAAGTGGTTGCAGCTGTGGCAGTATCCATTGAAGGATGGATATCTTTGAGCATTTGGCTGTCTTACCGGAGGTCTTCTAGGCCTGCTCCTTGGATTTTCTGATCCAAGATTCTTCTGACTGGATCCGGAGCTTTCTCCTTTCTCATATCCCAAACCATACTTGTCATCTGTCCTCTTTTGACTTCCAAGAAGAACTTCAAGTTGAGCAGAACTTATCTTGAATTTCTCTTTATATCCATTTGCTGTTTGAAGGTCTCTTTTGAGAGAGGCAATTTGATCCTCAAGTTTTCCTTCATTATCTTTGGCATCTTCAAGATCAGATTCAAGATGTCTGATAATCCTGTCCATCTAGTGGCATTCTTCTGATTTTTCTTTAAGAGATTGTCTTAGATTGTCTTCAGCCTTTCTTTTTTCTTCAATCTCTTGAGTAAACTTTATAGTTCCTGATTCCATTTCATGTCTTAACATAATGACTTCTTTTGATAACTTTTCACATAACTTGGTTTGCTTAGTCAATTCTTCATTTGTATTGCTTTCTTCACTTTGCCTTGCCAACTGTTGAAGCAGCTCCTTTCTCTTTTTCATAGAGAGACTTAATTTGTCTTTTAATTCTCTCATGAATTCATCAGCCTGTTTGAGTCTTTCCTTTAATTCACTGACTTCAGAATTTGACTGTTCAAGATCCTCAAGAGCAGTCTTGAGTTGCTCTCTTAAACCATATGCATCCATTTGAAATCCCAGATCTTCCTCAAGCTGTTAGGCTCTATTAGGAGGAACTTAGCTCTTATACCAATTGTTGATAACTGAGAGGGGGGGGGGTGAATCAGTTATCCTAATTATTTCCCTTATTGAACTTTCCTTTTAATTGATGCAGCATAAAATCAAACATAAAACATTAACCATAAAACAAGAAACACATGACACAGTATTTTTGACGTGGAAACCCTGTTAAGGGAGAAAACCACGGGGTGATTAACCCAAAATTATTCTCTATTAGAAGAATAGGAAATTACAAAAATGGCACTTGCCAATTAGGGCTCACTGCCCGAGCACACTGCTCACAAGAGGCCCACTGCCTACAAGAAGACACACTGTCTACAAAGTGATGAGAATCACAGTCTTGAACTGATTGGAAGCATCTGCATATGCTGGAGTTCAGTTCCGGTTAGGCTCAATACACTGATCTGCTGCACTTCATCTTTCCTCTGTTCTTTGTACTGCTATCTTTCACATACCGGATCCTTTTTACTACCTCTGCTCTTATCTGGACTTATTCGCATATATCTCCACATCAACACACACTTCACAACTAAATCCATCCTCTATATATATCCGCACAAGTAATTTCATCACCTTTCTAGTCGGCATCCGGAACAGTCTAGTTTCTTACAAACTCTCATTCTGTCGGCTGAATCCTTCCTCACCAAGCAATGCGGATCAAGCATATACTTGTAGATATCATTAATCATGTCGGCCAAACATGATTCATGCCTTCACAGCCTCTGTCATCAACAGTAACCCATCCGGAAAGCAGTCTGATACTCTGCCAGTCAGTTCTTCCTCTGTTTTCACTGTCTCTCAGGAATCCGGTACTCAACCATTCATATCTTTTTCTTTGTCCATCACCGGAGGCTAAATCCTTGGAATATACCACTCAAGGTAGTCCTCTTGACTTCCCCAAATCCGCACTGCACCAAGACACTTCCTCTGAGAGATCCGGACCAATCTGTCGGACCTTGCCATATGCTCTGTTCTTCTTCACCGGACCACAACATTCTTTATTCTGACTTCCGGTAGAGACACATTATGACTTGCGGATATGTGGGATGACCTTTGTTGCCATCAATGACAACAACCATGAATCCATATAGTGTCTCTTGCCAACACTAATTGTTCTATTATGTACTTTATAAGTAATATAGCAAATTGATCAAATCCATAGACAAAACCTTAAGTGTAAGTTCGAAGCATTTTCACAAACATACACCTAAGATTGCAAGTTCTAAGAGAAAATGTTTTAAACACAATGAAGAGCAAGAAAACACTCAAAAGATAGACGCAGAATTCCAGATTTAATTGTATTAGAAATAGATAGTCATATAAGATTTATAATGTCTAAATGACTCTCAGTTTCATTGATCAAACTACAGAAAACTTACAAGCTTTACAAATATAGTAAGGAAGCCAGATGTTCCACGCATTCATTATTGTAGACACAGGTGACCTCCTTCTACTCTCTAAATGCTAAAGGTCCCTCTATTCTAAAAAAATCCCTATGTAACCTTATTACAGTGTAGAGAGGCACAATATATAGACTTCGATTGTCCTCAATATAGCTGAAAACCCTAGTTAAGCAATGGTTCAAACTACTGGTTACAACAATAAATGCTGGAGAACAAGTCTCCCAAAATATCTCTGAGCATACATCAAATCTGGGTGAAATATGCCATTCTAGAAACCCTAGCAGCTCAATAATAACTTCTGTTGTCTGCTGCAATAATGTCTTCATCTACATTTTGTCTTCATCAATGAAGACCTTTGACTTCCTCGCTTCCTCACCCTTCATCCTTATCTTCCTCTACTCATGAGATCAGATTTCCTTTCCATGATGTCATCGCCATCAAGCTTCAGCTCCTTCTTCAACTGCAAACTTGCAAAAATAGACTAGCAATAAGTATTATTGATTCAATAAACCCATAGAAAGAAAAACAACTGCTAAATCCAGTCATAACTATGTGAACACAGAAATCAGGCCCCAAATATGTGAAAATTACGAGTCCAAAATGCATATACACTGCTAAACTGGTCGGGTCAACCATCATTGACCAGAAATATGCATTCGGGCTCAAAAAAGCTTAAAAATTTATTGCTTAGTGTTCCTACCCATTTCCTTGTATAAATCTTTGTATCCACCAGTATACAAGCCAGGCGTGATACATTTGTTAAATCAGATTTCATTTTCCCTTTGATTCCGTGTTGTATGTATGCAATGCATATCAGCTTATATATCGCAACATACAAACATAAAAAATATGCAAGCACTTAACTCCAATTCATAACTACCCAATTCCACCATATAAAGCAATGTATAACGTGTTCTATACAACCTTCAGACTTATCGCTGTTATAAACAGTAATTTATAACCTATCGAATCCACAATGCATCCTTGATATGCAAATCAGATGTAGTACATAGGATAAATCTGACTTCAAATTCATTTGGATTCCGGCTTGTATGTTTTAACTCTGCATATCAGTTTGTATATTAGAAACATACAAACACAAAAATATACAAGCATTTTCACTTTTTTAATTTCTCTTTCGAGTTTGCACTATGTATGTTGTTTGTATCTTTCGATATGCATTGTTAAAAACATACATGGACTTAACTTTGTTTGATAAATTTTTGGTTCTGGCACTTGTACATGTACAATGTATGTTTGATAATATACAAGCCAGAATTATACAACGACTTAACACTTTCGAAAAACCTTTTAAGTCCGCGTTGTATATTGGGCCTTGTATACTACGAAACCCTCTTTTCAAATCCACAGATATACAACAAATTTACCATATTTAAAACCCTTTTCATGTCTACCATTGTATATTTCATTGTATGTTACTCAAACATACAAGGTTGCAGACATACAACAAATTAACCATGCTTCATAATATTTGAATTCTGTGCGATGCATATATGTTTTGTATGTTTTCAAGCTCATGGATATACAACAATTTAACCCTGGTTTACAACTTTTTGGATTCCGGCTGTATAAAGCCAAATGCACTTTTGCCTTTGTATGTTTAACTTGCCAAACATACAAAAGTGAGATATATGCAATGGAACTCAAATACCAATTCATTTCAACTCTGAGTTATTTCAGATCCATCTTGTATGTATATATAAAGCTTTTATTTCAAATGCATTCAAGGAAAAAGACATACGATCGGCTTTGTATATGAAAGCAATATACAAATGGCATTGTATGTATAACATGCAAGTGACCCAACATGCAAACAACCTTGAATACGCACCCGATTGCAAACGCGACTAAGTATAAAACGACTTTGTACATACAAAGGACTTTGTATATGCAAGGCGATATACAAAGGTCTTTGTATACAGGCAAACTCGCATACAAAGGGCCTTGTATATGCAACATGCATATACAAATAGACTTGTATGTGCAAACAACAAACCCTTCCCTTGTACATTTTACCAAAATGATCATAACTTTCAAAATATGGAAAATTTTAAGATGGTTCAAAAAGTAACCCTAGCTCATTTTTCACAAGGAATCCAACCATATCATGCCTTAGTACTGAAAATGCATTTTTTCTCTATTTTAATAAGGTTTGCAATTTTAACCCCTCTTTTTCCCTTTTACCACCAAGCAAAACAACACACACAAAAACAAAAGCAACAGCCACAGCAGGGGTCCTCATTTTACTAAGGAGTAAAATGGGGTGTGTTGTGAACATCACAATAGCTATGTTTGCTAAGCCTAAGGGTGTATGGTTCAAATATAGCGTTATCGCAGATACACACAAGGGAAGCACTAATTTGGTCATCTAGGCATCTCGAATGCATGATGACAAGAATAATGCCGTGTGGGATGCTATTTTGTGTCAGGAATGTGGAACGTAGCTAGATTTCCATATTCTATGGAGACTCCATAATTGATTTTTGAATGTGCTAGAAATTACAATCCACAAACTAGGAAAGTGGAAAAGCATGGTCGAGTGTATGCAGATTCGTCCATCAGGGGGATTGCGACCACTTTTAATTTGCATTGGGAAAGAAGGTTGTTAGCATGGATTTGAAGAAGTTGCAAGTTGAATATGAAAATAACAGGAAAGCCACCAGGAAGAGAATGTATCAATGGAGGGCTAAGAATAGTCCTTATCCTACAGCGGCCAAATTACCAGTGCATATGTACAAGTTCAACTTTGATGATGAATATCAATATATGATAGCCCTACTCAGCAGAGTGACAGGCCAACCTGATGCTGGAAGCTTCAAAGATTGGATGTACGGGGTTATCCTGATGTGCCTTTACATAGATAATAAGCCATTATGGGCTAGAATGATCAGTGATGCCCTAAATGAGCAGCTCATGAAACTGGGAGGCCTAGAGTGCTCATTTTTATATGACTTCATATGTGGTATACTCATGTGCATACAAAGGTACATTCAGTGCACTTACAATAGTAGAGAAGGTTGGTGGTAGTACAAATGATGCACACATATGGGATCATTGTCCCCAACTACAAAGACAAAATTATCTTCAAGATTACAAATTAGTGAATGATGCATTTTCTATGCATCTAGTAAGGACAATGGAAGAAGATAGGACTAAAAGGCTGAGCATGGAAGCTCAAGAAGTCATATACAGGCACGGTGCTTGGTTTATACAATATACCACCTTCTCTTATATCAGAATAGAGGGCTTTGTAGGACAACCCCTCATGCTCCCAAGATATCCCAAAGATGCAGTTGTTCTGATGGAGTTCATGAGACAGATATCCACAATACTAGATGCTTACAAAGTAAATAAGAAGATTCCACCAGTATTGTTTCCAATAACAATGGGTTGGTACGTATGCTAAGATTCTAAAAACATCAAGAAGGCCATAGCTGGTCTGGACATGATGAAATTATAGCCATTCCCTTTGGCAAGATCATATGACCCATATGGGAGGATGCAGAAGATCATGGGGAAGCCCATCCATCAGAAGCACTTGGAGGATTTATGGATAGATTATGAGGATGAGGCTGAGGCTAGAAGAAGAAAATATCAAAGGCTAACTCTTAACCAGATCAAAACATTTGACTGTATTCCAGTGCCTATAAAATTGAAAAGGGATGATGGCAGGATAATGGTAGATGAATATGAAGAAAGGAAGATATATAATGACATAATCTTAGCACCTGATCTTACACAACATGAGGATATCTCATTAGACTAATTTATAGGTAGGGTGCTGCAGCTAACCCAGTCTTGGGTAAATGAACAAGTAAATGAATTGAAGAAGAAGGGTGTAGCCCTTACAATTGACAATAAGAAGAAGAGGCAGGAGATTCCTGACAATGAATATGATGACTTTCTGATTGAAAAGAGGAAATCTAAACAAGAAAGAATGTCGCTTCAGGAACAAAGCAAGAGACCCCCCAGAGGTAAGAAAACTAATAATGAACCTAAATGGGTCATAATTGAAAGACCAGTTATATCAGCAAAGTATGCATCTGCATTAGAAGAAGCAGCAGCTTCATCAGCACTACCTCCCATGGATAAAGAGAAGGCTAAAAAGACCCAAGGGCCAACTGTGGAGGCTTCTGAAGCATATGAGGAGGGTCAAACCTCATAAAAGCAAAAAGGAAAGGATGTTCCTCTTGATGAATAATCTGAGGAGGAGGACTCTATGCCCCTCATTAGAAAAAGACAAGCACGTCAGGTGATGGCATCCACACCTAAGAAATCGAGAACCTCCATGAGAGGTGAAATAAGGCATGACCCCATAGTATTGAGGGGAGCTGGTGGTGAAGTATTCAAGAAAGAATTACAGCATAACATGCCACTTCCCACCATTGTTTAGTTCAAGACTGAACAAGCTAGAGAGTAGATGAAAGAAGCCTCTAGGCCAATTCAAAGTGGTCTTGTCTGTCTAGAAGAGATAGTTGACTTATCTGATGATGAGGTAGTAAAAGATGTGGCCTCTCAATGAATGGAAACCATTGCTACTAACACCCACATAACTCCACAGGGAACTCCAACAGTACAGGTGGCTATGTTAGAAGAACTGAAGCAAGTGGAACAAGAAAAGGAAAATAGCCCATAATAGATTGCACAACAAATAGGGCTTGATAAGTTAGTTGATCAGGTGACTAGCAAAGAAGTAATAGATTTAACATATGGGGAGGATGTAGCACATCCTAAAAATCTAGTCGGTGCACCTGATAAAGCAGAAAAAATTAAGAAAGTGAAGCTGGTAGAAGTGGAAGGCCACACTGTAGATATGGGTCAACAACAACAAGACATATCTAAGGAGACCAAAATAGTTGAAGTCCAAGACAAGGGTGGAAATGACAAGGTCATATTAAGTGAAGAAATACCCTAGACTCAAGAAGCCTCAGGTAAAAGCGATACATCCGGTCAGGATGACCTAAAAACTCAAGAGGTAGATACTACAGGTGCAAAGCATAATGTGATAAAAGATCAGGTAGATGCACCTAAGGCGGATGCTATGACATCCACAGATGCAAACGTGCTTCATAATGAGGAAATCACCAAGGTGGATGAAACAAAAGAGGATGAAGTAAAAGATCAGCTACATGATCATCATGCAGATGCACCGCAAGATCCTCCACCACAAGAAGAAGTTCCTCAATAGGAGGAAGTATCCCAGGATAACCCTCATGAAGAGCATCATGAGGAAGAAATAAGAAAATCACCATCTCCATCAAAAATAGATGCAGTTACTGGAGAATAGGGTGATGATGATGATGATGATGATAGAAGACAAGGATTCAGAGAGCAAGTTCCTCAATTGCTTGAGAAAGAAATAGGTATAGATTCAGGTTTGGAGATTCAGGAGTTTGATGTGTCAACACTATTTTTAGAAACACTAATAAAGCCAAAGAGAAGGGCCATGTTAACCTCGGCCATAAGAAGAGATCTTGCTACGGGCAGAAGGACCGCTCAAGTTGCACTCCCTACCATTGAGAAAAGAAAAAGGCAAGATCGCCCTGGAAGAATTCCAGATCACTACTGTTAATTTAGGATTTACTAATGAAGACCAGGAAGGTCAAGAGGGGAAAGATATAATTGATTGTTTGACCCAAAGGGTAAAGAAGGAAAAAGAGAAAAATAAGTAGCATAAGGAGCACATTGCTCAGCTGTATACCTACATAAAATGGTTAATTAACCCTAATGATACTTCACATGTAGAAGTAGTCCCATTGACTGCAATTTCTTAGGAAGAGGTCAATAAGTTGGACCTTATTAAGCACCAATCAGTAATAATGAGAAAGTGGATGTTATCCGCACTCAGTGGAGTTGAAGAAGTAGTGAAGACCTCTTTACAGAGGTGGAAATCTCTAAGTATCTCCAAAAGGAAGGTTGATAAATTACAAATGGAGGCCGGAAGAAGGTCATTCCAATTAGAGAAAGCCTTGAGTGCCTTGGATGAAATAAGGAGGATTAATCCTCAAGTTCTAATAAACAAACAAGTGCTAGATAGTAATACCACCATGTTGATAGATATCTGGTATAAAGATATCAGATTTGAAAATGATGTATTAAAAAGATGCAACAACAAGTTAAGAGACATCAGCATGAAGTTGCATGACATGTTGTCATTTGAAGCAGAAATCCTGGAAGCCCTAGAAGGGAAAGTAGAAGGAAAGATTAAGAATCAAGATGAGGATTCTGCTATAAAAGTACTACATAATGATTTCTAGCTGATAGCCGATGACCCTCTCAACCACCTAACGGAAGAAGCCATAGACAGGATCATGAGTATCAAGGTCAGGGTGGAGAATTACAATGAAACATCAGGTAGCAGGAGGAACAAATTGGAAGCTCTTCAAGATAAATATTAGGCACACAAGCATGCCATTGCCAAAGCAAAAACTCAGGATGGCGGAGAAGTTGAACGAGTGGTTGAAACATATGAAAATGTCAGGGTAAACATGCAGGCCCATATGCAAAGTAATATTCATCAAGATGATGAAGATACGAGAAGTGATGATCTTGATGCTCTTGATGAAGAGTAGATGAAGATGCAATACCAAAGAAGGCATAAGCATCTGACACATAGAGAAAACATGTACTTCAGATGGTTGCTAGCTGGCAACCTCTGCCACATGGAATGTTGACTAAGTCAAGGATGAATATTCACCATAGAACTTAATAGATAAATCTTAATGATAGATCATGTCTAACCGCTCCCTCACCTTGTTCTATAAAAGGTGCAGGGATGCTTTGTTTTAGACATTCAAAACTTAATTGAAATCTGTTTGCTAAAATATTCAAGGCTTATTTCAAAGTTATTGTATACATATATGTTCTTGCATACTTAATAAGTGAGAAGACTATTTTGATTACAATCCATCATAAATCTTGAGTAATCAGTGTATGAATTCTTGATATATGCTTTGATTTGCTATGTCCCTTCAAGTGCATATCATCTCGCAAGTGTTGTCTTCATTCCTTTCCTTTGAAGTTAGCATCGACTATATCTAGCTGTGGAATGTCCTGGTGAACATATGGTTTGATTTCTTCTCTTTATGACAGTATCAAATATGTATGTGGCTCAATAGCTGAAGATTCATCCTAATTTGAAGTTTTCTTTACATTTCTTTTAATTTCAGAGCATTTCACCATCACAATTGCAAATAATAAACAATCATAAGTAAATTACATGAAATATGCAGATATCTTGTAGATACATGGAAATTCATAGCATATTTGAAAATAAAGCATGTGTAACTGATAAATATCATGCAAAGATTTGAGTACAGACATAATATTTGTGAAAATATCTTGTGTAAATAACCTTTTATGCAACATCTTTATAGAGAATGAATCCTACTGATGAACAAACATAAGGCCCCAAAATGGTAATAGCAAGATACATCAACCACTGAGTAATGTCAGTTGATTAGGACCTAATCCACAGAGACTTGGGATCATGAATTCTTTGAATTCATCGTATCTTTCAAGATGAGTAAAGGTTGATGTATAACTTTTATTCTATGTTTGTTTATGACTAACATGATAATCAACATAAATTGGTGCTAGAAGGAGGGCCTGAGGAAGAGGTTCACCATTAGTAAGATAGATTTGATGATGCAGGAAGTAAGGTAATACTGAAACACCCCTAAATTTTAAGTATTGAGAAAAGATTTACTATTTTAAGCTTGTACATGCTAATCCTGTGTAAAGTTTTCAAGATTGATCATAAATATTGCAAGCTTTAAGATAGATCATCATGAATATTGCAAAGACAAGCCTATTTTAGGTAAATTTGTCAAAGCTTTGAGGCAATCCACCTTAGAAACCAGATATCTGGTTATAAGAGTCATCAAACCTAAATATCACCTCATATTTGCATTGTTCGTACAAATATTTCATAAATATTCAGTCAATTTCACATGCAAACCATAAATATAGTCTTTGCTGGTAAGTTCCAACCAATCTTTATAGTCAACTAGCTTATTTACCTTAAAATTGAGAAATCCTAGCTCACAGGATAAATACCAGGTCACGATCCACTGGAATATTTGAAGAATTGCCTATCAGAGGATTTAGACCTTGAACTGTTGATATCCATCATACCCCTAGTTCTAGTGCTTTAGGAGCATCACTAGAACATCCTCCTGTGACTCTTATTGGTTTGCAAATACCTGCAGAATCACTAGTTACACCTTCAGTTCAACCTCAGCCTTTCATACCTCAAGGTTAGCCTCTACCAGTTGCAATGTCATTCTTTGTAGCAGAATCACCGTTAACTTTGTTGGCATATCATGCTTTGCCAAAGAATTTGTACAAAATCTGTCCAAAGTATCATCCGTATCAAGATGTAGATGATCATATCAGAACTTTCAAAGAAGCCTGCTGTAGGGCCATAATAGAGCATGAAGATGTTGTATGTAGATTATTTCCTTTTCCCTTAGGGGAAGAAGCCTATGATTGGTACATTAGCCTTGGTCAGGCTTCTGTCGGATCATGGGCTGTTCTAGAGAAAGCTTTCACTGATAGGTTCAAAATACCAATAGATCCTTCAATGAACTATCACCTATTTGCCACAATTAAACGGTTTGAAGGAGAACCTATAGCTAATTTCAACGCTAGGTTCCAGAAAATGTTATCCAAGTTAGTTGCCCCATATGTTGTAGCTGATGCTGCTGCTAGGAGCATTTATTATTTAGCCTTGGATCCTTTAACTTCCATGTTCATCAGGAGAGTGCATCCTGAAATCACAACTTTGACAGGAGCCTTCCAAGAAGCTATCAAAGTTAATCAACAACTAGTTCTTGCCCCTACACCAAACACAACCTTTCCCACACTGCCTAGATATTCAACATATCTTGCCCAGCAAGCGCCAAATGGAGCCATGATGCCTACAGCTGTCATGCCAGCACCTCTCCAAATACCTCCATTGAGTATCATGCCACCTCCTAATCGAAATGGCCAGATGATATAGTACCCTGGACAAGTACAAATACCTCAAGTTGTAGACCAGTCCGCCAATAATCAGAATAATGGATCATCTTTCTTTAAGCCTCTAACAGAAAACGTAGTAGCTAAAGTTCAAGAAGAGAAAGAAGAGATTAAAGAAATATCATCTTAGCTAAGGAAGCTTACAACTGAGATTACTCACTTAAGGAGTTAGAATTTCTACTCACAGCCTAGCCAGAATAGAGGCTATAACAATGACAGACAAAATTATCTTGATAGGGGGTACAACAACATTAATTATAACAATAATGGCAATAACAATCCTCAAAGATAGCCTAGAGTGTGGAATACTAGGCCAAACAATGGTTCATTGCCATCACCCTTAGACAATCAGCCTCTTGGTGAACCAAAACAGACTACTAGAGTCAATCTAGCAGAAGCAGCTCTCACTAACTGGTGCAGAATTCGTAACACCAATGCACATGTAGAGCTTGATTGTCCTCAATTTAGAATTGCTGCTAGCATTTTTCACACTGAAGTATCCAATACTTCAAGAAATCAACCTCAGATAGAGGGGAATGAACTTGTTCCTTGTGGATATGATTCAACTTTAGTGCTTGAGAGTTACACTCATCATCCTTACCAGTAAACAGTGCCTGCTCACCAAGATTATACCCTGACATGTGAGGAATCAACTATGGCTTTTGAGTCAAATTATGTCTTCCCTTTCAAGGATGAGAATGAGCCTTTAAATGAACATGACGAGGTGCATGCCTACCAAAAGCAATATCCGGGTAAGTATAACTATAACTTGAGAAATAATGCCAACAGAGCTACCGGTCCATTAACATCTTCATTACCTCTAAATAATTTCAATACACCTCCTGATCCCAAGGCAAGTAATAATCCTAGTTTTCCCAAGGTGAATGCTTAGTATTTAAGACCACAGAATAATGTGCCAAAATTGCTAACCTACCTCATGAATCTAACAAGCTAGTCACATATCTAGCTTATGAAATGAAGAAAATCAAAATCAGCTTGTTTTTGTCAGAGTTGCTCAAAACTCCTACCATCAAGAAGGCATTTATGAAATCACTAGATGATCCTGCTCCCAGAGAGAATAATCATTCCCTAAGTCAATCTGATAACAAAGATCATGCTGCTAGAGACAATAATGTTAAACATAAGGTGCCAGCTACTGTTCAAGCTGCAGAGACCTCCCACATGACTTTATATAGAGATAAAAGTGAGTCACCTTCATTCCTCCTCACCATAAGAATGTTCAGTAAAAATCTACACAACTATTTAGTAGACTTAGGAGCATCTACTAATGTGATACCCCTATCCATATGCAATGCTTTAGGCCTGCATCCTTCTAAATCCCTGAAGAAAGTCACACAACTAGACAAAATAGAAGTAAGTGTGGTAGGAGAGTTGACTCATATTCACATGCAGCTTGCATCTGACCCCAGAATCCAATATTATATTGACATTCAGGTAGTTGACATACCTAACACTTATGGGATGCTACTCAGCCAAGACTGGTCCAAAACCCTCAACGGATACATGTCCACAGATTTCAATCATATGTGGTTACCTTGGAAGGGGATACCAAACCAAATAAGAATCGATGTTGAACCAAGAATGAAGCACATGATCACCGAATACAACAAAACTAATGAGATCATGTACATAGATGTAAAACCTAGAGTTTATTCCATAAGACCTCAGATGGTCAGGATAGAAGAGATCCTGATGTATGACGTGCATCATCATCATGATGATCTTCCAGGTGATGAAGTAATTGTAGAATCTGCTAGAAATCCTAAAAATGAGAATGAGGTAGAGCATAACAAGAATTTTGAGGGGCACTTATCCAAATAGGTAAAGTGATGTCAGTTGTTAGAGATACCTGTTAATAATATTTTGATTGATGGTTGGTGCAGGTTGCATAATGAGTCACATTCTAAGAAAACTTGTGAGGTGTGTATAGACATGCTGGAGCTAGAGTAAGCGTATAGTGATGCATCAGCAGCATCATCATCATCAGAGGTAATTTCATCAGAGAGTGATAATAATGGTGATGTTAACTGTTGTTTATTTCTTGCAGGAATAGGAAAATCTATACAGCAAGATAAAAAACATGTCCACATGATAGAAGAGATGCTGGTATGCAACCAGAGTAATGTTAAGAGAAAAAAGAAAATCACCAAAGGGAGTGATTGTTTAATTGAATCAGATTATGAATTATCTGATGAGGACAAAGGTAGCAACCTGTCTAAATTTGAAGAATTTCTAAAAGAAGAGATCCAGAAGATGACACAATAGCAGAGACCTCCCCAGGATGTCTTAATTGAAAACTGGTGCATTTTACATGAGGCACCTCACTTAGAGACTACTTGTTCTTTGTGTTTGCATCTCCTGAAAAGACATACATTGCCCAGTCCAAAGGATCATCCTCCTGATGATAAAAAGAAAGAAGAGACATTAGCTTCACAAAAGACAAAAGAAATGAAGTCTCAAAAAGATGAAATACCTAAGTTAAAGTGGATATCAAGTGGAGTAGCTGCCAGAGCTACAAAGAAGAAAGAAGGTTCAAATAAGCCTTTGGCTAAAGACAAGCCATGGATCCTGAGATTCAATGGATCCAAATCAAAACAAGGAGCTGGCATAGGGATAGACCTAATTGATCCATCAGGAAAGTCCTACTTGGTAGCATACAGATTACAGTTCTCGTGCACCAACAATGTAAAAGAGTATGAAGCTCTGATTCATGGGATACTATTTACCCTTAAGAAGAAAGTAAAAATTCTGCACGTCTATGGTGACTCAGAATTAGTAGTCAGACAGGTGAGGAATTTACTCCTACAATTCCTTATAGAATCTTTTGATGCATTCAATATCACCCAAGTACCTAGAGAACAGAACCATAGGGCAGATGCTTTAGCCCAGGCTACCAGTACATTGGAGCCACTGTCTATTTCTAGACTAAAAAGATTTTTAGTAGAGCTGGTATCAGTACCTTCTGTGTCTGACAATGTGACAAACCTCCAAGTATTTGATGATGATTAGCACATCTTGGATTTCATCTCCAATAGAGATATATTTGATGCTTAGATAATTGATGAAAACCATGTAGAGGATCATGTTTGGGAGGAGGAAGAAATATTAGAGTTGCCCAGCAATAAGATTCCAAAGGGAATGATTGAGCTAGTGACAGCATTTGATCTGGACAACATGTTGAAATAGAAAGATCTTCCAAAAGCTTATGGGGGACAATATTCGTAAGTTAACCTTGGCCAGACTGATGAAAAGAAAAATGTCCTGATAGGAAAAGTTTGCACAGAAGAAGAGTTGAAAGGAATCACCCAAGCTCTAAAAGATTATATACATGTCATAGCTTGGACCTATGATGAGCTAAAGACACATGACACATCAGTCATCACACACACCATACCCCTCAAGCCAGATGCCAAGCCATTCAGATAGAAGCAAAGACTTGCCAATGCTTTACTGGAACCCATAATTTTTGAGGAAGTTAAGAAACTATTAAATGCTGGGATTATATTTCTTGTGAGACACTCCACATGGGTAGCGAATTTGGTCCCAGTGAGAAAGAAAAATGGAGACATCAGACTATGCATGGACTTCAAGAACCTAAACAGAGCATCTGAGAACGATAATTATCCTTTGCCTTCCTTAGATGAAATCTTACAAATTGTGAATGGTGCTAAAATGATGTCATTCCTGGATGGTTTCTCAGGCTACAATTAGGTAATGGTTGATAAGATAGACAGACTGAAAACCACCTTCACCACAAACTGGGGGATATTCACCTACAGGCACATGCCGTTTGGGCTAATAAATGTTGGAGCAACATTTCAATGAGCAATGGACATAGCCTTCAGAGGCCTAATAGGAAAATGTATAGTCATATACATGGATGACTTAACAGTATTATCTAAAGATAGAGGAAACCATGTAGCAAATCTCAGAAACGTGCTTAAAAAATGTGAAGAATATGGGATATCCCTGAACCCCAAGAAGTGCATATTTGGGGTGACAATAGGAAAATTACTAGGCCACCTAATAACTGAAGATGGAATTATCATTGATCCTAACAGGGTGGAATCCCTTATGAAAATACAGCTTCCTGGAAGCAAGAAAGAGCTTAAATCTTACTTTGGTAAGATTAATTTTGTTAGGAAATTTATCACTGGCTTTGCTGAAATTGTTAGACCTTTAAATGCCATGCTCAAGAAGGATGCAAAAATTGAGTGGACACTAGAGGCTAGAGCTACTTTTGAAGACATTAAAAAAGTTATATCAGATGCTTCAGTGCTGATCAGTCCAGACTACACCAGGGACTTCTACATTTATTCATTTGCTTCAGAGCATACCTCTGCAGCAATGCTGACACAAAGAAATGAAGAACAAGAGGAGAAGCCCATAGCCTTCATGAGCTGTCCCTTCAAAGATGCTAAACTGAGACATATGGATGTTGAAAGGTAGGCACTTGCTTTGGTCAGAGTAGTGAAGAAGTTCAAGCACTATATACTAAGAAGTAAAGTTATTGCTATGGTGCCTGATGCAGCAGTGAAGATGCTCTTAATGCAGAGTGAGCCAGGTGAAAAAAGGGCTAAGTGGATCACTGTCCTATAGGAATATGACATGGATATTACACCCATGAAGCTAGTAAGAGGACAAGCTTTAAGCCAAATGATATTGGAGATAGATCCCAATATCATGAGTCAGTAGTATGTTATCAATACAAAGGATAGTGGAGAGTGGTACTCAGACATCAGGCACATCCTGATTATTGGAAGATGTCCTCCAAAACTACAGGCCTCACAGAGGAGAGCGCTAAAAATAAGATCATAGAAGTATATGATGAAGAGGGAGTCCTTTTCAAGAAAAAATATGAAGGAATATATCTAAGATGCCTAGAGAGGCCAAAAGAAGATAGATTGTTATCAGAGCTACATGATAAGTTTGGAACAATACATGGGTCATCCTTGGCCACTACTCCTGCTATCCTTAGAGTAGGATGTTACTCGCCCACCATTTTCAAGGATACCGTTGAACATATTAAATGCTGCCATGTGTGTCATGTTGTTGCTAAAAGAGAAAGATATGCTGCTTAGCCTTTGCAGCCAACGATGGAGATGTGCCCATTTGTACAATGGGGCATGGACTTCATAGAACCAATCAATCCTCCATCATCATTAGGCCACAAGTACATTTTAACGATTACTGACTACTATACCAGGTGGACTGAAGCTGTCAGCACCAAAACTTGTAATGCTGATGATGTCATCAAATTCTTGGAGAGTAATATTGTCACCAGGTATGGGGTTCCCTATGCTCTGGTAAGTGATAACGGCTCTGCTTTTGCTTCAACTAAATTGTCAAGTTGGGCTTTTGATTATGGGAATATACTAAAGTTCTCGTCAAACTATTATCCCCAAGGGAATGGATTAGCAGAATCCACCAATAAAATTTGCTAAACATCATAAGAAAGTTAATAGAAAAGAATCCTAGGGAGTGGAATACACTTCTAAAATATGCCTTATAGGTAGACAGAACCAGGAACAAGGCTGCATTAGGAAACTCACCTTATCATTTAGTGTATGGGGTGGATCCCATCCTCCCTATAAACTTAAAAATCCCTACACTGCAGTTTGCCCAAGAGTACCTAGGCATAGACAATAAGCAAGGAGTCATGTTGCTTCAACTTATGCACCTGGAAGAGAAAAGACATCGGGCAATTGATCGATTTGCCAAACATCAGGCTGTTGTCAAATGCTGGTTTGGCAAAAGAGCCAGGGTTAAAGCCTTCAGGATATTAGATTTAGTCCTGATGTGGGACAAAGCCCATGAGAGGAAAGGAGACCATGGTAAGTTTGACAAATTATGGATAGGTCCTTTCCAAATTTATGAGATATTAGGAGACATCACTTACAGGCTTAAAAGCTTGATAGGTGAGGATGTTCCATTACTAGTTAATGGACAATTCCTCAAACATTATTTCCAAGCCTAAGTAGCTTCATGATAGTCATGTGTACCATAGTGTATGTTTGCATAGTTGTCTGTATAGTTTTGTTTTGGTTTTTGTTTGTTGCTTGTTGAGTCTTTATTTTGGTTAGTCAAGACGGTGCAACTCATCACCCCAGAAAGTAACTGAATTGTTAGGATTCAAGTGATGAGAACAAATTTACATATAGGTTGTGACTCATTCTGGGTAAGTCATCATGATCAAGTCTATGATATCATTTCATCAGGGTGCCTTTTCTTGACCAAAGTGACTCTTTCACAATGACTCACCTAACAGCCTTGGGTTTTTGAACACACAAGTATAGGTGTTAAGTAAAATCTAAAGGGAATCCTTTGCTACCAATACAATCTCCAACCTAAAACAGCAAGTGACCATACCTTGCACACTAAGCTTACATAATGACATCAGATATATACAGATCAAATATTAAAAAATCAAAAATATAATAAAATTAGGCCATCTAAGTAACTCTACCAGGGCTATAGATGCCTGCTAGAAGTGGGGCTCTACTTAGGGAGATTGTATAGATAACCTTGCTAGGGCTATGGACACCTGCTGGTAGCAAGGCTCTGTCTAGGTTGGCTATGAAGGATGCTCCCAAACTATGTAGCTTAACATCAGTTACTCATGCTTTCAACTTGCTTTCAAGATGAGGATAATTAATCATTTGCACACACCTGATCCTTTGTTAGCATTGTTGCCATGATGAAACATTGTCATTCAGAAATATTATGATGCTTATATTTAGAAAGAGTTAGAATACTATATGTGAATGTGATCACCTCACTTGAATCATTGAAATTTTATTGTTTTCTGTGGTGGCAAGTTGTTGTGTGGTTTCACAACACACCCCATTTTGACTTGACAAAAGAGGGACCCAACTTTTTGCTTGGCTTGGCTTGTGTTTTTTTTTTGTGGCGGTATGGTAAAAGTAAGTCATGCAGGTGATCCTGCATAAGATGAAGCTGGATAAGTCATCATGATGAGGTCAATTTTTTCAAAGTTCATATTTCATGTCAATAACCTCATGGTTGGATAGAGTACAAAATTTCATGCAGGTTTGCCTTTTGGATCACCCTGATATTACTTAGGGAACAAGAGTTATGGTGAGTCAATGTCCCAGTCAAACCTGATATTCTGAGGAAGGGTCATATTTACAAATATCAGTCATCTCAAGAAAGATCACCCCGATCCAATTTTATCACCCGATAATCATTTAATTGGAGATCCAAACGTCGATTTCAAGTGATAGAGGTATTTACCCATCGGTCAGCTTCATATATTTCGTGGAGGTCATATTTTCAACATCACCCAATATTTTGAATATCACCCTATCTTCTGAATATCACCCTGTCGCGAAATATCACCCTAGATCCAATATGTCGATGACGTCATCCAGTCCCGAGAGATAAGAAAATCACCCTGACAATGATGTCATCATCCTTTTTTACCTCGTAGAGGTATATTCCTAACAATGACCCTTTTACATAACATGATGATGATGTCATAGTGTAACAACGATGAATTGCGTCATTATTCTGATGACGTCATCCTGATATTCTGAGAAAAGGTATTTTAGTTTTGAGGGGTCACATTTTAAACATCACCTGACATTTTAAACATCACCCGATGTTTCAACATAAGTTTTCCTGCCAAATGTGGATGGTCATATTACACATAGGGGGTCATATTCCAAACATCACTTGATATTCAGAATATCACCCAATTTTTTGAAGATCACCCGCTCCTCTTTCCGTGCAACATTAAATGCCATAAATGCAATAGGTGGATTCCCGTCGATCGTGAATGTGATCTAGACACTTGGTAGCATCCATGAATTAATGATAGGAGATCAATGGTTAAGATTGAATAAACCTTGTGTTGCCCTAAAATTGCCCTATTAAGAGGGATAAAGTAAATTTACAGAGCCATTTTACACTTGCCTTGCGATAAAATGAGTTTTACAGAGCACAGAGCTTTCAAACCCTCATACCACCTACTTGCAGACACACACAACTTGTAGTAGAACAGGACACGTGAATCACTGGTATCTGAATCTCTTTCATATAATCATTAGCATAATCAAGGAGATAAGCATTATCAAGTAATTAAAACCCTCCTGTTGTCATCTTCTACATGTCCAGGTAGTATGCTTTTTCACTAGTTTGAAGATATATGATATGCATATCATGATGAATTGATGATTAATCGATATAATGTGCATCATGCCGTGAGGATATAATGTTATATGCATGTATGTGAAGTATTGTATGGTAAGACTAGCCCTATTTCTTATAGGAAACCATGGTAGACAAGAGGTTGGCCAAGTCTGAATCTGAATTTCTTAAACCTATGTTTGCTGAGCCTGAGGGTGTACGGTTCAAATATGGCGTCATCATAGATACACACTAGGGAAGCACTGATTTGGTCACCTGGGCATCTCGAATGCATGATGACAAGAATAATGCCCTGTTGGATGTCATTTTCGTGTTAGGAATGTGGAACGCAATTGGATTTCCATATTCTATGGAGACTCTAGAATTGATTTTTGAATGTGCTAGAAATTACAATCCACAAACTAGGAAAGTGGAAAAGCATGGTCGAGTGTATGCAGATCTATCCATCAGGGGGATTGCAACCACTTTTAATTTGCCATTGGGAAAGAAGGTTGTTAGCATGGATTTGAAGAAGTTGCAAGTTGAATATGAAAATAACAAGAAAGCTGCCAGGAAGAGAATGTATCAATGGAGGGCCAAGAATAGTCCTTATCCTGCAGCTGCCAAATTACCTGTGCATATGTAAAAGTTCGACTTTGATGATGAATATGAATATATGATAGCCCTACTCAATAGAGTGATAGGCCAGCCTGATGCTGGAAGCTTCAAAGATTAGATGTATGGGGTTATCCTGATGTGCCTTTACATAGATAATAAGCCATTATGGACTAGAATGATAAGTGATGCCCTAAATGAGCAGCTCATGAACCTAGGAGGCCTGGAGTGCTCATTTTATATGACTTCATATGTGGTATACTCATGTGCATACAAAGGTACATTTAGTGCACTTACAACAGTAGGGAAGGTCGGTGGTAGTACAAATGATGCACACATATGGGATCATTATCCCCAACTACAAAGACAAAATTATCTTCAAGATTAAAAATTAGTGAATGATGCATTTCCTATGCATCTAGTAAGGACAATGGAAGAAGATAGGACTAAAAGGCTGAGCATGGAAGCTGAAGAAGTCATATATAGGCATGGTGCCTAGTTTATACAATATACCACCTTCTCTTATATCAGAATAGAGGGCTTTGGAGGACAACCCCTCATGCTCCCAAGATATCCCAAAGATGCAGTTGTTCTGATGGAGTTCATGAGATAGATATCCATAATACTGGATGCTTACAAAGGAAATAAGAAGATTCCACCAGTATTGTTTCCAGTAACAATGGGTTGGTACATATGCCAAAATTCTAAAAACATCAAGAAGGCCATAGCTTGTCTGGACATGATGAAATTACAGCCATTCCCATTGGCAAGATCATATGACCCATATGGGAGGATTCAGAAGATCATGGGGAAGCCCATCCATCAGAAGCACTTGGAGGATTTCTGGACAGATTGTGAGGATGAGGCCCACACTGGAAGAAGAAAATATCAAAGGCTAACTCTCAACCAGATCAGAACATTTGACTATATTCCAGTGCCTATACAATTGAAAAGGGATGATGGCGGGATAATGGTAGATGAATATGAAGAAAGGAAGATATACAATGACACAATCTCAGCACCTGATCTTACACAGCATGACGATATCTCATTAGACTAATTTACAGGTAGGGTGCTGTAGCTAACCCAGTCTTGGGTAAATGAACAAGTAAATGAATTGAAGAAGAAGGGTGTAGCCCTTACAATTGACAATAAGAAGAAGAGGTAGGAGATTCCTGACAATGAATATGATGACTTTCTAATTGAAAAGAGGAAATCTAAAGGAGAAAGAATGCTACTTCAGGAACAAAGCAAGAGACCCCCTAGAGGTAAGAAAACTGATAATGAACCTAAAGGGGTCATAATTGAAAGACTAGTTATATCAGCAGAGGATGCATCCGCATCAGAAGAAGCAGCAGCTTCATCAACACCACCTCCCAATGATAAATAGAAGGCTAAAAAGACCCAAGGGCCAACTGTGGAGGCTACTGAAGCATATGAGGAGGGTCAAACATCACAAAACCAAAAAGGAAAGGATGTTCCTCTTGATGAAGAATCTGAGGAGGAGGACCCTATGCCCCTCATTAGAAAAAGAAAAGCACCTTAGGTGATGGCATCCACACTTAAGAAATCGAGAACCTCCATGAGAGGTGAAATAAGGCATGACCCCATAGTATTGAGGGGAGCTAGTGGTGAAGTATTCAGGAAAGAATTATAGCATTACGTGCCACTTCCCACCATTGTTTAGTTCAAGACTGAACAAGCTGAAGAGCAGATGAAAGAAGCCTCTAGGCCAATTCAAAGTGGTCTTGTCTCTCTGGAAGAGATAGTTGACTTATCTAATGATGAGGAAGTAAAAGATGTGGCCTCTCAATGAATGGAAACCCTTGCTGCTAACACCCACATAACTCCACAGGGAACTCCAATAGTACAGGTGGTTGTGTTAGAAGAACTAAAGCAAGTGGAACAAGAAAACAAAAACAACCTAGAACAGATTACACAACAAATAGGGCTTGATAAGTTAGTTGATCAGGTGACTAGCAAAGAAGTAATAGATTTAACATACAGGGAGGATGTAGAACATCCTAAAAATCTAGTTGGTGCACCTGATAAAGTAGAAAAAATTAAGAAAGTGAAGCTGGTAGAAGTGGAAGGCCACATTGTAGATATGGGTCAACAACAACAAGACATATCTAAGGAGACCAAAATAGTTGAAGTCCAAGAGAAGGGTGGAAATGACAAGGTCATATTAAGTGAAGAAATACCCCAAACTCAAGAAGCCTCAGGTAAAAGGGATACATCCGGTCAGGATGACCTAAAAACTCAAGAGGTAAATACTACAGGTGCAAGGCATAATGTGATACAAGATCAGGTAGATGCACCAAAGGCAGATGCTATGACATCCACAGATGCAAACATGCTTCATAATGAGGAAATCACCAAGGTGGATGAAACAAAAGAGGATGAAGTAAAAAATCAGCTACAGGATCATCATGCGGATGCACCGCAAGATCCTCCACCATAAGAAGAAGTTCCTCAATAGGAGGAAGTATCCTAGGATCACCTTCATGAAGAGCATCATGAGGAGGAAATTAAGGAAATCACCATCTCCATTGAAATTACATGCAGTTACTGGAGAATAGGGTGATGATGATGATGATGATGATAAAAGACAAGGATTCAGAGAGCAAGTTCCTCAATCAGTTGAGAAAGAAATAGGTACAGAATCAGGTTTGGAGATTCAAAAGTTTGATGTGTCAACATTTTTTTTAGAAACACTAATAAAGCCAAAGAGGAAGGCCAGGTTAACCTCAGCCATAAAGAAGAGATTTTGCTATGGGCAGAAGGACCGCTCAAGTTGCACTCCCTACCATTGAAAAAGAAAAAGGCAAGATCGCCCTGGAAGAATTCCAGATCACTACTGTTGATTTAGGATTTGCCAATGAAGACTAGGAAGGGCAAGAGGGGAAAGATATAGTTGATTCTTTGACCCAAAGGATAAAGAAGGAAAAAGACAAAAATAAACAGCATAAGGAGCACATTGCTCAGCTGTATACCTACATAAAATGGTTAATTAACCCTGATGATACTTCAAATACAGAAGTAGTCCCATTAACTACAATTTCTCAGGAAGAGGTCAATAAGTTGGACATTATTAAGCACCAATCAGTAATAATGAGAAAGTGGATGTTATCTGCACTCAGTGGAGCTGAAGAAGTAGTGAAGACCTCTCTGCAGAGGTGGAAATCTCTAAGTATCTCCAAAAGGAAGGTTGATAAATTGCAAATGGAGGCCGGAAGAATGTCATTCCAATTAGAGAAAGCCTTGAGTGCCTTGGATGAAATAAGGAGGATTAATCCTCAAGTTCTAATAAATAAACAAGTGCTGGATAGTAATACCACCATGCTGATAGATATCTAGTATAAAGATATCAGATTTGAAAATGATGTATTAAAAATATGCAACAACAAGTTAAGAGACATCAGCATGAAGTTGCATGACCTGATGTCATTTGAAGTAGAAATCCTGGAAGCCCTAGAAGGGAAAGTAGATGGAAAGATTGAGAATCAAGATGAGGATTCTGCTATAAAGGCACTGCATAATAATTTCCAGCTGATAGTTGATGACCCTCTCAACCACCTAACAGAAGAAGCCATGGACATGATCGTGAAGATGAAGGTCAGGGTGGAGAATTACAATGAAACATCAAGTAGCAGGAGGAGCAAATTGGAAGCTCTTCGAGATAAATATTAGTCCCACAAGCATGCCATTGCCAAAGCAAAAACTCAGGATGGCAAAGAAGTTGAACTAGTGGTGGAAACATATGAAAATGTTAGGATAATCATGCAGGCCCATACGCAAAGTAATATTCATCAGGATGATGAAGATACGGGAAGTGATGATCCCGATGCTCCTGATGAAGAGTAGATGAAGATACAATACCAAAGAAGGCATAAGCATTAGACACATAGAGAAAACAAGTACTTCAGATGGTTGCCAGCTAGCAACCTGTGCCACGTGGAATGTTGACTAAGTCAAGGATGAATATTCACCATAGAACTTAATATATAAATCTTGATCGTAGATCATGTGTAACCGCTCCCTCACCTTATTCTATAAAAGGTGCAGGGATGCTTTGTTTTGGACATTCGAAACTTAATTGAAATCTATTTGCTGAAATATTCAAGGCTTGTTTCAAAGTTATTGTATACATATATGTTCTTGCATACTCAATAAGTGAGAAGATTGTTTTGATTACAATCCATCATAAATCTTGAGTAATCAGTGTATGAATTCTTGATATATGCTTTGATTTGTTACGTCCCTTGGAGTGCATATCAGCTTGCATGTGTTGTCTTCATTCCTTTCGTTTGAAGTTAGCATCGACTGTATCTAGTTGTGGAATGTCCTGGTGAACATATGGTTTGATTTCTTCTCTTTATGATAGTATCAAATATGTATGTGGCTCAATAGCTGAAGATTCATCTTAATTTGAAGTTTTCTTTACATTTCTTTTAATTTCAGAGCATTTCACCATCACAATTGCAAATAATAAACAATCATAAGCAAATTACATGAAATATGCAGATATCTCGTAGATACATGGAAATTCATAGCATATTTGAAAATAAAGCATGTGTAACTGATAAATGTCATGCAAAGATTTGAGTATAGACACAATATTTGTGAAAATATCTTGTGTAAATAACCTTTTATGCAGCATCTTTACAGAGAATGAATCTTGCTGATGAACAAACATAAGGCCCCAAAATGGGAACAAGAAGATACATCAACCACTGAGTAACGTTACTTGATTAAGACCTAATCTATGGAGACTTGGGATCATGAATTCTTTGAATTCATCGTATCTTTCAAGATGAGTAAAGGTTGATGTATAACTTTTATTCTATGTTTGTTTATGACTAACATCATAATCAACAGGTATTTGCAATAACATGTATTACAAATTTTAAGAGGAACACAATAAAATGTCTTAAGAGATTCAAATGCTCTTTGTGAGATTGTCATAGCTGGATGTTTTTCACAAAATTATTTGTACAATGTTCTTTGACTACATTCCAAGTAATGTTTAGGATGTGGTGTGTGGTCTTTATCACCAATTCTTAACTTTAAAACATCTTTTGCATTCAGTGATACCCTAGAGTTAGTGTGCTAAAATCATTTAATTTATTCCTTTGTGCTATTGATTAGCTTCTTATCAACTCATGGAATCCTACCACTGAAAGCCCAAGTATCATTTCCAAGCGGACTATCTAGTATTGATCTTAATGTTAGTTCTTTTGACAATGTTTTATGATTCTTGATCTTTTTTTTGCTACAGAGGAGAGATTTTGTATATGAAAAGATAAAATAAAACAAACATAAAGCAAGCCCTTTAAGTAAGGGGAGGATAAACAATCCATTTGGGTAAACTGTAAACTACCCAACTACAATTCCACAACTTTTAGAAGAAGCACATCCAAAGCAACCCAATTGAGGCTACAGAGGAAGTTAAATAAAGATTCAGACCTAGAAAGAAGAAAAACTAAGGCTAATCGACCAAAATTGAGATCATTTTTAATATTTTTCTAGGAGAAGAGAGCCTCCATGGTCAATTGAGAGCCCTCCTCCACCAATTCTTTTCCTTCGATACAGATTTTTTAGCCTCAAATTTCCTACATTTTTTTCTTTAAATCCCCACAATCAGGGTTTAACTTTTTGGATTCAGTCTGAAAATGTCCCAATTTTAGAGAAGGAGCCACAAAAAAAATCATGATCAAGAAAATTAGGAAAAGGATCATCTAGATCTTCCATAAATGGGAAAGTGCCATCTAAATTTGAATCCACCCCATCCTCCACAAAAGGGATACTATCCAAATTAAGAACAAGAGAGCCAATAGGGCCTAACATTTATGCTAAGGGAGGATCAGAAGAAGCCACCGGTTCACTCCCCATAGCAGAAAGGGGGTCAAACAACTTACTGTGATTGTGCAAAACAAAATCCGTATCTGGAGACTCGAGTTTTCTAATCCAATTTTTGAGGCTGAAACTTCTAGAACCAAGTAGTCTTGGTGCGGAACAGGCCCCAATCTTGTGCCCCAATTCATTGCATCAGAAACATCTAAAGGGCAAACCCTCAAAATTTAAGAATTATACCCAGGTCCCATGAGAAGAATGAATCTGAATCGAACTAGGAAGGGGTTTAGATATGTCCACAAGGGCCCAAACTCTTGTGAAACTATGTGAAGTCTTTTCCTCTGTGTTGATTTTAATGAAGGACCCAACCTGATTGATTAGCTTCCCTATAAGATCATAATTCTGCATCACCAGGGGAAGGTTGTATAAGCTAATACAAATTAGGAACTTTGAAATTACAACCATGGGAGGATCGAAGAAGGGAGTCTATGGTGTAAGGAACAATCAAAATTCTCCATAAGCTAGGGGCCATTTTGAGAAACAAATTTGCAATCTTTAGAAGATGAGAAGGATAGCAAAAAGAAACTGAAATCTAGGGAGTGGACCTCCGGGAGGCAAGTTATTCCACACAAACAAGACCCAAGCCTAAACATCCTCCAAGGAAGGCTGCTTCCATAGAAGTCAAATAACCAAAGATCAGCTCCCCACATCAGTTGAGATAGAGTTTAAACTAACATCATAAATGTGAAAGGCAACAGGTTCGTTTGCAATGGCAACCTTAACATCACCAAAAGACAAATCAAAATTTTCATGAACATTAGACTCCTTTGAACCAAAAGAAGGATCAAGCGGCTTGGGAGGTGGGAAGTTAGGGTTTGATGTCTGAATCTAAGCTAGACAAAAATCATCGCATTCGTGAAAGGGGTTTCCACTATTTTTGCAAGCTTGAAATGATTTCATCTTAGTCTCAACCTGCATAGGATCTCCAGACGGATTGAAGGGGAAAGGGGGCATAGTATCACTAGATTGCCTATCCCCACAAGAGCCAAACCTCAACTAGTAGCACCGCTGCCCCACAACTCCACCCTTTGCCTTAGAAAGAGCTTGCCCTCCTCTACTTGCACATTTCCAAGCCTTCCTACCTACGTCACTAGTCGTCTCCACCCTAGCCTTCACGTCACCAAGATTCTTCATGCAGTCACCTTCGTACATTGTTGCCTCCCTAAATTGTTAGAATTAAATTCTATTTTATGATTTGATCTTAAGTCAACACAAGTTTGCCTCATTAATCAAGCCTTTCTTAATTGTTTGCTTACTACTAAGGTTGTTATTAGTCTATGAAGAAATCTTTTATCTTTCTCCTTGCTAGTCTTTCCAATAGAATTGAGCACATTGAAAAGGCTTCTAACAATAATTTTATTTCGATTGGATACTTTGTTTAATCAAATATTTAATTTCTTTAGTAAAGGTCTCATTTTGTACATATTTAGTAATTACACAAAAAGTTGGCATTGTTCAGTTAATGTTTTATTCTCAAAGTATTCATTGAAGGGTTTTGAAGCCCACAATCAAACCATTCATGACAACCTCTTGCCTTGAAGTTTTTTCAATTATGTTTTCATCAATTTCAAGTAACCATTTTAGTGTTCTTGGATGTTTTCCAATTTCATCATGCTTATTCTCTTCTTGACAAACATCCTTTCTGCTTATGTAATTTGGAGATACATTAATTTTCATTATTTCATTCATGTTATCAACCTCATTAATTTTATCAACAAATGGATTATGGAGTGCAAATTCAACATCATCATGTTCATATACACTTTCTTCAAGAAAACATCTTTGTTTTTCTTCTTTTTCCATGGTATTGCTCTTATCAATATGTGTTTCATAACATTTTGCAACATTTTAATTTGTAATATCATGGTCAATTTCATTCTTATCTAACATTTCATTATAATCAACATTAACACCTTCAATTTGCATGTCATTAGATGGTAAAGAAGAAGCTTCACCTTGAAGAGCATGTCCACCAAACCCGGTCTTCCAATCCTCTTCCTTGCTCTATCCTTTTCCCTAATTGCTTCAATTTCCTCCAATATAACTTTCCTCCATTTTGCATTATGATGACTGTTGCTCCCCATTAGGGGAACAAAAATATCACCCTTATGATTGTAACAAGCAAATTGTATTTCAAAAAGTACATAAAAGTGTTTTTTTACTATAACAGACAGAGATCATGGGTTTTTGAAGAGCAGAGGGTCTGTGGGCATGGTTGTTGGGCCCAACAACATTACTTTTGTCTTTTTTTTGGCTCTTACATAATGGATACTATTACCTAAAGCCCAATTCTTTGGGCAACTAATATCTATTAATTAATATCCCTTCTACAAAATAGATATTGATTTTGTAAAATAGATATCTGTTCTATAAAACAGATATCCGTTATGTTTTCCTCTCAAGTGATAATGCTAGAAGGGTAACTTGTTGGAGAAATATTAGACATGAATCCAACACCAGATATGCATAATACATGAAGTATATGTGATACACAAAGTATACATGTAAGACACAAAGCATGAAGCATACATAATCTATGAAGTATACACATAAATACATTTGAGCCATGAAGCATATAAGTACACATGATACACGTAATACACATAAGTACATATGAAACATGAAGCATGCACATAAATACAAGTGATACACATAATACATGGAATATGAAGCCTACACGTAATACACGAAGTATACCTATAGATACACGTAATGCATAGAGCATGAAGCATAGATGTAATACACCAAGTATACGCATAAGTACATGTAATATAAGAAGTATTAAGAATACACGTGTAATACACAAAGTATTCACATAAGTACACATTATACATGAAGTATGAAGCATACACGTAAATACATGTAATATACACAAAGTATGCACATGGATACGTATAAGTCACGAATCATACACATGAATAGACGTAAGTCACAAAGTATACACATGAATACACATAAGTCAGGAAGTATACACTTGAATACACATCAATCATGAAGTATACACATGAATACACTACAAGTGATGAGATATACACTTGAATACACATAAGACATGAAGCATATACATGAATGTACATAATGGATGAAGTATACACATGAATATACGTTGCATCAACTATCATTTATAGGATGGTAGGAAGGATGCTCTGATCTAGGCCCAAGTTGGATCCAAGTGGAGAACTCTCTAAATGAAGATCTAGGAACACCTGTCTTTTACTTGTCATGCTTGGAAGCGCCTATCTATGGTTTTTAAATAGGTTTACAATGCTTATTAAACACACATACCACAAGGTTTGATTCCTCAATAATATCCTTGCATTCATACACTTGGTTATTATGATTTATACAATTGTTTAGAATTAATAGTTTTAATTTGACCACAAGATCAAATAAATACACACATTTTAATCTCAAATCTAGTGTCTGCACAAAAATCTACATATTAGGACACAAAGTGCTCTCAAACCGTAAATTCAAACAAGTGTTCCATGAGTTGATAAAGTTGTAGGATATATACATGAAATACACACATAGATCAATCCTTGGACAAGGGGATGGAATACTATTGGTTATTTTTCTTACCAAAATTCAAAATATTCTGTAGTCAAGAGTGAATTAAGTTTGAGAGAGATTGTATTGTAATGTGTAAATAATCTATCCAAAGTTGATTTGTGTATGATAATAATTTTTATAATTGATTTAATGCCATAAGACTTGTTACTAAATTTAGTCATAACATACAAATGTTTATCCACTTTTAGCTCAAGGAATTTAAATATTCTTCTTTCCATGTGTATGTAGGTTAGTGCTACCTAGAATTATTTATCTCAAGTCAAAGAGAGCTATAGCTAGGCCAAAGAAAAAGTATATAGAGCAATCCAAGTAGGATGGTCATTTAGAAGATTAGAAAATGCTTATCCACTTGGCATGAATGTAAAGGAGATTCACAAAACCTAAATGCAACTATAAGACTATCATCTCTAAACCCTAAGGTTGTAGGTGTGCATACCACAAAAAAGTGGGCTTTGCTTGGGGAATATGGACCACCTATAGAGCCATGTAGATCTAAAAATGTAAATAAGACTTGGACTACCAAGATAATAACCTCCTTGGAGGGAGATTGAAAGCATTCATATGATAATTTTTGTAAAATTTGATGTGAAAATTTGACAAGGTTGCCCATGACAACGTCTAAATTTGATATTATGAGGGAAAAGAGAGAAATTTGAAGATAGGCTAAGTAGTAAATGGTTGTTTGTATTCTTATGAATAGTTTATCTATTATATGTGCTTAAGTGAATTGAATTGTAATTTAATCTTATGGTTTGAAAATCTCTGTAGTCCTAAACATCATAAATGAAAATCTTCTAGATATATACAAGGATAGGTGTAGGTTTAAGGCAATGATAATTCTTTATATCTTTTAAACACTAAAATTTTGTTGAATTAACTTGTTATAGATAAATTCTTTTGGACCGATAGGTTTCCTCATTTAGAAGAATTTGATATTGCTTTTTGTTGTGGTTCTAGGACTACATGGTAATTAAACATGACTACTTCCTTAAAGTTGCTACATGAGATAGATACATGAGATCATGAAGGCTTGGTGTAGAATTGTCACCACCAAGAATGAAATGGATTGTTGATTTGACATAAAAATCTTCTCCTATTATCATAAAATTCCCTTCTTGACTAGCTACTGTGCCTCTGAAGTGAAGATTGAACTTGAAGAAGTCTATAAGGATGTTGTTGCCATGAGAACTTTTGACAAGGTGATTGTTAATCTACACATCGATGAAGGAGATAACATATATGACAATAGGTTGACATAAGGAGTTGTTGCTACAATTCTTGTTTGTAGTTAAAAGATTGAAAGAACTACAACTTGTGCTTTGGTGATGTGAAAAGAAGGTTTTATAGCCACTTTGGAAGGTTGTGGATCTATTCTAAACCATGCATTTTGGTTTCCTAATGGAGAGACTCTTCCCTCTATATGCCACCTAGGGTTGAGAAGGATTTATTTGAGGATCATTCAAGCTGATTGACACAAAAATATTCATTTGAGAAATGGATATATGCCACCTAGGTTTGAGGAGGATGCATTTTTGTTTCCTAAGAACAGATATCCATTTCTAGCTACCCAAAACGGATATCCATTAATAATGGATATCCATTTTACTTTAGTTTTGCCTTGTATTTAGGCTTGGGACTATCATAGTTGATTTTCCCTGAATTTTAACATTTTTACAAATTTCACTCTCTTCTTCGAACTTCACCCTTCGTGCTGACGACTTTTTTTTATGAAAATTTGATAAAACAAAAAGGGTTTATTAAATAGATTGTCATCTTTCTAAAACTATAAGATTTGCTTGGTTATCATTTTATTAAATAATTATTAATGATTTTTTATATAGTGTGTGTCTAAAATCTTGATGGACACACTGATTGAAAAACATCCATAACTTTAAAACCATTTCACCTTCTTGAGATCCGAAAGCTACATCACACTCTATACTTTTCTGGCTATAGGTTTAAATTTGTTTTTTTTTAATTCCATTTTAATTATCCAGTTAGGTTGGCTAGAAAATTACCTTTTAGTTTTTTTTTTAAATCATAGTAAAAAAACCATAACTAATTATTTTATTGGAAAAAAATTTCAAAAAAATATGCGTCACATTTAGGCATGAGTTCTTTAATTATTTTGAAAGATAAAAAAAATAAAATCTCATAGTTAGGTTGGTTGGAATGACACCCACTTTTTATTTTTTTCTAAAAAATTTAATAGTTGTTCATTGAAATATTCATTTTTCACTAAGTAAATTTAGTTTTAAAAAAAATTGTAGCCCATAAACTAGATTCAATTATCTACAAATGTTGTTCTTACATAATATCAAATTGTGTAGATAATCCATTCAAATTTTCATATGAACTTGATTAAGTTTATTTTTTTAGTATTTTCATTGCCACTTACAGGTATAGTTTGGCCCATCATGATCTTGCACCTACCCAGATGGCATGTGCATATTTATGTGAAACGTAGGTATGTTATTCACCTACAGAGAGTGTTGGCAAGAGACACTACATGGATTCATGTTTGTTGTCATTGATAGAAACAAAGGTCATTCCACACATCTGCAGGACATGGTGTGTCTCCACCGGAAGTCAGAATGAAGATTATTATGGTCTGGTAAACAAGAACAGAGCATGTGGCAAGGTCTGACAGACTGGTCCAGATCTCTCAGAGGAAGTATCTTGGCAAAATGCAGTTTTGGGGAAGTCAAGAGGACTACCTTGAGTAATAGATTCCAAGGTTGTAGCCTCTGATGATAGATGAGGTAAAAGATATGAATACTTGAGTACCAGGTTCCTGAGTGACAGTGTGAACAGAGGAAGAACTAACTGACAGAACATCAGACTATTTTCCAGATGTGTTACTGATGGTGGTAAAGGTTGTGAAGGCATGAATTATGTTTGGCTGATGTGATAAATGATTTATATAAGCATAGTTTTGATCCGCATTACTTGGTGTGGAAGGATTCACCTGACAAATCAGAGTTTGTGAAAAGAATTGACTATTCCGGATGCTGACTTGAAAAGTGATGAAATTACTTGTGTGGATATATATACACAATGGATTTAGTTGTGAAGGTGGTTGTTGTGTGTTGAGGTGTGTGAGAAAAAGCAGAATAGAGCAGAAGCAGTAAGGAAGGTCCGGTATGTGAAAGAGAAGCAGCATAAGAGAAGAGGAAAAATGAAGTACAGTAGATCAGTGTACTAAGCCTAACCGGAACTGAACTCCAACATATGTGGATGCTTCCAATTAGTTCAAGTATTGTATAATATTCTTTTGTAGACAGTGTGCCTCCTTGTAGGTAGTGTGCCTTCTTTGTGAGTAGTGTGCTCAGGCAGTGAGCCCTAATTAGCAAGTGCCATTTTGTATTTCCTTATTCTTCTAATAGAGAATAATCTTTGGGTTAATCACCCCGTGGTTTTCTCCCTTAACAGGGTTTCGACATCAAAAATACTGTGTCATGTGTTTTCCCTTTTCATGGTAATGTTTGCTTATTTGAATTAATGTTGTATTGATTGATAAGAAAGTTGAAAAGGAAGAATTAATTAGGATAACTGATTCACCCCCCTCTCAGTTATCAACAAGTGGTATCAGAGCTAAGTTCCTCCCAACAAGAGTCTAACAACTTGAGGAAGATCTGGGAATCCAAATGGATACATATGGTTTAAAGGAGCAACTCAAGACTGCCCTTGAGGATCTTGAATAGTCAAACTCTGAAGTTAATGAATTAAAGGAAAGATTCAAACAGGCTGATGATTTCATGAGAGAACTAAAAGACAAATTAAGTCTCTCTATGAAAAAGAGAAAGGAGTTGCTTCAGCAATTGGCAAGACATAGTGAAGCTAATGATGCAAATGAAGAGCTGACTGAAAAAACTAAGTTATGTGAAAAGTTATCAAAAGAAGTCACTATGGTAAGACATGAAATGGAATCAGGAGTTATAAAGTTTACCCAAGAGATTGAAGAGAAAAGAAAAACTGAAAATGATCTAAGACAATCTCTCAAGGAGAAATCAGAAGATTGCCACCAAATGGAGAGAATTATCAGACATCTTGAATCTGATCTTGAAGATTCTAAAGAAAATGAAGAAAAACTTGAGGATCAAATTGTCTCTCTCAAAAGGGATCTTCAATCAGCAAATGAATATAAAGAGAAATTCTAGATAAGTTCTGCTCAACTTGAAGTTCTTCTTGGAAGTCAAAAAAGGACAGATGACAAGTGTGGTTTAGGATATGAAAAAGGAGAAAGCTCCGGATCCAGTCAGAAGAATTTTGGATTAGAAAATCCAAGGAACAGGCCTAGAAGGCCTCCGGTAAGATAGCCCAATGCTCAAAGATATCCATCTTTCAATGGATACTACCATAGCTGTAATCTCTTCAATCACAAAGCTAATCAATGCAGAAAGAGAATGAATTAGACTAATTCTTCCTTCTCTGGATAGTGTTTTGACTGCAAAAGGTATGTTCACAAATCTTATGAATGCAGAAATATGCAAATGAACAAATCATTCAATGATAGATGCTTTGCATGCAATAGAATAGGCCATATGGCTAATCAATACAGATCAAGTGGATATCATTCAAATATACAAAGAAATGTTGTTTGCCAAATCTGCAATAGGTCTAGTCATAGTGCAAAAGTCTGTAGAAGCAAGAATCAGGACAAAAGAGGTCCGGTATATCATAATCGGAATCAAGACAAGGGTAAACAAAAGATGAATGCGGATGAAGTTAAAAGTGAGATGAGCAAGATTTGGGTGAAGAAAAGGTCTGAGATTGTAGAGGTTAGATCCGCACTAGACTCTGGTGCTGATATTCCTTCCAGAAATTAAAAAGTGAGCTCTGGCTCAAGGGGAGACACAAAGAAAACCTTGTTCCCCCAGCCAGTCAAGTAGTGCCAGAATTGGCACAAGAAGAGGATGCAGATTAAAGGGTTTGTAGCTATGAGTCTTGAGATGATCTAGTTAAGATTTCAGAGGTCCGCATGAAGATTTGAAGGAGTTGTGATCAATCAAGTAGAACTGGTTCCGAGAGATGCTCCAGAGTGACAGAGTGTTACAAAAAGGGTCCGATGAGATCCGAAAGTGCATTTTCCTATTTTGTTGATTGGACAGAGTGTTTGGGATGTCCTTGTGATGTGTCATCTTGATTTGTTCATGTTTTGGAAGATTTGCATGATGTTCATAGATCTGGATAGATCCGGTTCTTCAAGTCATCTGAATAAGGCCAACCAGAATAATGTAGGTCGAGCATTTATTGCAGTCTGATATTAGGGTTTGCGAAGCGATATAAGGGTTTTCTCTTTAATCACTTGTTCATTCTACACTCAAGAAGAAGTGAAAAGTGGAGCTCTGCAACAAAATTCATCAAGTTCACCAAAGATCACTTGCAGAAGTCATTACATATAGAAATCAATCCAACCACTCCATGTAACCAAAGGTGCATAAGCTATTTTCTATTTTCAATATCTCACTGCAAATATTTTGAAAAATGGCTACTCTGAATATAGTAAAGATCTCAGATAGGCCCCGACCTGAATTTAAGAAACACCCATACAAGTCATTGGAGGTAGATCCCTTAGGAGCATTCTCTAGTGTTCCACATGGTGTTTTACACACAGAAGACATTAGGGTTTACATACATGCAAGTATTGAGGAATTTGGGGAATTCAAATTAAGAGATATCTATCACAAACAACTGATATACAGTGCTTTTGAGCTTAAACCAGAGTATAAGGGTATCCAGAAGAAACATGTTGATCAATTCATTCATTTCCCCTACTTTGAAGAAGATGAATGGGTCCGGTACGTATTGAGTAGGGTGCATGACAACTTCCTATGGCTGGATAGACCCTACAAGATCACAAAAGAGGCAATTAGGGTAGTAACTGGTCTATACTCTTTTAGAGGGATACCTATCCTCAAATCTATCAAAAATAACATTGTAACTAAGGCCACCGGATCAAAATTTGATAAGAGGGCAATGACCAGTGAAGATATTTCTGACCCAGATGTCAAGTTTGCATCTATGATAATAGGATATAAGATTTATCACTCTAGTATGGAGAATTCAATATCCGGAACTGCAGTATATACTGCCTATGAGATGCTAAGAAAGAATGCAGATTATGATCTCTGTGAACTACTTTTAAGCCAATTAATGGAAAATATACAAAAAATCAAAAAGGACAAAAAGAATTCTTTCAAGTATGGTACACTTATATTATGTCTATTTTTCTACTTCATGAATGAGCTACCCAGATCAAGTGGATGGGTATGGCAGAATGACAAACCTATAGCAGTCCAGATCAGAGATTATTTATGTGGACTTGGGGATGCCAAAGCAAGAAATACAGCCCTGTGGGGATACTTCAAAAACTTCCAGAGCATGATGTAAGCAAGAGAAAGAATTCCTCAATCTCTTGTTGAAAAATACAAAGACTTAGTCTGCTTTATGGTTGATATTGATCAGTGCCTAATGGAGGCTGTAGAACCAAGGACAGTCTAGATCATGCCCATGGGGTATGAGGTTGATGAATAGATTATGGAACTACATGTTCAACACATGCTGAGTTAGCCCAAAGATCCAAAGGCAGAAAGGTTTGGAACCTTTGAGGAGCTGAGTGTGAAGATCCATGTGCAACTCAGAGACCCTGAGATAAAAAGGAAGGTGAGAAAAGAAGTAGAACATATTGCCCAATGCCTAGGCATCTCAAAGGAGGCACTTGATGCCAACCGAGAAAAGAGGCGAAAGACTGAGGAAGAGAAGAAAGAGGCAGAAAAGAAAAGCAAGAAAAGTACTCCAGTGGAAACCTCAACCTGGACCAGATCATCAAAAGGATCTACACC
Source organism: Cunninghamia lanceolata (assembly GCA_027924645.1). Taxonomy (NCBI): domain Eukaryota; kingdom Viridiplantae; phylum Streptophyta; class Pinopsida; order Cupressales; family Cupressaceae; genus Cunninghamia; species Cunninghamia lanceolata. Next base: position 4,282,716 of record BSBN01000158.1, on the reverse strand, counting down.
TGTCACAACCAAAAGCTCAAAAACATCAAAATTGAAAGGTCAGACATCTAGTAAAGGGGAGAAAAGGTCTAAAATATAAGCCACAAGGGCTTATGCAAGTCAGAAAGATGAAGAGGAAACTGAATTAGATGAGGGGGTAAAGGAGATAAAGAAACAGAAGAAGAAATCATCCGGTAAACACTCTACCGGTCAAGGAGAAGAAGAGAAGGAAGAGGAATTTGTTGAAAAACCTACTCTCTCCTTAGATTATATAGTAAAAGCAGTCACTATGGATGGAAACCTTCAACCCCCAATAGAATTCTATGATGGCTATAATGAAGCAGATAAAAGGATTCTGGAGGAAGCCATAGTTAAGTTCTTGAACATTTACAACAAAGCTTTTATTGAAATTATCTCTTTAATTCCTAAAAGTCTAGAAAAGGAGTTGGAAATGAGAAAGTCCACTGCCCAAGCTAAAGATCTTGAGATTTGGGAGCAGATAGCTATTCAGCTATATCCTCAAATTGATCCCAAGATAATGAACATAATATTCAAAGACTACAAGGATGAGTTCAGGAGGAAAGCAAGGATGAATCAGCTCATGCTTGGTGAGATTGACAAGGTGGCCAAGGATATAGAAGAGATCCTTCAGAAGGCCTTCAAAAGATTTAATCTTCCTATTGTAGAGGACTTGGGTACTGATCCTTCATCCACTAGTGTTGCAGAAGAAACTTCTGAGAAAGTAATAGAAGAGGTGGGCCTTGAACAGACCAACATTTCTCCTCCGGTTTCCCCTACTATCTCCGGATCCAAAGAAGAAGAGAAATTATAGGAGAAAGAAGCAGAGGTAAAGGAAAAAGAAGGTGACAGTGTAAAGATTACAGAAGGACAAAAGACTTCACCAGAGAAAACCACAACTTCTAGTGGTGGGAATGTAGAGGGAGAGAAAATTCCAAAGGACAGCTCCAAGACTGCAGAAGAGAAGAAACATCTGTCTTCGGCAAGAGACACTGCACAAACTATCCAAAAATTTTTGAGCAAAGAAACATTAGAGATTGACGAACCAGAGCTTCTACAAGGTCCATTCAATTTTGATTCCCTTTCTCCGGTACAAAACAATGAAGATAGCTTCATTTGCACATGCCAAGGCAAATGAAAAACTCCTCAAGTCTCATATGGAAGATTGTGAGTTGATAGAAGCTGCATCTGGAGTGCTGGAAAAGATCATACCATCCTTTCAGAAGAATCCCATAGCCTCCTCTTCCGGTAATCTCAAAACCTTAGTCAGCAGTGTTAGTACACATTTTGATTCTCTAGAAAAATCAGCTGAAGAAAAGGTCCGAAAGGAATTTTTGGATAAAAGATTCTCAGAGGTACAAGGGTTAATCTCTAATGATAGGAGAAATATGAGTATTAGAATAAAGAGCTTAGAAAATGCTCTTAAGGATGGCAGTGACATTTACAAAATTTGTATCTCCTAGTCAAAAGCAATGGTAGAAATTGAGAAGAAAATAAAAGAGGAAGAGGATAAACTACTAAGTTTGTCTCAAAGTTTTGATCCTCTCTCTTCCTCCATAGTAAATCAAGAGTGTCAAACTATTGCAATCACAAATTCAATAAAGAATTTTGAGAAGGAAAGAAAGAATATAATTAACCGGATGGGAGAACTTAGAAGGATTATTATCCCTAAGTTAGAGGCCATGCATGAGGCCATAAGTGATGCTCAGACTACCGCCCAGATCAATGATCTGACAGATCTTAAAAGGGCAGAAGCTTTTGCATTTTTGTTGAGTGGTCATATTTCAATTTTGGATAGAATGAAGCAAAGTTGGGCTACAGAACTCATCCAGTTGAAGACATCCTTTGCAGACATTCTTTAGTTTATGTGAATATGTAATATACGGCTAAGTATAGTAAAATTTTTGAAAATTTTGGTGTGCGGACCCTACCCTTTTCCATTGATGTCAAAGGGGGAGTGAGGAGCAGTGAAAAATGAGGAATCCAACTAACGGGGAGCTCTAAAAAATGTATATAAAAATAGAGCATCAGCCAAGGGGGAGCACAGTGTAAACACTTAGTCATTTTTCACTAAGTGTTTCCATCAATGCCAAAGGGGGAGATTGTTGGCAAGAGACACTACATGGATTCATGTTTGTTGTCATTGATGGCAACAAAGGTCATCCCACACATCCGCAAGACATGGTGTGTCTCCACCAGAAGTCAGAATGAAGATTATTATGGTCTGGTAAACAAGAACAGAGCATGTGGCAAGGTCCGACAGACTGGTCTGGATCTCTCAGAGGAAGTATCTTGGCAAAATGCGGTTTTGGGGAAGTCAAGAGGACTACCTTGAGTAATAGATTCCAAGGTTGTAGCCTCCGGTGATAGATGAGGTAAAAGATATGAATACTTGAGTACTGGGTTCCTGAGTGACAGTGTGAACAGAGGAAGAACTGACTGACAGAACATCAGACTATTTTCCGGATGTGTTACTGATGGTGGTAAAGGTTGTGAAGGCATGAACCATGTTTGGCTGACATGATAAATGATTTATATAAGCATAGTTTTGATCTGCATTACTTGGTGTGGAAGGATTCAGCCGACAAATCAGAGTTTGTGAAAAGAATTGACTATTTCGGATGCTGACTTGAAAAGTGATGAAATTACTTGTATGGATATATATACACGATGGATTTAGTTGTGAAGGTGGTTGTTGGGTGTTGAGGTGTGTGAGAAAAAGCAGAATAGAGCAGAAGTAGTAAGGAAGGTCCGGTATGTGAAAGAGAAGCAGCATAAGAGAAGAAAAATGAAGTGCAGCAGATCAGTGTACTAAGCCTAACTGAAACTGAACTCTAGCATATGTGGATGCTTCCAAGCAGTTCAAGTATTGTATAACATTCTTTTGTAGACAGTGTGTCTCCTTGTAGGCAGTGTGCCTTCTTTGTGAGCAGTGTGCTAGGGTACTGAGCCCTAATTGGCAAGTGCCATTTTGTATTTCCTTATTCTTCTAATAGAGAATAATCTTTGGGTTAATCACCTCATGGTTTTCTCCCTTAACAGGGTTTCCACATCAAAAATACTGTGTCATGTGTTTTTCCTTTTCATGGTAATGTTTGCTTATTTGAATTAATGTTGCATTGATTGATAAGAAAGTTGAAAAGGAAGAATTAATTAGGATAACTGATTCACCCCCCCCCCCTCTCAGTTATCAACAGAGAGTTCTTTAAAATAGTTTATCTATGGAGTGACAAGTAGCTTCAAAATGCAATGTGATAGAATTGTGTGAGTTTTAGGTGTTATAGTTTAGCATGGAGGTATGTCTACATATGATGATATTGTGGTAACCACTACAAATTATTTGAGGGAGAACTCATTACTACATAATAGTCTAAATGTATCATTGAATTGTATATGGCAAAGGAAGTGCATTGATGGCACTATTGGACTACATGCAATGATATCAAAATATGATTATATTAACAATTAAAATAAAAATGATCATTTTTTAAAGAATATTATGAGATAGTGTAAATAAATTGGTGCAATCAAAAAGCTATCCTTGGTGCCACAAGCTAAGTACTTTTGTGGTGGCTATATAAAAAAACATATGCATGCCAAAGCATTTGGTCAAAAACTATTTTACTATTAATGTGGGGAAGTTACTTATTATTAGTTCCTACCTTCGGCAATAATACTAATGCAATCATCTGAGGCATTAATTCATTTTAGTTGACCAATGAGAATTGAGTATTAAATTCATTTGCCAAAATTCCTTAAGTTGAAACTTAATTTTTTTATTTACTGATTTAATAAATGCAATTTATCTGTTGTGCTATTGGTCAACTGTGTGTATAGTAATGTAAAAAATGGAATTTTTTATTTTTTAATTATATTAAAAATTAGCTCACTGTGTGATTATTATTTGGTACATATCTAAGTACCATGTTGACACTGTCCAATACCAAGTTGAAGCATTGTGTGATTATTATTTGTTACATATTTAAGTACCAACTTTACAAGCAAGGCAATAGATTTCCTCTTCCCAAAAAAAAATGTCTCACGCCAATCCAAATTTCCTCTTTCCACTGCCAACCATTCTTTTTTTTGTTAGTTGTGATGAAGAGCATAATGGTTTAAGTGTAGAAATGGGTCACAAAATTATTTGTGTTTGAACATCCACAAAGGCATGTGGGACTTTAAACCATCATCAGACAATAATATTGTAGGATTTTATCATGCAACTAGATATCTCCAGTTGATACGAATCCTTCCACAAATATCCCCTTCACCACAAAACTCCCACAATTGAAAGTAGGCATGTTCATGGGAAATGTGAAAGTGTGGACAAGATACTTGAATTGTTAATAAAAACTATGATTTCATGGGGCATAGCGATAGCATGACCCATGAGATAAAGAGTAAATAACTCATAACAGCATACTAAATCACCTATTTTGAGACAAGGAAAGGGGAATGCCAGCAGAAGACAAAGGTTCTTCGTCTATCATGAATACCGATCAGAGCACAGAGCGTGAAAGGTTTTCATTTGAGATTGCAACTAAAGGCATATGCATGCAAAATGTGGAGGCATAGAGAATACCCATGAACTGTTTGATAAAATGCCTCAAAGAACTATGGTTTCATGGAATGCAATGGCTGCAGGATATGTACAAAATGGATTTGTTGAAAAATATTTTGAATTTTTCAAGAAAATGCAAATGGTAGGTGTAAATCCAAACTCCATAAACCTTTTCCAGCATCCTCCCTGCCTATGCCAAAATGGGAACATTGGAACATGATATGGACCTCTATCAAAGCATAATGAAATAGATTTGTTGAAAGGGATTTCATATTTTCAAGCAAATACAATTGGTAGGCCTAAAGCCAAAATATACAACATTTTCCATCATCCTCCCACCTTGTGCCAAAATGGTAGCTTTGCAACAGAGTATAGAAATCTATCAAAGCATAAAAGATAGAGAAATTTTGTTAGATGTTGTAGTTTCAACTGCCCTGGTAGAAGTATGAAATGTGCAGACTATATAGTGTAGGATATCTAGTACATTTTCTTCCCTGCATGGTAAATAATATACAATCCCACCATTGCCAGTTTTGGCTTCTGGCACTGTCATGTGAAGATGAAAGATACAATGAGAAGAATCAAATAATGACTGTAGTTGTTCCTCAAGAATCATTACCAAATGAGATGCAAAGGAAAATAGAGAGTATTGAAGGGACCATCAAAGTCGATGAATGGACATTAAAGATTGAATTTCAGATGTTTTGAGAGAACATATTGCACTAGTAGGGCAGGAGTGGGTTTTTATTTGTAGGAGTGTTAAACAAAGCCTGCAAATGATTTGGAAAAATACCTCAGAGAGATCTGGTTTCATGGCATAAAATGATTGCAGGATATTCACAAAATGGATTTGCTGAAAGGGGGCAATCAAGTAAATGCAATATGTAGGTGTTAAAATGGACATCAATGGCAAAAAACTTTGGTACAGGAGTCCAATAGTGGCCTTCCCGCACTCTTGTAGAGGTGCTCAAAATTTTGTGTGAGTGAGCAGGTGAGAAAAGGTCTCTCTTGCTTCCTTGCAATGCCAAATCACAAAATGCATGGGATTGTAGGAAGAAGGAAATGCTTCCCCATGTTACCATAGGTGTTATCTATTGTGATGTCCACAACAAGCCCCATTTTAACCATTAGAAAAATGAGGACCCCTCTTTTGTTCTTTTCTCTTTTGTGTTGTTTTGGTTTTTCTTGTTGGGTGGTATGGGTAAAATCTATTTGGTGCTTGAATATTAGGATGCATAGTGCATGGTGGGGAATGGTATCTACCAATGAAATTTGTGTTAAAATTTAGCAAGGGTTGCTTTTTGAATGGATCAAAAATTTTACATATTTTGAGAGTTATGCCAAATTTTGTGAAAAGTCAACACTGGACTATTTGGTCAAAATGTATCACATCTGCATTGCCATTTGCATGTATCTTATATACTATGTTTTTTCAGTCTATCTGGTTATAGTATACATCATGTTTAATTCTCATTTTATGTTTATATCTTAAGTTGTCAAAACATGCGGATGCAAATCTGGACTCAATAACTTTTCATGATGTGCTTTATAATGGTAGAAGTCCACACTTGTATTTGTATATCACAAGGCATGTATCATATATGTAAATTCAAAATATTCATCGGCATATGTCAAATGAGGTTCAAAATTAGCATAGCAAGTCATGGCCATCTCATTTGTATGGTTAATACATTGCTAGTAGTATACTTTCTTATACAAATGCAGAAATGGACCCGAGAGAAAATGCAATTGAATTTATAAAGCGGAAGCAAACAGTTGTATTTGTATGTATCTTTATCTATATAAGCACATGTATCTAATATGCAGATACAAATCCAGACACGATTAGAAAGTTTTAACTTTGTAAACTTTAGGTGGGGTCTGTATTTCTATGTTGAGATGCATGCATTCAATATACCAAAGAGCAAGATACAATCACGGATGTGAAATTTATGATTAAATGGCAAAATAAAGCGCATTTTTATATAACAAAAGGTGGAAAAGTCAACATCACGTCTGCGTGTTAGAAAGTACATGTGTATGATATACAAAAGGTGATACAAGCAAAAATATATACAAGAATGGATCTGGAGGTGATTCCAATTTGTTTCGTAAACCTGATGGAGTCCGTATTTGTATGTTTTAGCAATTGTATAAGATATACATGATCATATACAAGAAAATATACAAAATGAATAGGAGAGAAAATTACAAATGCATAAAGATATCTCATGCATGCTTCAAGATACAATCGTGAACTTAACATCCAAAAGGGCATTAAGTTGAAATGTTTGTAATGACGTCACCACCTCTTTTCTACATATTAGTGAAAGTGCATGTATATGCATATACAAATACAAAAAGTACAAAGAGTAAACATATACAAAATCCTAAATATGCATTGAATGGTAAAATAAAGTGAAAATCAAATTGTATATGTTGCTTGCAACATTTAATGCATATTTACCATGGGAAATACCTAATTTCAAAAGGAGTAAAAAGGTAATTCAATTACGTTAATTTAACAATCATGTTTGCAATTCAATTGCAAAGTATTCCATAGAGTTAAAAGTGAACAAAGGTGAATTGTGATTCAAAGGTGGTTGCGGTGAGCTTGAACGGTAAAGTCTCTTGCTAACGATGTAAAAGTCAATGGTTGCGAATCAGGTATGTACCTAAAATTCTCGCTTGTGATTAATGGAATGCAATTATAGTAAATTCTATAGTAATTACAGTAAGATGATGGAAATGGTTTAAAATTGGTTAATTACTAGGATTAATTGTAAAGCTTAACGTAAGGTAGCCATACATAATTCAAAAAATAGAAAAAGAAAAAACCTTAAGGTAAAACGTCGATGATAAATATGTATGGTAAAACCTTAGAAAATGTGAATATGGTCGTAAAAGGAGTATGTTTCCTATTAGGATGCTGCCCAAAGGAAAGAAAACTGAGAAGGCAACCAGGAAAGGAGAAAAGAAAGATACGAGGAAAGAAGTGACCAAGGAAGAATTTCCATGCAAGGGGTTTAATTCACAGATCTACCCTACAGGAGGAAGGGCAATTGATAGTGAAATCAAGAATTTCAATTCCTCCATATTATTGGAGAAAATTAGAGTGCTTGGAGCATCTCTAGCATTGAAGAATCTGATGGATGTGGAGTTGTTTAATGCCACTTGATTTCCACTCGTGATTGAAGCTAGGGAATTAGTCATTGAGTGCATTTATAAATATGACATGAACTCAAGAAAAGTGATGCAGAATGTTGTTGTTTACGCAGGTCTGTCAGGAGAGGCAATAGATAAAACATTTGGCCTAAAAATTACTAATGAAATGAGAGAAATAGATGTGGAAAAGTACACGGCTGAATTTAAAGAAAATGAAGCATCCTGCAAGAGTACAATATTTTATGGATGGTATTCTTAGGATAAGAAACTAAAGGCAGCAGCTAGAGTTCCAAACATTCATACACGAATGACTTCAAAGAGGACATTTACATAATGATCTTAGTGTTAAGTAGACTAATGGGCTTTGCAGATGGAAGTCAACTTGAGCCATGGATGTTTTCCATAATCTAGCTTATCAAAGGAGAAACAGGAGAAGTTAACTAGGCTAAAGCTATCAGTAATGCTTTTTTTGCATAGATTATGAGATGGAACAAGCATAGGAGTTTCTTTATTTCATCATATGTAGTATACTCATGTGTGAAAAAAATGTAATTGAGAGGAATACCAAGGATTGGCACACTAGGAAATGCCCCAATGAAAATGTTGGTATATGATCATTACTCAGACCTACAAGAAAAGAATGTGATGCAAAACTACATAAAGGTAAATGATGTGTTCTACACATACCTAGTGAGAACATTGACAGGGGATAGGGATAAGAGGTTATTAGAAGAAGCACAGAATGCTATCAATTTGCGTAGTACATGGTATATTCAATTTCCTACATTTACTTACATCAGAACAAAGGGATTTATGGGTAAGCCTTTCAAATTTCCAAGGTACCCATTAGATAAAATGGTGTTGTTAGAATTCACCAGACAGATATTGAACATCTGTGGTATGTACGAGACAAAATTCAATAGAGGTAACATCAAGTTTCCCTTTGGCATTGGTAGATACCAATGTATCAGTGAGGAGGTTGCTAAAATATCAAAGGCAAAATTGTAGCATCATAGTTTTCAAACTTTTGATTTTGCTCAGGAATTTGATCCATTTGGAAGAATACATAATTATGTTGATAAGAAATTCATACATCTGCCACACATTGAAGTTTTTTGGGTAGATTGTGATAATGAAGTAGACATCAAGAAAAGGGCTCAGCAAAGGTTAACTCTAGACCAGATAAAGACAATGGGAGTACTTGAAGTACCCCAATAAATTAAATATGATGACTTGAAAGTGTTGCACAGTAGTTAGAACCTATCACAGAGCCAGACTGGAGTCAACCTGAAGAGGCTTTGCTTGATAATATGTCAAGGCTAGTGATAATACATTTAGATCTATGGATAAAAGAGAAAATAATAGAGCTAAAGGCTAGAGGAGTAATAGTTACCTATCAAGGGAAAAAGGGTAAAAGAGAAGTTTGGAAAATAAAGATCACTTTGATGACTTCCTTAGAAGAAAGAGAGAGATAGTAGGGGCTAAGATAGCCAAGACAAATACGGGAGCCACATTGTTAGATCCATATGCATTAGGGGCAATAGTGGCCATCCCTTGAGGTACATTCACATCTACAAAGGGAGGAACATCAAGTGTATCTACCACAGTAGAGAAGATTCTGATACAACCACCTATAACAGTTCAACAAACACCCTTGGTAACAACACAAAAACAACAAGAGAAATTACAAGGGTTTATTAAAGTTAAACAAGAAATGACTGAAGAAATGTTACAGGTTGCATCCAAGGCTCAAATATCCACAAAAGAAGATGTAGAAGTGGTTGATGTGGATGTTGTTGTGGATATTGATGATGTTGATGATACCAATAAAAGTGATGATGAAAGTTGTGATGATAGCATAGATGAGGGTAGTGAGGAAGAACATAGACAAATACCCAAAACCCATCTCATGCTAGGAGAATTTGATGTATGAATATCACAAAAGGGAGAAACAACCTTAGAAGTTTTAGAGGTTACTACATAGCTAGCCAAGGACACATAAGTGGTTGATTTATTTGATAATTTAGTTCCTAAAAATATCATTGAGGAAGTAAAAGAAGCTGCCAAAGAGATTCTAAAAGATTAGGTAGGAGAGAAAGAAAGTGAGGATGTTGGTAATGTACCTTATTCTTAGGGAGAAGATGTACCAGTTTATGAAAATGTCTCTATAGATAGCATGGAGAAACAAGATGATAAGAATGAGGAAGGAAAAGATATATCAGATGAAGTTCCTAATCCTCAATTGCCTCATGGAGAAGAACACAAAAATATGGAAGTACATAATGTTCAATAGGAGCCTGACGAACCTCCTCAACAACCTCATGATCAACAACATCAAGGACAACATCAAGATCATTAAGAACATGCAGATCAAGAACAAGAGGAAGTGATAACAAAAAAGCCTCAAGGTCAGGTAATAAATGATAAAGATGTAGATACATGCACGAGCATTATAGCACCATCTTGGATTGGGTTTGAGGTATGCCAAGAGTCAACAGTCCAGTTGGTACCAATTGATATCAAAAGCTTACTAGCTAATGAGGCTGTTAAGAGAGGTAGAAGGAAAGCAAGGGTCATGTCAGCAATAAAGAGAGACCCTTCTGGTATAAGAATGATGCAGATGGCAATTCCTCAAGCTAATAAGGAAAAAGGTGAATTAGACCTTGAAGGGTATAACATTATTAGTATGAACATGGGGCATGGAAACTGGGAACAATACATTGAAGAGTTGTCAGAGATGACAGATGTGAATGTCACTAAAATGAGGAGAGACAAGTAGAAAATAATGGAATTGAAGTGGGACATTGCTCAATTGCAACAATTTATTCAAGGGATGGTAGTTCTTGGCCAAAGCTTGGCTGAATTACCCTTAGAGTTGACAATTTTGCCTAAAGATCAATTAAGTGACATGGATAATAAAAGGCATGAATCTAGTATGTTTGAAGAATGGGTGAAGACATTTATCAAGGAGAAGAAGTCATAAATATTGCACTTAGCAATTGGGATATTACTCTTACGGAGAAGAATAATTGTATCAGTATTCTACAAAGGTGGTAGTCAAGAATGAAACAAGGTAAGGATGAGTTAAAGAAAATAATTACAATTGAAGAGCATATGGACTTAATGGTTATTGAAGGGATCCTGACCCTAAAAGATGCCTTTCAAGTGCCTAGATGGAGAATGGAATTGAAATTTGAGGAAGGGATACTCAGACCTTGCATTCTTAGTGTTTAAGAGTTAGAGAGAACTACTCAAGACATGTTGGATAAACATGTAAAAATAATAAAACATTTGGTGAGGCATCCTTGCTCTAAGGCCCAAGTATATGATGTATCAATGGAAATTAAGTAGTTTAAGGATATCTTTTAGCCTTGCCTTGATGACCCTGTCAATAAACTAAGTGAATGTGTGATGGAGTTAATAATGGAATTAAGTGCTAAAGTCAAGAAATATCATAAAAGAAGAGAAGACATGGAGGACAAAGCACAGGTGTTAAAGAAAAGTGTAGAAATGCAACAATACACATGAGAGACCTCTCAAAGGACAAGCCATGCTCCCATAACAGCCTTTGCTGAGAGGTATGGAAATTATACAATGAAGAAGGAAGGAGAGCAACCAGTAGACGATACTAGAGATAGTGATTGATGTACTTATTCACTGCATGTTACATTTTTCATTTTGTTATGCCTTTGTACCTATGGAAAAGCCAAAGATAGAAAGTCAACCATAGAAGATGTTGTGATACTTCAAGAAGATTCTAAAGGCATCTTTGTATCCAAGAGAATAGTCTCTCAAGATATTTTGGAATAACAACTGGTTAAAAAATATTCCAAGTATATTCCTATATGCTAGCTAGTGCATAGTTGGCAAATCTTTCCTTACTGTTGATGTTGTACTTTGAATCTGAAGCCTTGATGGGATTTTGTAGCCGTAGCAAAGGATTTGGATCTATATAAAGATCTTTGCTACATTATTTTGATATATAGGGTGTATGCAAGAGAAGTGACTAGGAAGAGTACTTTGAGCATAGTTAGTTTGAGAAGGGATTTGCCTGTGTCTATAGGAAGGATTATGTGGAATATCCTGTCTCCTTTCTACATTTGTGAAAATGTCTATAAGTTTTGATAATACTATTGATACATTCAAAAGATTTGAAGTCATGAAACATTGTAAATTTCAAGTGGCTAGTATATATCAATAAATGCAAACATCAAATTTCTACATCTATTCTATAGTGTTATTTGATTCATGTGTTCTGATCTATTTCCTTTGAAGATTGCAATTCTATATGTGAATTTGTGAAAAGAATTTGGATTAGCATATAAGAATTTACTTACTTTTGAATCATCAAGGATAATCAAACTTATCCACGTGAGTAACATAGCATTATATTCATGTCTTGATCATGTTCCTAAACCTGTCTTTTATCTTTCTTTCGCCAGTAGTTTAAGTAAATAGCCAATACGTAGTAATCTAAAGGAAATTGTTCAAGATTTTGATGAATACATGTGCATGGTAAAGATCTCTTTGAAAGTTTTCATAAATTTTGAGATACAAAGCATGTTTCCATAAAACTCATACAAGGATTGACATTAAAGTTACAAATATATGAAAAGGATCAATGCTTTTAGAGTAATTTAGAATTATTTACAAAGATTGAGTAATAATAGCCAGCAAAGAGCAATTAAATCATGTAAGGCCCCTTGTTAAACAACTTCATATTGAACCATGAGTAATCTGACAGAGTCAATACCTGACTAACGGAGACCTGGGATTGTGAATTTTATTATTTGATAATTCTCCATATCTTTCAAGATAGACAGAGTTCATAGTGAATTTTATCTCGTGTTGTGTGTGTATGACATCCATATCAAAAGTATCACAGAATGCATTGGCTTGCAAGAAGTGGGAAATGCTTCCCCGCGTTATTGCAGGTGGTACCAAATTCATGTGCAGGGGAGTGGTGAAATTTAGGGCTTCTTCCCGCTTTCCTACAACTAAATAATAAGAGATGTGTGATGGTGTTAGGTGAGAGTAAAAAAATCAAATTTTTTAATAAATAAAAACCAACTATGCAAAAGATAAAAACATAATTTGGTTTTTATAAAATATTTACTTCCTTGTCTTGCAACTATTTTGCAACTAGGCTAGATGTTAGCATCTGCTTCAGATAGTATGTTCTTTGCCCAACATATTTAATATGATCAACTTGTTTGCATTACCTCACTAACCTTTCTAGCCTACCAAGGTATTCCAAGAACATCAATGGATATTATTATTGAATTCATTTAAGCTCAAGGAAGTGATCAAACAAAATAACTACCAGTGTATTTTCTTTAAATGTATTTTTTGTATCAGTCATCTTGCCCACCATTATTAATTTCAATGGAAGTTGAGCCTTCTTCTCTAGACTATTTTATCTTTTGATTGCTACTATCAACAACTTGAATTGAATTTACCTTGGCTGCACATCAGCTTCATTTGCATGGTAGTTCTTTTGCTACATATTTTTTAATGATAAGACCATTGTTTGTAGATGTCTCACTAAGAATTGATGGTGGCATGTAGAAATCTTGATACAAGGTGAAGAAATAACATTGAAAGGCACAGTCTTGGCAATTTGTATGGTCTTATTTTGTTTTGGAGACATCTGCCAGAACTTTGCAATGCACTTGAGGGTTTTTTTTTATATTTGTGGAAATATAAACTACTGCTAGATTTGTGGGAGAATTGCACCCAACCAGATATGTCCAGAGTCATTGAAATGTCCCGCAAAATGCAACAAAGAAAAATTAGTTCTCTTCACCAAAGCTTTAATACTCTGCATCTTATGGGAAATAATAAATTATAAGGTGATGGAAATCCTCCAGAACATTGGATTAACACTTCAAATCATTTCACATTATTTGAAATCACCGTGTTGATTTTATTATATCCTCTATAACTTTGCAATGCACTTGAAGTTTATTTTTTTTAAATTTGTGGAAATATTAATTACTGCTAGATTTGTGAGAGAATTGCACCCAATCAGATATGTCTAGAGTCATTGAAAAGTCCCGCAAAATGCAATAAAGAAAAATTAGTTCTCTTCACTAAAGATTCACTACTCTGCATCTCATGGGAAATAATAAATTATAAGGTGATGGAAATCCTCCAGACCGTCGGATTCACACTTCAAATCATTTCACATTTTTTGGAATCATCGTATTGATTTCATTATATCTACTAGAACTTTGCAATGTACTTAAAGTTTATTTTTTAAAATTTATAGAAATATTAACTACTGCTAGATTTGCGGGAGAATTGCACCCAGCTGGATATGTCCAAAGTCATTGAAAAGTCCCACAAAATACAACAAAGAAAAATTAGTTCTCATCACCAAAGCTTCACTACTCTACATCTAATGGGAAGTAATAAATTATAAGGTTATGGAAATCCTCTAGACCGTCGGATTAACACTTCAAATCATTTCACATTGTTTGGAATCACCGTATTGATATTATTATATCTACCAGAACTTTGTAATGCACTTAAAGTTTATTTTTTAAAAATTTGTAGAAATATTAACTAGTGCCTGATTTGCAAGAGAATTGCACCCAATCAGATATGTCCAGATTCATTGAAAATTCCTGCAAAATGTAACAAAGAAAAATTAGTTATATCGGCTATGGTAACAAGACAAGAATTCTATTTATGCAATTAAAAACTCTATGGGGAATATTTTTCAAGATGATGTTCTAATTTGAAATGAAGGAGTTAATTTTTTTTAGAAGCTCCTTTCTAAAGAAAATATTACGGTCCCCATTTTGATTGTACAAGAAGTTATAAACCATATTCCTACTTTGATTTCACAAGAAGATAATTTTGAATTATTGAAACAATTTTCTTTAGAAGAAATTAAGGCAGTGTTTTTTTCTTTAGACCTAGACAAATCTCTTGGTCCGGATGGTTTTACCACTCTTTTCTTTCAAAAATGTTGAGACTTTGTAGGTAAGGATGTATGGTTGGTAGTAGAAGAAGCTTTTAGAAATCAAACTATTTTGAAAGAGATTAATTCTACCTTCATTGCTTTGATCCCTAAAGTTGCTACTTCCTCCTCCTTTGCTGATTTCAGACCCATTTCGCTTTGTAATACTTTATAGAAAATCATTTCTAAAGCAATTACTTTAAGCCTTGCTATTTTTATTTCAAAAATTGTATCCGATGAACAAGGAGGTTTTGTTCCAGGCAAGGAAACATCTGAAGGTGCTCTGGTTGCTCATGAGGTTTTGCATTCAATTCATCAACATAAACTTCCTACTATGTTGGTTAAATTGGATATGTTAAAAGCATATGATAGAGTTTCTTGGAACTTTTTGTTTCAAGTTCTCCTTAAGTTTGGATTTTCATCTAAATGGTGTAAGTGGATTTCATCTTGTATTTCTGGTGTAAGATTTTTAGTTTTGATTAATAGTTCTCAATCTAAATTCTTTAAGTCCTCCCAAGGGATAAGGCAAGGTGATCCTTTGTCCCCTTTCCTTTTCATAATAATGGTTGAAGGTTTGAACAAATTGATTATAACACAAAACACCTTGGGTAATTGGAAGGGAATTAAAATTCCTAGAGTTCCCTATGCTATTACTCATGCTTTGTTTGTAGATGATACTTTATTGTTTGGGCATCCCGTGATGTTAGAAACTAAAATTATAAAGGATGTAATTTCTAAGTATTATTTAGTTTTGGGTCAGAAAGTGAATTAGGACAAATCTAAAATTTTCTTCTTTTTTTCATCTCCTTTAGTGCAAGAAAGGTTTGCAAAATTTTTGGGTTTTCAAGTGGATGCCCTTCCTTCAAGATATTTGGGAATTCCTCTTTTCTCGGGGTCAATTAAAAACATGCTTTGGGATAAACTTATTACAAGTATCAAATCTAAAATTTCTTCTTGGAAAGGTAAATGGTTAACATTGGCTAAAATTTTTTTGATGATTAAAATAATTTTATCAGTAGTGCCTGTTTATATACTTTCAGTGCTTATGGTTCCAAGTCTATCCTTTCTTGCCTTGTGAATATTTTGAAAAAAAATTTGTGGAATGGCTCTAATCTGAACAGGAGAAATATCCCTCTAATCTCTTGGGACAAAATTTGTATTCCAAAGCAAAAAGGGGGAACAAGGATTCATAACATTGAATCCCATAATAAGGCTCTTGGAGCCAAATTGGTTTGGAATTTATATGAAAAGCCAGAATCCAAATGGGAAAAAATTATGTTTGCTAAATATTTAGATTCATTTTCTCCTAAAAGAATCTTTACTATTCTTAATCCAAAAGTGGGTTCTCATAGTTGGAATTTTTTTGATAAAATGTAGAGAGGTGATATCCCCTTTTCTATCTTGGGTTATTCATGATGGAAATTCTACTCTCTTTTGGGATGATTCTTGGAATAATCATCAACCTTTATCTAAAATAGAAGGTATTCAAGAAATTAAGCTAATTTGGAGCCAAGCTTGGGGAGTAAATGTTAAAGATTATATTGAAATTGATTATAATTCAGATATTAATAAAATCATGTGGAGAAATTTTGATGATTTTTGGATTCCTTAAGAGCAAAAGGTTTCACTTAAGAATATCTTGAAGGAAAGAAGAATTTCTATTTCAGGAGGAAAGGATAAACTTATTTGGGTCCCCTCAAAGTCTGGGCATTATTCGATAAAGCAAGGATATCTAAGTATTATTAGTAAAGATTTTAATTCGGTTATTAATTGGCCTTATAAGCTTTGTTGGAGTGGTCCTTGCCTACCTAAAGTAGGAGCTTTTGCCTGGTTAGCTCTAAACTATAGAATCCTTACTAGTAATAGGTTAGCTAGGCTTGGGGTTGCCAACCTGTTCCTATGTCCTCTTTGATCTGAAGTTGAGGAAACAGTGGATCATTTATTGTTGAATTGTATTTTTTCTTTAAAAGTTTGGTGTTGGCTCCTTTCAAAATTGTTTTGGCAAGGCCCCCTTCCTTTTCCTCTCCTTCAAGTTTTTCAAAGCTGGCCCATCTTATTCACAAATTCTACCTTTTCTACACTATGGTTGGTCTCGCCAAGTATTGTTATTTGGTCCCTGTGGCTTGAAAGAAATACTAGAATTTTTAAAAAAATTAACAATCCCTTTGATGTAGTTATTGGAAAATTTGAGAAAATGATTTTGGAAGTAGTCTTAGCCTCACTAATTTCCAAAAAGGCAGGTTCTTTAGTTTTTACATCGTGGGATGATTTGATGTTAAAAATTTGGAAACTATTTAATTTGCCTAATTCAATATATTTTAGTGTTGATATCAAGATTGATAGATCCTCTATCAAATGGATTACACCACCTGTATCTTTTATAAAACTAAACTTTGACGGAGCAAGCAGAGGTAATCCTAGTAATTCTAGTGCTGGCTATGTTTTGAGAGATCATAATGGTTTAATTCTAAGAGCTTTGTCAGTAAAGCTTGGTATATGCACAAATAATGAGGCAAAGGCATTAGCATTAATAGCTGGTCTAAACTTAGCTATAAAATATGGCATTACAAATCTTATAGTGGAAGGGGATTCATTAAATATTATTAGAGATTTTTCTTTTAAGTCTTCTCCCAGCTGGAAAATTGCTTATATTTTAAAATTTGGAAGGAATCTACTTGATTACTTCCAATCTTTTTAAATAGTCCATACATTCAGGGAAGGCAACTTATTAGCATATTTTTTGGCTAACTTTGCTTTTTGCACTAATGACTCCTCTAAGGAATGGGTCTCTAATTCCTTTTTGTTGATCCCCAGAGTAAGCAACGTCTTGGCTAAGGAAAGTCATAACTAATTTATTTAGCATTTGGTGCATTTTTTAAGTGGAATTTTTTTGTTTGTTAAAAGATAGAACCACCTCTATTGTGTGGCATCTTCCATTTTGATAGCTGATGTTGCTTTGTGCTTTGAGGATAACTTCATCTGGTGTGTAGTACTTTGGTTTATTTCTTGGTTGAAGGGTGGCAACTCTCGCACAACGGAAGTTTTTAAGATATATGAGGATGGTGTCAAAAGGGCTATCACCCATGTTTGTGGATTGCATGTTTTACACTCTCCTAGGTCTATTTATCCATCTCAAGTAGTATCGTAAAGTTTTGATTTGGTAAGGAATTTGGGTCTTATGTTTGTTCAAGATGCTCTTTTTTCTGTAGACTTTTAATGATGTTAAAGAGGATTAGGATTTGTATTCAGGTACTTCTCTTGTGGGAGGTTTCTTTGACCACAGGGTTCTCTTCCACCGCCCTGCACTTCATTGCCTCTTCAATGCATTTTTGCATGGCCTCCAAAATAATTGTGTTTTGTCTTTCCACAATTCTATTGATTGCCACAGGTGAGAATTGGGGAGGCAATTGGCAGATGATGCTATAGAAGTTTTTAATGCTTGGAATTTCCTTCTGCATTATGTTCCTCCTCCTCCACCTTGTCCTCCTTAGCCAATATAAGAAGATGCTCATGATCTGCAGGGTTTTGTTGTTGAAGATTTGCAAGAGGACAATTAATATTTTTGTGTTTTGAAGAAAGCTTTAGTTTTGTTATCTATTGATTTTATTAGTGGCTAGCTTATAATAGTGCTGTTTTGACAAAGAATTAATCCCGTAAGGTTTTGAGCCACAAACTTTTTTTGAGTTGACTCATCTTTTTGAATCAATTTTGTATTGTATTTGTTTAAAAGGGCTACAACCAGAGGTTTTCTTTACCAATTCTTTCCTACCGGAATGCCTTATTGAATCTGGCATTTTGTAAATTTTATTATATAATTAATATAATTTTAGTGGCTTTGCCACTTTTTCTTCTTCTTCTTGTTCATAATAATAATAATAATAATAATAAAATGGCGTTCGCGTGCTCTGCAAGCTGAGCTAGGGCGACCATGCCCTAGTTCGTTCTCTGTGTGTTGCTCACTTCTGCATTGTGGGGGGGGTTTTTGAAGCTATCGAGGTTGTGGTGGTGGGGTTTTTTCTTTTCTGGAGGCCTTCTTGCTACTGTTTGGGTGGCTTGTGGGTGGAAGGGTTCTGATCCTTCCCTTGGGGTCTTTTCTTTTTTCCATTTCTTGCAAAAGTGTCCTGGGGGTTTGCATGCCTGCTGGGGGTTTTATTTTTTGCTATGCAAGGTGGGGAAACATCTAGGGCTAGCCCCAAATTGGATTTCTGATCAGTATTTGGTTCGAAGCCTTCGGTGCATGGAGTGAATATTTTTGATAATACGCTATTTTCTTTAGAGATGGAGATGAATGATCTAGGACTGATTAGTGTTTCTCAAATAATGAAGATTAATGGGTGTTTGGAAAGATGCAAAGAGCGACTGAAGTTGATTATCCCAATGGAAATGCTTGCCGATGATATTAAATACTATTCAAGGCACTCTTTTTATTGCAAGTTCACGGGTTTGACAGTCTCACTGCAATTTTTGGAATCCTGGACTCAGCGGACTTGGATGCCAGAGGGGGAGATGGAGATTAGGCTCCTTGCAAACAACTTTTTTATGGTCTCTTTTGATTGCATGGTAGATCAGAATAAGGTCTTCGAGGGTGGCCCCTATTTTTATAACCAATTGAGTTTGTTTATCAAGCCATGGCATGCTGGCTTCAACCCGACTGAGGTAATACTGAGTCAGATCCTAGTTTGGGTTCGGTTGCCGTGGTTTCCAGTTGAGTGTTGGCAGGATGACGTGTTGCATTTGGTGGCTTCAATGCTTGGTAAACCTATTGGGTCTTCACAACAGACACAGTATAAAAAGGTAATGACTTTTTCTCGTATCTGTGTAGAAAATGATTTAAGCAAGCCACTCCCAGATTTTGTTGAAGTAAGTACTGGATCATATACTTGGGTGCAACAGCTAGATTACGAAACCCTACCTTTTCAGTGTCATCTTTGTCATGAATATGGTCACTTGCAGTGTAGGTGCCCCAGGGCTAAGCCTGTGGTGCTCGAACCTTCTCAGCCTTCTCGTAATCCACCTAGGTCTAATAATGGTAAGGAGCCTATTTCGAGTAATGGTAATGGAGATGATGGTTATGTCCTTGTCAAGGTTGGCAATAGGAATCGGGGCCAGAAGCGAACCTTGAGGGAGAGGCAGGATGATGAAACTTTTAATAGGTTTGAGGTGATGGATGATCTTAGCCAGGAAGGAGTGAATTCGGGGTTGCTGAACTTGGATCAGGGAACTTTGGGTATAGGACAAGATGGGCCACCATTGGAGGCCATGCAGGTTGTGCAAGAGATTGGGGTTGGGCAGATGGATACGGATCAACAATTGATTGTCCAGTCTGAACAAGAATCTTCTATTGGAGCTTTGAAGAGTGGTGGAGGTGGTTTGCCATTGCCCCTAAAAGGAGGCAAGGATGTGGGGAAGAGCTCTTTCGCCTCCTCTCGTTTGGGTATTCAGCAAAATGAACTGAAGAAAGGGGTTGGTGACAGGACTTCCAAGCTGGGAAGGAAAAAGGATCTGGAGAAGATTAAATTAACTGGGGAAACTTTGGTGGAGTCAGGGTCAGTCAAGACTCTAGATTCACATTTTTCATGCCCCCAGAAATGATTGTTCTCTCATGGAATGTAAGGGGCTTGAACAATGGCCCTCGACAAAAAGATGTTCATGATTTGGTTAGGAATCATTCTCTAGATGTTCTTTTTCTTCAGGAGACTAAATTATCTGTAGATAATATGTTATCCATGGCTCCTAAGTTGTGGAAATATGGTGAATGCCAGTGTATAGGGGCTCTTGGTGCTTTCGGAGGGGTGGCTTGCTTTTGGAACCCTCGAAAGATTTTCCCTCTCTGGTGGACGTCCTCTAGATCCTCTATATCCCTAGTCGCCTCTTGGTATGAGACTGGTGAGTGTATTCTCCTCTCTTATGTGTATGCTCCTATTGAGTTTCTGGGTAAACCACTTCTATGGTCCCATCTTCGTTTGGTTTGAAGCTCAGCTCCTTAGCATCCGTGGGTTATGGCTGGTGATTTTAATGCTATTGTGGAGTTGTCTAAGAAAAGAGGTGGTATTCCTAGGCTGGAGCCTTATGCTCTATTATTCAGAGATAGCATTTCTGAATTAAATCTTATTGATGTTCTACCAAGTAATGGTTGCTTCACTTGGAATAATAGGAGAATTGGTGAGAGTTGTGTTGCTGAGAGCCTAGATCGATTCTTGGTTTCCTGTTATTGGGTTGGAGACTTATGGTCCACTCGATCTAAAATTCTTGATTGCAGAAGTTCTGATCATTGTGTGAGGACCACCTTTTTAATTCTATTCTTGTGACTATTTACATTACTGTTATTGATACTTTTTATATGTGTGGGATAGTAGTTCCCGGATTTGTCAAACTATTAAACTTTATTTTGTTCACGGAAAAACTAATTGGGTGATGTTTGGATAAGTTTACATTTAAGAAAAGTTAATTAGATGATGATGGAAAATTGTAATATGATTTTCATTTATGCTATTTAGAGCTATGTCCTGATAATGCATGTTTTTAAGTTGCTTCGGCTATGATGATTATATGTGAAACTGATCTTGCAATTTAGTGTGCAGGAATTTACTAATCAAACCACAGATTTCGGAGATCATTCCGCACCTTGTTATTGTTATTCCCTGTTAAGCTGATCTGGTTCCACAAGGAACCAAGATCACTCTGTGTTTGAGATGGTGTCGTAATGTGGTCTTTCATAAGGTCGATTGGGTTGGTCTACCCTCTTGTAACACTGACTTATGATTTGTGTTGTAAAAAGATTGAATTTGAATTTCTTTTCTTTTAGTTAAATCTTGGAGGCCTTTTCTCGTGCTTTACCTTGACCTTGGTTGTCCAAAATGGGTTAAAGTTGACCCTGGGTTATACCCCATGGGTCCAGGGCCCCATTTGGCATGGGTAACCCTTGGGTAACCTCCATCAAGCCATCTTAACTACCCCCTGAAGTTAAGTGGCGAAAATTGGAGGCATGAGGGGGGACATGATGGGTTGTACCAACACCCAACCCATCCCTCTTCAATCCCCAAGGTATGAGATGACTACAAACCCATCCATTATAGAGTGATTGACTTGAAGTCACCCTCACCATTAGTGAGATTCCCCATGTACTGTGGGGTCATCCATGTTGAAGGAAGGGAGAAGGGGCATGGGTCACCTGTCTTTTCCTCCTTTAGCTCCTTTTATTTCTCCCATGCGTAAGAGAAATGACATGAGGAGAGGGATAAGGAGTACTCTAGGGATGGGTGAGTGACATAAGCCAACACTCATCCCTTGGGACATAATAGTGGTTTTGGGAAGGGTGAGGAGGTGACAAGTGTCACCTCCCCATTCCTCTAAACTGGAGGGTTTTGGGTTATTTGAATTCCATTTTTGGAAGGGAAGAGAGTTAGTTGATTTTTTTTGGGAGAGTTTTATTTTATTACCAAAATAGGAAAGTTAGCTTGAGGTGAGGAAAGGAAGAGGGAATTGGTGGCTAAGGTCGGAAGAGATCTCAGTGGAGCTCTACAACAGTTTCATTCCAGAAGGGCTTTGTAAAGTTGGTTTGGTTTTACCTTTCTTTCGTTTATTTGAATGTTGTATGAAAAAATTGTGTGAAAGGTGTTTATTTGTTTGTGTTTTAGATTTGTTTCTATGGGATCTATTGTCGGGTTGTTGACAGAGCTTCTCCCACTTGGGAGGAATGCTCATGAAGTTTGGGGTAGGGGAGGAGTGATCCTCCTCGGGTGCATACCTGTTTTCTTCTTTTGGGATGTTGAAAGCCTTGAGGGCTTGTATTTGAGACCGGTTCTTTGACTTGAGAGTCAGATACAGATTCTTTGGCAAATTTTGTGATCAAACTTGGTTTGAGGCCAAGAGAATTGTATTGGTTATAATATCTGTAAGGGTGTCACCCTAGAGTCGAGTGTGTCCACTCTCCTGCCCCTTATGAAGCTCACTGTTGTTGAGTTTTCGTGTTGTGTAATATACCCACGAGTGTTTGTGTGCTTTGGGTTTGTTGTTGTTCCCTGTTGTGAAGTGGAATGCTTGAGATACCCAGGTGTGAGTATGGTCTCCCTAGCTTGGGGTGACCCTCTTGCGGGTCTACGGAAGGGAGGAGAGCTATATGAGTGGTGTTTTCTTCTTTATTTGTCTTTGATACGCAGGTTTCCTTTTGAAGCTTGTGGTTGGAATTGGAGGAGCACTGTATTTGGTTCATGGAGCTACATCCTATGGAATCTCTTCCTCTGAAGTTGTATAATTTATTGTTTTGGGAAGGAGTGAAGAAGATGCATGCTGATTTACGACAACTTTATCATTGGGCTAGAATGAGGCGTGATATTGCAGAATATGTTGCTCGTTGCCTAGAATGTCAGAGGGTCAAGGCCAAACATCAGCATCTAGCTGGACTGTTGTACCCTCACGAAATACCTAAATGGAAATGGAACACCATTTCTATGGATTTCATCATTGGTTTACCTATGTCATCATGTCGCCATGATGCTATTATGGTGACAGTTGACAAGCTGACCAAAGTGGCGCATTTTTCACCAATCTGCACAATGTACAATGCACCATCAGTGGCAAAGGTGTTTCTTGATCAAATTGTTAGACTTCATGGGGTACCTCACCGCATTATATCCGACAGAGACTCTGTATTTACTTCATCGTTCTGGAGAGCCTTACATCAGGCGTTGGGCACATAGCTCAACTTCAGTTCAGCCTATCATCCAGAAACCGACGGACAAACTGAGAGAGTTAACCAGGTGTTAGAAGACATGCTTCGCATGTATGTTATGGACCATCAGTCTAGATGGGAGGAGTATCTATATCTAGTTGAGTTCGCCTACAATAATGGGCATCACAGCTCGTTGGGTATGCCTCCTTTCCAGGCTTTATATGGCAGACCATGCAGAACACCTTTGAGTTGGGATCAGATAGAGGATAGAATGGCCATAGGTCTAGAGATAGTTTAGAATATGGAACAGCAGGTCAAACAGATTAGACAGAGATTGCAAGAGGCACAGGACAGGCAGAAGAAGTATGCCGATGCTAAGAGGACAGACCGAAGCTTCTCTATGGATGATAGAGTACTTTTGAGAGTGCGACCGCACAAGAGTCCAATCCGTTACAGGAAGGGCTCTAATCTCACACTACGATTTGTAGGACCTTTTGAGATCTTGGAGCAGATAGGACTAGTAGCCTATCGTCTAGCCTTGCCACCTAGCCTGTCACGTTTCCACGATGTATTTCATGCTTCTGTTTTATGTCAATATATTTCTGACTTATCTCACGTGTTGAATTGGAGTGCTCTTCAGGTAGAGGCAGACAGATAGCTGGCGCTAGAGCTAATTCGCATATTGGCTCATCGGACGCTGGCCCTTCGAGGTCGAGAGCTAGACCAGGTTAGGGTCCAATGGGATCTTTATGACGAAGTCACAGTAACATGGGAAGATGCAAAGAGACTGAAGACCCTTTATCCTCACCTTTTTGACAACTTCCAGGAGGAAGTACAGTCTTAGGGGGAGAGGATGTGAGGACCACCTTTTTACTTCTGTTCTAGTGACTATTTACATTACTATTATTGATACTTTTTATATGTGTGGGATAGTAGTTCCCGGATTTGTCAAACTATTAAACTTTATTTTGTTCACGGAAAAACTAATTGGGTGATGTTTGGATAAGTTTACATTTCAGAAAAGTTAATTAGGTGATAATGGAAAATTGTAATATGATTTTCATTTATGCTATTTAGAGCTATGTCCTGATAATGCATGTTTTTAAGTTGCTTCGGCTATGATGATTATATGTGAAACTGATCTTGCAATTTAGTGTGCAGGAATTTACTAATCAAACCATAGATTTCAGAGATCATTCCGCACCTTGTTATTGTTATTCCCTATTAAGCTGATCTGGTTCCACAAGGAACCAAGATCACTCTGTGTTTGAGATGGTGTTGTAATGTGGTCTTTCATAAGGTCGAATGGGTTGGTCTACCCTCTTGTAACACTGACTTATGATTTGTGTTGTAAAAAGATTGAATTTGAATTTCTTTTCTTTTATTTAAATCTTGGAGGCCTTTTCTTGTGCTTTACCTTGACCTTGGTTGTCCAAAATGGGTTAAAGTTGACCCTGGGTTGTACTCCATGGGTCCAGGGCCCCATTTGGCATGGGTAACCCTTGGGTAACCTCCATCAAGCCATCTTAACTACCCCTTGAAGTTAAGTGGCGAAAATTGGAGGTATGGGGGGGGACATGATGGGTTGTACCAACACCCAACCCATCCCTCTTCAATCCCCAAGGTATGAGATGACTACAAACCCATCCATTATAGAGGGATTGACTTGAAGTCACCCTCACCATTAGTGAGATTCCCCATGTGCTATGGGGTCATCCATGTTGAAGGAAGGGAGAAGGGGCATGGGTCACCTGTCTTTTCCTCCTTTAGCTCCTTTTATTTCTCCCATGCGTAAGAGAAATGACATGAGGAGAGGGATAAGGAGTACTCTAGGGATGGGTGAGTGACATAAGCCAACACTCATCCCTTGGGACATAATAGTGGTTTTGGGAAGGGTGAGGAGGTGACAAGTGTCACCTCCCCATTCCTCTAAACTGGAGGGTTTTGGGTTATTTGAATTCCATTTTTGGAAGGGAAGGGAGTTAGTTGATTTTTTTTGGGAGAGTTTTATTTTACTACCAAAATAGGAAAGTTAGCTTGAGGTGAGGAAAGGAAGAGGGAATTGGTGGCTAAGTTCGGAAGAGATCTCAGTGGAGCTCTACAACAGTTTCATTCCAGAAGGGATTTGTAAGGTTGGTTTGGTTTTACCTTTCTTTCGTTTATCTGAATGTTGTATGAAAAAATTGTTTGAAAGGTGTTTATTTGTTTGTGTTTTAGATTTGTTTCTGTGGGATCTATTGTGGGGTTGTTGACAGAGCTTCTCCCACTTGGGAGAAATGCTCATCAAGTTTGGGGTAGGGGAGGAGTGATCCTCCTCGGGTGCATACCTGTTTTCTTCTTTTGGGATGTTGAAAGCCTTGAGGGCTTGTATTTGAGACCGGTTCTTTGACTTGAGAGTCAGATACAGATTCTTTGGGAAATTTTGTGATCAAACTTGGTTTGAGGCCAAGAGAATTGTATTGGTTATAATATCTGTAAGGGTGTCACCCTGGAGTCGAGTGTGTCCACTCTCCTGCCCCTTATGAAGCTCACTGTTGTTGAGTTTTCATGTTGTGTAATATACCCACGGGTGTTTGTGTGCTTTGGGTTTGTTGTTGTTCCCTGTTGTGAAGTGGAATGCTTGAGATACCCAGGTGTGAGTATGGTCTCCCTAGCTTGGGGGTGACCCTCTTGCGGGTCTACGGAAGGGAGGAGAGCTATATGAGTGGTGTTTTATTCTTTGTTTGTCTTTGATACACAAGTTTCCTTTTGAAGCTTGTGGTTGGAATTGGAGGAGCACTGTATTTGGTTCATGGAGCTACATCCTGTGGAATCTCTTCCTCTGAAGTTGTATAATTTATTGTTTTGGGAAGGAGAGAAATTCTTCCTTTCAGTGTTGTTCATTAGTTGTGAGTTTTGACAGTTATGTATATTTGGAGCAAATGTTGTTAAGAAGTGAAATTGTATGTGGATCTTGACAAAAGTGTTTAAGTTTAACTAGAATATTGTTTGGAGGTGTTTGGAGGGAATTATGAATTTTGTTAACATTTAGATATTGTAGTTGTAAGTAGTTGTGAGCCAGTGCAATTGTAATGATTTTGTTTCATTCTCTATTTGAAATTATTATGCACTAAATTGAAATTAGCAAATGTGAAGTAAGGAAAGAAAATATATATATATGTAATTATCGATTTTATTAGAATCTTCGTTTAACATTAAATGTATGAAGTTTAATCTCCGTAAGTTGCTTATATATTTCTTAATTAAATTGTAAATCGCAGTTTAAGATCTTTATGTTTAATTCCCTGTATTTACGATGCTAAGTATTAGATGATATTAACTCAACTAGTATTTAAAATTATCAATACTTAAATAAACGGTAATTGTAGATCGCATTTGGAAAAATTATTGTTTGTTTCTACATTTGAAATGTTTAATTATCATATGAGAATGTGATTGTAAGATAAATTAGATTTCTATGTTTTCTTTTCTCTGAAATTTTTAAGTTACCTGTGAAAGAAAATTCTTAATACGATTGTTAAAAAAAAAGTTAAATTTAATAGCCTTACTGATTTAACTCTCTGTATTTCATTTAAATTTCTTTGTAAAAAAAAATATATTATTATGTCTGAATGTTGTGGGATACACACACACACACAAACACACACACACACACATATATATATAAATTTATCAAAAGTGATTTAAAGAGTTAATATTATGAAGGAATTTTTATAAAAGAGAATATAAATAAAATACAACGAAGCGCAGTATGGTCGCTGTGTAATACACAGCACATAATAAAAAACAATGTGATGTGGTGGTGGGAAGGGTTTGAACCTTCCCACCACCCCCGTTTGCGCTCATTGGGTGTGGGGAGGGGCGGAGCCCCCACCCACACCCCACGTAGTGATGTGGTGGTGGGAAGGGTTTGAACCTTCCCACCACCCCCGTTTGCGCTCATTGGGTGTGGGGAGGGGCGGAGCCCCCACCCACACCCCACGTAGTGGGATGTGGGTGGGGGCTCCGCCCCTCCCCACACCCCCGTAATATAAACCACAGTTCGCGGTCGTGTGACCGCGGACTCCCCACAAATCACACACCCCTGCCACTGCCCCGCGGCCAGCACACCGCCATTGCCCCCGCGGCTAGCACGCCGCCATTGCTTGCTCAACCGCCACTGTCTCTGTGGCCACAGCGCTGCCTAAATCCCTGCCTACCGCCACCCTCTCATGGCCCTCACAGTTTGGTTCGCGCGGCCCAAACGTGGCTTCGGCCACCTCCATATCCGCCACCTCCCTTCTCTGGCCGACCCTCCTCCATGGCCGCTACCATGAGTATGGCCTGCAACACCAAAACAAAAAAAAAAAACAAAAAACAAAGGGTTAGGGCACCAATGATATGGTAAAAGGAAATTAGGGCTTCAGCCCTTCATTGCAAATGCAATGGTATGGGTATTTAAAAAAAAAGGAAAACCTAATATTGTTTATATAAATATAAAAATAGAAGAATAACAATTGTAATAATAACCACAGTAATAATATTTAAATAAATTAATAAAATAAACTAACCATAGTAATGAATAATAATAATAGCATTAATAACATCCAGATAAATATATTTGTATATATAGTTATATATGTTTATATATAATATATATTTATGTATATAGATACATACATCAATTAATTAGGTAATATAAGTTACCAGTGAGGTCGTTTTCTCTTTACAATAGTAAGAGAATATAAAATTTTAACTTAAAGTGAGCACAACGGAATATATTATAACTTTTCGGAAAGAGTTTCTCAGAAGTTTAACTATCAACAAAATTTAATAACCAGGAAAATGAAGAGGAAAATTACATGTCACCTTGTTTAAAAAGGTCACTAGAAATAAACTTAAGAAGCCATCACAGACATTCCATGTGAGGCCATTTTAATCTCAACTGTAGTTA
This sequence comes from Cunninghamia lanceolata, assembly GCA_027924645.1. Taxonomy (NCBI): domain Eukaryota; kingdom Viridiplantae; phylum Streptophyta; class Pinopsida; order Cupressales; family Cupressaceae; genus Cunninghamia; species Cunninghamia lanceolata. The sequence goes on along the minus strand of BSBN01000158.1, from coordinate 4,254,422 downwards.
GTAAACGTTCAGAGAAGAAAACCTGCAAGAGAGTAAGAAGAAGAAAAACTAACATTGGAAAACACAGAGGAGAAAATGCGCGGCATTTCTCACATGGGATAAGAGAACTAAGTTGATGGATCCTTCCGCTAAATTTGCTTAGAAACAAGTTTAATTAATATAAACGTAATGGTGAATCCTAGATCAGAGAAAAACAAGAGGCGAAGTCCAGCGAAGTAGTAAACCAGCTTGTGTGATCTGGAAAATCTGAAGTTAGGAACAATGTTAAAATAGATATAGTGATAACTCTGATTGATGTAGGATATGAAGAAAGGACAGGATAAACATAAAGAAAATGAAGAGACCCAAAAGAGAGAGACCGAAATATAAACAAACGAAAACATCAGAGAAATAGTTAAGGTGAGCGTGATAAAAATAAAATCAAAATTAAGATCCAGAGAAACAGAAGAGAGGGCAAACAAACTGTCTTGTTGAGAATGCTAAGCTCAAAGTAGGGGTATATTTCAGGAAATGAGAAAGAAGGCAGATAAATGTGCTTTGCTAAAAAATATCCCCATAGGGAGATCATGAGTTAGTTAGTAGGAACAAGGCATCGTGGGAAGTTGTTAATCTATCAGGGAACCCTGTAAGTGGTATAGTGTTGAGTAAATTCCCACTTACGTCGTAAGGCGTTATGCTGTCAAAATCTGCCGAGAAATAAGTTTAGGGACCTCGAAAATATAAACCTTGTAGTGATGTTAACTGTATCAAGGAGACCCCCTTGTTAGACTGCTTGCATCTGGTTGCACGCAATTGTACTTGTACCCCACCAACAACTGTAGTATTTTCACCTTGAGTGTTCACCACCGAGCATGCTTATGCATGCAAGGGGGTTTCTAGGGTTGCGTGAGAAAATTTTTGTTAGTTTGTGTCATAACCACATGCCAAATGTGGCTATGACACGTGTGACGCGTGTTGTGACCACATGTAAAATGTGGGCATGACACATTGGCCTATTAAGCTTAGTATTATCTCTGCTCAGGGGCCTCATTCTCCCTCATTCAAGTTCTAGCTTATGTGGTTACAAGATCCTACTCTTCATGAACATGTGGCTGAGTGGTGGCGGATTGGTAGACTAACTTTTGTTACGGCAATGTACACATTCTCCAAGCTTCTTCAGTTTGTCAAATATTAGCTTAAAAGGTGGAATCAGAGATGTTTTGGTAATATCTTTCATGCTAAGGTTGCTGCCCAGGAGGAGTTGAATAATATTACATGGTTGATTCGTGAGAATGGGGCCTCTGAGGATCTTCTAAGTGAGGAGGCTAAGACTTTGAAAGTGGTCGAGGAATTTGAATTGCGGGAAGAAATCTATTGGAAGCAAAAGGCCTGGGTTAAATGGTTATAAGAAGGTGATAAAAACACCACCTTCTTCTTCAATTCTGTGAAGGACAGGAGGCATGGTAATTCCATTCCTATTTTGATGAATGATAGGGGTGAATGTCTTGCCTCATTTCAGGAAATCTCTACTGAGGCATCTCAGTATTTTGCTACTTTATTTAGGGAGGATTCACAAGGGGGCTCTGTTGAGGAAGTACAGGTTATTTCTTGTATTCCTCAGTTGGTCTCTAGGGAGGCGAATGAGTATCTGATGACAGATATCTCTCTTGATGAGCTGGAGGGGATTGTGTTTCAGATGAAGAAGGGTAAAGCTCCTTGTCCCAATGGTTTCCCAATTTAATTTTTTTAGGAATTCTAGGATGTCATAAAGTTGGATCTTCTAGCGGTTGTCCTTGAGTCCCAGAGGAATAAACAGATGCTTCGTGCTCTAAATTCCACCTTCCTTGCTCTCATACCCAAGTGTACAGGGGCTGGTAGATTATCTCAGTTCCGGCCTATCTCTCTTTGCAATGTGGCTTATAAAATCATTTCTAAGTTATTGGCTGAGAGATTGAAGAAGTGGCTTAAAGTGTTGATTTCAGAGGAATAGAGTGGATTTGTGGTGGGTCGACAGATTCTTGACGGGGTTGTCATTGCTACGGAGACCATCCACTCCATGGACAACCCCCATGAGAAGGCTATGTTCATTAAGCTGGATATGGCTAAGGCTTATGAAAGGGTTAGATGGTCTTTTTTGCAGAAGATCCTTGTTTCTTTTGGTTTTGGTGAGGAGTGGATCCAATGGGTCATGAGCTATGTCACGTCTATTTCCTTCTCAGTTTTGATGAATGGAGATCATTCTAAACTTTTTGGTGCCTCAAGGGGTTTGCGCCAAGGGGATCCTCTTTCTCCATATCTTTTTCTACTTCTTGTGGAAGGCCTTGGATGTTTGTTGAAAAGAAGGGTGGAGCTTGGCATCCTTCAGGGTTGGCGATGGGGTGGAGACTTGCCTCCGCAATCTCATTTGCAGTTTGTTGATGATACTGCCTTGATGGGGATGGCTACTATTAGGGAAGCTACTAACTTGAGGCAGGTGTTGGACATATATCTTGTTGCTTTAGGACAATTGATTAATGAGAAGTCTTCCATATTCTTCTTCAATACGCCGACCCCCATTCAGAGAAGAATTGCTAATATCCCAAGGTTTCAGATAGGGGTTCCCCCTTTGACGTATATGAGTTTCCCAATTTCTATTCGCCATCTTCCCAAGGGTTCTTGGCAGAATATTATTGATAAGCTCTGAGCAAAAGTTAATCATTGGACCCACAGATGGTTGTCTTTTGCGAGGTGGGTTTAGCTTCTCAAGTCAGTGGTGCAGGCTCTCCCTATCTATAGATGTATGCTTCAGGTGGCTCCGATGGGTTTTCTAAGGGAGTTGGATTCTCTTGCAAGGTAGTTCTTATGGGTGGGAAGTTTGTCTTCCTCCAAGTGGAGCCTGGTCAAGTGGGATGTTGTGTGCAGCCCAAAGCAATTTGGTGGTCTTGGTGTTCGACAGTCTGGATTATCTAGAGTGGCTGTGGCTACTAAGCTATTTTGGAGATGGTGTGTGGAACAGGATCAGCCATGGGCCAGGATATTATCTCATAAGTATTTCCTGGGGATTCCACGGTAGGATCTCCCTTGTTACCCTCTTGAGGGGAAAGGTTCAGTGATTTGGAATACTCTTCAGAAGGGTGCAAAGCTTATCAAGGAAGGTTTATTTTGGATTTGTAAATGGGGAACTGAAGCTCCCTTCTAGTTAGATTCTTGGGATGGATTCCCTCCACTTACTTATCAGTTCCCCAACCTACTTCCTTTGTGCCAAAGATTTCTCGAGGCTGGCTGGGCTAGGGTGAGTGACTTCAAGTCTGTTGCTTCTTTTGGTTAGCTGGAGGTAGCTCATTGGAAGGATCCCGCAGTGATGCCAGATTTGGGACTTGTGGAAGAAAGTGCTAAGATTCACAAGATTCTTCATAGTAGGAGCTATAGTTCTCTTCTGGAAGAGGATATTCTTTCTTGGACCCATAATCCTAAGGGGGTTTACTCTATTGCTTCTGGTTATCAGGTGTTATTGGCTCATAAGCTAACTGGGGTAGAGGTTCATTGGTGGAAAAGGGTGTGGAATAAACTCTCGTGGCCTAAATGCAACTGCTTTGTTTGGAATTTAGCTTGGAATAGGTGCTTGACCTAGGATAACATTCATAAACAGGGATTTCAAGGACCTTCAATTTGTGTTTTGTGTGGGGGAGCGGAAGAGGATTATTCGCATTTGTTCTTCCGGTGACCCTTTGTTGTGTAACTTTGGCACTAGTGGTGGGAGTTGTGGAAGCTTCCTTGTATTCATGCGTGCTCTTTGGTTGAATTCTGGGATAGTATGGGAAGACCTCCTTCTATGGCTTCCTTTTTGCAGAAAGTTTGGTTTGTTGGCCCTACCTTTCTGCTTTGGCAGATTTGGCTGGAGCAGAACCGCTAAATTTTTTGTGATCAGAAGTTGGTGGGTCGACAAGTTTGGATGCGTATGCTAGGAATGGTGTAGGAGTCAGTTTTAGCTAAATGTGACATGGTTTTCCCCTTGGAGAGAGGTGATGCTGAGTTGGTGGCCAGACTGGGTCTTCAAGAAATTTATTCTTCTTTTGTCAGTTCCAAGAACTATAGGCATGGGAAAAAGAGGGTTCAATGGGTTGGAAGGTGGTTACCTCCTCCCAATGGATTTTTAAAGATCAATACTGATGGTTCTTCTAGGGGAAACCCTGGGCCTGCTGGAATTGGTGGGGTTGAGAGGGACTCAGCTAGGTCAGTGATTTTTCTGTTCTCTATACATGAGGGGGTGAAGACTTTAACTTCATGGAGGGTCTGGCAATTCTTCATGCTATTGAGAGGGCCCTTGCTTTGGGATGGAGAAAGGTTATATGTGAAGCTGATTCACAGATTTTGATTAATCTCTTGAATGAGAGAAAGATATCTGATATAAATTGGCAGTTGGCTTCGATGGTTCAGTAGATTCTTCAGGTTAGTTCTCAGATGGAGGAAGTATCCTTTGTGCACATCCCAAGGGAGTGGAATCATAATACCGACTGCTTGGCTAAATGGGCCTCTGAGCATGATAGTGGTTGGAAGGTTGAGGATTGGGATCAGGTTAACCCTAAGCTGCATCTAGTTTTAGACCAGTTCCTGGGGGAGGATAGGAGGTACATGGGGATAGTTGATGTTGTGGGGTTTTTGCTTTGTTTTCTGGGGCTAGGTCCCTTGGTTATTATTGTAATGCTCTTTTCTGATTTCTAATAAAGTTTTTACCCCTTTGTTTTTAAAAATAATAATAATAATAATAATATATCATATACTAATATATATTAAAATTATAATATTAATTAATAATTACTATTGATATATATTATATACTATATTAATTATATTATATATTATAATATTATAACTAAATTATTATATTATCATTATATATTATTAAGTTATTATATAATATTTATAACTATTATAATATTTAAATTAGTATACTATTATACATAAATTATATTATAATAAATTAGTTACATTATAGTAATTATAATTAATAAATATATTAATAATTAATAATATATAATTATAATATACTATGATTATAATAATATAATAATTATATTAACTATAATTATATAATTAGACATGACGATGGTGCACATGATCATATGTCTCAAGGACAAAATGATGATGAACGAAGCAAACTTGCATGATTTTATTGAGTGACAAAATTCATCCATTTTACAATTCAATTCACAAAATAATTATTAAATTGATTTCAAGTTCATCTAACTTCTCATCAATTTAACCTTAGAGTGATCATTCTAGGTTCCCTAAGTTTTCATTCACTAAACCCTAGTTTCATGAATCCATGTAAAAATAGTTTTCACATCCAATTCAATTACCAATTTAGTATAGACCCACATACAACCTAATTCAATTTCAATTTCTAAATTGAAGTGTGACCTAAAGTATTCCTTGACAAGAATCCAATCTTTTCAATGTCCAAACTTGATAATTGATGAAGAACACTAAAAACCTTTAAAACAAAGTTTTCAAATCCTTAAAAACATTTGCAAATCCTACAATTTTTTAAGCAATTATATGTGAATGTGTGAATAGAAAAAAAAAGTATTTTATTAAATTCCTATCTTTTATAAAATCACTCTCTCAAAAAGCATGCAAAACCCTAAATTAGAAACCTCATTTAAAGAAATAATAAATAAATTCCCTAACTTATGAATATATAATTAAAATATTGAAATTCAAATTCATGTACATCACTTATCACTTGCAATAATAAATTAGTATCTAATTCAATTTTACTAATTGAACATTATAAATCTAATTATAGAACAAACTTTCATTTCAATCCACTAAAGAATTAACTTTTATCAATTTAATTTAATTTAAAATCCTCCACAATGCATAATTAAAAAAAACAATTTGCAAGTCAATCATAAATTTACCGTTCTATTTATTTAAATAATCAACTTGTAAGTCAATCTTAAATTGAACAATCCATTTATTTAAATTAAATATTATTGAATTTTAAATAAAAACTTTATTTTTTGGATATAGATTTATTCTATTTTTCCAATCAAATCAATTAACTTCTAATAATTAATTAAACAAGCACATTTAATTATTTATCACATCCAATTACTTTAATTATCATGATTAATTATTCAAACATGTATTATTTCACACTTGGGTGGCTTCAAACATAGTTCACCTTCCCTTAGTACTCACACTTGTCAATCACTCATCTCAACATATACCTTAGTAGCACTCCTAAAAAATAATAATTAATTCAATAATCAATCAATATCATTATCCATAAAATGACAATATAATTTTCATAATAAGGTTATTTTCCAAATAAGCTAGGAATTAGGGATCTTACAACAAGCAAAAACAAGAAAATGTTGGGGTTAGGGGAATGCAATACTTATTATCAATTACAATGTCATTCATAGTATTCAACATTGCAATAGCAGAACCTGACGCAATGCGTCTCTTGTTATCTAGGTAATGTTTCATGTAGAGACATCATGTTTAAAAGTATGGGCATTGTTAGTCCTTGCCTTATAGGTGGGAGACTAATGTTTTCACTATGTTCTTCTCTATTAATGCAAACGTGAGAAATTGTGCTACTAATATTAACGCTATAGTCTATGGCATTGATTTATTAAAAGGGAATTTTCTCTTTTTTTTTTGCAATTTTGTCATTGGTTGTTGGTATTTACCTAAAAGATTTTGTTTTTTTAATTGCCAAAAATTGCAAAATAATTTTGAGGCAAGTAAGGCAAAAATGTAATCGTTTCCTAATTATCAGTATTGGAAATATTTCATGACTTTCTAATGTTCTTTGATATAGTCGTGTCTCTATGCCTAGTGTTTGTGTCGACGTGTGGCATTTTAAGATGACATTGTGCATTTATTAGTTCTTTATTTTCATTTATTGTGGATAGACTGAAGTGCAGGAGTCATTAATGGCTTATTGTGTGAGGTTTTTAGTCTGTGGAGCAAAGGATTATTTGTGTTGTTTATTCATTTGCTTAGATTGTTTGATGAGGGTGAAATCTGTGTTTGTTGAGAGGGTTTGCATGCATCGTATTGGAAGCAAAAAAGGAGGCATCTGTAAGTTTCTGCATCTTTTACATAGTCATTTTTGCATTGCTTATTCATTTGCTCATATTGTTTGATGAGGGTAAAATTTGTGTCTGTTGAGAGGGTTTGCATGCATTGTATTGGAAGCAAAAAAGGAGGTGTATGTAAGTTCCTGCATCTTTTACATGGTCATTTTTGGGTTGTTTATTCATTTTATCAGATTGTTTGAAAAGGGTGAAATCTATGTTTGTTGAGAGGGTTTACATGCATCATATTGGAAGTGAAAAAGGACAATCATTTTTGTGTTGTTTATTGATTTTCTTGGATTGTTTGATGACAGTGAAATTATTGTCTGTTGCGAGGGTTTATGTTTATCATATTGGCAGAAAGAAACGAGGCGTTTGTGACTTCCTATATCTTTTACAGTGTCATTTCATAGTTTTTTGAATCTCTGCATTTTATGGGTTGATGTCTATTATTTGTTGTTGTCTATGTTTTATGGGTACACTTCTCTCACTAGTAGAAAAATAGAAATAAATGACTAAAAAAATACCAAAAATTGGTTATGTGATCAATAGTTTGGTCATGTGACCATTGGTAGTTTATTGTCGGTCATTTATCTCACAACCAAATTTATGACCAAACAAATTTTAGTCATTAATCTGGTAGTATATTTAGTCATTAATTTGGTAGTATATTTAGACATCAATTGGTAGTATATTTAGTCATAAATTTAGTAGTATATTTGGTCATAAATTTAGTAGTATATTTAGTCACGTGACCATCAGTAGTTTATTGCCAGTCATTTATCTCGTGACCAAATTTATGACTAAACAAATTTTAGTCATTAATTTGGTAGTATATTTAGTCATCAATTTTTTTTATTTGGTAGTATATTTAGTCAATTGGTAGTTTATTTGATTCTTTTTGAGGTTTAAGCATAAAATACAAAAAAACATAATCAATCATTCATTTGCACATAATGAAATAGCAATTAAGAAGGCAAAATACTGAAATTTTATTGAGAATATGTGTTTTTACAGAGATATAAGACTTAAATATGTCTTTGCTTTGAAAAATGTGTTACAAAGTGTGTTTCTCAATGCTGTGACTGAGAAAACTGAGTTACAATGCTCTATTTTTTTTCTTATACAACTCTAAAGTATGAAAGAACTACTTGCAAAATGAAGCCTAAATATTTCATCATGGGCTTTTACATCTCAAAATCTAAATAAATGTATCAAAACTTAGTTAATATTGCTAATTGTTACATCACTTCTTTGATGCATCTCCTACCTTGGTCTGCACAAATAGAACCTGGCAATGCAATAAGTAAATTGCGCCTTTGTAACAGAAAGAAAATAAGTAACTTACTTTAACATGTTCTTTGAAAGAATATTTACTTTCTTGACTTCACAGATCTTCTTAGATCTATTTAGATAGAGTAAGTCAAATTTATAAACAGCCAGGTTTAGACAAACATTCTTGCAACCCCCATTCCTAGTAATCAATTTCTGAACAATCACCAAATGCTAAGTTTGTTAGTTATGGGTAAACAACACTTCAGCATCAACAATTAGATGGGCTTGACCACTTACCCTGTGCAAATAAGTTTCCAAATTTTTAGGAAAATCAAAGTTGATAACAACATTAACTGCTTGAATATCGATCCCTCTTGTAAATAGATCTGATGTGGCCAAATATAAGAGACAATAAGAACCATAAGCAACAGAATAAACTAACAATTCTATACATATTGCACTTAATGGGTAATTACAAAACATTTATTATTAACTACCTGATGATGCCACATTTCTACAGGCACCATTGCAAAAATTATGAAAGACTCTATTATGGTGAGACTGCAACATTTTTGCATGAATGTAGAAACAAGAATACCCAAGCTCTATTATTTTCTTTACTAAGAGTTCCACATGGTTCATAGAATTGCAAAAGATTATTGACTGATTGATTTGGAACTGCAAAAAAACAACAAAAAAAGTCATTGAAATGTTGACAAAAGAACACTCATCTATTGTATGATCAAAGGAATATGTCTAAAACCAACCTTGGAGAATAGTGTGTTCAGACAGTGAACCTTTTGCCTTTCTTCAACAAATCCATAATACTATGTAATACCTTTAAGTGTAAGTTCATCCATGAGGTTGATGACATATGGCTTGTGCAAATATCTATCTTTAAAGGATTTAATAGTGACTAGAAATGTAGTTGAAAATAATAAAATATGCCATGTTTTTGGAAGGAATCTAATAAGCTACTCCACCAAAGGGTGAAACTCTAGCGAAAGCAGTTTGTTAGCCTGAAAACAAATGAGAACTATTAGCCCAACTTAATTAAGAAAGAAGTAATTGGCATAAACCACACAGATTATATAAATTTTTAATCTCTAATAAATATATACAAATATGGTATTCATTATTAATTAATGGTAATATGACTTTGTACATCAGTCCATGAACATTAAAACATTAACAATAAAAAACAATATTCCAAAATTTTCATAATATCAATAAGTTTAGGACCTGTTCACAATGCAAAAGGACATATTGTTGGCAAGAGACACTATATGGATTCATGGTTGTTGTCATTGATGGCAACAAAGGTCATCCCACATATCCGCAAGTCATGATGTGTCTCTATCGGAAGTCAGAATAAAGAATGTTGTGGTCCGGTGAAGAAGAACAGAGCATGTGGCAAGGTCCGACAGATTGGTCCGGATCTCTCAGAGCAAGTGTCTTGGTGCAGTGCGGATTTGGGGAAGTCAAGAGGACTACCTTGAGTGGTATATTCCAAGGATTTAGCCTCCGGTGATGGACAAGGAAAAAGATATGAACAGTTGAGTACCGGATTCCTGAGAGACAGTGAAAACAGAGGAAGAACTGACTGACAGAGTATCAGACTACTTTCCGGATGTGTTACTATTGATGATAGAGGTTGTGAAGGCATGAATCATGTTTGGCCGACATGATTAATGATATCTACAAGTATATGCTTGATCCGCATTGCTTGGTGAGGAAGGATTCAGCCAACAGAATGAGAGTTTGTAAGAAACTAGACTGTTCCGGATGCCGACTAGAAAAGTGATGAAATTACTTATGCGGATATATATAGAGGATGGATTTAGTTATGAAGTGTGTGATGGTGTGAAGACATATGCGAATAAGTATAGAACAGAGCAGAGGTAGCAAAAAGGATCCGGTATGTGAAAGATAGCAGAATAAAGAACAGAGGAAAGATGAAGTGCAGCAGATCAGTGTACTAAGCCTAACCGGAACTGAACTCCAGCATATGCAGATGCTTCCAATCAGTTCAAGACTGTGATTCTTATCACTTTGTAGACAGTGTGTCTTCTTGTAGGCAGTGGGCCTCTTGTGAGCAGTGTGCTCGGGCAGTGAGCCCTAATTGGCAAGTGCCATTTTTTGTAATTTCCTATTCTTCTAACAGAGAATAATTTTGGGTTAATCACCCCGTGGTTTTCTCCCTTAACAGGGTTTCCACGTCAAAAATATTGTGTCATGTGTTTCTTATTTCATGATTAATGTTTTTGTGTTTGATTCTATGCTGCATCAATTAAAAGGAAAGTTCAATAAGGGAAATAATTAGGATAACTGATTCACCCCCCCTCTCAGTTATCAACAATTGGTATCAGAGCTAAGTTCCTCCTAATAGAGCCTAACAGCTTGAGGAAGATCTGGGATTTCAAATGGATGCATATGGTTTAAGGGAGCAACTCAAGACTGCTCTTGAGGATCTTGAACAGTCAAATTCTGAAGCCAGTGAATTAAAGGAAAGACTCAAACAGGCTGATGAATTCATGAGAGAATTAAAAGACAAATTAAGTCTCTCTATGAAAAAGAGAAAGGAGCTACTCCAACAATTGGCAAGACAAAGTGAAGAAAGCAATACAAATGAAGAATTGACTGAGCAAACCAAGTTATGTGAAAAGTTATCAAAAGAAGTCATTATGTTAAGACATGAAATGGAATCAGGAACTATAAAGTTTACTCAAGAGATTGAAGAAAAAAGAAAGGCTGAAGACAATCTAAGACAATCTCTTAAAGAAAAATCAGAAGAATGCCACCAGATGGACAGGATTATCAGACATCTTGAATCTGATCTTGAAGATGCCAAAGATAATGAAGAAAAACTTGAGGATCAAATTGCCTCTCTCAAAAGAGACCTTCAAACAGCAAATGAATATAAAGAGAAATTCAAGATAAGTTCTGCTCAACTTGAAGTTCTTCTTGGAAGTCAAAAGAGGACAGATGACAAGTATGGTTTGGGATATGAGAAAGGAGAAAGCTCCGGATCCGGTCAGAAGAATCCTGGATCAGAAAATCCAAGGAGCAGGCCTAGAAGACCTCTGGTAAGACAGCCAAATGCTCAAAGATATCCATCCTTCAATGGATACTGCCACAGCTGCAACCACTTTCATCACAAAGGTAATCAGTGCAGAATGAGAATGAATTAGATTAATTCATCCTTCTCCGGACAATGCTTCAACTGCAAAAGGTATGGACACAAATCCCATGAATGCAGAATTATGCAAGTAAACAAATCATTCAAAGGTAGATGCTTCACATGCAATAGAGTAGGTCATATGGCTAATCAATGCAGATCAAGAGGATATCAGTCAAATATGCAAAGAAATGTTATTTGCCAAATCTGCAATAGGTCCGGTCATAATGCTAAAGTCTGCAGAAATAAGTATCAGGACAAAAGAGGTCCGGTGTATAATCAGAATCAAGACAAGGGTAAACAAAAGATGAATGCGGATGAAGTTAGGAATCAGATGAGCAAGATTTGGGTGAAGAAAAGTTCAGAGAATGTAGAGGTTGGATCCGTACCAGACTCTGGTGCTGATATTTCTTCCGAAAATTAAAAAGTTAGCTCAGGCTCAGGGGGAGACTCAAAGAAAATCCTGTTCCCCCAGCCAAACAAGTGGTGCCGAATGTGGCACAAGATGCGGATTAAAGGGTTTGCAGATATGAGTCTTGAGATGCTTCAGTCAAGTTTTCAGAGGTCCGCATGGAGTTATGAAGAAGCTGTGATCGATCAAATAAGACCTGTTCAGGGAGATGCTCCGGTATGACAAAGGATTACAAAAAGGTCCGGAGAGATCCGGAAGAGCACTATCTTGTTCTGCGGATTGGACAGAATGTTTGGGATGTTCGTGTAATATGTTACCTCTATTTATTCATGATTGAAAGATCCGGATGATATTCACAGATCAGGACTAATCCGGGATACTCCAAGCTATCCAGACAAGGCGAACCGGAATAATGTAGGTGAAGCATTTATTGCAGACAGATATTAGGGTTCGCGGAGCAATATAAGGGATTTCTCAAAAGTCATTTGCTCATTCTGCACTCAAGAAGAAGCGAATAGTGGAGCTCTGCAACAAGATTCATCAAGCACACCAAGGATCTCCTGCCGAAGTCATTGCATAAAGAAATCAATCCAATCACTCCGTGCAAGTCGAAGGCGCATAAGGTATTCTCCGTTTTTCATTACCTCACTGCAAATCTTTGAAGAATGGCTACTCCAAACATAGTTAAGATCTCTGATAGACCTCGCCCCTCATTCAAGAAACATCCCTATAAATCATTGGAGGTAGATCCACTAGGAGCCTTCTCTAGTGTTCCTCACGGAGTTTTACATACTGAAGACATTAGGGTTTACATACATGCAAGCATTGAGGAATTTGGGGAATTCAAATTAAGAGACCTCTATCACAAGCAACTGATAGACAATGCTTTTGAGCTTAAACCAGAGTATAAGGATATCCAGAAGAAACAATTTGAGCAATTTATTCATTTCCCCTGCTTTGAAGAAGATGAATGGGTCCGGTATGTACTGAGCAGGATGCATGACAACTTTCTATGGCTAGATAGACCCTGCAAGATCACAAAAGAGGCAATTAGAGCAGTAACTGGTCTATACTCTTCCGGAGGGGTACCTATCCTCAAATCTGTCAAGAACAACATTGTAACTGAGGCCACCGGATCAAAATTTGATAAGAGGGCAATGACCATTGAAGATATTTCGGATCCGGATATCAAATATGCATCAATGATAATAGGATACAAGATCTATCACTCCAGTAGGGAGAATTCTGTATCCGGAACTGCAGTATACACTGCCTATGAAATGCTAAGAAAGAATGCAGAATATGATCTCTGCGAACTACTGCTAAGCCAATTAATGGAAAATATACAGAAAACCAAGAAGGATAAGAAGAATTCCTTTAAGTATGGTACTCTTATTGTATGTCTATTCTTCTACTTCATGAATGAGCTACCCGGATCAAGTGGATGGGTATGGCAGAATGACAAACCTGTTGCAGTCCAGATAAGAGACTATTTGCATGGACTTGGGGATGCAAAAGCAAGAAACACAGCTCTATGGGGATACTTCAAAAACTTTCAGAGCATGATGCAAGCAAGAGAGAGAATTCCCCAGTCTCTTGTTGAAAAATACAAAGACTCAGTGTGCTTTATGGTTGACACTGATCAGTGCCTAATGGAGGCAGTGGAGCCAAGGACTGTCTGGATCATGCCCATGGGGTATGAAGTAGATGAACAGATAGTGGAGCTGCATGTTCAACACATGCTAAGTCAGCCCAAAGATCCTAAGGCAGAAAGGTTTGGAACCTTTGAGGAGCTGAGTGTAAAAATACATGTAGAACTCAGGGAACCTGAGATTAAAAGAAAGGTGAGAAAAGAAGTAGAGCACATTGCTCAAGGCCTAGGCATCTCAAAAGAGGCACTTGATGCCAGCCGGGAAAAGAGGAGGAAGGCTGAGGAAGAAGAGAAAAGTAAAGAAAGTGCTCCGGTTGAAGCTCCCACCCGGACCAGATCATCAAAGAGATCTGCACCTCCCACAACCAAAAGTTCTAAACCGGAAGTCTAGGCATCCGGTAAGAGATCCAAGACAAAAGCCACAAGGGCTTATGGGAGCCAAAAGGATGAAGAGGAAACAGAGTCAGATGAGGGAGTAAGAGAAATAAAGAAACAGAAGAAGAAAGGATCTAGTAAACCCTCCACAGGCCAAGACAAGGATGAAATGGCGGAGGTATCTGTTGAAAAGCCCACTCTGTCTCTAGAGAATGTAATCAAGTCGGTCACGGTGGATGGAAACCTTCAACCAATGACTGAATCTTATGATGACTTCAGTGAGGCTGACCAAAAGACTCTGCAGGAAGCCACAGTCAAATATCTTAACATATATAATAAGGCTTTCATTGAGATCATATCTCTTATTCCTAAAAGCCTAGAAAAGGAATTGGAAGTAAGAAAGAATAATGCTCATGCTAAAGATCTTGAGATCCGGGAGCAGATAGCTATTCAGCTATATCCTCAAATTGATCCCAAGACAATGAACATTATCTTCAAGGACTGCAAAGATGAGTTCAGAAGCAAAGCCAGGATGAATCAACTCATGCTTGGTGAGACTGACAAAGTGGCCCAAGAAACAGAAGAGATCCTCCGGAAGGCCTTCAAAAGGTTCAATCTTCCTGTTGTAGAGGACTTAGGTACAGAAACAGCTGAGGACTTGGGACCCTCTGCTCCAGAAGAAGTGGCCCATGAACAAGCTAGCATCTCTCCTCCGGTTTCCCCTACAGTCTCCGGATCCAAAGAAGAAGAGCAATTACAGGAGAAGGAAGCAGTGGTGAAAGACAAAGAGGTTGACAGCTCCAAGACTGCAGAAGAAAAGAAACATCTGTCTCTGGCAAGAGACACTGCACAAACTGTTCAACAATTTTTGAGCAAAGAAACTTTAGAGATTGATGAACCGGAGCTTCTGAAAGGCCCATTCGACTTTGACTCTCTCTCTCCGGTACAAACAATGAAGATAGCTTCATTTGTAAATGCCAAGGCAAATGAAAAGCTCCTGAAGTCTCATATGGAAGACTGTGAGTTGATAGAGGCTGCTTCCGGAGTACTTGTAAAGATTATGCCATCAATCCAAATAGATCCGACAGCCTCCACTTCCGGTAATCTAAAAACCTTAGTCAGCAGTGTTGATACACATTTTGATTCTCTAGAAAAATTAGCTGAAGAAAAGGTCCGGAAGGAATTTTTGGATAAGAGATTTTCAGAAATATTAGAATTAATCTCTAAAGATAGGAAGATTGTAAGCATTGGAATAAAGAGCTTAGAGAATGCTCTTAAGGATGGCGGTGACATCTATAAATTTTGTATATCCTGGTCAAAGGCAACAGCAGCATTTGACAAGAAAATAAAAGAGGAACAGGATAAGCTACAAAGCTTATCTCAAAGTTTTGATCCTCTCTCTTCCTCTATAATAAATCAAGAATGTCAGACTATTGCAGTCTTGAATGAAATAAAGAATCTTGAGAAGGAAAGGAAGAACATCACTAACCGGATGGGAGAACTTAGAAGGATTATAATCCCTAAGTTGGAAACTATGCATGAGGCCATCAGTGATGCTCAGACCACCGCCCAAACAAAAGATCCGACAGATCTCAAGCGGGCAGAAGCTTTTGCATTTTTGTTAAGTGGTCACATTTCAATTTTGGATAGAATGAAGCAAAGTTGGGCCACAGAAATGATCCAATTGCAGACATCCTTTGCAGACATTCTTCAGTATATGTGAGTATGTAAATATGCGGCTATATATAGAAAATTTTTGAAAATTTTGGTGTGCGGACCCTACCCTTTGCCATTGATGTCAAAGGGGGAGTGAGGAGCAGTGAAAAATGAGGAATCCAACTAAGGGGGAGTTCCGAAAATTGTATATAAAGACAGAGCATCAGCAAAGGGGGAGCATAGTGAAAACACTTAGTCATTTTTCACTAAGTGTTGCCATCAATGCCAAAGGGGGAGATTGTTGGCAAGAGACACTATATGGATTCATGGTTGTTGTCATTGATGGCAACAAAGGTCATCCCACATATCCGCAAGTCATGATGTGTCTCTACCGGAAGTCAGAATAAAGAATGTTGTGGTCCGGTGAAGAAGAACAGAGCATGTGGCAAGGTCCGACAGATTGGTCCGGATCTCTTAGAGGAAGTGTCTTGGTGCAGTGCGGATTTGGGGAAGTCAAGAGGACTACCTTGAGTGGTATATTCCAAGGATTTAGCCTCCGGTGATGGACAAGGAAAAAGATATGAACAGTTGAGTACCGGATTCCTGAGAGACAGTGAAAACAGAGGAAGAACTGACTGACAGAGTATCAGACTACTTTCCGGATGTGTTACTATTGATGATAGAGGTTGTGAAGGCATGAATCATGTTTGGCCGACATGATTAATGATATCTACAAGTATATGCTTGATCCGCATTGCTTGGTGAGGAAGGATTCAGCCGACAGAATGAGAGTTTGTAAGAAACTAGACTGTTCCGGATGCCGACTAGAAAAGTGATGAAATTACTTATGCGGATATATATAGAGGATGGATTTAGTTATGAAGTGTGTGATGGTGTGAAGACATATGCGAATAAGTCCAGAACAGAGTAGAGGTAGCAAAAAGGATCCGGTATGTGAAAGATAGCAGAATAAAGAACAGAGGAAAGATGAAGTGCAGCAGATCAGTGTACTGAGCCTAACCGGAACTGAACTCCAGCATAAGCAGATGCTTCCAATCAGTTCAAGACTGTGATTCTTATCACTTTGTAGACAGTGTGTCTTCTTGTAGGCAGTGGGCCTCTTGTGAGCAGTGTGCTCGGGCAGTGAGCCCTAATTGGCAAGTGCCATTTTTTGTAATTTCCTATTCTTCTAACAGAGAATAATTTTGGGTTAATCACCCCGTGGTTTTCTCCCTTAACAGGGTTTCCACGTCAAAAATACTGTGTCATGTGTTTCTTATTTCATGATTAATGTTTTTGTGTTTGATTCTATGCTGCATCAATTAAAAGAAAAGTTTAATAAGGGAAATAATTAGGATAACTGATTCACCCCCCCTCTCAGTTATCAACACATATCTGCATTACAGACCTAATAAAACTCATTCTGGCAATTCTAAGTATAGAAATATATAAAACAACGACTTCTAGAAATAAAGAGGAGCCAATTTCTAATTTATATCAAAAGGTTAAGCATCTTATAGTGGAGCATTGAATTCAAATGGGAAAATGGTAAACTGGGAGAATTAGGTTCAAATGGGAAACCCCAACATAAAAACAATTATGTTGGGGTTTCTCATAGGAGCATCAGGTTCAAATGGGAATATCAACACCAAAAATTATAGGATCCTTCTTGTTAAAAATACAATTTGGCAAAATGCTCAGTACACAGGGGAAAACATCATCTTCTGCAACCTTCGTTTTACTTTCTTCCTTAAGATTGTCCATATATGCTTTAAACTAGTCAAATGGATGTTAAATAATATCCACTACAAATATCTTGACACCAACTTCATCTAGAAGCTCCTGAGCTTTAGGAGTAATTTTGACAGCAAATGCCAAAATTGCAGCACTCTTTCTTCTTTTCCTCATGCATTACACTCGCACGCATGACATCTTTTTTATGCACAGGCCCAATACCAATTGGCTGGTCTAAAGCCAAATTCCACAACCTTTGCTAGCATCCTCCCTGCCTATGTCAAAATGGGAGCTTTATAATAGGGTATGGACATCCATTAAAACATAAAGAATAGAGGAATTTTGTTAGATGTTATACTTACAACTGTCCTGTTAGACATGTATGCAAAATGTGGAAGCATATACAAGGCACGTGAACTATTTGATAGAATGCCTCAAAGAAATGTGGTCTCATGGACTGCACTTATTGCAGGATATGCACAAAATGGATTTGTTGAAAAGGCTTTAGATATTTTAAAGAAAAAAAAAAAGGCTAGTGTAAAGGCAAATTCCACAACCTTTACCAGCATCCTCCCTGCCTATGTCAAAATGGGAGCTTTGGAATAGGGTATGGACATCCATCAAAACATAAAGGATAGAGGAATTTTGTCAGATGTTGTAGTTGCAAGTACCCTGTTAGAGGGTAAGTACAAGAAGATGAGTTCACTTTTTGGCCAAAAAGTGGAAGTGTTTTTCCTATTTTTCAAATTTTGTCATACTTGGAGTGACAATTTGAAGCACTTGCACATAAAATATTAAGATGATGTAAAAATAAGAAATGTAGAATTTTGTTTCTAGTTTTCAAATATGTAATTTTTTCTAATACCCAAATGATGCAAGTTGTTTTTTATTGGATGTACAAAAAGTGTCTTTTTAAAAGTCCCCTATTTTTTGCAAAAGCATGCATGTGTTCAACCAACATAATTTAAACTAAATTAATGTATTAATCTAATTCCTTTTGTGGATAGATTCTAAGGATGTTGAATTTTATTTTTATTTTTTAAAATGGGAAAAAAATTTATTCAATCCAAAATGAGATATAAAGCAAGAGCCACAGGCTCAACAGAGAGGAGAATAGCCAACAAACCAAACAACAACACTACATAGTCCTGTCTTCTAATAAAAATCCCTCCAAAATCCCCAAATAATCTGGAGGTAACTCATTCCTACCATTGATATCCCAACCATCCCCTTTCTCCGAGGCCCACTTCGCCAAGCAGTCAGCCACACTATTCCATTCTCTAGGGATGTGACAGAAAGAGAGACTCCAAGGAAATGCAAACACTTAAAATATGTCTGACCATCGAAGCTAAATACCAACTAACACCATCCAATCTCTGGTTGTTCAACATATCCACAACAATCTGAGAGTCAGACTCACAGATAATCCTCCTCCAACCAAGAGAGAAACCCCACTCAATAGCAATCTTAATAGCAAGGGCCTCCATTAGGTTATTAGAGTATTGCCCTTTGTAGACCCCCAATACCAGCATGCCCAGGATTCCCACGAGAAGATCCATTAGTATTTATCTTCAGGACTCCATCTGGAGGAGGTGCCCACTTCCCATCACGATAGACCCATTTCTTGACATGACGGGGCATAATACCAATATTGCAACCCCTACTATTAACACCCAGGCTCAAATCCCACACAACCGCAGCATCCCCAGGATCAATACTTTCAGACATATCACATTTAGCAGAAATAGTCTCCTGAAGCCTACTGATAATCTTCGTCCACAATTGACCAGTATCTAATCTGGACTCACAAAAAACTCTGCAGTTCCTTTCTAGGCAAAGGTTCCAAAGAATGAAAATAGGCCCAATGACCCAGGCCACCTGAAGAAAAGGCATCTTCGTAGGAGGCCTGCCCAGGCTCTCCCAAAACACAATAATAGAGGAAGCATGAATGCACCCACGATGCCAAGCCTCCCACCATCTGTGCCAAATCTCACGAGAGAAGGGGCAGTGAAAGAACAAGTGGGAGGAACATTCTTCACTACACCAACAAAGAAAACAAATGGAAGGTCCCTGAAACCCTCGTTTACGAATATTCTCCCAAGTGAGACATTTCCTCTGGGAAACCAACCATAAAAAGAAGTTACACTTGGGCCAAGAAAAGTTGTTCCAAACCTTCCTCCACCAGGGCACCTCAGTAGGACCATGTAAATTCCTATCAAGCACAGCATAACCTTGAGCAACAGTATAATTCCCTTTTGGGCTAGGACTCCAAGCCAGCTTGTCCCTCTCCTTTAGAGAGCTGCAAAGCCTGCCCTCCAAGACCTTACACAAAGCAGCACGATCCTCATCAGAGCCACCCACAGGCCACTCCAGCAGATCCTTCTAGCAAAACACCTCCAGTGGACCAACATGCTTAACTATTTAAAAATGCTCCACCATAGTCCAACCAGCATCAGGGAACATCTAGCAAAGAGGCAGAAGATGAGGGAAACTAGACAGAATGGGAGGGTGACCATCCCAAGAGTCCAGCCAAAAAAGAGCATCAGAGCCATTATTACAGATCCAAAAGAGACCATTCTGAACAAGTTGAGCTCCCTTCTTAAGAGTATCCCAAATGCAAGAACCTTTACCCAACAAAGCAATCCACAACACATCTCGGCTCTCAACCCCAGGAACATACTTGCAAGCAAGAATCTTGGCCCAATCCTGATCTTGGTTGTTGCACCATCTCCAGTACAGCTTAGCCACCAAAGCCGTAACCACAAGAGCCACAGACCTAAGGCCAAGGCCCCCAGCATGCTTCAGCCTACAGATAGACTCCCACTTGACTAAACTCCATTTCGAGGAAAGGAGGTTACCCGACCAAAGGAATTACCGAGAAAGAGCATTAAAATCCCTCACAAAGGAGGTAGGAGGAATCTGCATACAACACCTATAAATAGGGAGAGACTGCACCATAGGTTTTAGGAGAAGCACTCTACCAATAGAAGAGAGCCATCTGTAAGTCCAATGACTAACCTTACTCCGGAACTTATCCAAAATCCCCTGCCAAAAATCTCTACGCTGAGGCCCCAGAGCCAAAGGAATCCCCAGGGACATCAGGGGAAGAGAACTAATTTGGAATCTAAGAATCCTGGCAATCCTATTCTGAATGAGACGAGGAGTATTAAAGAAATAAATGGAAGATTTATCATCATTAATACTCTGACCAGAAGCTCTCAAGTAGATGTCTAAAGTTCTCATGAAGTTCACTGCCTCACTAATTCTAGCCAGGCCCATCAATCCAGTATCATCCACAAATTGAAGGTGAGAATAGGGAGGGAGATCATTGTTCCAGCTCCAACCATGAAGAAGACCTAGCCGCACTTGAGATTTAATAAATCTACCAAGACCCTCCGCCATGATAATGAAAAGATATGGGGACAGAGGGTCCCCTTGCCGAAGTCCCCGAGAAGTGCTAAACCAATCTGAAGAATCCCCATTAATGAGAATAGAGAAGGAGGACAAGGTCACACAACTAAGAACCCAGCTCACCCATTCCTCTTCAAAGCCAAAGGCCAAAAGGATTTTCTAAAGGAACTCTCGGCTCACTCGATCGTAAGCTTTAGCCATGTCAAGCTTAATGAACATCGCCTTCTCCTTAGAGGAAGCCATAGAGTGAATAACCTCCATAGCAATCATGATACCATCCAAGATTTATCTCCCTTCCACAAAACCTCCTTGCTCAGCAGAAATCAAAGCACCAAGGATGGGTTTGAGTCGCTCAGTAATCAACTTGGTTATGATCTTGTAGACAACATTGCATAAAGTAATAGGCCTAAACTGATCCATCTGATTAGCCCCCTCCTTCTTAGGTATGAGATCCAGAAAAGTAGAATTCAAAGACTTAAACATTTGTTTGTTCTTAAGAGATTCCTGAACAACCTCAAGGAGATTAGACTTTATTATTTCCCAAAATTCCTGAAAGAACTCAATTGGAAACCCATCTGGGCCAGGAGCTTTGCCTTTTTTCATACTAAACACAACTTTCTCCAATTCAAGTAACAAGATTGGACACAGAAGAGCCCCATTCATCTCATCTAAGACCAAGCAAGGAATATAATTCAAGATGGCCCTCTCCTCAGATCTAGTAGCAATATCCTCCCTAGAAAAAAGATTAGAAAAATAGTTGACAGCTTCCTTGGAAATTTCACCACAGGATGAGAGTTGAGTCCCATCACTCAAGACAAGAGTGGAGATAGAGTTCCCCTGCCTATGGGCCTTAACTGAGTTATGAAAAAAAGCCATGTTCCTATCCCCCTCCTGAAGCCAATCAATACGAGATTTTTGCTTCTAGAAAATCTCCTCCCGAAGCTCCCACTCTTCTAAGCCCTTGAGGGCCAAGGACTCAACAAGCAAAAGGTCAGAGGAAAGCCCCTGGTCACGAATCTGACGAGTGACACTATCCAGCTTGGACTAAGCAGCAAGCTTCTATGCATGCAGGTTCCCAAAACATTGATAATTCCACCTCTTAAGCCTATACTTCACATGTTGAAGCCATTTACTAAAAGTATACATGGCCCTCCCATGGGCAAGAAGCCCTTCGTACCACCAATCTAGCACAAGATCCCGAAGAGATTGATCCCGTAACCACATCAATCAAAATTTGAAAGAAGGATTTTTAATGATCCCATAAGAGGAGACATAGAGTTTGATAGGCCAGTGATCGGATCCCCTCCAATCCAGGATTTCAGAACTGGTAGTCCACCTGCTGCTCATCCAATAACAGGAAACCAAAAATCTATCTAGCCATTCTGAGATAGCCTCATCACCACACCTCCTGTTATTCCAAGTAAAAACTCCATTGATTGGCTTCATGTCAACAAGGTTTAGGTAACCAATATTATCTCTAAGGAAAAGAGAAGAAGGATCAAGCCTAGCTAACCCTCCTCATTTTTCATCCATACTAATAACAGCATTAAAGTCACCAGCCAACATCCATAGGAGAAATGGGTCCAAAGAATGGACAAAATTGATATGATCCCAAATATGTGTCTTACCTGGAAGATTTGTAGGAGCATAAATATTGGAGAAAAGACATCTTTTGCCAATTTAAAAAATGGAGGCAACCATAGAGATGGAAGACCGACTAGAAACCCACCATAAGGGGGAAACTTTCCTCAGGTTCCAGAAGCAAGCCACCCCCCCAGAACTGCCTAATGCCCCCACCCCCTGCCAGTAGCCTTGGGGCCAGATACGTAGAGCACAATTATTCAAACCATCCACTGAAAGCTTGGTTTCCTATATAAAGACCACATCCGGAGCCTGAGACTCGATTAATCTGCGAACAGCCTTTTGTTTAGGGATGCTGTTCAACCCCCTAACATTCCAAGATAAAACTATCATTTAGAGGGGTGGGAGAAGTGGGAATCAATGGGTTTCACAGACCCAGACTCAACCAAAGTATCACCCATAATCTTAACCTTATCTTGATCAGTCTTCCTTCCACTCCTTGACTGTTTATCTAGAGGCCCCTTTTTAAAAGGTTTTTGATGCAAACCTAAGGCCGGAGGAGCCTTGGCACCCTTGACAGGTTCTGCGGATCCCTTCGTAACTTGGGGACAAGGAGCCGAACCGGCAGTACCCACCGGAAGTTGTGACTCCTGGAGACCACCAATATTCTGAGCTTGAGGAGGCAAGTCCAAAGCTGACTGACAAGCCTGATGAACCCCTGATGATAAAATCAGCTCCTCCTTCTTTGCATCCACCTCCTGAGTCTCTACCTGACCCTTAACCCCAAAAGAAAGCTCAACTGGAATACCTTCTTCTTGGACTATGCTATCAAGAACCTCAAACCTATTAAATGTGCCATCATTCTGTCTATCGATCTAGGATCTCTTCTTGCCTTTGCCTTTATTCCGGGGATTAATCGGGGTAAATCCTTCCTTATCAACAGGCCTATCTGACACTGGAGCTTTCCCCTTGTCCATCCTAGGAGGTCCAGAGGTAGACATGGGGGAAGATTTCAATCTGGGACATCTACGGTGTAGATGACCATACTCATGGCAAATTCTGCATCTAAATGGTAGGGTTTTGTAATCTAGCTGTTGGATCCAGGAGGAAGAACCCATGCAAATTTCCATAGAGTTTGGTAATGGATTATTCAAATCAACTTTGACATAAATACGAGCAAAGGAAATTACCTTATGATCTTGAGTTTGTGAAGCCGATCCAACCAGTTTCCCAAGAAGCAAAGAGATTGAATGGAGGATATCTTCCCTCCAGAATTCTAATGGAAGCCTTGGTAAGCGAACCCACACAGGCACCCGCAAAGGTATCTCTTTAGCAGAGTTGAAGCCCATATGCCAAGGCTTGATGAAGAGCCCAACCTAGTTAAAGAAATAAGGGCCACCTTCGAAAGCCCTATGCCTATCCGACATGCTTGAAAAAATAACTAGGAAGTAGTTATTAGCCGCTAGAAGAATCTCCATATCTCCTTCAGGGTTCCAAACCTGTCGTGCCCAGGAATCTAACACGGGAAGAGAAAGACGAAGGCCCAAAAATTTGTAAATAAGAGCATGCTTGCACAAGTAATCAACATCCTCTGAAACCTGCTCAGGTTGAATAACCAAAACTGGTCTATCTTCCGATCTCTCCAAACATCCATTTACTTTTTTAATTCAAAATGACCCTTTTGTTGAGGAGGTACCCTCTCCGGAAGGAGGAAACTTAGTTTGATCCTTGTTATTGGCATGCAACAGAGAGGATGGATCTACCATCTCCAAATCTAGGGAAGAAGCAATACCCTGATTTTCCATGGCTAAAAGAGCCACAGCACCAGACAGAAAAGGGAAGGAGGCAAGGCAGTCGGCCCAAATGCCCCAACCGCCACGCACCTCCCGTCCAAGCGACCCATACACAAGTTGGCGGCCAGAGAAGCACCCAGCTATGAATAGGAGAAGATTACGCCCCTGCCCAAACCTCTCCAGACCCCTGCGAACCCAAAAAAACTCCCCCCGCGAGCCCCAAAGGGCCACCAATGCACGCAGAAGCCGAACAAAGCTAGCTAGGGCACGCGGGCCCTAGCTCGCACTAGAGCTCTGCGAAACACCATCCATAATCGGTGCTCCAATAAATTCAGGATGTTGAATTTTGGTCAAGATATTTTTTTTGTAATTTTTTTATAAATATTTTTTTTATTAATTTTTTAATGGCCATAATTAGTGTTTTTTAAAACCCCTCATGTATGGCCAACATAATTTGAGATAAATTAATCAATTCACTAAAAAAAAATTTCATCATGTAGAGAATGATGTCTAGTTTGGTTAGACATAAATATTTTTTCAAGAAACTTTCAAAATTAAAAGTTATTAAAAAAATAGTAACCTATGTTATTTCAAGTCTATGAGTTAGTTTGTTTGGAAAATAAATAATAAATCAAAACTTATGTTCAATAGAAAAAAAAATTACATATTTGAAAACTAGAGTTTGAGACTTATAATGGGTTTTAATTTCATTAAAATATTATGAAAAAAAGGTCTTCAGCCATAGTGCTGAAACTAGTTTTTGATCTTGCTCTTTTCATGATCTCCCAGTCGCAGGTCCAAAGCTAAGGCTTGAGTTTCCAAGCCTAAAACCAGTGCAAATTGGTGGGTTTGAAATTTCAAATTTTAGAAACAGATACCCGTTATAAATGGGTGCCTGTTCATAATGGGTGCTTGTTATAAATGGGTACCCGTTTTAAAAATAATGGGTACCCGTTTCTAAAAAATAAAAAAATTAGCAATAGGCATCTTTAAAAAAATACTTTTTGAAAACAGGTAGTTGTTTTCAAAAAGTTTTTTTTTTCTTTATATGCATATGGCTATTTTTTATTTTTTTGAAAATGGGTACCCGTTTTGCTTCGGGTGCCCGGTCCTAAATGGGTACCCATTCCAAGCAGCATTTTTCATCTGTAGGAGACTTCCACAAAATGTATACTCATCTCTGTTCTTTCACCCTAGACATGTATGCGAAATGTGGAAGCATAGACAAGGTACGTGATCTATTTGACATAATGCCTCAAAGAAATGTGGTCTCATGGAGTGCACTGATTGTAGGATATGCACAAAATGGATTTGTTGAAAAGGCTATAGAAATTTTAAAGAAAATGCAATTGGCTAGTGTAAAGCCAAATTCCACAACCTTTACTAGCATGTGATGCCCTGTCATGCAACCCTAGAGTGTTAGACTAAAAAGTGCAAAATTGTAGAAATAATTTTTTTTTGAAAGCAAGAAATTGCAACATTAATAACCAAGGGTATCATAATACACAACACAAAGAAAAATGCACTTCTAACTCCTCTAGGGAAACATAACTGCATCAATGCAATTAAAGTTAAACCACACGAGTGATATACATTATATTGCTACTATAGATAAGAACAAATTTTACATTGCAAGATAGTTACTTTACAAGGTCACGTTACAAGATTACAAGACCGATCGTGTCAGTTTACAAAAGAATACATATGAAAGTATACAACAATACTGAATGTGGGAAGCAATCTAGAACTGGAACACCTCTACACAGGACTCGAACTGAATCTCCAAGAAGACCAATGGATAGCTCTGCCACCCAACCATGTGGAACCCTGAGGTCCACCCCTCTAAGCTAGGAGATAACAACAAGGACTCTACTAAGCCAAAGTATCAACATCCAAAATAATATTTATGACATTAGACTTGACACAACCGACCATATCAACAAAACTACACAAGACAAGACATTAGTCCTATTGATGTGAATGTTGGTCACACACAAACAACCAAAATAAAAGTTACATAACAACCTTTGTTTATCTTGAAAGATATGATGAATTCAAAGAATTCATGATCCCAAGTCTCTGGTGATTAGTTCATAATCTACTGAAGTTACTTAGTGGTTGATGTGTGTTGTTTCTTTTCATTTTGGGGTCTTACGTAGATTTGTAGATTCTGTTCCTGCAACAATGCTAAATAGGAGAGTTACTCTACACATCATGTATCTCCAAATGATGTGTCTAAGTTGATATTTGCATGAGTTCTACCCTCATTTGTGATTCTTTCCATGATATTTTCAATAGTACATGCATCTAGCTCAAAACATGCTAATGATATTCAGTTATCCATGGATGTCACCATATTTCTCTGTTCTGCTTAATATTTATCATGATTTGTAGTTTATGGAGGTGATTACTATGAAATTAAAATGAGAAAAAGGGTTAGAGAGTGAGATTCCTAAAATTACTTGACTGAGATCACTGATCCACATACATGTTCCCATACGGCAATGAAGAGAAGAAAACTAAAATCATACTTCACTAGGACATTCCACAGACCCACATGATCCAGTGCAAATCTTTAAAGGAAAATTTGACAACAACATGCAATGAAATGAAAACACTTCTATTGAACACAACATTCACCAACACATATCCAGGAGTCAACTTGAAGATTACTTAAGTTTTACAATCAAGATGTAATCTGAAGCTTCATCTCCATATAGTATATTCATAAAATAGGTACATTTACAATGATCTGAGCAAAGAATCTTGAATGTTTTAACAATTCAGTCCTTAGTAGTCTCAGTAATCCGATCTCTTGCATAAAATTACTACAGGGTAGATATTGTATGATTGACCTCCCTCCTTTTACAAAGTAAAATGGGACCAATATATATCTATGGTTTTTCCCCAATAAAGTGCACAAAAACCCTACTTAATCGACGGCCCGTAGCCATCCAATGCAATAACAGATGGTGGAAAACTAATCCTACCAAAAATCTAAGCAGCATGCCCATACTGAGTGTCATTTCAACAATAATGCCTTCATCTACAAACCCTCTCACATTGAAAGCACCTTGGGATCTGATCCGTTGCCTGGGGTGATCTTGCCATTAAAGCCTCCATCTTTAATTCCACCTGCACGCTGCCACTGTGTTGACAACCTTGCAATTTCTAGCTACTTCAAACAGCTCGAGCAATCTGCAATAAATAAGCAAGAATTAAGCACCATTATCATTTAAATAACCACCAGGAAATTTAAACATTTATATTAAATCAAGCACTAAATGCACAAACACAGGTATCGGGCTCAGAATCTGTGAACAATCACATATCTAAATGCATTCACAACGTTAAAAATGGTCAGGTCAACCACCGTTGACCAAAGACATGCTATCGAGCTCCAAAAATAACTTCAAAATCTCTATCGCCTGCTTTCCCACCCTTTTTTCCCTGTATATCGCATGCTCAATCCCTTTGTATATGGGCTTGTCTATCGTAGACTTACAAGTGCCAAAACATACAAAGAGATTTCTATTTTTAACTTTCCATTTGCGTTCGGCCTTTGTATATTTCGCATTGTATCTTGGCTCAAACATGCATACAAGGTGGAAATATACAACCATTTAATCCCATTTCATATTCCTTCGGTTCTGCACAATGTATATTTGCGATGCATATCAGCTTTGTATGTAAGATACATACAAAGCGCAAACATACAATGAATTAACTCTCTTTAACTTTCTTTTGCGTCTGTGGCTTGCATAATGTCTTTGTATATCCACAATATACAAAGCACAAAATATGCAAGGACTTAACCTCTTTTCATAACCTTTTGATTTTGCTGCATGTATATAAAGTGTTGTATATCTGCTTTGTATGTTTATCGCAATGTATAAAACCATGTATGTATTAATATATAAGGTGCGAAATATACAAGGACTTTACATTATTTCATAGTCATTTCAGCTCTGCAGCATGTATGTTTAACTTGTATCATTTGCTTGTATATTGGGAACATACAAATGCCCGATATACAAGTGGTGGGGACCGCATTTCTCTCTCCTCTTGTATGTTCGCATCCGTATGCATTAGAAACAAACATACAAGCAACGGAATATACAATGATTTAACAAATTATTTTAACACTCCCTTTGGGTCCGCGTAATGTATACAGTGCCTTGTATCTCAGCTTGTATGCAGAAATATACAAGCCTGCCCATATACAAGGATTTGACCTTGTCTAAGAACTTTTCAGGTCCGTGACTTGCATGTAGCGCTTGTATATTTGCCTTGTATGTTTTGACCTACCAAACATACAAACGTGTGATGCATGCAACGGGTTTCAAACATTTATTCATTTCAATTCTAAACCATCTTGGGTCCACCTTGTATGTATACATAGAACCTTTATCGAATGCATACAAGGTAAAAAGACATACAATTGACTTTTTATATGAACCCGACTGCAAATGCGACTAAGTATAAAATGACCCTTGCACATACAAATGACTTTGTATATGAACAACGATATACAAAGCTCTTTGTATACAAGCGAACTCGCATACAAAGGGTCTTGTATATGCAACCCGATATACAAATAGACTTGTATGTGCAAACAACAAACCCTTCCCTTGTACATTTTACCAAAATGCTCATAACTTGCAAAATATGGTGAATTTTAACATGCTTCAAAAAGCAACCCTAGCTCATTTTTGACAACGAATCCAACCATACTATGCCCTAGTACTGAAATACAACTTTTCTCTATTTTTAACAAAGTTTGCAATTTTCACTCTCTTTTCCCTTTACCACCAAACAGACACACACAAGCAAAAGCAAAGCCACAACAGGGCTCCTTATTTTGCTAAAGAGTAAAATGGGGCATGTTGTGAACATCACAACAATTAGTAACCAAACAAAACAATTAAATTCAACCCATTAAAGAAAACCAAATGAAATGAATTCATAACTTCCAACTATCTTTCTTGCAAATCATCATTGAACTTGGGACTTAATGTATTCAATAAGGTGCATGAATTTTCATTTTAGTTTAAGTGGGTGCACGTGATTAATAAGCCTTGTCTTGAAGATCAGTTGAACAAACTAGTGACTGATATTAGACTACATAGGTGAAAATATTCCGTCATAGCCAATTGGATAGAGCCTTGCTGCTAGCAGGCGTCCATAGCCCCGACAAGGTTATCATTACAATTCTCCTAAGTAGAGCCCCACTGCCAGTGAGTGTCTATAGCCCCAATAGAGTTACTTAGATGGCTTAATCTAGATTTTTAGTATAATCTATTTTATTATTTTATATTATATTTTTTTTTGTATTTGATAGAACTTCATAAGATGTTGCATTTGTAACTTCATGATGCAAGGAGTGGTCACTTGCTGAAATTAAGCTAAGAATTGTAATGGTAGCAAAGGTGACCTCTAATTTTTCACCTAATATATACACTAGTAGGTTCAACAAACCCAAGGATTTTAGGTGTGTCATTCTGAGAAACTTCCTTGAATACTCAACCCATTCTTATTGAATACAAAATTTTACAAGTCAAACAACTCTCTACATTCATGACAGTCACAACAAGTGATGCATAAATTGCAAATGGTTATCCTGAATATTCTAAATTTTATACTATTTTCAATGGTTGTTAGTATGCTCCCTAATACTCTAAAGAAAAACAAAGGTCCCTACTGAGGAAACAAAGCAACCAAACAAAACAACAAAACAAAGCCACTGTACAAACAAGTATACAAAGAACGTACACTATGATACACATGACTGTTATGATGCTACTTCAGGCCTGAAAATAATGTTTGAGGAACTGTCCATTAACTAATAATGGAACATCCTCACCGGTTAAGGACTTGAGCCTATAGGTATTGTCTCCTAAAATCTCAAATATTTGAAAGGGGCCTATCCAGAGTTTGTCAAACTTACCATGATCACCCTTCCTTTCATGTGCTTTGTCCCATATCAGTACTAGATCTGAGATCCTGAAAGTCTTGATTCTGGCTCTTTTGTCAAACTAGTGCTTGACAACAACCTGATGTTTAGCAAATTGGTTAATAGATACACTTCTTTCTTTCCTCTAGGTGCACCAGTTGTAGCAATCTAGCTTCCTGTTTAGGATCTATGCCTAGGTGCTCTTGTACAAACTGCAGTGTAGGAATCT
Source organism: Cunninghamia lanceolata (assembly GCA_027924645.1). Lineage (NCBI taxonomy): Eukaryota > Viridiplantae > Streptophyta > Pinopsida > Cupressales > Cupressaceae > Cunninghamia > Cunninghamia lanceolata. The sequence goes on along the minus strand of BSBN01000158.1, from coordinate 4,224,122 downwards.
TTAAGTTAATAGGGAGGATGGGATCCACCCCTTACACTAGATGAAAAGGTGAATTTCCTAATGCAGCCTTATTCCTTGTTCTATCTACCCACAAGGCATATTTCAATAGAGTGTTCCATTCCCTTGGGTTCTTATCTATCAGCTTTTTTATGATGTTCAATAGGTTCTTGTTTGTGGATTCTGCTAATCCATTCCCTTGGGGATAGTAATTTGAGGAGAATTTTAAGATGACCCCATGGTCAAAATCCTAACCTGATAGTTTCATTAAAGCAAAAGTAGGTCCATTATCACATACTAAAGCATATGGAATTCAATACCTAGTCACTATGTTGCTTTCCAAAAACTTAATAACATCCTCAGCATTGCACGTCCTACTACTGATAGCCTCAGTCCACCTGGTATAGTAATTAGTAATAGTTAAAACATACCTATGGCCTGAGGATGATGGAGAATAGATAGGTCTCCTATGAAGTCCATCCCCCACTGAGCAAATGGGTGCATCTCCATTACCTGCTGCAAAGGTTGAGCAACATATTTTTCTCTATTAGCAGCAACTTGACACATATGACAACATTTGATGTGTCCAGTAGTGTCCTTAAAAATCGTGGGCCAATAATACCCTACCCTAAGGATAGCATGAGTGGTGGCTAAAGATGATCCATGTGCAGTTCCAAATTTATCATGCAATTTTGCTAGCACCTTATCTACTTCTGATCTCTCTAGGCACCTTAGGTATATCCCCTCATAGTTTTTCTTGAAAAGGACTCCTCCTTTTACCATATATTTTAGTGACCTTATCTTTAGGGCTCTCCTCTATGAGGCCTGCAGTCTTGAGGGACATCTTCTAGTGACCAAGATGTGCCTGATGTCTGAGTACCACCCTCCATCATCTTTTGCATTTACAACATACTGCTGGCTCAGGATATTAGGATCAATCTCTGATATCATTTGGCTTAATGCCTATCCTCTTACCAACTTCATAGGTGTTATGTCCATATTGTACTCTTGGAGGGCAGCGATCCATTTAGCCCTTTTCTCACCTGGTTCACTTTGCATTAAATACATTTTTACTACTGCATTAGGTACTATAGCGATCACCCTACTTCTTAGGATGTAGTGCTTGAACTTCTTGACTACTCAAACCAAAGCAAGCACATGTATTTCAACGTCCATGTACCTGAGGTCTGCATCTCTGAAAGGGCAGCTCATGAAGGCTATAGGTTTTTCCTCCTTTTCTTCACTTTTCTATGTCAGCACTACTGCAGAGGTATGTTCTGAAGCAAATGAGTAGATGTAGAAGTCCTTGGTGTAATCTAGACTGATCAAAATTGGAGCATTTGATATGGCCTTCTTAATGTTTTCAAAAGCTAATCTAGCTTTCGGTGTCCATTCATTTTTAGCGTCCTTCCTGAGCATGGCCTTCAAGGGCCTAATAATCTCTGCAAAGCCAATGATAAATTTCCTAACAAAATTAATCTTACCAAAGTAAGATTTGAGCTCTGTCTTGCTTCCAAGAAGTTGTACCTTCATAATAGATTCTATTCTGTTAGGATCATTGATGATCCCATCCTCAGTTATCAAGTGACCTATCAATTTCCCTGTGGTCATCCCAAATATGCACTTCTTGGGATTCAAGGATATCCTGTATTGCTCGTACTTCTTCAGCACCTTTCTCAGGTCCTCCACATGGTTTCCTCTATCTTTGGAGAACACAGTTAAGTTGTCCATGTATATTACTATGCACTTACCAATCAAGCCTCTGAAGGCTATGTCCATTGCTCGCTAAAATGTGGGTCCAGTGTTTATCAACCCAAACGGCATGCGCCTATAAGCGAAGATCCTCCACTTCATGGTAAATGCATTTTTCAATCTATCAATTCTATCCACCTGTTTTGATGTTCACAACATGCCCCATTATGCTCCTTAGCAAAATGGGGACCCCTGCTGATGTTTTGCTTTTTGCTTCTGCTTGTGTTTTTTCTGCTTTCTGGCGGTTTGGTAAAAATGAAGGTCAGGTGCATCATCATCATGATATTGCATAAGGAAGGTCATCATCATGAGGTCTGTTTGTCAAAGTTCATATTTTGTTTTTGTGACCTCATATTTAGAAAGAGCTTGAAATTCCATGCAGGTTTGCCTTTTACTTCACTTGAAAATTTTTCCATATGTGAAAGTTATGCACGGTCAAAGTTTTGGTCAAACCTGATATTCGCAGGAGGATCATCATATTTTTTTATCCTAAGTCATGTTGACAGGATCGTCATGATCTTGGTCTATCACCCGATAAAAATCATGCAGTCGCAATATCCAGACGTCAATCTTAGGTGGTAGTGCCCTTTACCCGTCAAATGGCCTTAGGCGCATCATCGGCATCATGATTTCTTTTAGGAGGGTCATATTTTATAACTCGGTTTTACATGAAGAGCATCATCATCATCATATTTGAACACCCCCCCGATAATATCCTGAGGTTCGAATATCATGATGACATCAGCTTTCAGTCAAGGTAAGTTCTCCCCGTCGAGTGGTCTTTTGTATCGCAAGCATCATCATGATATTTTTTGCATTACCTAATCTTATCATATCATGCTGATCACCCTTAGAAAATCCACCTTCGGCATATTTGCATGCGCATATTATAATCCTATCGCAGGGTCATCATCATGATATTTGCTGAAGTTTGAATTATGATGATGACGACTTCATATCCTCCTGGTCTCCTTCTGCATGATCATGATCATCATCCTGATCTTTCACGAGGGTCATTCGCTGAAATTCTCTAAGTGATCGAGACATCATCATCATAATTCGACGAAGAGGATCATCATCTTCATATCCTCCTGATCTCCGGTTAGCGAATATCATGATGATCACCCTATCTATTTAGAACAAGTCGATATTGCATTCCTCAACAGCATGATCATATTTTACAATATCACCCTAGCGCAAATATCATGATGACCTCAACTCATCCTTGTGCTTCGAAGACAAAATATCATGATGACGTCATCATGATAAAACGATGAGGATCATCATCATCATATATTTTTTATCCTGTCATATCGTCAAGATCATCATGATCTTGTTTGTTCACCCGATATTTCGCAAAGTCCTCCTGCCGATGAAATACAACCTTTTGCAAGTATCCTGATGATCATCACCATCACATTTTCCCTTCGGCAGGATTTTTCCCAAACATGATCCGGTTGGCGAAATATCATGATGACGTCATGTTTAACGAAGGCCCCAAATATCATGATGACGTCATCCTGATCTGTAAACGAAGAACCAAATATCCTGATGATGATCATCATCACATTTTTCCCTTCAGCAGAATATTTTCCCAAGCACGATCCGGTTCCCAAATATGATGATGACGTCTTATTCTAAGTTCGACAGAAGCCCCAAATATGATGATGATCATCATCATCCTGATCTTTCGAGAGGGTTACCTTGGCCGGAAAAAGGATCATATTACATTCATCATCCTGATCATGCTCCTTAGGTGACCCGATATCATAATTATCCCCCTAATCTTAACCGAACACAATGATGACGTCATCCTTAGCATTTCAATGAAGCCCGAATATCATGATAACGTCACCATCATCTTCCTTTCCTCGGCAGCATGACCATATTCATATCCTCCCATTCTTCTTCAGCATGATGATGATGATGATGTTATTCTTTTCCCCGATATGCAGAAGCGAAATATCATGATGACATCATCTGGACCTTCAGGAGGGAGAGCATCATATTTCCAGAATATCATGATGATGAATTATATCGACCAGCATGTTTTTTTTGACGCACCGATAGTGATGATCATGCCGATGGGCAGGAAATGAAGCGGTGGAGTTTTAAAGTGTTTTTTTTGGCACCTCTGGCATTTTTTCGGTCAGCGATGGTTGACCCGATGAAGTTTGAGCAGTCTGAACGCATTTTTGACGCGTTTTGAGAGGATTTCTGATCCGATTTCCACAATCTTGCGCAGTCACCTGGATTTAAACGCTTATTTTAATTTCCAGCTGTTTTTATGATAAATGTGAAACTTATTGCTTGTCTTGTCTTGCAGGCTTGCAGTTGAGGAAGCAGCTGGAAAGTCAACACAGTGACCTCATAGAGGCAGAAGATCTGATCTCAGGAGCAAGAAGATAAGGATGAAGTGCGAAAAAGTCAAGGCCATTCAAGTAAAGGACAGAGTTGCAGCCGGAGGTATTACTACAACAGACAAACAGAAGTTATTACCCAGCTGCCGGAACTTCTCAGAAGGGGCAATATTTCGCCCAGATTTGACACTGCTCAGAGATATTTTTGAGAACTGGTTCACCTGTATTTATTACTATAACCAAGGGTTTGAACCAGGGGTTTGGTTAGGTTTTTACTGTAGTGAGGACAATCAGAATGTCTATATATTGTGCCTTTCTACATTGTAATACTTTACAACAGGGATTTTTAGGGCCTACACACAGGGATTCTAGGAAAACACAACAAGTTAGCTTAGCATAGTTTAGAGGTAGAAGAAGGAGGTCGCCTGTTTGTCTGCAGTAAGGTGCGCGTGGAATGTCTGGCTGCCTTACTATATCTGTAAAGCTTGTAAGTTCTCTGTAGTATGATCAATGAAACTAAGAGTCATTCCTACATTGTAAATCATGTATGACTATTCGTTTCTAATACAATAGAATCTGGAGTTCTGCATCTATCTTCTGAGTGTTCTCCTGCTCTTCTTTGTGTTTTGAAATATCTTCTTTGAGAGCTTGCAATTTTAAATGTATGTTTGTGAAAATACTCAGAACTTACATTTAGGGTTTTTTACTGTGGATTTGATCAAATTACTGTGGTATTTACATAGTGCATAACAGAAACACTTAGATCCTTCGGTAGATTAAATGAGGTATAGAGTAGATCTTTCTAACTTTTCCCAACCCATCTGAAATATTTAGCTGAAAACGTAGAAATCCAAAGGAAATTGTCTCAAATTTGAAGAAGCATGTATAACAGAGCTATAAGTAGACAGTTTTCATAAACAGATAAAGAAGAAAGCTGCATAAAATCCAAGAAAACCCTCTGAAACTTGCAGCCCAGTATCACTTTTATGCAAATGAACAGAATACTTGTTGAAATCTATGACCTCTTTGCATATTCTTAGTCCAGTAAGCCACCAAACGAAACCTAAACTACGTAAGGCCCCTTGAACATTACAGCTTCACATTGACCAACTGAACTTGACCAACCGAACCATTGTAGACTTGGGATTAGTTGAATCTTAAATGATTCCTTCTTATCTTTCAAGTATAGTTTTAGTTCATGATATGTGAATTTTAACTTATTGTTATGATTGCATCAAAACAGTCATCAACACCACCATCACCTGGTTATAACTAGAGAAACTGTCCAAGAAGGACATCATCTTGGCACCATCCACAATTTGCATGAATTCATCTAGAGAAGGCATAGGATAATTATCCTTTTAAGAGGCTCTATTCAAGTTCCTGAAGTCCACGCACAGCTTGATGTTGCCATTCTTTTTCCTTACTGGAAACAAGTTTTCCACCCATGTGGAGTGCCTTATAGGAAAAATGATCCTGGCATTGAGCAACCTTTTAACTTCTTTGAAAATGATTGGCTCCAGTAAAGCGTTGATGGGTCTTTGCTTCTACCGAAAAGGTATGGCGTCTAGCTTCAAAGGTATGGTATGGGTGATGACTAATGTGTCATAAGTTTTCAGCTCATCATACGTCTAGGCAATGACATGGATGTAATCTTTGAGGGCCTGGGTTATCGCTTTCAATTCCTCTTCTGTAAAGACCTTCCCAATTAGGACATTTCTTTCTTTATCATCCTTTCCAATGTTAACCTAAGAGTATTGTCCTCCATCGACCCTTGGAAGATCCTTGTGCTTCAGTATGTTGTCCAGATCAAACGCTCTTTCCAGCTCTATCATTCCCTTAGGGATTTTCTTACTTGGCAGCACCAGGATTTCCTCTTCTTCCCAGACATGATCTTCCATATTTATTTCATCTATGATCTGTGCCTCAAAAACATCTCTATTGGAAATGAAATCTAATATATGCTGATCATCACCAGATACCTGAAGGTTAGTTACATTATCAAGCACTGAAGGCACTGATACTAATTCAACTGAGAACCTTTTTAAACCTGATATGGACAGAGGTTCTAGATTACTGGCAGCCTGGGCCAAAGCATTTGCTCTGTGGTTTTTTTCTCTGGGTACATGGGTGATATTGAATGCATCAAAATCTTCTATTAAGTCCCACACCCTGTGTCTATAATTAGACAACCTTCTGTATTTGCAAGAGTATATACCTCTTACTTGTCTAAGTTTAAGGGTGTTGAAGTGGATGTTGGTCACACACAAACAACTAAAGAATTCAAAGAATTCATGATCCCAAGTCTCTAGTGATTAGTTCATAATCTGCTAATGTTACTCAGTGGTTGATGTGTGTTGTTGTTTTCCATTTTGGGGTCTTACGTAGGTTTGTAGATTTTGTTCCTGCAACAATGCTAAACATGGGAGTTACTCTACACTTCATATATCTCCAAATGATGTGTCTAAGTTGATATTGGCATGATTTCTACTCTCATTTGTGATTCTTTGCATGATATTTTCAACAGTACATGCATCTAGCTCAAAACATGCTAATGATATTTAGTTATATATGGATATTAGCATATTTCTCTGTTCTGCATACTATTTATCATGATTTGCAGTTTATGGAGGTAATTTTTATGAAATTAAAATGAGAACAAGGGTTAGAGAGTGAGATTCCTAAAATTACTTGACTAAGATCACTGATCCACATACATGTTCCCATATGGCAATGAAGAGAAGAAAACTAAAATCATACTTCACCAGGACATTCCAAAGACTCGCATGATCAAGTGTAAATCTTTAAAGAAAAAATTGACAACAACATGCAATGAAATGAAAGTGTGTCTATTGAACACAGCATTCACTAGCACATATCCATGAGTCAACTTGAAGATTACTTAAGTTCTATAATCAAGATGTAATATGGAGCTTCATCTCCATACAGTATGTTCGTAAAATAGGTACATTTACAATGATCTGAGGAAAGAATCTTGAGTGTTTCAACAATTTATTCCTCAGTAGTCTCAATAATCTGATCTCTTACATAAAATTACTACAGGTCAGATATTGTATGATTGGCCTCCCTCCTTTTACAAAGTAAAATGGGCCCAATATATATCTCTAGTTTTTCCCCAATACAGTGCACAAAAACCCTAGTTAATCGATGGTCCGTAGCCATCCAGTGCAATATCAAATGATAGAAAACCAATCCCACCAAAAATCTAAGAAGCATGCCCATGTCGAGCACCGCTCCAACAATAATGTCTCCATCTGCAAACCCTCTTGCATTGAAAGCCCCTTGGGATCCGATCTGCCACTAGGGCTGATCTTGCCATTAAAGCCTCCATCTTTAATTCAACCTACACTCTGCCACTATGTTGGCAACCTTACAATTTCTAGCTACTTCAAACAGCTCTAGCAATCTACAATAAATAAGTAGGAATTAAGCACGATTATCATTTAAATAACCAGCAGGAAATACACAGGTATTGGGCTCAGAATCTATGAACAATCGCATATCTAAACGCATACATGCGTTAAAAATGGTCAGGTCAAGCACCGTTGACCAAAGACATCCTATCGGGCTCCAAAAATAGCTTCAAAATCTCTATCGCCTGCTTTCCCACCCTTTTTTCCTTGTATATCACATGGTCAATCCCTTTGTATATTGGCTTGTATATCGTAGACATACAAGCACCAAAACATACAAAGAGCTTTCCATTTTTAACTTTCCATTCGCATCCGGCCTTTGTATATTTCGCTTTGTATCTTGCTTCAAACATGCATAAAAGGTGGAAATATACAACCATTTAATCCCATTTCATAATCCTTCAGTTCCGTACAATGTATATTTGTGATGCATATCATCTTTGTATGTAAGATACATACAAAGCACAAACATACAATGAATTAACTCTCTTTAACTTTCTTTTGCATCCGCAGCTTACATAATGTCTTTATATATCCGCAATATACAAAGCACAAAATATGCAATGACTTAACCTCTTTTCATAACCTTTTGATTCTGCTGCGTGTATATAAATTGTTGTATATCCGCTTTGTATGTTTATCGCAATGTATAAAACCATGTATGTATTAATATACAAGGTGCAAAATATACAAGGACTTTACATTATTTCATACTCATTTGAACTCCACATCATGTATGTTTAACTTGTATCATTCCCTTGTATATCAGCAACATACAAACACCCGATATACAAGTGGTGGGGACCATATTTCTCTCTCCTCTTGTATGTTCGCACCTGTATGCATTCGAAATAAACATACAAGCAGCAAAATATACAATGATTTAACCAATTTTAACACTCCCTTTGGGTTCGCGTAATGTATACAATGCCTTGTATCTCAGCTTGTATGTAGAAATATACAAGCCCACCCATATACAAGGATTTAACCTTGTCTAAGAACTTTTCAGGTCCGCGACTTGCATGTAGCGCTTGTATATTTGCCTTGTATGTTTTAACCTGCCAAACATACAAACGTGAGATGCATGCAATGGATTTCAAACATTTATTCATTTCAATTCTAAACCATCTAGGGTCCACCTTGTATGAATACATAGAACCTTTATCAAATGCATACAAGGTAAAAAGACATACAACCGACTTTGTATATGAACCCAACTGCAAATGCGACTAAGTATAAAATGACCCTTGCACATACAAATGACTTTGTATATGAACAATGATATACAAAGGTCTTTGTATACAAGTGAACTCACATACAAAGGGTCTTGTATATGCAACGTGATATACAAACAAACTTGTATGTGCAAACAACAAACCCTTCCCTTGTACATTTTACCAAAATGCTCATAACTTGCAAAATATGACAAATTTTAACATGGTTCAAAAAGCAACCCTAGCTCATTTTTGACAAGGAACCCAACCATACTATGCCCTAGTACTGAAATGTACCTTTTCTCTATTTTTAACAAAGTTTGCAATTTTCACTCTCTTTTCTCTTTACCACCAAATAGACACACACAAGCAAAAGCAAAGCCACATCAGGGGTCGTTATTTTGCTAAAGAGTAAGATGGGGCATGTTGTGAACATCACAACAACTAGCAACCAAACAAAATAATTAAATTGAACCGATTAAAGAAAACCAAATGAAATGAATTCATAACTTCCAACTATCTTTCTTGCAAATCATCATTCAACTTGGTACTTAATGTATTCAATAAGGTGCAAGAATTTTCATTTCAGTTTAAGTGGGTGCATTAGATTAATAAGCTTCATCCCGAAGATCAGTTGAGTAAGCTAGTGACTGATATTAGACTACGTAGGTGAGGATGTTCCCTCATAGCCAACCAGATAGAGCCTCGCTACCCGCAGGAGTCCATAGCCCCGACAAGGTTATCATTACAATTCTCCTAAGCAGAGCCCCACTATCAGCGAGCATCTATAGCCCCGATAGAGTTACTTAGATGGCTTAATCTATATTTTTAGTATAATCTATTTTATTATTTTATATTATTATTTTTTTGTATTTGATAGAACTTCATAAGATGTTGCATTTGTAACTTCATGATGCAAGGAGTGGTCACTTGCTGAAATTAAGCTGAGAATTGTAATGGTAGCAAGGGTGACCTCTGATTTTTCACCTAATATCTACACTCGTAGGTTCAACAAACCCAAGGATTCTAGGTGTGTCATTGTGAGAAACTTCCTTGAATACTCAACCCATTCTTATTGAATACAAAATTTCACAAGTCAAACAACTCTCTACATTCATGACAGTCACAACAAGTTATGCATAAATTGCAAATGGTTAACCTGAATATTCTAAATTTTATATTATTTTCAATGGTTGTTAGTATGCTCCCTAATACTCTAAAGAAAAACAAAGATCCCTGTTGAGGGAATAAAGCAACCAAACAAAACAACAAAACAAAGCCACCGTAAAAACAACTTGTTGTGATGTTCACAACACACCCCATTATGCTCCTTAGCAAAATGGGGACCCCTGCTGATGTTTTGCTTTTTGCTTCTGCTTGTGTTTTTCTGCTTTCTGGCGGTTTGGTAAAAATGAAGGTCAGGTGCATCATCATCATGATATTGGATCAGGTAGGTCATCATCATGAGGTCAGTTTGTCAAAGTTCATATTTTATTGCTGTGACCTCATATTTAGAAAGAGCTTGAAATTCCATGCAGATTTGCCTTTTACTTCACTTGAAAATTCGTCCATATGTGAAAGTTATGCACGGTCAAAGTTTAGGTCAAACCTGATATTCGTAGGAGGATCATCATATTTTTTTATATATCCTAAGTCATGTTGACAGGATCATCATGATCTTGGTCTATCACCCGATAAAAATCATGCAGTCGCAATATCCGGACGTCAATCTTAGGTGGTAGTGCCCTTTACCCGTCAAAAAGCCTTAGGCGCATCGTCAGCATCATGATTTCTTTTAGGAGGGTCATATTTTATAACTCGGTTTTGGTTACATGAAGAACAACATCATCATCATATTTGAAACCCCCCCCGATAATATCCTGAGGTTCAAATGTCATGATGACATCAACTTTAAGTCAAGGTAAGTTTCCCCGTCGAGCGGTCTTTGTATAGCGAGCATCATCATGATATTTCAACATTACCTGATCTTATAATATCATGCTGATCACCCAGACTTAGCAAATTCATCATCGGCATATTTGCATGCGCATGCTATAATCCTTCGGAAGGTCATCATCATGATATTTGCTGAAGTTCGAAATATGATGATGACAACTTCATATCCTCCTGATCTCCTTTTGCATAATCATGATCATCATCCTGATCTTTCACGAGGGTCATTCGCTGAAAATTTGCTAAGTGATGGAGACATCATCATCATAATTCGATAAAGAGGATCATCATGTTCATATCCTCCTGATCACCTTTTTTGCAATATTATGATGATCACCCTATTTATTCAGAAGAGGTCGATATTGCATTCCTCAACAGCATGATCATATTTTACAATATCACCCTAGCGCAATATCATGATGACCTCAACTCATCCTTGTGCTTCGAAGACAAAATATCATGATGACGTCATCATGATAATTCGATGAGGAGGGCCATCATCATATTGTTTTATCCTGTCCTGTTATCAACAATCATCATGATCTTGTTTGACCACCCGACATTTCGTAAAGTCCTCCTGCCGATGAAGTAAGACCTTTTGAAAATATCATGATGATCCTCATCATCCTGATTTCCATTCGGCAGGATATTTTCCAAAACATGATCCGGTAAGCGAAATATCATGATGACATCATGTTATAAGTTTAACGAAGGCTCCGGATATCATGATGACGTCATCCCGATCTAATAAACGAAGAAGTAAATATCCTGATGATCATCATCATCACATTTTCCTTCAACAGGATATTTTCAAGCACGATCTGGTTCGTGAAATATGATGATGATGTCTTATTCTATGTTCGACAAAAGCCCCAAATATGATGATGATCATCATCATCCTGATCTTTCGAGAGGGTTACCTTGGCCGCAAAAAGGGTCATATTACGTTCATCATCCTGATCATGCTCTTTAGGTGACCCGATATTGCAATTATCCCCTGATCTTAACTGAACATGATGATGACGTCATCCTTAGCATTTCAATGAAGCCCAAATATCATGATGATGTCACCATCATCTTCCTTTCCTCGGTAGCATGATCATATTCATATCCTCCTATTCTTCTTGAACATGATGACGATGATGATGATGTTGTTCTTTTTTCTCCAATATGCAAAAGCGAAATATCATGATGATGAAATAAAAATCGACCAAAGTGTTTTTTTTGACACGCCGATGGCAATAATCATGCCGATGGGCGGGAAATGAGGCGGTGGAGTTTTAAAGTGTTTTTTTGGGCGCCTCTGGCATTTTTCGGTCAGCGATGGTTGACCCGATGAAGTTTGAGTAGTCTGAACGCATTTTTGACGCGTTTTGAGCGGATTTTGGATCCGATTTCCACAATCTTGCGCAGTCACCTGGATTTAAACGCTTATTTTAATTTCCTGCTGTTTTTATGATAAATGTGAAACTTATTGCTTGTCTTGTCTTGCAGGCTTGCAGTTGAGGAAGCAGCTAGAAAGTCAACACAGTGACCTCATGGAGGAAGAAGATCTGATCTCAGGAGCAAGAAGATAAGGATAAAGTGCGAAAAGTCAAGGCCATTCAAGTGAAAGATAGAGTTGCAGCTGGAGGTATTACTACAACAGACAAACAGAAGTTATTACCCAGCTGCCGGAACTTCTCAGAAGGGGCAATATTTCGCCCAGATTTGACACTGCTTAGAGATATTTTTGAGAGCTGGTTCACCTACATTTATTGCTATAACCAAGGGTTTGAACCAGGGGTTCAGTTAGGTTTTTGCTGTAGTGAGGACAATCAGAATGCTATATATTGTGCCTCTCTACACCGTAATACTTTACAATAGGGGCTACAACAGGGGCTACAACAGGGATTGTAGGAAAACACAGTGAGCCTTTCTTAGCATAGTTTAGAAGTAGAAGAAGGAGGTCACCTGTTTGTCTGCAGTAAGGTGCGCGTGGAATGTCTGGCTGCCTTACTGAATCTGTAAAGCTTGTAAGTTCTCTGTAGTATGATCAATGAAACTAAGAGTCATTCCTACATTGTAAATCATGTATGACTATTCATTTCTAATACAATAGAATCTGGAGTTCTGCATCTATCTTCTGAGTGTTCTCTTGCTCTTCTTTGTGTTTTGAAATATCTTCTTTGAGAGCTTGCAATTTTAAATGTATGTTTGTGAAAATGCTCAGAACTTACATTTAGGCTTTTTACTGTGGATTTGATCAAATTACTGTGGTATTTACATAGTGCATAACAGAAACAATTAGATCCTTCTGTAGATTAAGTGAGGTATAGATTAGATCTTTCTAACTTTTCCCAACCCATCTGAAATATTTAGCTAAAAACGTAGAAATCCAAAGGAAATTGTCTCAAATTTGAAGAAGCATGCATAACAGAGTTATAAGTAGACAGTTTTCATAAATAGATAAAGAAGAAAGCTGCAAAAATTCAAGAAAACCATCTGAAACTTGCAGCCCAGTAACACTTGTATGCAAATGAACAGAATACTTGTTGAAATCTATGACCTCTTTGCATATTCTTAGTCCAGTAAACCACAAAATAAACCTAAACTACGTAAGGCCCCTTGAACATTACAGCTTTACATTGACCAACTGAACTTGACCAACCGAACCATTGTAGACTTGGGATTAGTTGAATCTCAAATGATTCCTTCTTATCTTTCAAGTATAGTTTCAGTTCATGTCATGTGAATTTAAACTTATTGTTATGATTGCATCAAAACAGTCATCAACAGTTTTCTGGCGCTAGAAGGGCTAGAAGGCTGTATATCGCAATCATCAACAGTTTTTTGGCGCTAGAAGGAGGGCCTACCTGAGTTAGGTTTCATTTCAAACTGGCTAATGACAGTAACAGAGTGACTAGGTCTAGGTCCAGTTCAGGAGATATCTTTGTGCAACTACCTGATACAAGGCGAAGTAAAAGCCCTTTAATTTGGAATCCAAAGATATCGCAAGCAGGAAGTTCATCTGGAACACCTCCTGGGTCACCTTTTAACATCCGTAGTATTGTAAGTCCTGATAGATCACTGTTCAGATCTTTAAATCTTGGGTCAGGCACTCCTAGAGGTCTGAATCCTCCTCTAAATCCTAATCCACCAATCAATCTAGGTATTTTTGCAAGTTCAAGTCAAGCTCAAACACCTGCAATGGCTTATTTCGATGTCAATTCTCCCATATTCTTCAATGATTATCATGACATGCCAAAAAATCGGGAAAAGATATGTCCCAAATACCAGTTGCATCAAGACCCAGAGGATCATATTAGAATATTTAAGGAAGCATGTTTTAGGGCTATGTTAGAGCACGAGGATGTTGTGTGTAGATTGTTTCCTTACACCTTTAATGAGCAAGCCTCTAGCTAGTACGTAAACTTACCCAATGGTTACATTTCTTCCTGGGCACTTATGGAAGAAGCATTTCTATCAAGATTTAGAGGACCCATTGACCCTTGTGCTTTGTATCATAAACTGGCTGCTATAAAACGAGGTGAGGGAGAGCTAATTGATAATTTCAATAACAGATTTCAAAAGGCCTATTCTAGGCTAGTAGCCCCTTATACCATAGATGATGCTCCCTTGTTGGCTATGTACTATGCTGCCTTGGATCCTTTAACTGCCATGTTTGTCAAAAGAAAACCTGACATAGATTCAATATCCAAAGCCTATAAAGAGGCAGCCTCAGTGAACCAAGAAATGAGACATACAACTTACAGTCTATTTGGAGGAAATTTTGGGGTGCAGAATCAGGCACACCCATGGAACGGAGTCCCTGTACAATATGCTCCACTAATCAATCCGGTTCCTTCTTACACACCTGTGTATAATCCCACTCCAATCCAGGCTATAACTCCTTACACGGCTAATACTTCCAATAACAGTCAAAATAATGGTCAGCCTTTCTTCCAACTTCCTAGGGATGTAACTGTGGCAAAAGCACAAGAGGATAGGGAAGAAATCAAGGAGATTACTGCACATTTGAAAAGATTAACAACCGAAGTGACACAACTAAGAAATGAGAACCTCTATGGAAGAAGCAACCAAAACTACAATCCACATCAAAATCACAACCAAGGCCAAAATCAGAATTATAGTCTCAACCAAAATCAGCAGTACAATCAGAACCAAAACTACAATCAGTATCAAGGCCCCAGTCAGGGGCAACCAATGCAAAATAGGGGGCCAGTGATAGATAATAGGACCTGGGGCAATAATAACAAAAATCAGAATCAACCTAGGCCACCCAAGACATGGAACACTGGGCCCAACAACGGTACTCTGGCTTCTCCTTTTGAGAATACAGATAATCATGGTGCAAAACAAATAACTAACATACAAATGGCCAATACAGCACCCAAAAATTGGTGCAGATTTCACAATACCAATGCCCATGCTGAGCACGACTGTCCACAGTTCCACTTGGCAGCTAGTATTTTCAACGTAGATGTACAGCCTCCTACCTCTGAATTTCTCATTCCTAAGGGTAATGAGATAGTACCCTCAGAATATGACACAGCATTAGTCTTAGAAACGTTTACCTTTGCAACTGCAGAAGAGAAAGAGGATGAATTGCTAGAGGATGAACCATACTGTTGTGAAAGTCTTTATCCTGAATCAGCCTTTGTGTTAAATGCTTTTCAGTTTCCTTTTGAATCTGAAAACGAGATATTAAATGAAACAGAGGAGGTGCAGGCCTTTCAACAAATAAATAAAGGCCACACCTACAATTTGGGGAACAACCCTAGGCCGGGAGGACCTTTCACCACTTCCACTCCTCCAAATAACATCAATACACCCCTAGATCAGAATGCTAGCAACAATCCTGCCATACTTAAAGCTAGTCAGCACACAAATAATGGAACAATAGTGCAAAAGGATCAAACAAGTAAGACAGAAGCAATAGAGACAACAAGATTAGTGAATTACTTATCAGAGGAAATAAAGAAAATTAAGGTCAGCATACCTCTAAATGAATTATTGAAGACCCCAGCGATCAGAAATGCTTTTTTAAAATCCCTGGACACATCCGTAATGAACAAGGTGTCTGCTGATATAACTGTTCCTAATAGTGATTCACCACCTAAGGAGAAGGGTAAGAAAGTTGAGCAGCCTTCCAATACAAATGTGGTAATACATACGGATAAGAGGGATACTCAACCTTTCTTGTTAACTGTTAGGTTGTGTGGGAAGAATATACACAATTGCATGGTAGATTCTGGTGCTTCAGCCAACGTAATGCCCTTAGGAATATGTAAAACTCTCGGGCTGACTCCCACCAAATCTGCCAAGGTCGTCACGCAATTAGATAAGACCGAGGTTAGCATGATAGGAGAACTCATGAACATACAAGTGCAGTTAGCTTCAGACCCTAGGGTAAGCCAAATCATTGACATTCAAGTAGTGGATATACCCGTAAATTATGGAATGTTGCTAAGTAGGGATTGGTCCAAGACATTAAAGAGATATATGGCTACTGACTTTTCACACATGTGGTTACCATGGAGAGGCATCCCAAACCAGATCAGAATAGGGGCAGAGCCCAGAATGAAGCATATGATAACAAAGTATAATCGAACTAATGAAATATTATATGTTGCTGTTGAACCAGGTGTCTATAGAATTACCAACAATGGGATGCAGATTGAAGAGGTTATGATGTTAAACATTAGAAAGAAGTGTGTCAGCAATAGAACAACACTATTCATTGAGTCTGACGGAAATTCTTCAGATGAGGAAAACAATGCCATAGACAAATTTGGTCATGCCATTAGACGAGAGGTGGAAGAGTGCGTTACACACAATCTCCCAGTCCAATGCAAGTTATATAAGAATAGGTGTAGAGTCCATGATAGGCAGCATTCTGAGGAGAATTGTGAAATATGCAAAGACATCCTTGAATATGAATACAAAAAGTGCATAGGGAGGATAGAGTCACAAGAGAAAAATGAGAATCCTGATCCGGCACAGAGATATGTTTAGGATAATATAAGTGCCTTGATTCCAGATCTAGGGAAAGAAATAGAAGATGAGGGTAGTTATCTTTCTGAGTTGCAAACTAAAAACACACATATGCAAGATAACCAAACGGAAAAACCCATGAATAAACAAGATAACACCCCACAGGCAATAAAAGAGACAAAGTATGCCAAGGTAAAAGATCAGAAAAGAAAAGATGGCATGTGGACGTTAAAGTGTGATGGGTCCAAATCAAAACAAGGCGCAGGTGCAGGTATTGAACTCATAAATCCTCAAGGTAAATCACATTTGGCAGCATATAGATTACAATTTTCCTGCACTAACAATATTGCTGAATATGAGGCCCTAATTTTAGGACTTGTCATGGCCATCAAGAAAGGGGTAAAAACCATCAGAGTATTTTCAGACTCTGAATTAGTAGTCAGACAAGTGAGGAAACTATATGCCTGCAATTATAAGAAAATGATCAGTTACAGACATAGAGTTTGGGGTTTAATGGATTCATTTGATGCTTTTAACATAGAGCATATTCCTAGAGAGCTAAACCACAGGCCAGATGCGTTAGCAGTTGCTGCTAGTACATTAGAACCATTGGCACTGTCAGGATTAAGATGATTTGCTGTTGAGCTAGTTAACGTGCCCAGTATACCAGACAATGTTACACACTTTTAGGTATTTGGAGAGGA
Organism: Cunninghamia lanceolata; assembly: GCA_027924645.1. Classification (NCBI taxonomy): domain Eukaryota; kingdom Viridiplantae; phylum Streptophyta; class Pinopsida; order Cupressales; family Cupressaceae; genus Cunninghamia; species Cunninghamia lanceolata. The sequence continues at coordinate 4,206,711 of BSBN01000158.1, read as the reverse complement.
TCAGCAAATTATTAATTTTCTGACTTATAATGAGGCATTTGAGGCCCAAATTATTGATGAACAAGAAAGGCCTGAAGTAACATGGGATGAAGAAGATATGATCAACTTAAAGAGCAACTTCTTACCAAAAGGAGTAATTTAATTAGAACACATCTTTGACTTCGACGGAATAGTAAGACAGAAGGACTTACCCAAAACAGAAGGGGGTAAGTGTGATTTGCATAACTTAGGGACTGAGCTAAATCCACAAAGTGTACTAATTGGGAAGGCTTGCTCTGAGAAAATCAGAAAAGAGGTTCTGGACGTTCTGAGAAAATATAAACATGTCATAGCATGGACTTATGAAGACTTGAAAACATTTGATGAGTCCATCATAACTCACGTAATACCTTTAAGAAAAGAAGTCAAACCATTTAGGCAGAAACACAGGCCTATAAATGCCATTCTAGAGCCTTTAATCTTTGAGGAAGTTAAAAAACTACTGTCCGCTGGAATAATTTTTTCAGTCAGACATTCTGTCTGGGTAGCTAACTTAGTACCAGTGAGGAAGAAAAACGGAGACATCAGGTTGTGCGTAGACTTTAGAAATTTAAACAAGGCATCTGAAAAAGATAATTATCCTTTGCCCCTAATAGACGAAGTACTGCAAGCAGTAAATGGCGCAAAGATGATGTCTTTTCTAGATGGTTTTTCAGGTTATAACCAGGTTTTAATTGACAGAGAAGATAGACTAAAAACCACCTTCACTTGCAAATGGGGAAATTATGCGTATAGAAGAATGCCTTTTGGTCTGATTAATGCAGGTGCCACTTTTCAGAGGGCCATGGACGTTGCTTTTCGTGGATTATCAGGTAAATGCATTGTTGTGTATATGGATGATTTGACTGTGTATTCCAAGGATGCATCCACCCACGCTGAGGACCTCAGAAAAGTACTCCAGCGATGTGAAAGGTATGGGATTTCCCTTAATCCTAAGAAATGTATATTTGGCGTAACTGAAGGTAAATTATTAGGCCATATCATTTCTGAAAATGGAATTTCAATTGATCTGGATAGAATAGAATCCATAAAAAATTTGCAAATACCAAACAGTAGGAAAGAATTGAAATCATTTTTTGGTAAAATTAACTTTGTTCAGAAGTTTATAACAGGTTTTGCAGAGATTGTGCAGCCGTTGAATGCCATGTTAAAGAAAGATGCACAGATGGAATGGACGCCAGTGGCCAAAGCCGCATTTGAAGATATCAAGGAGGCAATTTCTAATGCCCCTGTATTGGCAAGTCCAGACTACACAAGCCCGTTTTACATCTACTCCTTTTCATCTTCTCATTCTGTCGCTGCTGCCTTGACACAGAAAGGTGAAAATAATGAAGAGAGGCCCATAGCATTTATGAGTGTGCCTCTGAAGGATGCACAGCTGAGATATCTAGATATCGAAAGACAGGCATTCGCATTAGTAAAGGCTGTGAAAAAATTTAGACACTATATTCTGCGCAGCCAGATTAAAGCCATAGTACCAGACGCAGCAGTAAAGATGTTGCTGATGTAGAACGAGCCTGGAGAAAAAAGAGCCAAATGGATCACCACACTGCAAGAATTCGACATGGAGATCATTCCCGCAAAGCTGGTCAGAGGGTAGGCGCTGGTGCAGACAATAGCAAACATGGATCCAAATCTGATAAAACAGCAATATGTATTGAATTCCCAAGACGCATCAGGCTGGTACGATGATTTAAGCACCTTCCTGATAGCTGGAAAGTACCTAGGCAAGATGAAGGCTTCTCAGAGGAGAGCTTTGAAGATTAAGGCACAGCATTATATGGTGCAAGGAGGTCTTCTATTCAGGAAGAACCATGATGGAATTTATCTGAGATGCCTAAATAGAACTGAAGCTGATAGAGTGTTGACAGAACTACATGACAAGTACGGAACCGGCCATGGTTCCCATCTAGCTACAACACACAAAATACTGAGAGCGGGCTATTACTGGCCCACTATATTCAAAGACACTAAGAGTCACATCAGAAGCTGTCACACCTGTCAGACTGCAGCAGACAAAGGGAGAAATTTGGCCAATCCACTGCAGCCTATGATCGAGTCCAGACCGTTTGCACAATGGGGCTTGGATTTTATCGGAGTCATCAATCCCCCATCTTCTGCAGGACACAAATTTATATTGACGGTAACAGACTATTGTACAAGGTGGACTGAGGCCACCTATTGCAAATTTTCCACAACTGAGGTAGTTATCAAGTTCCTTGAAGAAAACATTATCACCAGGTTTGGAACGCCCTATTCATTGGTATGTGATAACGGCCCTGCTTTCTCTTCTTTAAAATTTTCTAAATGGGCATTTGAATATGGGATTATTCTAAGGTTTTCTTCGAATTATTACCCTCAAGGTAATGGACTGGCTGAATCAACAAACAAAATTTTATTAGACATCATCAAGAGGTTAATTGCCAAAAGTCCTAGAGAGTGGAATACTCTATTAAGATATGCATTATGGGTAGACAGGACCAAGTTTAAAACAGCTTTAGGTAGCACACCTTATCACTTAGTTTATGGGACTGATCCCATACTTCCGGTTAATCTGAGAATACCAACCTGGAAGTTTGCCAATGAATATCTAGGCTTTGATAACCATAGGGAGGCCAGAATAGTGCAAATGTTACAACTAGAGGAGAAAAGAGGTCAAGCCCTCGAGAAGTTTGCCAAACACCAAGCAGTTGTTAAGAGGTGGTTTGACAAAAGGGCAAGAGTCAAAACATTTAGGATATCAGACTTAGTGTTGTGCTGGGACAAAGCACATGAAAAGAAAGGAAGCCATGGAAAATTCGATAAATTATGGCTGGGTCCATTACAAATCTCAGAAATAATAGGAGATAACACCTTTAGACTTAAGACCTTGACTGTAGAAGATGTGCCATTACCAGTTAATGGCCAGCATTTGAAACACTACTTCCAGGCTTGAAGGTCAGGATGAGGCAGTCCTTTCTTTCTTAATGTAAAGTGTTGTAGATAATGTGCAGTTCTTCTTTTGCTGTTTTCTTTTGGGTTGGCTGTCTGTATAGCTTGTCTTCTGTTGGTTTTTGCTTTTGTTTCTTTCTGTTTGTACAGTCTGTTTGTTTGGTTTGTTTGTTGTCTCCTCAGCAGGGATCTTTATTTTACTTTAGGGTATTAAGGAGCAAAGCTAGCAACCATTCAAAACAGTATATAATTTAGGATATTCAGGTTAACCATTTGCAATTTACACATAACCTGTCACTGTCATGAATGTAGAGAGTTGTTCATCTTCTGAAGTTTTGTATTCAATAAATGTGATTGAGAATTCGAAGCAGGTTTCTCACGATGACACACCTAAAATCCTTGGGTTTGTTGAACCTACCGGTGTAGATATTAGGTGAAAAATCAGAGGTCACCCTTGCTACCATTACAATTCTCAGCTTAATTTCAGCAAGTGCCCACTCCTTGCATCATGAAGTTACAAATTGCTATATCTTATGAAATCTTTCAAAATTAGAAAACAAAAAAAAAAAAAAATAAATGAATAAAGCGGATTATACTGAAAATCTAGATTAAGCCATCTAAGTAACTCTACCGGGGCTATGGACGCTCGCTGCCAGTGGGGCTCTACTTAGGAGAATTGTAACGATAACCTTGCCGGGGCTATAGACGCTCGCTGGCAGCAAGGCTCTATCCGGTCAGCTATGAGGGAATATCCTCACCTACGTAGGCTAATGTCAGTCACTGGTTTGTTCAACCAATCTTCAAGATGAGGATAATTAATCACATGCACACAACTAAACTGAAAATGAAAATTCATGCATCTTTATTGAATACTTTGAGTCTCAAGCTGAATAGTAATTTGCAGGAAAAGATAGTTGGAAGTTATGAGTTCATTTCATCTAGTTTCCTTGAACACTCTGAATTTAATTGTTTTGTTTTGGTTGCTAGTTGTTGTGATGTTCACAACACGCCCCATTATGCTCCTTAGCAAAATGGGGACCCCTGCTGATGTTTTGCTTTTTGCTTCTGCTTGTGTTTTTCTGCTTTCTGGCGGTTTGGTAAAAATGAAGGTCAGGTGCATCATCATCATGATATTGGATCAGGTAGGTCATCATCATGAGGTCAGTTTGTCAAAGTTCATATTTTATTGCTGTGACCTCATATTTAGAAAGAGCTTGAAATTCCATGCAGGTTTGCCTTTTACTTCACTTGAAAATTCGTCCATATGTGAAAGTTATGCACGGTCAAAGTTTAGGTCAAACCTGATATTCGTAGGAGGATCATCATATTTTTTTATATATCCTAAGTCATGTTGACAGGATCATCATGATCTTGGTCTATCACCCGGTAAAAATCATGCAGTCGCAATATCCGGACGTCAATCTTAGGTGGTAGTGCCCTTTACCCGTCAAAAAGCCTTAGGCGCATCGTCAGCATCATGATTTCTTTTAGGAGGGTCATATTTTATAACTCGGTTTTGGTTACATGAAGAACAACATCATCATCATATTTGAAACCCCCCCCCCCCCCCGATAATATCCTAAGGTTCAAATGTCATGATGACATCAACTTTAAGTCAAGGTAAGTTTCCCCGTCAAGCGGTCTTTGTATAGCGAGCATCATCATGATATTTCAACATTACCTGATCTTATAATATCATGCTGATCACCCAGACTTAGCAAATTCATCATCGGCATATTTGCATGCGCATGCTATAATCCTTCGGAAGGTCATCATCATGATATTTGCTGAAGTTCGAAATATGATGATGACAACTTCATATCCTCCTGATCTCCTTTTGCATAATCATGATCATCATCCTGATCTTTCACGAGGGTCATTCGCTGAAAATTCGCTAAGTGATGGAGACATCATCATCATAATTCGATAAAGAGGATCATCATGTTCATATCCTCCTGATCGCCTTTTTTGCAATATTATGATGATCACCCTATTTATTCAGAAGAGGTCGATATTGCATTCCTCAATAGCATGATCATATTTTACAATATCACCCTAGCGCAATATCATGATGACCTCAACTCATCCTTGTGCTTCGAAGACAAAATATCATGATGACGTCATCATGATAATTCGATGAGGAGGGCCATCATCATATTGTTTTATCCTGTCCTGTTATCAACAATCATCATGATCTTGTTTGACCACCCGACATTTCGTAAAGTCCTCCTGCCGATGAAGTAATACCTTTTGAAAATATCATGATGATCCTCATCATCCTGATTTCCATTCGGCAGGATATTTTCCAAAACATGATCCGGTAAGCGAAATATCATGATGACGTCATGTTATAAGTTTAACGAAGGCTCCGGATATCATGATGACGTCATCCCGATCTGATAAACGAAGAAGTAAATATCCTGATGATGATCATCATCACATTTTCCTTCAACAGGATATTTTCAAGCACGATCTGGTTCGCGAAATATGATGATGATGTCTTATTCTATGTTCGACAAAAGCCCCAAATATGATGATGATCATCATCATCCTGATCTTTCGAGAGGGTTACCTTGGCCGCAAAAAGGGTCATATTACGTTCATCATCCTGATCATGCTCTTTAGGTGACCCGATATTGCAATTATCCCCTGATCTTAACTGAACATGATGATGATGTCATCCTTAGCATTTCAATGAAGCCCGAATATCATGATGATGTCACCATCATCTTCCTTTCCTCGGCAGCATGATCATATTCATATCCTCCTATTCTTCTTCAACATGATGATGATGATGATGATGTTCTTTTTTCTCCAATATGCAAAAGCGAAATATCATGATGATGAAGTAAAAATTGACCAAAGTGTTTTTTTTGACACGCCGATGGCGATAATCATGCCGATGGGCGGGAAATGAGGCGGTGGAGTTTTAAAGTGTTTTTTTTGGCGCCTCTGGCATTTTTCGGTCAGCGATGGTTGACCCGATGAAGTTTGAGTAGTCTGAACGCATTTTTGACGAGTTTTGAGCAGATTTTGGATCCGATTTCCACAATCTTGCGCAGTCACCTGGATTTAAACGCTTATTTTAATTTCCTGCTGTTTTTATGATAAATGTGAAACTTATTGCTTGTCTTTTCTTGCAGGCTTACAGTTGAGGAAGCAGCTGGAAAGTCAACACAGTGACCTCATGGAGGAAGAAGATCTGATCTCAGGAGCAAGAAGATAAGGATAAAGTGCGAAAAGTCAAGGCCATTCAAGTGAAAGACAGAGTTGCAGCTGGAGGTATTACTACAACAAACAAACAGAAGTTATTACCCAGCTGCCGGAACTTCTCAGAAGGGGCAATATTTCGCCCAGATTTGACACTGCTCAGAGATATTTTTGAGAGCTGGTTCACCTGCATTTATTGCTGTAACCAAGGGTTTGAACCAGGGGTTCAGTTAGGTTTTTGCTGTAGTGAGGACAATCAGAATGTTATATATTGTGCCTCTCTACACTGTAATACTTTACAACAGGGGCTACAACAGGGGCTACAACAGGGGCTACAATAGGGATTGTAGGAAAACACAGTGAGCCTTTCTTAGCATAGTTTAGAAGTAGAAGAAGGAGGTCGCCTGTTTGTCTGCAGTAAGGTGCGCGTGGAATGTCTGACTGCCTTACTATATCTGTAAAGCTTGTAAGTTCTCTGTAGTATGATCAATGAAACTAAGAGTCATTCCTACATTGTAAATCATGTATGACTATTCGTTTCTAATACAATAGAATCTGGAGTTCTGCATCTATCTTCTGAGTGTTCTCCTGCTCTTCTTTGTGTTTTGAAATATCTTCTTTGAGAGCTTGCAATTTTAAATTTATGTTTGTGAAAATGCTCAGAACTTACATTTAGGGTTTTTACTGTGGATTTGATCAAATTACTGTGGTATTTACATAGTGCATAACAGAAACAATTAGATCCTTCTGTAGATTAAGTGAGGTATAGATTAGATCTTTCTAACTTTTCCCAACCCATCTGAAATATTTAGCTGAAAACGTAGAAATCTAAAGGAAATTGTCTCAAATTTGAAGAAGCATGCATAACAGAGTTATAAGTAGACAGTTTTCATAAATAGATAAAGAAGAAAGCTGCAAAAATTCAAGAAAACCATCTGAAACTTGCAGCCCAGTAACACTTGTATGCAAATGAACAGAATACTTGTTGAAATCTATGACCTCTTTGCATATTCTTAGTCTAGTAAACCACAAAATAAACCTAAACTACGTAAGGCCCCTTGAACATTACAGCTTCACATTGACCAACTGAACTTGACCAACCGAACCATTGTAGACTTGGGATTAGTTGAATCTCAAATGATTCCTTCTTATCTTTCAAGTATAGTTTCAGTTCATGTCATGTGAATTTAAACTTATTGTTATGATTGCATCAAAACAGTCATCAACAGTTTTCTGGCGCTAGAAGGGCTAGAAGGCTGTATATCGCAATCATCAACACAACTATAGAAAGAAAGTACACTATGATACACATGACTGTTATGATGCTACTTTAGGCCTGAAAATAATGTTTGAGGAACTATCCATTCACTGGTAATGGAACATTCTCATCGGTTAAGGACTTGAGCCTATAGGTGATGTCTCCTAAAATCTTAGAAATTTGAAAGGGGCCTATCTAGAGTTTGCCAAACTTACCATGATCACCCTTCCTTTCATGTGCTTTGTCCCACATCAAGACTAGATCTGAGATCTTGAAAGCCTTGATTCTGGCTCTTTTATCAAACTAGCACTTGACAACAGTCTGATGTTTAGCAAATTGGTTAATACATACACTTCTTTTTTCCTCTAGGTGCATCAGTTGTAGCAATCTAACTTCCTGTTTATTATATATGGCTAGGAACTCTTGTGCAAACTGTAGTGTAGGAATCTTTAAGTTAATAGAGAGGATGAGATCCACCCAATACACTAGATGAAAAGGTGAATTTTCTAATGCAGCCTTATTCCTGGTTCTATCTACTCACAAGGCATATTTTAATAGAGTGTTCCATTCCCTTGGGTTCTTATCTATTAGCTTATTTATGATGTTCAATAGGTTCTTGTTTGTGGATTCTGCTAATCCATTCCCTTGGGGATAGTAATTTGAGGAGAATTTTAAGATGACCCCATGATCAAAAGCCCAACCTGATAGTTTCATTGAAGCAAAAGTAGGTCCATTATCACATACTAAAGCATATGGAATTCCATACCTAGTCACTATGTTGCTTTCCAAAAACTTAATGACATCCTCAGCATTGCATGTCCTACTGCTGATAGCCTCAGTCCACTTGGTACAATAATCAGTAATAGTTAAAACATACCTGTGGCTTGAGGATGATGGAGGATTGATAGGTCCTATGAAGTCCTTCCCCCACAGAGCAAATGGGTGCATCTCCGTTATCGGCTGTAAAGGTTGAGCAGCATATTTTTCTCTGTTAGCAGCAACTTGACACATATGATAGCATTTGATTTGTCCAGCAGTGTCCTTAAAAATCATGGGCCAATAATACCCTACCCTGAGGATAGCATGAGTGGTGGCTAAGGATGATCCATGTACAGTCCCAAATTTATCATGCAATTCTGCTAGCACCTTATCTGCTTCTAATCTCTCCAGGCACCTTAGGTATATCCCCTCATAGTTTTTCTTGAAAAGGACTCCTCCTTTTAGCATATATTTTAGTGACCTTATCTTCAAGGCTCTCCTCTATGAGGCCTATAGTCTTGAGGGACATCTTCCAATGACCAAGATGTGCCTGATATCTGAGTACCACCCTCCATCATCTTTTGCATTTACAAAATATTGCTGGCTCAAGATATTAGGATCGATCTCTGATATCATTTGGCTTAATGCCTGTCCTCTTGCCAACTTCATAGGTGTTATGTCCATATCATACTCCTGGAGGGCAGTGATCCATTTAGCCCTTTTCTCACCTGGTTCACTTTACATTAACAACATTTTTACTGTTGCATCAGGTACTACAACAATCACCCTACTTCTCAGGATGTAGTGCTTGAACTTCTTGACTGCTCGAACCAAAGCACGTGCCTATCTTTCAATGTCCATGTACCTGAGCTCTACGTCTCTGAAATGGAAGCTCATGAAGGCTATAGGCTTTTCCTCCTTTTCTTCACTTTTCTGTGTCAGCACTGCTGCAGAGGTATGTTCTGAAGTAAATGAGTAGATGTAGAAGTCCTTGGTGTAATCTAGACTAATCAGAACTGGAGCATTTGATATGGCCTTCTCAATGTGTTCAAAAGCTGCTCTATCTTCTAGTGTCCATTCAATTTTAGCATCCTTCTTAAGCATGGTGTTCAATGGCCTGATAATCTCTGTAAAGCCAGTGATAAATTTCCTAACAAAATTAATCTTACCAAAGTAAGATTTGAGCTCTATCTTGCTTCCAGGTAGTTGTATCTTCATGATGGATTCTGTTCTGTCAGGATCAATGATGATCCCATCCTCAGTTATCAGGTGGCCTAGCAATTTCCCTGTGGTCATCCCAAATATGCACTTCTTGGGATTCAATGATATCTCATACTACTCGCACTTCTTCCGCACCTTTCTCAGGTCCTCACATGGTTTCCTATGTCTTTGGAGAACACCGTTAAGTCGTCCATGTATATTACTATGCACTTACTAATCAAGCCTCTGAAGGGTATGTCCATTGCTTGTTGAAATGTGGCTCCAGCATTTATCAACCCGAACGGCATGCGCCTGTAGGAGAAGATCCCCCACTTCGTGGTAAATGCAGTCAATCTATCAATTTTTTCCACCATCACCTGGTTGTAACCAGAGAAACCGTTTAAGAAGGACATCATCTTGGCACCATTCACAATCTGTAGGACTTCATCTAGAGAAGGCAAAGGATAATTATCCTTTTCAGAGGCTCTATTCAAGTTCCTAGAGTCCACGCACAGCCTGATATCACCATTCTTTTTCCTTATTGGGACCAGGTTCACCACCCATGTGGAGTGCCTCATAGGAAAAATGATCCTGGCATCGAGTAGCCTTTTAACTTCTTCAAAAATGATTGGCTCTAGTAAAGCGTTGACGGGTCTTTGCTTCTGCCAAAAAGGTTTGGCATCTGGCTTCAAAGGTATGGTATGGGTGATGACTGATGTGTCATAAGTTTTCAGCTTGTCATACATCCAGGCAATGACATGGATGTAATCTTTAAGGGCCTGGGTTATCGCTTTCAATTCCTCTTCTGTATAGACCTTCCAAATTAGGACATTTCTTTCTTTATCATCCTTTCCAATGTTAACCTAAAAGTACTGTCCTCCATCGGCGCTTGGAAGATCCTTGTGCTTCAGCATGCTGTCCAGATCAAATGCTCTTTCCAGCTCTATCATTCCCTTAGGGGTTTTGTTACTTGGCAGCTCTAGGATTTCCTCTTCTTCCCAAACATGATCTTCCATATTTATTTCGTCTATGATCTATGCCTCAAAAACATCTCTATTGGAAATGAAATCCAATATATGCTGATCATCATCAAATACCTAAAGGTTAGTTACATTATTAGTTACTGAAGGCACTGATACTATTTCAACTAAGAACCTTTTTAAACCTAATATGGATAGAGGTTCTAGAGTACTGGTAGCCTGGGCCAAAGCATCTACTCTGTGGTTTTGCTCTCTGGGTACATGGGTGATATTTAATGCATCAAAATCTTCTGTTAAGTCCCACACCCTGTGTCTGTAATTGGACAGCCTTCTGTATTTGCAAGAGTACATACCTCTTACTTGTCTGACAACTAATTTTGAGTCCCCAAGACATGTAGAATTCTCACCTTCTTTCTAAGTGCAAACAGTATCCCATGAACTAGAGCTTCATATTCTGCCACATTGTTTGTACATGGGAACTACAACCTGTATGCTGCCATGTAGGATTTTCTAGATGGGTCAATGAGGTCTATTCCTACTCCAGCTCCTTGTTTTGACTTGGATCCATCAAACCTAAGGATCCATAGCTCATCTTCATTTAAAATCTTGTCTGGGCCTTCTTTTTTTTTTTGGCTCTAGCAGCTGCACCACCAATATCCATTCTAACTTTGGTATCTCAGCTTTCATAGACACCACCTTATCAGCTCTATGGGAAGCTGATATTTCTTCTTTTCTCTTATCATCAGGAGGAACATCCTCTGGTCCAGGTAGTGTCTACCTTCCCAGAATATGCAGGCACAATGAACAAGACATCTCTGAATGAGGTGCCTCATGTAACCTGAACCAACCTTCAATCAAAACATCATGTGGGGATCTTTGCTGTTGTGTTGCCTTTTGAATTTCTTTTGACAGAAACTCCTCAAATTTGGATAGATTGCTGCCCCTATCTTCATCGAATAACTCATAATATGACTCCACTAGACAATCACTCCCTAGGGTGATCTTGTTTTTATCATTACCTCTATTGCATACCAGTATCTCTTCTGGCATCTGAATAGGACTTTCATCCTGATATGTGCATCCTCCTGTCCCTGTAGAAACCAAACAAAAATTAGCATCATTATCATTATCTGTAGAACTCACCATGGATAATGATGAAGACGCCTCATTATATGCTTGTTCTAGCTCCAACATATCTAAGCAGGTATCACAAGTCTTTTCAAAATGTGCCTCATCATGCAACCTGCACCATCCATCGATCAGAATATCATGAACATGGATTATTAATAATTGACATCATTTCACCTATTTACACAAATGCATCTCAAAACTTTTGAAATGATCTACTCCTATTTCGCTCTTAGGACCACAACCAGACTCCAATTTTACCTCACTACCCTAAGGGTTGTCATCATGATCATGAAAGTCCAGCATCAGGATCTCTTCTATGCTGGCGGTCTGGGGTCTGATGGAGTAAACTCCAGGTTCTATGTCCATGTACATGATTTCATTGGTTTTGTTATATTCGGTAATCATGTGATTCATGCGAGGTTCAAAATTGATTCTTATTTGATTTGGCATACACTTCCAAGGTAGCCACATGTGACTGAAATCAGTCAACATGTATCCCTTGAGGGTTTTTGACCAATCTCTACTATGTAACATCCCATATGTATTAGGTATATCAACTACCTGGATATCACTATAGTGCTAGACTCTAGGATTTGATGCCAGTTGGATGTGAATGTGGGTCAACTCTCCTACCACACTCACCTCTATTTTGTGTAATTGGGTTACTTTCTTCAATGATTTAGCAGGATGTAACCCTAAAGCATTGAATATGGATAGGGGCATTACATTGGTAGATGCTCCTAAGTCTACTAAGCAATTGTGCAAATTTTTACCAAACATCCTTATGGTAAGGAGGAAGGGAGGTGACTCACTCTTGTCTTTGTATAGGGTCATGTGGGAGGTGTCTACAGCTTGAATAGTAGCTGAGGTTTTAGGTTTGACATTAACATACTTGGCAGCATGATCCTTATTTCCAAACTAGCCTGGGATATGGCTATCTTCCTTTTGAGCAAAACCATCCAATGATTTTATGAAAGCATTCTTGATTGGGGGGGTTTTAAGCAGCTCTGACAATGGTAGGCTAATTTTTACCTTTTTTATTTCATCAGTCAGATAAGTGACCAACTTGTCAGGACCAGGAGGTAGATTTGCATCTTTTGGTACTGTGGTCTGTGGTGTCAAATACTAAGCATTGACCTTAGGGAGTCTAGGGTTATTACTTGCCTGGGGATCAGGTGGGGTGTTGAAATTGTTTGGAGGCAAGGAGGTGTCAAAGGATCAACATATCTATTTGAGTTATTCCTCAGGTTGTAGTTGTGCCTACCCTGAGGTTGCAACTAATAAGCATTGACTTCTTCATGCTTGACTGATGGCTCATTCTCATCCTCAAAGGGGAAAACATAGTTGGACTCAAAAGCCATGGCTAATTCCTCACATGTTGAGGTGTAATCCTGATGTGATGATATTGTTTGCTGATAAGGACAATGCATGAAGCTTTCTAGCACTAGGGTAGAATCATACTCACAGGGGACAATTTCATTTCCCTCTGTATAGGGTGGGTTACTTGAGGTACTAGACACTTCAGCTTGGAAAATACTGGCAGCAATCCTGAATTAAGGACAGTCTAACTCTACATGAGCGTTGGTGTTATGTATTCTGCACCAGTTTGTAAGTGCTGCCTCTGGAAGGTTTACTCTAGTGGTCTGCCTTGGTTCATTAGGGAGCTGATTATCCAAGGGTGATGGCAAGGAACCATTGTTTGGCCTAATGTTCCACACTCTAGGCTATCTAGGAGGATTATTGTTGCCATTGTTGTTATTATAATTGTTGTTGTACCCCCTGTTAGGATAATTAGGTTTGTCATTAGCATAGCCTCTATTTTGATTAGGGTAAGAGTATAGGTTCTGATTTCTTAGGTGGGTGACCTCGGTAGTTAGTTTCCTTAACTGGGCTGATATTTCCTTGATTTTTTCCTTTTCTTCTTGAACCTTGGCCACTACATTTTATGTCTGAGGCTTGAAAAAAGAAGATCCATTGTTATTGTTGGATTGTTCCACAGACTAGGGCACTTGTGTTTGTCCTGGATATTGTGATGTTAGGCCATTCCCATTTGGTGGAGGCATGATACTTAGTGGGAGTATCTGCAAAGGGGCCAGCATCACTACTGAAGGTATCATGGCTCTAATGGTCTGTTGGTGGACAGGATATGTTAGATAGCGGGGAAGTGTAGGGAAGGCAATATTTGGTGTGGGAGTAGGAGCCAATTGCTGGCTAACTTTGATGGCTTCCTCAAAAGCCTGTGCTAAAGTTGTCACACCAGGATGTGTTCTTCTGATGAACATGGAAGTTAAGGGATCTAAGGCTGAGTAATAAATGCTCCTAGAAGCCTCATCTATTATAACATAGGGAGAAACTATCTTAGACAGCATCTTCTCGAATCTGGCATTGAAATTTGCAAAAGGTTCTCCTTCAAATCTCTTGATGGTGGCAAATAAATGATAGTTCATTGAGGGATCTATAGGTACCTTGAACCTATCCTTGAAAGCTTTCTCCAAGACATCCCAATAACTGACTGAGCTTTGTCCAAGACTAACATACTAGTTATAGGCCTCTTCTCCTAAGGAAAATGGGAATAATTTGCATACCACATCCTCATGTTCATATCCAGCCCTACAACAAGCTTCCTTGAAAGTTCTGATATGATCATCAACATCCTGATATGGATGATACCTAGGATAGATTTTATTAGGATTCTTAGGCAAAGCATGATATGCATTGAAAGTCAACGGTGACTCTATAGCAAAGAATGACATTGGAAAGGGTGGAGGGTGGACCTGAGGTATAATAGGTTGAGGTTGGACCTGAGGTGTGACCGGTGGCCCTATAGGTATTTGTAAGCCAATAGGGGTGTCAGGAGCACACCCTCATGAAGATCTGGATGCACTAGGATCAGGGGAGTGATGAATGTCCACAGTTCTGGGTCTAAATCCCCTGATAGGTAGTTCTTCAAAGAGTCCACTAGCTCTGGACCTGGTATTTGGCCTGAAAGCCAAGATTTCTCACATTTCTTAGGGAACATGGCTGGTTTACTAGTCAGAATTTGAACTGACTGGATGCTAAAGCAATATTTGCAAGAATCTACAACTTCCTTGTTCGGGCCCACCTTCTAGCACTAGTTTAAGGGTGTTGATGTGGATGTTGGTCACACACAAACAACCAAAACAAAAGTTACACAACAACCTTTGTTTATCTCTGAAGATATGATGAATTCAAAGAATTCATAATCCCAAGTCTCTGGTGATTAGTTCATAATCTACTGATGTTACTCAGTGGTTGATGTGTGTTGCTGTTTTCCATTTTGGGGTCTTACGTAGATTTGTAGATTTTGTTCTTGCAACAATGCTAAATAGGGGAGTTACTCTACATAGCATATATCTCCAAATGATGTCTCTAAGTTGATATTTGCATGAGTTCTATCCTCATTTGTGATTCTTTGCATGATATTTTCAACAGTACTTGCATCTAGGTGAAAACATGCTAATGATATTTAGTTATCTACAAATGTCAGCATATTTCTCTGTTCTGCTTAATATTTATCATGATTTGCAGTTTATGGAGGTGATTTCTATGAAATTAAAATGAGAAAAAGGGTTAGAGAGTGAGATTCCTAAAATTACTTGACTAAGATCATTGATCCACATACATGTTCCCATACGACAATGAAGAGAAGAACACTAAAATCATACTTCACCAGGACATTCCACAGACCCACATGATCTAGTGCAAATCTTCAAAGGAAAAATTGACAACAACATGCAATGAAATGAAAGCGCTTCTATTGAACCCAGCATTCACAAACACATATCCAGGAGTCAACTTGAAGATTACTTAAGTTTTACAATCAAGATGTAATCTGAAGCTTCATCTCCATATAGTATGTTCATAAAATAGGTACATTTATAATGATCTGAGGAAAGAATCTTGAATGTTTCAACAATTCAGTCCTCAGTAGTCTCAGTAATCTGATCTCTTGCATAAAATTACTACAGCTTAGATATTGTATGTTTGACCTCACTCCTTTTACAAAGTAAAATGGGCCCAATATATATCTCTGGTTTTTCCTCAATACAGTGCCCAAAAACCCTAGTTAATCAATGACCCGTAGCCATCCAGTGCAATATCAAACGGTGGAAAACCAATCTCGCCAAAAATATGGGCAACATGCCCATGCCGAGCACCACTCCAACAATAATGTCTCCATCTACAAAGCCTCTCACATTGAAAGACCCTTGGGATCCGATCTGCCCCTTAGGGTGATCTTGCCATTAAAGACTCCATCTTTAATTCCACCTGCACACCACCACTGTGTCGACAACCTTGCAATTTCTAGCTACTCCGAACAGCTCTAGCAATCTGTAATAAATAAGCAAGAATTAAGCACCATTATCATTTAAATAACCAGTAGGAAATTTAAACATTTATATTAAATCAAGCTCTAAATACAAAAACACAGGTATCGGGATCAGAATCTATGAACAATCACATATCTAAACACATACACAGTGTTAAAAATGGTTGGGCCAACCACCGTTGACCAAAGACATGCTATCAGGCTCCAAAAATAGCTTCAAAATCTCTATCGCCTACTTTCTCGCCCTTTTTTCCTTGTATATCACATGCTCAATCCCATTGTATATCAGCTTCTATATCGTAGACATACAAGCGCCAAAACATACAAAGAGCTTTTTATTTTTAACTTTCCATTCGCGTCCAGCCTTTGTATATTTTGCTTTGTATCTTGGCTCAAACATGCATACAAGGCAGAAATATACAACCATTTAATCCCATTTCATAATCCTTCTGTTTTGCACAATGTATATTTGCGATGCATATCATCTTTGTATGTAAGATACAGACAAAGCGCAAACATAAAATGAATTAACTCTCTTTAACTTTGTTTTGCATCCACAGCTTGCATAATGTATTTGTATATCCGCAATATACAAAGCACAAAATATGGAATGAATTAACCTCTTTTCATAACCTTTTGATTCTGTTGCATGTATATAAAGTGTTGTATATCTGCTTTGTATGTTTATCGCAATGTATAAAACCATGTATGTATTAATATACAAGGTGCGAAATATACAAGGACTTTACATTATTTCATAGTCATTTTAGCTCCACAGCATGTATGTTTAACTTGTATCATTTGCTTGTATATCAGCAACATGCAAACACCTGATATACAAGTGGTGGGGACCACATTTCTCTCTCCTCTTATATGTTCACACCCGTACACATTCGAAACAAACATACAAGCGGCAGAATATACAATGATTTAACCAATTTTAACACTCCCTTCAGGTCCGCGTAATGTATACAGTGCCTTGTATCTCTGCTTGTATGTAGAAATATACAAGCCTGCCCATATACAAGGCTTTAACCTTGTCTAAGAACTTTTCAGGTCTGCGACTTGCATGTAGCACTTGTATATTTGCGTTGTATGTTTCGACCTACCAAACATACAAATGTGAGATGCATGCAACAAATTTCAAACATTTATTCATTTCAATTCTAAACCATCTCGGTCCACCTTGTATGTATACATAGAACCTTTATCAAATGCATACAAGGTAAAAAGACATAGAACTGACTTTGTATATGAACCTGACTGCAAATGCGACTAAGTATAAAATGACCCTTGCACATACAAACAACTTTGTATTTGAACAATGATATACAAAGGTCTTTGTATACAAGCGAACTTGCATACAAAGGGTCTTGTATATGCAACCCGATATAAAAACAGACTTGTTTGTGCAAACAACAAACCCCTTCCTTGTACATTTTACCAAAATGCTGATAACTTGCAAAATATGGCAAATTTTAACATGGTTCAAAAAGTAACCCTAGCACTCAAGGCATGGGTGAGGCAACATACTTATCTTGTTATGTGAAAGTCTACCTAACCTACCTAGAAATATTTTAAAGTTATCACTTGATTACAACTTCCATGGGGTTATCCAGGTAGCCACTTTGGGCGCTGGCCCCACCGTGGAAGCAACTCTCCTTTCTACACTAGCTAGTCTTATACAACATTTGAAACAAATGACATGCATGGTGAGAGCTATAAGGCATCTAACTTCTCACAACCCATCATGCTACATAAATAGATACCAAGTTCCATATCCAAGAGACTATCTCCCATTCCTACAAGACTCAAAAATTTAGTTAACCCATTACATTGACATGCCATAATATTTGAACCAAAAACCAAGAACTACACCTCTGGAGTTAGGTACATAACCAATGATAAGGTGACCATTATTTGACAAGGACAACACTTTCGCATCTTGACACCAAGTAGACATGACATCCCTCAAGATTCCCATTTTAGAATTAACCAAAACATAGACATAAACTCCACCCCAAGATATCACTAGGAAGAAAATTGAGCAAATGAGATTCAATAATTCATAACTTGAAACATGGAAATACAAATGAGGTTATAACTTCCTTCAAAGAAATTTAAGCTTTCAAAAGCAACAATTCTATACAACTCCAAATATAATTTATTTTCTAGCCAACATTTTAAAGACTACCATTCTCTAACAACTATAAATATATAAATTCTTTTAATAAAAACAACCCATAATATAATGATAAACATAAACATCCAACTAAAATCTACTAATTTTCACATCCTAATATGAACAACCACAATTATAAAAATATTCTTGCTATAAAACTTTTCGTCAACCCTCTAATTACACTTCCTACTAAGAACAACTACAATTAAGTATATGAACTTCCTGATGATCCTTTTACTATTTTAATTTCTAACAACTACCAATTGTTAAAACCAAGATCTATAACTATAATTTCCTTTAAGTATAAGTTACCAACTAACATTTACCAATTACAATTTCAAACAAAACACTATTATATGTACATATTTCCTATTAACATAAGTTATCATCCAACATTTAACTAGCTATAATTCCTTAACAAACAACTACAATACAAATCTATTACGCTATAAGAATCACTTCTAATTTTACCTTCTAATACTATAATTTCTAGACAATGTACACATTTCACAAGACCGATCACATGCCATATATCATTCTACGAATTACAACTACCAATACAAACATTATAAACCTTAATAGTTTTCTACAAGCTTAACTTACTATCTAACATTTAAGAATTTCTATCAAACTACCATAAACCTATATAATTTCCTAACATGCACCACTTTCAATTTTCCAAACAATACATACATATTTTCCTAAGAGCGTGGATTCCTTAGCACAACCACATGACCTACATAATAATGTTATAACTGTGAACTACACACTATGCCTTCTATGACTACAGAGTCTAAAAAAAAATGACACCAATAAAATGCATACCATTCCCTATGAAACACGCCACTACTACACTTTTCGCTGATCTTATAGACTGACATAAGAAATAGGTTTTAAATGCCTTGCTCCCATCTACCATTCTAAGTTCCAACTAATCCAAGACAAACTTAGATAAAACACTACAAGACTTAACAACAACTACATTAACATGTATTATGCTTAAAGTTTTTGACTAACTCTTACACTGCTGCGACTATAGCAATATACTAAAGTGAATACACTTTTTTTTTCTATAATAGTAATACAAATTCCCATCACTACCGTCGACTTCAGTTGACTCAAACAACCAACAAAGAATGAATACCTTTTACTTAAAACATACACTAATAATGTACATCTCACTAGTCTTGCGGCCTAATACCAGAAATAGATTTAATAAACATGTCGCAGAATTAGAAAATCACTGACAGAATCTATGCTACTACCAAAAACGTAGTTAGCTAATCTTTAAGAGAATAGAAACTTGAAATGTTCAACTACAAAAAATGACTCACCTACAATCTAATCACTCAGACATTTATTTGGCTTGGCACATAAAAATCTTCAACAATGTTATAAAATTTATCTTTTGTTAGATTATGAATATAAGGTAGATCTAGCCAGCATTCGACCAAAGCAGAATTCAGAAGAAGATCTAGGAAGAATTGGTTGTCTACAAGGAAATTTGATAGGGTTATTGCAGAGCATAACACCATTAAATGGAAGTGAAGAGGCACTAGATTAAGGATCAATGTGATGCTCAGATGTAGCAGAAGTTTCATACTAGTTTATGCTAGATTTTAATGGCAGAAAGACATGTATAATATATCAACTTAGCCCTATAACATAAGCCTAAGAAAAGAGTATAGACATCCACAGAGCATGATAGCAAAAAGGGTATATAATACAGTTAGAATAGTTGGAAACTCTGGTAGACATAAATTCAAAACATGGAATCATAGACAGGTACGTGAGTTATTTTGCAAAATACTTGAAAGAAATAAGGTCTCATATCACTCTTTGATTTGCAACATATGTACAAAAATAAATTTTCTTAAATAGCTAAAATATTTTCAAGAAAACGACTAACAGTTGCAAGGATAGGACTCTCCTTGACTCAACAAAATAAGTGTTTGGAAGAGCATAAGGAAAGGAAATTTTAGTCACAAAGTATGGTTGGAAATACTCTTGTAGACATAACTACAAAAATGGAGATACATAGACAAAGCCTGATCACTGTTAACAAATTCCCTCAAGAAAAGTCTCAGCGACGAATGCAGGAACACCGAGATGGGAAATCGACATTAGAGCATCCAAAGATTACAATTTCCAGAGATAAAGATGGCGACATGACACAACTGAATGAGGTTTGAATTGACACAAGGATCCAAGAATGTCACAATTTTTTATTTAAAAATTCTCAAGGATGATCAGCTACAGAAATCGAGGTGGTAGAAAGCGACAGGCAATCCAAAACAAAGCCTCAAACTAATAGATTCTAAAGCATGAGGGAGAAGAATTAATTTATCCAAGCACAAATAACACTCAAACAAGAATTATATAGAAACATACTCGGAACAACAAGATCGATCTGGAGCCTCAAATTTATTTCGTATTCTCGAAACCAATTCTTTGTTTTTCCCCCAATTCCTGTATTCTCTTTCCAACTCTTCCTCCAGAACAAAATCCCCCAATATAAAAATGGCTTAGTTCATAAATTAACACAGACATACATCCATTACCCAGCATCCCACTCCTCTGAGAATTCAAAATCTTGCTATAAAAAGAGATTCCCTAAATTTTCAAATTTTACACTTGATAACTCATGACATTAAATATTCTCCGATAACAAATAATTAATTCTAGTCTATTTTAAAATTTAACTAAGGTGTTATTCCAAGTTCTAAGCTAAACCAAATATTATCCAATAAACATAATAGAAGTATTATTATTTTAATAAGAAATCAATAAAGTATTATCCAACTACACATGAGCATTATAACACAACTCGACGATACTCCACAACAAAAGATTACCAAACATAAAAGGCAAGGACCAAGTGTTACAACATGACTCGAGACCACAACAGAAGACAAGGACTGACCTAGTGGAATAGACCTCACATTATCTCCCATCACTGATACCCATTGGTGTAAGAGCCCGCTGAAACCTGGTATATTAGGTGGAGTCGAGGCTCGGTACCTACACCCTGCATATGAACAATTGGTTGTATATGATCAAATACATATATGTCTACACACAGAGAGTCAGAGAATCATGGTGTATTAGGGTACTTGAAGCGAGTAATACTACATCATCCCTACTCTTGAACAAGATTATAACTACTGCATTTGAAAATAGATATCAACGGATCTAATAAAACATGCAAATATTAATCCATTACTAATCATGTCCAACACATCATAACTGAAGTAGTAATAATGTCATCATAAACTCATAACATATGTCTAACTATATCAATCAAACATAGTCCATCAAGATAAAAATAAACATAAACCATCACCTACTAATCAAATGTCTCAGAACTATATCAATGCAATGAAAGACTAACCACTGTCATAAGCCAAAATACAAGAGGCATTACATCCTCTCACCCTAAAATTAGGCTTACTCTTGGAAGCCTGCAAATAAGTAAGGGTATAACTCTCTTATCCTGGAAGCATCCTCCTAGGTAGCAGAAGTCTCATCATTAGGATCCCACTGGACCCTAACCTGATCCACATCTCTACCCCTGAGAGCAAGTCTCTTGTGCTGTAGAATGCCTATGGGCTCCAAATTCAGCTACCCATCATCTACCTATAGAGCATTCCAATCAAGAACATGAGCAATATCTAGATAATAAGGTCTAAGTACAGAAACATGAAACACATCATGGATGCGTGAAAGGTTAGGCAGCAAAGCAAGATGATAAGCAACTAGACCGATCATCTCTAACACCTCAAAAGGTCCAAGAAAGAGCGGTGCTATCTTAGACCCTTTCCATAGCAGATTGGACTCTTTCATGGTTGTTCCTGCAAGAACACCCGTTCCCCAATACAAAACTGACGATTGATCCTATGAGCATCTGCATACTTCTTCTATCTATCATGAGCTGCCACCAAATGCTCTCTCATCCTCTCAACCTACTACTCCATATCTTGAAGCATATCTGGACCAAGGAGAACTCTATCCTCTAGACAATCCCAACTCAAAGGAGTCCTACACAGACGACCATACAAGGCCTGAAATGGAGACATGCTAATAGAACTGTGATATCCATTATTATAGGGAAACTCCACTAGGTATAGGTAGTCCTCCCAATGGCTCTGCCAATCCATCACATACATCCTCAACATATCCTTGAGAACCTAATTAACCCTCTTAGTCTGACCATGAGTCTCAGGATGGTAAGCTGAACTAGAGTTTAGCTGTGTCCCCAAGGCATGCTATAAAGAAGTCCAAAGGGTAGAAGTAAACACTGGATCCTTGTCAGAGATGATACTATGAGGAATCCCATGAAGTCTGATGATGTCCTCTATGAACACTCTGGCCACCATGGAAGGATTGTAAGTAGAACAAACAAAAGAGAACTGAGCCACCTTTTTCAACCTATCCACAATGACCATAATATCATCGTGTCGACGAGAGGATACTAGCAAACCAACAATGAAGTCTATCGAAATGATATCCCACTTCCACTTTGAAATCAAATGAGGGTTTAAAAGACCTGTAGGATGCTGATGCTCCACTTTCACCCTTTAACACTTGAGACATCACAACACAAAATTAGAAATATCTCACTTCATGCCACTCCAAAAGTATAGATGATGTAGATCTGCATGCATCTTCTTGACACCTGGATGAGTAGAATAGGGTGCCCGATATGCCTCTGATAATACTAGGGTATGAAGACTCTCAGAACAAGGAACATAGATATGACCCAAATTTCACAGAAGACCATCTAACTGAAGAGAGTAACCAGAGAATCTACCCTCTAAAGGTCTACTAGATTCAATCGCAGATCTCACCTCCTAGCGCCAACTGTCGATAGGAAGTGCTAAGAGAATCTGACCTCTCAAATCAACTGAAAGAGAGACTACTAAGATCTCATGCCTCTGACAACTAAGAGCATCCGCTACCACATTCTCCTTGCCTTAAATATATCTAACCTCAAAGTCATACTCACATAAGAATTCCATCCAATGCCTCTGCCTCGCATTCAAGTTTGGCGGCATGAAAATATACTGCAAACTGCGATGATCACTATGCAGCTCAAACTGATGCCCTAAGAGAAAATGCCTCCATCTCACCAAGGCATGCACAACAACCGCTAACTCGAAGTCATGATTGGGATAGTTCAATTTGTGATCCTTGAGTTTACAAGACTCATAGGTAATTACGCGACCATCCTGCATCAGAACTACTCCCAAACCGTCCAAAGAACCATCGGTACAAACAACAAAGTCCCTAGTAGGATCAGGAACTGCTAAAATAGATGCACTGGTCAACTACTCCTTAAGGGTCCAAAAAGCTGCCTGACACTGCTCTGACCAAACAAACTTCTTCCCTTTCCTCTAAAGTGAAGCAATAGGATGGGCAATCCTCAAAAACCCCATAACAAAATGACAATAGTAACCTGCCAAACCCATAAAATTGCAAACCTCAGAAACATTAGTGGGTGTAGGCCAATCCATAATAGCTTGGATCTTCAAAGGATCCATCGCAATACCCTCTCCAGAGATAACATGACCCAAATGCTTCACCTCTGTCTGAAAGAATTCACATTTCAATAAATTGGCATAAAGCTGATTTTCTCTCAAACACTACAACACCTGACACAAATGCTCCTCATGCTCCTCTAGAGTCCTCAAATAGATCAATATATCATCTAGAAATACAAGGACAAACCTACCGAGATAAGTGCAAAAAACACCATTCATCAGGCTCATGAAAACTAAAGGTGCATTCATCAACCCAAATGGTACCACTGTGAACTCATAATGTCCATAACGGGTGTGAAATGTTGTTTTGTGAATATCTGCCTCAAATATCTGCAACTGGTGATATCCTGAATTAAGGTTCATTTTAGAGAACACCTTAGCTCCCTCAATCTGATCAAACAAGTCATCGATTTGAGGCAAGGGGTACCTATTTCTCACTATTACCTTATTGAGTTGTCGATAATCAATACATAGCCGCAGAGATCCATCCTTCTTTTTCACAAAGATCATAGGTGCTCCCCAAGGAGAGACACTATATCAAATGAATCCTTTGGCTAACAGTTCCTCCAACTACAATCAGAGCTCCTTAAGCTCCTAAGTGGCCATCCTGTATGGAGCTTGAGAGATGGACTCTACGCTAGGAATGAGATCAATCCTGAAGTTGATGTCATGCTTAGGTGGCTTCCATAGAATATCAGATGGAAAAACACCAGCAAACTCCCTCAAGAGCGGGTGATTATCAAGAGATGCCTCTCGACACTCCTCCATGTCCAAGTCACTAACAGAAACTGCAAAAAGCTGACATCACTGACGCATGCATCTCTTAAGTTGCATAGCAGAGATCATATGTAGGGAAATAGGTCTCTTAACTTCCACAACCTCAACCTCTACACTAGAATCATCCATACATCTAACAAACTTATGCCAACAATTGATCATTGCCTAATGGGCCTCCAACCAATCCATCCCCAAAACTATATCATATGATCCAAGGGGTAGGATGCGAAGGTCTACTAAAGTGGATAGAAAACCAATCTTCAACTCACACAAGAGACTCAACTGCAACGTTAGCCCCAGAAGCCAACTCAACCTGCCACCTATCATCCTACTTTGTTGCCACTAAGCCACAATGCTCCACAAGAGAAGGAGATATGAATGAATTAGATGCACTAGAATAAAAAAGAGTAGAAAAACCAATACCTCGCATGAAACCAAAATTCTCCACCATGGTGCCCTGATGCTCTGTCTGATGGTTATCAACCACTATAAAGACTCTATGTGATCTACCTGCATCACCCACCATTTGCTCTAAAGCCACCGGTCAATGTCCAAACCCTGAAGCACACTTCTGCGGGCACTGTCTAGCAATATGGCTTTGCTGGTCACAAGAGAAACACCCTGTGCCTCTACCAAAACCACTGCCACCCTGGAAAGCACTAGACTGTTGGAAACTACCTCAGCTCACTGCGGACTAGGTGCTATGAGTGGGTTGAGCAACACGATCTTGTCTAGCATGCTGCCAATTCTGGTTCTTCTTATTTTGAAATCTATTACCTTGCTGATGCTGAGAATTCTTCAGCTTGGACTAAGAGTACTGATGCTGCTGTCCACCCTCAGAGGGTGCATGAGAACTTGATGCCTAAGCATGACCACCATGAGAACCATAACCTGCAAAAGGTGCACTACCAATGTACACACCTGTATGCCTACCAAGTGCCATGGCCAAATTCTCCACCCCTATCCGGGATTTTTCCATAGAAACCTCCATATACTTAGGTTCAAATACATGAACCCCTCCACTAATCTGGCATTCAAGCCCCTGATAAAATGGTACACCAACATAGACTCGTCATCCCCAATACCTGCATACTATTTGAGCTCATAAAATCTACGCTCGTACTACTCAACTATCATGGCCATCTACCTCAGGTCATGAAACTCATCTATGTGGCGCTACCTCTAATGATCAAAAAGAAAACAACCTTTGAACCTCTCTAAAAACAACTCCCAAGAGATAGTGCTAATGTCCAAATGCAGCTTCTGCTACTCTAACCACCACCAAGTTGAAGCAAACCCTTAGAGATACAAAATAGCACATCTGGCTTTGGTGTTACTGCCATACAGATGCATGGCGAAACACCTGCCTATATCTAATAACCAATTCTCCACATCTAGACCACTACCAGCTCCATCAAAGGTAGGAGGGTGTGCCCTCAGAAGATCTCTCATATGGCTAGCTAGTGTGGTCTCCTGCTCAGCTGTCAACTATCTCCACCTAGGAGATCTCTCCCTCTCTCTAGGATCTGGTTGATCTACCTCCTGACCCCCTCTAGGCTACTGAACCTCATGTCTAGTGCCTAAATGAGGAAGGGCCACCTCAAGAATCTATCTCAACTGGGCTCCCTCAGGCTGACCCTAACCCTCCATATTTTGACCCCCGCCTTCATGGGCACTCTCATGAGGAGAACTGGGAGAAGGTGTACCACCACCACCTCTCCCACAACCCCTACCTCTGCCACGACCTTGGCCCCTACCTCTAGGCATCTACCTACAACACCAAAAGGCAAATTATTACACTCAGAGAGGGACACAATAGGGATAAAGCTATTCTATTGAGTTTGAGCACTAGGTCACATAATGGGCTCAATTGTAACTAGAGTACCTAGTGTTTAAACCTAGCTCTAATACCAAATGTGATGCCCCATCATGCAACCCTAGAGTGTTAGACTAAAAAGTGCAAAATTATAGAAATAATTTTATTTTTTTTAAAGCAAGAAATTACAACATTAATAACTAGGCATATCATAATACACAACATAAAGAAAAGTGCACTTCTAACTCCGCTAGTGAAACATAAATGCATCAATGCAATTAAAGTTAAACCACACAAGTGATACTTTATATTGCTACTATAGATAAGAACAACTTTTACATTTGCAAGATAGCTACTTTACAAGGTCACATTACAAGATTACAAGACCGATCGTGTCGGTTTACAAAAGAATACATATGAAAGTATACAACAACACTGAAGGTGGGAAGCAATCTGGAACTGGAACACCTCTGCACAGGACTCGAACCGAATCTCCAAGAAGACCAATGGATAGCTCTGCCAGCCAACCATGTGGAACCCTGAGGTCCACCCCTCCGAGCTAGGAGATAACAACGAGGATTCTACTATGCCAAAGTATCAACATCCAAAATAACAAATGACATCAAACTTGTCACAACCGACCATATCAACAAAACTGTACAAGACAAGACATCACTCCAAAGGTAACAATGAAATCATAAGAGGGAAGTAGCTAAGTTGCAGTGAGGAGAGTGCCATCGCATGGTCCTAATCATGGGTTATCTAGGGTATCTCTCGCTAGAAGCCGACCCCCATCTATGGTTATCCTGGCGACCCTTTAGCATCGGCACCATAGGGTGACACCTGCAGAGCCAACACATCCTTTCATGTGGACAAGGAGGTCGACCTTGCCGACCAGGCCTTCTCATCCCATCCTTAATCTTTGAGAGAACTCAAGGCATGGGTGAGGCAACATACTTGTTATGTGAAAGTCTACCTGACCCACCTAGATATATTTTAAAGTTATCACTTGATTACAACTTCCATGGGGTTATCCAGGCAGCCACTTCAGGCATCGGCTCCACCATGGAAGCCACTCTCCTTTCTACACTAGCTAGTCTTATACAACATCTAAAACAAATGACATGCATGGTGAGAGCTATAAGGCATCTAACTTCTGACAACCCATCATGGTACATAAATAGATACAAAGTTCCATATCCAAGAGACTATCTCCAATTCCTACAAGACTTAAAAATTCACTTAACCCATTACATTTACATGCCATAGTTTTTGAACCAAAAACCAAGAACTACACCTCTGGAGTTAGGTACATAACCAATGATAAGGTGACCATTATCCGACAAGGACAATGCTTTCACATCTTGACACCAAGTACACATGACATCCCTCAAGATTCCCATTTCACAATTAACCAAAACATAGACATAAACTCCACCCCAAGGTAGACACAATGATCTAATACAAGCATTAAGATATGACCAAGAAGAAAATTGAGAAAATGAGATTGAATAATTCATAACTTAAAACATGGAAATACAAATGAGGTTATAACTTCCTTTGAATAAATTTAAGCTTTCAAAAGCAACAATTCTATACAACTCCGAATATAATTTTTTTTCTAGGTAACATTTTTATGACTACCATTCTCTAACAACTATAAATATATAAATTCTTTTAATAAAAACAACCCATAATATAATGATAAACATAAACATCCAACTAAAATCTACTAATTTTCACATCCTAATATGAACAACCACAATTATAAAAAAATTCTTGCTATAAAAGTTTTCGTCAACCCTCTAATTACAATTCCTACTAAGAACAACTACAATTAAGTATATAAACTTCCCGGTGATCCTTTTACTATTTTAATTTCTAACAACTACCAATTGTTAAAACCAACATCTATAACTATAATTTCCTTTAAGTATAACTTACCTGCTACCATTTACCAATTACAATTTCAAACAAAACACTATTATATGTACATATTTCGTATTAACATAAGTTATCATCCAACATTTAACTAGCTGTAATTCCTTAACAAACAACTACAATACAAATCTATTACGCTATAAGAATCACTTCTAATTTTACCTTCTAATACTATAATTTCTAGACAATGTACACATTTTGCAAGACCGATTACATGCCATATATCATTCTACAAATTACAACTTCCAATACAAACATTATAAACCTTAATAGTTTTCTACAAGCTTAACTTACTATCTAACATTTAACAATTTCTATCAAACTACCATAAACCTATATAATTTCCTAACACGCACCACTTTCAATTTTCCAAACAATACATACGTATCTTCCTAAGAGCGTGGATTCCTTAACAAATCCACATGACCTAAATATAATGTTATAACTGTCGACTACACCCTATTCCTTCTATCACTACAGAGTCTAAAAAAAATGACACCAATAAAATGCATACCATTCCTTATGAAACACACCACTACTACACAGTTTGCTGATCTTACAGATTGACATAAGAAATAGGTTTTAAACACCTTGTGCCCATCTAGCATTCTATGTTCCAACTAATCCAAGACAAACTTAGATTGAACACTACAAGACTTAACAACAACTACATTAACATATATTGTGCTTAAAGTTTTTGACTAACTCTTTCACTGTTACGACTATAGCAATATACTAAAGTGAATACACATTTTTTTTGCTATAATAGTAATACAACTTCCCATCACTACTGTCAACATCAGTTTACTAAAACAACCACCAAAGAATGAATAGCTTTTACTTAAAACATATGCTAATAATGTACATCTCACTAGTCTTTCAGCCTAATACCAGAAATAGATTTAATAAACATCTCGCAGAATTAGAAAATCATTGACATAATCTATGCTACTACCAAAAATGCAGTCAACTACTATTAAGAAAATAGAAACTTGAAATGTTTAACAGCCAAAAATGACTCACCTACAATCTAATCACTTAGACATTTGTTTGGCTTGGTACATAAAAATCTTCAACAATGTTATACAATTTATGTTTTTTGAGATTATGAATATAAGGCAGATCTAGCCAGGATTCAACCAAGGCATAATTCAAAAGAAGATAGAGGAAGATTTGGTTGTCTACAAGGAAATTCAATAGGGTTATTGCAGAGCATAACGCCATTAAATGGCAGTGGAGAGGTACTAGATTAAGGATCAATGTGATGCTCAGATGTAGCAGAAGATTCATACTAGTTTATGCCAGATTTTAATGGTAGAAAGACATGTATAATATATCAACTTAGCCCTATAATAGAAGCCTAAGAAAAGAGTATAGACATCCATAGAGCATAATAGAAAAATGGGTATATAATATAGTTATAATAGTTGGAAACTTTGGCAAACATAAATTCAAAACATGGAATCATAGATAGGTACGTGAGTTATTTTGCAAAATGCTCAAAAGAAATAAGGTCTCATATCACTCTTTCATTTGCAACATATGTACAAAAATGGATTTTGTTAAATAGATAAAATATTTTCAAGAAAATAACTAACAGTTGCAAGGACAGGACTCTCCTTGACTCAACAAAATAAGAGTTTGGAAAAACATAAGGAAAGGAAATTTTAGTTAGAAAGTATGGTTGGAAATACTCTTGTAGACATAATTACAAAAATGGAGATACATAGACAAAGCTCGATGACTGTTGACAAATTCCCTCAAGAAAAGTCTCAGCGACAAATGTAGGAATGCCAAGATGGGAAATTGACATTAGAGCATTCAAAGATTAAAATTTACAGAGATAAAGATGGCAACATGACACAACTAAATAAGGTTTGAATTGACACAAGGATCCAAGAATGTAAAAATTTTTGATTTCAAAATTTGCAAGGATGATCAGCTACAGAAATCAAGGTGGGAGAAAGCAACAGACAATCCAAAACAAACCCTCAGACTAATAGATTCTAAAGCACGAGGGATAAGAATTAATTTATCCAAGGACAAATAACACTCAAACAAGAATTATACAAAAATATACCAAGAACAACAAGATCGATCTAGAGCCTCCAATTTCTTCTGTATTCCTAAAACCAATTCTTTGTTTTTCCCCCAATTCCTGTATTCTCTTTCCAACTCTCCCTCTAGGACAAAATCCCCCAACATAAAAATGGCTCAACTCTTAAATTAACACAGACATGCATTTGTTACCCAACATTCTACTCCTCCGAGAATTCAAAATCTTGCTATAAAAAGAGATTCTCTAAATTTTCAAATTTTACAATTGACAACTCATGACATTAAATATTCTTTGATAACAGATAATTAATTCTAGTCTATTTTAAAATTTAGCAAAGGTGTTATTCCAAGTTCTAAGCTAAACCAAATATTATCCAATAAACATAATAGAAGCATTATTATTTTAATAAGAAATCAATAAAGTATTATCCAACTACACATGAGCATTATAACACAACTCGACGATACTCCACAACACAAGATTACCAAACATAAAAGGCAAGGACCAAGCGTTATAACATGACTCGAGACCACAATAGAAGACAAGGACCAACCTAGTGGAATAGACCTCATGTTATCTCCCATCACTGATACCCGTTGGTGCAAGAGCCCGCTCAAACCTGCTATATCAGGTGGAGTCAAGGCTCAGTACCTATAGCCTGCCTCTGAACAATTGGTTGTATACGATTAAATACATATATGTCTACACACAGAGAGTCAGAGAATCGTGACATAGTAGGGTACTCAAAGCGAGTAATACTACACCGTCCCTGCTCTTGAACAAGATTATAACCACTACATTTGAAAATAAATATCAACGGATCTAATAAAACATACAAATATTAATCCATTACTAATCATGTCCAACACATCACAACTGAAGTAGTAATAATGTCATCATAAACTCATAACACATGTCTAACTATATCAATCGAACATAGTCCATCCAGATAAAAATAAACATAAACCATCACCTACTAATCAAATGTCTCAGAACTATATTAATGCAATGAGAGACTAACCACTGTCACAATGCTCTGATAGACATGTATGCAAAATGTGGAAGCATAGACAAGACATGTGAACTATTTGACAAAATGCCTAAAAGAGATGTCATCTCATAGAATGCAATGATTGCATGATATGCACAAAATGGATTTGTTGAAAAGGCTTAAGAAAATTTCAAGCAAATGCAATTGGTAGAAGTAAAGTTGGATTCCAAACCTTTGGGAGCATTCTTCCTGCTTGTGCCAAAATGTGTGCTTTTGAACAGGGTATGGACATCCACCAAAGTATAAAGGATAGAGAAATCCTATCAAATGTTGTTGTTGCAACTGCCCTGGTAGACATGTATGCAAAACATGGAAGCATAGACAAAGCATGTGAACTATTTGACATAATGCCTTAAAGAAATGTGGTCTCATGGAATGCCATGATTGTAGGATATGCACAAAATGGATTTTGTGAGGATCCTCTTAAAATATTTGAATTAATTAAGCACTCTGGAACATATCCTTACATTGTAAGCTTTTCTTGTGTTCTATGTGCATGTAGCCATGCAGGTTTAGTGGATGAGGGTTGTACATACTTCAATCACATGAGTAACCCTTATTGCATTACACCTACATTTGATCATTATATGTGCATGGTTGACCTTCTTCCCTCTGCTGGCTATCTTGAGGACACCCTAAACTTTATCATTAAGATGCCAGTTAAATATGTACTAGTTATCTGGATGTGTTTTCTTGGTGCCTATAGATTACATAGGAATATAAGCTTAGGGGAATTTACAGCGATACTACATTTTGATTTGGATCTTAAAATGTTGTGACATATGTTCTTCTCTCACATATCTATGTAGAAGTGGGTAGCTAGGGCAAGGTTCAAATGATAAGGAGATTGATGAAAGATAGAGGAATTAAAAAGATCCCAGGGTGTAGTTGTATTAAAGGCCACAAAATGGTAATGCCTTTTGTGTAGGAGAAAAATCACATCTAAAGGTATAGGAGATCTATGCAAAATTGGAAAAATTAACTTGGGAGATGAAGGCAGTAGGGTATTTTCCAGATCGACATGTTGGGATCTCACATGCAATAAACATGTTCATCATATGCAAAAAAACATGTTCACATTTGTAAGCATATCAAAGAAATGGGAGAGTTTCATCATATGCAACAAACATTTTTACATTTACAAGCATATCAAAGGAATGGGAGAGTTTGAAAAAAAATTCATCTGGGCTATTTTTCCACGGAAGAAGAGGCCCAGAGAACTCATGCCACAACAATTGATGGTTTTGAACAATCTATGCTCGAGTGGGGTAGATTACCGTTGGATGAATTCATAGCACATATTAAATGGAAGGCTCAAAGTTAATTGTGATGAATGGGAATCAAGAACAAAATTCAAATATCATTCTATAGTGGGTGTGCACATGAACTAGGATTTTATACCTCCCATTAGTGTGTGCAGAGACAAGGCACTCAAATAGTTTACAAATTGCATGAAGGCCATGATCAGAAGTAGAGGCCTACCCACATTCCTACATAAGCTATCAAATGTTATTGCATGTTTGCAGTGAGGTTCCCGCAGCCCCACAAAGAGCTAGGGCATGATGGTGCAGGCTTGTGGGAAGAAGGTCAAGCCTTCCCCGCATCACCTTGGAGGGAAGATTTTGTATGTGAAAGTGAGCGGTGATCTGAAAGGCACAATAAATAAAATAAGATTTCACACCTACTAATTACATTTTCTTGAAAGTTTTTAAATCCTTTTTAGAAAATCCATTTTGTGCATATCCCACAATCATTCCATTCCATGAGATGACATATCTTTGAAGCATTCTGCCAAATAGTTCACATGCCTTGTCAATGCTTCCATATTTTGCATCAACATAGGCACTTCAAGTCATGCCTGTAGTGATGTGGGGCTAGATGGAACCTGAATCAGGCTAGTATTGGAAAAATTATTCACAAATTCAAAGATGAACTCATTATAGCCTATTCCTAGCCCATTCAATTTGCAAAAAATGATAGTGGCACCTTGCTTGCTCATAAATTTTTCCCTCTATAGGCCTATATTGCCATGTATTTCATCTAAAGGTCTTAATCTTGTTTTATGTCATCTTGATGTCAATAGTGTTCTTAATCCTAATGGTATTAGAGTTCTTACTCTTGGTGTGAAAGTAGTTGGGTCTTCTCATAAGATTTCCGATATACTTCTAGTGTAACTTGCTAAATGCCAATCTGCTCTTTTATTTTTGTAGTATTCTGACTCTCATGGTAGTTGTAGAGGAGATTTTCCACCCTGAAAAGGAAGCAATTAATCTCATCCATCTGATTCTTCAAACACAATGTCATCTCATCCAATTAGGTAAGAATGGTATGATGGAACTTCGACTCAAATAAGTCAGCAGCCAAACAACTTACAATGGTTGGCTTCTAGGTCCACATAAATACCTCCAAGTTTTCCATTCACATCAATCTCAATTACTGCCAAAGCAACCAGTCAAGACTGGCAGACTCTCTCTGCACCTCCATGAGCAATCTATCATGTGAAGCTCTACACACATCATAGCCACATTGTCATGCATCCATAATTCGCTATTGTTATTGTCGATAGAGCTTTTCCTTGTCAGGGAGATTAACACCACCACTTTTAGTGCCATTGGGCCAATTCTCATCAAAATGTTAAAACTTAAACTCCTATGGGACACTAGTGAAATAAACACCATGCATTTCAAACATTTGAAAATAGACTGGTATAATAAATTTCAAATTTCTTACCACAACACTGTGGAAAGTAATGGCAGCTCAGAAGCTGTCGATGTAGTACTCTGGTGATGGTCATAATCAAGGTCTCTAGGACTTTGGATTTGCATCCCTTACATAGGCAAGGGGTGGAAGTTACTATCATATTCATTGTTCTGTAAATAAGTCTCTCCTACCCCCTACTATTTCCTTTAAGTGTGCCAAGCTAGTTGCCACCACATTGTACTAAATATGCACATGAGAAGTGTCTAATAAATGTGCAGCAACATAAAGAAGTCCACATTCACTATTAATACACATTTTCCCTGCACTCCAAACAAGAAATGTTCCATGTGTCCACTGTAGTGTCAAATCAATCAAACACATACAGATAAATCTAGTGTTACACAAGGAGGCTATCTTCAACTGAGATAAATTAACCAACAAATTTTTTGAGTGAATACCATGCATTGTCACTAGCGGGTAGAGTGGTTAGGGTGTTTTGTCCATAATTTTTGCAATACTAGCTTGATCCAGGTTCCATCTAGGCCAAATTTTACAACCTTTGCCAACATCCTCCCTACCTGTGCCGAAATGGGAGCTTTGGAACAGGGTATGGGCATCCATCATAACATAATGGAAGGGGGATTTTTATCAGATATTATATTTGGAAATGCTTTGGTAGACATGTATGCAAAGTGTGGAAGTATAGAACTGTTTGATGGAATGGCTCAAAGAGATGTCATCTCTTGGAATGCAATGATTGCAAGATATGTACAAAATGGATTTGTTGAAAAGGCTTTGGAAATTTTAAAGTAAATGCAATTGGCTAGTGTAAAGCAGAATTCCACAACCTTAGCCAGCATCCTCCCCGCCTGTGTTAAAATGGGAGCTTTGGAATAGGGTATGGACATCCAACAAAACATAAAGGACAGAGGAATTTTGTCAGATGTTGTAGTTGCAACTACCCTTTTAGACATGTATGCAAAATGTGGAAGCATAGACAAGGCATGTAAATTGTTTGACAGAATGCCTCAAAGAAATGTTGTCTCATGGACTGCAATGATTACATAATATGCACAAAATGGATATGTTGAAAAATATTTAGAAATTTTAAAGCAAATGCAATTGGCTGGTGTAAAGCAAAATTTTGCAACCTTTGCCAGCATCATCCCTGCCTATGTCAAAATGGGACCTTTGGAATAGTGTATGGACATCCATCAAAACATAAAGGATAGATGAATTTTTTTAGATGTTGTAGTTGCAATTGCCCTATTAGACATGTATGCAAAATGTGGAAGCATAGACAAGGCATGTGAAGTATTTGACAGACTGCCTCAAAGAAATGTGGTCTCACGGACTGCAATGATTGCAGGATATGCACAAAATGGATTTGTTGAAAAGGCTCTTTAAATTTTAAAGCAAATGCAATTAGTTGGTGTAAAACCAAATTCCACAACCTTTGCCAGTATCCTTCCTACCTATGTCAAAATGGGAGCTTTGGAATAGGGTATGGACATCTATCAAAACATAAAAGATAGAGGAAAGCATCAAAGGTTTTGATAAAAGAATTGAAGAGACATAAAACATTCTTAATACTCCATACAAAGGAACGTGACAATGAAGAAAGTGTTGATAACTGAGAGGGGGGGGTGAATCAGTTATCCTAATTATTTCCCTTATTGAAATTTCCTTTTAATTGATGCAGCATAGAATCAAACACAAAAACATTAATCATGAAATAAGAAACACATGACACAGTATTTTTGACGTGGAAACCCTGTTAAGGGAGAAAACCACGGGGTGATTAACCCAAAAATTATTCTCTGTTAGAAGAATAGGAAATTACAAAAATGGCACTTGCCAATTAGGGCTCACTGCCCGAGCACACTGCTCACAAGAGGCCCACTGCCTACAAGAAGACACACTATCTACAAAGTGATGAGAATCACAGTCTTGAACTGATTGGAAGCATCTGCATATGCTGGAGTTCAGTTCCGGTTAGGCTCAGTACACTGATCTGCTGCACTTCATCTTTCCTCTGTTCTTTATTCTGCTATCTTTCACATACCGGATCCTTTTTGCTACCTCTGCTCTTATCTGGACTTATTCACATATATCTGCCCATCAACACTCCCTTCACAACTAAATCCATCCTCTATATATATCCGCACAAGTAATTTCATCACCTTTCTTAGTCGGCATCCGGAACAGTCTAGTTTCTTACAAACTTTTGTTCTGTCGGCTGAATCCTTCCTTACCAAGCAATGCGGATCAAGCATATACTTGTAGATATCATTAATTATGTCGGCCAAACATGATTCATGCCTTCACAACCTCTGTCATCAACAGTAACACATCCGGAAAGCAGTCTGATACTCTGTCAGTCAGTTCTTCCTCTGTTTTCACTGTCTCTCAGGAATCCGGTACTCAACCATTCATATCTTTTTCCTTGTCCATCACCGGAGGCTAAATCCTTGGAATATACCACTCAAGGTAGTCCTCTTGACTTCCCCAAATCCGCACTGCACCAAGACACTTCCTCTGAGAGATCCGGACCAATCTGTCGGACCTTGCCACATGCTCTGTTCTTCTTCACCGGACCACAACATTCTTTATTCTGACTTCCGGTAGAGACACATCATGACTTGTGGATATGTGGGATGACCTTTGTTGCCATCAATGACAACAACCATGAATCCATATAGTGTCTCTTGCCAACAATCTCCCCCTTTGGCATTGATGGCAACACTTAGTGAAAAATGACTAAGTGTTTTCACTATGCTCCCCCTTTGCTGATGCTCTATCTTTATATACAATTTCTGGAACTCCCCCTTAGTTGGATTCCTCATTTTTCACTGCTCCTCACTCCCCCTTTGACATCAATGGCAAAGGGTAGGGTCCGCACACCAAAATTTTCAAAAATTTTCTATATATAGCCGCATATTTACATACTCACATGTACTGAAGAATGTCTGCAAAGGATGTCTGCAATTGGATCATTTCTGTAGCCCAACTTTGCTTCATTCTATCCAAAATTGAAATGTGACCACTTAACAAAAATGCAAACGCTTCTGCCCGCTTGAGATCTGTCGGATCTTTTGTTTGGGCGGTGGTCTGAGAATCACTGATGGCCTCATGCATAGTTTCCAACTTAGGGATTATAATCCTTCTAAGTTCTCCCATCCGGTTAGTGATGTTCTTTCTTTCCTTCTCAAGATTCTTTATTTCATTCAAGACTACAATAGTCTGACATTCTTGATTTATTATAGAGGAAGAGAGAGGATCAAAACTTTGAGATAAGCTTTGTAGCTTATCCTGTTCCTCTTTTATTTTCTTGTCAAATGCTGCTGTTGCCTTTGACCAGGATATACAAAATTTATAGATGTCACCGCCATCCTTAAGAGCATTCTCTAAGCTCTTTATTCCAATGCTTACAATCTTCCTATCTTTAGAGATTAATTCTAATATTTCTGAAAATCTCTTATCCAAAAATTCCTTCCGGACCTTTTCTTCAGCTGATTTTTCTAGAGAATCAAAATGTGTATCAACACTGCTGACTAAGGTTTTTAGATTACCGGAAGAGGAGGCTGTCGGATCTATCTGGATTGATGGCATGATCTTTACAAGTACTCCGGAGGCAGCCTCTATCAACTCACAATCTTCCATATGAGACTTCAGGAGCTTTTCATTTGCCTTGGCATTTGCAAATGAAGCTATCTTCATTGTTTGTACCGGAGAGAGAGAGTCAAAATCAAATGGGCCTTTTAGAAGCTCCGGTTCATCAATCTCTAAAGTTTCTTTGCTCAAAAATTGTTGAACAGTTTGTGCAGTGTCTCTTGCCGGAGACAGATGTTTCTTTTCTTCTGCAGTCTTAGAACTGTCAACCTCTTTGTCTTTCACCACTGCTTCCTTCTCCTGTAATTGTTCTTCTTCTTTGGATCCGGAGACTGTAGGGGAAACCGGAGGAGAGATATTTGTCTGTTCAGGGCTCACTTCTTCCGGAACAGAAGATTCCAAATCAACAGCTGTTTCTGCACCTAAGTCCTCTACAACAGGAAGATTGAACCTTTTGAAGGCCTTCCAGAGGATCTCTTCTGTTTCTTGGGCCACTTTGTCAGTCTCACCAAGCATGAGTTGATTCATCCTGGCTTTGCTTCTAAACTCATCTTTGCAGTCCTTGAAGATAATGTTCATTGTCTTGGGATCAATTTGAGGATATAGCTGAATAGCTATCTGCTCCCGGATCTCAAGATCTTTAGCATGAGCATTATTCTTTCTTACTTCCAATTCCTTTTCTAGGCTTTTAGGAATAAGAGATATGATTTCAATGAAAGCCTTATTATATATGTTAAGATATTTGACTGTGGCCTCCTGCAGAGTCTTTTGGTCGGCCTCACTGAAGTCATCATAAGATAGCCCGACTTGATTATGCTCTCTAGAGACAGAGTGGGCTTTTCAACAGTTACCTCTGCCATTTCATCCTTGTCTTGGCCTGTGGAGGGCTTACCGGATCCTTTCTTCTTCTGTTTCTTTATTTCTTTTACTCCCTCATCTGACTCTGTTTCCTCTTCATCCTTTTGGCTTCCATAAGCCCTTGTGGCTTTTGTCTTGGATCTCTTACCGGATGCCTGGACTTCCAGTTTTGAACTTTTGGCTGCGGGAGGTGCAGATCTCTTTGATGATCTGGTCCGGGTGGGAGCTTCAACCGGAGCACTTTCTTTACTTTTCTCTTCTTCCTCGGCCTTCCTCCTCTTTTCCCGGCTGGCATCAAGTGCCTCCTTTGAGATGCCTAGGCCTTGAGCAATGTGCTCTACCTCTTTTCTCACCTTTCTTTTAATCTCAGGTTCCCTGAGTTCTACATGTATTTTTACACTCAGCTCCTCAAAGGTTCCAAACCTTTCTGCCTTAGGATCTTTGGGCTGACTTAGCATGTGTTGAACATGTAGCTCCACTATCTGTTCATCTACTTCATACCCCATGGGCATGATCCAGACAGTCCTTGGCTCCACTGCCTCCATTAGGCACTGATCAGTGTCAACCATAAAGCACACTGAGTCTTTGTATTTTTCAACAAGAGACTGGGGAATTCTCTCTCTTGCTTGCATCATGCTCTGAAAGTTTTTGAAGTATCCCCATAGAGCTGAATTTCTCGCTTTTGCATCCCCAAGTCCATGCAAATAGTCTCTTATCTGGACTGCAACAGGTTTGTCATTCTGCCATACCCATCCATTTGTTCCGGGTAGCTCATTCATGAAGTAGAAGAATAGACATACAATAAGAGTACCATACTTAAAGGAATTCTTCTTATCCTTCTTGATTTTCTGTATATTTTCCATTAATTGGCTTAGCAGTAGTTCGCAGAGATCATATTCTGCATTCTTTCTTAGCATTTCATAGGCAGTGTATACTGCAGTTCCGGATACAGAGTTCTCCCTGCTGGAGTGATAGATCTTGTATCCTATTATCATTGATGCATATTTGATATCCGGATCCGAAATATCTTCAATGGTCATTGCCCTCTTATCAAATTTTGATCCGGTGGCCTCAGTTACAATGTTGTTCTTGACAGATTTGAGGATAGGTACCCCTCCGGAAGAGTATAGACCAGTTACTGCCCTAATTGCCTCTTTTGTGATCTTGTAGGGTCTATCTAGCCATAGAAAGTTGTCATGCATCCTGCTCAGTACATACCGGACCCATTCATCTTCTTCAAAGCAGGGGAAATGAATAAATTGCTCAAATTGTTTCTTCTGGATATCCTTATACTCAGGTTTAAGCTCAAAAGCATTGTCTATCAGTTGCTTGTGATAGGGGTCTCTTAATTTGAATTCCCCAAATTCCTCAATGTTTGCATGTATGTAAACCCTAATGTCTTCGGTATGTAAAACTCCGTGAGGAACACTAGAGAAGGCTCCTAGTGGATCTACCTCCAATGATTTGTAGGGATGTTTCTTGAATGAGGGGCGAGGTCGATCAGAGATCTTAACTATGTTTGGAGTAGCCATTCTTCAAAGATTTTCAGTGAGGTAATGAAAAATGGAGAATACCTTATGCGCCTTCGGTTTGCACGGAGTGGTTGGATTGATTTCTTTATGCAATAGCTTCGGCAGGAGATCCTTGGTGTGCTTGATGAACCTTGTTGCAGAGCTCCACTTTTCACTTCTTCTCGAGTGTAGAATGAGTAAATGACCTTTGAGAAATCCCTTAAATTGCTCCGCGAACCCTAATATCTGTCTGCAATAAATGCTTCACCTACATCATTCTGGTTTGCCTTGTCTGGATAGCTAGGAGTATCCCGGATTAGTCCTGATCTGTGGATATCATCCAGATCTTTCAATCATGAATAAATCGAGGTAACATATTACAAGAACATCCCAAACACTCTGTCCAATCCGCAGAACAAGATAGTGCATTTCCAGATCTTTCCGGACCTTTTTGTAATCCTTTATCATACCGGAGCATCTCCCTGAACAGGTCTTATTTGATCGATCACAGCTTCTTCATAACTCCATGCGGACCTCTGAAAACTTGACTGAAGTATCTCAAGACTCATATCTACAAACCCTTTGATCCGCATCTTGTGCCACATCCGGCACCACTTGTTTGGCTGGGGGAACAAGATTTTCTTTGAGTCTCCCCCTGAGCCTGAGCTCACTTTTTAATTTCCGGAAGAGATATCAGCACCAGAGTCTGGTGCGGATCCAACCTCTACATTCTCTGAACTTTTCTTCACCCAAATCTTGCTCATCTGATTCCTAACCTCATCCGCATTCATCTTTTGTTTACCCTTGTCTTGATTCTGATTATACACCGGACCTCTTTTGTCCTGATTCTTGTTTCTGCAGACTTTAGCATTATGACCGGACCTATTGCAGATTTGGCAAATAACATTTCTTTGCATATTTGACTGATATCCTCTTGATCTGCATTGGTTAGCCATATGACCTACTCTATTGCATGTGAAGCATCTACCTTTGAATGATTTGTTTACTTGCATAATTCTGCATTCATGGGATTTGTGTCCATACCTTTTGCAGTTGAAGCACTATCCGGAGAAGGATGAATTAATCTGATTCATTCTCATTCTGCACTGATCAGCTTTGTGACCAAAGTGGTTGCAGCTGTGGCAGTATCCATTGAAGGATGGATATCTTTGAGCATTTGGCTGTCTTACCAGAGGTCTTCTAGGCCTGCTCCTTGGATTTTCTGATCCAAGATTCTTCTGACCGGATCCGGAGCTTTCTCCTTTCTCATATCCCAAACCATACTTGTCATCTGTCCTCTTTTGACTTCCAAGAAGAACTTCAAGTTGAGCAGAACTTATCTTGAATTTCTCTTTATATTCATTTGCTGTTTGAAGGTCTCTTTTGAGAGAGGAAATTTGATCCTCAAGTTTTCCTTCATTATCTTTGGCATCTTCAAGATCAGATTCAAGATGTCTGATAATCCTATCCATCTGGTGGCATTCTTCTAATTTTTCTTTAAGAGATTGTCTTAGATTGTCTTCAGCCTTTCTTTTTTCTTCAATCTCTTGAGTAAACTTTATAGTTCCTGATTCCATTTCATGTCTTAACATAATGACTTCTTTTGATAATTTTTCACATAACTTGGTTTGCTCAGTCAATTCTTCATTTGTATTGCTTTCTTCACTTTGTCTTGCCAACTGTTGAAGCAGCTCCTTTCTCTTTTTCATAGAGAGACTTAATTTGTCTTTTAATTCTCTCATGAATTCATCAGCCTATTTGAGTCTTTCCTTTAATTCACTGACTTCAGAATTTGACTGTTCAAGATCCTCAAGAGCAATCTTGAGTTGCTCCCTTAAACCATATGCATCCATTTGAAATCCTAGATCTTCCTCAAGCTGTTAGGCTCTATTAGGAGGAACTTAGCTCTGATACCAATTGTTGATAACTGAGAGGGGGGGGGGGGGGGTGAATCAGTTATCCTAATTATTTCCCTTATTGAAATTTCCTTTTAATTGATGCAGCATAGAATCAAACACAAAAACATTAATCATGAAATAAGAAACACATGACACAGTATTTTTGACGTGGAAACCCTGTTAAGGGAGAAAACCACGGGGTGATTAACCCAAAAATTATTCTCTGTTAGAAGAATAGGAAATTACAAAAATGGCACTTGCCAATTAGGGCTCACTGCCCGAGCACACTGCTCACAAGAGGCCCACTGCCTACAAGAAGACACACTGTCTACAAAGTGATGAGAATCACAGTCTTGAACTGATTGGAAGCATCTGCATATGCTGGAGTTCAGTTCCGGTTAGGCTCAGTACACTGATCTGCTGCACTTTATCTTTCCTCTGTTCTTTATTCTGCTATCTTTCACATACCGGATCCTTTTTGCTACCTCTGCTCTTATCTGGACTTATTCGCATATATCTGCCCATCAACACTCCCTTCACAACTAAATCCATCCTCTATATATATCCGCACAAGTAATTTCATCACCTTTCTTAGTCGGCATCTGGAACAGTCTAGTTTCTTACAAACTTTTGTTCTGTCGGCTGAATCCTTCCTTACCAAGCAATGCGGATCAAGCATATACTTGTAGATATCATTAATTATGTCGGCCAAACATGATTCATGCCTTCACAACCTCTGTCATCAACAGTAACACATCCGGAAAGCAGTCTGATACTTTGTCAGTCAGTTCTTCCTCTGTTTTCACTGTCTCTCAGGAATCCGGTACTCAACCATTCATATCTTTTTCCTTGTCCATCACCGGAGGCTAAATCCTTGGAATATACCACTCAAGGTAGTCCTCTTGACTTCCCCAAATCCGCACTGCACCAAGACACTTCCTCTGAGAGATCCGGACCAATCTGTCGGACCTTGCCACATGCTCTGTTCTTCTTCACCGGACCACAACATTCTTTATTCTGACTTCCGGTAGAGACACATCATGACTTGCAGATATGTGGGATGACCTTTGTTGCCATCAATGACAACAACCATGAATCCATATAGTGTCTCTTGCCAACAGAAAGAGATCAGGGAAGTCACTACATGCTATAATCCTATTTCGTAATCTTCAAGACCATACAATGTTTAAAGTTGTCTACAGGTTTGAGGAGATCTATGAATCCATTTGAAGGTGATTCAAGTTTTACACAAAGTAAACATAATCTTTCAATCAGAACTACACAATCATGAGTGAAGTTATTCATTATTGTCATCTCTGTCAAGCCTTACTGATGGGTCTACACTACTTTTTTTAAGGTTTATCTTGCCATTTAAGGGTCTGCATACTAATGCAAGAGTGATAAATTTGTTTGAGGAACTATATAAATCCATCTAAGTTACCAAGGGTCAAAATAAACTATTTTGAGCCTTATATAACCTAAGAACCATGAAAGTTCCTTCAAGCCTTGTCAAGCCATTGAAGTCTCCTAAAGCATATATATAACATTATCAAGAACTTAAACTTTGTCAATAGCCTAGAAAATCCACCTAGTAGACCCTAAAGGCCTATCTAATACAAACCAACCTTGTTTAACATTCAAGTGCTTGTGTAGATTCTAGGGTTATGAAGTATAGAGGGTCTGAAGTCTTGAAAAGCTTAATAATCTATTTAAGAGAGTATGAATACATAAAGAAGGCATTTAAGGTCTGCATCCTTATTATGAACTTTGTCAAAGTGCTATGAAATTTATCAAATCCTTAAATGTCTATTACAAATCTGTAGAGAAGTTTTATGATGACTGTCAAATGTTTTGAAGCCCTAAAAGGCCTTCCATAAACTTACAAGCCATGGGATGGAGGGAAACCTTCATAGGTTAAAAGGTTTTTGGTTTTTTTGCTTTTGATATTATATCATCTATTTTTTCTTGCATCATGTTGTTCATGATTATGATCTAATAATCACTCTTTTGGGACTATGACTAGTGTTAAGAGTTTTGAAAAAAGATTTGGCTTTAAAGGTATCAGAACATGTAAATAAGACTTTTGAAGTGTTTAAGGGGCTTTTAAGATGTTGAAAACCTACACATAATGTATAAAATAAAAGGATGGACTTAGCTGGGAGTCTAACTCCACTATTGAAATGGGTCTTGAAAAAGGGAACAACTGGTTACATGGTAAAGTCATCAAGATTTAGAAATATAGAGGAATGACTTAAAGAGTCTCAAATTCCTAAGCGGCTCCTATGTGAGTCATGAAGGGTTGTGAGGTGACTGTTAGGGTTTGGTAGAGCCATGTGAACTAGTACCAAAGTTTTTAAGTCAATGTGATTTTTTTCTAACCATTCTAGGTTTGTTCAAGGGTGAAAAAGACTCCATAGGTCTAAGAAACATCTTGAAAGTCTCCAAGTATTCTAGATTCCACCCAAACTTCTAAATCTAACATAAAAATACTAAAAGTCTATCAAATCATGTTGAAAGTCTGAATAGTTCACATGACTATCAATAATCTAT
Organism: Cunninghamia lanceolata; assembly: GCA_027924645.1. Lineage (NCBI taxonomy): Eukaryota > Viridiplantae > Streptophyta > Pinopsida > Cupressales > Cupressaceae > Cunninghamia > Cunninghamia lanceolata. The sequence goes on along the minus strand of BSBN01000158.1, from coordinate 4,162,357 downwards.
TGATTTGTTTAAGAGTTTTGTTTTAGATTTTTTTAGCAATCTTAGGGTTTGTTTAATATTAGCAGAGATTTGTAGAGTGTTTATGGCTTATAAATTTCTGAGAAGTGTTTCCAAGGGGTATGAAGATCTTAGAAAACCTAAATGCTTTGGTAACTATTCCAAGATGATGAGGCAACCGTCCTAAATATCTGACAATAGTGTTAGGATCTACATGATGCCACTAAGTGTTCAGGGATCAAGGAAAAGGAAGCATTATCAAAGGTAGTAGGACTGTCACTACATTTTATAGATACAAGTTTTTCTAAAAACCTTTGAAAATCTCTATAAAGCTAGTAGGACCATCCAAGGTAAGTTAATCATCATGAAGGCCCTAAACACTCTTCATGACACAAGATAAATGAAAGATATGGGACAATATGAAGATCTATTAAGAGCATACCCTTGGAAGGCCCTGTATTACAACATTCAAACCTATGTACACAAATCTAAGAAGAATATACATGTTTTAGAGATAGTATGCAAATAGAGATAAAGTCATTCAAGGTCAAAAATCACTCAATCCCACTCAAAGCTATATGGGTTTGTTAAAAGATAAGATCTCATGTCTACAGGGTCTGCATAAAGTTAAAGGGGTTTGTTGATAGCCAACATGGGTTATGAAATAGTTATAGGATTTGTTAGAAAGCAACATGTAAGCCCAAGGATGAAGTCCAAAACTAAGACATAGACCTTATAACACTATCCACTGTCCCTTTTTGGATGGTATAAAACCTCTATCTCAGTGATCTTTGTCATTGTCCTTTTATGATATTTCTATAGGTTTCCCTAGAATGATTGCAAAAGACAAACAAATGAGAAGAATTTAACATTTAGTAGTCCTTGAAATGGTTCAAGTAGTCATTACTAGACCTAACAATGCCTTCATCCTGCTCTGCATCTTCATTTTTGTTCATCTTATAGGGATCTCTAGTTCTTTATTCTCATTCCAAAACTCTTAAGGCTCTTCCATTCCTCTTGACCAGTACTATATTTTATCAATTTTTTTATGATAATGTTGTGCATGAAAGGGAAGACCTTGTTGAAATGAATGTGCAAAAAATACATGAGTAAATTCATTTGAGATGCAGGACTGCATAAAGAATAGAAGCAAATTCATTTGAGATGCATGATTGTAGTGAGAATAGATGTAAATTCATTTGAGATGCAAGAATGAAGAACACCAAAGGTATAACTCACCTATCATTGATTTTCCTCCATCTGCGCTACTCACTTGCAGAGTCCTTGGACTTGGGAGTGTTAGCTCTCTGATCATTATTTTTGCCATCTACTTTTGATGGTACGTCACCTGAAATCAAATATTATCACTTCAGATGTAAAACCTTTTTGAAGTGCACTTACATAATACTTGGATAATACTTGTCTTTAGAGATATTGAATCTAGCAATGGAAGCAGCTTGATTGGCAAGCTCTCCTAGTTCTCTTGTTTTAGAGGAGGGATAAATCAGCATAGTTGATGCATGAGTCCGTAGATGTCTACCTTCTTTAGCATCCACTATCTCAAACAACATTTGGTCATCTAGAAGATTGAGAAATAATTTTTCTATTGGAGTATCTTCACCACCTTCCCAAACAATCCTAGCTACCCAAGAACCATCCAACAAATAAGGCCCCAAACCTTAGAGTAAAAAATAGCATTTCAGAAGAGCAAAGACAAGGGGAAAAAGAGATAATAGAGAAAAAAATTATTTATGAAAAGAGAGATTACATAGGTTTTGAGGAGGGCGATGTCATCATCATCGAGAGGGCAAGGGTTGCTATTGTCATTGATAATGTCTTCTGGATCAGCAGCCGGAGCCATGGCTATACCAAACCCTTTGTGAAAACCAACTGATCGACCCCCTACAATCTTCTTTCATCAATTTGATCAATCTAGAGCACGCTAAACTTCTTTGGAGATTTTAATACAGTTTTCTATTTTTCTTGCACTTGTGAATTAAAATTTAATTATTTTATGTCAAATTACACACATGCATGACTGATTAACTTACCCAAAATTGGATTTTATTTAAAGTCATCTCAATGGGTTTTAAGTGACAAATCAATTTGAATGTATATTCCGTAAGGTACCTCATGTTGTTTTCATTTTTTAATCTTATTGAGAACTTATAGACTTCTTAAATGTATTGGGAACTTATACGGTTCTTAGGTAGGACACACAACCAAAACCCTCAAGATAGGAATTTTTTCCTACTACAATGCCCAAAATATGTAATGGAGTATCATTGGTGAACAACTATGAATGTCAATTTTATTGTCGAGAGGAAAATCCATGTATTCACTATAGAATGATGCCATGTACCAATCACAAGTCCATGGGGAGAAGCTTTGACATGGGCCAATGAAGAGATTAATAATCTAAAATGTAGTGTTAGATCTATAATTTGTTTGAGGAGGTGGATGGATTAGTTGACCAGCACATGGAAACTAATAAAAAACTAAATGATGTAAGCTTAGCTACCACCTCTTTTGATTCACCACTATATATTCATTAATGACCACACAACTTAGGAGGGGTAGCGGATGTTAATTATTAATGATTTAGGTTGTCAAAGTTAAGATGAAGGGTAATGTCAAATTAAAACATAAGTTCCATGTAATTGAAGTATAGTCTAATTGTTGTGATGTTAGGATCAATATCTAATGGATTGTGCTTAGTAGCAAATCCCAAAGGTGATCACTCATGGTTTAGCCACTATACATTGGCCAACCATAGAGTGCCACATGTCTAGGACTTTCTTGCCAAATTCAAATATGAACTTTGCATGCCACTAAGGCTTTTTTAAAACTTCCAAAGTCTTTAACCATATTTTTTAATCATTCTAAAGGCATTTAGACTATATAGCATACCAATATAACAACTTTTGGAACAATGTCAATAGCCTCCCTAATCATGTTTATGAATCTGCATTCGTTGTCAAGGCAATGTTTATGAATGCCTTTAATAACCTATAATGTTTGGGTGTGAAAGTAGACTTTGCATCTTCAATTATATTATATCATAATATAATATTAAATATAATATATAATATAATATATATTATATAATAATATAATATTAAATATATTATTATATAATATTAAATACATTATAATATAAATATAATATTCTAATATTAATAATATAATATTATATTATATTATAATACAACCCACTCCAATTCGAAATATTTTTTTACTTATCCACTTTAATATCATATTGTCTAATTTTTATTTGTGTGACTAATTATTTAGTCATTCTTAACTTTGTTCAATCCTTTCTCTCCCTTTATTCCTTTGGTCTAAGCAGACATTTATTGCCTTGCCTTGTATTGTCTTTGAATTCATGGATTATGATCAAATTGGAAAGAAAAAAGAATAGAGGATTAATAGTCATTTACTTAGTCATTTTTATTTGTTTGACCAATTATTTAATTGTGTTTTTTGCCTAATGACCAAATTAGTCATTTATTTGGTCATTTATTTAGTCATTTATAGCCATGTTACAAAAAAATTTGGTCATGTGACTAAAAGTTTGGTCACGTGACTAAAAGTTTTAGTCGCTTGGTCATCTATTTGCCATATTTCTACTAGTGTCTACTGGCCATGATTAAGAATGGAACTAATCTTTTATCTGCATCCATACTGAGTGCACTGCAATCTATAAAATGAAAATGAAAATTAGGTCTAAATAAGTGTAAAATGTGTTGTTCTAAAATAATTTTGGCAATTGGCAATGTTTTGTTGATATTGGAAATATTTAATGGCTTTGTAATGTTCTTTCATATAGTTTGTTTCATATAATCTATTTGATGAGGGAGACTAATGTTTTTGTTGCACTCATCTCTATTAATGCAAACGTCAGAAATCATGCCACTAATGTTTACACTATAGTTTGTAATTTTTTTGTAATTTTGTTTTTCTAGTTACAAAAAATTGCAAAATAATTTTAGGTCAAGCAAGGAAAAAATGTAATCATTTCCTAATGTTTTGTTCGTATTGAAAATATTTCATGACTTTGTAATGTTCTTTGATATAGTCGTGTCTTCATGCGTAGTGTTTGTGTTGATGCGTGGCATTTTAAGAGGACATTGTGTATTTATCAATTCCTTATTTTCATTTATTGTCAATAGACTAAACTGTAGGTGGCATTAATGGCTTATGGTGTGAGGTTTTTAGTCTATGGAGCAAAGTATTATTTGCATTGTTTATTCATTTGTTAAGATTTTTTGATGAGGGTGAAATCTTGTCTGTTGGAAGGGTTTTCATGCATCGTTGTAGTGCCTCTCCATTCTCATCTTGGATGTGTGGATAGTTTAGCTATGGAGCATGAAGATGAAGGTAAAATAATAGAAATGTTTAGGGTATGTTAGACAGTTGATGTTGTAGATTATATGATGTTTGTATATCCTACATTCATGTTGGTGACATTCCCGATTATCCTCATGTATGGTTTCATGGGATAGTTAGCATGTTTTATTGATAATCCTTGTTGTGACACTAATAATTCATATGCTCTAACATTGTTTTACATTCATGTGATTATGATGTTGATCTTTCTATGATTATAATATGTTAGAATTGATTTTTATGTGACTGATTTTGTATTATAGAATGATTTGGTTATTCTATGGTGTGCAAAGAGATAATGTCATACCACTCATTCATGAGCATCTAGTGACATTACAATTATCTTTCACTCCATGACCGTTTTATATTTATTATGCTTGTGCATAGACTGTGTTGTGTGCTACAGGTTGGAGGTATCAGGCATCAACTGTACCTAAATTGACAGGTCTGGGCGTGTCATAAACCCAATGGAAATTGTTGAAAGGAGATAACATATGGTCCCATAGTTAGCCATCATCCTTGAAAGGATGAGTATCTAGTTTTGCACCCAGTCAGTGTTGTCTATATGGGCATAATAGTCAGTCATTCTTGTTGTGGTCATGCATTTCGATCGTCCATAGTGTCAGGTATTGTTCGGCATTTGGGTTATCTAGTTTGGAATTATTTGATTAATGCTTTAGCATTTGTTGCATTAAAATAAAATTATTAAGTCAAGAGGGCACATTGATAAATAAATATAGATGCTTTTATGTAAATTTAAGTTTGTGGGAAATTATATTATATTGTAATCTAAGGTCAATAAATAATAATAATTATAATAAGGAAAATAAAGTGCTGTTAAAACGCTAATATAATTGATAAAATTAAAATTAAAATATTTTATAAACAAGTAAACATTTTGTTCGTAGCAATAAAAATATATATATATTATTTATGAGTTGTAATAAAAAATTATATATATAGAAAATTCTAAAATAGATAAAATCAAAGAGAAATTATTGTATGGTTAAAAATAGCAAATTGTAAGAAAGTAATAAAGACAAAATTTATTGCCTTTAATAAGGAGAATCTTGTGGAAGAAATGATGGGGGTGGTTATGCATGCTCAACATTATTTTTGAAATCTGAAGACATAATTTAGGAGAGGGAGCATGTATTTCAAATAGCAGAATATGTTTTATGTTTTGGGGATCTCACTCTCTCTCTCAAGAAGTTTTTTTTTTTCATTGGCACCATAAACCATAGCTTTGAGAAGAAAAGACTTGGGGAAAAATGGATGCGAGCTGGGAAATTTTGTGAAGATGTCATAGAAGTAATATTCCAAGTATGCACTGAGATATGAAAATGATTTAATATTGCATTAGATTTAGTGTAATGAATTTGTAATATACAAGCTTTATATTATTTTGTGAATTCTTTTCTACATATTCTGAACCTAGTCTGTTGAGTTAGCCATAACTTTAGTTTTATGAACTAGGTTCCTCTAGCATTTATAAATATGATGCATGGCCTATAAATCATATCTAAAAATCAGCTTTACCGAGTTTGTCATTTTGGAGATATGAATATTTTGTGATTGTGTATCTCTCACCCATTTCATTTCTATTTTAATAGTCTGTTACATTAGTCATAACTTTTTTTTATGAACTAGGTTCCTCTATAATTTTTCTATATGGTGCATGATCTAGTTATCTAAATCATATCCAAAAATCAATCTTACCCAGTTTGTCATTTTAGAGATATGAATATTTTGTGACTGTCTACCTCTCACCCATTTCATCTCTGTTAAAATAGTTAGTTGTGTCACCAATAGATCTATATTTTCAAACAAGGTTTCTTTGAAATTTTGATATAAGATTCAGCTCTTATATATGAAAATCATATCCAAAAATAAGAAACACCCAGTTTCTCAATTCAGATATATGTATGAATTAGTGACAAACATTCTTATGCCATCTTTGCTTTTGTTATTGAATCTACAAATCCATTGTGTGCATATGTTTTAATCATTGCATTCCATAACTTGACATCTCTTTGAGGTAACTTGTTGAATAGTTAATGCACTTTGTCTGTGCTCTCACTCTTGCATACATGTCTACTAGAGCATTTCCTTTTTGAAATCTCTTATCATTATCAAAACATTCTATATTTATATTCTTTATGGTATAGTATCTGCTCTTGCATATCTTAATTGATCATAGTAGTATGTTTCTTTTTTAGTGGTTTATTTTAGTGCCTTTGAACATGAGATTTTGTTATCTAAAGACCGAATCTTGTTTTGAAGTTCTTCTCTTAGGATTTGAAATTAGCAATATAGTCTAATATGGATTTAATAATAGAAACATAACTTAAAAGATTTTGGAAATCATATATTGGGTAGTCACTATGAAAATGTTTATGTTGGAATTGAATTATATTCTCTTAAATGCATTAGAAATAACATAACATTTATCAAGTTATATCTTTTATCTGAAAATTAGATTATGGAAGAAGGGAAACAAATTAAATTGGATAATAATTTTTGAGACTTATTGTGTTTGAAGGGAATAGAATCAACATAGTTCTAATTTAACGTAGAAGTATCAATTTTGGGTTTTAATTAGAAATCATTCAATGATGAGTCGTTGATAATAGTCCAAGACTTTCAACTACTAAATGTTAACCTTGCAATTAGTCTAAGTAAGACTCTTAATATTATCTATTGCCAAGAGCATAGGAATGCATTAAATATTGTTACTTATGGGACTTATATCATTTGATCATATTTGTAACTACTACTAGTAGTTAGAATAATATTGTTCTGCATTTTTGAGATAAATTCACTTTATGTTTGTTGGATGATTGACCATGATTAGAATTAATATTGCATTCTTTAAGAACCATTATTAGTGCATCAGATCATATGTTGCATTTGTGGGATCTTAGTTTATGATGTGCATTGGAAAGTGAATGTGATGTGTGACCATTGTATTTTAATGGTGTCAAGTGTTTGTGTCATTTGGGGAAATGGTTTCTAGAGGCCTAGGAGGGTGTGATTATGTGGGGGTTGGCTATGTGTGCATCATGTCAGTTGAATGAAATGTATTCTTAAAATCTTGCCTCCTATTCATTTTGGTATGATATATGTGCAAGATAGCTTGTGTCTTGCTCAGTGTACCTATTCATGTGATTATGTTGACTATGCAAGATGGATAATGCCTTGCTCTATGTTATGTGCTTGTGATAAATGTGCAAGATGAGTAATGCCTTGCTTTGTTTATGGATTTATGTATTATTGATAACCATTTAATATGGTTAATTCCTTGCCTTGTATAGGGTTTACTAGTTACATGTAGGGGGAGTGGTTCTCAATGGGGGATGGAACGCAAAGAGGTGTCCAAGACAACCCATTGGAGGGTTTTTTAATACAGTGATAAATTTAATTATGAGTTAGGGGCAAAGGGTAGAATTCACATTAATCAAGATAATGTATGTCTCACTCATGGCTCAAGTGCTAGTTTAGGCTTGAGATGAGATGAGAAGGCCTGGAATGGCAAGATCAACTACCTTGTTCTCATGAAAGGTATGTTGGTTCTGTATGAGTTTGTATAGGGGCCGGGGGTCGGAAGAGGCTTCCTGGACAACCCAGGATGAGGCCAGTGCCTAGGAAGACCCATGACAAGTTATGTGATGACACTCCTCCGTAATCCAGTCTAGCACTCCCTAGTTGTATTTCCTCCATCAGTTGTGTGAGTGCCTCTGGAAGTACAATTAAGTGTGTAAGTAATGTTTAAGTTTCTTGTGATGTCTTTGTTGACCAATGTTGTATTTGAGTCATGTGTAGTCCTTGCTCCTATTAGCCTATTGTCTTCTTAGCTGTTTGCTTAGTGGGACCTTATTGTTATCTCCTAGCACGGGGGGTGGAACGTAGGGTTCCATGTGATCGGGTGGTTGTGCTTTAATCTCCATTAGTTTCCCTTGCTGTTGTTTGTGTGAGAGAAGGATGTACCTTGTATGGAAGATTTTAGATTTTATTCTAGCTTGAGGAGATAAATACTTATGTTCATGTTTCAGTCTTGTATATTAGTAGAATCATATACTGTTATCTTGTTGTATGTACTCCAATGTAATGAGGGAAGCGATATTGTAAACAATGTAATGGTGTACTCTCTTATAAAGGAAATTATATATGTACTTGTAATCCTATATACAGGATCTTGATGATTACTTATCTGATGATATAATATGGAAATGTATGTATTTATTCATTTAATGCAATCAGATTTAGAATGAACTATGGTTGTTAGTTAATTCATAATGTTGGTTAGATCTTGTTAATAGGTTGTTAGTAATGCAATTGTGGAACCCTAGAGGATAACCTTAACTTGATGTTATGAATAAATATTATTTACATTTCTTTCCTAAAAAAAAATTCCCTTTTTGGTTAGCATAGTCGAGATGTTCTCTAGGGTTTCTTGGCAGGGCATTACATTTGGTATCAAAGCCAAGTTTACAACACTGGGACCTCTGGATTATTGTTTTTGCTCTAGGTTAAGCATTTTTCTCCTTGTGGCAAGTTGGTAATAGTACCTTTCACCTATGTGCCTTAGTATGATGTTAGAAGGTTGATAAATTTACAGACTTGTTCTTTGATTCTGGAAGAAATAAATTCTTTATACCTTGTTTTACTTATGTGTCTACTATGTGTTCTCCCTCCTTTTCTAAAAATGTGATGATGTATCTGACAATATGTGTTTCCTGTATGTTAGTACTTGCTCATTTGTTGAGGAGTTGAGTTCCTCTTGTGGTCTCTAGTGCTTTAGAAGAAAGAAGCATGATTACTGTTAGTGCATGTAATTAGGAGTGTGGTATTTGCCTCCTCTAGTGATGTGAATGTCCTATACCCATTCTGTGTGGGGTGTTACGAAAGGCCAGTGGTGTTTTATATTCCTTGGTTTGGTGAAGTAATCATACTTGGGGGTTATGTTTAGCTATGGGTGTAGAAGCACCATATCCTCCTTATGTTAATTGCATTGTTTTTGTATATGTGTAAGTATTGGAATGATTTAATTATTTGGTGGCATCATGCATCACGAGTCATGTGGTGATGTGGTGTCGTCCTATGTGGGGTATCTTTACATAGTTGATTGATAATTTGATATCTATCTCCTTGCTACCTATGACCTCATGTGGAAGTTATGTTGTGGAAGTTATCATTGTGTATGTCTATGTAAGAACCATGTACAGGAGATCAAATTGGAGCTTGTGTTGGACCCATGAGATCATGAATGTGATACTGTAAGTCAATTAGAGTTTTTAATTATTCTTGTATGTGATATCATACATTCCCTCTGTAAATATCTTCTTGCATAAGAAAGTAATTGCATATGTTCATAGCTTGGTAAAAAAACAAATTGTACTGCATTAATGATAGAAAATTTTTGTAAATAAGTAGCGACTGTGTTACCTTAAATTTTTGTATAAAAGTTTCTTAGATATGAAGATGTACAAAACTTAGTTGTCTATGTGTTTGGGGTACATTCTATAACACATTTTGTACTTTGAGTCCTAGGGTGTTGTGTAGTAGATACTCCCTTTTCTGGCTAAAATTAGTCACACTGTGATGCAGATTTGTTTGTAATATTGGTTATTTTGGAATTTTTGATAGTTGCTTCATGTGTTGTTGGTGGGCTAATAGTGAATTTGTTTTATTTGAACTCTCATATGATAGGACTGGTCACCAAAACTCTTTTCTTTATACTTGAATTATTGTTGAAAATTGCCAGCATTTTGTGACTTAAGATTGGATTTGATTGTTCCCCCACTTGGGTTTGCATTTTTTAATTTCTATTTCTGTTGGCTCCATTTCATGTTAAGTGTTGTTTCTATTATGTTCATTTTGAACCTCTGATTGTGTGTTCAAGGGAGGACTCTATGAAGAATTTTACTTTGTATGTTCGGTAATTAGTTCAAACCATAGTGGAAATAAGAGATGAGATGTATTTTTCCTTGTTAATATGTGAATACTGAAAGGAAGCTAGGTGTGTAGAAATCAATTCCTACACTAATCTAATGAGGAGAGATGTATGCAAATTCTAATTTAACCTTTCCATTTACAGCGTTATTAACACAATAATAGAGATATTATAGCAATACACACACAGAGAAAGTAAATAAAAGAGAGAGAGACAAGATATACGTGGGGAAAACCCTTGTGAGTGAAAAACCCCACTCCAAAACACAGCTCAAATGTATTACAGTAAACAATAATAGATTACAATATAGTGTCAGAGCCAATGCTCTTTCAAGAGTCTTCAAATGTCAAATCTGGAGATATTCTGGTAGCATAATAGTACTTGTACAAAAACTATATATCTCCCATCCAAGCACCTATTTTTATAGAGTTTACAAGGCAAATATGGTACCTTCTAGAGATGGACATCCATCTTGGACTCATGCCCCAAAGCCCACGCCTAAGGACACTTGTCCAACATCCCATCCCAATGTGGGCGCATTGTCCCAAGATAGGCTATGATAGATGCTCTTATGCACCTTACAGCTGTCAAGGAATCTACCATAACTGACATCACTTATAGCTGTAAGAGAATCTATCATACACTGACTAAAAATATCATAATCCTCTTAGAACATGTCATAACCTCCCTTGACCACCCAAATATGCCTTTCTCTCATACAAAGATACTCATTGACATTTGTCATTAAATAAAAGTCATTTGAGGTTTCGGGAGCACTACCCCCAAATCCCTGTTAATTATTCAAGGGAGAAACTGCGACTGCCAAAGTCACCAAAATTTATCCTGTTGCATGTACACAAGGTGTTGAGTATGCCAACTCAACATGGGATAAATAAATACAACATTAGGAATTTGCAAAGGTTGGGACACCTTAATTCCCAACATTTTCCTACTTGTCAAACACCTTGCAAGGTCCAAAAGCAATGACAAGATTTAACTACTAGGGGCCAAGAGGCGCATAGACTCTGAACACCATCTGAACTTGTTACCACTGGTTTCGTCAATGCATCCACAACATTCTTTAAGGTGTCTATCTTCTCCAAATTCACCTTCCCATCCTCTACCATGTCTCGCATGAAGTGAAACTATACATCAATATGCTTTGTTCTGGCATAGAAAGTTGGATTCTTTGCTAGGCAAATCACACTCTGACTGTCACAATAAATTGTAATCTGTCTGGCATCAACACCAATATCTGAACACAATCTATTAAGCCAAATGGCTTCCTTGCAAGCATGAGTTTCTACCATATACTTAGCTTCTATCATGGACAAAGCAACCACAGGTTGTCACTTACTCATCCAACTAATTGCACCACCAAACATTGTGAACATATATGCACTGGTGGATCTCCTGCTGGCAATGTCACTTGCCCAGTAAAAATCCACAAATCCATGAATACAAATAGAATGCAGAGGTCTTGTAATATTACCATGATAACATATGGAATACTCGGAAGTACCCCTCAAATATCTGAACACTCACTTAACTGCATCCCAATGTACTCGTCCAAGATTAGCCATAAATCAACTAAGGACTCCCATTGCTTGGGCAATGTTTAGTCTTGTGCAGACCATAGCATACATCAAACTACCAACAACACTAGCATAAGGTACTTTGCTTATGTTCTCCACCTCACTAGGAGATTTTGAACAATCATTAATAGACAACTTTGTCCCCAAAGAAACAGGGACACACAATGGTCTACAATTTACCATGCTAAACCTATCCAACAGAGTCTTCACATACTTACTCTAGCTTAATAAAAGTTTTATGTTAGCTCTGTCTCTTCTGATTTCCATTTCTAGAATGTACCTGGCTACCCCTAGATTTTTCATCTTAAACTATGCTGACAACTGAGACTTCAAATAAAAAATCATATTCTTACCATTCCTAATTAACAACATATCGTCAACATACAATGCAATAATGACAATGCAATCATTATCAAACTTGTAATACACACAATGATCCAATTTTGATCTCAAATATCCAATCAACAACACAAAGGCATCAAAATTCAAGTACCACATCCTAGGAGATTGCTTCAAACCATACAAAGATTTTTTCAACTTGAAAACTAAATTTTCTTTGCCTTTCTCTATGTAATGCTCTGGCTATGACATGTAAATCTCTTCCTCCAAATCACCATGAAGGAATGTTGTCTTCACATCCATCTACTCCACCTCTAAGTCATAAGCTGCTGCAAGAGATAATAGGAACTGAATAGATGTCATCTTTGTAGTAGGAGAGAAAATTTCACCATAATCAATTCCCTCCACTTGTGAGTACCCCTTCACAACCAGTCTGCCCTTGTACTTTTCAACACTGCCATCTACAACAAATTTCTTCTTGAACACCCATTTGCATCCAACAGGTTTTCATCCTTCAAGCAAAGGCACAAAGTCCCATGTTTTATTCTTTTCCAAAGAAGCCATCTCATCTTCCATGGCCTCCTTCAAGGAACCTACATCTTTCATGCCCATAGCCTCTGTCACAATTCTAGGCTCATTAGTGTTAGAAAGCAAGGCAAAAGCACAACTAGAATCAAGAAATAAATAACCAAACCTATCAGGTTGCTTTCCTGTTCATGTAGACATCCTCAATGGTTAAGGTTGAGGTTTTGCTTCTTCTTCTAAACTTTCAGAGCTAGTAGAGCTCTCCTCATCATAAGGTCTCACAAGGTTTGTCGGTTCAGTTTTCTTAGGGGTAGAAGGAAACTAAACCACATCTTCTTTCTTTATTGCCTGTTCTAGCTGTAAAACAACCGAAGAAGGTGTTACCTCTTTAAAGATAACACTTCTCCTATACAACACTTTTTCAGCCACAGGATCCCAAAGCTTGTATCCTTTCATACCAACACCATAGCCAATGAAGATACACTTAACAACCTTCTTTTCCAATTTAGACCATTTCTCCCTAGGCACATGTGCATATGCCTCACAACCAAAAACATGAAGATGTCTAATTGAAGGCTTCTTACATGACCACACCTCCTTGGGTGTCTTACCAACAAGAGCTGATGTAGGAGATCTGTTTACCAGATAATAAGTAGTGGCTACAACTTTAGCTTAAAACTTTTGTTCGAGGTTTGCTCCACTAAGCATACTCCTAGCCTTCTCCATCAATGTCCTGGTCATCCTTTTTACAACTCCATTTTGTTGTGGGGTGTATGGAGTTGTCTTATGTCTTTCAATCCCTTACTCTTTATAGAACTTATCAAACTCCATCGAACAAAACTCACCACCGTTATCAGTTCTCAAATACTTAATCTTTTTACTAGTTTGATTCTCAACAAAAGCTTTAAACTCTTGAAACTGACTAAAGACTTCAGTCTTGCTTCTGAGAAAATAAATCTATGTCCTTCTACTGTAATCATCTATGAAAGATACAAAATATATAGATTTGGAAATCAAAGGACCACTAATAGGACCAAACACATCAAAATGAATAAGGTCCAACACACCAGAAGACTTGTGAGAACTAGAGTAAAATTAAACACAGATTTGTTTTCCATATATACAATGTTTACAAAAGTTGAACTCAAGATTACAATCATTTAACCCCTCAACGAAGTTTTTATTTTTTAGGCTTCTAAAACCCTTATTACCAATGTGGCCATATCTCATATGCTATAACATAGTCTTTTCAGTAGGAAGCTTAACTTCCAAAGCATGAGAACCCTTGGGTACACAAGATGCACTACCATCAGAATTTGTTACAACAAATTTCTTCACTGCTTGTTCAGATGGTGGGGATGAAGTGACTGCAGCTCTTTTCTTTGAGTCAGAAGAACTATTGTACTATGAAGTGCATGCCTCTAGCTGAAACAGAGTACCTCTTCAAGTACCCTTCACAAGCACCATAGTTCCTCTAGTCATCTTGCATCCATCCTTTGAAAAGACAACCTGCACACCTGCATCATTCAACATACTTATAGAAAGAAGGTTCCATGCAAGGCCTGGGATGTGCATAACCCCAGTGATCCCCTTCACTCATCCATGAGGAAATTAGATTGAGACTCTTCCACAACCAACAATCTTTAGATGAGAATCGTCACCCAGGTACACTCTTCCACTATCAAACTCTATACTTTGTGAACTAGCTTCGATGAGAGGTCATGTGGAATGAAGCACTAGAATCAATCAACCACACATCATCAGATGCATGGGTGGCTAGGGCAGTGATGAAGACATCACCATCTTGTTGAGATTTGTCAAAATCTAAATCTGGGACATTCTTCTTCTTCTTTTTCTTTTCTTCCTTGCATTCCTTTCATAAATGACCAATTTTTCCACAGTTCCAATAGAGAGCCTTGGACTTTCTAGGAGATTTGGATCTCACACAGGATTTGGATATGCCCTTCTCAGCTTTCTTGTCCTTCTTTTTCCCTTTCTCCTTGGGTCTTCCACGAACTGCAAGAACCTCTTTGGCTTCCTCAGAAGACATTCTCTGCATCTCTTCAAATAACAGCAAAGATACCACATCATCCATTTTGAAGGTGGATGTGGTGATCCCAATAGCCATCACAAGATGATCCCACAAGTTTGGCAAAGAACAAAGCAAGGTCATATCCTCCTCCTCCATATTCACACCAATGGATGTCAATTGTGCAATTAACATGTTGAAAGCATTTAGGTGATCTGTAACCAATTCTCCATCCTCCATCTTCCATCCTCATAGAATATAACTTCTTTCTTAGAAAAAGTTTGTTAACCAGGGATTTGGCCTAATAAACATCACCCAACTTCTTCCAAAGGTCTTTTGTGCTCTTCTCCTCATGGACATTTAACAAGACAAAATTAGCTAGACTGAGTCTTATGAGACCCTTAGCTTTTTGATCTTTGAGATCCCAATCTGTTTGTACCATTATAGTTGGTTTTACACTGGATACGGTTTCCCATAGGTCACGATCAACAAGCATGTCTTCCATCTTAAGTTTCCATAACTCAAAATTTGTGCCATTGAATTTCTCCACCTCTAATCTTCAGGATGTGCCTACCATCTCTTTCCTGCAACAAGATTATAGAATACTCTACACAAACTCCCACTCAATATAAGATCAAGTCAAAAAACCCCTACCCAACAATTAGGACCAAAGGTGATCAAGTTCTAATACCAACTGAAAGAAAGCTAGGTGTGCGGAAATCACTTCCTACACTAATCTAATGAGGATAGATGTATGTAAACTCAAATTTAACCTTTCCAGTTACATCATTATTAACACAATAATAGACATATTGTAGCAATATAAATACGCATAGAAAGTAGATAAAAGAGAGAGAGAGAAGATATACATGGGGAAAACCCTTATGGGTGAAAAACCCCTCACTCCAAAACATAGCTCAAATGTATTACAGTAAACAATAACATATTACAATATAGTTTAAGAGCCAATGCTCTTTCAAGTGTCTTTGAATGTTGAATCTAGAGATATTCTAGCATCATAATAGTACATGTACAAAAACCATATATCTCCCATCCAAGCACCTATTTTTATAGAGTTTATAAGGCAAATATGGAACCTTCTAGAGATGGGCATCCATCTTGGACTTATGCCCCAAAGCCCATGCCTAAGGACACTTGTCCAACATCCCATCCCAATGTGGGTGCCTTATCCCAAGATAGGCTATGATAGATTCACTTACGCACCTTACAGTTGTCATAAAATTCATCATAACTGACATCATTTACAACTATAAGAGAATCCATCATACACTGACTAAACATATCATAGTCCTCTTACAACATGTCATAAGCTTTGTTGACTGCCCAAAGATGTTTTTCTCTCATGCAAAGATACTCACCAACACTTGTCATTAAATAAAAGTCTTGGGGGCGCTGTCCCCAAACCCTTGTTAATTATTCAAGGGGGAAACCATGGCTGCCAAAGTCACCAAAATTTATCCTGCTGCATGTACAAAAGGTGCTGACTATTCCAACTCAACATGGGATAAATAAATACAACATTAGGATTTTGCAAAGGTTGAGACACCTTAATTCCTTACAAATGCAATTCTCTAAATGGTATGAAATTCTCAGAATATGTGTGATTGGTTATAAGTAGATCACATGATAAGTCTTAAGGTGAGGAATTGATGTCCTTCTTGTCTTTATTGAATGATTGTACTTGTCTTATGAATAATTGCTCAATATGGATGTGTATGTTGGCAATAGAAAATTGCAATACTAATATGTTATGTTTCCACCCTAGTCTATGACTTCCATGAGTAAGTCAAGTTTTAGGGGGGAGGATGTAGTATCCCTCCATTCTCATCTTGGATGTGTAGATAGTCTAGCTAAAGAGCATGAAGATGAAGGTAAAATAATAGGAATATTTAGGGTATGCTAGATAGTTGATGTTGTACATTATATGATGTTGGTAGATGCTACATTCATGTTGGTGACATTCCTGATTATCCTCATGTATCATTTCATATGATAGTTAGCATGTTTTATTAATAATCATTCTTGCGACACTGATAATTCATATGTGCTAGCATTGTTTTACATTCAAGTGATTATGATGTTGATCTTCCTATGATTGTCATATGTTAGAATTGATTTTTATGTGACTGATTTTGTATTATAGGATGATCTGATTATTGTGTGGTGTGAAAAGAGAAAATGTCATACCACTCATTCATGCGCGTCTTATGACGTTGTGATTCTCTTTCACTCCATGACCATTTTATATTTATTATACTTGTGCATAGACTACGTTGTGCTCTATAGGTTGCATGTATCAGGCATCGACTCCACCTGAATTAATAGGTCTGAGCGTGCCTTAGACCCAATGGAAATTTTTGAATAGATATAGCATATGGTCTCCTAGTTAGCCATCATCCTTGAAATGGATGAATATCTAGTTTTGCACCCAGTTAGTGTTGTCTGTTTGGGTACAACAGTCAATCATTGTTCTTGTGATCATGTTTTTTGATCGTGCATAGTGTCAGGTATTGTTCGGCATTTGGGTTATCTAGTTTTGAATTGTTTGATTAATGCTTTGGTTTTTGTTGCATTAAAATAAAATTATTAAGTCAAGAGGGCACTTTGATCAATAAATATAGATGTTTTATGTAAATTTATGTTTATGGGAAATTATATTATATTGTAATCTAAGGTCAATAAATAATAATAATATTAATGAGGAAAATAAAGTGTTATTAAAATGGGAGTATAATTGATAAAATTAAAATGAAAATATTTTATAAACAAGTAAATGTTTTGTTAGTGGCTATAAAAATAAATTTATAATATTTATGAGTTGTCATATAAACTTATATATAGCAAATTCTAAAATAGATAAAATTAGATAGAAATTGTTGTATGGTTAAAAATACCAAATTGTAAGAAAGTAATAAAGGTAGAATTTATTGCCTTTAAAAAGGAGAATCTTCTAGAAGAAATGATGGAGGTGGTTATGTATGCTCAACATTATTTTTGAAATCTCAAGATATAATTTGGAGGAAGGAGCGTACATTTCAAATTGCATAATATGTTTTATGTTTTGGGGATCTCTCTCTCTCTCTCTCTCTCTCTCTCAGGAAGTTTTTATTTTTCTTTTGGTACCATAAACCATAGCTTCAAGAAGAAAAGACTTGGGGAAAAATGGAAGCAAGATGGAAAATTTTGTGAAGATGTGATAGAAGTAATATTCTAGGTATGCACTGAGATAAGAAACTGATTTAATGTTGCATTAGATTTAGTGTAATAAATTTGTAATGTGTAAGCTTTATATTATTTTGTAAAATTTTTTCTACATATTCTGAACCCAGTCTGTTGCATTAGCCATAATTTTATGTTTACGAACTGAGTTCCTCTATAATTTGAATATATGGTTCATGACCTAGTTATCTAAATCATATCCTAAAATTAGCTTTACCCAGTTTGTCATTTCGGAGATATGAATATTTTATGAATGTCTATCTCTCACCCATTTTGTTTCTATCTTAGCAGTCTGTTGCATTAGCTATAACTTTAGTTTTTCGAATTGGGTTAGTCTATAATGTTTGTATATGGTGCATGATCTAGTTATCTAAATCATATCAGAAAATTAGCCTTACCCAGTTTATTATTTTGGAGATATGAATATTTTGTGACTGTTTAGCTCTCACCTGTTTCGTCTCTATTAAAAAAGTTAGTTGTGTCACCAATAGATCTATATTTTTGAACTGGGTTTCTCTAAAAATTTTATATAACATTCAACACTTATCTATGAAAATCATATCCAAAAATTGGCAATACCCAGTTTGTCAATTCAAAGATATGTATCAATTAGTGACAAACATTCCTATGCCATCTTCGTTTTTGTTATTAAATCTACAAATCCATTCTGTGTATATCCTTTAATCATTGCATTCCATAATTTGACATCTCTTTGAGGCAATTTACTGAATAGTTAATGCACTTTATATGTCCTCTAACTCTTGCATACATGTCTACTAGAGCATTTCCTTTTCGAAATCTCTTATCATTATAAAAACATTCTATATTTATATTCTTTCTAATATAGTAGATGTTCTTGCATATCTTAATTGATCATATTAGTATGTTCCTTTTTTAGTGGTTTATTTTAGTGCCTTTGAACATGATATTTTGTTATTTGAAGACTGATTCTTTTTTTTTAAATTCTTTTCTTAAGATTTGAAATTAGCAATATAGTCTAATCTAGATTTAATAATAGAAACATAACTTAAAAGATTTTGGAAATAATACATGGGGCAGTGATTATGAAGATGTTTATACTGGAATTGAATTATATTCTCTTAAATGCATTAAAAATAACATAACGTTTATCAAGTTACATCTTTGATCTTAAAATTAGATTATGGTAGAAGGAAAACAAATTAAATTGCATGATAATTTTTGAGACTTACTGTGTTCGAAGGGAATATAACCAACCTAGTTCTAATTTGAGGTAGAACTATCAATTTTAGGTTTTAATTAGAAATCATTCAATGATGAATCCTTGATAATAGTACATGACTTTCAACTACTAAATGTTAACCTTGCAATTACTCTAAGTAAGCCTCTTAATATTATCTGTTGCCAATAGCATAGGAATGGATTAAATATTGTTACTTATGGCACTTATATCATTTGATCATATTAGTAATGACTACTAGTAGTTAGAATAATATTGTTCTACATTGTTGAAATAGATTCACTTTATGTTTGTTAGATGATTGACCATGATTGGAATTAAAGTTCCATTCTTTAAGACCCATTATTAGTGCATCAGATCATATGTTGCATTTGTGGGATCTTGGTTTATCATGTGCATTGGAAAGTGAATGTGATGTGTGACCATTGTGTTTTAGTGGTGTCAGGTGTTTGTGTCATTCAGGGAAATGGTTTCTAGAGGCCTAGGAGGGTTTGATTGTGTGGGGGTTAGTTATGTGTATATAATGTGAGTTGAATGACATGCATTCTTGAAATATTGTCTCCTATTCATGTTGGTATGATATATGTGCAAGATGGTTTGTGCCTTGCTCAGTGTACCTATTCATGTGATTATGTTGATTATGCCAGATGGATAATGCCTTGCTCTGTGTTATGTTCTTGTGATAAATGTGCAAAATGAGTAATGCCTTGCTTTGTTTACAAATTTGCATGTTAATGATAATCATGCAATATGGTTAATGTCTTACCATGTATAGGGTTTACTAGTTGCAAGTAGGGGGAGTGGCTCTCAATGGGGGTCAGAATCTAAAGAGGTTTCTAGGACAACCCATTGGAAGGTTATTAATCCAGTGATAACCTTAATTATGAGTTAGGGGGAAAGGGTAGAATTCACATTAATCAAGATAAAGTATGCCTCACTCATGGCTCAAGTGCTCATTTAGGCTTGAGATGAGATGAAAAGGCCTGGAATGGCAAGATCAACTACCTTGTCCTCATGAGAGTTATGTTGGTTCCACATGAGTTTGTATGGGGGCCGGGAGTTAGGAGAGCTTGCTAGGATGGGGGTCGGGGCCTAGGAAGACCTACCAGGACAACCCATGACAAGCTATGTGATGACACTCCTCCATAATGCAGTCTAGTACTCCCTAGTTGTATTTCATCCATCAATTGTGTGAGTGCCTCTGTAAGTACAATTAAGTGTGTAAATTATGTTTAAGTTGCTTGTGATGTCTTTGTTGACTAGTGTTGTATTTGAGTCACGTGTAGTCCTTGCTCTTGTTAGCCTATTGTCTTCTTGGCTATTTGCTTAGTGGGACCTTATTGTTATCTCCTAGCACAGGGGCTAGACCTTAGGATTCCACATGGTCGGGTGGTTGTGCTTAATCTCCATTGGTTTCCCTTGCTATTGTTCATGTATGAGAAGGATGTACCTTGTATGGCAGATTTAAGATTTTTCTCTAGCTTGAGGAGACAGATACTTATGTTCATGTTCTAGTCTTGTATATCAATAGAATCATGTACTATTATCTTGATGTATATACTCCAACATAATTAGGGAAGTGATATTGTAAATAATGTAATGGTGTACTCTATTATAAGGGAAATTGTATATGTACTTGTAATCCTATATACAAGATCTTGCTGATTACTTATCTGATGATATAATATGGAAATGTATGTATTTAGTCATTTTATACAATCATATTTAGAATGAACTATGGTTGTTAGTTAATTCATAATGTTGGTTAGATCTTGTTAATAGTTTGTTAGTAATGCAGTCGTGGAACCCTAGAGGATAAACTTAACTTGGTGTTATGAATAAATATGACTTACATTTCTTTGTTATTTATTTCCTTAAAAAAATTCCCTTTTTGGTTAGCATAGTCGAGTTGTTCTCTAGGGTTTCTTGGCGGGGCATTACAATCATATTGAAAGTGAAAAAGGAGGTGTATATACATGTGAATAAAGCTTTTTGATTACACTGTGTGTATTTTTGTCTCAATGTTTCGGATCACACTCAGTGATCCATCATCAGGGAGAGGATACAATAAAAATATGATTACAGAAATATTCCCTATAAAAAGGAGAGATGGGGAATGACTATAGGGAAGGTAGCATATTTATTGCCAACCAATGAAATTGGAAAAAGTCAAAAATAGGAGTTGAAAACAAGATGAAAAATATACTAATAGTAGTAATATAATAAACAAATAAATCTAAAGTAAGACACCAATTAAATATCATAGTAATAACTAATAGATTAATATATATGACAAATAGTAAAAAGGACAACAATCAGATTAGGAAGTGAAAGAATTAAAAGGCGTCAATAAATTAACTTGCAAATTAATATCATAGGGGCAATAAATCTGATACAACTAAACTAATAACATAAAACTAAATAAGAGAGAACATATAAATAAATAAGAGAGAATGTATATAAGAGAGTATATACATTCATGCGTCTTTTACATAATCATTTTTGTGTTGTTTATTGTAAGTTCCTACATCTTTTACACAATCATTTTTGCATTGTTTATTAATTTACTCAGATTGTTTGACAAGGGTGAAATATGTGTCTAGAGTTGTGAGGGTTTATGTCTACCATATTGGAAGTGATAAACGAGGCATTTGTAGCTTCCTATATCTTTTACAGTTTTATTTTATAGTTTTTTGCATCTCTACATTTTATGGGTTAACTTATTTACTAGCCATGATTAACAATGGAACTAATCTTATCATTATGCATTAATCAAGTTCCTAATTTTCATTTATTGTGAATAGATTGAAGTGCAATCGGCATTAATGGCTTATGGTGTGAGGTTTTTAGTCTGTCGAGCAAAGGATTATTTGTGTTGTTTATTCATTTGCTCAAATTATTTGATGAGGGTGAAATCTATGTCTATGAGAGGGTTTATATCCACTCTACTTATATATCATCCATTTCAATGGTCAAATATTCAATCATTATTTTACATCTCATTCACAACAAAAAGTGGTAGATATTTGTGCTATTTTTATTGGTCAAAATTGATGTTTGACTATTGAAGTGGATGATATTTAAGAGTAGTTGTGTACATCCATGGTATTGGAAGTAAAAAAGGAGGTATTTGTATGTTCCTACATCTTTTACATAGTCATTTTTTTGTTGTTTATTCACTTTCCTAGATTGTTTGATGAGGGTGTAATCTATGTTTGTTAAGAGGGTGTGTACTATTCCATATATTTAAGTGTTTTATGGATTGGTCTTTATTGCTGAGTTAAAGACATAACACCATAATTCATTGATGTTGACTTATTTGCGGGCCAACCGATAAAAATACTAAAAGATAGGGAAGAGTAAACATTAACTGATAAATTA
Source organism: Cunninghamia lanceolata (assembly GCA_027924645.1). Taxonomy (NCBI): domain Eukaryota; kingdom Viridiplantae; phylum Streptophyta; class Pinopsida; order Cupressales; family Cupressaceae; genus Cunninghamia; species Cunninghamia lanceolata. The sequence continues at coordinate 4,139,690 of BSBN01000158.1, read as the reverse complement.
CAGAGGACAATAAACAATAGACATTAACCCATAAAATGCAGAGAAAAGATTAGTTCCATTCTTAAGTGGACAACGAACATCACTTTCAATACGTAACCATAATAGCATAAGGTCTTCTTCACTCCTATCTCACAAAATCTTTTACTTATTGCAATTTTATTAAATCCATATGCCAGCAATCTAACATCTTGACCAGGAAAAGCAAGTGTTACCTAAAGTAAGCACTAACAACCTTAATTTCACAACCATTGACAACTAAGAAAGGAGAGACAAATATATTTCTCCTCAAATCAAGACATTACATGCCATCCAATATTCATTATACAAACATGCAAATTCTACTAAGGGGAAGTTTAATGCACCATTAGTATTCCAATGACTTCAATATGTTATCAAGGATGATAAATAGTAGCAACTCAAGCACATAAAGAGGTGATAAGAAAAATTAGCAATCATCCAACACTTACAAGAGAGCATGGAGCAATCAAACTAATATGTCCACATCTGCAAACAACTACATCCTATCATCCTTTACATCTATAATACAAGAAGGAATTACAAGAGCAATTCATGACCAATTAGGGTCATTCTAGTCACAAGCAACATAAAGGATGGCACAAGGAGAGCACATCAAAGAAAGGGTAATTAGGCAACCCAAGTTACCCTCAACCCACAAACACACAAGGAAGAACATTCCTACCCCCATCTTATAACATGGGAGGGTGATCACTCTTAACCATGGGAGACTCTCAACCAAGGTCAACACTCAAGTCCCATTGAGTAAGGTAAGGCCAAGAAGGATATTTCCTCCATGTTTTCTAAAAATGGGGTTCTAACTTAACCCACAAATACCATGCTAAGGTATGAAAGCAATCAAGAGTATAAAAGCAATATAGAAAGCTCATGCCACACACTCCAAACACAGTGAAACAAAGAAGGCTCAAGTACAGTAGAGCTCCTAGTGTCTGAACTTGGGCTCTGATACCAGCTGTAACATCCCGCCCCGTGACCCAAAAGGGAACAAGATATTATTTTTTGACATAAATAGATAACATACACAAGATACGATTGCCATTTAGATATGTCGACAACATTCATGGCCAAGTATGGCCGAATGTACAACCCAAAGGAGAGGACTAATTCACCCTCTAGATGAAAACATTATAAAACTACATTCATTTTAAAACACCAACCTAAATGTTCCAATAACCCATTCAAGAACATAAACATGAATCCAAAAGCATCATAGTACAAGCAGATCTAATACCCACACTAGAATTTGTAAACCAAATAGGAAACATCTCATTTCTTCTGATTAAATTACATGATTACAATTTCTCTCGCAAGAGAATTCAATTACATAAAAGAATATACAATACAATGGCATGGCCATGAGTATGATATACAAGTACAATAACATAGTCCTGAATATGATACACTAACTGAAAGAGTAGAACAACTGAAAGAGTAATGAAGAGAGAGGACATCTCCAACTAGTACTCCAAAACCTGTACACCGGTCCCCAATGGTAGTGGCAATGTCTCCCAACCATATGGACTCAAAAGAGACCACCCCATCATTCTCAAAGATACTCACAAGGCCCAAACAAAAGTAACAAGGCAAGGGTATGCATGATAGCCAACACTCAAATCAATCACGAAGTAGACACAAAAAATAATGCATAATACCACAGTCATAACATAGAGATGCTCATAAAATCAAATGTCAAGTGCTACTCATGAATCTAAAGGTACAAGACACTAGGGTGTAAGTCAGATGGAGTGTCGTCATGTGGGCTCGAAGGGATGGCACCACATGGAATCAAGTGCAGCTCTGATATAAATGAGGAGACTCAATTAGGCCCAAATCAATGTCCCGCAGATGGATAGGCCTTCTCGTGTGCCTCCTTATCCTTTACAAGCACTCAAGGCCATGCACGAGGACTGAATATCCTGGACCTAAGCTCATTTTGTTTAACCAAATGAGGTATACAAAATCTAACGAAACATTGAAGTATAAATTTGAAATTGCAAATATGATAAATGTGACCTACAAAACAGAAGTTTTCAATGATAGTGTAGTTTTATTAAAATAGCTCTTTGTCGGTTAGATCAGTTTTATAATAACTCTAGAGACCCCAATTTAAACACTCTTCACAAAGGAATGCACATATCACAGAAGATAAGATAGAAAATGGTATTAAAAGTCTACTCACAACCTGAATATTGCATATAGTTTGCCATTTTAACATAACCAAAAAGAAATAAAAACATAGACTTACAAAAACAAAATCTGAATTTTTTTAAAACAATAATTCTCTTAGATCCTTGTATTGCATGGCAGATTCTCTTAATTACAAATTATGAGACCAAATTTCAATGCGCAAACACAGATTGATGAATCTAAGGTATTTTAGTGCCATGTCATTCTTTAACTCAAGCGCGATGGTTTCCACATGGCTGGTGATTCAACAGGACTGACCATAATGACCAAAATAGAAGGCCACTGATTTATCCTAAGAAGAGTTGTAATGAAAATCCTTTCAAAGAAGGCATCATATAATAAAAGGTTTCATGGACTCTCTTAAATATTTGAGTGGAAGCAACAAAACAAATATAGAAACCTCCCCTCCACTAGACCATGAGGTAACCCACATAAGCAATTCATAAACCCCTTCTACCTAATAACTAATCCGTGAACTCTTTCAAATCCACGTCAATTAAAATCCACAACCAAATTAAAACCCATTTTTAGATCTATAAACAATGCAACTTCCTTCAATAAAATTTCAATAATCGAGCCCAATTAAATGAAATAGATCCAAGGGACATGTGAAACTTGTGCTTTTTCTACATAAATAATACCAAAATTGAAATCATTTTAAACTCAGATAACCCAATTTGCCTACCTGAATAAATCTACCCTTAATCCATGTAATATGTTGCATTCTTTAAAAATTCAATCTACACTTGGGTTGTGTAAAATTCAATTGTCATTGGGTTGTGTAAAAAAACAATAAAAAAAAAATGAGCCCATAGACATACTTGTACATGCCATATGACAATTCCTTGGAAAATGGTGCAGGAAGCTCTTCTCTGAGTGTTCGGATAGCAGAGCCTGAATTGACATAATAATTATTCCTTTAGTCAACTATTGATTCTACTACCTCCCCTGCTCCGAACCAAAAATATAGAGCCCTAAACAAAGGCTCCTTGGAATGTAATATATGGACATCCATCAAAATATAATGGTAAGGGAAAATATGTCAAGTGTTGTAACTGCAAGTGTGCTGGTATTCGTGTTTATGAGGAGTGGAAGCAGAGACAAGGTACGCAACTGTTTATTTAAAATGGATTTAGAAACTATAAACTATTCGTGTTTATGCGGTCTCATGAACTACAATGATTGAAGGAGATGCACAAAATGGATTTATTTAAAATGGATTTAGAAACTATTAACCTAGACTCCACAACCTTAGTTAGCATCCTCATTGCTGTCCCAAAATAGTATCTTTCAAACAAGGTAAAGACATCCATTTACCCATAAATGAAGACAGATTTCTATCAGATCTTATAGTTGGAAATGCTCTGATCCACATGTATGCCAACCATGGAGGCATAGACTAGGCACATGAATTGCTAGGCAGAATGCCTCAAAGCAATGTCTCCTCATGGAATGCATTTTACTGCAGGGTATGCAAAAAATGGATTTGCAGAAGTGGACTCCCCATCCACCTCCCTCCCTCAATAGAATTATATCCTCTTCTATCCTGTGTGACCCTCAAAACCATGTCCTACCCTTTTCCAATGTGAAAAACTGCCACTCTCTTCCCTAAGGGATTGGATTTCCCTTCGTACCAAAATGGAGTGGTTGAGTCAATGTCATGGGACAACTAGCTGCTATGAGATTGAGACTTCTAGAAGAATTTAATTCCTCACCAACTTGTAGATATTTTTATTCCATTAATTGCCTCACCTATCTCTCCAATATATTTATCTCCGCATTAATCATTCCCAGCCACCATTATTGATGCCAAGCATTTTTGAACAACCATACTGAGTGGCCAGAATATACCAAGTTGGAATGATTTTTTCTAATACCAAGAGCCCCATGAACTTCCAAAGTCTCATGATTCCCTTACAAACAGCCCCACACACCCACTGCATTTGCAAACTCTTTTAAATAGATGGAATGAATTGTGAGGGTTGTTACATCCTACCCCCTATTACTAGGCTTACTACTGCAAGCCTGCAAATGCTAAGATGCAACAAAAGAGCACACTATTCCATGAAATTTGATACCAAATAAAAAAGATTAGGTTATCACATGTACAAATACACGTAATCAATCCTAGTACATGGGTAAGGAATAGGCAAGACACTAATTCCTACAAAATATACATTAGCATAGAAAAAATTTCTCTAGTCAAAATAAAAAATGATGCCAAGGAAACCACATCAAAAAATCAACAGAAATGAAGGAGAAAATCCTCAACCACCACACAGGCAAACTACACATGACCATAAGGGGCAATCCAGACATTACCGTTAGGTAACTAAATGATAAGACAATAACACAAAAACACTACACTAGCAAGGTATAGTGGCTAGGGTAGGGATCAGGGCCTATGACTATCTCCAGTACCCACCATCAGGGATAATAAGAGTATGCTCAGACCTGTGAGTCCAGGCAAAGTTGATACCCAATACCTACATCACTTCGATCACATGTCAAAGCACATGTGCATATAACATACATCATAGCTGAAGCAACAGTAAGCATGTAATCCAGCATGATAACCAAGCATGTCAACATCATAATAATATCAGAATCCATCAAGGAAAAGCAATAACCATCAATTTGCACATATATACCATCATAAACCACACAATTTTCTCATAATTTGTAGCAAAATGTACTTTCAAGACAATTTTTTTTCAATTTTCTAACTTTTATATGTAGCTATCTATAAAATGGAGCACACAAACACACACATATACATAATCTCAACCTCTGATTTCATAGCATGCAAGACCTCTCTTTACATATAATGCAATAGTTTGTCACTTTTCAAGGCATAATGATACAAATTTTGTTCTCTTCTATATTTTAATATGCAACTATATACAGTACAATTGTACCACCTTCATATACATACATACTCATTCTCATCACAAGGCTACATAGGGGTTCACGTGGATGTCGTAGTACCATCCATATCCAAAGTAACCATAAATCCACAACCAAAAACCATATCCATGTGTCTTGATGGCATTGACCCACCTAGTGAGCCCTTCCATACAAGCCACAATGACATATCTCTTGTTTGTGTAAGGGTTTTAGCCTCCAGGAGATAGTCAAAATAGGAAGGTAGTGAATTAGAGCTTAGAACAGCTCACACATACCCCCATCCTCAAGGTTTTCCTTGCATCTACATCCTCGTATACTCTCAAATGGGTGGATCTCACCATGCCCGATTAGCAATCACATCACAACACAAGACCAACATTCGAAAAAAAAATTCAATGAGTTTAGCCACCAAGAATTTAAATAAAGTGAAATAAATCTCAATTCCAACAATGAGATAAGAAAACGTGCATAATTTCAACAATAAATCAAATGTAACTGCAAGAGTTACATGCCAAGAAAATCATCCGTGGCCAAAACCATTATAAGCAACATAACTAAGGCACCATTCCACAAAAGCAAAGTAAAAGTCACCAATAACAAAAAAGAAGATTCACAATCTTTGAAATATACACATCACAACACTACATAACTCTTTCTAGTCACCACATGAGGAAGAAGGAAAACAAGCGTGGCTATCTCAATAGTCCTTCATGTGGGTGCAGCCAACTCATGCAACCCTCACATGGAAAGGTACTATCCTAGAACTTCCAGGTTGCATACCTCATGCGGCATGACCATGCATGGTATATGCCAAGCAGAGAAAGCACGCAATGGCTGTATACCACATGACAATTTCCTACTCAGAGGAACATCCCACATAGTGTGTACCCATAGAGAAAGCACATGTGGTAACACACTGAGCCAAAGGTGCACATGGCTAGGTTCCACTCACATGCCAACCGATGGAAATCAAGGCCCTCTTGAGTGACCCTCTACTCTATGCAAGTAACCACTCCTCTCTGCACAAGTAGGGACATAACATATATACTACGCCTTCATGCATCTAGGTACCTGGAATCATGTCCTCAAGCTTGGCTCGCTACCATCAGTGAAATGGAATCCTCACTAGCACTGTGTTGGAACACCAATGGTAGCGTGGCATCATGTCTAAAACAATCATATCAGCATAAGATCATAGTTGTCATAGGTGATCATACCACAACTAATATCATCCTCAAGAACTAAGGGGATTAGGCTAACACTGTATGAACTAGGTATCCAATCCATTAATAAGTGGAAGTAGTGACTACTTTCCTAGGAGTTTGAAATGATCACCATCATTTCATGCCACCATTATACGTACACCATGCAATTCCCTCCCAAGAAACTTTGTTGCTACTACTACCCTCCACATATTGACCTATCAACAACCCTTGGGTTGACAGTCAAAAGGGTGACAACAAGAAAACACATAGATGGTATGGTTTTCTCCCGTACACATAATCCAAACATATCCTCCATGGATGGGTACACAGTATAACCATCCCATGGGCACACATCTCAAGCACTAGTCCATCACAACACTCAACAGGAATAAATCACAATTTCTCCTACCTAGGCATAACTATAGCCCACATATGACTATGCAACATGATGCAAATATACACTTTACCCAAAATTAAGTACTCCCAAACTTTCAAATCTATTTTCTCTTTCCACAAGGGCAACTCATTACCCATAACATCATAAATTCACTTTGCAATTCTATCAACATAACACAATAGTGTATGAACATGTATAGCATCATCACTATCACTTTTACATCAATTGATAAACATAAGTAACATTTTTGGCAATCATTATTACAGTCACTTCTATAGTAACATAATGATATACATCTCATAATGACACATAATGCAACATTATGTCACAAGTCACAGGAATACCATTTGTTCACAAGAGAATCGGATGCTAATAACAAAATAGAATGAGTTTTGTTTAAGGAACTCTAATCATTTCTCTACATTCACATCCATACATATAAGCATAAGTAACCATGGTTGTGTCAATGGCATTCAATTGCTCATCAAGCAAGATATGCAACATACTTATTACTCTAACATGCATTATTTTCAGTTTGCATTAAATACAAGAATTCCCCTATATGATCTTATTACAATCACAATGCAATAGAAGAGATCCAATTTCATGAACAAGGTATATCCACTAAACAATTACCATTCTCATGTAAACTCATTAAGTAAGGAGGCACTAATTAACATATAATCACTTTCAATACATAACCATAATAGCATAAGGTCTTCTTCACTCCTATCTCACTAAATCTTTTACTTATTGCAATTTTAACATACTAATTAAATCCATATGCCATCAATCTAACATCTTGACTAGGAAAAGCAAGTGTTACATAAAGTAAGCACTAACAACCTTAATTGCATAACCATTGAAAACTAAGAAAGGAGAAACAAATAGATTTTTACTCAAATCAAGACATTACATGCCATCCAATATTCATTATACAAACATGCAAATTTTACTAAGGGGAAGTTTAAGGCACCATTAGTATTGCAATGACATCAATATGTTATCAAGGATGATAAATGGTAGAAACTCAAGCACATTAAGAGGTGATAAGAAAAATTAGCAATCATCGAACACTTACAAGAGAGCATGGAGCAATCTGTCCACATCCACAAACAGCTACATCCTATCATCCATTACATCTATAACACAAGAAGGAATTACAAGAGCAATTCATGACCAATTAGTGTCATTCTAGTCACAAGTGACATAAAGGAAGGCACAAGAAGAGCACATCCAAGCAAGGGTAATTAGGCAACCCAAGTTACCTTCAACCCATGAACACACAAGGTAGAACATTCCTACCCCCATCTTATAACATGGGAGGGTGATGACTCTTAACCATGTCAGACTCTCAACTAAGGTCAACACTCAAGTCCCATTAAGTAAGGTAAGGCCAAGGAGGCTATTTCCTCCACGTTTTCTAAAAATAACATTGTAACTTAACCCACAAATGCAATACTAAGGCATGAAAGCAATCAAGACTATAAAAACAATATAACAAGCTCACGCCACACATGCCAAACACAATGAAACATAGAAGGCTCAAGTATGCCAAAGTTCTTAGTGTGTGAACATGGGCTTTGATACCAGCTATAACATCTCATGCTGAGACCCGGAAGGGTAAGGGAAAAAAGAGGACAAGATAACTTTTAGTTACATAAATAGATAACATACACAACATACAGTTGCCGATTCCATATGTCAACAACATTCATGGCCAAGTATAGCCGAATGTACAACCCAAAGGAGAGGAGTAATTCCCCCTCCAAATCAAAACATTATAAAACTACATTCATTTTAAAAAATGAACCTAAATGTTCCTATAACCCATTCCAGAACATAAACATGAATCCAAAAGTATCATAGCACAAGTGGATCCAATACCCACACTAGAATCTATAAACCAAATAGGAAACATCTCATTTCTTCTCATTAAATTACATGATTACAATTTCTCTCACAAGAGAGTACAATTACATAAAAGAATATATAGTGCAATGGCATGGCCATGAGTATGATATACATGTGCAATAACATAGTCCTAAATATGCTACACTAACTAAAAGAGTACAATAATTGAAAGTGTAACAGAGAGAGATGACATCTCCAACTAGTACTCCAAAACCTGTACACCGGTCCCCAATGGCTATGGCAATGCCTCCCAATCATGTGGACACAAAAGAGACCACCCCACCATGCTTAGAGATAGTCACAAGGCCAAAACAGAAGTAACAAGGGAAGGGTATACATAATGGCCAACACTCACATCAATCATGGAGCAGACACATAAAACAATGCATAATGCCACAATCATAACATAGAGATGCTCATGAAATGAAATGTTGGGTTCTACTCATAACTCCAAAGGTACAAGACACTAGAGTGTAAGTCATATGGAGTGTTATCATGCATGCTCGAAGGGTGGCACCACATAGACACAAGTGCACCTCTCATACAGATGAGGAGACTCATTCAGGCCCGAATCAATGTCCCATAGATGGATAGCTCTTCTCGTGTGCATCCTTAGACTTTATAAGCACTTAGGGCCATGCACGAGGACTCAATATCCTAGAGCTAAGCTCATCTCATTTAACCAAATGAGGTATACAAAATCGATTGAAACACTGAAGTATAAATTTGAAATTGTAAATATGATAAATGTGACTGACAGAATAGAAGTTTTTGATAATAGTGTAGTTTTAATAAAACAGGTCTTTGTTAGTTAGATCAGGTTTTTAATAACTCTAGTGACCCCAATTTAAACACTCTTCACAAGGGAATGAACGGATCACATAAGATAACACGACAAATTGTATTACAAGTCTACTCATGGCCTGAATTTTGTATATAGTCTTCCATTTTAACATAACTAGAAAGAAATAAAAACACAGACATACAAAAAGGAAATCTAAATTTTCCTCCTATAGTGGTTCTTTTAGATCCTTGTATTGCATGGTAGATTCTCTTAATTAGAAATTATGAGACCAAATTTCAATGCACAAACATAGATTGATGAATCTAAGGTATTTTAGTGCCATGTCATTCTTTAACTCAAGGGCGATGGTTTCCACATGGCTGGTGATTCAACAGGACTGACCATAATGACCAAAATAGAAGGCCGTTAAGTTATCCTAATAAGAGTTGCAATGAAAATCCTTTCAGAGAAGGCATCGTATAACAAAAGTTTTTGTGAACTCTCTTAAATATTTGAGTAGAAGAAATAGAAGAAATATAGAAACGTCCCCTCCACGGGATGACAAGGTAATCCACATAAGCAATATAGAAATCCCTTCTACTTAATAACTAATTTAACAACTCTTTCAAATCCACATCAATTAAAACCCACAACCAAATTAAAATCTATTTTTAGATCTATAAACAATACAACTTCCTTCATAAAAATTTCAATAGTCAATCCCCATTAAATGAAACAAATCCACGGGACACGTGAAACTTATGCCTTTTCTACATAAATAATATGAAAATTGAATCCTTTTAAACTCACATAGCCCAATTTGCCTATCTGAATAAATCTACCCTTAATCCTTCTAATACGTTGAACTCTTTAAAAATTTAATCTACACTTGGCTTCTATAAAATTCAATTCTCATTGGGTTGTGTAAAAAAAAATTCAAAACAAAACGAGCCTATAGACATACCTGTATATGCCATATGACAATTCCTTGGAAAACATTGCAGGAAGCTCTTCTCTAAGTGTTTCGGTAGGAAAGCCTAAATTGACATAATAATCATTCCTTCACTCCACTACATATTCTGCTACCTTCCCTACTCCAAACCAAAAATACAGAGCCCTAAATAAATACTCCTTGCAAGACAATATATGAACATTCATCAAAATATAACGGTAGGGGAAAATATGTCAGGTGTTGTAACTGGAAGTGCGCTAGTATTCATGTATGCGAGGAGTGGAAGCAAAGACAAGGTATGCAACTATTTCACATAATGCGTAAAAGGTATGTAGTCTCATGAACTACAACAATTGCAGGAGATGCACAAAATGAATTTGTTTAAAACAACTTTAGAAACTTTTAAGTAGATTTGATTGGCAGTTGTAAAGTTAGACTCCACAACCTTAGTTAGCATCCTCACTACCATGCCAAAATGGTAGATTTTGAACAGGGCAAAGACATCCATTTACCCATAAAGGAATGCATAGACCAGGCATGTGAACTACTAGGTAGAATGCCTCAAAGAAACATCTCATGGAATGTGTTTTACTATAGGGTACACACAACATGGATTTGTAGAAGTGGCCTCCCCATCCACCTCCCTCCCTCAATGGAATGATATCCTCTTCTATCATGTGCGACCCTCAAAACCATGTCCTACCATTTTCCAATGTGAAAAAATGCCACTCTCTTCCCCAGGTGATTGGATTTCCCTTTGTACCAAAATAGAGTGACTGAGTCAATGCTGTGGGGCAACCCGCTACTATGAGATTGAGACTTCCAAAAGAATTTAATTCTCACCCACTTGCAAATATTTTTATTCCATTAACTACCTCACCTATCTCTCCAAGATATTTATCTCTGCATTAATCATTCTTAGCCACTATTATTGATGCCAAGAATTTTTGAACAACCATGCTGAGTGGCCAACATATACCAAGTTTGAATGATTTTTGCTAATACCAAGGGCCCCATGAACTTCCAAAGTCTCACGATTACCTTCCAAATAGCCCCACACACCCACTGCATTTGCAAACTCTTTTAAATAGATGGAACAAATTGTGAGGGTTGTTACATATATATGCAAAGTTTCAAGCTTTGTACATTGTTTTACAGTCATTATTGTACAAAGTAACATCAATACAATTTGTATATTTTGTCCTCTGACACAAAATTTAGCAATATGCTTCCAAACAATGATTGTAAAAGATAAAAATTATCACAATAGCCAATTGTAGTAAAAAGCTACAAACCAAGTGCCAAGGCACTTTTCCATGCCATTTGGCGAAGATCTCTGCTATGCACATTGTTTTTGAATTGACTCGTTCAATTGTGAAGTAGGCAATTGCCTGTTTGGCATAGTACATGTTTTGCTTCATCGCTATTGTGCATTTGAACAACTACATAATGTTCTTGTATTATGTTTACAATTGCTCTACAACAACTTTAGGTTGCTACGAACATGATTTGCACCCAACAATCCTAAGGGACTTGCATAACACACATGACAGAAACACGTATCTATGAAGAATGAAGCTTCTAGTTACACAGATCAATGATAGTAGTAAATCTTGGCTTGGTGATTAAACATCCTATGTAAAATTGATAGCATATTGGCTAAACATACTCATATGCATTTGGTCTTTTATATACAAAATAATGTTTTCATAGCTAAATACATATAATTGCATCCCAAACATCTAACCACATTTGCAAAGAACATATTGCAATTTGGACAACACTTGGAACACAATGCTTTGCAATTATTTATGGTACAACAGTTTGCCAATGCATTAGCAATTCAAGGAAGATATGCATGGGCTTGTTTTGGCACTGTCAATTGATCTAGCATAAGAAGCAACAATTGTCTATTGTAGTTACAATGATTGGTTACCATGATTGGAATGCCATACGTACAAAGTGGCATTGAATGTCTTCAATTTTGCACACTATGGCTGTCCCACATGTTTGTTGTAACAATACACATATGGCAATGATCTCTATATCCTAAAGTGAAAGCATGCTTGAATTGTATAAAGACCTACAAAAAAATTGAACTTAATTTGCTTTGCAAGTGGCTCTGGTCATTGTCATTATGAACCACTTCAAAAAAAAATAGTTGACTCACAAGATGCATATCAAGGATCTGCTTTCTGTTCAAGATGTGACAAGCACTTTCGAATTGAAAACAAAAAACTATATAATTAGTTCCTATGCAAAACTAAATAGCTACAACAATATATACACCAATTGAAATAAACCTGGCAAATTACGTTGACAAAGAATGCAAGTTCTATACATAAATTATATCATCCCTTCTTCAACACCCAGAACGAGAAACATCAGCTTAGCTACTATTGTGCAGTCATTTGGACAACATTGTTTATAGTTTTCAAAGTGCAACTATTTACTATCAACATTCTCTCTGCATCGTGCTATTATCATTGATTTTCATTGCTCCAAGAAGCCAACATGTAGTTTGTGTAAGTATAAAAGAATTCTTGGATTAATTGTTTCTCATGCTAATCATGTCTCTAACCATAATACTTGTCTTTCCAATGTTCTATCTATGCAGATCCCTACTTTGCTATTTTACGTGGTCAAGGCTACCAATCATGCTCTTGTAAATTTCTCACATGTTAATGCTCTTACAACTTTCCAACCTGTGGCATGGAATTCAAACCATCTACAGACAGGTAAATGCTTAACAATTGACACTAGCAAGCTTAAAATCCATATTAGATCTCATTAATCTTCTCTTTTTTATGTCATTGTATATGCTGCCAGAAATTGTTGCAAGACACCAACTGCTTTTTGTACACAACACAAAATGCACCATTTAGATGAGAAACAAGAACAAAAGAGGCAAGTATTGTATCCCACTTCTATCATATATGTCTTGTCTTTGTGTATGCTTAATTGTCGATTTAGTCTCCGTCATTGCTCAAATCAATGCAATATATAGATTGAAGATAGGAACTATAGAGCCATCAAGCATCCTCGACATTTGCACAAAACAATTAGCTTTAGCATTTGAAGGTGATATCTTAGCCATTTATGGCCTTGCTATTTCCAAAAATCCCGCAATGCAACCAAAAGCAACAATTGTCCATGTTGATTTAGTTGACAGCTATGGCCAAATGACAAACACTGCAAACATTAACAACAAACTAATTGACATATTTCTACCATAGGTATTACCTCATACTAGTATACGTATCATAAACTTTGTCATTAGGAAAAAAAATAATATGAAAGAGGAGATGCTGATTATTCCCTTGTATTAGCCCCTCAAAGCACCATTGAACCCATTGACTTTAAAGTTTGTAAGGAACACAAGCTAATTCTTGACACAATCATCTCGCAACTCATTCAATCAAACAACAACTTTTCTATTGGAACATTTGGCAATGTTGTCACTGGTCACCATCAAGTGCCAATTCAATATGAGCTACAAGTTAATGATAGAGACTCCCAAGATGATTTGACTACTGTAAGATGTTTAGCACAATTAATATTGGCATCGTACAATTTGAACATTTTTCTTTTTTGAACTCTCTAAAAGCTTTTTAAAACTCATTTTCAATATAGCTAATATTCTTATAGGATGCCTTTTTGCATTGACAACATTTTCATTTTAACAATCTGCTTTTGATTAATTTTTTGTGTGTATTTTAGAACATAGAATTTTTAATCTAGCATTCTACTATTGAATTCTTACATTGATCTTATTTGGAAATTTCTATTTGAAGAATTATGTATTTTACAGGTTATAGTTCCTAGCATCCAGGCAAAGCTCTATGCCACACTTCATGTGATGCTAGCATCAACAAAAGCCCCCATACTATTCAAGAATATTGTTCGTAGTGGGGCAAAAGGCACAAGTTTAATGTGAACAACATCATCCAACTTCATTGACGGGCTCAATGATATAACTACAAAAGCCTCCCTAGAACCACTTATCTCCTCAATGATAGGAAACAACAGACTTTAATGCTTGAGTCTCTTTATTGGTTGATGTATCTTATTCCCTATCATTGAGTGTTTTATTCATTTTCCCTACTGTTCACTATAATTTAGCATTGTTCTGCACAGAAAATGTTTTGTATAATTGACTACTTCTAATCTTATTCTTGGTAGCATGAATGGAAACAAGCCATCATTTCCTAATATTTTGTTTCTATGAGAATTATTTCATCAATATGCTATGTTCTTTTGAAATCATATTGAGACTTAAAAAAACCTAGAAGTACTTCCTCATTTATAATCGTTGTTTTTTCATAATTTCTTACCTTCTCTCTTTATTTCACTAATTCGCTTTAAAATGAAACATTTTTGCAATCTTTTCATTAGTTGTTGGTATTTTGCTCAGGATTTTGTATTTTTCGAATTGCAAATTACTTTCAAGACAAGAAAGAGAAAAATTATATCGATTCCTAGTCTTTTGTTGCTAGTGGGAATATTTCATGGATTTGTAATATTCTTTGATATAGTCATGTCTTCACACACAGTGTATCTATTGATGCATGGCATTTGGACAATTGCCTTGTGCATTGACTAGTCTGTAAATTTCATTTATTGTGAACAGCCTGTAGTGCAGGTGTGATTAATACCATATGTTGTAAAGTTTTAAGAATGCCAACCATAGGATTTATTGCATTTTTTTTGTTGCTTCTAACTATTTCATGAGGATAAAATCTATGTCTGTTGAGAGGGTATATATCTATCATATTGGAACCCAAAAAATTGAGGCATTTGTAAGATTTTAGATCTTTTGTACCATCATTTTTACACTGATTATTCATTTGCTCATATTCATTGATGGAGGTGACATCTATGTCTATTGACAGGGTTTATGTCTATTGTATTGGAAGCAAAAAAGTGAGGTGTTTGTAATTTCATATATCTTCTGCATTCTCATTTTATAGTTCTCTACATATCTACATTTTATCAGTTAATGTCTATTGTTTCTTGTTCTCTGCATTTTATGCATTGATCTCCACTCTTCCCTATCTTTGACTACATTTATGGGTTCTACCAATGGGGCACATTTTAAGAGGACATTGTGCATTTATCAGTCACTGATTTTCATTTGCTATGAAAACATTGAAATGTAGGCAGCATTAATGGCTTTAGGTCCAAAGTTCTCGCACTGTCGAGCAAAATATTTTTGTGTTGTTTATTCATTTACTTAGATATTTTGATGAAGGTGTAATTTGTGTCTGTTTAGAGGGTTTATATCTATTGTATTCAAAGTGAAAACAACACATTTGTAAGTTCCAACATCTTTTACATAGTAATTTTTGCATTGTTTATTCATTTTCTCTGAATGTTTGAAGAGGGTGATATTTGTGTCTGTTGACAAGGTTTATGTCTATCAGATTGAAAGCAAAAAACTGAGCAGCTTGTAAGTTCCTATATCTCTTACAATGTCATTTTATAGTTTTTTACATCTCCACATTCTATGGGTTAATGTCTATTGTTTATTTTTATTTGCATTTTATGCATTGATATCTACTCTTCCCTATCTTTGAGTTCTTTTATTAGTTAGTCTCTATTGTTGAATTAAAGACTTAACACCATAATTCATTACTGTCAACTTCTCTGCTACCCACACTTAAGAATGGAACTAGACTTTTATCTGCATGCATACATGTCAATTGTGATTCCATTTATAGAATGAGAATGAAAGTTAGGTCTACATAAGTGTAAAATGTCTTAGTATAAAA
This sequence comes from Cunninghamia lanceolata, assembly GCA_027924645.1. Classification (NCBI taxonomy): domain Eukaryota; kingdom Viridiplantae; phylum Streptophyta; class Pinopsida; order Cupressales; family Cupressaceae; genus Cunninghamia; species Cunninghamia lanceolata. Next base: position 4,123,537 of record BSBN01000158.1, on the reverse strand, counting down.
CTATTTTATCAATTCGTAATATTTTGTTGCTATTGGAAATATTTCATGCCTTTCCCAGATTCTTTGACATATTCTCTTTCACAGGTATCAAACTTATGTCTCTTCACAAGGTTTATATCTACTATATACGAAGTGAAAAAGCAGGCATTTGTAAGTTATTGTATCTTCTGCAGTGTCATTTTTCTATTGTTTATTCATTTGCCTATATTGCTTGATGATGATGGAATTTGTGCATGCTGACAGTGTTTACATCTTTCATATTGGAAGCAAAAAATGAGGAGTTTGTATGTTACTATATCTTTTCCAGTGTCAATTTATAGTTTTTTTGCATCTCTACATTTTATGCCTTTATGTCTATTGTTTGTTGTTCTCTACACTTTAGTAAGTTCCTATATCTTTTACATTGTCATTTTATAGTTCTCTACATCTCTGCATTTTATTCGTAAATGTCTATTGTCTATTGCTTTCAACATTTTATGGGTTAATGTCCACTCTTCCATATCTTTTAGTGCTTTTATGGGTTGTCTTAGTGCATCACATTTTAATAAGACATTGTGCATTTATTAGTCTCTAATTTTCATTTACTGTCAAGAGACTGAAATACAGGCGGCGTTAATGGCTTCTGGTGCAAAGTTTTAAGTCTCATGAGAAAAAGATTTTTTGTGTTGTTTATTCATTTCTTCTACTAGTTTGATGATGGTAAAAGTTGTCTCCATTTAGAGGGTTTATAACTATGATATTGGAAGTGGAGGATGAAGCATTTGTAAGTTCCTACATCTTTTACGTAGTCATTTTTCTATTGTTCAGGCATTTTATGAGTTGTTGTCTGCTTTTCCCTGTATTTGAATGCTTTTATGAGTTGGTCTCTGTTGTTGAGTTAAAGACTTAACACAATAATACATTAGTGTCATCTTCTCTCTTGTCCTCAATTAAGAATGAGACAAATATTTTCTTGACACAGATGCATGTCAACTATACTTCAACCTATAAAATGAAAAACAAATTAGGTATAAATAAGTGCAAAATGTCTTCATATAAAATCATTCCATCAATTGGTAATGGTTTGTTGCTATTGGAATTGTTTCATGCATTTCTAATGTTGTTTCATATCATTTGTTTGATTGGGGTGAAATCCATGTCTCTTGACAAGGTTTATATCTACTGTGTGATGCCCTCTCATGTAACCCTAGAGTGCTAGACTTACAAGTGCAAACATTAAAGAATTTTTTTTTTGAAGCAAGTAAATGCATTAATCATCTACACTATTATCAACATTAAATAAAATGAACAACTAACACCTCTAGGGAACATAACTGCATCAGATAAACATAAATCTATAATAATACAAGTAATATGCATTATGGTACAAAAGAATAAGATTACATAATTCTTTTACAGATATGAATAGTTACAAAAGATCAATTAAAGGATTACAAGATTACAAGATTCCTGATTGATTATATTAGTTTACAATATACAACAAGATTATATAGCTTTGAAGGTAGAATATAGCTCTGTGGATACAAGTACACATTTGGAACTAGAAACACATCTGCAGTGATCATGAATCAGGTCAGCCAAGAAAAACTAATGCATTAAGCTCTTCCACCCAACAATGTGGAACCCTGAGGTCCACCCCTTCGAGCTAGGAGATAACAATGAGGTTCCACTAAGTCAAGAGATACAAGAAGATAGATACAACTCGGCACAGAGAATATAGATAAACAGGACAACACAAGTCATCAAAATCATCAAGACAAGGCAATACTCATCAAGACAAGACAAATCATTAAGACAAGTTAATTCATCAAGATAAGACAAATCATTAAGACAAGTCAATTCATCAAGATAAGACAAATCATTAAGACAAGTCAATTCATCAAGATAAGTCAATTCATCAAGATAAGACAAATCATTAAGACAAGTCAATTCATCAAGATAAGACAAATCATTAAGACAAATCAATTCATCAAGATAAGTCAACTCATCAAGATAGGACAAATCATTAAGACAAGTCAATTCATCAAGATAAAACAAATCATTAAGACAAGTCAATTCATCAAGATAAGACAAATCATTAAGACAAGTCAATTCATCAAGATAAGTCAATTCATCAAGACAAGACAAATCATAAAGATAAGTCTATTCGTCAAGACAAGTCTATACTCTAGATGCAACAACAAAAGATAAAGAGGAAGTAACTATGATACAGTAGGGAGAGTGTCATCGCATGGTCCTAGCATGGGTCATCCAGGCTATCTCACACTAGAAACCAGCCCCATCTATGGTTTTCCTAGAGACCTCTCTATAGACACCGGCCCCATAGGGTGACACATGCGGAGCCGACACATCCTCTCATGGAGACAAGGAGGTCAACCTTGCCAACCAGGCCTTCTCATCCCATCCTTAGACTATGAGAGCACTCAAGGCATGGGTGAGGCACCATACCTATCTTGTTATGTGAATTACTACCCAACCCACCTAGATAAATTATTAAGTTATCACTTGATTACAACTTCCATGGGGTTATCCAGGCAGCCACTTTGGGCACTGACCCCACCATGAAAGCCACTCTCCTACATGCAACTAGCAACCCCAAACCATCACCCATATACCAATAACATGCATGGATAAGGGATTATAATGCATATAAATTTTGCAAACCATTTTAAATCCAAGCTCTCAACCACGAAACTTTCCCTTGTTCAATTCAAAATCCCAAATCAAATATAACATTTAATCAATAATTTTCAAATTCAAAACAATAATTCTTCCCAATCCACATCAAGACCTCATATGCAAAAGACACATCACCAATGCATCCTTGCCATAATATCACACTAGATTTCAAGGTAACAAGCCTCTAGAGCTAAAAAGATTTTAACACAAATACCAAAGACACTATCCAAAGCATGACGCTTAACAACCTTGACCTCCCATGAAACTAACATGATCACCATTACATTAAGCTAGACAAAACATAATAGCAAGTCTCAAAACCAAAATAAATGCAATGACCCTATTGCATCACTGATACACAAATTTTCAAAATCAGCAATAAACAACAAGGAATAAAAATATATCCAAGACCCAAATACTACCACACTTTTAAAACTATTTAACATGGATTCAATAAAAGATTTTAAAGCTCTCTTTTTAGTTAAATCATAAACTTACTTAAGATAACAATATTATAATCAAATCTCAAGATCTATAATTCCCTCTATGATTTATTTAATAACTTACTACTACAATTCACATCTATACACTTTAAAAAAAAATCCCAATCTCAACTCAAACTGCAAGTACATCTATGACAAAAATAATTTTTAAAACAATACACAATAAAATTTTAACTCTCTTTTGAATAAAATTCTAATAATAATAACATATACTATTCTATTCTAGAATTTTAATTTCATCTATTATTTGTTTAATCAATACCATAATTACCCAATTCACAATAAATCTCTAATTTAAAATCAATGTACCACAAGATAGTATGTTACTAAATCATAATTAAACAAATTTATATTTAAATAAGATAAAAGGATAATAACTCAATATATTTAATTCTAGAATTATAATATTATTTATCTAGCATCACCATAAAATCTACTTTACATAAAAAAAAGCTAATTTACTTATTTAACAAACTTGCATCTACTTAAGCAACTTTATTTAAATAAAGTTAATTTTAAAATAATACAACTCTATCCTAATATTTTAAGATAAACTAATATTATCTTATCACTATTGCCGTTTAATGAGTTTGATAAAAAAAGTAAATCAAATTGGTAATTTTAATAAATCAAAACTAAAGAAAAACACAAAGCAAGATTTAATAAATCAAAACTAAAAACACAAAACAAGATTTATGAGTTGTTCAAGGAGTTACAAATAGAAGTTTTCTAATTCTTGGCTTATAAATTCATCCAATATTTGTTTAACCAATACCTTAATAATTCAATTCACAATAAATCTCTAATTTATTATTTATTTATTAAAACAATGTATATTGCTAAATCATAACTAAACAAATCTAAATTTAACAAGATAAAATGAGTATAACTAATATTTAATTCAATATATTTAATTCTAGAATTGTAATACCATTATAACCCATTTAATACTCTAATTTAATTCATTTAACAAACATACATCTACTAATTAAATTCTATTAATAAAATATTTCAATTCTAATCTAACACAAGTATGAGTTTAACCACATTTTGATCCTAAAAAGTTGGTAAAAAAATCTCGTTAACAATTTACTAAGTCAAAGTGATACTCACTTAAGCAATGTTTACTAAACATTCATTTTTTGTTAATTATTTTTGTGTAGTAAAAACTCTTGAGTCCAAGACCAGGTTTCTCATTTTTCTTTGTGCTGGGTGTTTTGTACTGTTTGAGCATGGAGGGTGCTGCCGATGGCAGTACCTCAGAACCCCCACCCGTACAGGGTGCTGTTCAACAGCCCAACTAGAAAAATGCCCTAACGGGCAATGTTGCTTCTCATTCCACCAACGCATAGATAGTGGACTGTCAACTTAAGGAATCAACGAAGGGTTCATCCCTGGTCATCCCTGATAATCTCGTGGACAAGATTGTCTCCTCAATGGATCTTACACTAGTGGGAAAGTTTTTTTCCCTTTGCCTGAGCATTGACATGGTGTGAAAATGGATTTCCACCCGATGGCATCTTAAAGGCAGTGTTTTGGCAATGGTAATGGTGTGCAGGATGTTCTTGTTTAGATTCATGAGCAAGGAGGACATGCTGTCCATTCTATCTAGAGGGCCTTGGCTATACAGTTCTCATTCTCTCTTTGTTTGCTGCTGGAAACCTAGCTTGGACCCAGTTGTAGATCTCAACTGCTGCACCCCTATTTGGGTAAGATTACCTGGTTTCCCCCTTGAGTTTTGGGACGAGTCTGTTTTCAAATCTATCGGTAATTCTTTTGGGCATTTTGTCCCCTTAGATAATCCTACCAATACCAAGTCTCATTTTGTTTATGTGAGATTTTGTGTGAATGTGGAAATTAATAAAACTCTACCTTCCTCCATTGAGATTACATCCAAGTTTGGAATATGGACCCAGCCCATTTCTTATGAGAACTCTACTCTTCTCTGTTAGTTCTGTAAGAGGAAGGGGTACCTTATTTCCCATTGTAAGTTCAAGAGAGCTGAGGAAGTTAGGGATAAAGGTAAAAACAAGTTCACAGAGGAATACTCAATCAAGCCTACAGATAATGAGACAGTGGTGGATAAGGATCTTATTCCTCAAGTTGGGATGCCAAAACCCACACCCACCTTTAGGACAGTGGATTCTGAGATAGCCCCTTTATTAGAAGAATGAGAGATTTTGGAAATGGTAAAAGAGACCCAACACCCGGATATTTTAGCTACTAAGTTGGAAGAGGAATTGATACAAAAGGAGGTTAGTCCAGTGAAGGACAAGATCCCCTTGACGCAAGAAGTGGATAATGTATTTCAAATCCAAAAGGACTCTGTAGCTGCTTAGGAAGCCTCTCCTCTGATTGATAGGAAATTTTCTGTCAAAGAAAATATGCCCCCCCTTCTCAGAGCCTGGATCATCTTTCCCCTGTTAAGCTGGGCCATAATTCTTTAAAAGGAATTTCATCCCCTAGGCAGAAAGCTTTATCCATAGTGAGTTCACCTGGAGCAAGCACGAGTGCTTAGTTAAGCAACCAGGAGGAATGGACATCTTAGAAGAAAAGAGGTAGGAAACCTAAAAGGATAGCTGATGTTGGTATAGATCCAGCAAAGGGCAGGTCCTCCCTGAGGAAAACCAGACAAAGAGAGGCAGTGCGGGAGATTGCCAATGGATGGCAGAAAACTCTGGAGACTCACTCCAGGAAGATTTTTAAATGAAGATTTTCTCTTGGAATATGAGGGAACTCAATAACCCCTCAAAACAGTTCGAGGTTAGAAATTGTATTTTGGATTACAAAGTAGACATTTGCTGCTCCAAGAAGTCAAAATGACAGAGGATAATTTCAAGACTGTTGCTAACAATATCTGGCCCAATGCTTCCTACTTCGTAAGCCCGGTGATTGGAGCCTCTTGTGGCATTGTCACTATGTGGAATGCTTCAAAGATTAAAGGTTTGCTTGTTCACCTTAATAAGAATTGTTTAGCTATTGATTTCTCTTTGCCTTCTTTCAGTTGGTGCCTCATCAATGTGTATGCCCTTAATACCTGTGTTTTGAGGAAGAACCTCTGGGATGATCTTTTTGGGAAACTTGTTTCACATGTAGCCTCACACTGGATGTTGGCTCAGGATTTTAATACCCCTTTAGACCCTTCTAAGAAATCTGGAGGTATTGTGGATTATTCAGATAGTATGATGGATTTGGTAGACTTCATCAACACTCGTGGACTTGTGGACACTGATTTGACTAATCAGCAATTCACATCAACCAATAGAAGGAATGGGGAACATCTAATTCAAGTCAAACTGGACAGGGTTTTAACCTCTAATAATTGGCCCCTCAACTTCACTCTCTCTCATAGAGTGCTCTCCAAAATGGTTTCAGATCATAACCCCATTGTTTTGGAGTGGGCTGATGATAGAAGAAAATGACCTTTTCCTTTTAGATTTGAAGCAATGTGGATCAAGCACCCTGACTTCAAAAATCTCCTATCTAGCTGGTGGCAGATCAAGGTGGTAGGTACTCCTATGGTCCGTCTTCACAAGAAACTCCACATCAGACATCAGGTTTATGGCTGGAACAGGTACAACTTTGGTAATATTTTTTCTCAGAAGAAGTTCATCTCTAATAATCTTGAGGACATACAACTTAGGATTGCCCAGGGGGATAGGTCTGAGTCTTTGGCTACTTCTAACGATAACCTCATTAAGGATTGGAAGGATATCATGTACAAGGAAGAAATTTTTTGGAAACAAAAGTCCCACATCTAATGGCTCTAAGAAGGGGATCGGAACACGGCCTTCTTTCATAAATCTGCCCTTAAACATAGAAAATCCAACACTGTATCTTCTATTAAATTAGAAGATGGTAGTCTTATTACTGAAGATGAGGAGATTAGAGATAATGCTATTAGGTTCTTTTACAACCTGTTGCCAGAGTCTGGGTCAATTGTTGACAATTTGCTGTCTATTTCTCGGCTGTTAGAAGAGATACCTTCTGTTTTGACTATGGAAGATAATGCTGACATTTTGAAAACTGTTACTGAGGAAGAAGTCAGGGCTATTGTCTTTTCTATGGGCCCTTATAAAGCTCTTGGTCCCGATGGATTTCCTCTGGTGTTTTTTCAAGAATTCTGGGAAATCATTGGGTTTGATGTCACTGCTGTTGTTAAAGACTTTTTCAGGACTGGTAGGCTCCTTAGACAATTTAATAACACCTATATTCCTTTGATTCCTAAAAAATACAACCCTAATATGTTCAAGGATTTTTGACCTATAAGCCTTTGTAACACCTTTTATAAAATATGCACTAAGTTGTTGGTTTTCAGATTGCAACCTTATCTGGATAAGATCATTTCTCCCATGCAAAAAGGTTTTGTCCCAGGTAGGCAGATTTTGGATGCTGTTCTTGCTACTCATGAGACTATTCATTCCATGGAAAAAAGTCAGATACCTAGCATGGCTCTCAAACTTGACATCTCTAAAGCTTACGACCGGGTTTCTTGGCAGTTTCTGTTCAAAATTCTTTACAAATTTGGTTTTTATGATAAACTCCTCAGTCTTGTCAAGGAAGTTGTTACTACTACAAAATATTTAGTTCTTGTGAATGGTATCCCAAGAGGGTTTTTCTCCCCTTCTAGGGGGATTCGACAGGGAGACCCTCTCTCTCCCTACCTTTTTATTATGATTACTGAGGCGCTGGGTAGATCATTTTTAAACAAAGTCTCTTCTAAAGTTATCACTGGGATTAAACCTACCACCTCCCTTACTCCTTTGACGATCCAACAGTTTGTGGATGATACTATTCTATTTGGCATTTCTTCCATGGTGGAGGCTTCTACTTGGAAAAGGTTACTGAATGAGTATGCTAAGGCTTCTGGGCAACATATAAATTTTTAGAAGAGCAATGTTTTTTTCTTCAATACTCCTAATGATCTTCAAAGAAAAATTGTTAAGATTCTCTGTTGTGCTGCTACTAATCTCCCTTCTATTTATTTGGGCCTACCCCTCACTATTAAAGATGTCACCCCTGCCTTTTGGCACAACATTATTGAAAGAACTCAGAGAAAGCTCATGGGCTGGAAAGGCAAACTTCTCAGCAATGTTGGGAACTTCAACTTTTACGAGCTTCCCTTCAAGGCATTCCCATGTACTTCCTATCTCTTTTTAAGATGCCTAGATACCTAGCTGAAAAATTGGAATAGATACAAAGGACATTTTTATGGACTGGAATGGAGGAAAAGAAAAGGATTTCTTTGGTCAAGTGGGAGCAGGTCTGCTGTCCTAAATCTCATGGGGGTCTTAACATCAGGACTGTCCAAAGCATGAATAAAGCTCTGCTGTCCAAGGTAATGTGGAACTTCATCAACAAAAATAAAGATTGGGGAGATATAATGAAGGCTAAATATCTCAAAGATTTTGATAGCTACTCGGTACTTCTACAAGAAGGTATTACGCCAAGTTCTGCCATTTGGAATAAAATGCTTAAAACTAGGAGCATCATTAGAAAAGGAATGAGATGGAAACTAGGGGATGGTTCTCTCATCAACTTTTGGGAAGACCCCTGGTTAACTAATCAGGCTCTCTCAGCCCAAATTGATAATAAAGATATTGTTGCCTTGGCCAAGCAATTTTTTGGCTTTAAATTTAGTAATTACCTTACCCAAGACCATGGGCTTAAAAGGTGGAAGAATCCGTTACAATGCACCATGAATAACCCTAAGTTTCATCAGAAATTGAATATGGTTCAACAATTACTGATGGATATCAGACTTCCTTTATTCCCTCAGAAGGATGAACTCATGTGGTATGCTGACAAAAAGGGAGGTTCTCGGTAAAATCTGCTTACCTTCTGCTGGTGGAGGATGTCAACAAAGATGAGATATGGGAGAAAGTTTGGAATTGTAAAAGTCTTCCTAAAATTAACTTCTTTTGGTGGACTGCCACCCATAATAAAATTTTGACTCAGGATAACCTCCAACGTAGAGGGTTGCAGCTTGTCAATAGATGTGTTCTTTGTTGCAATCAAGAAGAAACTGTGGCACATCTCTTCATTCATTGTGATTATGCCCGTGAAGTTTGGAGCAGAATTCTAGAAAAATTTGGTATACAATGGGTTTTTAATAGAGAGATTCGTGATTGTATCGCCAATTGGAATGTTCCCCTTAAACACCCTTAGTTGCGGGAATTGTGGAAGCAGACCCTTCCTTCACTTGGGTGGGCCCTGTGGAAAGAAAGAAACAATAGGATTTTTTGGGACACTCATAGGTCTCCGATGCAGGTTTGGATCTCTTTATTTAAGGCTATTGTTGAAAATATTTCTAATGCTAACATTAAACCTACAGATCAACCTTTGACCAAATAGGAATCTTGGGTGGCTTCTAACTAGGGTTTGCTGAACCAAATCCTGACTTGTGATGATACAAAACTTTGGAAAAGACTTAATACTATTTGGGCCCCACCTGAGCCGGGGTGGTTGAAACTTAATTTTGATGGTACTGCTAAAGCTGATGGATGCGCTAGCGGAGGAGGTATAATAAGGGATGAACATGGTGATCTTGTTGCGGCTTATACTGGAGGACTTGGAAAGCATTCTAACAACATTGCTAAGGCAATGGCCCTCCTCTGGGGTCTCAAAGTGGTGATCTTGTTGGGGATTAGTCATCTCCACATACAAGGTGATTCTAAAATCATTTTGGATGCGGTTACTGGTCTCTCTACTTGTGGGTGGAAGCTGAGTGACATTATATCTGATATACAAACCATTCTCCATAGCATCCCGAATGTCTCTTTCTCCCATACTTATAGGGAAGGCAACTCGGTTGCTGATGGTCTTGCCAACTTTGGTCAGAAATTTCAAATCTGGTGGGTTTGGCACCAAATTAGTAGCATTCCTGGTCAGATTGGAATGCTTATTCATAAGGAGAAGAATTCTATTATTACATGATGTCTACTCAAGTGTCGAGTGATGAGGTGGCGTGTTTTTCCACCTTGTCTAGGCTTATGCACAATCCCCATGCGAATTGCCAATGGCATCTATACTCCCTTCATGCAAACTTAATTCTCATTATTTGGGTTGCATTTTGGAACTTAAAGTATCATGATTGGCATCAGCTAGTTTTTATTCACATGAATACCACTTGGTGGATTCCTCTGAAGGGTATTCTACAATTTATGTGTCTTCTCCTACTGGGTATTATGGCATGGGCTATCATTATGGGTGGTGAAAGAATTCACACTGAACCAAACACCTACAATGAATTCAAAAAAAATGTCATTGTCTGGCATTACTGCAAGGAGGGGGCATAATTCCATTCCTGGAATGCCTTAACGAGCATGATGAGTCATTATCCATCCAGTGTGCTTCTTTGTGGGTTGATAGACGAGTCACCATTGATAGTGTCAGCTTTGAGATCTCAGAGAAAAGTATAGCTGAGGCGACAGGCTTATCTCTTAAAGGCATTAAGTTGCCGAGAAAAATGAGGGTTTTTGACGTGCAGAACCAAAAGCTTTTCTTGGGTGACGGCGAAGAGCTGGTACCCTACCAGGGAGGGTTTAAAAGGGTGAAGCTTCTTTAGCCATGGGTGGAAATGTACTTTTTAATCATGAAGTACTTCACCTTGGAAGGCTGTTATGCCAGGTTCTATTACTACCATCTTCCCCTGCTCAATCATTTTCACAGAAACTTGGCTATTTATTTTTCTTACTACATGCTTTCTTCTTTAGAACACTCGGTTAAAATGGTTCATAAGAATTTAACCTCTAGGCCATTAGAGAAGCCTGTGCCCCTACACTAAAGCCTCATACACAGACTTTACTAGTTTCACTTGGCCTTGATGCCCCCTACCACTCTCCATCACTCGGTTGTGGAACCCTCCCCCAATACATCGTCGGCTTCTATCAAATGTGATTCCCTACACAATCTTGTGAAAAATAGTCATGATGGCCTAACTTTGGCCTCTGTGGAAACTAATACCCCCACTCTTGGGTCTACCTCTACCCCTAAGATGAAGGACTCTATTAAGTCTAGGAAGCAGCTTCATCGCCTCTCTGAGCTGGCTGAGGAAGCGGGTATTCTTAGCTCCCTCAAAGATAGTCATGAGACCCCTAAAGGTAAAAACATGTCTGCTGAGAATCCTGCTAAAAAGGCAAGAAAGGGCAAAGGAAAAAGCATATCCCCTGGTCTCAGACACTCTACCAGAATTGGTGGGAAGCCAACCCCCAAGGTTAAACTTATAGACTACTCAGTAAGTAACTGCGAGGCTTCTTCTCATGGTGAGGAGGCCGATAGTGATGATTTGAAGGAAATTTGCATGGAGAATCCTGTTTCTAGGGAGCAGTTTGATGGCCATGACTCTCTACAGAATGATTACAGGGACAGCCCCGAGAATGTGATTGGTACAGGTAGTGATAAAGATGAGTTTGACCATCAGAGCCCTGTGGAGGCCCAGTATGATACTGGCGAAGGAGAGGGGAACATGAATGAAAAAAATCTTGCCAGTGCTGAAGAGGTGGAAGCGAACAGTTAGTCTGTCCCTAAAGAGATTAAAGATGATGATGTCAGGGCTATTGCTGAAGATGGCAATGTGAATGAGGGCAGGGAAAGTAACTCTCTTTTTGCTGAAGTGACTCAGTTAAAGAACAAGATGGTGGCTCTGTAACTCAAGATATCTACTCTTTATAAGTTTATTCCCCGCATGCTGTGCAGGTCTTCCATGATCAACTTAACCCTTTTGCAAGATATTCAACTTTTCTCCCAAGGAGTCGACAATGACAGAACTCAGGAGCTAGACAAAGTTTTTGAAGTTCTTGCTAAAGACTAGGAGGACTCTATGTCTTAGTGTGCCTTCTGATATTTGTTTGCTAGTTTTTTGTTGTTGCTTACTATCTACCATTTGTAAGCTGGTGTTTCCTAGGTTTTGGTTCCAGACTCTTTTTGTTTCCTGAGCCTGTGCTTTTTCTTATGTAATCTCTGTTAAGGGTTTGGCCCCTTGTTTTTTTCACCTAATGTAATCAAAAACATTTATGGACTATCTATTAGATACTTTCTAAATAAACTCATTTGCCAATCCTTCTATTTAAATGGACTCTTGCTTTAACTTCTTCATAACGAAAAAGTACAATAATAATAATCAAATTTTATTTGAGAGTCTTTATATACAGAGAAAAGAAAATGGAAGAAGACTTCTGAAGTTTTAAGCAAAAATGGAGAATGGTCTATCAGGAAAAGTCATGAGAGCAAGATAGCAATGCAGATTTCAGAAGCATAGGATGAAACCAATATAAATTTTTAGAAATTTAAGAACTTAATAGACATACCAGAGATTTCAAGAATTTAGGAGAGATCCCAGAGATTTCAAGATGTCTGGCAGAGGAAAAGAAGATTGAATATTCAGTAAGAAAACTGACTCCAAGAAGTTTAGATTTCAGGCAAGAAACAAATTTTATTATATTTTCTTATTTTATTTATATATATATTTATTACTTTAATTTTGTGTTGATTGAAAAAGTCCAGCATGGTTGCAAGGAATTTTATCATTAGAAAAATTTAAAACAAAAAGCAGGGAAGGAGGTCGTACGGCAGCAAGGAGGAGGTTCAGAGTTCAATTTTTTTGGTTCAGAGTTCAATTTTATTTTTAGAAAATGAAAATACTGTTCAAGTCCCTCCAAGGATTAGAATAAAATAATTTGCAGAAGGAGAGAAGATTTGCAAGACATGAAGAAACTTAAATCTCAGCTCATGATTTTTAGGTAAAAGAAAATATTTAAGGAATGCATAAGATATGGCCGTACGCAGCGGATGGGAGGGGTTGTGTTTGCTGCAAAAAGTTTAGCAAAATTTGACCTAAAATAAAATCAATATCACCAGGCAGAATTCGGGACATGAGTGGTTATAGACAAAGGTAAACTTTGATAGAATGCCATAGAGAATTCATATCAATGCATGGCTTCAAAATCTCCTTTTCTGGCTATGTATTCAAAGTTGCAAAAGTTGGGAAAATGATTTGAATAGAGCAATTTCTCACAAATTTCAGGCAAACAACCACTACCATGCTCAAAGTTATGGAGAACTTTAGTTTTAGATGGCGACATGAAGACAAGAGTTCCAATGGATTAAAGAGACAGGTTCAGGAAATTCAACAAAGAACAGAAACTAATTTTTATCAAATTTGCACAAAAATACAAGTTGACATACCTGAACTTCAATCCAAGCTTCAAAATACTTTAGCTCTCCACTTCTTCAGCTTCTCTGAAAGATTTTTTCTTCCCAAATTTCTCTTCACAACCAATCTTCTCCAATTTTCTGTATATTTTCCCAACAAATCTCTTCTCCCAAAAATAATAAACTAGAAGCAAAAATAGCCAAGAGTCATAAATGTCCACTATCTCCAATCTGTTACAGATAATCCCACTATTGAAGAAATTAAAATTTTTACTTAACATAGAGATTCACCAAATCTAGAATCATATTCGACAACCAACAAACATTAAATTATTCACTAATATTATTCTTTAAATAACTATATACTATTTAACCATAATAAATGCTTATGACTAATATTCTATTAAAAGCATTAAAATAATTAATTTAATATTTATTAAAAATTTAATTAAATAATATTCCTGATTTCACATTGCTAAATAATGACTACTAAATAATATTATAACTAACTTATTAACTAATAAAATCTTGCCTGTAAAACCAAATACAATTTCAGCAATAAAATAATACCATTCACTTATGACAAATGTCAATAGGACTTAATTATTAAACGTATTACTTTAATTCTTAATTAAAATATTTTTCATTATTTCTCAATTTAAAATTTTAATTAATAATTTACATAAATATCACTATATCAAGCCTATTATTACTATGATATCATTCATTAATGTGTTACCAAAATACACATAGGCTTAACTAAACAAAAACCAACAATAACTCCACATACCACATAATGACCAACATCCTGAAGCAAGGACCAAAGGGTGACACCTTGACTCACGGTCAGAGACTGAAGACTAAAACACACCTAGGGAAAACCCCATGTTATCTCCTTTCAATAGTATCCATTAGCTAAGGGCACGATCAGACCTGCTAAGTTAGGTGGAGTTGATGCCCGGTACCTACAACCTGCATCAAGATGATAGGTTGTATACAACATATGCATATATATCAAACACATAGTGTCACGGAATTGCAGCGCAGTAGGGTGCTTGAAATGAGTAATACTATACCATCCCTACTCACAAGCATAACAATAAACACAAACATCTCTAATCAGACATCATTAAATCCATATAGCATAGAAACATTATTCTACATGATCAATTAACTATCAACTAACCATGTCACAACATAAATTTTAATAACAATAATGTCATCATAACACATGTCAATAACCATATTAGTCAACCATAGTGTATCTTGAACATAATAAGCATAAACCAAAAATCTAACCACTCAAATGTCTCAAAACTATCTAAAAACAATGGAAAACTATCAACTGACACAAACCAAAATTGAGGAGCAATATATCCTCCCCCTAGGATCAGGCTTGCTCTTGGAAGCCTGCAACAAGATACAAATAGGGATCTCACATCTTGACCTAGGCATCTTCATATATAAACATACCCCCGAGGGACAACTTCAAAATAAGAACTACTTGAAAGAAAAAGAATTTTAATCTACAAAGTTTAAGCACTAGGTTGCATAGTGGGCTCAATATTAACCAGAGTACCCAGTGTTCAAACTTGGCTTTGATACCAAATGTGATGCCTAGTCATGCAACCTTAGAGTGCTAGACTAACAAGTGCAAACATTTTTTTTTTTTTTTGAAGCAAGTAAATGCATTAATCATCTACACTATTAATAGAATTAAATTAAATGAATAGCTAACACCTCTAGGGAAAATAACTGCATCAGAAAGACATAAATCTATAACAATACAAGTAATATGCATTATGGTACAACAGAATAAGATTACATAATTTCATTATAGATATAAACAATTACAAAAGATCAATTAAAGGATTACAAGATTACAAGATTCCTAATTGATTACATTAGTTTACAATATACAACAAGATATACATCTTTGAAGGTAGAATATAGCTCTATGAATACAAATACACATTTGGAACTGGAAACAAATCTGCAATGATCATGAATCAGGTTGGCCAAGAAAAAATGGATTAAGCTCTTCCACCCAACCATGTGGAACCCTGAGGTCCACCCCTCCGAGCTAGGAGATAACAATGAGGTTCCACTAAGTCAAGGAATACAAGAAGATAGATACAACTTGACATAGGCAATATAGATAAATAGGACAACACAAGTCATCAAAAGCATCAAGAGAAGGCAATACTCATCAAGACAAGACAAATCATTAAGACAAATTAATTCATCAAGATAAGACAAATCATTAAGACAAAGTCAATTCATCAAGATAAGTCAATTCATCAAGATAAGACAAATCATTAAGACAAGTCAATTCATCAAGATAAGACAAATTATTAAGACAAGTCAATTCATCAAGATAAGTCAATTCATCAAGATAAGTCAATTCATCAAGATAAGACAAATCATTAAGACAAGTCAATTTATCAAGATAAGACAAATCATTAAGACAAGTTAATTCATCAAGATAAGTCATTTCATCAAGATAAGACAAATCATTAAGACAAGTCAATTTATCAAGATAAGACAAATCATTCAGACAAGTCAATTCATTAATATAAGTCAATTCATCAAGATAAGACAAATCATTAAGACAATTCAATTCATCAGGATAAGACAAATCATTAAGCCAAGTCAATTCATCAAGATAAGTCAATTCATCAAGATAAGACAAATCATTATGGTAAGTCAATTCATCAAGATAAGTCTGCACTCCAGAGGTAACAACAAAAGATAAAGAGGAAGTAACTATGCTGTAGTAGGGAGAGTATCATCGCATGGTCCTAATAGGGGTTATCTAGGCTATCTCTCACTAGAAACTGGACCCCATCTATGGTTTTCCTGGTGACCTCTCTATAGGCACCGGCCCCATAGCATGACACATGTGGAGCCGACACATCCTCTTATGGAGACAAGGAGGTCAACCTTCCCAACTAGCCCTTCTCATCCCATCCTTAGCCTATGAGACCACTCAAGGTATGGGTGAAGCACCATACTTATCTTGTTATGTGAATTACTACCCAACCCACCTATTTAAATTATTAAGTTATCACTTGATTACAACTTCCATGGGGTTATCCAGGTAGCCACTTTGGGCACCGGCCCCACCATGAAAGCCACTCTCCTACATGCAACTAGCAACCCCTAACCGTCACCCATATACCAATAACATGCATGGATAAGGGATTCTAATGCATATAACTTTTCATAAGCTATTTTAATTCCAAACTCTCAACCACGAAACTTTCCCCTGTCCAATTCAAAATCCCAAATCAAATAAAATCTTTAATCAACAATTTTCAAATTCAAAACAATAATTCTTCCCAATCCACATCAAGACCTCATACTCAAAAGACACATCACCGATGCATCCTTGCCACAATATCACACTGGATTTCAAGGTAACAAGCCTCTAGAGCTAAAAATATTTTAACACAAATACCAAAGACACTATCCCAAGCATGATGCTTAACAACCTTGACGTCCCCCTAAACAAACATGATCACCATTACATTAAGCTAGACAAAACATAATAGCAAGGCTCAAAACCAAAATAAATGCAATGACCCAATTGCATCATTGATACACATCAGTTCAAAATCAGCAATAAACAACAAGGAATAAAAATATATCCAAGACCCAAATACTACAACACATTTAAAACTATTTCACATGGATTCAATAAAAGACTTTAAATCTCTCTTTTTAGTTAAATCATAAACTTACTTAAGATAACAATATTGTAATCAAATCTCAAGATCTATAATTCCCTCTATGATTTATTTAATAACTTACTAGTACAATTCACATCTATACACTTTCAAAAAGAATCCCAATCCCAACTCAAACTGCAAGTACATCTATGACAAAAATGATTTTTAAAACAATACACAATAAAATTTTAACTCTCTTTTAAATAAGATTCTAATAATAATAACATATACTATTCTATTCTAGAATTTTCATTTCATCTATTATTTGTTTAATCAATACCATAATAACCCAATTCACAATAAATCTCTAATTTAAAATTAATGCACCACAAGATAGTATGTTACTAAATCATAACTAAGAAAATTTATATTTAAATAAGATAAAAAGAATATAACTCAATATATTTAATTGTAGAATTATAATATTATTTATCTAGCATCACCATAAAATCTACTTTACATTAAAAAAAGCTAATTTGTTTATTTAACAAACTTGCATCTACTAAAGCAACTTTATTTAAATAAAATTAATTTTAAAATAATACAACTCTATCCTAATATTTTAAGATAAACTAATATTATCTTATCACTATTGCCTTTTAATGAGTTTGATAAAAAAAAGTAAATCAAATTAGCAATTTTAATAAATCAAAACTAAAGAAAAATATGAAGCAAGATTTAATAAATTAAAACTAATAACACAAAGCAAGATTTTTGAGTTTTTCAAGGAGTTACAAATAGAAGTTTTATAATTCTTGGCTTATAAATCCATCTAATATTTGTTCAACCAATACCTTAACAATTCAATTCACAATAAATCTCTAATTTATTATTTATTTATTAAAACAATGTATATTCCTAAATCATAACTAAACAAATCTATATTTAACAAGATAAAATGAGTATAACTAAAGTTTAATTCAATATATTTAATTCTATAATTGTAATACCATTATAACCCATTTAATACTCTAATTTAATTCATTTAACAAACATACATCTACTAATTAAATTCTATTAATAAAATATTTCAAATCTAATCTAACACAAGTATGAGGTCACCGCATTTTATTCCTAAAAGGTTGGTAAAAAAATCTAGTTAACAATTTACTAACTCAAAGTGATATTCACTTAAGCAATGTTTACTAAATATTCATGGATTATCTATTATAAACTTTCTAAATAAACTCATTTACCAATCCTTTTATTTAAATGGACTCTTGCTTTAACTTCTTCATAATGAAAAAATACAATAATAATAATAATTAAATTTTATTTGAGAGTCTTTATATCTAGAGAAAAGAAATTGGAAGAAGACTTCTAAAGTTTTGAGAAAAAATGGAGAATGGTCTACAGGAAAAGTCATGAGAGCAAGATAGCAATGTAGATTTTAGAAGCATAAGATGAAACCAATATAAGTTTTTAGAAATTCAAGAACTTAACAGAGATACCAGATATTTCAAGAATTTAGCAGAGATCCCAGAGATTTCAAGATGTCTAGCAGAGGAGAAAAAGATTGAATATTCAAGAAGAAAACTGACTCCAAGAAGTTTAGATTTCAGGCAAGAAACAAATTTTATTATATTTTCTTATTTTATTTTTATATATATATTTTTTACTTTAATTTTGTACTAATTGAAATAGCGTAGCATGGTTGTAAGGAATGTTATCATTAGAAAATTTTAATACAAAAACTTGGGAAGGAGGTCATATGGCAGCAAGGAGGAGGTTCAGAGTTCAATTTTTTTTTGTTCAGAGTTCAATTTTTTTTTTTAGAAAATGAAAATACTGCTCAAGTCCCTCCAAGGATTAGAATGAAAGAATTTGCAAAGTAGAGAAGATTTGCAAGACATGAAGAAACTTAAATCTCAGCTCATGATTTTCAGATAAAAGAAAATTTTTAAGGAATGCATAAGATATGGCCATACGCAGCAGATGGGAGGGGTTGTGTTTGCTGCAAAAAGTTTGGCAAAATTTGACCTACAATAAAATCAATATCACCAAGCAAAATTAGGGACATGAGTGGTTATAGATAGAGGTAAAATTTGATAGAATGCCATAGAGAATTCATATCAATGCATGGCTTCAAAATCTCATTTTTTGGCTATGTATTCAGAGTTGCAAAAGTTGGGAAAATGATTTGAATAGAGCAATTTCTTAGGAATTTCAAGTGAACAACCACTATCATGCTCAAAGTTACAGAGAACTTCAGTTTTAGATGGCAACAGGAAGACAAGAGTTCCAATGGATTAAAGAGATAGGTTTAGGAAATTCAACAAAGAACATAAACTAATTTTTATCAAATTTGCACAAAAATACAAGTTGACATACCCGAACTTCAATCCAAGCTTCAAAATACTTTAGCTCTCCACTTCTTCAGCTTCTCTGAAAGATTTTTTTTAACAAATTTCTCTTCACAACCAATCTTCTCCAATTTTCTGTAATGCCCCACCATGAACACCTTAGAGAACAACATATCTATGCTATGCAAAGTAGGATAAATTTTTTTTTATATGAATAAGATAACAAAGTAATGTTAACACATCTATAGACATCATTTGAACTAACGACTTGTCCTCTAAGATTTCATGGCTACATTACTTGACAAAACAATTAACATAATCTAACACACATCATGAATTAACATCAGTAACTCATTGTAAGCCTAATGCACTAAAACAATAAACATTTACATCTACATAACATCATATAAGTATTCGTCAGAATCTAGTACATAGTTACAATTTCTCCTCACATATGAGTACAACATTACATTATTACATTATCACTTCTTGAATACATACATTATGAATCAACCGGTACACCAGACAAGTACATGAATATAGATCACTACCTTCTTAACTGGTACAAGATCTGATGCCTGATACACAAGATATAACCCCCTCACTCACGAACAATGGCAAGGGAAAACCAATGGATAAAAGCTCTTCCACCCGACCATGTGGAACCCTGAGGTCCACCCCCCAAGCTAGGAGATAACATAACATCTCACTACAACAGACAGTCAGGTAGACAGTAAACTATAAGACAACACATCACATGTCAATATCAACACCACAGTATTTCCAGAGGCAAACACTTAACAAATGGGGAGAGTACAACTAGAGAATGCTAGGCTGCAGTAGGGAGGAGTGTCATCACATGGCTTGTCATGGGTTGTCGTGGTAAGCCTTCCTAGGCCCCGACCCCCATACAACGCTCATGCGGAATCAACATACCTTTCATGAGGACAAGGTAGTTGATCTTACCATTCCAGGCCTTCTCATCTCATTCTTAGCCTGAACGAGCACTACAGGCATGAGTGAGGCATCCAATTATCTTGATTAGTGTCAAATCTACCCAACCCCCTAAATTTATTAAGTTATCACTGGATTAACAACTTCCAATGGGTTACCCTGACAGCCACTTTGGGCATCGGCCCCACTTTGGAAGCCACTCCCCTACCTGCACCTAGAAACCCTATCCATCAAACATAACAACTATCATCATAGAAACAAATATACATAACAATGCAAGGCATCAACCATCTTGCAACCAATCACAGTATAATAAATCACCAGAGCAAGGCATGGGTCCTCTTGCTCCCAAAATTTCAACCATAACCAAGTGTAATCTAGAGCAGGGCATTATCCTTCTTAAACAGTCGTGAAAATCATATAAGCCATAAGCAGGGGGAAGTCAACATCACATAAAACCAAAACATGCTCATTCTTCAACCAGAATGCAACAATGCAAGGATCAACCCACAACTACCCCTACTGCCCTCTGGAATAAACTTTCACTAGACACCACTGAAACACAATAATCCCCACATTAACATTTACTCTTAAAGACACAACTCCTTCAAATAGACCAATCCAATAACATACCCTAAGTGCAATATATAATATGACATACTAACCATGGGTCTTCAAAGCAGTACCATACTCATAAGATGCCCATGAATCAATACAACATTCACTTCAATTATTCTACTATTCCTTGCAACAAGACGATATAAACAACAACATAATTTATTATATCAAATGGGATCCATGAATGTGGACTTCATTATGAATGCAACCAACAACTCATCCAAGTCCAAAACACTTATAACAAAGAGTTAGCACTTATTCTCAACATTTAATTCACTACTAGGAAAAGTTAGCAATAACCATTACTCGACAAGACACTTGATGAGCAACGCTTAGAACTAAACTATCTAAAAGAGATCACAATGATTCTATTCTTAATTCAATAACATGATAAGCATATCACTTTTAAACTAAGATGCGATACTCACTAAGAACCTCACGATCCAAACCCTACATCCTACCATATTTATGATAACTGAAGTTCTCATATTAAACTTTTCTTACACAAGGAGTTCCCAACTAGCTAAATTCTAGTATGGATGCCATTCTAGTAAATCAAAATAAAAATAAGTCATAGTCCAACTCAATACAACATCCTATCTTCAAATGCAATGAAGAACAATTATAACCAAATTAGATACTAAACAACTTTAACATAATACACTTGAATTACCACTTATTCAATCCTAAATACAATTTTTTTGTTAGGTAGAATAATTAATTTGAACTCATATTTAACCACAATTGCAGCATACTATAATGCACTAATAAAGAGTTGAAGAATGTTTCCTCTAATGATAACATTACTATGATGGTACTACAAAAGTCTTATCCTCATTTTTTTTTTTGTAACAATAACCCGCAATTAAAAGATTGATTCCCCTACTCATAAAATAATAAACCCAGAATTCTATTAACATCATGATCGATAGGAATTTATTCCTTAAACTATATAAACATAACTCCCTTTTAAAACAGGACAAGGTTATCAACATTTCCTAGAGTTAAAGACTCATGACTATACATTGCCCAAGGTATCTCTCAAGAGAGCACCAAAGTTTAACTATGCATAAGGAGGTAATAAGAGGTCTGAGGTAATGAAATTAATAAAATGTAAAATACTAACCATATGAACTTAATGATGATATTCAGCACTAAAGGCTACTACTATTAATTAGCCATTTTTTTTTTTCCCTACTTAGTAACAAAACATCCACATTCTATACTTCCATTTAGCTAAGCATCGTCAACAAAATAAGAATACAAGATGGGAAGAACCTAAGAGGGAATTTGGTCTATACTTATCTTAATCAAAACCTGAGGTTCACAACATTCTATTTAATTTATGAATAAGGCCCAACAATTTAAGGAACCTTCTTAGAAAACATCAGCAATTCTAGAGTACAAAATATGGTTTCTACAACTATTATACATTACTTCCATAACCTTATTAGAAATATTAATTCTACTTACACAAGATCTACTTATGCTATGATGATCTAGGTTTATGACATGCAAATAAGGCAACAAATATGCTTCTTTCAAGATTTACATTGAAATGTTTTCTTTTTCCAATTTCACAAGCAACAACCCTCAGAAAAACAACCTTTACATTTAATAAATAAAGGATACATATAATATTTAGAACATACAATATTTACATTTAACCAATAAATAAAAAACATATAATATTTATATTTAATCAATAAAGAAAAACATATAAAATTTACATTTAATCAATAAAGAAAACATATAATATTTATATTTAATTACTAAGGAAAACATGATACCTCAATCGTAATATCCCACTAATGGTAGAATCCTTGAATGAAAATCATAAAAATGAGCAAGTCACCCCCACTCCATGAAGAGTTTTTAAAGAGAAGAAAAGAGTAACTTCCTACCCAAAACTAACTCAACCACCCAACTTACTCAACCACCCAACTAATTCAACCAACCACCTCCCCATTTTCGTCACTTTTGTAAGTGGGGCTTAAAGGATGGTCTAAAAACCTTTTAAAATATTATAAATGACAAAAATAAACTTCTTACCTATGTACTTTGGACATAAGACAATTTTTCAAAATTAAAATACAACTTAGACCTCTTAAAAACACTTAAAAAATTATTTTAAAAGTTACAAGGATAAATCCCACACAAGAACATAATCATTTTATCACATAAAACTAAAAATAATATTTCTTAACATCATGGCCAATAGACCTTGGGGCCCCATGCCTAGGTCAGACATCACACAGAAAGACATAAAGTGGCTAAATGACCACCATCATCTATTGACATAATAATTCTACATGTACACTCAACAAGAAGTGTTATTACAATATATAGCCAAAATATATCCATCATAAATAACATATTATCACAAATCCATTAGTAACCATAGTGTAATGCTGAATCAATACACTCTTGATCCAATTGTTAGGCTTCGTCAATTGGATGATAGGACTGTCTCCTCTATACTCTAGGGTCTAGTTAGTGCGTTTACTAGTGTTCAATGACCTTCCCTTAATTAAATCAATTTAATAGTAGTAATAAAATAATTCATATTCAAACAATTTTAAATAATTATTTGAACTAGGTAATTATCAATTACCAATTTAATCTTATTAAATATTAATAATAATAATAAGAATATTATATGACCTTATTAAATATTAAAGTGGGTCAAATATTAGTATGACTATATAATGAAATATAGGCATACAACATAACCCACTGAGTAGGACAGCCATCAAAACCCAAATCAAACCTGTTCTCAAAAAGACCAAATCAAACATGTTCTCAAGTCAGGCCAAAATGCACTTATCCAACAAGCTCCATCAAATATAAATCAATTGCAAGACCGACATACTAACAGAACTGACAGATTGACTAGACACGTCATGCATCCTGATTGAGGATAATGACTTGGGATGTGGGACCTTAAGTTATCTCCGAAACAACGTATCCATTGGGTTCAAGGCACGCTCGGACCTATTAATTTAGGTGGAGTCGATGCCTGGTACCTACATTCTTGCAACAAATGTCACAGTCAAGCATGTATAGATGCATATAAGCTAGCACTAGGTGGAAAAAGGAATCACAACATCGCAGGGCGCTCACAAGTGAGTGATGCGACATCGTCCCTTCCACGTCATATCAATCTAGATTAGCTCAACACATAATCATAACCAAATCAAATCTATTTCTTAATCTGAACATAACTCTACACTTAACATACAAGTGCATGAAATCATAAGTGTTAGAAGTACCATCATAACAATTAAATCTAACAGAATCAGTCACATGAGATCCATTCTAATATATAACAATTGTAGTAAGATTGACATCTTAATCATTGGAATGCAAAACAATACCAAAGCCTGCATTATTAGTGCCACAATAGAGATTATCCATAAAACACATTAGCTATCATATGAAACCACACATGAATGAAGCATCTATCTATATTGTACAACATCAATTGTTTACCTTACCTTGAATATTCCTGTTATTTTACTTTCACCTTCATGTGCCTTGACCAGTTCACCTATACATCCAAGGTGAGAATGGAGGGGCACTACACTCCCAAAAGTATTAACAGAAGCTGTTGTTCCATCCTCATCATCAGGTTCCTTAGCCAAACTACCTACACATCCAAGGTGAGAATGGAGGGGTGCTACATCCTTCCCCCCTAAAACTTGACTTACTCCTGGAAGTCGTAAACTAGGGTGGAAACATAACACATTAGTACCAACTTCAGAACTGATTCATTATATCAAAATAATATACACTAGTTTGCTTATGAAAATAATTTATCTTGAAAGGACATATACTTATATGGTCCATTTCAGACCTATCTTTTTAGTCTTTAATGTTACAATAATAACACAATCAAGACTTGCATTTCAAAAAATGATTCCATAGTACATAAACCACTCAAAATCCTTCAGTTTCTTTTGAAACAAAGAAAACATTGCACCCACTTAATCCTAACTAGCAGAATTTCTCATATCAGAAACATATAAGGTATTCAATTTCAAATCCATTACCATATCATTTTCTTTACCCTTAAATTACAATTCTCTTTTCAATACACTATTAGGAAATCAATACATCAAAGTCCTACATTTCCATAAATCACAACATAATTAGACCCACAAAGCACCCTAAATATCCATCATTTATAAACAAGACATTCCTCTTTATTCATTTTACAACAATAATTCTCATGACATATTCAACTAAGATCATGATTTTACACCTTTTAGAAGCATGTAAACACAATTCGTCATTTTATAAGTACTATATTCACAATTTCACATACATTCTTCACATACACACAATTCACATCACCGGGAATCACATCACAATGCTACATAGGGGTCCATCTAGACACCGGGAAGCAACATACTAATCCAAGATACATAATCCATGAGCCAAGAGCCAAAATCCATCTCACATAATCTATACCTCACACGTAGTGGCTTGATGGTGTTAGGCCACACACCCATGGTGAGACCATCCAAACAAGACCACAATGACCTATCTCTTGTTGTATAAGGTAGTTAGCCTCCAAGAGATAGTCATCACACATAGGTGGGTAGTGGGTCCTAGCTATGTAACAGCCTCACATACCCCCATCCTCAAGGTTCCCTGCGTCTGCTTCCTTGTATACACTCACCAAGTCCACCTCATATGTCCTTGGAGAGGAATCACAATACAACACATGGCCGACATCGAAAACAATAAGGAAAAAAAACTAGTTTAGCCACCAATGTTATAAGAAAGATCAAATAAAAATTCAATTTCAACAATAAAGTAGAAAAATGTGCGCAATTTAATATTAATCAAATGTAACCACAAGGGTTACAACCACATAGGATCACAAGGTGTGGCTAAACCATCACAATCAAAAAGAAGCAAAGTGCTGGCCTTCACAATCAATAGGAAATCATCAATAACCATAAAGAAAATATTCAATCTTCGAAAGTACACTATACAACACTATGTGACTAGATACTAGCCACCAAACGAGGAAGGAGGGAACAATGTCAGGCTATAGCAGTAGCCCTCATGTGGTGCGGAGTGAGCACGCCATCCACATGGCTCAAGGTGTACTCCTCGGCTACACCCTACATCGCGTCGTCACGCGGCATGGACTAACCAAGTGGCCCACACACTCCTTGGCTGCCCGCATGGAACGTGCACCTCGGCCACATCCTGCATCATGTCTCAACGCGGCATGGTCATATGCCAGCCGGAGAAGGCACGTACTGGCCGTATGCCGCATGGCAGTGTGTCTGTGGCTCCGCAGAAGTAGGCACGCGCAGAACACACCCCGCATAGTGATACCTCGTGGAGAAGGCACACGCAGGTACTCACCGTAGCCAGAGGTATACATGGCTAGGACCTACTCATATGCTAACCGACCCAACACTGTCGAAAGCAAACATGAGTATCCCTCTACAAGTGTGCGAGGCCCCATTACGCTCATCACACAAGTAGGCTATAACACAATCTCATAGTGCACCTTCACGTGTCTATGCACGTGGCATCATGTCCTCGAGCCTAGCTCGCTACCAACAGCAACACGACATCATCACCAACACTATGTCGGAACATCAGTGGGGGTGTGGCATTGTACCTATCATGTCGGAACATGTGTAGATACGGAATCATCTCAGCATGGGTAACAAATCTCCCTCCACATGCTAGACCTCAAAATATACATGGGGCACATGGTCTCACTTGGGTTACCCACGCAGGTCCTAGACCCCGGCCCCCAAGTGACGACTCATGTCATCACATAGTTCCAGTTGGGTTGTCCATGCAGGTCCTAGACCCCGGCCCCCAACTGATAACTCATGTGGCATATCATACCTTTCGTGAAGACAAGGTAAATGATCATCCAAGAAATACCATCCAAATGCTTAGAAACTGTGGGGTTTAGGCTAACACATATGAATCAAGTACCCTGATCCATCATAAGGGGAAGTAGTGAGTACGTTTCCTTAGGATCGGTTGAGCGAGGGACCACACTGCGCCGTCATAAGCGTATGCTGTTCACTCCGCCCAAGGAACTTTGTGGCTGCTACTACCCCTTCACAGACTGAGGGACTAGAGAACCAAAAGAAGAGAATCTATGAATCTAACTTTTGGCTACTCTTTTATATATATATTTTCAACCACACAAGGGTTGGCCCTCAATCAGGTAACAAACATAAAAACACACGTTGTGGTATGGTTAAAGCCACACCAAAATACACTCATTCCCAATGGATGGGTACCCAGTATCACCATCTTATGGGCACACAAAGCATGTACGGGGTATTCACAACACTCAACCAATGCACAGTTACTGGTTCCTCACATTTACAGGGGGAAGATTTGCATTTACATACAAAATTTTCATTACTACCAAGGATCACATACCAAAAGTACATTTATTTCCATAACCACTGTGATTCCCTTTATAAGATCATATCATTTCATATTATCCATAACCCCCTTTTTTTTTTAAAATCATCTTTTCCATATACCACCTAATGCTAAAAGTCATTGTCATGATCATCACGATTACTTAACAATTCCACTTAACAAATTATACACAAGTTCCATATTCACAAAATAACAATAATGATACTCTACTTAACTCTTACCACTTCATGTAGGTCTTTCCTAAACACAACAACTCTTACTTCATCACAAGCTATTTGAATTCTCACAGAACCAAAGGATTCACATATTTTCAACATGCAAGACATCCAATGCATAAATCTTTTCTATTTATACAATAGTAAGAAAAGAGAAGGACATTACCTCATGGGTTTTCAGCTACACCTTGCAAACAAGATTTTCAAACAACAAATATAGTCATCGTAATTTTCTAGAGAAGATACCTAGTTCTATGCACTATCATCTTATTTATTCCACAAAAATAGCCCTTTCCAATAAAACATATCACATTATGTAATACAAAACTTAATCACATACATTTACTTCCAAATACATAGATTAAATACCTAGCTACACAAAATAACATCTTATCCTAATGCACCTTTAGTCAAACAAAAGAAATTTACATACCAACTTAGCTAATTAATCTGAACCTGTACATGCATAAGAGAAGTTACTATAACTAGACATGGGAAACAACATTAACTAGAGATCCCAGTGCTGTAACTTGGCTCTAATACCAGATGTAATGCCCCGCCATGAACACCTTAGAGAACAACATATCTATGCTATGCAAAGCAGGATAATTTTTTTTTTATATGAATAAGATAACAAAGTAATGTTAACACATCTATACACATCATTTGAACTAACGACTTGTCCTCTAAGATTTCATGGCTGCATTACTTGACAAAACAATTAACATAATCTAACACACATCATGAATTAACATCAGTAACTCATTGTAAGCCTAATGCACTAAAACAATAAACATTTACATCTACATAACATCATATAAGTATTCGTCAGAATCTAGTACATAGTTACAATTTCTCCTCACATATGAGTACAACATTACATTATTACATTATCACTTTTTGAATACATACATTATGAATCAACCGGTACACCAGACAAGTACATGAATATAGATCACTACCTTCTTAACTGGTACAAGATCTGATGCCTGATACACAAGATATAACCCCCTCACTCACGAACAACGGCAAGGGAAAACCAATGGATAAAAGCTCTTCCACCCGACCATGTGGAACCCTAAGGTCCACCCCCCAAGCTAGGAGATAACATAAAGTCTCACTACAACAGACAGTCAGGTAGACAGTAAACTATAAGACAACACATCACATGTCAATATCAACACCACAGTATTTCCAGAGGCAAACACTTAACAAATGGGGAGAGTACAACTAGAGAATGCTAGGCTGCAGTAGGGAGGAGTGTCATCACATGGCTTGTCATGGGTTGTCGTGGTAAGCCTTCCTAGGCCCCGACCCCCATACAATGCTCATGCGGAATCAACATACCTTTCATGAGGACAAGGTAGTTGATCTTACCATTCCAGGCCTTGTCATCTCATCCTTAGCCTGAACGAGCACTACAGGCATGAGTGAGGCATCCAATTATCTTGATTAGTGTGAAATCTACCCAACCCCCTAAATTTATTAAGTTATCACTGGATTAACAACTTCCAATGGGTTACCCTGACAGCCACTTTGGGCATCGGCCCCACATTGGAAGCCACTCCCCTACCTGCACCTAGAAACCCTATCCATCAAACATAACAACTATCATCATAGAAATAAATATACATAACAATGCAAGGCATCAACCATCTTGCAACCAATCACAGTATAATAAATCACTAGAGCAAGGCATGGGTCCTCTTGCTCCCAAAATTTCAACCATAACCAAGTGTAATCTAGAGCAGGGCATTATCCTTCTTAAACAGTCGTGAAAATCATATAAGCCATAAGCAGGGGGAAGTCAACATCACATAAAACCAAAACATGCTCATTCTTCAACCAGAATGCAACAATGCAAGGATCAACCCACAACTACCCCTACTGCCCTTTGGAATAAACTTTCACTAGACACCACTGAAACACAACAATCCCCACATTAACATTTACTCTTAAAGACACAACTCCTTCAAATAGACCAATCCAATAACATACCCTAAGTGCAATATATAATATGACATACTAACCATGGGTCTTCAAAGCAGTACCATACTCATAAGATGCCCATGAATCAATACAACATTCACTTCAATTATTCTACTATTCCTTGCAACAAGATGATATAAACAACAACATAATTTATTATATCAAATGGGATCCATGAATGTGGACTTCATTATGAATGCAACCAACAACTCATCCAAGTCCAAAACACTTATAACAAAGAGTTAGCACTTATTCTCAACATTTAATTCACTACTAGGAAAAGTTAGCAATAACCATTACTCGACAAGACACTTGATGAGCAACGCTTAGAACTAAACTATCTAAAAGAGATCACAATGATTCTATTCTTAATTCAATAACATGATAAGCATATCACTTTTAAACTAAGATGCGATACTCACTAAGAACCTCAAGATCCAAACCCTACATCCTACCATATTTATGATAACTGAAGTTCTCATATTAAACTTTTCTTACACAAAGAGTTCCCAACTAGCTAAATTCTAGTATGGATGCCATTCTAGTAAATCAAAATAAGAATAAGTCATAGTCCAACTCAATACAACATCCTATCTTCAAATGCAATGAAGAACAATTATAACCAAATTAGATACTAAACAACTTTAACATAATACACTTGAATTACCACTTATTCAATCCTAAATACAATTTTTTTGTTAGGTAGAATAATTAATTTGAACTCATATTTAACCACAATTGCAGCATACTATAATGCACTAATAAAGAGTTGAAGAATGTTTCCTCTAATGATAACATTACTATGATGGTACTACAAAAGTCTTATCCTCATTTTTTTTTTGGTAACAATAACCTGCAATTAAAAGATTGATTCCCCTACTCATAAAATAATAAACCCAGAATTCTATTAACATCATGATCGATAGGAATTTATTCCTTAAACTATATAAACATAACTCTCTTTTAAAACAGGACAAGGTTATCAACATTTCCTAGAGTTAAAGTCTCATGACTATACATTGCCCAAGGTATCTCTCAAGAGAGCACCAAAGTTTAACTATGCATAAGGAGGTAATAAGAGGTCTAAGGTAATGAAATTAATAAAATGTAAAATACTAACCATATGAACTTGATGATGATATTCAGCACTAAAGGCTACTACTATTAATTAGCCATTTTTTTTTTTCCCTACTTAGTAACAAAACATCCACATTCTATACTTCCATTTAGCTAAGCATCGTCAACAAAATAAGAATACAAGATGGGAAGAACCTAAGAGGGAATTTGGTCTATACTTATCTTAATCAAAACCTAAGGTTCACAACATTCTATTTAATTTATGAATAAGGCCCAACAATTTAAGGAACCTTCTTAGAAAACATCAGCAATTCTAGAGTACAAAATATGGTTTCTACCACTATTATACATTACTTCCATAACCTTATTAGAAATATTAATTCTACTTACACAAGATCTGCTTATGCTATGATGATCTAGGTTTATGACATGCAAATAAGGCAACAAATATGCTTCTTTCAATATTTACATTGAAATATTTTCTTTTTCCAATTTGACAAGCAACAACCCTCAGAAAAATAACCTTTACATTTAATAAATAAAGGATACATATAATATTTAGAACATACAATATTTACATTTAACCAATAAATAAAAAACATATAATATTTATATTTAATCAATAAAGAAAAACATAAAATTTACATTTAATCAATAAAGAAAACATATAATATTTATATTTAATTACTAAGGAAAACATGATACCTCAATCGCAATATCCCACTAATGGTAGAATCCTTGAATGAAAATCATAAAAATGAGCAAGTCACCCCCACTCCATGAAGAGTTTTTAAAGAGAAGAAAAGAGTAACTTCCTACCCAAAACTAACTCAACCACCCAACTTACTCAACCACCCAACTAATTCAACCACCCAACTAATTCAACCAACCACCTCCCCATTTTCGTCACTTTTGTAAGTGGGGCTTAAAGGAGGGTCTAAAAACCTTTTAAAATATTATAAATGACAAAAATAAACTTCTTACCTATGTACTTTGGACATAAGACAATTTTCCAAACATAAAATACAACTTAGACCTCTTAAAAACACTTAAAAAATTATTTTAAAAGTTACAAGGATAAATCCCACACAAGAACATAATCATTTTATCACATAAAACTAAAAATAATATTTCTTAACATCATGGCCAATAGACCTTGGGGCCCCATGCCTAGGTCAGACATCACACAGAAAGACATAAAGTGGCTAAATGACCACCATCATCTATTGACATAATAATTCTACATGTACACTCAACAAGAAGTGTTAGTACAATATATAGCCAAAATATATCCATCATAAATAACATATTATCACAAATCCATTAGTAACCATAGTGTAATGCTGAATCAATACACTCTTGATCCAATTGTTAGGCTTCGTCAATTGGATGATAGGACTGTCTCCTCTATACTCTAGGGTCTGGTTAGTGTGTTTACTAGCGTTCAGTGACCCTCCCTTAATTAAATCAATTTAATAGTAGTAATAAAATAATTCATATTCAAACAATTTTAAATAATTATTTGAACTAGGTAATTATCAATTACCAATTTAATCTTATTAAATATTATTAATAATAATAAGAATATTATATGACCTTATTAAATATTAAAGTGGGTCAAATATTAGTATGACTATATAATGAAATATAGGCATACAACATAACCCACTGAGTAGGACAGCCGTCAAAACCCGAATCAAACCTGTTCTCAAAAAGACCAAATCAAACATGTTCTCAAGTCAGGCCAAAATGCACTTATCCAACAAGCTCCATCAAATATAAATCAATTGCAAGACCGACATACTAACAGAACTGACAGGTTGACTAGACATGTCATGCATCCTGATTGAGGATAATGACTTGGGATGTGGGACCTTAAGTTATCTCTGAAACAACG
This sequence comes from Cunninghamia lanceolata, assembly GCA_027924645.1. NCBI lineage: Eukaryota > Viridiplantae > Streptophyta > Pinopsida > Cupressales > Cupressaceae > Cunninghamia > Cunninghamia lanceolata. The sequence continues at coordinate 4,090,978 of BSBN01000158.1, read as the reverse complement.
TATCCATTGGGTTCAAGGCACGCTCGGACCTATTAATTTAGGTGGAGTCGATGCTTGGTACCTGCATTCCTGCAACAAATGTCACGGTCAAGCATGTATAGATGCATATAAGCTAGCACTAGGTGGAAAAAGGAATCACAACATCGCAGGGCGCTCACAAGTGAGTGATGCGACATCGTCCCTTCCACGTCATATCAATCTAGATTAGCTCAACACATAATCATAACCAAATCAAATCTATTTCTTAATCTGAACATAACTCTACACTTAACATACAAGTGCATGAAATCATAAGTGTTAGAAGTACCATCATAACAATTAAATCTAACAGAATCAGTCACATGAGATCCATTCTAATATATAACAATTGTAGTAAGATCGACATCTTAATCATTGGAATGCAAAACAATACCAAATCCGGCATTATCAGTGCCACAATAGAGATTATCCATAAAACACATTAACTATCATATGAAACAACACATGAATGAAGCATCTATCTATATTGTACAACATCAATTGTTTACCTTACCTTGAATATTCTTGTTATTTTACTTTCACCTTCATGTGCCTTGACCAGTTCACCTATACATCCAAGGTGAGAATGGAGGGGCACTACACTCCCAAAAGTATTAACAGAAGCTCTTGTTCCATCCTCATCATCAGGTTCCTTAGCCAAACTACCTGCACATCCAAGGTGAGAATGGAGGGATGCTACATTTTCTGTATATCTTCCCAACAAATCTCTTCTCCCAAGAATAATAACCCAGAAGCAAAAATAGCCCAGAGTCATAAATGTCCACTATCTCCAATCTATTACAGACAATCCCACTATTGAAGAAATTAAAATTTTTACTTAACATAGAGATTCCCCAAATCTGGAATCATATTCGACAACCAACAAACATTAAATTATTCACTAATATTATTCTTTAAATAACTATATACTATTTAACCATAATAAATGCTTATGACTCATATTCTATTAAAAGCATTAAAATAATTAATTTAATATTTATTAAAATTTTAATTAAATAATATTCCTAATTTCACATTGCTAAACAATGACTAATAAACAATATTATAACTAACATACTAACTAATAAAATCTTGCCCGTAAAACCAAATACAATTTCAACAATAAAATAATACCATTCACTTATGATAAATGTCAATAGGACTTAATTATTAAAGCTATTACTTTAATTCTTAATTAAAATATTTTTCATTATTTCTCAATTTAAATTTTTAAATAATAATTTACATAAATATCACTATAGCAGGCCTTTTATTACTATTATATCATTCAATAATATGTTACCAAAATACACATAGGCTTAACTAAACAAAAACCAACAATAACTCCACATACCACATGACAACCAACATCTTGAAACAAGGACCAAAGGGTGACACCTTGACTCACGGTCACAAACTGAAGACTAAAATTGACCTAGGGAAAACCCCATGTTATCTCCTTTCAATAGTATCCATTAGCTAATGGCATGCTCAGACCTGCTAAGTCAAGCGGAGTCGATGTGCAGTACCTGTAACCAGCATCAAGATGATAGGTTGTATAGAACATATGCATATATATCAAACACATAGTGTCATGGAATTGCAGCGTAGTAGGGTGCTTGAAATGAGTAATACTACACCGTCCCTACTCACAAGCATAACAATAAACACAAACATCGCTAATCAGACAATATTAAATCCATATAGCGTAGAAACATTATTCTGTATGATGAATTAACTATCAACTAACCATGTCACAACATAAACTGTAATAACAATAATGCCATTATAACACATGTCAATAACCATATTAGTCAACCATAGTCCATCATGAACATAATAAGCATAAACCATAAATCTAACCACTTAAATGTCTCAAAATTGTATAAAAGCAATGGAAAACTATCAACTGACAGAAAGCAAAATTGAGGGGCATTACATACTGTATTAGAAGTGAAAAAGTAGGCACTTGTAAGTTCCTCTATCTTTTGCACTATCATTTTTCTGTTCATTCATTTGCTTAGTTTGCTTGATGACAGTGACAATTGTGTCTGTTCAAATCATTTATGTCTATCGACTTCTGTGTTAGCCACAATTAAGAATATAACTACTCTTCACTCTGCTTGCATGCATGTTGACTGTACTTTGGTCTAGTAAATAAAAATGAAAATTGTGTCTAGAAAAATGAAAAGTCTCTTCATATAAAATCATTTCATCAATCGATAATGTTTTGCAGGTTGCACCTTTGTCTATTGACAAGGTTTACATCTATTAGATTAAATGAGAAAAAATGGACATGTGTAACCTCCTATATCTTTTACAGTGTTGTTTTATAGTTTTTTTACATCTCTGCATTTGTAGGTTCCTATATCTTTTATACTATCATTCTATATTTTTCTATGTCCCTGTAATGATTTCATCCTCTCTTTTTTCACAAAATACTACAGATGAGTCAATGATGTTAGCCTAGCTATTTAGAACCTCATTTCAAATGCTACAAGTAAGTGGCAAAGTGGATATATACATATTTCTTCTCAACTTTTTGTATGCAATTTTCCATACAGGTACTTTTACTAACTATGGATTTCTTGGTAGTGATGACGATTGCCAAGACAATGACGGAGCGCTAAACACCATCTCAATGCTTTATCCCCATTTTCTTGAGGCTTGTACTGATTGTTGTCTCAGTTCTAATTTCAGATATGGCCACTCATTCCAAGCAATTGTTTTGAAATACAATCAAATGGGTTATGCCAACCTTTGGAGCTAATTGATTGGGAGCTTTCTAATTGATGTTGAATAATTGTGTGTTATTCACTTAAAATGTTGTGCCTGTGCTTCCTTGTATCCTTGATCACAGAAGTCTTACAAATAGTAGACTGACTCTATTGCTAATTTTACTCTTTGGTTATGGATATTTCTCAATTTACATCTGATAGTGTTGCACAATTACAGATGTATACATCAGTAAGGATCGGTACCAACTTATGATATAGTGTCATAGATTCTAGTGTTTCATAGTTCATGAATTCTTTTTATAAGTATTGGTCATCCAAGTCATTGGAGTTGATCTTATAATAGGGGATGACTGAAGTTAGTCCCTATGTCCTAACTAACATTAATAATAAATTATTAACTTCACATAAAAAAGTTATTTTCATGTAGTTACAACTTATTTTATTTAATAAAATCATTTTGCATTTAAGGGTGTAATCTCTTTTTTTATTGTAAAAGGCTACTAATAGTTTAACAAAAATTACCTTGACTTAGCTCATAGTTGCCCAAAGGGAGCAATGGCACTTCTACAAAAACTTGGAGGATGATATAGTGAATTAAACAACGACATAGGAATATAAAAATGTATCACCTGGACATGATAGAAACAAAACACCAAGCTAGTCTTAATTGACACTAACTTGATTCTTCCATTGGGAATTCAAAAGTAAAACTATTTACGAATTCTGTGTTTCGGAGTGCTTAACACAATATGTAACTATCATTTAATAAGTTTCTAGTAGGTGAACACATACACTTTGATTATAACAATATTATAAACTTATTTATGAATTTAGTATTGTGGGAGTGGTTGACACAATCTGGAGTGATCATTTAACTATTTTCTTGTAGTTGAATACATGCTTTTATTATAACAATATTATTTGATTCATTAGAAATATGATATCATATCTCTTCAAGTTCTATAAATTTTGGATGATTATTGTAGCTCACTAGTGATTACTCTACTTTTGCAATCTCTTATTTATTTTTGGTTAAGAAGATTAGGAAACATACTTATTATTGACAAAGCAAATGCAAGATATGAAGAACCATTATTATGGTAATCATAGACTAATTCAATTTATTTTTCTAAAGTCACTTAAACAACCAATGAAACATCAAAGCTTATAGTATCTTTGGTTAAAACATCTAACTTTAAATCTTAAACATGCACATCAAGCATGTGATATAGAGTTCCAAGAGAATATAAAATTTCAATGTAAGCCATGCAATCAAATTCTCTAATCCTATTTTAACAATAACACCTTTAAGTGCTTTTACTAATTTATAACAATCCCATGGCTTTACTAATTTAAGAGATTTTGATGAATATATTAAAAACGAGTGACTTCAATGTATCATATTTTATCACTACCAAATTATTTGCAATAATATCAAGAATGAATATTGAAAGTATAAAACTCAAGAATTTTAATTTATTTAATTTTTATTAACATATCTTTATATAACAATAGCGATTTCAAAGCAATGCTACATTAACTTTATATTATATTCATGCACAATTACAATGTCTTGTATATAATACAAACATATGTTACAAAAAGGTGACCAAGACATTCAGAAAATAAGCACAACATGAGTTATAACATTCAATACACAGATATCACTAATATACTCTAGACTGTGTTATTATGAAATTATAATATAGTCATAAATATGTCTTAAAAACTGGTGCAGGAGCACATACCTGACAGCTGGCCTTCATGAGGTAGTTAGTTAATTTGAGTCTTGTTTATGTTTTCAAGAAGGTCTAATAAGACGAAATGCATGTAATAAGGTCATGCTGATCGTACTAAGATCATGCTGACCATGCTTTACTATTTTTAGTTAGTTTGTTAGAACAGCTGTCATGCTGTAGGACCGGTTGGATCTCCCAGCCGCCTGGAGAGGTTTCCCAGCCGCTTGGAGTCGGGTCAGTAGTACTCGCAGGAAAATCTATTTAAGCATGAGGATCGGTTGATTGTAGATCATCGATCGATAGTATAGTATTGCATTGAGTAGAGGAGTTAGAGTGTGCTGTGTGAGAAATAGTATATTGTATTGCATCTTTGAAATCAATAAAGATCCTATTTTCATCTGTTGTTTGATCTCCTTTGTGTAAGCCATCTGCAGTTTTGGTGGTTTCATGGATTTACTGATCCATTCCACCAGTTGATTCGTCGAATCGGTGGAATGGTTATGTACAGTAGGGTAGGTGTTAGTTTGTTTGTTCGCATGCAGGTGTGCAGGATCGCCGTCGAGAGATGTTGAAGACTCTAGCATGGGTATGTGCTAGGTCGAGCTGATAAAGTGTGGAAGATCACCCTGGAAGTGGATCGAGTCATCCCAGGAGGTTCGGCGGATCAGAACAGTGAAAATCCGCTAAGACTGAAAGTTTGTCAAAACAGCATCATCAGGATAATTTGGTGAATATCCTGCAGTCGCTTTGGGCATCGTCATCCGGATAAGTGGAGGAGAGCATGATGCAGTTGAGTGCATGAAGTGAATAAGCATCGGGGTGATCATCATCAGGAGGTGCCGAGGAGGAGCGTATCGGCATCAGGTAGAAGATTAGTTTGATCGCGGGCCGAAAAAGCTAAGTTTGGCCAACAGCAGGATATGACGTCATCATCATCAGGATATACGTCATCAGGATATTTCAGAGCAACAGGATATTAAGAAGTTGCAGGTGACGTCATCATCATTAGGATATACGTCATCAGGATATCGGGGTGACGTAAGCATCGACGGGACGGTGCGAGGAGTTAAGGATCGTCATCATCAGGATAAATGGAAGGAACCGGATGTTCTTTATCCTGTTGATTATCATGATGTTGAATATCATGATGCTGAAGATAGTGAAGACGGAAGTTGTCGCTGAAGTGAACAGTGGACATCAGGAGGATGTTCGCGCTGGTCGAACATGATGATACTGTCGATAAACGAATAAGGTGATGCTGTTGACATGCGAACGGGCGAGGGCTTGTCATCAGGAGGATATCGGTCGGCAGGTGAAATATGATGATGATGCTGACAGTGTTAAGTCAAATATGATGATGATGATGATGATGATGATGATGGGCTGCAGACATCCATGCTATGTGTTAATGTTTTAGTGTGGATGCCTCTGCATCATAGTGGTATCAGAGCTCAGCAAAAGGTCTGGGCTGTTGTGTGTTGATTCTGTCACCGAAAGGGCAGAGGTAGAGTTGATTGTGTGTTGTGTGTTGATTGAGAGGTTGACAAAATGCCTCCAAAAGGTAGTGGGACTGCAAGGGAATTGCAGGAGATGAAGGAAAAACATGCCAGACAGATGAGGAAGATGAAGGAGCTTGCTGAAGCACTTCAAGCCAGGCTTACAGCCCTGGAAAAGAACAAAAAGAGGGAAGTGGAAGACAGTGAGTCTGAAGAAGATGAAGATACTGTTGAAGAGTATGAAGAGGTAGCTGAAGATCTGGATGTTGAAGACCAGAGACTTGCAAAATTGTTAAAGGCAGTACAGAATGATAAACCTAAGGTAAAGGTTGATGTTTCCAAGTATAATGGAAGTTTGAATGAAGATGAGTTACTGGATTGGATTGCTGCACTTGATAATCACTTTGAATGTGAAGATGTTGCTGAGGATCAGAAGGTAAAGATTGCAAAGACCAAGTTAGGAGGTCATGCTTTGGTATGGTGGGATTATGTACAATCTGAGAGAAGGAAACAAGGGAAGTCAAAGATCACTTCATGGGATAAGATGGTAGCAAGGATCAAAGGTAAATTCTTGCCAAGGGATTATGAAATCCAGATGTTTAAAAAGCTGCAATTTTTAAAGCAGAAGGAAAGGGATGTGAAGGCATATATTGAGGAGTTTTATAAGTTGAGTATGAGATCTGGTCATCATGAGAATGAGGTAGAAAAGGTGGCTAGGTACTTGGCTGGTTTGAGATTTAACATACAGGATGAGTTAGTTTTAGCTAACCCTAAGAATGTGGAGGATTGTTACCAAATGGCAATCATGATTGAAGAAAAGATGAATAGAGGACATGATAAGTCCATGAGAGGAAGAGGAAACAATATGAGGGGAAGAGGATCAGCCCCTACACAAAAGCAAACCAATGAGGGTCAAGAAGACACTGGTAAAGGACAGGGACAGTCTGATTTCAGAGGTAGATGGAAAGGTAATAAAGGAAGATTTGGAGGTGGTAGAGGTTCTACTTCATTTTCAGGAAAATGTTACACCTGTGGTGAGTTTGGTCATCCATCTTTCAAATGTCCAGAAAACAAAGGTTCATCATCCAGAAATGATAGAACTAATGACAAGAGAGTACAACTTGTGCAAGAAGAGACAGTAGAGCAAAGTGTGTAGAGTTCAAACACTTATCAAAAGGATAAGGAGCCTGATAATTATGCATACCCAGAGAGTGGAGAGTCTCTGATGATGAGAAGAACAGTGACTACCATGAAGGTACCTGACAAAGAATCCCCACAAAGAAGAGCTCTTTTCAAGACCATATGTAAGAGCAAAGGTAAAGTATGTAAGGTTGTCATTGATACTGGTTCAACAGACAACATGGTATCTCAGGAAATGGTGGATAAACTGAATTTGGAAAGGATTCCACATCAACACCCTTACAAGGCATCTTGGGTGAGTGATAGTCAATCACTTTTTGTCTCTGAACAGGCATATGTGGATTTTTAGATTGGAGCATATCAGGATAGGGTTTTGTGTGACATTTTGCCCATGGAATGTTGTCACCTACTGTTGGGTAGACCATGGCAATTTGATAGAAGGGTACTGTATGATGGGTATGCTAATACCTACACCATCAAGAAAGATGGGAAGACTATGAAGTTGATGCCATTACAGGCAGATGCTGCAGCACAAGGGGCAGCCAAAATCATTTTAATGGGAAAGAAGGCATTTGTGCAGATGCCTATAGGAGCAGGCATAAAGGCAGAGAAAGATACTGCAGGAAAAGAAGTTGTTCAGGACAACAGGGTGAAGAAAGTTTTAGTTTTGACTGACAGAGGTCAGCAGCAGGTGCAGAAACAGGTTTGCACACAGCAACCAGTTCAGAAGAATGACAAGGATGTTGTCATAGTTGGGACTATTGCTTGTCCTATAAAGGTTGACAGGAAGATAGGGTTGAACATTGTAGAAGTTCAAGAGGCAGTTCAGACAGAGGTTCTGGTCAGGCAATCTGACAAACACAGAGACAACCTGAGAAAGGCCTACATTGACAGGCATGAAGATTTACTTGCCAGAAAGCAAGTTATAGTTTCGAAGTCTTGGAGCAGCCAAGAGACAGCACCAGACAAAGCTGGAACAGATCAGCATATTGCAAAGGCAAAGTGTAAAGGTGGAGGACTTCCACATACTAAACTCATGGGACATGAGTTCTTTTCTGTTGGGGAGTATGGTGCAGGAGCACCTACCTGACAGCTGGCCTTCATGAGGCAGTTAGTTAATTTGAGTCTTGTTTATGTTTTCAAGAAGGTCTGATAAGACCAAATGCATGTAATAAGGTCATGCTGATCGTACTAAGATCATGCTGACCATGCTTTACTATTTTTAGTTAGTTTGTTAGAACAGCTGTCATGTTGTAGGACCGGTTGGATCTCCCAGCCGCCTGGAGAGGTTTCCCAGCCGCTTGGAGTCGGGTCAGTAGTACTCGTAGGAAAATCTATTTAAGCATGAGGATCAGTTGACTGTAGATCATCGATCGATAGTATAGTATTGCATTGAGCAGAGGAGTTAGAGTGTGCTGTGTGAGAAACAGTATATTGTATTACATCTTTGAAATCAATAAAGATCCTGTTTTCATCTGTTGTTTGATCTCCTTTGTGTAATCCATCTACAGTTTTGGTGGTTTCATGGATTTACTGATCCATTCCACCGGTTGATTCGTCGAATCGGTGGAATGGTTATGTACAGTAGGGTAGGTGTTAGTTTGTTTGTTTGCATGCAGGTGTGTAGGATCGCCGTCGAGAGATGTTGAAGACTCTAGCATGGGTATGTGCTAGGTCGAGCTGATAAAGTGTGGAAGATCACCCTGGAAGTGGATCGAGTCATCCCAGGAGGTTCGGCGGATCAGAACAGTGAAAATCTGCTAAGACTGAAAGTTTGTCAAAACAGCATCATCAAGATAATTTGGTGAATATCCTGCAGTCACTTTGGGCATCGTCATCTGGATAAGTGGAGGAGAGCATGATGCAGTCAAGTGCATGAAGTGAATGAGCGTCGAGGTGATCATCATCAGGAGGTGCTGAGGAGGAGCGTATCGGCATCAGGTAGAAGATCAGTTTGATCGAGGGCTGAAAAAGCTAAGTTTGGCCAACAGCAGGATATGATGTCATCATCATCAGGATATACATCATCAGGATATTTCAGAGCAGCGGGATATTGAGAAGTTGCAGGTGACGTCATCATCATCAGGATATACGTCATCAGGATATCGGGGTGACGTAAGCATCGACGGGACGGTGCGAGGAGTTAAGGATCGTCATCATCAGGATAAATGGAAGGAACCGGATGTTCTTTATCCTGTTGATTATCATGATGTTGAATATCATGATGCTGAAGATAGTGAAGACGGAAGTTATCGCTGAAGTGAACAGTGGACGTCAGGAGGATGTTCGCGCTGGTCGAACATGATGATGCTGTCGATAAACGAATAAGGTGATGCTGTTGACATGCGAACGGGCGAGGGCTTGTCATCAGGAGGATATCGGTCGGCAGGTGAAATATGATGATGATGCTGATGGTGTTAAGTCAAATATGATGATGATGATGATGATGATGATGATGGGCTGCAGACATCCATGCTATGTGTTAATGTTTTAGTGTGGATGCCTCTGCATCAAAAACTAAAATAAATCTACTTCTCTTTGTAGACAAGCAATAATACATCAGTAAGGATCAGTACCAACTGATCATATAGTTGTAGACATGATATTTCCACAGTCCATGATATAATAGAAGAGCTTCTAGTTCCACTGTGTGTTGCTTTGTTTTGCATCAAAAAAAAAAAAAAGTTTCGGATCACACTCCGTGATCCATCATTAGGATGAGAAGAAGAGAATGTGAAGTAAACTATAGAAGTGGTCTTATAAAAAGAGAGAGATGGGTGGGTAAGGCCTCTCTTTGACTAGAGTCAATGTGACAAAAATAAAATAAAAAGAAATAATCATAACTAGCTAAAATTAAGGGGGAGTTAATAGATAAAGGAATAATAAAAGCATAAAACGGGGGTTAAAAATATGATAACAAGTGAAAATATAGATAAAAAGTTTGGATTAAAGAAATATGGAGAAAGATAATAAAGAGATAAAGAAAAAAGAGAAAAAAATAATAAATTAAACGAAGATAGGAAACATAGAGTAAGACAAAATAAAATATAAAAATATAAAAAGGAAGATGATATTAAAAGGAAAGAAATAATGAAAAGAAGAAGAAAATTAGGCAAAATGAAGTAAAAAATCAGAAAATAGTAAATGATAAGAAATCAAGAAAAAATTGCAGTAGTGACATAGTAGAAATATTAAGGTCTGAGAACAAAAGAAGAATTCAAATAAATTGAATTAAAATACTAAAAAAGGAAGTTAGGGAGAAAAAAAGTGAGTAAGTCAAAGAAAAAGTGTAAAAAGGTTGAAAATATTGAAAGGAGAAAATATTGAAAGGAGAGAAACATTAAAAAGAGGAAAATAATTAAAATAAAGTGAAATACCAAAATAATTAATAAAATCCTATGTGGATCATGGTGGAAATAATAGGGTAGGAGAACAAAAGAAAGACATAGAAAAGCATGGAGAAGGAATTTATGATTGAATTAAATAGTGTCACAAATTCTATTATTGATCATATAGTGTCACAAATTCTAGTGTTTCATAGTTCATGAATTCTTTTTATATGTATTGGTCATCTAGATCATTAGAGTTGATCTGATAATAGGAGATGACTGAAGTTAGTCCGTATGTCCTAACTAACATTAATAATAAATTATTAAATTCACATAAAAAGTTGCTTCTTTCCATGTAGTTAGATCTTATTTTATTTAATAAAATCATTTTTGCATTACTATTTTTAACATAATTTGGTTTTTTTAAGGGTGTAATCTCTTTTTTATTGTAAAAGGCTACCCATACTTTAACAAAAATGACCTTGACTTACCTCATAGTTGCCCAAAGGGAGCAATAGCACTTCTACAGAAACTTGGAGGATGATATAGTGAATTAAAGAACTACATAGGAATCAAAAAATGTATGACTTGGACATGATGGAAACAAAACATCAAACTAGTTCTAAATGACATTAACTTGTTTCTTCCATTGGGAATTAAAAAGTAAAACTATTTATGAATTATGTGTTTTCAAGTGCTTGACACAATATGTAACTATCTTTTAATCATTTTCTAGTAGGTGAACACACACACTTTGATTATAACAATATTTCAAACTTATTTATGAATTCAGTATTGTGGGAGTGGTTGACGCAATCTGGAGTGATCATTAAACTATTTTCTTGTAGCTGAACACATTCTTTGATTATAACAATATTATTGGATTCTTTAGAAATATGATATCATCTATCTTCAAGTTTTATAAAGTTTGGATGATTATTGTAGTTCGCTAGTGATTACTCTACTTTTGCAATCTCATATTTATTTTTGGTTAAGAAGATTAGGAAACATACTTATTATTGATAAAGCAAATGCAAGATCTGAAGAACCATTATCTTAGTAATTGTAGACCAATTCAATTTGTTTTTCTAAAGTCACTTAAAAAGCCAATCAAGCATCAAAGAGTATAGTTTCCTTGGTTAAAACATCTAAATTTAAATCTTAAACCTACACATCAAGCATTTGATATAGAATTCCAAGAAAATATAAAATTCCAGCCTAAGGCATGCAATCAAATTCTCTAATCCTATCTTAGCAATAACGCCTTTACGTGCTTTTACTAATTTATAACAATGACATTGGTTTACTAATTTAAGAGATTTTGATGAATATATTAAAAACAAGTGACTTCAATGTATCATATTTTATCACTACCAAATTATTTGGAACAATATCAAGAATGAATATAGAAAGTATTAAAACACAAGAATTTTAATTAATTAATTTTTTTATTAACATATCTTTATATAACGCTAGCGATTTCAAAGCAATGCTATATTAACTTTATATTATATTCATGCACAATTACAATATCTTGTATATAATACAAACATATGTTAGAAAAAGGTGACCAAGACATTCAAAAAATAAGCACAACATGAGTTATAACATTCGATACAAAGATACCATTAATATACTCTAGACAATGTTATTATGAAATTATAATCTAGTCATAAAATATATTGTAAAAGTCAAATAAATCTACTTCTCTTTGTAGATAAGCCAAAATTTTGTTACCATCTATGGATCTGGAATTCCCCTCCATTCTCATCTTGGATGTGCAGACGGTCTGGCTAAGGAGCATGAAGATGAAGTTGGTATGTTTTATCAATAATCTTTGTTGCGACACAGATAATTTATATGCTCTGACATTGTTTTACATTAAGGTGATTATGATGTTGATCTTACTATGATTGTCATATATTAGAATTGATTCTTATGTGACTAATTCTATATCATAGGATGTTATGTTGTGATGTTTTGTGTGGATTAACCTTATTATGTGTATCATGTGATTATCTGATGATGGTTCTTATTTAGTCATTCAGTAACTAATTGCTATGTGTGTTGTGATTATGTATTTGATGTGATGGTGAAAGGGACAGTGTCACATTACTCATACGTGAGTACCCTACTACACTGTGATTCCCTTTCACGATGTATTTGACTATATGATTATATATATGTCTATTGGTTCGACTATTTGGTTGCTGCAGGATGTAGGTACCAACTATCGACTCCACCTGAATTGACAGGTCTAAGCATGCCTTAAATCCAATGGAAATTGTTTAACGGAGATAACATGTGGTCCCCTAATTAGCCATCATCCTTGAAAAGGATGAGTATCTAGTTTTGCACCCAGCCAATGTTGTCTGTATAGGCAAAATTGTCAGTCACTGTCATTGTGGTCATGCTTTCGATCCTACATTGTGTCGGGTATTGTTTGGCATTTGGGTTATTTTGTTTGGAATTGTTTGATTAATGTTTTGGTTAATTACTTCATTAAAAAAAAATTATTAAGTCAAGAGGGCACTTTGATAAATAAATATAGATACTTTTATGTAAATTATAGTTGTGGGGAAATACATATTATTATGTTTGAAAAATATTCTCTTTTTTTTATTATTGTCTTGAGTAATTATTTTCCATTTTGACCACTTGGAAGAAGTGGCAGTTATGCACCTCAAGAGGGAATCTTAGAAATAATTGTTTCTTTTGAGTAAGAGACAAATTTTAGAAAAGTAGAAAGAAACTATTTTTGTGTGGTTGTAAATAAAATAAATAGTAAATTTTAAAATAAATAAAATCAAAGAGAAATTATTGTTTGGTTAAAATAGAAAATTGTAAGAAAGTAATAAAGGAGAATCTTCTGGAAGAAATTATGGCAATGGTTATGCATGCAAAACTTTATTTTGAAATCTCAAGACATAATTTGGGGAAGGGGCGTGCATTTCAAATGGGAATATGTTTTATGTTTTGGGGATCTCTCTCTCTCTCTCTCTCTCTCTCTCTCTCTCTCCCTCTCTCTCTCTCTTAGGGAGTTTTTTATTTTTCTTTTGGTGCCATAAACCATAGCTTCCAAAAGAAAAGAGTTGGGGAAAATGGATGTGAGATGAGAAATTTTGTGAAGATGTGATAGAATCAATATTCCAAGTATGGACTGAGATATCAAACTAATTTATTGTTGGATTAGATTTAGTCAAATATTATGTGAATTCTCTTCTACATATTTTGATCTCAGTCTATCGCATTAGCCATAACTTTATTTTTATGACCTGTGTTCCTCTAGAATTTTTATATATGGTGCATGACCTAGTGTTCTAAATTATATCCAAAAATTAGGCATACCTAGTTTGTCATTTTGGAGATATGAATATTTTTGGACTATTTACCTCTCACCCATTTCGTCTTTGTTTTACCAGTCTATTGGGTTAGCCATAACTTTAGTTTTACAAACTAGGTTCCTCTATAATTTTTATATATGCTGCAAAACCTAGTTTTCTAAATCATATTGGACAATTAGCCATACTCAGTTTGTCATTTTTGAGATATGAATATTTTGGGACTGTCTACCCCTCATCTAATAGTCTATTGTGTTAGCCATAACTTGAGTTTTACAACTAGGTTCCTCTAGAATTTTTATATATGGTGTACGACTTAGTTTTCTAAATCATCTTCAAAAATCAACTTTACCTAGTTTGTTATTTTGGAGATATGAATATTTTGTGACTGTCTACCTCTCACCCGTTTTGTCTCTGTTAAAATAGTTGGTTGCTTTCGAACTAGGTTTCTCTGAATTTTTTTAACAAGTTTGTTTTGTGCATATCTTATGATCATTGATTTCTATCATATGACTCTCTTTGAGGTATTCTACCAATCAATCCACGTGCCCTGTCTATGCTTTCACATTTTGCATTGCTGGTAGCTTGTAAAGCCTTCTCAACAAATTCATTTGTGTTAATCTTGTAATTGCTGATATCCATGAGATGCCATATCTTTGAGGTGTTTGTAAAAGAAAAACATTACCTGAGAAGTTCCAACAATTACATCTTCTTACCTATGCTATCCTAGGTGAATATGCTTTTAGTTATAAATAACTCTACTTATTTTGGTTGTTTGTTAGGTTATAAGACGGCTATTAAATCTATATAAAATAGAAGCAAAAGAATTAAATTTGGATAGAGTGAATGTATAAATTTAATTTAAATCTATATTGATTTTATTATGATTTATTAGCAAAAATATGATTTAAGTAGGTTTGGAATTAGGTTTGTAAACAATGTATTTAAGATTTGATTTATAAGTTTTTTTTAGAAATTAGTTGATTGTGAGTGGAACTGTATAAGTTAAATGAAACTTGTGTAAGTTGTATCAGTGTTCATAATAGGGTCATATTGTTAAGGTTTAGTTTTTCTGAGACATAGATTAGTATGTCATGTTTTCATGTGTATGCGATGTTGTAAGTGAATTTTGACGTGGTAATAAAGTCCTTTACGGATGTTGTGGTTCATTAGTTGTATAGAACATGTTTATAACTTGTACTTAAGAAATGTCATGTTCTTATTAACCTTGTTGTTGAGAAAATGTTTGTTTCATGTTTATGTCTTGAACTCAATCAACCCTTCCTATTCCTAGACTTGGCATGTTAGCAAGTTAGAATGCTTTGTATTGATTTATTTTGTTAATAATAGTGTTGGGTAAGGGATTTTAACAAGTTTGGTAATCATTATGAGGTGTAGACACCTCTAGAAGAACTCTGTATTAGGTATGATCATTTTGGTATTCAAAGGACCAATGTAGTAGTGGTCTATAGAAGATTGATCAAGTTAACACTTATGTTTTTCCATAGAAACCTGAGCTTCTCTCTTCCTATTCGTGTGTTGAATAGAATTTGGTAAAACCTAGAAAAAGATTGCTCATTTACTTATGCCCTATTAGTGTTCACTCTTGAGTTGCTTTAGCCATGATACTTCTACTTGGTTGGAACCATCCTTTAACTATGTAATAATCCTATCTTATGCATGTGGTTAAAAGTGAGCTAGATTTGATGAAAATGTTAGATCTATAGGAATGTTTTGTTGTTCTATATTTCTTTCCTCTCAAGCTAACCTTAGAACAAGGTTCTTTTATTGTAGCTTCAGGTTTTGTATCTTGTGATTCCAAGTAGTGTAAGAGATTTATAGCATGGGCTTTTAGTCTTGCTTATACAATTATTTTTAAAAGTATTTACAAAATTGTCCTGATTATTAATGAAATCTACATTAGTGTAAATAGTGTAAATAATTGTTGTGTTTAATTTGTGTGCCTTAGGGTTATTTGCATCTTGTTTGCAATCATTTTAATTAAATGAAATTTAAATAAGTCTTGATAATTATTAGTTCAAAAATTGATACTCGTGGAAACTTATATCTTATGATCATATTATAACTTCTACTGGTGATTAGAAAGTTATAGTTCTACATTGATGAGATAGATTCAACTTATAATTGTTAGATGATTGATCATGATTGGATTAATGTTACATTCTTTAAGACCCATAAGTAGTTCATCATTTCATATGTTGCATTTGTGGTATTGTATTTGAAATATTGATGAATGATTGTAGTTTATGTTGTGCATTTGAGAGTGAATGTGATGTGTGACTATTGTGTTTAGTGGTGTCAAATGTTTGTGTCATTTGGGGAAGATGATTCCAGAGGCCTAGGAGGCTATGATTATATGGGAGTTGGCTCTGTGTGCATCATGTGAGTTGATTAAATTTCTATTCTACAATGTTTTCTCCTATTTATGTCGGTATGGTACATGTGCAAGATAGATAATGCCTTGCTCAGTGTACTTATTCATGTGGTTATGATGATTATGCAAGATGGGTAATGCCTTGCTCTATGTAATGTGAAATTATGTATATTTTGTGTTGTAAACACATCATGATGCGAAATGTGACAATTCATTCTTGGTTTTGTGTTTTGGGCTTGGTGAATCTAGATGCAGTGAAGGGGGAGTGGCTTTCAATGTGGGGCAGATACCCAAAGTGGCTTGTCAGGGTAACCCATTGGAAGTTGTTAATCTAGTGATAACTTAATAATAAATTTAGGGGGTTGGGTAGTTTTCACACTAATTAAGATAATTGGATGCCTCACCCATGCCTGTAGTGCTCATTCAGGCTAAGGATGGGATGAAAAGGCCGTGGTTGGCAAAATCAACTTCCTTTTCCTCACCAAAGGAATATTGGTTCCGCATGTGTCACCCTATGGTGCCGGCATCCAGTAAGAGACTGTTAGGGTAACCATAGATGTGGGCCAGCGCCTAGCAAGAGACTGTCAAGTTAACCCATGGATGGGGGTCGGCGTCTAGCTCGAGACTGTCAGGGTAACCTGTGTTAGGACCATGCGATGACACTCATCCCTACTACAGCCTTACATTCCCCAATTGTGTTTTCCTCTTTCATTGCGTATTTGCCTCTAGAAATATTGTTTGAGTTGCTTGTGGTGTTCATATCGACCAGTGTTGTATTGGAGTGATGTGTAGTTGTTGCACATGTTAGCCTATTGATTTCTTGTCTATTTTCTTAGTGGGACCTTATTGTTATCTCCTAGCACTGAGGGTGGACGTTAGGGTTCCACATGGTGATGCAGGATCATCCAGTGGTGTAAGGGCAATCTTGCATCACCCAAAAAAAAATGTGTTTCAAAATTGTTGATGTTCTAGCCATTTCTTCTCAAAATCTATGGTTCTGGTCCCATAATCGCCTGAATAATAATGTAGAACTTTCAATTTTCCCAAACTGCTAAAAATAGTAAACTGCTATTTTTAGAAAGTTTGCATTTGGGCACAGAATGAAGTCAAAATTTACAGGAAGTTACATAACAGAAATATAAGACCTTTGGTGAAGGAATCACACAAAGATCATTTGCCAGCTGAAAGATATTAAAGTTTTCATTTCCTGAAAAATACCTGAAAATTATTCAAACTCAGGTTTGAGGCACTAAATAGCCCCGTACGGGCCCGAAAATGGCTAGAACCAGCAAAGCTGGTTCATAGCATGTAGAGTACTCCGTAAGCTTTCTGACGCATAAAATGGTTCATCAATCAGAGTCCCGGATCAAAAGTTATGGCTCCCAGAAGTTGACCTATTTTTGGAGGGAGATGCAAAATTTGAAATTAGGTTGTTGGCCGCCAAAAAGGCTATTAATAACCATTTTTGGGAACCCTGGGTAGTAGGAAAGTTAAGGAGGCAAGTGTAGAGTCAAGAATAGGTAGGAAAACAAAAACCCTAGCTGATTTGGGGGTTACAGAAGGTGGAAGATTCCAGAGCCTAGTGATGGTAGCTGTAGTGTGTTGTAGCCTGTAGAGGACTGATTCCTCTTATTGTAATTAAGCTTCTGTAATGTAATGAGTTGCCCAGATCAATAAAAAAGAGTTCTATTCTCTATGTTCAATTTCTATTGTTGTGTGTTTTATGATTTACCCCTTCATCAAGTGGTATCAGAGCAAGGTTTCCTGAGTGTGTAGACAAATCGCCGACCATGAGACAGCTTGCACCAGGACCTGAGGTTGTGGGTTTACTGCATAGATCAAGATGCCTCCATGAAGAAACCATGGTGGGAGGAATTCTTTAGCAAAAGAGGGTTTTAGAGCCCTATAAAGACAAATCAATGCATTGCAAGAGGAGTTGCGAAGAGGGTTCAAGCTGAGAAGGAGAGAGGAAAGCAAAGATGAAGCTGAAGAAGAGCTATCTGAGGAAGAACAAGAAGCTGTGGGAGATCTTATAGAAGTTAGGTTGTTGAGGGTCATTTCAAAGATCAGAAAGAGGCCCAGGATCAAAGTTTCTACCTATTCTAGAGATTTGAATCCGAAACAACTTATTGATTGGATCAATGATATGGAGGAATATTTTGAGTATGAAGATATGGAAGACCCTAAACGGGTCAAGTTTGCAAAGACAAAGTTGAAGGGCCACGCCAGTATTTGGTGGAAGGAGGTCCAGTTAGAGAGAAATAGAAGAGGAAATGCAAAGATTACCAGATGGGATCAGATGGTGGAGAATTTAAAGAAGCAGTTCATTCCTGTGGACTATGAGATGGAGTTGCTAAAGAAGCTGCAAGGATTGAAGCAAGGTAGCAAGTCTATTAAGGAGTATACAGAAGAGTTTTATAAAATTACTATCAGGACGGGCCATGCAAAGCCCAACAAGGAGAAGGTATCCTGTTACACTAGTGGGTTGAGGCTGAGTATTCAAGAGGAGCTGAGCCTGGTCAGAATGATCACCGTAGAAGATGCATACCAGTTTTCCTTGAAGGTGGAAGAGAAGCTGAATAAAAGATTTGACAGCAAGCAAAGGGGAAAAGGTCAAGATGGAAGGACTGGTGGAAGGCCCTATGGAGGCCATAATGAAGATCAGAAGAAAAGTGAAGAAGCTGGCACCAGTCAAAATCAGAGAGGGGATAACGCCTACTGCCCTCGTGACCAGAACAATGGTGAGCAAAGAGGAAGAGGAAGAGGTAGACCTGGGCAAGGACCTAGTAGAGGAGGTTTTAGAGGAACTTGTTTCCAATGTGGGGAAGAAGGGCATCGAGCATACGAGTGTCTGCAACATCAAGGAAGGACAAATAGAAGACTTGAAGGCAATGCATGAGTTGCACATGTAGATGAAGATGCACATTCTAAGCATTCTAAAGATGCTAAAAGGGGAGAAACCCTAGTTGTTAGAAGAACCTTGCTAAATGAAGAGAAAGAACCCAATCAGAGGAAGAGTTTATTCCGCACAAGGTGCAAATGTGAAGGTAAGTGTTGTGATATTATTATTGACAGTGGAAGTACTGATAATCTTGTTTTAGAGGAGATGGTTGACAAGTTGAAGTTGACAAGAAGAAAGCATCTGCATCCATATCGGATTGCATGGTTGCAGAAGGACCATAGAGCTTTGGTCAATGAGCAGTGTTTAGTGAAGTTCAAGATTGGTGACTACCATGATGAGGTGCTGTGTGATATCATACCGATGGATGCATGTCATATGCTATTGGGGAGGCCATGGCAGTATGATAGGAGCGCTATCCATGATGGTCGTGCAAACACATATTCTCTAACAAAGGATGGAGTTCATCATAAGTTGAAGCCCTTGAAGGAGGTGGAAGAAAAGGTATGTAGTACTACCAGAATTTTCTTGGTAGATGGTAGGAAATTTTTGGAGGGTATGAAGCATGAGCGTCATTGCTTCACATTGATTCCTAAGATTAGTCAAGAGAACTGTGAAGATGTACCAGCAGAAGTTTCAGATATGTTGGAAGAGTTCTAGGACATTATCTCTGATAATGTACCAGAAGGTTTACCACCAGTAAGGAAGATAAGTCATCAAATAGATTTGATACCAGGAGCTAGTTTGCCAAACAAGGCAGCCCATAGAATGACTCCTGCAGAGAGTGAAGAGTTGAACAGACAAGTTTAGGAGTTGTTGAGGAAGGGATTGATAAGAGAAAGCCTAAGTCCATGTGCATTACTTGCAGTACTAGCACCGAAGAAAGACGTAGAGTGGAGGATGTGTACAGATTCCTGAGCCATCAACAAGATCACAATCAAGTATAGGTTTCCATCGCCCAGAATGGATGACATAATGGATTGTTTGAGTGGAGCCAAGTACTTCACGAAGATTGATCTGAAGAGTGGGTATCACCAGATCTGAATCAGAGAAGGAGATGAATGGAAGATAGCCTTCAAGACAAAGGAAGGTTTGTATGAGTGGTTAGTCATGCCATTTGGGCTAACCAATGCACCGAGCACATTCATGCAGCTCATGAACGAGGTACTGAAAGAATTTTTGGGAAGTTTTGTTATTGTTTATTTGGATGATATTTTGATTTTTAGTAAGACTTGGGATGAGCATCTGATGCATATCTGAAGAGTTCTAGAGAAACTTACGAAGGAGAAGTTGTTGATTAATTTGAAGAAATGTAGTTTTACAAAAAAAGAGTTGGTATACCTGGGATTTGTTGTCTTAGAGGAAGGTCTTAAGATGGACCCAGAAAAGGTAAGGGCTATCATTGAATGGCCTACACCAAGGAGTGCAACAGAGGTAGGATCTTTTCATGGTTTGGCAAGTTTTTACAGGAAGTTTATCAGGAATTTTAGTAGCATTTGTGCACCCCTCACTGAGACAATGAGAGGGGATAGAAAAGAGTTTAGATGACTAAAGGGGCAGATAAGAGCTTTGATACATTGAAGTAGAAAGTCATAGAATAACCTATTTTAGCACTTCCAGATTTCAATAAGGTATTTCAGGTAGATTGTGATGCCAGTGGTAGTGGTATAGGAGCTGTTTTGAGCCAAGAAGGTAAGCCCATTGCCTATTTTAGTGAGAAGCTTAATGATGCCAAAAAAAAGTATTCTGTTTATGATCTGGAATTTTATGCAATAGTTCAGGCTTTGAAGAAATGGAGACATTATTTGTTACCAAAAGAGTTTGTTTTATATATTGATCACCAGGCTTTGCAGTATCTTAATAGTCAAGGAAACTTGAACCAAAGGCACTTAAAATGGGTTGAGTTTTTGTAGAGTTATACCTTTGTTTTGAAGCACAGGAGTGGGAAGTCCAACAGAGTTGTAGATGCCTTGAGCAGAAGGAAAAATTTGTTGATAGAAATAAAGATAGAGGTTGTTGGGTTTGATGAGCTCAAAAGTTTGTATCCTAAAGATCCAAATTTTACAGAGGCCTGGAAAGCTTGTTTGGAACCTGTTACTTTAGACAAGACAAAATGGTTGGATTTCATTATCCAAGATGGCATGTTGTTTAGAGGAACCCAGTTGTGCATTCCAAGGAGTTCCATGAGAGAGAACTTGAATAAGGAGAAGCATAGTGGGGGATTGGCTAGACACTTTGGTCGAGATAAGACTATTGCTATTATTGGTGAAAATTATTATTGGCCACAGTTACAACAGGATGTGAAGAAATTTGCGTAGAGTTGCAGAGTGTGTCAGATTGCAAAAGGAAGAAGATAGAATACAGGGTTGTATCAACCATTACTTGTATCGAAGAAGCCATGGGATGATATTAGTATGGATTTTGTTCTTGGTTTACCAAGGACACAGAGAGGACATGATTCCATTTTTGTAGTGGTGGATAGATTCTCAAAGATGGCACATTTTATTCCTTGCAGGAAGACTAACAATGTTGTTCATATTGCTGAATTATTTTTCAAAGAGGTGGTGAGATTACATGGTCTACCAAAGAGCATAGTTTCAGATTGAGATACCAAGTTTGTTAGTTATTTCTGGAGGACATTGTGGAAGAAGTTGAAAATAGATTTAAAGTTTAATTCTGCACACCATCCACAGACTGATGGACAGACATAAGTGGTGAATAGGAGTTTGGGTAACCTACTACGATGCTTAGTAGTGGATAAGCCCAAGGGATGGGATTTGATTTTACCACAGGCAGAATTTGCTTACAACAATTATGTCAATAGGAGTACTGGTAAATCACCATTCTAGATTGTATATGGCAATAGCCCAAGAAATACTTCTGAGTTAAGGAAGCTGGACAATGGAGAAAAGACAAGTGCCGAAGCTGAAGACTTTGCAGAACATCTGAAGAATTTGCATGAAGAGGTGAGAAAGCATATTAATAAAATGAATATTCAGTACAAGGCTAAAGCAGATTAGAAGAGGAGATATAAGGAATTCCATGTAGGAGATGAAGTCATGGTTCACCTGTGAAAAGAAAGGTTCCCAATTGGAACATACAATAAGTTGAAAATGAAGAAATTTGGACCATGCAGAATCATGAAGAAGCATGATTCAGGAAATGCTTATGAGGTAGAGTTGCCGAGTGGGATCAATATTTCCCCTATTTTCAACATTGCTGATTTATCAGAATATCATGAAGGGGGAACAGAGGATGGACCAATAGAAGTGCAGTGGAGTATTCTGGCATCTACTTCAATAGAGGAGATAGAAGAGATCTTGGATAGCCATGTGGGAAGGAGTACTCGAAATAGGCAATATGAAGAATATCTCGTGAAATCGAAAGGAAGGTCTGTTGAAGATTCTTCTTGGTTGTCTAAGGCAGAGGTTGACCGTTTGGGTTTTCCTCACACAAACACCTGAGACATGACAGGGTCACTTCTCAAATTACCCTGGGTGTCTGATGCAGGAGCATCTAGTGGTGTAACGGCAATCTTACATCACTCAAAAAAAAATGTGTTTCAAAATTGTTGATGTTCTACCCATTTTTTCTCAAAATCTGTGGTTCTGGTCCCATAATCACCTGAATAATAATGTAGAACTTTCAGTTTTCCCAAACTGCTAAAAATAGTAAACTGCTATTTTTAGAAAGTTTGCATTTGGGCATGGAATGAAGTCAAAATTTACACGAAGTTGCATAATAGAAATATAAGACCTTTGGTGAAGGAATCACACTAAGATCATTTGGGAGCTGAAAGATATTAAAGTTTCTGTTTCGCAAAAAATGCCTAAAAATTATTCAAACTCAGGTTTGAGGCACTAAACGGCCCCATATGGGCCTAAAAATGGTTGAAACCAGCAAAGCTATTTTTAGCACGTAGAGCACTTCGCGAGCTTTCCGATACATAAAACGGTTCGTCAATCGGAGTCCCGGATCAAAAGTTATGGCTCCTGGAAGTTGACCTATTTTTGGAGGGAGATGGAAAATTTGAAATTAGGTTGTTAGCCGCCAAAAAGGCTATCAATAACCATTTTTGGGAACCCTGGGTGATAGGAGAGTTAAGGGGGCAAGTGTAGAGTCAAGAATAGGTGGGAAAATAGAAACCCTAGCTGATTTGGGGGTTACAGAAGGCGGAAGATTCCAGAGCCTAGTGATGGTAGCTGTAGTGTGTTGCAGCCTGTAGAAGACTAATTCCTCTGATTGTAATTAAGATTATGTAATGTAATGAGTTGCCCAGATCAATAAAAGAGAGTTCTATTCTGTATGTTCAGTTTCTATTATTGTGTGTTTTATGATTTACCCCTTTCATCACATGGTCAAGTGGTTGTGCTTTTATCTCCATTGGTTTCCCTTGCTATTGTTCGTGTGTGAGAAGGATGTACCTTGTGTGGCAGATTTTAGATCTTGTTCTAGCTTGAGGAGATAGATACTTATGATTATTTTCCAGTCTTGTATATCAATTGAATCATGCACTGTTATCTTGATGTATGTACTCTAATGCAATCTGGATAGCGATATTGTAAACAATGTAATGATGTACTCTCCTATAAAGGAAATTGTTTATGTACTTGTGATCCTATATGCAGCATCTTGATGCTTACTAGATAATGATATAATATGGAATTGTATGTGTTTATTCATCTGATCCAATTAGACATAGAATGAACTATGGTTGTTAGTTAATTCATAATGTTGGTTAGATCTTATTTTAGTTCGTTAGTAATGCAGTCGTGGAACCCTAGAGGATAAAGCTTAATTTAAATGTTATGAATAAATATATGATTGTTGTTATTTCTTTATATATGTGTGTGTGTGTGTGTGTGTGTTCTTTTTGTAAGCTTAGTTGTGTTATATTCTCGGTTCCTTTGTGGGGCATTACATTTGGTATCAGAGCCAGGTTGCAACACTGGGAGCTCTTGATTGTTGTTGTTGCTCTAGGTCAAGCATTTTTTTCTCCTTGTAGCGAGTAGGTAATAATACTTCACACCTATGTGCCTTAGTATGATGTTAGAAAGTTGATAAATTTACAGACTTGTTCTTTAATTCTAGAAGAAATAAATTCTTTATGCCTTGTTTTACTTGTGTCTGCTATGTGTTCTCTCTCCTTTTCTAAAAATGTGATGTTATATCTGTCAATATGTGTTTCCTGAATGATAGTGCTTGCTGATTTGTTGAGGCCTTGAGTCCCTCTTGTGGTCTCTAGTGTTTTAGAAGAAAGAAGCATGATTACTATTAGTGCATGTGATTAGAAGTGTGGTATATGCCCCCTATAGTGATGTGAATATCCTTAACCCATTCTATGTGGGGTATTGTGAAAGGCCAGTGGTGTTTTGTGTTCCATTGTTTTGTGAAGTAATCATACTTAGGGGTTATGTTTAGCTATGGGTGTAGAAGCACCATACCATCTTAATGTTAATTGCATTATATGTGTAATTATTGGAATGATTTAATCACTTGGTAGCATCATGTCAATTATGTGGTGTTGTCGTGTGTGGGGTATCTTTGCGTGGTTGCTTGATAATCTTATATCTATTTCTTAATTGGCCATGACCTTATGTAGGAGTTCTGTTGTGGTTTATGAAAGTTATCATTGTATATGACTATGTAAGAAATGTGTGCAGGAGATCAAATTGGAGCTTTTGTTGGACCCAAGATATCATGAATGTGATATTGGAAGTCAATTAGAATTTTTAATTATTCTTGTGTGTCACATCATACATTTCCTCTGTAAGTATCTTTTTGTATAAGGAAGTAACTGTATATGTTCATAGTTTGGTAAAAAGGAATTGTGCTGCATTAAAGATAGAAATTTTTTAAAAATAAGGAGCGATTGTGTTGCCTTAAATCCTTGTATAAAAGTTGCTTAGATAAGAAGATGTAGAAAACTTAGTTGTATGTGTCTTTGGTGTACATGCTCTAACACATTCTTGACCTTGTGTCCTTGGGTGTTGTGTAGAAGATATTCCCTTTTGTGGCTAAAATTAGCCACACCGTGATGTGGATTTGTTTATAATTTGGTTGTTTTAGAATTTTTTATAGTTGTTTCATGTGTAATTGGTGGGCTAACAATGAATTTGTTTTCTTGAACTCTCTTATGATAGGAGTGATCACCAAAACTCTTTCCTTTATACTTGATTTATGGTTTTAAATTGCCAGCATTTTGTGACTTAAGATTGAATTTGATTATTCCCCCACTTGGGTTTGCATTATTTTTAATTTATATGGTGGCTATTTTGAATGTTTATTTTTGTTAGCCTCGTTTCATGTTAAGTGTTGTTTCTATCATGTTCATTTCAAGCCTCTGATAGTATGTACAAGGGAAGACTCCGTGGAGAATTGTACTTTGCAAGTTCAATAATTAGTTGGAACCATAGTAGAAACAAGAGATAAGATGTATATTTCCTTGTTAATATGTGAATACAAATCTCTAAATTGTATGAAATTCTCAAAATATGTGTGATTGGTTATAAGTAGATCACATGATATGCCTTACAGGTAAGGAATTGATGTTCTTCTTATCTTTATTGGATGATTGTGACTGTCTTATGAACAATTGCTTAAAATGGATGTTTTTGTTGGCAATAGAAAATTGCAATACTAATATGTTATGTTTCCACACTAGTTTGTGACTTCTAGGAGTAAGTCAAGTCTTAGAGGGGGAGGATGTAATGCCATTCCATTTTCATCTTAGATGTGCAGATGGTCTGGCTAAGGAGCATGAAGATGAAGTTGGCATGTTTTATCAATAATCTTTGTTGCAACACTGATAATTTATATGGTTTGACATTGTTTTACATTTAGGTGATTATGATGTTGATCTTACTATGATTGTCATATGTTAGAATTTATTTTTATGCAACTAATTCTTTATCATTGGATGTTATGTTGTGATGTTTTGTGTGGATTAACCTTATTATGTGTATCATGCGATTATATGATGATGGTTTTTATTTAGTCATTCAGTAATTGATTCCTATGTGTTGTGATTATGTGTTTGATGTGATGGTGAAAGGGACAGTGTTGCATTACTCATGCATGAGTACCCTGCTACACTACGATTCCCTTTCACTATGTATTTGACTATATGATTATATATATGTCTATTTGTTTGATTGTTTGGTTGCTGCAGGATACAGGTACCAGGCATCGACTCCACCTAAATTGACAGGTTTGAGAGTGCCTTAAACCCAATGGAAACTATTGAACAGAGATAACATGTGGTCCCCTAATTAGCCATGATCCTTGAAAAGGATGAGTATCTAGTTTTGCACCCAGCTAGTGTTGTCTGTATGGGCGTAATGGTCAGTCACTATGATTGTGGTCATGCTTTCGATCATGTATTGTGTCAGGTATTGTTTGGTATTTGGGTTATTTTGTTTAGAATTGTTTGATTAATATTTTGGTTAATTGCTTCATTAAAATAAAATTATTAAGTCAACAGGGCACTTTGATAAATAAATATAGATGCTTTTATGTAAATTATAGTTGTGGGGAAATATGTATTATTATGTTTGAAAAAGATTCTCTTTCTTTATTATTATTATCTTAAGTAATTATTTTCCATTTTGGCCACTTGGAAGAAGTGGCAGTTATGCACCTCAAGAGGGAATCTTAGAAATAATTGTTTCTTTTGAGTAAGAGACCAATTTTAGAAAAGTAGAAAGAAACTATTTTTGTTTGGTTGTAAATGAAATAAATAGCAAATTCTAAAAAAAAAAAATCAGAGAGAAATTATTGTTTGGATAAAATAGCAAATTGTAAGAAAGTAATAAAGGAGAATCTTATGGAACAAATTATGGGGGTGGTTATGCATAAAAAACTTTATTTTTAAATCTCAAAACATAATTTGGGGAAGGGGTGTGCATTTGAAATGGGAATATGTTTTATGTTTTGGGGATCTCTCTCTATTAGGAAGTTTTTCATTTTTCATTTGGCACCGTAAACCATAGCTTCCAGAAGAAAAGACTTGGGGAAAATAGATGCAAGCTAGAGAATTTTGTGAAGATGTGATAGAAGCAATATTTCAGGTGTGGACTGAGATATGAAACTGATTTATTGTTGCATTAGATTTAGTGACATATTCTATGAATTCTCTTCTACATATTCTGATCTTAGTCTATTAGGTTAAAGCCATAACTTTATTTTCATGAACTCTATTCCTTTAGAATTTTTATATATGGTGCACGACCTAGTGTTCTAAATCATATCCAAAAATCAGGCATACCCATTTTGTCATTTTGGAGATATGCATATTTTGGGATTGTTTACCTTTCACACATTTCGTCTCTGTTCTAGCAGTCTGTTGCATTAGCCATAACTTTAGTTTTACAAACTAGGTTCATTTAAAATTTTTATATATGATGTGAAACTGAGGTTTCTAAATCATATCCAAAAATCCAACATACCTAGTTTGTCATTTTGAAGACATGAATATTTTGGGACTATCTACCTCTCACCCATTTCGTCTCTATTTTAGCAGTCTGTTGCGTTAGTCATAACTTTAGTTTCACAAACTGGGTTCCTCTAAAATGTTTATATATGGTGAATGACTTAGCTTTCTAAATCATAGCCAAAAATTAGCCATACCCAATTTGTGATTTTGTAGATATGAATATTTTGTGGCTGTCTACCTCTCACCCATTTTGTCTCTGTTAAAACAGTTAGTTGCTTCCAAACTGAGTTTCTCTAAATGTTTTTTACAAGTTTGTTTTGTGCATATCTTATGATCATTGATTTCCATCATATGACTCTCTTTGGGGCATTCTACCAATCAATCCATGTGCCTTGTCTATGCTTTCACATTTTGCATTGTTGGTAGCTTCTAAAGCCTTCTTAACAAGTTCATTTGTGCTAATCCTGCAATCGCTGATATCCATGAGATGCCATCCCTTTGAGGTGTTTGTAAAAAAAAAAATTACCTGAGCAGTTCCAACAATTATATCTTCTTACCTATCCTATCGTAGGTGAATATGCTTTCAATTATAAATAACTCTACTTATTTTGGTTGTTTGTTAGGTTATAAGAAGGTTATTAAATCTATATAGAATAAAAGTATAAGAATTCAATTTGGATAGAGTGAATGTATAAATTTAATTCAAATTGATATTGATTTTATTACGATTTATTAGTAGAAATATGATTTAAGTAGGTTTGGAATTATTTTTTAAAACAATGTATTTAAGATTTGATTTATAAGTTTGTTTTAGAAATTAGTTGATTACGAGTGGAATTGTATAAGTTAAATGGAACTTGTGTAAGTTGTATTAGTGTTCGTAATAGGGTCATGTTGTCAAGGTTTAGTTTTCCTGAGGCATAGATTAGTATGTCATATTTTAATGTGTATGCGATGTTGTAAGTGAATTTTGATGTGATAATAAAGTCCCTTACGGATGTTGTGGCTCATCAGTTGAATACAACATGTTTATAACTTAGCTTAAGAAATGTCATGTTCTTAGTAACGTTGTTGTTGAGAAAAACATTTGTATCATATTTATGTCTTGAACTCAATCAACCCTTCCTATTCCTAGATTTGGCATGTTAGTAGGTTAGAATGCTCTGTATTCATTTATTATGTTAATACTAGTGTTGGGTAAGGGATTTTAACAAGCTTGTTAATCATTACGAGGCGTAGACACCTCTAGAAGAACTATGTATTAGGTATGATAATTTTGGTATTCATAGCACCAATGTAGTAGTGGTTTATAGAAGATTGATCGAATTAACACTTAAGTTTTTCCATAGCAATCTAAGCTTCTCTCTTCCTGTTCGTGTGTTGAACAAAATATGGTAAAACCTAGAAAAGGATTGCTCTTTTACTTGTACCCTCTTAGAATTCACTCTTGATTTGCTTTAGCCATGATACTTCTACTTGGCTGGAACCATCCTTTAACAGTGTAATAATCCTATCTTATGCATGTGGTTAAAAGTGAGGTAGATTTGATGAAAATGTTAGATCTATAGGAATGTTTTGTTGTTCTGTATTTCTTTCCTCTCAAGCTAACCTTAGAACAAGGTTCTTTTATTGTAGCTTCAGGGTTTGTATCTTGTGATTCTAACTAGTGTAAATGATTTATATCATGGGCTTTTAGTCTTGCTTATATAGTTATATTTAATAGTATTTACAAAATTGTCCGGATTATTAACGAAATCTATATTAGTGTAAATAGTGTAAATAATTGTTGTGTTTAATTTGTATGCCTTAGGGTTATTTGCATGTTGTTCACAATCATTTAAATTAAATGAAATTAAAATAAATCTTGATAATTACTACTTAAAATATTGATACTCATGGACACTTATATCTTATGATCATATTATAACTCCTACTGCTGATTAGAAAGTTATAGTTGTGTATTGATGAGATAGATTCACTTTATAGATGTTAGATGATTGATCACGATTGGATTAATGTTACATTCTTTAAGACCCATAATTAGTGTGTCATATCATATGTTGCATTTGTGGTATTGTATTTGAAATATTGATGAAGGATTGTAGTTTATGTTGTGCATTTGAGAGTGAAAGTGATGTGTGACTATTGTGTTTAGTGGTGTTAAGTGTTTGTGTCATTTGGGGAAGATGATTCCAGAGGCCTAGGAAGGTGTAATTGCATGTGAGTTGGCTATGTGTGCATCATTTGAGTTTAGTTAAGTGTTATTCTAGAATGTTTCCTCCTATTCATGTTGGTATGGTACACGTGCAAGATATATAATGCCTTGCTTAGTGTACCTATTCATGCGGTTATGCTGATTATGCAAGATCGGTAATTCCATACTCTATGTAATGTGAAATGATGTATATTTTGTATTGTAAACACATCATGATGAGAAATGTGACAGTTCATGCTGGGTTTATGTTTTGGGCTTAGTGAATCTAGATGCAGTGAAGGGGGAGTGGCTTTCAATGTGGGGAAGACACCCAAAGTGGCTTGAAGGGTAACCCATTGGAATTTGTTAATGCAATGATAAATTAATAATAAATTTAGAGAGTTGGGTAGTTTTCACAATAATTAAGATAATTTGATGCCTCACCCATGCCTATAGTTCTCGTTCAGGCTAAGGATGGGATGAGAAGGTCATGGTTGGGAAAATTAACTTCCTTATCTCCACGAAAGGAATGTTGTTTTTGCATGTGTCACCCTATTGAGATGGTGTCTAGTAAGAGACTATCAGGGTAGCCATAGATGGGGGCCGACGCCTAGTGAGAGATTGTCACGGTAACCCATAGATGGGGACTGGCATCTAGCTAGAGACTATCAGGGTAACCCATGTTAGGACCATGCGATGACACTTATCCCTACTATAGCCTTGCATTCCCTAATTGTGTTTTCCTCTTTCATTGTGTATTTGCCTCTAGAAGTATTGTTTGAGTTGATTGTGGTGTTCATATCGACCAGTGTTGTATTAGAGTCATGTGTAGTTCTTGTACTTGTTAGCCTATTGACTTCTTGTCTGTTTGCTTAGTGGGACCTTATTGTTATCTCCTAGCATGGGGGGTGGACCATAGGTTCCACATGATTGGGTGGTTTCATTTTTATCTCCATTGGTTTCCCTTGTTGTTCATGTGCGAGAAGGATGTACCTCGTGTGACAGATTTCAGATCTTGTTCTAGCTTGAGGAGACAAATACTTATGATCATTTTTTATTCTTGTATATCAGTTGAATCATGTACTGTTATCTTGATTTATGTACTCTAATGCAATCTGGAGAGCGATATTGTAAACAATGTAATGATGTACTCTCTTGTAAAGGAACTTGTTTATGTACTTGTGATCCTATGTGCACAATCTTGATGCTTACCATCTGATGATATAATATGGAATTGTATGTGTTTATTCGTCTGATTTAATTAGACTTAAAATGAACTATGGTTTTTAGTTAATTCATAATTGATCTTGTTTTAGTTCATTAATAATGTAGCCGTGGAACCCTAGAGGATAAAGCTTAATTTAAATGTTATGAATAAATATATGATTGTTGTTATTTCTTTCATTTAAAAAAAAAAATTGTCCTTTTTGTAAGTTTAGTCATGTTATCCTTTGGGTTCCTTGGCGAGGCATTATAGGATCTATGTTCTTGTTTCATCAAAAGCATACAATCTAAACCCTAAAATGCTAAACTTAACTATAAACCCTAAAACTATAAAAAATAAAGCCTAATACTATGGACTATAAACCCCAAAACTTGGATTTTAGCTATGAACAATAAATGCTCAAACACTAAATTTAACTATAAACCCTAAAACTATGAACTATAAACCCTGAAACTAAAATTTAACTCTAAACTATGAACCTTAAACCCTAAAACTATAAACTAGCACACTTAGGTGATGACAACCCTCAATGAATCCCCAACAATAGTGTGATTTTTTGTCTCACAACTATTGACTCCTCAAACCTAAAGACAAGCCATACCTTTAGCCACTATGAAATTTACCCTAAGCAATCGTACTTGCAACTTATGATCACGTAAGGACAACTTTGGACCAATCCATGAGAAAGAGTAGCATCTTGTTGTTTTCTATTTGCTAGGCTAGGGGGAATATTTCCTAAGGTTTTGATATAGAACAATTAAAGAGAAAATACCATATGTGACAATAAAAAGCTCTTCAAACTAGGAAAAAACTAATGTATATGACCAAAGATATATCATCTATTAGACGTAATGACGTAGTTCAATCAAAAACCATACTTCACACATGAGGACAAACTAGGCAATACCCATACCTTGACCATCTAACACACTTCAAGTTACCATACTTTATTCCATGGTGCAAATTACAAGTGTCAAATACATAGTTTATCTAGGGTTGATTGACCACTTATATGCTTTGATTTTTTCCTGATTGGGTATTGATGTTCTTATTAGACAAACCTAAAAGAAATACAACTAGATTTTATGTTAGCAAATGATATGTTTTAATGGAAATGCTTTAATAACTTAAAATTTGACCAAAAAATAGGTCATTTTCTCATGCCTTAATTTCTTCCAACAATATAATAAGTTTATAAACATCATTTGCAAATGCTTGATTGTCTGTTTAAGTGGCAATGGATGTGTACAAATAGATGAAAACAACTATACAACTGTCATGTCTAGAAATAAACATGAATTGCAACATCGATTTTCACTTTCATTGAATACTAAATTACAACTTCATATGGTTTTAGAATTTTTAAATTTTAGCATAGAAATTATCATGGTGCATAACACTAACTATAAATTACAACTTTATATGCTTTTAGAACTTTTAAATTTCAATGTAAGAATTATCATTGTGCATAACACTAACAAAATAAAGATGCA
Source organism: Cunninghamia lanceolata (assembly GCA_027924645.1). Taxonomy (NCBI): domain Eukaryota; kingdom Viridiplantae; phylum Streptophyta; class Pinopsida; order Cupressales; family Cupressaceae; genus Cunninghamia; species Cunninghamia lanceolata. Next base: position 4,058,537 of record BSBN01000158.1, on the reverse strand, counting down.
TAAATGCAATGGCCTTTTCCATCCTTCATTTATAGTTATAGGACATATTCATTGATACATAACTGATTGGTCTCAATTTCAACTATACAAACAATCAATTTTGTACTAGTTCAGGTTCGCTCTATCTATGGAAAAATATATAATTTTTTCCTGCCTTTGTTTTACTGTATACATGTAAATTAAAACATGGCTAAAGCCATCAAATCAAAATAAGTTACTAGTTTTAACTCTATGTGAATTTTATTCCATTAAAAATACACACCAAACATACCTAAATAACTTCATACCTCTCAATGTCCAACTAATTGTATCAACAGATCTATGAAATAAAACATTTCAGTTACTGTTGCCTACAACTTGTTGCAACCATTGACATACTGCTACATGTGATACCTTCTGATGTCATCAAAGTCACCAACACAAACTTGGTAAAAAATATTATAAACCTATATCAATTGAAAACATACATAAGCATATCTATTCCCTTTGGCAGGGACTCCAGCTCTAGCTCTTGTTTAGGTTGGTGACTATTGGTACCTCTTAAATCAAACCATGTGCTTGAGAACTATAATATACATCCAAAAACTAATGTTAAAGCATTGCATGTTCAGTTCATAATCAATTAATAAATGCAATATAATGAGGTCGTTTGACAGTTAAAACATGGTAAATTAATTCAAGTTTGAAATCTTCCAAATACTTGAAATGCACGGTAATGAACTTTCCTTGTCTAAGTGATAGATGTATTGTTTTGTTATATATAGCTATACCCTTCTCCATTGAGAGAATGAGTAACATTAGCATATAACAAAGATCGTTCCCTCTCAATTTCTTTCAGACTAGGATGGCCAGACACTTGGCAGTCATAATTTTACTAATGTTCGTGTTTATATTTTTATTAGATTGCCATCTCCTTGGTAATGTTTTTATTTGTTTGGTCTCTAATTTCTCATTAATTTTTGGTTATTATTATAAATGTGTATTGATAGCATTTTTTTTTTAAAGAAAAAGGTGGCAAGCCACCCAAACCAATTCATTGAAATAGGTAAAGGTTTATACAAAGAAAAACTACAACAAAAAATAGACATCTGAGAAGGCCCTAGAACAGCCTGTAAAGCAGTAGAGGCCAAAAAAAAAACTAAAGAGAACCATCAATAAGCCAAGAAAAAAGGAAAGGCCAACCCCATCACTTAGCTGCGTCTAGATTCGAAGCAGACTCTAGGTCACCTAGGAGTACAACCTGCACCAACAGCTCCACAACTACCCTTCTAAAGAATGTTTTGCAACACCTTGTAAAAGGACTGAATGATGAGAGAAGACCTCAGGCTATGCAGAGTAAACAACCTTCCAATGAGGACGCTTTCTATCCAAACAGTTAAAAACTCAAAAAAGTCTTGGATCACTAAACTATAAGCGATCTGAATACTCCTCTTCCATGTATTTGTTAGAAGCTGGAGGTAGAAAGTAATACCACAGTTAAGAAGAAAGGATAGCTCATGTCAGATGATCATTGGCGGTCTACGCACAATACAAAGTCAGCAGAACTGTCACATCACCCCTCCATCAGTAAGACAAATAGCCATCAGAGTACTGTCTCAACCCTGCACTGATCATATGGGTCTTGTCGACATCAAACTTTAGCACGTAATTAGAATAAACAAGGCTAACAGTGAAAGTCAAGCTGATGAATAGCACCTCCATCGATAAGACACATAGCCATCAGAGTATTGTCTCAACCCTGCACCGATCATATAGGTCTTGTCGACATTAGCGTTCAACACGTCATTGGAGTAAACAAGGCACTCGGGGAGAGAGCTTGGGGCAAGGCTGACAGCGAAAATCAAGCTGATGAACAACACCAATGGTGAGACATAAAAAATACACTCAACGGCCATTATGCTTGTGAACAAAAAAGAGATCATCAGAAGCTTCTTCTACTAAAAGCTCCAACTTTCTATGCATAGGTCAGGGCTACTATCATGATCGAAGATATCATTAAAGAACCCCATCCATCTATCAGATACAATGTTGATGGAGGATAGAGGCTGGTAAGATCAGATCCCATAGGCAGACTACCCGTTGGTGAAAAGACAAGCTAAGATCTTATGGAGTCTTGGATATGTCAGGAGCATTGAAGATCCCATTAATAGACCCCATTAGCTCCTCTGAAACAGAGAAGATGTAGAAGCAAGAGGTGAGCTCAGATCCCATAGGCAATCTTCCCATTGGTAAAAGGATTTGTAGAGACCTTTTGAACATTTGGACATGAGAGGAGTAGTCAATCCCTCCTAATTGCCTCCAGCCAATTCTATATGCCTTAAAAAGCACCCACTACAATAAAGGACTGAAGGTGACACACAAGTTGACATAAAGGGGAAAACCAATCGAATATACTGCCTGGGAAGCTCAGTCTAAGAGGAGGACGTAGCCTTTAAATCATCTTGTAGGAGCTTGCACACGTGGCTATTTTGGCAAAGCTGGGCTGGAATTAAAACCTTTGTGGCCAAGGTGTGATCTATAGCCATGTTTCCAAGTCTATCAGTGATCTTGTTGCCTTCCCTCAAAGTGTGTGAAATCCTAAAGTCCTTGAAGGTTTTAAGCAAGGGAAAAGCCTGTTGCAATATATAGTTAAGCTTCCAATTGTCCAAGCCTTTAGCTTTAAGGGCATTGATAATAATCATAGAATCACCTTCTATCCATATATGCTTAACTCGAAACATGACTGCCAATTGCAACCCATGTACCAGAGCCTAAACTTTGGCTTCATTGTTTGTACCTATTGGTATCTTTGTTGCTTTGGCGGCTAACAGAGAGCCATCCTCTCTTCTGAGGACGCACCCCATGCCTGAGACTATAGGGTTGCCCCTACACGCGCCGTCAAAATTTAACTTAATGAATGGGGCTGTAGGCGGTAACCATTTGACCTTCTCTCTAGAGACCAATGGAACTCTTGCCATAACTAAGCCACCTATGTTGTCTCTAACCAATAAATTCCACTTTCTTAAGACAATGGAGTCCCATTTGGACCAATTTGAATTTCTAGTTTTTGAGTTTCTTACATTAGATAAAACCATCTCTGAGATAGCCGCCTTAATCTTACCGCACATTGTCTTCAACGATGAGGCTTCTTTTTTGAAAATTCAGCAGTTTCTCTCCCGCCATAAGAGCCACACTACTAGAGAAGGACCCATCTCCCAAATGCAAGCAAAGAATGAATCAGAGAAAGGAAAAGGCTAGTTTTTAAACATAAGAACTAGAGAACTGGAGAGGGGGAGGACTAGTTCAGCATACACATAAGCCATAACCAACATTCTCTACTAAACTAGCAGTGTAGAAGCAAGTGGTCAACTGATTCTTCTTCTTTCTTGCACAAGGTGCAAAGAAAATTTGGACTGAAGCCTAACCGTTTTATTCTGTCACCTGTAAGAATTCTGTTGTTGATCGCCAACCAAGAGAACACTCCAGCTTTCAGCAATACTATTTTACTCCAACATAAATTTGATGGCCAGTCTACCATCAACTTTTTATTAGCTGATCTATACCCATCTTTCACTATGTAACAGGCCAATTTAGCTCCTATCCAAGCTAATACATCTTCCTTATCTAAAAAGATAACCATTCTTTTGGCCAAGATCTTTTTTAGTTGCACTTTCTGATCATAGGGGAAATCACAGTTCCTTGTGCTTTTCCAATTGATAGAGACATGTCTACTCTCTCTCTTAACACACCATTAATCTTTCACTTTGTTGCCCCAATTCAACTGTAAGAAAAGTCTCGCTTCTAGGAGATCCTCCCTATTTGAGAGCTTAGGCTCCCCACACTAGGAATCAAACCAAATGTCTGCTTTCTCCCCATTATGCATAATCCATGACAGTTTTAGAATAAGGAAATCTCTACATTTAGAAATGAAATTCCATATTGCCGATCCTCTTGGCGGGTTTTTAACTGGGAATATTTGTTCCTTCTAATGAGAATCCGGATACTTTGATTTCATTACCTGTACCCAAATAGAATTTGGTTTAGAGTAGAAGCTCCAGGCCAGCTTAGCTCCAAGCGCTTGATTACATAACTCTAAATCTAGAATGCCTGCTCCTCCTTCAGCCTTCGGTTTACAAGTTTTATTGTTATGGGACTTTTTCCCCAAAATGAAAAAGAAGGCTATTTTGTGAATAAGATTTTGAAATTATAAGATGATAAAGTTTAGTTACCCTTTATAATTAAAAGGGAGATGGAAAAATAAAGGATATTATGATCCTTTGGGTAAAAAAGAGATAAATAAATAATTATTATGAAAAACCCTTTTAAAAGGGGGAATTATTAAGTTTATTAACTAATTGTTAATAAAAATCTTTGTGAAAGGGTGTGATGGTTTAGAAACCATCCCTTAAAAGGTTATATAAGGCATTTGTGTGAGACTTGGAATGGGCATGAGATATCACTCAAAAATGAAAGAATAAGATGGATAAAAACTCAAGGAAAGATAAGGAAAGAAAGGTAAGAAATCATGGAGAAGGATTATAGATTTGACAAGTAGTGAGCATTGGAGAAGGGGCACACAGTGTGTGTCCAACTCATGGTACAGTGTACACTTGGGATTGTCCTGGCCAGGGCTTGTATGTGCACTTGTGTTGAGCATGTTTTGTTGAACATGGCTCTGAAGCACTTGTGTTGTGTGCTGCAAAGCATGGTGAGTTCTAAATAAGAACTTGTGGGTTCTAAATAAGAACCAGATTCCTCCTAGAAGTGCTCACTTGCTGAAAGGGGGTTGAGTCTATAGTCTATTCTCTGGAGTGACATTTAGAAGAACTCCCAAGATCTAAAAGATACGTATCTATTCCTTTCTATAATGAAAATTAATGAATTAATGAACTCATATATAAAAGATATTGTTGGGCTTTGATGTTAATATGATTATGTGATTATGTTATCTAATTTGTTTTGTTAAAGATTACTTAAAAGTTCTTATTATATATTATAATTTACATTTGTTATTACATCTCTTTTAACATCATTGAATATATTATTCTATCTTAATTCTAAATATTAACCATAACAAATCCACTGCAATTAATTGAAATAACTATGGGGGAAAAGTAGTATTACATTTGGTATCAGAGCCAAAAACTGGGCTATTGTGTTGTTAATTGTTAAGTTGGTTATTATTTCTCTATGTCCTAGCAAATAGCAATAAAACCATACGAATAAACACCCACGATCGCTTATTCCAACCTCCTACGAAATTGAGATTTAATTTACATTCCTTCTTATTAGACCTATCTTCAATAGTACAAAAGAATGATTAATTGTATTAGGAGAAAGGTTAGTGTGAGGTAAATTAATTCTTTTTCTCCTACTAAACTTTGGTGTGTATGCCCTACAAAATAAACAAATAAAATATATATTTTTTTAAAAAAGGTCTAATGAGAAAGTAAGCCATATTAATTGATAGTTATTGAGCACAAAATATAACATGAAGAATCACATCCAATCTATACTATTACCTTTGGGTTTGAAAACATATTCAATTTTTTATAATATATATATTGTACTATACAAATAATATTCTAGATTATACTATAATCCTATATTTTCTCCTCGAATTCACTCTTCCTACGCTCACTACCCCATGTTCTTTTAAAAAAATAATGTCCTCTTCACATCAAATATGCCGACCACCATTGGACCAACTTTTTTTTGAACGGTCGTGTCCTCTCTTTAAAACATGTTATTCATTTTGGTAAAAGATTACAATCAAACAAATAAAAGCATTTAAAAAAAATGTGTTATATGCGAGCCTTACTGAAGATTTTTTAGAAGACTAAGTCCTAAAACCATTAAAACATGTACACACATCCTTTCTAAAGGAAATTCACTTTTTAAAGGAAGACCATCCGATATAAAAGGAAATGGTAGTTTTTTTTAAGGGAGTTGATCATTTAATTTAAAGTAAATATAGGAAGTCCTTTTTTAAAGAGAGTGTCATTATTTTATTTTATTTTATTTTTGATTGTGTGGACATTTTATGAGTACACATCCCTTATAAATGGAAAGGGTAGAGGCCTATCCTAATGAAAAATACAAGTTTTCACTCTCATTTTTTATGAATAGAAAATTGATAATAAACATATGGTTGTCTAAAGTTATAGAGGAATTCTTATTGTATAGTTCAATGAAGATTCAAAATGGTGGGAGGTGAAGAATAATAAACAATAGATTTTTAAATTTTTAAAGTGTCCACAAGATTATAAGGTGTAGATTCATAGTTCTTGGATTGGATGCATATTTTGTTATTAGTGAATATTTGAGTATCTTTAGGGAATTCCTATAAAATACATGTTAATTTTGAGGTGTCAACTAGAGTTTAAGAAGAGTAATGTAGATAATCCTTTCTTTACTAGTTTTGTTGTAATATATTGGTCAAGCCAAGTCAGTGTTGATCTACTCATTGTCAATCAAGTACACACATGTTGGCTTTAAGTATTGGTGTTAAATGTTTCTTATGGGGGCCTTGTCCAATCTTATTCATTCCCAGCGACCTACATGTAGCTCAATAAGTAATTGTGGAGTCATTTATGGGGGAAGTTTAGTGATTAAGGTTAAGGACTAGTCTTCCTGAAGAATACATGATGTTAGGTGTGTCATTCTAATGCTCATAGTCTAGTTATAGCGTATTTAAATGTGTAAATTTGAGTTATTCCCTCACATGATTTAAACACTTATTATTGTCTCATTATAAATATTGTTTTTCTATAATCATGTCATCGTTAAGATCGAGGCACAACAACTAACTCAAGATAATATTTCAAGAGGTCATTAGGTTGGTACTTCTTTAGATGAGGGGATTATCTTATGTAACCTATTTCTATTGACCCATAAACTAAGATATAGTAAGATTGTTGAATAGGGGTTAAATAATGATGTAGATGGTGTCATTCATTTATAGTAGCTCTTAATGGTAGTATATGCACTGCATAATCTAAGGAAAGGATTATATTGCTTGAAGATATAGTCAAGTATACTTCTAAGGTGCAAAAGTATTTTAGAGGAGGTATTTTATACATATGGAGCATTATACAATAATTGCTATATGATAAAGAAATACATTCAAAATCTATTAGGGTAAACCATAATTAAAGGTTGGAAGAATATCTCTTTCCGATTTTTATTTCTTGACCACTTGTGAAGAGTGTTTAGAATCATAAATTTGATAATACACTTATGTAAGTATAGTAGCTAGTTTAATCATGAATTTTTGGAAACATTTATTTATACATCAGGAGATCTCAATTAAGAGATGGCAACTTTAGTTGTATTAAATTTAAACCTTGTTAAATATATTTTTTTATTGGGCTAGTACTCCCTCATACAAGGAAGTTGTCTTGAAAACATAGAGTTAATAAGTTAGTTTTTTCTAATAGACAAATTTGTTAATCCATTCCAATTATCATTTAGCTTTATGTCTATTTTAGAATTGGTGTTACTATACTTATCAATAGCTAAAAAACAAAAAAACAAGACACCTAGAATTGTATTGTGGGCCCATAACTCACAGGTCCCAGGATCATTTTCACATCTTAAAATTTGGAAAATATGGTGTTGTTTAGGTGAAATAAAATAACTCTTTTATAAGATATGATGCAAAAAATGATTATCTTAGAATTTTCCATGGGGACATGTCAAAATTTATAGGGGGAGAGACAATCCAAAACTCAAGCCATTCTTAGATTAAATAAAACCTTTTGTGATATGCAAGTTCCTTAAGAAATTATTTGGAAAAGAGTTAGTTCATGTAATCAAACTCCTAGAAACACATCAAGGTTGTTAAAATTCATGTCGAGAATAAAAATTTTGAGCTCATTGTTGTGAGTAAAAAACTAATCATCTTATGCATCCTAGGAACATGGATATTTAATCTAAATTCCATGATCATAGATACTATAATTTAAAGATTCCATGCAATGGCATAGAAATATTGGTAACCCATCTTATGAAATATTGAATTTTAAAACAATGTTTGGGGATTTGGGTTTGGAAAATCAATCAAAAGACCTTGAATTATGTCTTTAATTATTTTAGTAAAAGATGAAGAAAGATATTCATTTAACCTAATATCAGACCTAGTGTTTCTCTATGAAGTACTTTATGATGGTAATAGTTGTTGATGTTTTGTTGCTTAAGTTGCCTTGCAAGATTGTTTTGTACCATCTTTGTTTTATTGTAATTTGTTATTGGACTTGATCAACCCAATAACCTTGTACATGTTTTGATGTATTTGTTGTTATTCAATTTTATTTGGTATATGAAAAGAGGATATTCATGTAGTCCGAAATGCATGACTATCATCTTTGAATGTAATTTGAGTATACGGTACTCAATGATGAGTGACTACATAGTATAGGATATGTCTATCATTCACTAGGTAAGTGCTATGTGATTAGATGATAATACTTTTTTATATTAAAGTAACACCTAAAGATTGTAATATTTGTATTAAAGATAAGGTTACATATTAATGACCAAATTTAAAAGATTATTTGATAGGATATTTATTGTATATACTTGTATTAGTTTCTCATGTATAAATTCATGATCTATTTCAAGTGACAATATGCTTATAGTTTAAATCATGTTATTGTTTAACAAAGTGTTTCTATTGGATTTAATTTTAGTTTCAATTAAAGTAGAAGATTGATTGAAAAGATCTACAAAATTTGAGAAATATAATTATAAATAAAGTTAAAATGAAATAGATTCATTGGGATATTGATAGTATTACATCCACACTTCACTAATTATTTTTTTTGAATTATGTTGTAGATTCAACTTGAGCTACTGAGTATAATAGCTAATTTACAAGGGGCAAATTGTTATGGGACTTTTCCCCCAAAATGAAAAAGAAGGCTATTTTGTGAATAAGAATTTGAAATTATAAGAGGATAAAGTTTAGTTACACTTTATAATTAAAAGGGAGATGGAAAAATAAAGAATATTATGATCCTTTGCTTAAAAAAGAGATAAATAAATAATTATTATGAAAAACTCTTTTAAAAGGGGGGAATTATTATGTTTATTAACTAATTGTTAATAAAAACTTTTGTGAAAGGGTGTGATGGTTTAGAAACCATCCCTTAAAAGGTTATATAAGGAATTTGTGTGAGACTTGGAATGGGCATGAGATATCACTCAAAAGAGAAAAAATAAGATGCATAAAAACTCAAGGAAAGATAAGGAAAGAAAGGCAAGAAATCATGAAGGAGAAGGATTATAGATTTGACAGGCAGTGAGCATTGGAGAAGGGGCACACATCATGTGTCCAACTCGGGGTACAACATACACTTAGGATTGTCCTAGCCAGGGCTTGTATGTGCACTTGTGTTGAGCATGTTTTGTTGAACATGGCTCTAGAGCCCTTGTGTGTGTGTGCTACAAAGCATGGTGAGTTCTAAATAAGAACTTGTGGGTTCTAAATAAGAACCGGATTCCTCCTAGAAGTGCTCACTTACTGAAAAGGGGTTGAGTCTATAGTCTATTCTCCAGAGTGACATTTGGAAGAACTCCCAAGATCTAAAAGATACGTATCATTTCCTTTCTATAATGAAAATTAATGAAGTAATGAACTCATATATAAAAGATATTGTTGGGCTTTGATGTTAATATGATTATGTGATTATGTTATCTAATTTGTTTTGTTAATGATTACTTAAAAGTTCTTATTATATATTATAATTTACATTTGTTATTATATCTCTTTTAACATCATTGAATATATTATTCTATCTTAATCCTAAATATTAACCATAACAAATCTACTGCAATGGGGGAAAAGTAGTATTACATTTATCCCAAACCAAGAGGTGAACTTTCATCTCCTGAAACATACCTTGCCACATGAATTGCTTGTAGATCCTCTCAATCTTTGAAAGAGCTCCTTTAGGTATTTGAAAAATATGTAAGTAGGGACTGCAGCTAACACTAATTTAATCAAAACAATTCTACCCGCTAGAGAAAGTCACTGACCTTTCCAAGCTAACATTTTTTAATGCATGTGATTTAAGATGTTATTCCAAAGAGAATTTTTATGTCTTGTTGTGTACAGTGGTAGCCCAAGATATCTACCTGGAAAGGATTCAAGTTTGAAGTTAAAATCTTTGCTAATATCATCTTGGATGGTTTGAGATGCATTCAAAAGATAAACCACTGACTTAGATCCATTAACAACTTGCCCAGAAACTAAGCAATAATTCTCCACTGTATTCCTAATAGAAATTACCTCAGACAAAGAAGCTTTCCGAAATAAGAGGGTGTCATCTGTAAAGATGGCATGCATAAAGGAGTCTTGCATGCCTTTAATTCCTAAACCTTGCCATTGAAAATTACTCTTAGCTACCTTGATGGCCCAAGTAAGGGCTTCTGACATGATGATGAAGAGGTAGGGAGATATTGGGTCCCCTTGTTTCAATCCTCTTGTGGGATTAAAGGTCTCCGTGTTTCTACCATTAACAATAACTGACATCTTGTAACCAGAGAAGTATGAGGAAATCCATTTGCAAAAATCTTTAGTAAATCCCAATTTATCCATCATTGCTAATAGGATCTTCCACTCCACCCTATCATATGCCTTTGACATGTCCAATTTTACCAACATAGCCTCCTGTTTCTCTATGTTGACTGAGTGAAGGATTTCGTGAGCTAGTATTGCACCCTGAGGTGTTTCTTTGCTTGGGACAAATCCCCCTTGCTCCTCAAAAATTAGACTTGGCAATAATTTAGCTAGTCTCAATGCCACTGCTTTGGAAATAATTTTTTAAATAAAGTTACAGAGGGAGATGGGCCTGAAATCTTCAAAACTTTGCAAGGCTTTTGTTTTAGGGATCAACATCAGATTAGTAATTTTCATCTCTTTAAGCACATTTTTAAACTTCTTGGATTCCTCAACTACTAATAAAATGTCTCTGTTGACTGTATCCCAACATTTTTGGAAAAAAATACCTGTCCACCCATCTAGTTCATACGCTTTCTCACCTGGCATGGAGAAGACTTCTATCTTTACCTCTTCCATAGAGAATTCCCTCATTAAGTCTGCATTGTGGAAATCGAAGACAAGCTTAGGGATGAAGTCAAGTGGGGGGATTCCATCTCCTTTTAGAGCTATCTTTTTGGAAAGTAGGTCACTGAAAAAATCTCTGGCTTCCAATTTCATCTCCTCCAAATCTGTGATGACTCTCCCATCTTTTGAAAGTATTGAATTAATGGAATTGGAAACCCTATGTATTTTAGCAGCCATATGGAAGAAAGATGTATTTTTATCCCCCTATTTAAGCCATAACTCCTTTGACCTTTATCTCCTATATATTTCTTCCCGACTAAGAATCTCCTCCAACTGAAGCTTTAGACTCTTCTCTAGCTGAAAGGAAGTGCCATCCATACCTTCACTTATAATTTTCTCCTCTAGCTATCTCAGGTCCTAAAGAATCTTAGCTTTTTGAGAAAAAATGTTTTTAAAGTGTGAGTTGTTCTAATGTAGGATCTTTTGCCTTACGAATTTAATCTTCTGGACTAACTGGAACATGTGAGACCCCTTAACAAAAGGAGATTGCTTCCACCATTTGATGGCATTTTGGATGAAGGATGGGTCATTGAACCACATTGACTGGAATCTAAAGTTTTTCTATCTAGGCTGAGAGTCCATTCTAATTCTAAGTCTGATGGAAAAATGATCCGATCCACCCAGGGGTAGAATTTCTGATTCACAGCTGATATTAAGACATAGGCACTTTGGAGAGAGAAGGAATCTGTCAAGCCTCTCTACTATTTTACATAAATCTTTTCACCTATTTGTCCAAGTAAATTTTCCATTTTCTGGAGCACAATCTAAAAGGCCATTTTGGTTTATGAACTTTTTGAAGTCCTGTTGAGATCTTAAAGGGTGAGAGATTCCTCCCTTTTTTTTCTGAATCATCGAGGATTGCATTAAAATCTCCTCTTAGAATAATTTTCTCCATCTTAATGACATTGAGCCAAAAGGAGAGATCCTCCCAAATCTGTCTCTTTAGACCTAAATCAGTAGGAGCGTAGATGTTGATCAACCATAGATCACACCCTAGCATAACTTGTGGAAATATGCCAATTAGGAAATTACTATTTCTCTCTAGTACTTTGATGGGGTGGATATGTGATTTCCATCCTATCACCAATCCACCTGAAGCTCCAACCACGTCTACTATGGAAAACTGCCATCCAAACCAGTTACTAAATAACTGATCATTCATTTCTGTAGAGAACTTGGTTTCCTGAAGTAGTATAATGTCAATTTTATCCTCATCAATACGGTGCTTGATGAGGCATCTCTTGTTAGGGGCATTTAAGCCCCAAACGTTCTAGGTAAGGGCTCTCATGGCTTTTGAGGAGGGCTGTGAACTCTCCTCTTAATTGGACTATAAGCGGGCACTACATTGCAAGCTTCTTCCTTTCCTTTGGACTTCCTTAATTTTTTCTGCCTTGCACTTTTCCTAGTGGGAGATGTGAAAGACTTTTTTAGAGGGCTCATCATTTTTGATTGAGAAATACCCAGCGGAGGCTTATCAAAGATGTAATCCTATTCCAACATCACCTCATCAGCTATTTCTTCTATCACATTATTGGCTACTTTGTGGACTACTTGTTGTAGTAGATCTTTAAGAGTCTCATTATCTTGGATTAAATCATTTGCAAAGCTAGGGGAGCCAACCTCACTAGTTTGCTTTGTTGGTATTTAAATATCCCTCAGTAATCCACCATGGCTGAGGTATCCTTTTGGGACATCTGATGGTCTTCCCACTTGAAGTCATTTTCTTGTTCCTCTAGAGGTTCATCCTCCTGTGTATGCAAGATCTCACCCACTTGGTCTAGAAGTTTGTCACAGCCTGACAATTCTGCCATACCTTCATCTACCAAAACCTGCTGAACACCTTCATCGTCTAGATCACCGACCCCCTTATCTTTAAAGCTGGCTAATGGGGAGGATAACAGGACCTGCAGATTGATAGAAATATTGTTTATTGCCCCAGGGTGCTTTTCTATAGCAACGTCCTCTATTTCCCGCATTGCATCAAAATGCAGCGGAGTGTTTTTGAGGGGAAGATCTTGAAACTCTTGGTCCTGCTCTTGATTCTCTAATGCTTGCAGGGGGGTTGTCTTCCACTATGATAGTCTTTGAAGTCTTATGCAGGAATTCAAGACATCTTGTTATATCCTCTGGGAGCATGTCATCCTCTAGCCAAATCTCTTGAAGTGAGAAGCCCTGACTCGTTATAATTTTAACTATTTTGGGTAGTAGGGCCTTTGCCTTTGCATAGATCTGAATTCTAATCATTGACTCCCTGATGTTTAGGTCTGAGATATCAATCTTATGGCAAGCTCCCAAGGAGTTTCCTATACAGCTCAAAATTTTTGGATCTCTATATTCAAGCGATAGATAGGGCAGTTGTATCCAAAAAGGAACTAGTGTGATTTCTTCTTTTCCCACATGGAAGTTTGGTTTCCATTCCATAAAATAGGTGTTTGACCAAACTTCCACAATTTTACCTTTGGGATCTTGTCTCTTTCTTCTTTGGCAGTGAAAAAGAAACAAAAAAAATTGTTACCTATCTCACAGAACTTCTCGACCGAGGGCCAAGATTTTTCACACCATTCCTTTAAATCATTAGCAGCAAAGTGGGGGGATAAAACCTTACCTATGAGTGTCATATTGTGTAACCTGGTAGATACATCTAGTACCCTCTTTTCTACCTAGTCCAGCTTGACCTCATTAAACTCTTTTTGCCTGGTTACCTCCTTAACTTTTGGAACCCAAGTATCTTTAAACTTTAAATGATAGCCCACGCTTCTAACCTCTTCTGAGGGAGAGTGTGATAATCTCTTGTCAGATCTTCATTTTATTGGGCTTCCTTCTATAACGAAAGGGATCCCTCCTTTGAAGGCATGAGTTACTCCTCTAAACCTTTAACTGAGACCCTTTTTCATAATCATTGAAGGCTTCTTGTTGCGACTTCAGAGGTCTTGTAGAGGTGTTAAGAAAATTTTTTTTTGGGTCTGTGGATAGCCCCTAACCACAAGAGCTTGGAGGAAAATTCCTATAGCTGCCCTAGTTCTTTTGAAAGACCTTTTCTTTGCAGGTCAGATCATGTTTTTCTTTTTCGTGGCTACCTCCCAACAACCTTATCTCCTCTGAAAATCTAACCTTTCTCCTAGGATTGTAAGAGTGGGTGTTCCTAGGTGTATAGCATTTTGACAATTGTACTGCATGTGCAAGCTCTAATACTATCCATGTAGGGAACATGGCCTTAGCAGAGAAGAACAACAAATCAAAGGTTTAAAATAATAAGAGTAGATTTTCATAACCTAGTATTTTCATTTCATATTTTAGAATAGTAAGCTACTCTCACACAAAAAATGTGGGTTTAATTACATGTTTAATGAATCGAAATGTTGTTTTTATTTCATAATTTTAATAATAATAACTCAAAGTTTAAAATTAGTTTTTTCATTTCATATTTTGGAATAGTAATGTAGTGCCCCTCAACTTATCGTCTTTTGGACTGGTGTTTGCTTAGTAGTACTAGACATTTTGACAGTATTTTTAGATCATTGATGATGGATTTCTAGTTATTTTGCTATTTCAGTATGAACCTAATTGTTATGATAATAGATCTTGATGATGGATTATGTCATTTTATGCTTTACAATTTGATAAATGAACTGGATGTTTTAGAGGCTTTGATGTTATTCATTATATGGGATTGGAAGTTAGTTGATCATTTTATGTCATAGATTAGTAATTTGATACCTTGTTCAATATAGTTGATTGTGATTTATAAACGTGAATGGAACAGTGTTGTATTACTCGTTCTTGAGTACCCTACCCCACTGCGATTTCCATTCACGATAGGACTGCATGTGATGTATATGTATATCTTGTTACGGTTAACTGTGCGTTACTGCAGGATGCAGGTACTAGGCATCGACTCCACCTGATTACAGGTCTGAGCATGCCTTCGCCAATGGATTAGTTGGTTGGAGTTAACGTGAGGTCCCTAGTCAGTGTCCTTCTTCGTCAGTTTACCCTTGTGGTTGTTGGTAGTCATTCGCTCATGTCTTGCTGTCAGGTAATACTGTATCTTGGAGTCAAATCAAGTTCGAAGGTGTCTAAGTATGTGTGGTAATGTTGTGCTTTAATTAGAATTATTCTACAAAAGAGTATAAATATTGTTAAATGGGCATAATGTCGTTAATTGCCGATTATCGTTATAAATAAATTATTACTTTATTAGAAGTGTTGATTGTTAATTAAAGTTGTAAGAAATTTGTATTGTTCAATATAATATTATTTATAATAAATATTTAAATAAATAAATAGTGTAATCATGCTTGTAAATTATGATTCACAACTTGATTAATAAGATAAATTAAAGTATAGTACAAAATTATAGATTGTCAAAAAAGTACTATTCTATTTATAACAATATTTTGGGTCGGCTATAAAGAAATATAATAATAAAATAAAATATCTAATAATTGGGATCTTTTAATTAAATAAAAAATACATATTCTTTAAAAGGAGTTATGCACGGAATCGCGTGCCAAGCCCTTGGCAGAGGAGAGAGGCTGAGTTATAAAAGAGCTGTAGGTGCATCAAGGACACTATCACAGGTGAAAGGAAAGAAGCAGCTTGGAACTGCAACGATTGGAGCAGGTTTGTCGAGTTGATTGTGAAACCAGGTTCCTTGGAAAACTTGCCTTCTTTCGCTATTTATTTTCTCTGAATCTGAGCATGTTGAATGTTTGCGTCTTTGTCTGATTTATGAAATGGTTTTGGTTCAATGGTTTCTACCGGAACTCTCTGTCATTTCTGCAAATGTGTATTCTCTGTAGACGATTTTAGATGAAAACCTTGAGTCTGTAATAAACAGAATTTCCTTACCATCCTCCCACCGTCCTCCAATAGATTAGAACTATTTTTCTAGTTTACATTTAAGGGAGATCGTCCATATGAGGGTTCCAAATCGTAGATGCCATGATGTGTTATCTGTAGCTCACCTTCTCTCTCAGACATTAGACGACCACAGTTTCTTCTCCACACTGAAATCTCCTAACACCTTGGGGGAAGCGATTTGTTTGTGTGAAAACAATTCTGTTCCTTGCTTCCTTACGGCCTTTTGAACCCTAGTTTAGAAAGAGAACATTGACAGGCAGTGGATCGGGCATATACAGATGGTATCGCTTCCATCATAGTTTAAAAAAAAAAAAAATAGGTAATAACAGTGAATCGACCATTCTAGCAAATGCGTCCCTTCCTTGTAATCCATTCCATGCATCCGTTGATCATTGATCAGTGTTTTTCTTTAACCTGTTCACATCTGCAAATGCAGTTCCTTTGTTCAAACGTACCTGGTTAATGTTTTTGTGTCTGAGAATCAGTGAATCCTCTTGTTTCTGTTGACCTTATTTACTAGCTGACTGATTACATGAATCGCTACAAGTTGCAATGCTAGGGGGTAATTGGAAGTGCACTGCTATTGTCTTATTGTTATTTGACTTGGTTAAAAATCTCTGAAACTTCGTTGTCTCGCCATTCCATGTTTTTTTATGTTTTGCTGTGTTTGGTTTTATTTCTGGTGTGGGCCAATAATATTAGATAGTCCGTTGGCTGGTTACCATTCGTTTTGAATGGAAAATTCTGTATCCTTGCTTAAACTGTTTACTTAGTATTACTCAAAGTGTCCGTTGCCTAGCTATCAGTCGTTGTGGATGAGAGCTTCGAAGCCTCTTCTTTCGCCAATTACCAGGTAATATACTTTGTACGGTTGACTAGCCTATGCCATAGCAGGAGTCATTGAAAACCCTATCATTTTCGATTATTGAAGGTTCTTTTGTTGGACACCAGCTCTGCACTCGTCTCTTGCTTCCTCGCCGTTGAGCTAAGGCGCGTATCTGCCAGAAGGAGGAAGTTCTGCAGACTGTTGGTTTGTCACTTTCTCAGGCTGAGAGGATGAGTTATCCATCGCTTGGTCAGTATAAACCCTAAGCTGCTCCCCTTTACGGAAGAATATATTAGAGTTATATAATTGGCGCTTGTCCATATCTTTCCCCTCTGCTAATTGATGGTTGTTATGCCCAGGGAGGCTGCAGACTTGGCTGTCAGTTGGAGTTCTTTCAAATAGGTTTGTAGGAGGGTTGTTATGGTGCAGTGTGAACACAATACATAGGATAGCATGTAGACAGCCACTGTCTGAAGGTGTTCTGAGTTATGAGATGGACATGTATTAAGAATTCTAATGCTTATCTTTCTCAAACCATGAGCTGTAGAGCAGTTGCTTCTGATAACTATAGAATACTAGTGTCCAAATTCCCGTAGACAGTCGACTAGTGTATTGCATTTGGCTCTATATATATATATTTAGTTATGAAACATTCACCCTTGTTCTGTAGCAATGTATTTAGTGAACAAATATCTATTGCTGCACCAGGAAATTTGAACTTGTATTGAGTAAACTGCCCAAGACCATCTCTAGAAATCATTGCTGTAACATAGCGTTTTTCCAGATTTTCACCGTCTTTTGTGATTATTGCTATTCATTAGAGAATGAGCAAATGATTTACGTGGATACCGTTAACGCAGTAAGTTTGCAAGCTTAGTAATCATAGCCAGAAGTCGTCAGACCGAATGCATATCATTCACGTCAGTGGTAAAACAGTCAATAGCAATTTTACATCTCAGTAGTAAAATATCTCAAGCTGATCGCATAGGGCGCATTTACGATCGCTCTCCTTGAGAAATTATATCACCACAGATAAGATCAATTTCAGAGACATCTTTAAACCATCATAAAAGAATCCATTTGGTTGAGCTCACTAGAATGTCTGCAAGACCGTATGAAGGATAACAAACATTTCGTGATTGAACTCTCCTCGTGTAATTACCGTTCAATCGTAAGTTATCTCTCCTAGCGTTATTATCCTTGATAGAATAAAGTTAATTGGTCAAGATCGAAGGAAAGTATATGAGATCGTATCGTTATGGAAGTGTCGAATGGTAAACAGAAATTAAATGGTTCTTTTATCAATTATTGTAATGATTTAGTTAATCAATTTATTTATCTTTTGAAACAAAATAAAGGTTAGTTAGAGATTTAGTTGCAAGGTATTAATTTAATTGTTGTAATATAATGTTGATTTTATTTCAGAAGTTGTTTGCATTAAACTAAGAAAGAATTGTAGAATTTCATCTCCTGAATTTGAATGGAATTGATTGAGTGTTGTAATGAGTCGTATTGAGGATTGTTCAAACTTGTATTCCAGAGGCTAAGTTGTCATTGTTAAGTATTTGCAACTTGTGTATTGTTGTTTTTGTAATTACGATGTAATAGCATTTATGTGTATCAAACAAAGTATAAAGTATAATGAGGTACTGTCAAGGTTGAATGTTGTGTCTTGTAAAGTAATAATCTTAGGATGAGATATCAAACCTCTTGTGATCTTAATGTACCATTTTGTCATAAGGAGAGACCTAAAATCTGTAAAAGGATAAAGTATTGCAATGTTAAAAGTGTTGGATAACAATTGATGTTATGATTCTATTTTGATGCAAGAGGGTTTATGCCTTGCAGTGTATATATTCATGTTTTGTTATAAGTCTTGTATGATGTTAAGGTTACTAGGTGTTAGGAAGGAGAGTGGCTTTCAACGTGGGGCCGGCACCCAAAGTGGCAGTCAGGATAACCCGTTGGAAGTAGATTAATCAAGTGATAACCTAAAAATTAACTAGGGGGTTAAGGGTAGATTTCACATTAATAAGATTAATGGATTCCTCTCCCATGACCTGTAGTGCTTGTTTAGACTAAGGATGGGTAGAGAAGGCTTGGTCGGCATGATTGACTTCCTTGTCCTCATGAAAGGAAGGTCGATTCCGCATGTGTCACCCTATGGGGCCGGCGCCTAGTGAGAGGCTGTCAGGATAACCATAGATGGGGGCCGACGCCTAGTGAGAGGCTGTCAGGATAACCCATGTTAGGACCGTGCGATGACACTCTCCCTTCTACAACCTAGCATCCCTTGTTCGGTCTCTCCTCATTTGTTTTGTGTCGCCTCTGGAAGTGAAAGTTAAGTTAAGTTAAGTTATGTTGTGTTGTATTGATATTGCCATGTGTTGTATTGGCGTTTGGTCATCCTTTGTTCTTGTTTGTCTTTCGTCTACCTGACTGTCAGTGTTTGGGACCTCATGTTAACTCCTAGCTTAGGGGGTGGACCTTAGGGTTCCACATGGTTGGGTGGAAGAGCTATTTTATCCATTGGTTACTCTTGTCAAGATCTTATGCAAAAAAGGATTTGTTCCAGTTGTACTTGTTCCAATGATGATGATGTAAGTGCATAACCTTGTACCAGATTTGTGTAACAGAACATTCTTATGTATGTAACTTTTGATGTAGACTAAAAGTGGCAATGTAATGATGTCTTGATGTTCTTATATGAAAGCATTTCAGTTATGTATTTTATCATGTAGATTCCGTTATTTGATGATTGCAATGAATGTGAATAAGTTATTTATTTGAGCATGGATTTGGATCAGTTACTAATGTATGTTAAATTATGTTAGTTGATTTGTTAAGTGATGCAGCCTTGGACCCTTAGAGAATATGTCGTAATTAGTTATGTTATCGTTACTTAATCATTTTAAAAAAAAATTTCCCTGTTTCTTTTAGCATAAGTGTGTATTCTTTAAGGTGTTCAAGGCGAGCGTTACATTTGGTATCAGAGCCAAGTTACTAACACTGGGTACTCTGGTTTTATAATTAGCCCATTGAGCTATGCTAGTTGCTTAAACTCTGAAGAACATATTCATTCATAGTCCTTGCCTAACAACCTGAAGTGGTTCTTGGATGTGTTGTCCAGGAAGATGCCTAGGGTACAAGGCCGAGGACGTGGTCGAGGTAGGGGTCGTGGGAGAGGTGTTGAAATCAGCCCTCCTCCTAGTTCCCCTCATGGAAGTACACAAGAAGGTGGAAGTGAAAATCAAGAGAATCAGGATCAGCCCGAGGGTGCTCAACTACGCCAGCTCCTAGAGGAGGTACTTGCTCGTCTTGGTCCGAGGCAGGAGGTGGTACAACCAGAAGACAGAGAAAGAGAACAATCTCCTAGAAGGAGAGAAATCATAGCTGAACAAGAAGCCATTCTTGCAGGCCAAATGAGAGACCTGATGAGAGCCCGTCCTCCTACATTCGATGGCTCCGATAGTGGTTTGGAAGCAGAGACATGGTTAATTGATTTGGAGAGGTGCTTTGCTATGCATCCATATGGCAGCAACACTAAGGCAAGATGCACCATCATGCATCTAAGAGGATTCGCCTCTACATGGTGGCGTCTCGAGGAACAAAAGTTGCATCTGGATATTGTGACAATTTCATGGGAACTATTTCTGGAAAGGTTTAGAGCTCAATTTTTATCTGACCATTGGAGGCAACATTGAGCGGACGAGTTCCATGGGTTGAGAGAGATGGCCATGACAGTGGAATAGTATGAGCGCAGGTTTTATGAACTCAAGCAGTATGCAGGCATTGGAAACGACGAGGCCATGTTAGTTCAGCATTTTATTAGAGGTCTGAATGCATGCATCAGCGGAGGAGTTCGTGTGTTCGAGCCGAAGACCATGGAGGTAGCAGTTGAGAAGGCTCGACTGGTGGAAGAGAACTTGACCATGGCCCTAGGGGGTCATACAGGTGTACAGATTGGTAACTCATCTCGAGCAGGTTCAGGTTTTTGAGGTGGTCAGTCTCATGCAGCAGGTAACTCGCGGAGTCAACAGGTACCTTCTAAGAGTGGACAACAGCAACAACAGTTTTCCCAGACGAAATCAAGAAACTCTTAGTATCAGCAAAGTAACAGATTTCATTCCAGAAAGGATCGAAGTTGGCAGAGAGTTAAACGTGATCGTGCCAATCAACCAGTGCAAAGCACACAATCTGCAGCAAGTAGAGGAAGTTTTCAGCAATCAAATGCTCCTGTCAGCGGTGGAGGTTTTGTTAGGGCAACAAGATGTTTCTCTTGCGGCCAGCAGGGCCACATTGCTAGACAGTGCCCGCGTAAGAATACTTTAGGATTTGGACAGAGGCCCACAGTTTCAGAGCCCACTATTGGTGATGCAGGCAGGTCACATAGAGTGTTTGCGGCGGTGGATAATTGCCAAGTGGAGCACCAAGGTACCGTTGTGGAGGCTACAGGTGTTGTGCGAGGTATTACCATTTCTATTCTATTTGATTCTGGTGCTTTAGATTCTTTTATTTCCCCTTCTATAGTGGAACGTTGCAAATTAGTGGCAGCAAAGCAAGATGTTAAGTGGCAGGTGGAATTGGCCTCTGGGTCTAGGGTATCAGTAGACTCTCTTGTGTATGGTTGCGAGTTGAGGATAGGACCTTTATCTACCACAGTGGATCTTCGCATTATACCATTAGGATCCTATGACATAGTGCTGGGAATGGATTGGTTGGATGCTCATCGAGCGGTGATAGACTGTCGCCACAAATTAGTGAAGTGTGTTGATGATTCGGGCAAAGAAGTAGAAGTGGTTGGGATTCAGAGACCCATCTCCTTGCGCATGATTTCTGCTATGCAATTGAAGAGATGTTTGCATCAAGGATGCAAGTTGTTTGCTGTAACAGTTAATGACTTAGATTTTGGAGAAAATAGGGAGACATCCCTTGACGATTATCCTATTCTCAAGGAGTATGGAGATGTCTTTCCTAGCGAGATTCCAGGTATGCCACCGAAGCGGGATATTGATTTCAAGATAGACCTTGTTCCCAGAGCAGAACCTATCTCACGAGCTCCATATCGGATGACTACTCAGGAGCTTAAGGAGCTTCGCTTGCAGCTGGAAGAGTTATTAGCCAAGGGATTCATTCGTCCAAGTGTCTCTCCATGGGGAGCACCTGTGATTTTTGTGAAGAAAAAGGATGGATCTCTGCATTTGTGTATCGACTATCGACAGCTTAATAAGGTGACTGTGAAGAATAGGTACCCATTGCCACGAATTGATGACCTCTTTGACCAGATCAAGGGAGCTAAGGTGTTCTCCAAGATAGACCTAAAATCGGGATATCATCAGTTGCGCATTTTTGAGGCTGACATCCACAAGACAGCGTTTCGCACTCGCTATGGGCATTATGAGTTCACTGTTGTACCTTTTGGATTGACTAATGCGCCATCAGTATTTATGAGCCTGATGAATGGTGTGTTCCGTACCTATCTTGATAGATTTGTTCTTGTCTTCTTAGATGATATATTGATTTATTCAAGGTCCATGGAGGAGCATGAAGAACACTTGCGTCAGGTTCTGCAGTGTTTAAGAGAAAATCAGTTGTATGCAAATTTGGCTAAATGTGATTTCTTCCAAACTGAAGTAAAATATTTGGGACATGTTATTTCAGACAAGGGTATTGCAGTGGATCCTTCAAAGATTCAAGCCATGATGGATTGGCCGGCTCCTACCAATGTTTCAGAGGTTCGTAGTTTCATGGGTTTAGCAGGCTATTATCATCGATTTGTGGAAGGATTCTCAAAGATAGCTCACCCTATAACTTCTCTTCAGAGAAAAGGAAAGAAGTTCATTTGGTCAGAATAGTGTCAAGAAGCCTTTTAGAGCCTTAAAGAGCGGTTAACTAGTGCACCTATTCTAGCAGTGCCGGATCCTGCTGGAGATTTTGTGGTTTGTACTGATGCATCTTTGGAAGGTTTAGGAGCAGTTTTAATGCAGGAGGGTCGTGTGATAGCTTACGAGTCCCGTAAACTCAAAGATCATGAGTTGAACTATCCTACACATGACCTAGAGTTGGCTACAGTCGTTCATGCATTGGTAAGATGGAGACACTTCTTACTGGGGCATCGTTTTGAGCTGCACAATGATCACCAAAGTTTACAGTATATCTTTACTCAGCCAAACCTGAATGCGAGACAGAGGCGATGGATGGAGTTTCTATGTGAGTACGATTTTGAGGTAAAATATATCCAAGGTAAGGAGAATGTCGTAGCGGATGCTCTTAGTCGGTGAAGGCATGAACTTTCGTCAATCACTCTTGGAGTGGATTTGAGAGGACAGATTCTTGCATCTCTCCCTGCAGATAGATGGTATCAAGAAGTGAAGGCTGAAGTGGAGTCTGGTAGAGCCTTGGAGGGTAGATATGCTGGATATTCTATTGAGTTGGATGGTCTCTTGTGACATTTAGGTCTCATTTATGTGCCTTCTACAGAGGGTCTCCGCACCCTAATCATGACTGAGGCTCATCGGGCACCTTATTCTGCTCATCCAGGTGTCAAGAAGATGTATGCAGACCTTCGTCAGATATATTTTTGGGCTGGAATGAAGAGGGATATTGCTGATTTTGTTTCGAGATGCTTAGAATGTAAGAGGGTTAAGGCGGAACATCAGCATCCCACGGGTCTTCTTCAGCCACATCTTATTCCGGAATGGAAGTGGGACATCATTTCAATAGATTTTATAGTTGGTTTACCCATGTCTTCTCGTCACCATGATGCAATAATGGTCACTGTAGACAGGCTTACGAAAGTAGCACACTTTTCTCCTGTCCGATCTTCATATAATGCCTCATCTGTGGCCAAAATTTTCATGTAGGATATCGTCAGATTGCACGGGATTCCTCGTAAGATTATCTCTGATCGTGATCCAGTTTTTACTTCAGCTCTTTGGACATCTCTTCAGCATGCGTTGGGGACTCAATTGAACTTCAGTTCAGCTTATCATCCAGAGACTGATGGGCAAACTGAGAGGGTCAATCAGGTCCTCGAGGATATGCTCCGAATGTATGTTATGGATCAGTAAAACCGATGGGAAGATTATTTGTATTTGGTGGAGTTTGTGTACAATAATGGGTACCACAGTTCCATTGGCATGTCTCCTTTTCAGGCCCTATATGGTCATCCTTGTCGTACCCCATTGAGTTGGGATCGGCTTGAGGATAGAGTTCTCCTAGGTCCACAGATACTCCAAGAGATGGAGCAGCAG
Organism: Cunninghamia lanceolata; assembly: GCA_027924645.1. Taxonomy (NCBI): domain Eukaryota; kingdom Viridiplantae; phylum Streptophyta; class Pinopsida; order Cupressales; family Cupressaceae; genus Cunninghamia; species Cunninghamia lanceolata. Next base: position 4,034,488 of record BSBN01000158.1, on the reverse strand, counting down.
GTTGATCGCATCAGAGAGCATCTGGTAGCAGCTCAGGATAGATAGAAGAAATATGCAGATGCTCATAGGCTTGATCTCCAGTTTTCAGTTGGTGATCAGGTGTTCTTGCGGGTGCGTCCGCAAAAGAGTCCGATCCGTTACAGAAAAGGCTCTAAGCTCGCACCACGCTTTGTTGGGCCATTCAAGGTTTTGGAAAGAATCGGTCCTGTTGCATACCGTCTTGCTTTGCCGCCTAGCTTGTCACGCATCCATGACATATTTCATGTTTCTGTTCTTAGACCTTATCATCCAGATATTTCACATGTCCTTGATTGGAATGCTTTATAGGTAGAGGACGGGCAGCTAGCTTTGGAGCCCGTAGGCATTTTGGAGCACAGGCAACTCGCTCTTAGGGGCAGAGTCATAGAGCAGGTAAGGGTCCAATGGGATCCTAATGATGAGACTTCAGCGACCTGGGAAGATACTTCCCGTATGCGAGAGCTATATCCATATTTGTTCGCAGGCTTCCAGGAGTAAGCCTAATTCTAGGGGGGAGGATGTAGTGCCCCTCAACTTATCGTCTTTTGGACTGGTGTTTGCTTAGTAGTACTAGACATTTTGACAGTATTTTTAGATCGTTGATGATGGATTTCTAGTTATTTTGCTATTTCAGTATGAACCTAATTGTTATGATAACAGATGTTGATGATGGATTATGTCATTTTATGCTTTACAATTTGATAAATGAACTGGATGTTTTAGATGCTTTGATGTTATTCATTATATGGGATTGGAAGTTAGTTGATCATTTTATGTCGTAGATTAGTAATTTGACACCTTGTTCAATATAGTTGATTGTGATTCATAAACGTGAATGGAACAGTGTTGTATTACTCGTTCTCTAGTACCCTACCCCACTGCAATTTCTATTCACGATAGGACTACATGTGATATATATGTATATCTTGTTATGGTTAACTGTGCGTTGCTTCAGGATGCAGGTACTAGGCATCGACTCCACCTGATTACATGTCTGAGCATGCCTTCGCCAATGGATTAGTTCGTTGGAGTTAACGTGAGGTCCCTAGTCAGTGTCCTTCTTCGTCAGTTTACCCTTGTGGTTGTTGGTAGTCATTCGCTCATGTCTTGTTGTCAGGTAATACTGTATCTTGGAGTCAAATCAAGTTCGAAGGTGTCTAAGATGTGTGGTAATGTTGTGCTTTAATTAGAATTATTCTATGAAAGAGTATAAATGTTGTTAAATGGGCATAATGTCGTTAATTGCCGATTATCGTTATAAATAAATTATTACTTTATTAGAAGTGTTGATTGTTAATTAAAGTTGTAAGAAATTTGTATTGTTCAATATAATATTATTTATAATAAATATTTAAATAAATAAATAGTGTAATCATGCTTGTAAATTGTGATTGACAACTTGATTAATAAAATAAATTAAAGTATAGTACAAAATTATAGATTGTCAAAAAAGTACTATTCTATTTATAACAATATTTTGGGTCGGCTATAAAGAAATATAATAATAAAATAAAATATCTAATAATTGGGATCTTTTAATTAAATAAAAAATACATATTCTTGAAAAGGAGTTATGCACGGAATCGCGTGCCAAGCCCTTGGCAGAGGAGAGAGGCTGAGTTATAAAAGAGCTGTAGGTGCATCAAGGACAGTATCATAGGTGAAAGGAAAGAAGCAGCTTGGAACTACAACGATTGGAGCAGGTTCGTCGAGTTGATTGCGAAACTAGGTTCCTTGGAAAACTTGCCTTCTTTCGCTATTTATTTTCTCTGAATCTGAGCATGTTGATTGTTTGCGTCTTTGTCTGATTTATGAAATGGTTTTGGTTCAATGGTTTCTGCCGGAACTCTCTGTAATTTCTGCAAATGTGTATTCTCTGTAGACGGTTTTAGATGAAAACCTTGAGTCTGTAATAAATGGAATTGCCTTACCATCCTCCCACCGTCCTCCAACAGATTAGAACTGTTTTTCCAGTTTACATTTAAGGGAGATCGTCCGTATGAGGGTTCCAAATCGTAGATGCCATGATGTGTTATCTGTAGCTCACCTTCTCTCTCAGACATTAGATGACCACGGTTTCTTCTCCACACTGAAATCTCCTAACACCTTGGGGGAAGCGATTTGTTTGTGTGAAAACAATTCTGTTCCTTGCTTCCTTACAGCCTTTTGAACCCTAGTTTAGAAAGAGAACATTGACAGGTAGTGGATCGGGCATATACAGATGGTATCGCTTCCATCATAGTTTTTTAAAAAAAAAAAAGGTAATAATAGTGAATTGACCATTCTAGCAAATGCGTCCCTTCCTTGTGATGCATTCCGTGCATCCGTTGATCATTGATCAGTGTTTTTCTTTAACCTGTTCACATCTGTAAATGGAGTTCCTTTGTTCAAACGGACCTGGTTAATGTTTTTGTGTCTGAGAATCGGTGAATCCTCTTGTTTTTGTTGACCTTATTTACTAGCCGACTGATTACATGAATTGCTGCAAGTTGCAATGCTAGGGCGTAATTGGAAGTGCACTACTATTGTCTTATTGTTATTTGACTTGGTTGAAAATCTCTGAAACTTCGTTGTCTCGCCATTCCATGTTTTTTTATGTTTTGCTGTGTTTGGTTTTATTTCTGGTGTGGGCTGATAATATTAGATAGTTCGTTGGCTGGTTACCATTCATTTTGAATGGAAAATTCTGTATCCTTGCTTAAACTGTTTACTTAGTATTACTCGAAGTGTCCGTTGCCTAGCTATCATTCGTTGTGGATGAGAGCTTCGAAGCCTCTTCTTTCGCCAATTACCAGGTAATATACTTTGTACAGTTGACTAGCCTATGCCATAGCGAGAGTCATTGAAAACCCTATAATTTTCGATTATTGAAGGTTCTTTTGTTGGACACCAGCTCTGCACTCGTCTCTTGCTTCCTTGCCGTTGAGCTAAGGCGCGTATCTGCCAGAAGGAGGAAGTTCTGCAGACTGTTGGTTTGTCGCTTTCTCAGGCTGAGAGGATGAGTTATCCATCGCTTGGTCAGTATAAACCCTAAGCTGCTCCCCTTTACGGAAGAATATATTAGAGTTATATAATTGGCGCTTGTCCATATCTTTCCCCTCTACCAATTGATGGTCGTTATGCCCAGGGAGGCCGCAGACTTGGCTGTCAGTTGGAGTTCTTTCAAATAGGTTTGCAGGAGGGTTGTTATGGTGCAGTGCGAACACAATACGTAGGATAGCATGTAGACAGCCACTGTCTGAAGGTGTTCTAAGTTATGAGCTAGACGTGTAGTAAGAATTCTAATGCTTATCTTTCTCAAACCATGAGCTGTAGAGCAGTTGCTTCTGATAACTATAGAATACCAGTGTGCAAATTCCCGTAGACAGTCGACTGGTGTATTGCATTTGGCTCTATATATATATATTCAGTTATGAAACATTCACCCTTGTTCTGTAGCAATGTATTTAGTGAACAAAGATCTATCGCTGCACCAGGAAATTTGAACTTGTATTGAGTAAACTACCCAAGACCATCTCTAGAAATCATTGCTGTAACATAGCATTTTTCCAGATTTTCACCATCTTTTGTGATTATTGCTATTCGTTAGGGAATGAGCAAATGATTTACGTGGATACCGTCAACGCAGTAAGTTTGCAAGTTTAGTAATCATAGCCGGAAGTCGTCAGACCAAATGCATATCATTCACGTCAGTGGTAAAACAGTCAATAGCAATTTTACATCTCAATAGTAAAATATCTCAAGCTGATCGCATAGGGCGCATTTACGATCGCTCTCCTTGAGAAATTATATCAGCACAGATAAGATCGATTTCAGAGACATCTTTAAACCATCATAAAAGAATCCATTTGGTTGAGCTCACTAGAATGTCTGCAAGATTGTATAAAGGATAACAAACATTTCGTGATTGAACTCTCCTCGTGTAATTACCGTTCAGTCGTAATTTATCTCTCCTAGCATTATTATCCTTGATAGAATAAAGTTAATTGGTCAAGATCGAAGGAAAGTATATGAGATCGTATCATTATGGAAGTGTCGAACGGTAAACAGAAATTAAATGGTTCTTTTATCAATTATTGTAATGATTTAGTTAATCAATTTATTTATCTTTTGAAACAAAATAAAGGTTAGTTAGAGATTTAGTTGCAAGGTATTAATTTAATTGTTGTAATATAATGTTGATTTTATTTCAGAAGTTGTTTGCATTAAACTGAGAAAGAATTGTAGAATTTTGTCTCCTGAATTTGAATGGAATTGATCGAGTGTTGTAATGAGTCGTATTGAGGATTGTTCAAACTTGTATTCTAGAGGCTAAGTTGTCGTTGTTAAGTATTTGCAACTTGTGTATTGTTATTTTTGTAATTACGATGTAATAGCATTTATGTGTATCAAACAAAGTATAAAGTATAATGAGGTACTATCAAGGTTGAATGTTGTGTCTTGTAAAGTAATAATCTCAGGATGAGATATCAAACCTCTTGTGATCTTAATGTACCATTTTGTCGTAAGGAGAGACCTGAAATCTGTAAAAGGATAAAGTATTACAATGTTAAAAGTGTTGGATAACAATTGATGTTATGATTCTATTTTGATGCAAGAGGGTTTATGCCTTGCAGTGTATATATTCGTGTTTTGTTATAAGTCTTGTATGATGTTAAGGTTACTAGGTGTTAGGAAGGAGAGTGGCTTTCAACGTGGGGCCGGCGCCCAAAGTGGCAGTCAGGATAACCCGTTGGAAGTAGATTAATCAAGTGATAACCTAAAAATTAACTAGGGGGTTAAGGGTAGATTTCACATTAATAAGATTAATAGATTCCTCTCCCATGACCTGTAGTGCTTGTTTAGACTAAGGATGGGTAGAGAAGGCCTGGTCGCCATGATTGACTTCCTTGTCCTCATGAAAGGAAGGTCAATTCTGCATGTGTCACCCTATGGGGCTGGCGCCTAGTGAGAGGCTGTCAGGATAACCCATGTTAGGACCGTGCGATGACACTCTCCCTTCTACAACCTAGCATCCCTTGTTCGGTCTCTCCTCATTTGTTTTGTGTCGCCTCTGGAAGTGAAAGTTATGTTAAGTTAAGTTATGTTGTGTTGTATTGATATTGCCATGTGTTGTATTGGCGTTTGGTCGTCCTTTGTTCTTGTTTGTCTTTCGTCTACCTAACTGTCAGTGTTTGGGACCTCATGTTAACTCCTAGCTCGGGGGGTGGACCTTAGGGTTCCACATGGTCGGGTGGAAGAGCTATTTTATCCATTGGTTACTCCTGTCAAGATCTTATGCAGAAAAGGATTTGTTCCAGTTGTACTTGTTCCAATGATGATGATGTAAGTGCATAACCTTGTACCAGATTTGTGTAACAGAACATTCTTATGTATGTAACTTTTGATGTAGACTAAAAGTGGCAATGTAATGATGTCTTGATGTTCTTATATGAAAGCATTTCAGTTATGTATTTTATCATGCAGATTCCATTATTTGATGATTGCAATGAATGTGAATAAGTTATTTATTTGAGCATGGATTTGGATCAGTTACTAATATATGTTAAATTATGTTAGTTGATTTGTTAAGTGATGCAGCCTTGGACCCTTAGAGAATATGTCGTAATTAGTTATGTTATCATTACTTAATCGTTTTTTTAAAAAAAAAATTCCTATTTCTTTTAGCATAAGTGTGTATTCTTTAAGGTGTTCAAGGCGGGCGTTAAAAGTAAGGTGTTCTCACACCAAAAAAAAATGTTAGTTTAATAAACCATATATATCTTATTTGTGATGAAATAAATATAAACAAGAAGCACAGAAGAGGAAGAAGCTTTCTATCCCAGAAAAATATTGGAAGGGGGAGTTCACGGCTTGAAAACTGGAGGATGTATGGATGATTTGGAATGCGAAGGATCTATAGAAAAACGTAACTAATTTATATTTGTTATTAGTGCATGCCTCTGGCAGGGAAACTATTGTTTTCATTTGTATGTTTAGAAATCCATTTATATTATTACGAATTAAGATTTAAAGTATATTTTGATTATTTATAATTAAAAATTGTAAAATATGTGAATTATGTTGTATAGGTGATGAAATAAATGTAAAAGAGAAGTAGCCAAAGTTTATATAGCAACTTGGCAGGAAAATATCTTTAATTACATTGAGAGGCGTTATACAATCACAGTGGGGTGGGGATGAGAGCACTCATTTTTTTGGCCTGAATTTATAAGAAAAAAAATTAAAATACCAAAAAGGAAAAAAAAAAAAAACTTAAGAAAATAAAAAAAAACCAAAAAAGAAATTAAAAAAATTAAAGGAAAAAAAAGATAAATCACAAAAACTATGAACCAAAACAGAAATTGGAAAAAATAAAAAAATAAAAACTAAAAAAGAAATTGGAAAATAAAATAAAAATGAAATTCGAAACTTGGAATGATAAAAAGCTAGAGAAAATCAAGAAGACTATGGAACCAGAAAAGAAATTGAAAAAATTACAAAATAAAAACCAAAAAATAAATTGCAAATGAAAAAAAAGTTAGAAAATCAAAGAAACCATGCAAAAAAGATATCCCTTGGCGTACTTTTAGATATATATATTTTAAACATAAATATACTAGTTATTTATATTGATTTTTTAGGTCTATGTAAGAATATGTAAATGAAGCAAAATATAAAGAATGAGAATTTTAATTTTTTTTCTAAAAATCAATAAAATGTAATATATGAGTAAGAATTTTAAAAGTTAAAAACATAATATATATGTACAAATTTTAAATGGAAAATTATTTTATGTATAAGAGCAAAAGAATATCTATTAGTTATTTTATGGATAATATTAGTATAGAACAAAACAATATAGATGATGTTTTTATTAGTACCTATCTTAGTGCAATGAGTTTTTCTTATCTAGTGATTAATCTATACAAAAATTAACAGGGGTGGCATAAGTTCTAAACCATCTCAGGACCCAATTATTTGTGATGGGAGCATAATTATGAGCTCACAAGAGTATTATTTTGAATGTTGAAAAAATATTAAATTTTCTAATTCTAGATGCAAAAATTTTAATAAAAATTATTCAAAAAATCAATTATCAATATTTTGATTGGCTAATAATTTTAGATTTAAGAGAAAATTTTACCAATTTATTTGTTTAGATATTATGTTTCCATTTTTAAGGACATGATACCCAAATTTAGGGGTAGAAAAAACTTCAATGGAGTAAGCATTAAATTTCATCTATTAACTAGTAGTTGCACAAAATTTATGCGTAATGGAACAGGTGATACTGTCTATCAATATCATCTGGAATATTGAAAAAGAACATATTTGTAATTGTATATGACTAGGGTGTATAAATTTTCTAATGTAATGATCTTTCCTTTCAAGATTTTCACAAAAAGTTGCATAGTACCCCTGAAACAGGGCACAAGATCGAGGCTAGATTACTTTTGATTGTTATAATCAGCCAAAATAAAGCTCTCGTGCTATGAATCTGAAATTAACATCAACCAAATGCAATAGAGAATAGCCAAGAATGAATGGTTCAAGAAATTGATAATAGGTTTAAAATGGCCATTTATTTCTGTTGAGGAGATCACTTAAAGGGTTACAGTTGATTGGGCTCAAGATTTCAAGAGGGATTACGACATACGCTAAACCAGAAGAATAACATCATGAAAGAATCTACAAAGGTTGGAGCAACATTCGACCACACAGGACACAAGATGATACAAGCCACAAGGATACATAAAGTCCAAGTTATAGGACATACAAATTTCACACACAAAACAAGTTGCATCAAGTTTTTAAATTACAAGCTATAGAATAGCAAACTTTCAGAGGGAGAAAGAAAAACCACATACCCGAATTTCAGTCCCACTTCCAATTTTCTCCAATTCCTGCCACGAAATCTTTTGTTTTTGCTCCCCAATTTTTAAATTCTCTTTCCAACCCCCCAAAATAAAAAATGGTTCAGCTCATAAATTAATGTAGACATGCATCCGTTACCCAGCATCCCACTGCTCCAAGAATTCAAAATCTTGCTATAAAAAGAAATCCCAAATGTTACAATTTCAAAATTGACAACTCATGACATTAATTCACTCACCAGAAATTATTCTTTAACCAAATATATACTAATTACTCATAATCCACAACTTATGACACAAATACTCTTGAATTAACAAATTGATTAATTTTAATCTATTTTAAAACTTTACCAAAGTGTAATTTCAAGTTCTAGGCTAAACAAAATACTATACAATCAAACATATTTAAAGCATTATTATTTAAATAAAAATTCATTAAAGTATTACCAAACTACACATGGGCACAACTTAAAAAAAAACTTGACAATACTCCACAACACATGACGACCAACAAGGACAACACGTCACATCACCACATACGACTACAACAGAAGACTGGGACTATCCTAGCAGAGTAAACCTCGTGTTATCTCCCATCACGGATACCCATTGGTGCAAGAGCCTGCTCAAACCTGCTATATTAGGTCGAGTTGAGGTTCGGTACCTGTAGCCTGCATCCAAACAATTGGTTGTATACAATCAAATACATATATGTCTACACATAGAGAGTTAGATAATCATGGTGTAGTAGGGTACTCGAAGCAAGTAGTACTACACTGTCTCTACTCTTGACACAAGACCATAATCACTTTATTTGAATTTAGATATCAACAAATAGCATAAAACATGATATTAAACCATTACTACTCATATAAAACTTATCATAACTGGAATAATACTAATGTCGTCATGAACTCATAACAGATGTCTAAGCTATAACAGTCAAACATAGTCCATCATGATCAAAACAAACATAAACTATAAAGCTACTAATCCAAGTGTCGCAGAACTGTCAATAAGCAGTGGAAGAACTAACACTATCTCAGATCAACAAAGAGTAAAGCAAGACTACCAACTATCACAAGCCAAAAATGAGGGGGCATTACATCCTCCCCCCCTAGAGTTAGGATTACTCCTAGAAGCCTGCAAATAAGTAAGGAAATAACTCTCTCATCCTAAAAGCATCCTTCTAGGTAGAAGGAGTCTCACCACTAGGGTCCCACTAGACCCTGACCTACACCATGACTCAGTCCTTGAGAGTTTACTCTTGATGTTGAAGCTCGCACATGATTTCCAGAGAAGGCTACCTATCCTCTACCTACGGTCTCCAAGGTTGTCCCCTGATGCTCAATTGTTGCGAACACTCTATGAGACCTCCTTGCATCACCTATGGTCAGCTCTGAAGCTGTCGGTCTCTGACAAAAACCCGAAGCATTCCTTTGTGGACACTGCCTAGCTATATGGCCCTGCTGTTCACAAGAGAAACATCCTAAACCTCTATCGAAACTACTGCCACCCTAAAAAGCACTAGACTACTGGAAACTACCCCTGCTCGCTGTGGACTGCATTCTTTGAGTAGCGCGCTCACCATGTTCTTGCCTAGAACGCTGCAAACTCTAGTTCTTCTTGTTTTGAAATCTGTTACCTTGCTAAAATTGAGTGTTCTTTGGTTGTGCCTGAGAACACTGTTGTTGCTGCTGCTTGCCTTTGTCAGGTGTATGATGGTCTCATGAAGAGCCAGCTGCCTGAGATTGACCACCAACACCTACAGAAGGCATACTACTAATGTACACACCTGTATGCCCACTGAGTGCCATGACCAAATTCTCCTCCACTAACTGGGCTTTCTCCACAACAACCTCCATAGACTTAGGTTCGAATACATGAGCCCCTCCACTAATCCAAGCATTCAATCCCTTGATAAAATGTTGCACCAACATAGACTTGTCATCCCAATAGCTGCATACTGCTTGAGCTCATAAAATCTGTGCTCATACTGCTCAACAGACATAGCCATCTACCGTAGTTCACGAAACTCATCTGCGCGGCACTGCCTCCAATGGTCAGAAAAGAAATGCACTCTAAATCTCTCTAAGAACAACTCCCAAGAGACAATGTTAATGTCCAAATGTGGCTTCCGCTCCTCTAACTGCCACCATGTCGAAGCAAACCCTTGGAGATGTAAAATAGTACATCTAGCTTTGGTGTTGCTACCATAAGGATGCATGGTGAAACACCTGCCTATACCCAATAACCAAGTCTCTACCTCTAGACCACTACCAACTCCATCAAAGGTGGGAAGGTGTGCCCTCAGTAAATGTCTCATATAGTTGGCTAGTGTGGCCTCATGCTCAGCTGTCAACTCTCTCTGCCTAGGAGATCTCTCTTCCTCTCTCTCTCTAGGATCTAGTTGATCTACCTCTTGACCCCCTCTAGGCTGCTCAACCTACTGTCTAGGGCCTAAATGGGAAAGGGCCTCCTCAAGTAACTTTCTCAACTAGGATCCCTCAAGCTAGCACTGACCCTCCATATTCTGACCCCTGCCTTCATGGGCACACTCATGAGGAGAACTGGGAGGAGGTGTACCACCACCACCTCTCCCCTGACCCCTACCTCTACCATGTCCCCGACCCCTATCTCTAGGCATCTACCTCCAACACCAAAAGGCAAATAATTACATTCAGAAAGGGTCACAACAGGGATAAAGCTATTCTACAAAGTTTAAGCACTAGGTCACATAATGGACTCAATTATAACCAGAGTACCCAGTGTTTAAACCTGGCTCTGATACCAAATGTGATGCCCCATCATGCAACCCTAGAGTGTTAGACAACAAGAGACAGAAATATAGAATTTTTTTTAAAAGCTAAAATATGCATTATACATTGAAATAACAACATTAATACAACATTAAATGCTATGCACAACTAACACCTCTAGGGCACAAAACTGCATTAGTTAGAGTTATAACCATACAAGTGCTATGCAACACCATACAATAAAAGAATAATACTTTATACATTCACAGAGATAAATGATTACAAGATTCCATACAAGGTTACAAGGCTGATTACATCGGTAACAAATAATACAATTGTGAATGATTACATCAACTTAGAAATTGTAAACAAATCTGGAACTGGAACACTTCTGCACTGGACTCGAACCGAACCTCCACGAAGACCAATGGATAGCTCTTCCACCCAACCATGTGGAACCTTGAGGTCTACCCCTTTGTGCTAGGAGATAACATCAAGGCTTCACTAGGCTAAAGTTACAACAATGAATACAACAACAAGATATAGATTCTATGTAGGCAAATAGTAGAACAAGGCTACATAGACAAGACAGTACTCACCAACATAATACAATCAAATAATCAAGATAGCATCAACTACCAAGACCAGACTGTACTCCAGAGGTAACAACAAAGGATCAAATAGGAAGTAACTATGATGTAGTAGGGAGAGTGTCATCGTATGGTCTTATCATGGGTTTTCCAGGCTATCTCCCACTAGAAGCTGGCCCCCATCTATGGTTTTCTTGGTGACCTCTCTATAGGCACCAGCCCCATAGGGTGACACATGCAGAGCTGACACATCCTCTCATAGAGACCAGGAGGTTGACCTTGCCAACCAAGCCTTCTCATCCCATCCTTAGCTTGTGAGAGCACTCAAGGCATGGGTGAGGCATCATACTTATCTTGTTATGTGGATCACTACCCAACCCACCTAAATCAATTATTTAGTTATCACTTGCTTACCACTTCCATGGGGTTTTCTAGGCAGCCACTTTGGGCACAGGCCCCACCATGGAAGCCACTCCCCCACATACAACTAGCACTCCTAATCAGTATCCAAAACAAAACATACAAGAGCAAGGGAATTGATAACATCTGACTTTTACAATCCAACACTTCCAAATTCCCATTTCAGCAATAAAACTTTTTCCTTACCCATAAAACCACTCAAATTAAGAAGCATCAGGATAGAATGACAACAATATTGATTGAGGACCCAAAAAGTTTAACCTCTGGAGTTGGTAATTGCACACAAGGTCACTTACATAAATCTATCTCACAACATAAAATGAGGATATAGATGATTTATGATATGTCTTATAACAATATGACTCAGGATAGAATAACATGATAACCCAAATTGCATCAACGCAAAATCTGATACTAATTAAATAAGAAATTACGACCATACTACAATAACAACTTTAGATGGTATAAACCAACAATCGGCTCAAGTCTCTACTCTCTAAAATGAAGTAAAATAACATATGTTATGGTATTGACCATTCCTATAGTACGGAATAGTATATTACAAGCATGACTTAGCAAATTAGTATTTAACAAGACAATCAATGCACTATTATTACCCTATGAAACTAGAAATAATAATTCAAATCACTCAACAATTTCTATTACAATAATATACCAAGGAAAAACTACCCAATAAACATCATTACTCCTGACAATGAATTTTCCAACACAACCATATTAAAATTCAACTCGACATACCACCAATAGTAACCTAGATCGGCACATAGTAAGGGCAAAATAGCCTATATTAAATCATACACAAAAACTTAAACTAATTATTTATTTACTTACTGACATTTACCACTAGCATGTTCTGATAAATAACTAACAAGTTTAAATCTAACAAGATGGCTAAAGTGTAACTAATATTTAATGAAGTAATCAACATCTGATAGAAAAGAATTTACTTCATGGACCTTATTACCCACAACCTACCCATCTTAAATTAAACATTATCTATGAATCTTTACTAAACCCATTAACTAACACAAGTATCTTCTATTTCGACACACATAACTATTAATAATATAGATCAACGAATAGAGAAGATCAAACCTAAGATAAAACTACAAGACACAGAACTTACTAAAATACAATGACTTATTTCCCCTATCATTACATGTTGATATGGAGAGACAAACATGACTGCAAGGAGGATTAGAAATCATACAAGGATCAAATTCAATTTCGGGACATTGATCACTATGAAAACTATTAAATCTTGAAGTTCCACTAAGCTTACATTGCTTATAAAGAAACTAATAGAATTATTCTAAGGCAAGGTTTTTCTATTCCAAAACAAAAGATTATAACACTAATTACTATCTACTTCAAACTAATAAGATCATTTAAAACTATCATCTTTCTGAAAATTTACCCATTACAACATAGATTTTCATGCTATTTAAATCTCTCACAAGATAGAATTAATAATCTTATGATATCAAAGTTACAATATTTAATATCTAATATAAAACCCACTAATCTGAAATAATTGCATTCCTCTATTGCGATATCAATCAAATAAGCAACTTTCTAAAAACAACCTTCAAACTTCTCAAAGGCGATAAGAAATATAGTTTCTAAACCAGATTCTAAGCCATTACTTCATTCCTAGCAAACCTGATTAGAAGGAAGATTGCGCTGCTTGAAATATCTAGAGGAAAGAATATCATTTCAATCTAAGGAAATTTCATTCAGAATAGGGGATAAACATCTGGCAATAGGATGCAATACAATAGGATAAATGCGCCAGATAGATGGCTGTCTCAAGAGACACCGAATGGAAACTGGAATGGTCAAGAGCCAAAATCATTATTAGAGCTAGAGAGGCTATGTCATCAAACAGGGTAGGTGAATCATTTAATAGAATTGTAACCAGGGTGCTAAACTTCCAGCAAGGGCGATGTGAACAACACGAATTTACAAGGTATTTCAATGATAAATTTTAGGGTGCCTTCAAGCTAGCTCGTTGAGAAGGAGATCAACCATGCACACATAACTCATGTTCTCTTGTCTTTAGGGTGTTATCTAAAACACAATTCCTAACTTGCTCAAAATAAAACCTAAAGAATGACAATGGGTCTGCCTAGAATGACATATCAATCATTGCAAGTTTACGTTGAAGATTGTTTCTATTCATATGCTTAAAGACACATCAACAAGATAACATTATCAAAAGGCTACATGTAGATATTGATTCCAAGAATAGATAAAAATTGTTGCAAATAACATTGATGGTTTAGTCATGATTTCATATAATCTGGGTGAGTGTAGGATCATGATGGGCCAAACACTGCCCCTAAGTGGCAATGTAAATGTGAAAAATAGACTTAAGTAACTTCATGTCAAAAATTGAATGAGTTATCTACATAATCTAGAAATAAGATAGTAATAAAAGTTGTTAAAAATTGAATGTAGTTTATGGGCTACTACTTTATTTTTCTTAATTTTAAAAATAGTTTGGTGAAAATTAGATATTTCAATGAAGCACTACTAAAATTTTTTAAAAAATGTAAAAAGTATGTGTTATTGTGGCCAACCTAAGTATGATAAAAAGATAATATTTTTCCTCCATTATTCAGATTTAAGTAAAATACACATGAACGGATGTGACGCATATTTTTTTGAATTTTTTAAGTGAATAAACAATTATTTATGAATTTTTTACTGTGACCTTTTTAACATATTAAAACTTAATTTTCTAGCCAACCTAACTTGGTCAAAAATATATGAAAATAAAAAAAATTAAATTTTAATGTATACCCAATAAGTCCTAGAATGTGACGTATCTTTTAGATTTCAAAAACGATTAATATGTTGAAAGTTATGGATGTTTTTCAATATGTATATCTATCAGGAAATCAAACATAGCGTATGTAGAAAATTAATAATAATTACCTATTAAAATTATTATGAGGAATATATTATATTTTTAGAATCTTAATACCTTCCTCTATAAACCCTTTTCATTTGATTAAATTTAGTTGCAAAAAAAATCTGTCAGCTTCAAGGATGAAATTGTGAAAAATTTTAGGATCGCTAAATGGGTGATTTTGCAAGTTTCTTTGGCAAGTTTTGGGACTCTCACTGGCCCAAATATGAGGTAATCCCAAGGTATTTTTGGAGGGAATCCATATTTGAGCGATAAATATTAACACACTTTCCAACCAAATCTAAATATTAGTCTAAATGTTTGCACTTTTTCATCCAACAAGTTTTTTCTTCATTGCCACTGTTTGGCCCATCATGATCTCGCACTCACCCATCTTACTCAAATTAGTTTTGTAGAGAAAGAAACATTGGATTTGAAAAGGAGATCAAAGTAAGATGTTGTTTTTATCAAAGCTAAGACCAGAGGATTATACCAAAGTAAGGCCACAATTTTTCTTCTCAAAGATCAAAATAAATGAAGGCCCAACAAAGGTCGATTAAAAGATTAACAAGAGGGTGATAACAGGGTTCAAAAGACATTGACATGCAAGCTGATTAGTTCATAACTGAGATCAATTAGAACATAGTATTTAAGAATCTAATGCAGGTTGAGAATTTATCTACATGCCAGTAGTTTTGTATAGATTGGTGAAGATCGACATTGTAGACCAAAATGATCACATAAGGATTAAACAATTGAAATTTGAAAGGGAGAAATATCAAATGAACATAGACCAAAATAAAACCTTTAATGACACATGTAAGATGATTAATTTAGATCATTAGTCTCAAATCAAAATCACAACACACCCCGATCAATAGATGATTCCAAGCTTGAGGAATAACATTTAAGTTCAACAACTTTGATAGGGGAGTATAAAACATTTCTTAGAGAAACATTTCTTAGAGTTTAAAGAAGAATAGTTAACAGGAATAGATCCATCAATGGAAGAAGCACACAGATATAAATAAATCCCACTAATCATAACCAGTATATTTTTATAATAAAAGCATGCCCGGATAAATATGACCTTTTCCCAAAATTTATCTTTTCCCTGCTGCTTCTTTTCTATCAGATATGCTTTCTCAAGATCTTTACCCACACCTAATTCTCTCTTCCTTGCATTGCATTTGGTTGATGTCAATTTCAGATTCATAGCATGAGAGCTTTCTTACTCATCCCCATTCTGAAGGGTAAAGCTGGGAGAGGCCAAACTACGACATAGAGAATAGCCAAGAATGAATGGTTCAAGAAATTGATAATAGGTTTAAAATGGCCATTTATTTCTGTTGAGGAGATCACTTGAAGGGTTACAGTTGATTGGGCTCAAGATTTCAATAAGGATTACAACATAGGGTAAACCAGAAGAATAACATCTTGAAAGAATCTACAGAGGTTAGAGCAACATTCGACCACACAGGACACAAGATGATACAAGCCACAAGGATATATAAATTCCAAGTTATAGATCATACAAATTTCACACATAGAACAAGGTACATCAAGTTTTTAAATTACAAGCTATAGAATAGCAAACTTTCATAGGGAGAAACAAAACCACATACCCAAATTTCAGTCCCACTTCTAATTTTCTCCAATTCCTACCACGAAATACTTTGTTTTTGCTCGCCAATTTTTGAATTCTCTTTCCAAACCCCTTCAGAACAAAATCCCCCCAAAATAAAACATGGTTCAACTCATAAATTAATGTAGACATGTGTCTGTTACCCAGTATCCCACTCGTCGAAGAATTCAAAATCTTGCTATAAAAGAAATCCCAAATCTTACAATTTCAAAATTGACAACTCATGGCATTAATTAACTCACCAAAAATTATTCTTTAACCAAATATATACGAATTACCCGTAATCCACAACTTATGACACAAATACTCTTGAATTAACAAACTGATTAATTATAATCTATTTTAAAACATTACCAAAGTGTTATTTCAAAAAACATATTAAAATCATTATTATTTAAATAAAAATTCATTAAACTATTACCAAACCACACATAGGCACAACTTAAAACAAAACTCAACAATACTCCACAACACATTACAACCAACAAGGAGCACGCATCACATCATGACATATGACTACAATAGAAGACTGGGACTATCCTAGCAGAGTAAACCTTGTGTTATCTCCCATCACTGATACCCATTGGTGCAAGAGCCTGCTCAAACCTGCTATATCAGGTCGAGTTGAGGTTCGGTACTTGCAGCCTGCATCCAAACAATTGGTTGTATACAATCAAATACATATATGTCTACACATAGAGAGTTAGATAATCGTGGCGTAGTAGGGTACTCAAAGCGAGTAGTACTACACCATCTCTGCTCTTGACACAAGACCATAATCACTTTATTTGAATTCAGATATCAATAAATAGCATAAAACATGATATTAAACCATTATTACTCATATCAAACTTATCATAACTAGAATAATACTAATGTCATCATGAACTCATAACACATGTCTAAGCTATAACAGTCGAACATAGTCCATCATAATCAAAACAAATATAAACTATAAACCTACTAATCCAAGTGTCTCAAAACTATCAATAAGTAGTGGAAGAACTAACAACTATCTCAGATCAACAAAGAGTAAAGTAAGACTACCAACTATCACAAGCCAAAAATGAGGGGGCATTACATCAACAAATTTTAGATTTAACTAAATGTAAGAAAGCATATATAGAAAAATGAAAACTATCAACATAGTTATAAAAATAATTACATGTTCTTTTTCTAATTCAAGAAAAGTGTAACCAAATAGGAAATTTCCACTTTCAATGACCATATCAAATAATAACAAAAACATACCTAAATTAATTGAACCAAGGAGTGGTTTTCAGATTGACTACATACATACATTAAACAAAAGGAGTTTTCTCACAACCACAAATACAATTTTCTCACAACCTTTTAAGCACAAGTAAGAATCCCATCATGGATCTTTTCCAAGGCATTCTTGCTAAAACTTCATAAAAATAGTGTTCTTTCCTTGTACCCCTTAATGGCTTCCTTCAACCAATCACTTGAAATAGAGCTTTTCTTTGAACTGCACACATATAAAGGCCAAAGTAAGTGGCCAAGTCTTACTCTCCACCCTACCATAAGTATTGCTTAAGCACATCCCTCCCCCAAGCAGGAGAACTCCATGAACTAGGTTCACACAAACATACACAACTTGCAAATACACAAACCCCAAAAAGAAAAAAAATCAACAAGTTTTCCCACAAATAGACTCATAAACAAGAATATTTCAAGGATTCAAATTAGGGGGGAGGGAGGGGAAAGTCAACCCTCTTAGGGACATAACAAATATCAAGAATCTCCACAAATCACAATAGACAACTCCATCACCTCCAACCCTTATACCTTCATACAACACCTCCACAATAATGCCAAGAATCAAACCCCAACACCACCAATCACCACCACAACATAACAACAGACTCCACTTCTCCACACACCCCCAAAACCTCCATACATGTCAATTATAGCAAAATATGCCAACATGCATCTCCACAACCTCCACAAAAAGTACATCAACATAGTATATTTTACTAATATACATCTCTAGAACCTCCACAAATTCACATCAACATAGCCAATTTTACCAATTTACATCTCCACAACCTCCACAAATATACATCAACATAGAAAATATTATAAATATATATCTCCACAACCTCCACAAAAATACCAATCACATATTCAACAATGAATCATATAAACCACTAACCTTTTCCCAAGAGAGGTTCGCACCTCCCTCAAACCCCAAGAATTAGGGGGCTCTCATCAATCTGGAGTGTCGCTCCCATACAACCCAAAACCCACAAAATTGACACAAGACAAATAACCCAAAATAGCATACAAATACCAATACTCATACCATTCACATAATTCTTCATAATAATCAAACTGCAAGATTATTTAAGGGGTTACTTTAGCTCCCCAATTTTAGGTGAGCCCAAATCTAAAGCCCAAATGAAATTTTTCTCTTGGATCCAAAATCCTTGAAAACAAACTTCTCCAAATTCAAGCCAAAAATCTCCTTCTCCTTACAAAGTCTCTCTTCTCAAATTCATCCATAGAAAAAAAATTGATGGCTCTCTCCAAAAATTTCCCATAAATAAAACCTAAAACTTCAAAAAGAAAGAAAAGCAAAAAGAAAGCAACTTCCTTTCTTTTTTCCAAAATTAAAACAAAGAGATAAAATCTTCTCGTAAATATTAAAAATATTAATTTTGAAACATTTATCCACATGCCACCAAAAGAAATAATTTAAATGAAATAATTAATTAAAAAGACTTTCTCCCAAGAATACAATTAAATAAAATTAATAAAAATAATAAGATACCGCAACCACACAAAAATTAAAGTAAAAATCAAACAATAATATCACATCACATTGTAGCCATAACCCCTTCCACAGGTTAGGCTAGGCTTAATTGATATGACAAAGGGTTAATGGAGTCTCCGAAACCACATAAGGAATCTTGGCCACCCACCTTGACACTTAATTTTGAACATTAGTACGTCAAAATAATATAGCCAAAGCAAATTTAAATTCATAACAAAACAAATTAAATAATCCAATTTCATTTATTTTCACATCATTCAAGTAATTTAAACTAACTTATTTAATAACAACATATAAGCATCAATTCCATTTAATATTTTATTTTCACAAATCATTATTAATCTACTCAAATAAATGAAATCATGCAATTCAACACTTAAATCCATATGTGATGCAGGAGCATCCAGTGGTGTAGGGGCAATCTTGCATCACCCAAAAAAAAAATGTGTTTCAAAATTGTTAATTTTCTACCCATTTCTTCTCAAAATCTATGGTTCTGGTCCCATAATCACCTAAATAATAATGTAGAACTTTCAATTTTCTGAAACTGCTAAAAATAGTAAACTGCTATTTTTAGAAAGTTTGCATTTGGGCACGGAATGAAGTCAAAATTTATAGAAAGTTACATAACAGGAATATAAGACCTTTGGCAAAGGAATCACATGAAGATCATTTGCGAGCTAAAAGATATTAAAGTTTCTGTTTCCTGAAAAATGCCTGAAAATTATTCAAACTCAAGTTTGAGGCACTAAACGGCCCCGTACGGGCCCGAAAATGGTTGAAACCGGCAAAACAAGTTCTTAGCACGTAAAGAACTCCGTGATCTTTTCGACACATAAAACGGTTCATCAATCAGAGTCCCAAATCAAAAGTTATGGCTCTCGGAAGTTGACCTATTTTTGGAGGGAGATGCAAAATTTGAAATTAGGTTGTTGGCTGCCAAAAAGGCTATTAATAACCATTTTTGGGAACCCTGGGCAAGAGGAGAGTTAAGGGGGCAAGTGTAGAGTCAATAATAGGTGGAAAAATAGAAACCCAAGCTGATTTGGGGGGTTACAGAAGGCGAAAGATTCCAGAGCCTGGTGATGGTAGCTGCAGTGTGTTGCAACCTGTAGAGGACTGATTCCTCTGATTGTAATTAAGCTTATGTAACGTAATGAGTTCCCCAGATCAATAAAAGAAAGTTCTATTCTCTGTGTTCAATTTCTATTATTATGTGTTTTATGATTTACCTCCTTCATTAATATGGTTTAAATATCATAATATTGTCCACAAGTGTCAACTAGCATAATGTCTAACATAATAATCATAATTATCCATAGTACTAACATAATGTTTCACACACATCAAAAATATACTCCCATGAATAAAGTCTAGTACTACAACTAAGTCAACTAAAATGTTTGAAACGGATGTGCCTCACATCCTCCCCATCTTAGTAGTAGGCTTCCTCTTGGAAGCCCTAAAAGACGTTAGGGTATGAGGTCCTCATCTGCTAGGTCCTTCTGCCTGACGGTTATCTACCACTGTAAAAACCTTCTGGGACTTAGCCACATCCCCAATCGTCGGCTCAGAATAAATTGGTTGACATCCTCTTGTTGAAGAGAAATTTTAGGGACATTCCCGAGAAATATGTCCAATACCTCCACAATTGTAGCAAGGGCCCCTAGTAGGTGCCTGATTCTGTAACGCCTGCCTTGAACACCTTAAAGAAATACACATTTATGCTATATGAAACAGGAATTTTTTTTTAAAATGTTTAAGATAACAAGTAATGTTAACATAACTAGTTACGACATATTCTCTAAGGATTCAAGGCTGTATTACTTTACAAACTAACTAACATGATTTAACATACATGAGTAACTGATCTGAATCCAATGCACAATTAAATAACACAATCTTATTCATTGCATGACATCGTATATTCTAATCTACATGATCAATTACATAACTGAAATGCTTTCCTTACATGTAAGTATATCATGACATCATTACATTATGAATGATCTATTACACAAATCTAGTACAAGATTATACACATACATCTTCATCAACTAGTACAAGTACAATTGTCTAGAAACTAAGGTAAATCTTTTCTGCACATGAACTTCGACAAGGAATAACCAATGGATAAGGAAGCTCTTCCACCGACCATGTGGAACCCTAAGGTCCACCCCCCAAGCTAGGAGTTAACATGAGGTCCCAAACAATGACAGTCCGGTAAACAAAGAGAAACAAGAACAAAGGATGACCAAACGCCAATACAACACATGGCAATGACAACACAACTTCCAAAGGCAACACTTAACATATGTGGAGAGACCAAACAAGGAATGCTAGGTTGTAGTAGGGAGAGTGTCATCGCATGGTCCTAGCATGGGTTATCCTGACAGCCTCTCACTGGGTGCCGGCCCCCATCTATGGTTATCCTGACAGCCTCTTACTAGGCGCCGGCCGCATAGGG
The DNA here is from genome assembly GCA_027924645.1 of Cunninghamia lanceolata. Taxonomy (NCBI): domain Eukaryota; kingdom Viridiplantae; phylum Streptophyta; class Pinopsida; order Cupressales; family Cupressaceae; genus Cunninghamia; species Cunninghamia lanceolata. The sequence goes on along the minus strand of BSBN01000158.1, from coordinate 4,013,001 downwards.
TGACACATGCAGAATCAACCTTCCTTTCATGAGGACAAGGAAGTCAATCATGTCGACCAGGCCTTCTCTGCCCATCCTTAGTCTAAACAAGCACTACAGGCCATGGGAGAGGAATCCATTAATCTTGTTTAATGTGAAATCTACCCTTAACCCCCTAGTTCATTTTAGGTTATCACTTGATTAATCTACTTTCAACGGGTTATCCTGACTGCCACTTTGGGCGCTGGCCCCACGTTGAAAGCCACTCTCCTTCCTAACACCTAGTACACCTTAAACATCATACAAGGCATTATAACATTACACATACATGTTCTCTGCAAGGCATAAACCCTTTTGCATTATGAACAAAATCATAATACCAATTGTTCCCATCACTTATAACATTACAACACTTTACTCTATTTTAGATTCCAAGTCTCTCCATACAACAATTTCGACAAAACAGATACAAAATAGTCACAAGTAGCTAAATATCTCATCCAAAGATTATTACTTCACAAAACACATAGTCAACTTTGACAATACCTCATTATACTTCATATCATGTTTAATCCACATAATCATTATTACATCACAAGTACAAAACAACTATACACATGTCGCAAGTACTCAACTATGACAACTAAGCCTTTGGAATATAGTTCTAGAGTTAACACGACCATTCTTTCTCCGTTCAAGGTAAACAACTTTGTAATAAAATCAACAGTGGATTAACTCTTTTTCCAAACAATCGATTTTAACTTAATACAATAATTAAATTGATACAATACAACTAGTTATTTGAATAAATTACATTCATGATTAACTAAATAACTACAACAACTCATTCTTGAAGAACCACTCAAATCAGTTATAATATTTAATGCCCACTTATCCTTACGATTTTCGCATTTTCCTAACAATACATTCTATATTATCTTTCTTTCACCCTTGACTAAATAATTTACTCATTCAAATGATGAAAGGAATAGTAATGCTAGGATGGATGTCTTACGATTGTACGGCAATTACACGAGGAAAAATTCAATGACGAACATTAATGTTATTCCTCAAGGTTCTGCCTTCAACCAACTAAAACCTTTTAATGTGTTTTGAAGATGTCTCTGGAAGTGAATTTTATCTATGGCAAATTAATTTTGTCAAGGAGAAAGATTGTAAGTGCGCCCAATTGAACGGGACGTGAACAGCTTGGAATATTTTTATTGATGAGGTGTAAGATTGTTATTGACTGTTTTACCATTGACGTGAATGATATGTAATCAGTCTAACGACTTCTGGTAGTGTCAAATAAACTCGCAAATTTAATAAATTGATGGCATCCACATAAATAGTTTTCTCTTTCTCTAACAAAAGGCAATAATCACAGGAAAACCATGATACTCAGGAAAAAAAACAAACTGGAGTTGTTGAGAAGGCTATTCACGGTTTAGCAGGTTACTCATTTTCATTATTCTAGTTGTGGCATTTTGGGAGAGCATTGTGTGTAGGAAAAAGCTTGGTGCTATAAGTTAGAGGTGTTTGGCAACATAGGAAGACGTGATTATATAGGTATAAAAGAATTATAATGGACTTTATGAAATACTGATTTAAAAATCATGACTGTGATTTGTATCTGTGATAATTGTGTCTACACCTTTCTTTCATTATGTTGTGTCGATATCTATATTGGTGGCTTCTATCAAAATAGTTCAAATGATTTATCTGTGTTTCCACCTCATCATGTATGTTCACTTGTGCATTACTAACTATGTAAATATCTAATGAAAATTTCCCCTACCATTATAGGGTTGAAGTGTGTTACTATTCGACCAAGACTATGACGCAAAAAAAAATAATGGACAACAGACTAGCTGGCAAATCTATCATTTGATTTTTGTTCGTAGTACATCCTTCTTGCCTCACGTCAAGCATAACATTGGCTCGTTAATTAATCTGCAATGAACTTGCATTACAGGGTGCGATCTGTATAAAGTACCCTTCCAATGTGCAACCAGTTGAGTACATCGATCCATAAGATTGGAATGACTGCAGGTTAGGGTCTGAAATGATCACTAGACAAGAGAAAGAGGATGCTGAATTGCACTAAGGGTGTGATCTTCATTAATAATCTCTGTCAGATGTGTGCCCAGCCAAAACGGCTAGGACTTATGATGGAACGAGTGCAGGATAGGTAGCCGAAACAAAAAAAAAGAATTTTCAAATAATAACAATTGGCAGGATTCGTGGCATTCAGACGATCAGAGGTTTGATGCCAATTAACTGACCGCTATATTTGTATGCTACCCAACCAGTTAATCGAAGGTTTATCCGTGGTTTTGGGTGCGAGTGTGTTGTGCAGGATCAGCTTTTTACTAATAAGAACAGATCTTTTAAATAATTTTATTCAATGATCCACGGGATTTAGGATTGGAAGATTCTCCATGTTATGTGCCGTATAAGACTATATCCTTCAAATAATAGTAATTACCAAATTTCATGTTCTAGAAAGTGTTTGCTGACTATAGATAAGAGGAAACCAAATGATCATTAGTTACTCACGTAGGCCGCAACGTTTAAAGGAGTATACGAGCCTGTAAGGACGAAAGTATGCAGGAAAAACACTATGTAAATTTTGTTATTACTTCAAACTCTCTCAACGACTTCGACTAGTAATACGATCTCAAGGCTAGTTGAAGTTTGTTGAAGATAGCGACGACAAAAAAAAGAAATGGAAGATATTGCAAACAATTTGTGAAAGAAAACTCGTTCCTATAGAAATCTGGGATGGCCTTCTCAAGGCGCCAATGTCATCTGCCTACTGGGGTAAATACCAAATCTGAGAACACTATTCTTAAACTTGCGAATTTAATATATTTGCCTATGATGGGGCTTTCTAACAATAATATATGAACACTCCATTCACAGCCTGTTACGGTCTCTTTTCCAAATGCAAGGTTCCGCAATACACCAAGGGCATTCCACACAACACGGTGTCATTATTGCATCTCAAATTGGTTGTACAGAGACTGATATAACATTGCAGTGTGGAGTTGTAGTCTGCTGTCTAATGTAACATATTTAGTGGCTGGAAAAAAAAATGCAAATTGCAGAAAGATACGCTATTGTATATACAACAAAAGATATCAGAATAGCGATCTGTGGTGACCCTACTATACCATTAACTACCCACTATGATCTGTGCCAGTCTTACGAATATGACATCAAGGAAATTGTAAATAGACACAACTGATGCCATACTAAAATCTGCTAAAGACCCAACGACCCACAAATCAATCCATCACTGAAAATAAATAGAAGGATCCAACCGTGGAGTGGGAGAAAGTAATTAAACAACGAATCCTCTAAGCATAAATTGATTTAGAGATCTACGAATTAAGCTGCCTAAATGCAGAGGAGAAGGACTACAGAAATGAGCACCCGGTTCAAGATTTGGTGGGGAAAACTCATAATACAATTTGATTTCAGATCGTAGTATATCTTAATGTGGATATTCAACCAACAAACCATGTGGAGTGAAATAAACAACAACATTTGCAGATTCAGAATAAGGTTCAGACATAAGGCATTCGGTGGAACCTGGCTACGATGTCAAATCGACGAGTCTTCTTCAATTGTTGCTGTTCCAAGCTTCTTTTCTAGCCTTCTTCTCTCTTCTTTCACCTGAAATCCCCCCTCTTTGCCTCTACAAGCTTCTCTTTTATAGAACAATCCCTTCCATCTTCCAAGGAGCTCGGTATGCGATCCCATGCATCTCCCTCCTCAAGATATATTTTTATTTAATTTAATAATCCCAAAAGTTTTTTTTTTAAATATTAATACACAGTTCTGACAAAATTTAATTACTTTATAGCCGACCAACCATATTGTTATTAACAAAATTGTAATATTACGTCAATCTATAGTTTTATAACCATATTTTAATTTATTTTATTAATTAAGTTGTAAATCATAATTTACAACACAACTACAACTATTTTATTTATTTAAATATTTATTGTAAATATTATTATATTAAATAATACAAAATTTCTTACAGTCTTTATTTAACAACTATACTTCTAATAAATTAATACTTTATTTACAACAATAATCAACAACTATCGACATTATGCTCAATATTATCTTTTATAAATATATTTAATTATCAACATTATAATTTCTGTAATATGATTCTAATTAAAGCACAACACCACCTTACACACTTAGACACCTTCGGACCTAATTAGACTTCAAAGTATAACATTACCTGTCGGCAAGTCATGATCAAACGACAGACAACGACCACAAGGGTAAACTGACAACTAGACAACACGGACTAGGGACCCCACGTTAACTCCAAACAACTAATCCATTGGCGAAGGCATGCTCAGACCTGGTAATCAGGTGGAGTCGGTGCCTAGTACCTACATCTTGCAGCAATGCACAGTTAAACATAACAACATATATATATCCACATGCAGTCCTATAGTGAATGGAAATTGCAGTGGGTAGGGTACTCGAGTATGAGTAATACAACACTGTTCCATTCACGTTCATGTATAAACATTTAACTATATTGAACAAGATTTCCGTTTACTAGTCAACAACATAAAATGATCAACTGTTTCTCAATCCCATATAGTGAATAACATCAAAACATCTGTAACATCTAATTCATTTATCAAGTTCCAAAGCATAAAATAATAGAATCCAACATCAACAACTGTTATCATAATGATTAGATCTATAATGAATTAACAAAATAAGAAGAGATCCATCATCTACGATCTAAGATACTGTCATAATGTCCAATACTACTAAGCAAACATCAGTCTGATAGACGACAAGTTGAGGGGCACTATAGATTCTACTAAAACACTAGCTTACTTGAATTAGCTTGACTACCCCTAAAGGTCTACTAAGAATAGGCCGGGCCCGCACTCTTTGTCTAAGGTCCTTGGTCTCTACATTGAGGCTAAGACTGCCAAGTCCTAGAAGGTATCCCGTGATTGATCCTAGAATTCTTTCCCTATTGCTGTTGCTACCACTACTATCAAGGGGGACTAGGTGACTAAAAATTATTCTTGAATCTACCTCCCTGAGGTGCAGGTGGCCTAGATAAGTTTCAATTCTATTGGGGTTGGTTTTAGTTCCTGATTTGTTCACGATTCCCTTGGTTTCTAGGAAGAATTTCTGTTGCAATAAGGGCCTTTTCTACCAATTCTTACATGGCCTAAGGCTCTACTAAGCATACTGGGCCAGATATCCCATAGTTAAGACCCCTAACAAATCAATTGACCATCAACTTTTCATCCTGAATGTAATATACATAAGGTAACAAATCTAGAAATTTATTTTCATATTGAGCTACTGTGATACCCCTCTATTGAAGGTCATGGAACTCATTTATCTTCTTTTGTATAAAGTGCTCTAAAATGTATCTTTTCCTAAACTGTTCCAAAAAGGTTTCCCAAGTCAAGGTGTCAACTACAATGTATCCCTTTTGTAATGCCCCACATTTTTCTTTCTGATAGACTGATAGTTGCTCCTTTTGATCTAGAAATTATGACATCTTGTTTTAGTGTTAGTAGATGATACTTATTGATCTGGACCTACTTCTATGATGACACTTGATGATACTATTATACTGTTGTTTATGCTTAAGTCATGATTAGTTATGGACATAATTGACTATGTGGATCAATCTTACTATGTACATTATGCGATTATCTGATGATGTTCTTATCATACTTGTTGATGTGTTTGTGAAGGGGATAGTGTCACATTACTCATGCGTGAGTACCCTACTATGCTGCGATTCCCTTTCACTATGTGTCTAACTAGATGGTTATATGTATATATATGCTCGACCATTTCATTTGCTACACCTTGCAGGTACTAGGCATCGACTCCACTTGAATCGATAGGTTTCAACATGCCTTAAATCTAATGGAGAATTGATGAACGAAGATGACATAAGGTCCCTCAACTTGTCATCATCTTCGAAGAGGATGAGTTTTCAATCTCGTGTCCTTTTGGTATGGTCGGTATGGGCATGATGGTAAGTCGTTGTTGTTGATCAGGTTTAATCATCAGTTTTGGTTGGCATATGGTTTGCTTTGTCAAAATGTGTGATTTTTATTTTGTTGCTAGCTTCATTAAAATTAGAGATTGTTAGTTTACTTTAATAAGTAAATAAATAATAAATTTGATGAGGTATATAAAGTATGTGTTTTCAAAATGGGAAATTAAATTAATAATTCCAATAGAAAATAATAGCAATAAATAATTTATAAACAATTAATATTTTGTTAAATGACCAAATTTGCTTTTGTGAGGGTCATAAAATACTCTATATTGTAATCATAAATTAATTGTGAGTTGTTGCTTTGGTAATAAATACCAAAATGGATTAAACAAAGATTTCTTACTGGATTGTTAATGAAAATTAATTGTGGTTGTACTGGGTGGTCAGTAATGGGAATAAATTTATTATTTTTTCTATTTTATTCTTTGGGGAATGCATATTTTTGGGAGATTCTCGGGATTTTGAGGGGGCATGATTTTCTGGGTTTTCATAAAATTGGTGGAAATAGGGTTCAGGGAGAAGAAGCATTCCTTGTTGAACCTTCAATCTGTTGAGCATTGGATAGAGGTTCTTTTCTTTCGATATCTTATCTCTATTGTCTTTTCAAATATTTTGATGAATTTTCCAATATGTGTGTGTGTGCTATATTTGATTCTCTGTGTAAAGACTTCTCATATTGCCATCATTTAAAATCAACCTTCTTTGATAAATTTTAGGGTATCCTCAAGATAGCATGACAATCAAGCTTTAAAAGGTTGAGCACACCTTAATACATCGAGGCGGTGCATATTTTTCTGTTTTATTGATCTCCTTGAGGCGTCACCAATATGAGACATTTATTTTGTTCTATTAGCTCCCCATCCTACACTGTTGCATACATGGCTACCAGAGCATTTTAACTTTAATGCCTGACAAAATTTCATATCGGTCTGCTTATTAGAAGACCATACCAGTTCCTGACGCCAATCACGTTTGTTGAAAGCCATCCATTAAATCTGACCTGAGTGTATCTTCTACTCATTGCATTGAAGGGGTGTCCACCTTATATTTGCCAATCATTTTATTAGAAAGCCTTTGATGTCTTTTAAATAGAATCATATTGTGCATGCCTACACTGTGCACCATGCATCGCATACTATCTACTTGAGAAATTCAACCTTAAAACCTGAGTTAAAATTGCTCTGACCGACATAGCTAGGGGTTGCTTAAAGTTTTTTTTTCCTCAGCAAAACTACTTTGTGGGTATCTGGCAATTAATGTATTCATGGACAGCTTTCCTAAGGGACGTTCCACCCAACAACAGCGCGCCTATTGCTAATACTTAAAGATTCATGCGCCTCATAAGCAAATCCATTTTGTGATTATCCTGCAATCATCACATTCTTTGGGCAATCTCACTAGAGGCATTTCATCAGACAATTAGATATCCATTCATTCTCTCATCAAGAAATTTTCTTATAGGTATTCTAAAGCTTGTTTCATAATCCTTTTAGGTGTAATCAAATTTTCTTATACCTCTAGTGGATCAGTATGTATCTTGCAGGGATGGCTGTCCTAAAAACGCCCAGAGTCTCATCATGGAGATACCTATTAAATCTATGCTAAATGTGTGAGGGTTGAATGGTATCACCACGCCTAAAAGTTTTTAAAACCTTTTAACCTTTTTCTTATCTTCAACTGGCTGATAGATTGTTAATGGACTGCTAGATTTCCTGGATTTGAGGCATTCTATTTAACAGTTTGGTTGTTCTTCTATGCATCTACTGTTAGAAAGTTCTAGAGCCTTTTTAGCAAGTCCTTTTATTGTCTTCCATTTATGCGTTTTATTTCAAGTTAACTTAAAGTACGTTAATGCCTTAAGAAATTATACTTCCTGTACTTAGTGGACATTTAAATCTAAAATTTAGTTGATTAAAATTATTTTGCCTTTGTTCGTATGCGCGCTTGAGCCTTCCCATGTCTTGGTAGTATTCCCATTTGTAGGTCACATCCTCTTCCAATCCGTAACAGTTGGAGTATGTTATTCATACTATTATACTTACAATAGGAATTGGGTCTCTTTGGGCTAATTTCCACCTCCAATTGGATAGCCGCTTTAAAAATGTTCAAAACTAGATTTGTCTGCTAATAAAAATTTCAACGTTACTTCAGAAAGTTATTACATTGGATACCAAATTCATGTAGTAAAAGTAATTTCTTTTATTAATGACACCTATCTAGTGGATGAGAAGTATTTGCTATCCAATGATCCATCGTTTTTACTATTATTATTATTATTATTATTATTATTATTATTATTATTGAAATTTAAATGGTTACTAAATGTAATTTAATATTATTGTTGAATTTTTTTTTTAAATTATTAGAATCATTATAGATTAATTGATATTAGTTTAAACAAATGGAACAAGATAAGAAGATTGTGTTTTAATTGTACTTATTACATTTGATTTATATTAATTTTCCTTGAATTTAAATAATGATAAATTTAAATTTAATTAGTATTATTTTGATATAAAGAAATTATTATGTTGGAATTGGGGTTATAAACATTAGTTTTGGATTTTTTTATTAATGGTGAGTGATACCTGTGTAAGTCGTAGTAGTAGAGTCATGTTGTCAAAGATAGTTCCAGAGGCATAGGTTTAAATGTTTTGCTTTCTTATATATACGATGATTGTAAAAGTGTCATGATATGGAATAAAGTCTTACAAGGATGTTAGAGTTCATCATTGTGTTGATTATGCATTTAAGTAGTGAGTCATATTTTGTAAATGGGAAGATTTTGGAAAACGTAAAAATAATATGTTGGTTATGGTTTGATCCACATGGAATCTATGAGCAATGTTTTGTGAAAATTGCCCTTGTTACTAGGTTGGTATGCAAGAATGTTAAGGCCTTGCATGATTCATGTATTCTTATGGTTATGATGATAATTGTTATGTTTGGTGAGTAAGGTCCTCTAGATGCAGGTAGGGAAGTGGCTCTTAATGGGGGCCGGAACCCAAAGTGGTGTCCAGGACAACTCATGTGGGAGTTTCTCAACATAGTGATAACTTAATAAATGAATTAAGGGGTTAGGTAGTTAATCACATTAAAACAAGATAATTGGATGCTTCACTCATGGCTCAAGTGCTCATTTAGGCTTGAGATGAGATGCGAAGGCCTGGAATGGCAAGATCAACTACCTTGTCTTCTTGAAAGGTATGTTGATTCGGCATGAGTTTGTATGGGGTAGGGGGTTCGAAGAGGCTGTCAGGACAACCCAAGATGGGGGTTGGGGCCTAGGAAGGCTTACCAGGACAACCCATGACAAGCTATGTGATGACACTTCGCCCTAGTGTAGTCTAGCATTCCTTAGTTGTACTCTTCCCATTCGTTGTGTGGTTGCCTCTAGAAGTGATGTTTGAGTATTGCCTTGTGTTGTTGTAGTCATGTGTAGTCCTTGTTATTCATAGTTATTGTCTACCTGATTGTTCATGATGTGGGATGTTATTGTTATCTCCTAGCATGGGGGTTGGACCTCATGGTTCCACATGGTCAGGTGGTTGTGCTTTTTCTCCATTGGTCTCTTTGTTGTTGCTTGAGTGTGAGGAGGATATATCTCTTATAGCAGAACACCACTCTTGTTTAGTTTGAGGAGACAGATACTTATGCTTTATATATCGGAAGAACGATGTACCATTATATTGATGTATACACTTCTATGTAGACAGGAAGCAACATTTTTGACATTGTATCGATGTAATCATTTTTAAAGAAAATTTTAATTATATTTGTAATCTTTTATGCATGATCTTGATATTCACTTATCTGATGTCTAATTATGAAGGAATGTATGTATTGACTCATTTGATACACTTGGTTTTAGATTGAAACATGGTTATTAATTAGATTATCTAACAATGGGTAATGCAGCCATGTAATCCCTAGAGGTTTAAGTTTAACTTAGATGTTATGTAATATATGATTACATTTTGTTATTATTTCTTCTTTTCAAAAAATATTTTGCCCTTTTGTAATACATAGTTAATCTTATCTCTAGGGTTTTGTGGTCATGCATTACATTTGGTATCAGAGCCAAGTTTAAACACTGAGTACTCTAGTTTTATATGAGCCTATTAAGTTGTCCTAGTTGCTTAGATTTTGTAGAGTATGTTTTCCCTTTTGTCATCCTCTCTTAACAATTTGAGGTTGTCCATCAGTAGTATGTGTGCGTAGGAAGATGCCTAGAGGTCGAGGTTGAGGTCAGGGTTGAGGTAGAGGATGTGGAAGAGGTGGTGGTAGTAGCCATCTTGCTAGTTCCCCTCAAGAGAGTGTTCAGGAAGGTAGGGGTCAGAATGTAGAGAATCAAGGTCAGCTTGAGGGATCTCAGTTGTGTCATCTACTTGAGGATGTCCTTGCCCATCTAGGTCCTAGACAGGAGGTTGATTAGCCAGAGGGGATGGAAAGAGAAAGGTCTCCTAGAAAGAGAGAGATGACAGTAGAACATGAGGCTATTTTAGTGGGCCACATGAGAGACCTTTTGAGGGCACACTCTCCCACTTTTGATGGTTCTGGTAGTGGATTGGAAGCAAAGACCTGATTGTTAAATTTGGGTAGGTGTTTTTCCGTGCATCCGTATGGTAGTAACACCAAGGTGAGATGTGCCATCTTGTATCTTAGAGGTTTTTCTTCTACATGGTGGCGATTTCAGGAATAGATGTTACACTTGGATATTGGTACAATTTCTTGGGAATTATTCTTGGAGAGGTTCAAAGTTTGTTTCCTGTTAGATCACTGGAAGCAACATCATGCTGATGAGTTTCATGAGTTGATACAGATGGCTATGTTAGTAGAGTAGTATGAGCATATATTTTATGAGCTTAGGCAGTAAGCAGGCATTGGCGATAATGAGGCTATGTTGGTTCAGCACTTCATTAGGGGCTTGAATGCCCATATCAGTGGAGGAGTCCATGTATTTGAGCCTAAGACCATTGAGATGGTAGTCGAGAAGGCCCGTTTTGTAGAAAAGAATTTGGCAACGACTCTTGGAGGTCATACAGGTGTGTGGATTGGTAGTACACCTTTAGCAGGCTTCAAGTCTCATGGTGGTTAGTCTCAGGTAGAAAGTTCTTCTAGAGGACATCATGCACCCTCTAAGGGTGGACAGTAGCAGCAGTAGTATTTCTAGTTGAAACTAAAGAATTCTCAACCTCAGTAAGGTGGTGGCCCTCCATCGAAGAAAAACATCAATTAGCAATAGGCCAAACATTACAATCCTAATCAGCCAGCTCAAAGCATAGTTTGTGGTTAGTAGAGGGAGTTTTAGTAGTCCAATGCTTTTCTGAGTGGTGGAGGATTTGGCAAAGGTACAAGATATTTCTCTTGTAGCCAACAGGGTCACATAGCCAAGCAGTGTCCATAGAAGAATGCTGCAAGATTTGGTTAGAGGCCAGCAGCATCAAAGCCTATCATAGGTGATGCAGGCAGGTCGCACAGGGTGTTTGTAGTGGTTGACAACTGCCAAGAAGAGAATTAGGGCATAGTTATGGAGACTTCTAGTGTGTTGCGAGGTATTGGTATTTCCATTCTTTTTGACTTTGGTGCTTTTGATTCATTCATTTCTCCTTCTTTAGTGGAGCGCTATGGATTGGTGGTAGCAAAGTAGGATGTTAGGTGGTAGGTTGAATTGGCCTCTAGGGCTAAGGTAGCGGTAGAGTCCCTCGTGTATGGTTGTAATTTGAGGATTGGTCCTCTATCTACCATAGCAGATCTCCACATCATACCCCTTGGATCTTATGATATAGTGTTGGGTATGGATTGGTTAGATGCACATTGAGAAGTGATAGATTGTCGGTGTAAGTTAGTGAAGTGTTTGGATGATTTTGGCAGTGAGGTGGAGGTAGTTGGCATTCAAAGACCCATCTCCTTGCATATGATCTCTGTGATGCAGCTAAAGAGATGTATGCATCAGGGTTGCCAGTTGTTTTCCATGATAGTTAATGATTTGGAGTTAGGGGAGAGTAAAGAGACATCCCTTGATGGTCATCCTATCCTTAAGGAGTATGCAGATGTTTTTCCAAGTGAGATTCCGGGGATGCCACCTAAGCGTGACTTGATTTCAAGATAGACCTGTTCCCATAGCAGAGCCAATTTCACAAGCTCCATATCGGATGACCACTCAGGAGTTTAAGGAGCTTCACTTGCAATTATAGGAGTTGTTAGGTGAAGAAAAAGGATGAATCCCTTTGGTTGTGTATAGACTATTGGAAGCTAAATAACGTGATTATGAAGAATAGGTACCCCTTGCCGTGGATTGAAGATCTTTTTGATCAGATTAAGGGGGCTAAGGTGTTTTTGAAGATTGACCTTAAGTCAGGATATCATCAGTTGTGTATCTTTGAGGAAGATATTCATAAGATGACATTACACACCTAATATGGACACTATGAGTTTACTATTGTGCCAGTCAGGTTGACGAATGCACCTTCTATGTTTATGAGCCTGATGAATGGTGTATTTTACACCTATCTCGACAGATTTGTCCTTGTGTTCTTGGATGACATATTGATTTATTCAAGGACTATGGGGAAGCATGAGAAACATTTGTGACATGTTTTGTAGTGTCTGAGAGAGAATCAACAAGATGCAAATTTGGCAAAATGTGAATTCTTTTAGATAGAGGTGAGATATTTGGGACATGTCATTTTTGGTGAGGGTATTGCTGTGGATCCTTCAAAGATCCAAGCCATTATGGATTGGCCTGTGCCCACTAATGTTTCAAAGGTTCACAATTTTATGGGTTTGGTAGGCTATTATCAAGGGTTTCTGCAGGGTTTTTCAAGGATAGCTCACCCCATTACTTCTCTTCAGAGGAAAGGGAAGAAATTCATCTGGTCAGAGCAGTGCCAGGCAGCCTTTTAGACTCTCAAAGAGCAATTGACTAGTGCACCCATTTTTGCTATTCCTAACCCTACCAGAGAATTTGTAGTGTGTAATGATGCATCTTTGGAGGGTCTAGGAGTAGTTTTGATGTAGGATGGTTGCACAATAGCCTATGAGTCTCAGAAACTCAGGGATCATGATTTGAACTATCCCACACAATTTAGAGTTAGCCACCATCATGAATGCCTTAGTGAGATGGAGGCATTTTCTTTTGGGGCATTAGTTTGAGTTGCATAGTGATCACCATAGTTTACAGTATATATTTACATAGCCAAACCTAAATGCTAGGCAAAGACGATGGATGGAATTCTTGTGTGAGTATGAATTTCAGGTGAAGTATATCCAGGGTAAGGAGAATGTAGTGGCAGATGCTCTGAGTTGGTGGAGACATGAGCTTTCAACAGTCACTCTTGTAGTGGATTTGAGAGGTCAGATTCTTGTGGTACTTCCTACCAATAGATGGTATCAGGAAGTGAAATCTGAGGTTGAGTTAGGATGATCCTTGGAGGCTAGATTTGCTAGTTACTCTCTTGAGTCAGATGGTCTCTTGAGGCACTTGGGTCACATCTATGTTCCAACTTCAGGGGGTCTTCATACCCTAATTATATCAAAGGCTCATTGGGCACCCTACTCAGCTCATCTAGGTGTCAAGAAGATGCTCGTTGATCTCCGTCAGTTGTATTTTTGGGTAGGAATGAAGAGGGACATTGCTGATTTTTTTTCAAGGTGTCTTGAGTGTTAGAGGGTTAAGGAAAAACATCAACACTCCATATGTCTTTTGTAGATGTATCTTTTTCCAGAATGGAAATGGGACATTATTTCTTTAGACTTTATAATCGATTTGCCTATATCCTCCCATCGTCATGATGTCATTATGGTAACTGTGGATAGGTTGATGAAGGTTGCACAGTTCTCTCTTGTTTGGTCTTCATATTATGCTTCTTATTTGGCTAGAGTTTTCATGGAGGACATATTCAGATTGCATGGGATTCCTCGCGGGATCATCTTTGAAAGGGTTCCAGTGTTCACTTCAGCTCTTTGGACATCCACACAGCATGCATTGGGGACTCAGTTGAACTTTAGTTTAGCTTACCACCTGGAGACTAATGGGCAAACTGAGAGGGTTAATTAGGTCCTCAAGGATATGCTTAGGATGTATGTCATGGATCAATAGAACTATGAGGAGGATTAATTGTTCTTGGTGGAGTTTACATACAATAATGGATGTCACGGTTCCATTGGTATGTCCCATTTCCAGGCTTTGTATGGTCATCCTTGCTAGACCCCACTAAATTGGGATCACCTTGAGGACAGAGTCCTCCTAGGACCAGATATGCTTCGGGAGATGGAGCAGCAGGTTGATCATATTAGAGAGCATTTGGTGGTAGTGTAGGATAGGCAAAAGAAATATGCAGATGCTCATAGGGTTGATCGGTAGTTTTTGGTTGGAGACCAGGTGTTCTTGCTTGTGCATCCACGAAAGAGTTTGATCTGATATAGAAAAGGCTCTAAGCTCGCACCACATTTTGCTAGGTTGTTTGAGGTGTTGGAGAGAATCAGTCCTATCACTTATTGTCTTGCTTTGCTGCCTAGTTTATCATGCATGCATGATGTGTTTCATGTTTCTATTCATAGGACATAATATCCAAATATTGCTCATGTTCTTGACTGGAATGCTTTACAGGTAGATGATAGGTAGCTGGCTTTAGAGCCCATAGGCATTTTGTAGCACAGGAGACTCACCCTCAAGGGTAGAGACATGAAGAAGGTCAGGGTCTAGTGGGATCCTAATGATGAGTCTTCAGTTACCCAGGAGGATGCATCTAGGATACAAGAGTTATATCCATAATTGTTTATAGGCTTCCTAAAGTAAGCCTAATTCTAGGGGGGATGATGTAGTGCCCCTCATTTTTCTTTCTTATAGAATGATAGTTAGGCCTTTTGATCTAGACATTATGACATCTTGTTTTGGTGTTAGTAGATGATACTTATTGATGTGGACCTACTACTATGATGAGACTTGATGATACTATTAGTACTGTTGTTTATGCTTAAGTCATGATTAGTTATGGACTTAATTGACTATGTGGATCAATCTTACTATGTACATTATGTGATTATCTGATGATGTTCTTATCATACTTGTTGATGTGTTTGTGAAGGGGACAATGTTGCATTACTCATGCGTGAGTACCCTGCTATGCTATGATTCCCTTTCATTGTGTCTCTGACTAGATGGTTATATGTATATGTATGCTCAACAATTTCAGTCACTACAAGTTGCAGGTACCAGGCATCGACTGTACCTGAATTGATAGGTTTGAGCATGTGTTAAATCCAATAGAGAATTGATGAACGGAGATGATATAAGGTCCCTCAGCTTGTCATCATCCTTGAAGAGGATAAGTTTTTAGTCCCATGTCCTATTGGTATGGTCGATATGGGCATGATGGTAAGTCGCTATTGTTGATCAGGTTTAGTTGTTAGTTTTGGTTGGCATGTGGTTTGCTTGGTCAAAATGTGTGATTTTTATTTTGTTGCTAGCTTCATTAAAATTAAAGATTGTTAGTTTACTTTAATAAGTAAATAAATAATAAATTTGATGAGGTATATAAAGTATCTATTTTCAAAATGGGAAATTAAATTAATAATTTTAATAGAAAATGATAACAATAAATAATTTATAAACAATTAATATTTTGTTAAATGAACAAATTTACTTTTTTGAGGGTTGTAAAATACTCTATATTGTAATCTGAAATTAATTCTGAGTTCTTGCTTTGGTAATAAATACAAAAATGGATTAAACAAAGATTTCTTATTGGCTTGTTAATGAAAACTAATTGTGGTTGT
Source organism: Cunninghamia lanceolata (assembly GCA_027924645.1). Taxonomy (NCBI): domain Eukaryota; kingdom Viridiplantae; phylum Streptophyta; class Pinopsida; order Cupressales; family Cupressaceae; genus Cunninghamia; species Cunninghamia lanceolata. The sequence goes on along the minus strand of BSBN01000158.1, from coordinate 3,997,154 downwards.
AGTGGGTGGTTAGTAACGACAAGAAATTTATTATCTTTGCTATTTTATTCTTTGGGGAATGCATATTTTTGGGAGATTCTCATGATTTTGAGGGGACATGATTTTGTGGGTTTTCAGAAAATTCGTGGAAATGGGGTTTTGGGAGAAGCAGCATTCCGTGTTGAACCTTCAATCTACCAAGCATTGGATATAGGTTTTTTTCTTCTAGTATGTTATCTTTGTTGTCTTTTCAAATATTTTGATGAATTTTCCAATAAGTGTGTGTGTACTGTATTTGATTCTCTGTGTAAAGACTTCTCATATTCCCATCATTTAAAATCAGCCTTCCTTGATAAATTTTAGGGTATCCTCATGATAGCATGACAATCAAGATTTAAAAGGTTGAGTACACCTTAATACATCTAGGCGGTGCATATTTTTCTATGTTATTGATGTCCTTGAGGCATTGCCAATATGAGACATTTATTTTGGTCTATTAGCTCCTCGTCCTACACTGTTGCATACACAGCTACCAGAGCATTTGAGTTTAATCCCTAACAAAATTTCATATCAATCTACTTAATAGAAGACCATACCTATCCCTGACGCCAATCACGTTTGTTGAAATCCATCCATTAAATCTGACTTGAGTACTCATTGCATTGAAGGGGTGTCCATCTTATATTTGCCAATCGTTTTACTAGAAAGCCTCTTATGTCTTTTCCACAGAATCATATTGTGCATGCCTACACCGTGCACCATGCATCGCATACTGTCTACTTGAGCAATTCAACCTTAAAACCTGAGTTAGTATTCCTCTGACTGACATAGCTGGGGGTTGCTTAATGTTTTTTTTTCTCAGCAAAACTACTTTGTGGGTATCCGACAATTAATGTATTCATGAACGACTTTCATGAGGGATGTTCCACCCAATAGTAGCACACCTATTGCTAGTACTTAAAGATTCATGCGCCTCATAAGCAAATCCATTTTGTGATTATCCTGCAATCATCACATCCTTTAGGCGATCTCACTAGAGGCATTTCATCAGACAATTAGATATCCGTTCATTCTCTCATCAAGAAATTTGCTTAAAGGTATTCTAAAGCTTGTTTCATAATCCTTTTCAGTGTAATGGAATTTTCTTATACCTCTAGTAGATCATTATGTATGCATGGTCGATCTCCTTACAGGGATGGATGTCCTAAAAATGGCCAGAGTCTCGTCATGAAGATAGCTATTAAATCTATGCTAAATGTATGAGTGCTGAATGGTATTGCCAGGCCTGGAAGTTTTTAAAACCTTTTAACCTTTTTTTATCTTCAACTAGTTGATCAATTGTTAATGGACTATTGGATTTCCTAGATTTGAGGCATTCTATCTAACAGTTTGGCTATTCTTCTATGTGTCCACCATTTGAAAGTTCTAGAGCCTTTTTAAGCAAGTCCTTTTATTGTCTTCCATTTTTACATTTTATTTCAGGTTAACTTAAAGTACATTAAATCCTTAAGAAATTATACTTCCTCTACTTAGTGGACATTTAAATCAAAAATTTAGTTGATTAAAATTATTTTGCCTTTGTTCGTATGGGTGCTTGAGCCTTCCCATGTCTTGCTAGTATTCCCATTTGCAGGTCACATCCTCTTCCAATCTATAATGGCTAGAGTATGTTATTCATACTTTTATACTTACAATAGGAATTGGATTTCTTTGGGCTAATTTCCACTTCCAGTTGGATAGCCACTTTGAAAATGTTCAAAACTAGATTTGTTAGCTAATAAAATTTTCAACGTTACTTCAGAATGTTATTACATTCGATACAAAATTCATGTAGTAAAAGTAATTTCTTTTATAATTGACACCTATCTAGCGGACAAGAAGTATTTGCTATCCAATGATCCATCCTATTTACTACTATTATTATTATTATTATTACTCTTATTATTATGGTGAGTGAGACTTGTGTAAGTCGTCGTAGTAGAGTCATGTTGTCAAAGATAGTTCTAGTGGCATAGGTTTACATGTTTTGCTTTCTTATAGATACAATGATTGTAAAAGTGTCATGATGTGGAATAAAGTCTTGCAAGCATGTTAGGGTTCATTATTGTGTTGATTATGCATTTAAGTAGTGAGTCAGATTTTTTAAATGGGCAGATTTTGGAAAACATAAAAAGAATATGTTGGTTATGGTTTGCTCCACATGGAAGCTACCTTGTGATTAGGTTGGTATGCAAGAAGGTTAATGCCTTGCATGATTCATGTATTCTTGTGGTTATGATGATAATTGTTATGTTTGGTGAGTAGGGTCTTCTAGATGTAGGTAGGGAAGTGAGTCTCAATGAGGGTCGGAGCCCAAAGTGGCGTCTAGGACAACCCATGTGGGAGTTTCTTAACTCAGTGATAACCTAATAAATGAATTAAGGGGTTGGGTAGTTAATCACATTAAAACAAGATAATTGGAAGCCTCACTCATGGCTCAAGTGCTCATTTAGGCTTGAGATTAGATGAGAAGGCCTGCAATGGCAAGATCAACTACCTTGTCCTCATGAAAGGTATGTTGATTCTTCTTGAGTTTGTATGGGGGCCAGGGTTTGGGAGAGGCTGCCAGGACAACTCAAGATGGGGGTTATGGCCTAGGAAGGCTTGCCAGGACAACCCATGACAAGATATGTGATGACACTTCTCCCTACTACAGTCTAGCATTCCCTAGTTGTACTCTTCCCTTTCGTTGTGTGGTTACCTATGGAAGTGATGTTTGAGTATTGCCATGTGTTGTTGCAATCATGTGGAGTCCTTATTCTTCATAATTATTGTCTACCTGACTGTTCATGTTGTGGGACCTTATTGTTATCTCCTAGCATAGAGGGTGGACCTCAGGGTTCCACATGGTCGGGTGGTTGTGCTTTTTCTCCATTGGTCTCTTTGTTGTTGCTCAAGTGCGAGGAGGATCTATCTCTTATAGTAGAACACTACTCTTGTTTAGTTTGAGGAGACAAATACTTATGCTTTGTATATCAGATGAACCATGTACCATTATATTAATGTATACACTTCTATGTAGATAGGAAGCAACATTGTTGACATTGTATTAATGTAATCATTTGTAAAGGAAATTTTAATTATATTTGTAATCTTATATGTATGATCTTGATATTCACTTATTTGATGTCTAGTTATGAAGGAATGTATGTATAGATTCATTTGATGCACTTGGTTTTAGATTGAAACGTGGTTGTTAATTAGATTATGTAATAATTGGTAATGCAGCCATGTAATCCCTAGAGGTTTAAGTTTAACTTAGATGTAATGCAGATATATGATTATATTTCATTATTATTTCTTCTTTTTTTTTAAAAGATTGCCCTTTTGTAATGCATAGTTAAGCTTATCTCTAGGGTTTCATGGCGGGGCATTACACCTTTCTTTCCTCCTAGCACCACCAAGTGGCTATAGCCCATCTAAGTAGATGAATAGCCAACCTTGCCTTCAGATTGCTTTCATAAAATCTGAGCTTGAAGCAACCTTCAAGGTTTAATATCCACCATTCTACCTCCATGGCCCTCAAAGTACCAGAAAAGTGTGGGGGTTGAAGGCAAAGGAACTCCCTAATCTATTTGTCTACATCAATGTTTGCCCTAGGTGTGTCAAAATTATTTATCTGATTGCTACGTGGAGGGACATGGTGTTCGGATTCTCCTGCCCCTTCCTCATGATGTTCTTCACTATTATAGGTAGGACTCCTAGTACACTCATGGTGCACTGAAGCATGCTCCTCTGAGTGAGGATGAAACTGACCTCTAGGAAGTAGTGGCAGTGGAGGTGGTAGCCTTGTCTATATTACATCCACTAATTGTTACAACACTTGTAAATTTGGGGGCCCTGAGCTCTTGGCACATCCTGATGAATGGACTCTGACTGAGACCATCAGTGAGTGTGCTTACGTCTAGGAGGCATCCTATAAGTCAAACAATTACCAAGTTTTAGTTTCACAAGTTTAATTCTTCCCCAGAGTTCCCAAAGTGTGGAAATCTATGATCTAATACCAAATGTCATGCCAATGATGAGCCCACCTATATGTCCCCATATAAGTGGGCTAAAAAGATGGAAATATTTTTTTTTGAAAGCTTAAATGTTCAAATGTTAACTTGCAAGGATAAGTTTACCTATAGTCTTGTTGATATAAAAAATTTCTAAAGGTTAAGTTGATGATTGATTCATTTGCAAAAGTCCTATTACACGGAAGGTAAGTTTTAGAATCATGAGATGATTTTATAAATTTCACTATACTAAATTGTTTAAATATTTGAGAGTCATTGTTATAATTGATAAATCAAAATCCATTCTTTAATAAGTTTAATAAATCAAATAAACTATAAATTAAATAGAAATTACACTTTATAAATAATATCCCATTTGTAATTCAAATTAATCTAGTTTAATTAATTATCTCATTTATTCACAATCAACTAATAAATCTAAATTTACTTATTCAATTTGAATAAATAATGGAAATAAAAATTAGAATCTTTCTAAACTTAAAACAATTCTTTAAAATGATATTTCTTTTATATAAACTCAAATAGACCAATGCTTTTTTCTAAATATAAATGTAATATCAGATAATATTGATTCAAAATTCAAAATTGCTTTACACAATGGAATTCCAAATATAACTTGCTTTTTTTGTTCTAATATTCTAAAATTAAGAATCCTTTTTCGTTATTCACACAAATGAAATTAATCTTTTTTTAATACTTTCTAAAATAAAATCAAATCTAGACATAAAGCTAAAACCCTTGGTTTTATTATAAATACTAATTTAAAACTCATTCTCATAGATTATATGGCTACAGGGAGATATATATTATAACAGTAAATTACAATATTGGCAAAGGTATATATATATAGGTAAGTAAAAGCACAATAGTGTGTCACACTAAATAGTTCCACATGGATAGTTTCCAGGCAGTAAGTTTTTGCCCAGTTTGGTTATGCCTGAAACCACATTGCGCCTATGTAGCACCTATGTGGTTGTATGTTTCCAAGTGGAATGTTATCGGGCAGTAAGTTTACACCCGGTTAGGTTTCTGGCAGAACCATAGAAAATAAAAATAAGAAAAAAAGGTAAAAATGCCATTTTCACGTAGATTGATACAGTTTTGAAGTGTTCTGCCTAGAGCCCACAACAACCAGCGAGCCCACAGGCCTGTCGACTACACTATGCCACCTCTAGGTACGAGGATGCAACTTCCAACTGGTTAACTATATTCTGCTAACTGCAAAAACTCTTCTCACATCATAAAATACAAAACCCTAATTCTACTATGACATGCATAAGTATAAGTAAATCATATAAAAATTATATATCATGATAATCCTATATGAACTTTTACAGTTTGTTTGATATCTCTCCTTTCATATGATACAGTCTTTTCTCCTTCCATATGATACAATCCTTTTAGAAATTGTAACGCCCCGCCATGAAAGTTTAGAGAACAACACATTTATGCTATATGCAATAGGCTATATATTTTTTTTTAAAGATAGAAATAACAAAGTAATTTTAACACATCATTTAACTAATGACTTGTCCTCTAAGATAACATGGTTGCATTACTTGACAAAATAATTAACATAATCTAACACACATCATGAATTAACATCAGTAACTCATTGTAAACCTAATGCACTAAAACAATAAGCATTTACATCTACATAACATCATATAAGTATTCATCAGGATCTAGTACATAGTTACAATTTCTCCCGACATATGAATACAACATTACATTATTACATTATCATCTTCTGAATACATATGAATACATACATTATGAATAATCTGATACACAGGATAGCACATGAGCATAATAACTGTCTCCATAAATAGGTACACGATCTGAATTTGCTACAGGAGTTACCACCTTCTTGTAAAAGAACAAAGGCAAGGAAAAACCAATGGAGATAAAGCACATCCACCTGACCATGTGGAACCCTAGGGTCCACCCCCCGTGCTAGGAGATAACATAAGGTCCACAAAACATCATACAGTCAGGTAGATAATTGCCTAATAGGAACAAAGACTGAACAAGACTCCATTACAATGCATGACAACCCCACAAGCAACTCAAAATCACTTCCAGAGGCGACACACGACGAATGGGGAGAGTACAACTAGGGAATGCTAGGCTGCAGTAGGAAGAGTGTCATCACATGGTCCTGACATGGGTTATCCTGATAGCCTCTCACTAGGCGCCGGCCCCATAGGGTGACTCATACGGAATCAACCTTCCTTTCATAAGGACAAGGAAGTTGATCTTGCCAACCAGGCCTTCTCTACCCATCCTTAGTCTAAACGAGCACTACAGGCATAGGAGAGGAAATCCAATTATCTTGTTAATGTGTAATTTACCCTTTTCCCCCCTGTTCATTTTTAGGTTTTCACTTAATTAAAAACTTTCAATGGGTTATCCTGACAGCCACTTTGGGCACCGGCCCCACATTGAAAGCCACTCCCCTACCTACATCTAGAAACCCTAACCATCAAGCAAGACAATCACTATCATACTAATAAGTATATATAAACAATGCAAGGCATTTACCTTCTTGCATACAAAACATAATCACAATGACCAACCTGTACATCATTGTCCCAAAACTTTCCATTGATCAATCATAATAACCATAACAACACATATCCAGAGCAAGGTATGGGTCACCTTGCTCACAACTCTCAACCATGAACAAAGGAGTTTCTCATTACGAATACCAAGATCTCCCCATTACAATACTACACACAAACTCGATGCCAACACTTCCTTGAAGGAGATTTAAACCCATCATAATATGTTCACAACACAGTATGTACATCATCTCACATTATCATTTACTAAGACACACATACATAGACAAGAGACATCATGTTTTTACAACATCTTGATTTCAAGACACCTATCAACAGAAAACATACAATCAAATCATATTACCTTATGCCTCTGGAACCTAAACTTGACAATTTACAGATTGACCAACTCACATGAAAGTTTTGCTTACAATAAGCAATTTCAACTAATCTACTCATAGACAACATAAATTCTTCTTACTAGAGCAATTCTATTTAATCAAATTAGCAACTTGATTCAAGTTATATCTCCACCAAGAATTTCATAAAACCTAGGTCTAGTTTAATTAATATTAATTCTATCATCAATTATATATAACCGTCGAGCTAAACAATGCATAGATAATATTAATTACAAATACTTATAACTTAAATGCTAATTACAACATTTATAATCCAAACCCATAAAAACCATTATAATTATGTTTAAGAAACCATCATTCAATAACCAATAAATGCATAATTTATAAACATGCCTATCTTAACCGAAAGCCCAATTGATAGTTGTTAGTAAGATATTCCACAATATGCATTTTATCTTTAACACACACACATAAACCCCTTATTGTCACCTTACTAATGCATTGAAATATAAGGCCAACTATCAATCCAATTTAAACACATTTTCCATAGAAACGATAGGTTCACTGCTAACCCAAAATCAAGTAAAACATTCCTCATTTCACTAGTTTTCCTATGTAATAATTTATCTGATAAAGTTCTATTCCATTTACTTACATAAATAGTGAATTAACAAACTTAGCTCATTAAAGAGGATACATTATATATAATGCATTCATGTTATTGACAAAAGAAAACATAATATATTTAATTCCAATTAAAGCATTTCTTATACTAAAACCCTAATATAATATATATATGTTATTATCCAATGAGACACATTCTTTATGTAGTCACAAAGCACATAAAGGTATATAATTAATTAATTAATTTATAAAACTAATTATCAATATATATATATATATATATATATATATATATATATATATATATATATATATATATATATATATATATATATATATAACAATGACAAGCTAATTAAATTAATATAAAAGTGTAATATAATGTCTATAAGAATTACATATCTATTTGAAATAATCAAATCACTTTAGTTTAACTAATTCCACCAATAACTACTTATAATAAGGATATAAGATCATAATAAATATAAGGGTTCACTACAATTCCCATAAGATGCAAGCCTAAAAGAACAAGTTTCCATCTAAGTTTAATGTAAGCATATTGACATATTTAATATTTTCCTTGCTTATGCAATAGGTAATGATAAATCATCCAATGGTTATCTTTACCATTATGGCATAATATTAATCCACTAATTAAGAGAAAAGTTCTATCTTTAACCTTGGTTAACTATTCTTAAATAAAATACCTAAAGAAAGTTGTCTTCATAAATCCTAAACATGAATCATACTAGAATTATTATTAAGGACCTAAGAACGTATAAGAGCTCTTTCCTCATAGAGTAAAACATGAAATTCACTTATGCCTTAAAGTTTAAACTACATCTTTTCATCAATAACAATTGTAAAAATAAGCAAAGATAGGGAGATAACACCTAAGAGATATACTATATTTTGCATTAGATTCAAGACCTAATCTCATAACTCATCTCCACCTATTAAATGACTTTGTAAGGAATGAATATATATGAATCTCTCAAGTTGTTATCATGAAATACAATGATTGTAGGATACACTAAAAATTGGTATGTGGAGAAGGCTTTAAGAACTTTCAAGCAAAAGCTTTTGGAAAGTGTATGACCAGACTTCGTAACATTTGCTAGCATCCTATGTACCTATGCACAAATGGAGCTTTCGAACAATGTATCAATGTCCAAAGAGGATAAATGATAGAGGCATTTTGTCAGATGTCTAGCTGCAACTACCCTAGTAGACATGCATGTGAAATTTGGAAGCATAGACAATGCACGTGCCTGTTTCACAGAATACTGTGAAGATTTGAACAACCAAAGAACAAGACACCCAAAATATAAATTGACTAAATGAAGAGCTAATAAGATGTTTAATACAATCTACTATAAGAATTGGATCCTGAAAAATCTATGCAAAAGTGGGCAGTTTTATATGATCCAAAGTCCATATTTATTTGAGACCTTAATGCACATAAGAAAAACATTTCCATCCAGATCTAATAGAAGGCAGAAGTAAGGAATACCCAAATGGACAAGGTACTTGAACTATTTGACAAGGTTCAAAGATACTTATGTACAAAAAGAACATCATTAGTTTATCTATTAGAGCATATGAACAAACTAACAGATCCTTAGCAAGATGACTTCGTGACTCCTTTTAAAAAATAGATAAAAACCATCGCTTCTAAGATCCAACACCAACATTGAGCAATTATAAGATTATATAGAAATCTTAATACCAATATATAGACAACATATGATTATGTGCAAACCTTAATGCCAATATATATGGCAATTACTATCTTATAATTATAGGAAGATCTAATGTAAAAATCAAAAATATAATTCATGCTATGATGATCTATGTTTATGACATGCAAATAAGGCAACAAATATGCTTCTTTCAAGATTTACATTGAAATATTTGCTTTTCCAATTTCACAAGCAACAACCCTTAGGAAAACAACCTTTACATTTAATAAATAAAGGATACATATAATATTTAGAACATACAATATTTTCATTTAACCAATAAAGAAAAACATATAATATTTATATTCAATCAATAAACAAAAAAATATAAAAAATTTACATTTAATCAATAAAGAAAAACATATAATATTTATATTTAATTAATAAAGAAAACATGATACCTCAATTGCAATATCCCACTAATGGTAGAATCCTTCAATGACAATCATAAAATGAGCAAGTCACCCCCACTCCATGAAGAGTTTTTAAAGAGAAGGAAAGAGTAACTTCCTACCCAAAACTAACTCAACCACCCAACTAACTCAACCACCCAACTAATTCAACCAACCACCTTCCCATTTTCGTCACTTTTGTAAGTGGGGCTTAAAGGAGGGTCTAAAAACCTTTTAAAATATTATAAATGACAAAAATAAACTTCTTACCTATGTACCTTGGACATAAGACAATTTTTCAAAATTAAAATACAACTTAGACCTCTTAAAAACACTTAAAAATCATTTTAAAAGTTACAAGGTTAAATCCCACACAAGAACATAATCATTTTATCACATAAAACTAAAAATAATATTTCTTAACATCATGGCCAATAGACCTTAGGGCCCCATGCCTAGGTCAGACATCACACAGAAAGACATAAAGTGGCTAAATGACCACCATCATCCATTGACATAATGTAATACCCCTCCGTATTCACTTTGGTTGTGTAGCGCAACACAGATATGATACCATGATGAACATGCAGAGATAAGTATTATTTGGAATTTAAAGGGTTGGAAGCTGTTGTTATAGGGGACAACAGATAGAGACGTATTGGAGACTTCATCTATTTCTGTGAGTTCCGCTTTGCCTAACAGTGCTTACTCCTTGGTTTATTAATTTGAATACATGTACCTTCTAGTGACTGTGGCAAAGCTAACGTATAAAAAAATAAATAAAATCTTTCCTTTCATTATGTATTGATGAAGGTGCCCTCATTAATTATAGATTTCTAATTGTGGTTGTTTTGGTGCTCAGAGTTGTCCCACGATGTGAAATAATGATATAGGAAAATGTTCTAACCGTGGTTGTTCTTGTCGTCAGAAGATTCTAAACTTGTCAGTTGTTCTATTGGCCAAGTTATTTTCCCCACTACCATTGGCCTATTTTGAGATAGCCAGACATTAACTTCGGACCCCACGCTTACAATAGAGGAGAAAATATATTCCTAGTGTTTAAAAGAAAGGAAAGGGGGTGAAGGGATGGAGAAGGTCTGTTTTGCTGGTAAAAGACATGGGAGCTCTCCAGGAGAAGATGATAGAGGAAGGTTTTATTTCTCTTAGTCTGGGTCCTGATAATGAGTTTAATATATACCGGTCTGACGTCTGGAGGTAATGGCGTTAGATTCTATTAGAAGAATATAACGGTTAGCGGTCATAAAATAGCAATTCTGTATGATTTAGAAAGTATGTTAGGATTAGTAATGCATGATGGGATTACACGGTCCAAGGATTTCTGCCATAAATGGCATATATATTTTATATAATTGTGTATAATTACCTAATTCGCCCACCTTGATTTAGCGTTCAGACCAGTATGCGTTTCTACCTACCATTAATCATTTCTTGAAGTTTCTTAAAGCCTGTTCAACGAATCTTCTTGGTGGATATCTTTCTGTTATGGCACTCCGTCCGATGACATCTTGTGAGATATTCTGTCGAACGGTTCATGTGTCTTGTCCCTATGTTTCACATTTAGCATGCATGGCAACCGAAGTGTTCTTGTCTCTGTGAATAATTTTGAGAAAATAACTCTTTCTTTTATCCTCATCACTAAACATTTTATCGCGAACAAAACCAGTTTTAAACATAAGATGGCTTTGCAAAGAGAAAAGCTCTTTTCCATAACCGTTCAGTCTATTTTAAGATAGCCGACATCAACCCCTGCCAGACGTTATTAATAAATCAGTAAATTTATTCCATGCATTTTTTTTTGGAGAGTTTTGGGTACAAGGGATTTGTTTGGAGTCGGCACTGTTTACGTGAACCAAGTGTCTAATTTTTGGAGTGAAAGGAAGCAATGATGTTTGTGATCAAGGGAGATGGTAGGCAGGAATCTGTGCATTTTCATAAGACTACTGCCCGGTTGAAAAAGTTGAGTTATGGATTGAATACAGAGCACTGTGATCCTGTCTTGGTTGGCCAAAAGATGATGTTTATGAGATCATTATGAAGAATGCTGCTCGTTTGGAAAGTGAGAACCCCCTGTGAATGGTGTCGATAACAGCATGATACGAACTGGTTATCGTTGTTGAAGGTAGGATGGAGAAAACAACCCTGGATACATCATTGAAGATATTGCCTAACGGAGGATGGAGGAAAAGGTAGGTGGACGTGAGAACTTCAGAGCCGTCATTGGTATTGAGTCTAATCTTCTCTTGAAGCACAGTGTGGAAGCAAGCTCAGGTAAGAGCTGAACTCTTTTATTGTCAAGTTCAACAAAACACTTCTTTATAAGTACTTCTGTCTTTTACGAGAATGCAGTATCATCTATATAAGCCTTCGAAATGAACTTATTGTTGAAAGATTTCATAGCCTGGTAACGTTGATATCATAGTCGGGAATACATTCGTAGAACTCAGGAAACTCATTTTTAAATTCTATGAAAGTTGTGGTACCGGTTTATGATTAAAAGTGTGTCAATTTCTGTCAAACGGTTCACATGCAAAATCCATTATGTGCATATCCGACAAACTTTGCATCCCTCAAAAATGACTCCTCCTTGAGGCATTTGGTCAACCAGTGCTCACGCTGTTTATGCTTTCTGATTCTGCATGCATGTCTTCAGAGTATTTCTAATCAAACATCTAACAAGAATTTTCCCTTTTGAATATGCTTTAATGGATGTCAATACCCTAAACATTCCAAAGATCCAATTTAGGCAGGCGGGGAAAAAGTCAATTTTGCGACTACTAAAATTATTTGCCTGAGAGCTTCTAAAGCTTTTGATCCATATCAAGTAGCCATGGCATTCCTTGCGATAGATTTCTTTGTTTCATCAATCTCGTACCATCTGAGCCACACCACACCTGCAGACTTTTGCGTAGTTATTTGAGAGAATAACATAAGTCATTTGGCATGCATTAGGATCAGAAAAGTAGCTTCGCTATAAATGTTCCTAAGCCTATATTCATATGTGATCTACAGGCACAAAGAAAACCATTTTTAACCTTACCACCCGGGGATACAAGCATATCACTTTAGAAAATCGTTTTGCACATATCCCGTAATCATGGCTCTCCTTGTAAAGATATATCTTAAGAGGATTTCTGTTAAATAGAATGCATACCGTGTTATGAGATCTAACTATTTTATTGGAGTACTTATGTATGTTTCTGCCAATTAATAGTAATGAACCTATATTAAGGAAGCTTTACTCATAAATCTTCTTGTGACACGAACTTTCTTCTCTTTTGTTAATCCTTCATGAAGAAATTATTATGGTTTCTCTCTCTTCAAGGAAATTATTATTGGATTCATGGTTATAATTGTTTTTACTCATCTATTAATATGAGTGGTTCTCTTTATCCTTACGTAAATTTCTTATAGATTAACCTTTATCTCTAGTATTATAAGGAATATGTTTCTAGTGGGAAGAATAGATGCTCTTACAAAAGTTAAGTTCTTATTTTCTTATAGTAGGTTTAAGATAAGTATTTTTCTGCTAATTATTGAATTGCCTTATCTTTTTCTTTTATTTAAGAAAAGTAGAAACAAATATTGAAAGAATATAGGAATAAATTTATGCTAATAGGTAAATTAATAAGATGGCATGAAATTCTAAATTAGGAACATTGAATATTTTTCTATTTCAAAATTTGGAAGTAGAAAAAAGGTAAGAATAGGAACTAATTAGGTCTTAGTTATACATTTATGAATTGTAATTATCTTGTAGAAAATAATTATATATTAGTTATGAGTTTATAAATTTGAAATTATTTTGTGGGTATAATGAAGGAAAATTTTAGATATAGAAGGAACGCCAAGTTATTTAATTATATTAATATGAGGAAATTGTTCCATATTTTGGATCATCTTTTAGATATAATCTACAATTATGGTCAATATGTGACTTTAGGATACTTGGTCAATCTATATAATTCGTGATCTCAATTTGAGAGATTTTCTTAAGTTGATTTGCTTTGACTCCTCGTAATGGATGGTAATAGTTATTTTGATGGGGTATTCTCATCCGAGGAAATCTCATTTTCTTATATCTATGCTAATAGATGTTAAATGTAGATAGTAAATATTAATTTTGCTTTTATTAGATCTTGTAGATTTTGGAAGGATATGATACTTATCTACTAAACATTAGATTTCATGAATATTCCTTAAGTCATCTTTCTCAAGGCTCTTAAATAAGAATATTTTCCTTTAGTAAATGCTTATGCATTATTAAAAGTAGAAATATTCCTTAAAATAGAATTTAGATATATTTAGTTAATTTTATCATTGTTTTCAGCAGAGAAGAAAATTAGAGTAACATCAATAGTGTAATATTTCTTTTAAGTAAACATTTATAGTGCTTTCTTGATATACTAGTAAGGTATTCATAAGATGTAAATGATTTACCCTCTATATGTTTGATATCATGATATTTTTTTTCATTGTTCAAGATGAAAGAAGGTGTTAGGAAGAGAATTGTACGGTGAGTGTTTATAATGTCTTAATCATTGGATCTATGAAGGAATGAGTTGGAAAGACTATTTTATCTGATTAATATACTAGGAGATTATGTTCAGGCCATATTAGTCAACTATGTACAAATTATAAGGAAAAATAACAATGTATTTATTGTAATGGCTGCATTGATCTCCTCGTACCAGTATGCATTGGCTATGAATACACATTATTTGATGTTGTATAGGTTGTGTATGCTGCTTCCCTTATAAAGAATTTGAGATTATAAATTTTTAATGTGAGTGTTAACCAAGTATAAATTGTATGGTACCACCTTGTGGTTGTATGTTCAAGTCCTCGAACTACGATGTCTCTGCGCCATGCGTACGTAGGCAAGGCCAATATGAGCCCTCGAGACATTAGGTCGGCCCCTTAGGGCCTTAGGCTAGTCATTTCATACAATTGATATTTGTAATGGACTAATGTTCAAGTAGATGTGCAGATAAGATCTATAGCCATGCAGGATTCCGGAGCTAAGGAGGTACTTTTCCACTTGGCGAACTGGTGACTATTCGGTAGTATTGGTAGAAGCATAAAATGTGTATAAACTTATTGTAACATTGTATCTTACATTTCATTTTGATGAATGTTAGTTTACTAAGATAAATTATGTAAATTGATATCCTTTCATCTGGTTGAGTTCATTATTTTGCGGATGCATGTCTTTATTTGGTGCGTTACATTTAGAACAACCATGGCTGTTAGTTAGATCATGTAGTAATCTGTAATATAGTCATGTAATTAAATATAATTTATATGAGTTTTGTGCATGGATGAACATTGTTTAATTTCAATAATGCAGTTATGTTATCCCTAGAGATGTTAGTTAACTTGTATCAGATTATGTTATATCTTGCTACTATAAAAAAAAAAAAAAGTTTTCTGCCTTTTTACTGTTTAGTTGGCTTATCTCTAGGGTTGCATGGCGGGGCATTACAATTGGTATCAGAGCCAAGTTTCAGCACTGGGATCTTTGGTTAATGTGGTCATCCACGCAATTCTTCTTATGCATGAGATAGGAACCCTTGTGTTGGATACTTTACTTTAATCTAAACACCTAGCTTGATGTATTGGATAGATGATCATGTTATTGACTTTCAACATCATGTGAAATATAGAAAAAGTAGAGTGAAAGAAAATTGGAAAAGGGAAGTGGATAGTAAGTAATGTTATGATTTTGCAAAGGGAATCACATTGGTTACGGAAATAAATGTACTTATGGTAGTAATGAAAATTGTGTATGCGAATATAATCTTCCCCTGTAAAAGTGAGAAACCAGTAACTGTGCATTGGTTGAGTGTTGTGAATACCTCGTACTTGCTTTGTGTGCCCTTGAGATGGTGATACTGAGTACGCATCCATGGGGAAAATGTGTATTTTAGGTGTGGGATCAACCATACCATTATGTGTGTTTGCATGTTTGTTACCCGATTGAGGGCCAACCCTTGTGTGGTTGAAAATATATATATAAAAGAGTGGCCAAAAGTTAGATTCATAGATTCACTTATTTTGGTTCTCTAGTCCCTCAGTCTGTAAAGGGGTACTAGTAGCAACAAAGTTCCTTGGGCGGAGTGTGCAGCGTACGCTTATGACAGCGCAGAGCGGTCCCTTGCTCAACCGATCCTGAGGAAACGTACTCACTACTTCCCCTTATGATGGATCAGGGTGCTTGATTCATATGTGTTAGCCTAATCCCCATAGTATCTGAGCATCTGGATGGTATTTCTTGGAGGATCATTTACCTTGTCTTCATGAAAGGTATGTTATGCCACATGAGTTGCCAGTTGGGTGCCGGGGTCTAGGACCTGCATGGACAACCCAACTAGAACTATGTGATGACATGAGTCGTCACTTGGGGGCCAGGGTCTAGGACCTGCATGGATAACCCAAGTGAGACCATGTGCCCCATGTATATTTTGAGGTCCAACATGAGGAGGGAGATTTATTATCCATGCTGAGACATATTCTGTATCTGCACTTGTTCTGACATGATGCAATAGGTACGATGCCACACTCCACTGATGTTCTGACACAGTGCTGGTGATGATGCCGTGTTGGTGATGGTAGCGAGCTGGACTTGAGGACACGATGCCACGTGCTTAGACACGTGAAGGTGCACTATGAGATTATGTTATAGCCTACTTGTGTGATGAGCATAATGGGGCCTTCCACACTTGTAGAGGGATACTCATGTTTGCTTTCGATAGTATTGGGTTGGTTAGCATATGAGTAGGTCCTAGCCATGTATACCTCTGGCTACGGCGAGTACCTGCGTGTGCCTTTCCATGAGGTGTCGCTATGCGGGGTGTGTTCTGCGTGTGTTTACTTCCGTGGAGCCACAGACACACTGCCATGCGGCATATGGCCAGTACGTGCCTTCTCTGACTGGCGTATGACCATGCCGCCCTGAGATACGATGCGGGATGTGGCCGAGGTGCACATTCCATGCGGGCAGCCAAGGAGTGTGTGAGCCACTTGGTTAGTCCATGCCGCGTGACGATGCGATGTAGGGTGTAGCCGAGGAGTACACTCTGAGCCATGTGGATGGCGTGCTCATTCTGCACCACATGAGGGCTACTATTATGGCCTGACGTTGTTCCCTCCTTCCTCGTTTGGTGGCTACTATCTAGTCACATAGTGTTGTACAGTGCAATTTCAAAGATTGTGGACTTTCTCTATGGTTATTGATGATTTTCTACTGATTGTGAAGGCTGACACTTTTCTTATATTTGATTATGATGGTTTAGCCACACCTTGTGATCTTATTTGCATGTAGCCCTCATGGTTACATTTGATTTAGTGTTGAAAATTGCACGCATTTCTTATTTTATTGTTGAAATTAAATTTTTATCTTTCTTTATGACTTTGGTGGCTAAACTAGTTATACTTATTGTTTTTTATGTCGGCCATGTGGTGTATTGTGATTCCTCTCCAAGGACGTATGAGGCGGACTTGGTGAGTGTATACGAGGAAGCAGACGCAGGGAACCTTAAGGATGGGGGTATGCAAGGCTGTTATACAGTTAAGACCCACTACCCACCTATGTGTGATGACTATCTCTTGGAGGCTAACCACCTTATACAACAAGAGAGAGGTCATTATGGCTTATTTGGATGGTCTCGCCTTGAGAGTGTGGCCTAGCACCAACAAGTCACTATGTGTGAGGTATGGATTATGTGAGATGGATTTTGGCTCTTGGCTCATGGTTTATGTATCATGGATTAGTATGCAGTTTTCTGGTATCTAGATGGACCCTTGTGTAGCCTTGTGATGTGATTTTTGGTGATGTATATTGGTGTGTATGTGAAGAAAGTATGGAAAACCATGAATATAGTACTTATGCAATGACATAATTGTGTCTGCATGCTTCAAAAGGTGAAAAAAAAAAAAATCGTGATCTTTTGTTGAAAAGGTTATGAGATTTAGTGATGTAAAATAATTAAAGTGAAATGTCTTATTTGTAGATGATGGATATTTAATTGAAAAATGTGTGTTTTACGTGTGAAAATATGTTGATATGTAGCTTTCTGACCTATTGATTGCTTAACAACAAATTGGTAGAGGAATTACAATGATAGTGTATTTGAAATGGAATACTTTATATGATTATGATATGAGGATTTTTATCAGTCAGGATTTTTTTTTTTAAAAAGGAGTGCAATGTTCTCCTTGTCTTGAAAGAGACTGATTAGGTGTCAATGCTAATTGGTAAGGATTTTGAGTGGATTGTGAAATCATTTTTTTGAAGTGCAAGTCGAATGGTGTACTAATGAGACATGGAAAACTTGAAGGGTAGGTTATGGTTGAAATGTAGTATATAAGTTTATATTTTATAAATCCATTCCATATGGAAAACTAGTGTAGGTTAATTTTATGAAATGAACCAGCTTGATATTGGTACTAACGTGATATGTTTCCACCCTATTGTGTGACTTCCAGGAGTAAGTCGAGTTTTAGGGGGGGAGGATGTAATACCCCTCCGTATTCACTTTGGTTGTGTAGCGCAACATAGATATGATACCATGATGAACATGCAGAGATAAGTATTATTTGGAATTTAAAGGGTTGGAAGCTATTGTTATAGGGGACAACAGATAGAGACATATTGGAGACTTCATCTATTTCTGTGAGTTCCGCTTTGCCTAACAGTGCTTTCTCCTTGGTTTATTAATTTGAATACATGTACCTTCTAGTGATTGTGGCAAAGCTAATGTATAAAAAAATAAATAAAATCTTTCCTTTCATTATGTATTGATGAAGGTGCCCTCATTAATTATAGATTTCTAATTGTGGTTGTTTTGGTGCTCAGAGTTGTCCCACGATATGAAATAATGATATAGGAAAATGTTCTAACCGTGGTTGTTCCTGTCGTCAGAAGATTCTAAACTTGTCAGTTGTTCTATTGGCCAAGTTATTTTCCCCACTACCATTGGCCTATTTTGAGATAGCCAGACATTAACTTCGGACCCCACGGTTACAATAGAGGAGAAAATATATTCCTAGCGTTTAAAAGAAAGGAAAGGGGGTGAAGGGATGGAGAAGGTCCGTTTTGCTGGTAAAAGACATGGGAGCTCTCCAGGAGAAGATGACAGAGGAAGGTTTTATTTCTCTTAGTCTGGGTCCTGATAATGAGTTTAATATATACCGGTCTGACGTCTGGAGGTAATGGCGTTAGATTCTATTAGAAGAATATAACGGTTCGCGGTCATAAAATAGCAATTATGTATGATTTAGAAAGTATGTTAGGATTAGTAATGCATGATGGGATTACACGGTCCAAGGATTTCTGCCATAAATGGCATATATATTTTATATAATTGTGTATAATTACCTGATTCGCCCACCTTGATTTAGCGTTCAGACCAGTATGCGTTTCTACCTACCATTAATCATTTCTTGAAGTTTCTTAAAGCCTGTTCAATGAATCTTCTTGGTGGATATCTTTCTGTTATGGCACTCCGTCTGATGACATCTTGTGAGATATTCTGTCGAATGGTTCATGTGTCTTGTCCCTATGTTTCACATTTAGCATGCATGGCAACCGAAGTGTTCTTGTCTCTATGAATAATTTTGAGAAAATAACTCTTTCTTTTATCCTCATCACTAAACATTTTATCACGAACAAAACCAGTTTTAAACATAAGATGGCTTTGCAAAGAGAAAAGCTCTTTTCCATAACTGTTCAGTCTATTTTAAGATAGCCGACGTCAACCCCTGCCAGACGTTATTAATAAATCAGTAAATTTATTCCATGCATTTTTTTTTGGAGAGTTTTGGGTACAAGGGATTTGTTTGGAGTCGGCACTGTTTACGTGAACCAAGTGTCTAATTTTTGGAGTGAAAGGAAGCAACGATGTTTGTGATCAAGGGAGATGGTAGGCAGGAATCTGTGCATTTTCATAAGACTACTGTCCGGTTGAAAAAGTTGAGTTATGGATTGAATACAGAGCACTGTGATCCTGTCTTGGTTGCCAAAAGATGATGTTTATGAGATCATTATGAAGAATGCTGCTCATTTGGAAAGTGAGAACCCCCTGTGAATGGAGTCGATAACAGCATGATACGAACTAGTTATCATTGTTGAAGGTAGGATGGTGAAAACAACCCTGGATACATCATTGAAGATATTGCCTAACGGAGGATGGAGGAAAAGGTAGGTCGACATGAGAACTTCAGAGTTGTCATTGGTATTCAGTCTAATCTTCTCTTGAAGCACAGTGTGGAAGCAAGCTCAGGTAAGAGCCGAACTCTTTTATTGTCAGGTTCAACAAAACACTTCTTTATAAGTACTTCTGTCTTTTACGAGAATGCAGTATCATCTATATAAGCCTTCGAAATGAACTTATTGTTGAAAAATTTCATAGCCTGGTAACGTTGATATCATAGTCGGGAATACATTCGTAGAACTCAGGAAACTCATTTTTAAATTCTATGAAAGTTGTGGTACCGGTTTATGATTAAAAGTGTGTCAATTTCTGTCAAACGGTTCACATGCAAAATCCATTATGTGCATATCCCACAAACTTTGCATCCCTCAAAAATGACTCCTCCTTGAGGCATTTGGTCAACCAGTGCTCACGTTGTTTATGCTTTCTGATTCTGCATGCATGTCTTCAGAGTATTTCTAATCAAACATCTAACAAGAATTTTCCCTTTTGAATATGCTTTAATGGATGTCCATACCCTAAACATTCCAAAGATCCAATTTAGGCAGGCGGGGAAAAAGTCAATTTTGCAACTACTAAAATTATTTGCCTGAGAGCTTCTAAAGCTTTTGATCCATATCAAGTAGCCATGGCATTCCTTGCGATAGATTTCTTTGTTTCATCAATCTCGTACCGTCTGAGCCACACCACACCTGCAGACTTTTGCGTAGGTATTTGAGAGAATAACATAAGTCATTTGGCATGCATTAGGATCAGAAAAGTAGCTTCGCTATAAATGCTCCTAAGCCTATATTCATATGTGATCTACAGGCACAAAGAAAACCATTTTTAACCTTACCACCCGGGGATACAAGCATATCACTTTAGAAAATCGTTTTGCACATATCCCGTAATCATGGCTCTCCTTGTAAAGATATATCTTAAGAGGATTTCTGTTAAATAGAATGCATACCGTGTTATGAGATCTAACTATTTTATTGGAGTACTTATGTATGTTTCTGCCAATTAATAGTAATGAACCTATATTAAGGAAGCTTTACTCATAAATCTTCTTGTGACACGAACTTTCTTCTCTTTTGTTAATCCTTCATGAAGAAATTATTATGGTTTCTCTCTCTTCAAGGAAATTATTATTGGATTCATGGTTATAATTGTTTTTACTCATCTATTAATATGAGTGGTTCTCTTTATCCTTACGTAAATTTCTTATAGATTAACCTTTATCTCTAGTATTATAAGGAATATGTTTCTAGTGGGAAGAATAGATGCTCTTACAAAAGTTAAGTTCTTATTTTCTTATAGTAGGTTTAAGATAAGTATTTTTCTGCTAATTATTGAATTGCCTTATCTTTTTCTTTTATTTAAGAAAAGTAGAAACAAATATTGAAAGAATATAAGAATAAATTTATGCTAATAGGTAAATTAATAAGATGGCATGAAATTTTAAATTAAGAACATTGAATATTTTTCTATTTCAAAATTTGGAAGTAGAAAAAAGGTAAGAATAGGAAGTAATTAGGTCTTAGTTATACATTTATGAATTGTAATTATCTTGTAGAAAATAATTATATATTAGTTATGAGTTTATAAATTTGAAATTATTTTGTGGGTATAATGAAGGAAAATTTTAGATATAGAAGGAACACCAAGTTATTTAATTATATTAATATGAGGAAATTGTTCCATATTTTGGATCATCTTTTAGATATAATCTACAATTATGGTCAATATGTGACTTTAGGATACTTGGTCAATCTATATAATTCGTGATCTCAATTTGAGAGATTTTCTTAAGTTGATTTGCTTTGACTCCTCGTAATGGATGGTAATAGTTATTTTGATGGGGTATTCTCGTCCGAGGAAATCTCATTTTCTTATATCTATGCTAATAGATGTTAAATGTAGATAGTAAATATTAATTTTGCTTTTATTAGATCTTGTAGATTTTGGAAGGATATGATACTTATCTACTAAACATTAGATTTCATGAATATTCCTTAAGTCATCTTTCTCAAGGCTCTTAAATAAGAATATTTTCCTTTAGTAAATGCTTATGCATTATTAAAAGTAGAAATATTCCTTAAAATATAATTTAGATATATTTAGTTAATTTTATCATTGTTTTCAGCAGAGAAGAAAATTAGAGTAACATCAATAGTGTAATATTTCTTTTAAGTAAACATTTATAGTGCTTTCTTGATATACTAGTAAGGTATTCATAAGATGTAAATGATTTACCCTCTATATGTTTGATATCATGATATTTTTTTTCATTGTTCAAGATGAAAGAAGGTGTTAGGAAGAGAATTGTACGGTGAGTGTTTATAATGTCTTAATCATTGGATCTATGAAGGAATGAGTTGGAAAGACTATTTTGTCTGATTAATATACTAGGAGATTATGTTCAGGCCATATTAGTCAACTATGTACAAATTATAAGGAAAAATAACAATGTATTTATTGTAATGGCTACATTGATCTCCTCGTACCAGTATGCATTGGCTATGAATACAAATTATTTGATGTTGTATAGGTTGTGTATGCTGCTTCCCTTATAAAGAATTTGAGATTATAAATTTTTAATGTGAGTGTTAACCAAGTATAAATTGTATGGCACCACCTTGTGGTTGTATGTTCAAGTCCTCGAACTACGATGTCTCTGCACCATGCGTACGTAGGCAAGGCCAATATGAGCCCCCGAGACATTAGGTCGGCCCCTTAGGGCCTTAGGCTAGTCATTTCATACAATTGATATTTGTAATGGACTAATGTTCAAGTAGATGTGCAGATAAGATCTATAGCCATGCAGGATTCCAGAGCTAAGGAGGTACTTTTCCACTTGGTGAACTGGTGACTATTCGGCAGTATTGGTAGAAGCATAAAATGTGTATAAACTTATTGTAACATTGTATCTTACATTTCATTTTGATGAATGTTAGTTTACTAAGATAAATTATGTAAATTGATATCCTTTCATCTGGTTGAGTTCATTATTGTGCGGATGCATGTCTTTATTTGGTGCATTACATTTAGAACAACCATGGCTGTTAGTTAGATCATGTAGTAATCTATAATATAGTCTTGTAATTAAATATAATTTATATGAGTTTTGTGCATGGATGAACATTGTTTAATTTCAATAATGCAGTCATGTTATCCCTAGAGATGTTAGTTAACTTGTATCAGATTATGTTATATCTTGTTGCTATAAAAAAAAAAAAGTTTTCTGCCTTTTTACTGTTTAGTTGGCTTATCTCTAGGGTTGCATGGCGGCGCATTACACATAATAATTCTACATGTACACTCAACAAGAAGTGTTAGTACAATATATAGCCAAAATATATCCATCATAAATAACATATTATCACAAATCCATTAGTAACCATAGTGTAACGCTAAATCAATACACTCTTGATCCAATTGTTAGGCTTCGTCAATTGGATGATAGGACTGTCTCCTCTCTACTCTAGGGTTTGGTTAGTGCGTTTACTAGTGTTCAACGACCTTCCCTTAATTAAATCAATTTAATAGTAGTAATAAGATAATTCATATTCAAACAACTTTAAATAGTTATTTGAACTAGGTAATTATCAATTACCAATTTAATCTTATTAAATATTAATAATAATAATAAGAAGAATATTATATGACCTTATTAAATATTAAAGTGGATCAAATATTAGTACGACTATATAATGAAATATAGGCATACAACATAACCCACTGAGTAGGACAGCTGTTAAAAGCCAAATCAAACATGCTCACAAGCCAGGGCCAAACACGCACTTAACCAACAGGCTCCATCAAATATCAATCAGTTGCAAGACCTGACATACTGACAGAACTGACAGGTTGAACTAGACATGTCATGCATCCTAATCGAGGATGATGACTTGAGATGTGGGACCTTAAGTTATCTCTAGAACAACTTATCCATTGGGTTTAGGGCATGCTCAGACCTGTTAATTCAGGTGGAGTCGATGCCCGATACCTGCAAACTGCAACAAATGACACAGTCAAGCTTATATAGACACACAAAAGTTGACACTAGGTGAAAAAGGAATCACAACATCGCAGGGCACTCGCAAGCAAGTGACACGACATCGTCCTCTCCACATCATATCAATCTAGATTAGATAACACGTAATCATAACCGAATCGAATCTACCTCATTATTTGAATAGAACCATACACTGAACATATAGGTGCATGAAATTGAATAAGTCTCAAAAGTACCATCATAACAAATAAATCTAACAAGATTTAGTCCATGAGATCCATTCTAACATATAGCAATTGTAGTAAGATTAACATCTTAATCATAGGAATGCAAAACAATGTCAGAGCCTTACCTTAATTATTCCCATTATTTTACCTTCATATTCATGCGCCTTGATCAGTTCACCTGTACATCCAAGGTGCGAATGGAGGGGCACTATAGAAATGACTAAATACAGCTATACAAGGTTAGCGCTTAAATATGATGGAACTGTATAGCTATATTTAGGCATTTTTACTATAAAATACAATTGAAATTCTAAAATGACTGTATCATATGAAAGGAGAGATTTTGGACAAACTGTCAAAATTCATATAGGATTAAATTTGTTAAAAGATTGTATCATTATGAAAGGAGAGATTTTGGACAAACTGTCAAAATTCATATAGGATTAAATTTGTTAAAAGACTGTATGATTATGAAAGGAGAGATTTTGGATAAACTGTCAAAATTCATATAGGATTAAATTTGTTAAAAGACTGTATCATTATGAAAGAAGGGATTTTGGACAAACTGTCAAAATCATATGGGATAATGGATTGTTGAGCCTTTTGAGTTTTTTGAGATAGAAACATTTGTTATAGTCCATCTCTTTGATGTGCTATTGTTTAAGCTCCCCAACTCCTGATCTACAATTTGAGTCTCTAAATGCTTACTATAAGCCCATGCACCTTGTTCTATTTTAGCCATAGTCACAAACAATATTTTGGAAGAGACAAGCGAACTTGAAAGCTCTTGCACATAACCCAAATTTTCACAATAGTTCTATGTTTATAGATAAATTATGATAATAGATCCTTTATGCACTAAAGTATGGACTCTACAAAATCAACATTGAAGTAAGGAAAGGGTAGGAGGCTCTCGAAATGTACAACCCAATTTTCTTTAAAAGGTTATGAGTAGTTTCAAGTCTCTTGAAAGTTAGGAAGTAAAGATCCTAAAGGACCATTAATAGAATTCCAATCCACCAATTAGATAGAATGGTCCCAATATTTGGCCAATAGATTATGGAGTCTTAGCCACATAAGAGTACGTCTTGTGTTTTCCATAAATGGATCAAAGTTTAGAAGCCTTGATGCTACAAGAAAATTACAAATTCATTAAGAATCCATAGGCCCCCTTTAATGATCATCTTGTTGCATTCTACAGTAAAAAATTACCATAAAGAAACCTTAAGGAATAAAAAATGTTGATGGATTGACCCCAATTCTTTTCAACCTAACTCATCAATTTCTCTTTAGTCAACCATAACTTCCAAAATTTCCCAAATATGGATTTTGCCATCAAATCTATGGTTTTATCCTCAATATCCATGTTTTAGATCTACTTTAATTATTTCTTCCTTTGAGGAGGTGAAATCAAAGGGGCACGTGTACATATTTTTTTCATAGATTACATGGCATTTGATATGGAGTCTCATCATAGTTATGGTGATACATGTCACAACCCCCGTGTTTACATTTTGCTTTTGCTTATCCTTGATGGATTTTGATAATTGTATACATTGTATTGGATTATGCATCATCTTATTATTTTGTATTGGCACTGGTGATGTGCAATCTTGATACTATTATGATGTTGACATGATTATTGTTTATGCTAGATTTTATGTGTACATGATTAGATGTTGTTATTGTTACTTTGTTTGATTATGGATAGGAAAGGGATGATGTCGTAACACTCGTATCCGAGAGGCTTACAATATCATGACCCTTTTCCTGATGATTGATGTTACTTCAGCTATATGATATATGTTATATGCACATGTACTTTGATGTGTGCTTGGAGTGTTGTAGGTACTGAGTATCAACTTCACCTAGATTCACAGGCCCGAGCGTACTTGTATTCGCCGATGGTGGTTACTAGAGATAGTCACGGGCCCTCTTCCCTACCCTAGCACATTGTACCCTATGCATGTAGCACATTCCCATGTTGTTGTCTTACCATCCAGTTACCTAACGGTGACGTCTGGGTTACTTTACGGTCATATGTGGTTCACTAGTATGCCTTAGGACACACACATACACATTAGAATAATAATGAGTTTCTTGATGGTTGCATACTATTCTTGTGTTTGGAATCAATGATACACCATGTTAGATCCTTGTGTGACTAAATTAACTAGGTGGTTGTTATTTATAGCTGGCGAATGGATAGTGATTTTTTTATTCATATGTTGACATAGTTGACATTGTCTTATTGTTTTATTTCCATCTATAAGTAGGTAGTACACGCAAGTGATCTCCATTTAAATTTGAGTAATTAGCTCCAAATATAATACAACAATACCTAGATCCCAAGGTCTTTGCAAATTCCAACCATTACCTCCATTAAACAACACCTCATGGTGGGCTCATTACTAGAATGTTGAGGGGAGCTATCACAAACTGGCCAAATTTTCTCCACTAGTATTCATCTTACTCTAGATACACACACTTCACATGAAAATGTGTTTTGGACTGCCGATAAGTTAAAAAGGGTTTCATGGCATGAAGACAAGTGAGCCAATGCTTCCTCCTAACTACTAAGAAATCAATCATCTTGATCTGATATGGAGCAACAAGTGTATAAAAGAGTAGTTGAAGATAGTTTAATCAATTCAATGCAAATGACAATTTAGTAATGGTTCTCCTTTACCTCTTTCCACAGTTTGTTGTTGATTCCTACACAGAGACTCATAGTAATCTCCATGTAATGGAGTCATTGAGTAGTCCAAAGCATTAAATTTCATAAAAGTGCCAGGAACTGCATTGAGAAAAAAGAGATTGGGTTACCAGAAAAGGTGGCTGCGAATGATTAATGTGGCACAAAAATGTCTCTGCATGTAGGTGAGAAAATGAATGCAGCCCAAAAAATATCTGTTGCTCATTGGAGTGATAAGGGGCGGTTCTTTTGGAGAGGGTCTCCAAGCTGAAGGGGGTCAATGCCTCATTTTGTGAGACTTTTGGAAAACAAAAGAAAACTGGGAGAAGAGAAAATAGGGGACAACGTATAACTCAAGTAAGCTTATCATTTGCAAGATTAGAGGTGTACTGAAGGGGAGTGAGATTTAATTGAAGGTATTTACATCAGTTCCTTGTTTTTCCAGCACATAAACTAAACTCTATTTGCTGTAATTTTTTTACCACAAAAAAACTAAAACGCCATCACTATGTTTTAAAACTTATACCAAAATTTATTCCAATGCAAGAAATTTACATCACCTTTTTCCCTAAATCAATTTTAATATGCCATAAATTTGTTTCATTGCAAGAAATTTAGATCGCCTGTTTTTCCTGGAATGAGTTTTTAGCATGCATAACTATTTTCCTAATTCATAGATGAAAGGGTTTTCAAGAAAGATAATTTGGTTTCTAAATTATAACTTTTAGGCAACCAAGGGTTTGATCTTATAGAGAACATTATGAGTGCAGCCATATAAAAAATAAACTGGGACGCCATGATAGAGATTGAAGAGATCTAAGTCCCATGGAGCCTTTTGTCATATGTTGACTTCTCTGATTAGATTTTCATTCCAACTCTTCTTAAGAAAACTTAGTGGTTTTGTTTTGGCCATTACGTTTTTTTTCTACTAAACATCAAACCTTGGGGAAAATGTCCTCCTTGAGTTAAAGAACGTTATGGCACTAAAATACCTTAGCACCAACGATCTATGTTTGTGCATTGAAATTTAGTCACATAATTTCTAATTAGTAAAACCTGTCATGTAATACAAGGAACTTCTATAGGAGGAAAATTTAGATTTCCATTTTGTAAGTATGTGTTTTCACTTTTTTTGGTTATGTTAAGAAAATGGCAAACAATATGCAGAATTTAGAATGTGGGTAGATTTGTAATACTATTTGCTGTGCTTTTCCTTATACTATCCATGCATTCCTTTGTGAATCATGACCAAATTGGGGTCACTGGAGTTATTACAAACTGACCTAACTGACAAAGGGCTATTTTCAATAAAATTACACTATCATCGCAAGCTTTTGTCTTGTAGATCACATTTGTCATATTTACTATTTCAAATTTATAATTTAGTGTTTCAGTCAATTTTGGATTCCTTGTTTGATTAAATGAGATGAACTAGGTCTAGGCATTAGAGTGGTCATTTGTAGTGGCTCTCCATGGGTCCGAGGCCCATAAGTTGCTATCGGGGGAACTAGTACTAGAGTTATAGTAATAAGAGATGACTAAATAAAATATTGGGGTAAAAACACTAATAAGATAATCAGTCCTAGTGCATGGCCTTGAGCACTTTTAAAGGCTAAGGATGCATACAAGAAGGCCTATCCATCTGTGAGGCATTGAGTTATCCGTCTATGAGGCATTGATTCAGGTATGATTGAGTCTCCTCATCTGTATGAGAGGTGTACCTGGTTCCATGTGTTGCTATTCCTTTGAGCACACATGATGACACTCCATCTGATCTACATTCTAGTATCTAGTGCCTTAGTAGTCATGAGTAGTACTTGACCTATGATTGAATGAGCATCTCTATATTATGATACTAGCTTTATGCATTGTTTTCTGTGTCTGCTCCATGATTGATGTGAGTGTTGGCCATCAAGTATATCCTTGCCTTTTTACTTCTGTTTGGGCCTTGTGACTACCTCCGAGCATGATGGGGTGGTCTCATATGAGTCCACATGGTTGGGAGGCATTGTCACCACCATTGGGGACCGGTGAACAAGTTATTAGAGCACCAAATTGGAGATGTTCTCTCTCTCTCTCTCTATTACTTTATCAATTGTTGTACTTATTTAGTCATTGTATCATATTCATGACTATGCCATTGTACTGTATATTTTTTTATATAATTGTACTCTCTTAAGAGAGAAGATGTAATCATGTAATTTATTGAGAAGAAATGAGATGTTTTGTAATGCCTCGCCCTGAACACCTTAGAGAAAATACATTTACACTATAGAAAACAGGAAATTTTTTTAAAAAAAAAAAAAAATAATAAGATAACAAATAATGTCAACTTAACTAATTACTCCATTAAACTGCAACATGTCTCTAAGGATTCAGGGATGCATTACTTATACAATAACCCACATAATAACACATGTCAGTATCTAATCTAAAACCAATGCATGATTAAATAGCATATTCAAATTCATTGCATGTCAACAAGATATAATGTTCATAATCAATTACACAACTACAATGTTTTTTTTCCCTTACACATAATTACAACATTACATTATTGACATCTTCTATCCATATCAAATTACATACATTAAGAATGATCTGGTATACAAATCAGGTGCACAATTATCTTCTTAACTAGTACAAGTTTATTTGTCTGAAGTTGAGATAATCCTTTCCTGCACATGAACTCCGACAAGAAACATCCAATGGATAAGATAGCTCTTCCACCTGACCATGTGGAACCCTAAGGTCCACCCCCTGAGCTAGGAGTTAACATGAGGTCTCAATGATAAACAATAGTCAGGTAGACAATGACTAACATGAATGAAGGATGACTAACTTCAATTCAACATAAGACAACAACACAACACAACTTACATAACACATGTGGAGAGACCATACAAGGAATGCTAGGTTGTAGTAGGGAGAGTGTCATCGCACGGTCCTAGCATGGGTTACCCTGGCAGTCTCTCACTAGACCCCGGCCCCCATCTATGGTTACCCTGGCAGTCTCTCACTAGACTCTGGCCCCATAGGGTGACACATGCGGAATCGATCTTCCTTTCATGAGGACAAGGAAGTTGATCTTACTGACCAGGCCTTCTCTACCCATCCTTAGTCTGAACGAGCACTACAGGTCATGGGAGAGGAATCCATTTATCTTGTTTAATGTGAATTCTACCCTTACCCCCTAGTTCATTTTAGGTTATCACTTGATTAATCCACTTTCAATGGGTTACCCTGGCGACCACTTTTGGGTGCTGGCCCCACATTGAAAGCCACTCTCCTTCCCACACCTAGTAAGCCTTACCCATCAAGCAAGACAGATAACATCCTCCTACAGATTCATATAATCACGGCAAGGTGGTATCCCACCTATACACCAACCTATTCATAAGGTAACTCTTAAAGCATTGTCCAAGGCGACGCATGTTTACTGGCCTTTTAGGATTACCGGTCTCTCCATGCGACATTAATGACCAAACGGTTACAATAAAATCATAGTGGTAAGGTACCTCATCTGGAGAATATTGTTTTGCAAAACATATTAACAATTTAACTCATACTTCATTAAACTTTATATCAACTAAGACCACAAGATCGTGATAACACCACAATGTTAAAACTCCATTATGACATACTAAGCCCCTGGAATAGTCATTCACAACTCGACACTTACAACGACAGAACCCCTTAACTCACGCCGCATAATTAAGTTCTAGGGTTAAAACTACAACCTTACTTAGTTCAATGCAAATGAAAAACAACTTTAAATTACATTAAACCAAATAATTAAATGCAACATTTAAATTATTTACAACTACTTAAAAAATATTCTTTATTTGTTTCAAACGATAATTTAATAATTAATTAACAACACCATCTAGATTTTCTTTCCCACAATTTGACCGATTAATCTAATTCTAAAGTAAAACAAAAATACCTATTTTCCAGATCCATACCCTAATAGTTTGAGTTTACCTATGTGATTAAGATTTACTAAGAATACATTTTGAACAACTAAAATTCGTTTGTAATAATTTCCTAGAACCTCAACCCGGTTTAAATATAGTTTCTTTAAGATTTTTAATTTAAGAGATTAGAGTAATTCTATTAATGAATAATAAATAAATCTATTTTATCAAATATATTAAAAATAGGCTTGATTTTACAATTACAGAATCAAACCTAAATTCTAGTATTGTGCTAATAATTATTCAGATAATATACTTCACTTCCCGAAAGTAAAGGCAACCATCAAAAACAATCATGATTCTAATCTAAATAACTACTACATGAAATAAATCTACTTACCTGATAATTTATTTCCTAAACAAAACAACATAGATTCCAATAATGCTAATTATCTATGCATGCTGAGCTACTCACATTAATCGGTACTACTCCATGAATTAATAAAGTCAAGAATGATGGTAGTTTATCATGGACATAGTAATTATAACCTTCGTAAATTTCTTGCCGTCCTCTGCACTCTACAAAAAGGGTTTCTTTATTTCAAGAGACCCCTCATCTACCTTGAAAACAATTTGTTTTGGCTTAGGGCTTCTTTTCTATACTGGAAATACCCTAATTTAGCGTTCTAAACAAATGTCCTCCTCTTGCAGAGTTGAACCGGTCAACAGCCAATAGCATTTTTCTATTTCATTCGCAACAGGAAGTGTTAAATGAAGGAAATCTTTTCATTGGCCAAAAGTCTCCATTAAATATTGAAGAGGCATGGGTGGGTGGACTGGTCTGCCGTAAAATGCTGTCAGAGCACTGGTATTACCAGGTGCGACCTACAAGGCAAACTCTGCCAGGTGTTGCGGTTGCATCTGCCTTCGTGGACAAGTATGCAAAGTGTGAAGGCACGCACCGGGCACGGGAACCATCCTGTGATGCCCTCATGAGATTGATTCTCATAGAATGCAAGTTGTGTAAAATATAAGACCTTTGGCGAAGGAATTACGTGAAGATCATTTGTGCGCTAAAAGATATTAAAGTTTTTGTTTCCCAAAAAATGCTTGAAAATTATTCAAATTTAGGTCTGAGGCACTAAACAGTCTCGTATGGGCCCAAAAGTAGCTAGAACTAGCAAAGCATGTTCTAAACACGTAGAGCACTCTGCAAGATTTCTGACACATAAAACAGTTCGTCAATCAGACTCCCAGATCAAAAGTTATGGCTCCCAGAAGTTGACCTATTTTTGGAGGGAGATGCAAATTTCAAAATTAGGTTGTTGGCCGCCAAAAGGCTATCAATAACCATTTTTGGGAACCTTGGGTAGTAGTAGAGTTAAGGGGGGGAGTGCAGAGTCAAGAATAGGTGGGAAAATAGAAACCCTAGTTCATTTGGGGTTATAGAAGGTAGATCATTCCAGAGTCTTGGGATAGGAAGCTGTAATGTGTTGCACCTTGTGGAGGATTGATTCCTTTGATTGTAATTGAACTTCTATAGTGTAATGAGTTGCCCAAATCAATAAAAGAAAGTTCTATTTTCTTTGTTCAATTTCTGTTGTTGTGTGTTTTGTGATTTACCCCTTCATCAAGTGGTATCAAAGCAAGGGTTCCTGAGTGTGTAGACAGATTGTCAATTGCAAGGTAGTTTGCACTAGGACCTGAGGTTGTGGGTTTGCTACAGAGATCAAGATGCCTCCACGAAGAAACCATGGTGGGAGCAATGCTTTGATGAAAGAGGGTTTTAGAGCCCTGCAAAGAAAA
The DNA here is from genome assembly GCA_027924645.1 of Cunninghamia lanceolata. Taxonomy (NCBI): domain Eukaryota; kingdom Viridiplantae; phylum Streptophyta; class Pinopsida; order Cupressales; family Cupressaceae; genus Cunninghamia; species Cunninghamia lanceolata. Next base: position 3,964,556 of record BSBN01000158.1, on the reverse strand, counting down.
ATTGATGCATTGCAAGAGGAGCTGTGAAGAGGGTTTGAGCCGAGAAGGAGAGAGAAAAGTGAAGATGAAGTTGAAGAAGAGCTATCTGAGGAAGAACAAGAAGTTACAGGAGATCCTTCAGAAGTTAGGTTGTTGAGGGTCATTTCAAAGATTAGAAAAAGGCCCAGGATCAAAGTTTCTACCTATTCTAGAGATTTGAATCCGGAGCAACTTATTGATTGGATCAATGATATGGAGGAGTATTTCAAGTATGAAGATGTGGAAGACCCTGAATGGGTCAAGTTTGCAAAGACAAAGTTGAAGGGCCATGCCAGTATTTGGTGGAAGGAGGTCTAGTTAGAGAGAAATAGAAGAGGAAAAGTAAAGATTACCAGCTGGGATCGAATGGTGGAGAAATTGAAGAAGCAATTCATTCCTGTGGACTATGAGATGGAGTTGCTGAAGAAGCTGCAAGGATTGAAGCAAGGTAACAAGTCTGTTAAAGAGTATACAGAATAATTTTGTAAGATTACTATCAAAACTGGTCATGCAGAGCCCAACAAGGACAAGGTAGCCCATTACATTAATGGGTTGAGGCTGAGTATTCAAGAAGAGCTGAGTCTAGTCAGAATGACCACCATAGAAGATGCATACTAGTTTTCCCTGAAGGTGGAAGAGAAGCTGAATAAAAGATTTGATAGCAAGCAAAGGGGAAGAGGTCAAGGTGCAAGGACTAGTGGAAGGCTCTATGGAGGCCGTAATGAAGATCAAAAGAAAAGTGAAGAAGTTGGCACCAGTCGAAATCAGAGAGGGGATAATGCCTACCGCCCTTGTGACTAGAACAATGGTGAGAAAAGAGGAAGAGGAAGAGATAGACCTGGGCAAGGACCTGAAAGAGGAGGTTTCAGAGGAACCTATTTCCAATGTGGGGAAGAAGGGCATTGAGCATACGAGTGTCCGCAACATCAAGGAAGGACAAATAGAAGCCTGAAGGTAATGCACGAGTTACACATGTAGATAAAGATACACATTCTGAGCATCCTGAAGATGCCGAAAGGGGAGAAACCCTAGTTGTCAGAAGAACCTTGCTAAATGAGGAGAAAGAACCCAATTAGAGGAAGAGTTTATTCTACACAAGGTGCAAATGTGAAGGTAAGTTATGTGATATTATTATTGACAGTGGAAGCATTGATAATCTTGTTTCAGAGGAGATGGTTGACAAGTTAATGTTGACAAGAAGAAAGCATCTGCATCCATATTGGATCGCTTGGTTGCAGAAGGACCATAGAGCTTTGGTCAGTGATCAGTGTTTAGTGGAGTTCAAGATTGGTGACTACCATGATGAGGTGTTGTGTGATATCATACTGATGGATGCATGTCATATGCTATTGGGGAGGCTGTGGTAGTATGATATGAGTGTTGTCCATGATGGCTGTGCAAACACATATTCCCTAACAAAGGATGGAGTTCGTCATAAGTTGAAGCCCTTGAAGGAGGTGGAAGAAAAGGTATGCAATACTACCAGAATTTGCCTGGTAGATGGTAAAATTTTTTTGGAGGGTATGAAGCATGAGCGCCATTGCTTTGCATTGATTCCTAAGATTAGTCAAGAGAACTGTGAAGATGTACAACAGAAGTTTCAGATATGTTGGAAGAGTTCCAGGACATTATCTCTGATAATGTGCCAGAAGGTTTACCACTAGTAAGGAAGATAAGTCATCAAATGGATTTGATACCAAGAGCCAGTTTGCCAAACAAGGCAGCCCACAAAATGACCCCTACAGAGAATGAAGAGTTGAACAGACAAGTTTAGGAGTTGTTGAGGAAGGGACTAATAAGGGAGAGCCTAAGTCCATGTGTGGTACCTGCAGTACTAGAACCAAAGGAGGATGGAGAATGGAGGATATGTACAGACTCTCGAGCCATCAATAAGATAACGATCAAGTATAAATTTCTATTGCCAGGAATGGATGACATCATGGATTGTTTGACTGGAGCCAAGTATTTCATGAAAATTGACTGGAAGAGTGGGTATCACTAGATCTGTATTAGAGAAGGAGATGAATGGAAGACAACCTTCAAGACAAAGGAAGGTTTGTATGAGTCGTTAGTCATGCCATTTGGGCTAACCAATGTACCGAGCACATTCATGCGGCTCATGAATGAGGTACTGAAAGAATTTTTGGGAAGTTTTGTCATTGTTTATTGGATGATATTTTGATTTTCAGTAAGACTTGGGATGAGCATATGATCCATATCAGAAGAGTTCTAGAGAAGCTGAGGAAGGAGAAGTTGTTGATTAATCGAAAGAAATGTAGTTTTGCAAAGAAGGAGTTGGTATACACGAGATTTGTTGCCTCAGAGGAAGGTCTTAAGATGGACCTAGAAAAAGTAAGGGCTATCATTGAATGCCCTACACCAAGGAGTGCAACGGAGGTAAGATCTTTCCATGGTTTGGCAAGTTTTTACAGAAAGTTTATCAGGAATATTAGTAGAAATTGTGCACCCCTAACTAAGACAATGAGGGGGGATAGAAAAGAGTTTAGATGGACTAAAAGAGAAGACAAGAACATTGATACATTGAAGCAGAAAGTCATAGAACAACTTGTTTTGGCACTTCTAGATTTCAATAAGGTATTTTAGGTAGATTGTGATTGCTAGTGGTAGTGGTATAAGAGCTGTTTTGAGCCAAGAAGGTAAGCCCATTGCCTATTTTAGTGAGAAGATTAATGATGCCAAGAAAAAATATTATGTTTATGATCAGGAATTTTATGCAATAATTCAGGCTTTGAAGAAATGGAGACATTATTTGTTGCCAAAAGAGTTTGTTTTATATACTGATCATCAAGCTTTGCAGTATCTTAATAGTCAAGGGAAGTTGAACCAAAGGCACTTAAAATGGGTTGAGTTTTTGCAGAGCTATACTTTTGTTTTGAAGCATAGGAGTGGGAAGTCCAACAAAGTTGCAGATGCCTTGAGCAGAAGGCAAAATTTGTTGACAGAAATGAAGATAGAGGTTGTTGGGTTCGATGAGCTCAAAAGTTTGTATCCTGAGGATCTAGATTTTGTAGAGGCTTGGAAAGCTTGTTTGGAACCTATTACTTTGGACAAGACAAAATGGTTGGATTTCATAATCCAAGATGGCATATTGTTTAGAGGAAGCCAGTTGTGCATTCCAAGGAGTTCCATGAGAGAGAACTTGATTAAGGAGAAGCATAGTGGAGGATTGGCCAGACACTTTGGTCAAGATAAGACCATTTCTATTGTTTGTGAAAATTATTATTGGCCACAGTTGTAGCAGGATGTGAGGAAATTTTTGCAGAGTTGCAGAGTATGTCAGATGGCAAAAGGAGCAAGTCAGGACACAGGTCAATATCAGCCATTACATGTACCAGAGAAACCATGGGATGATATTAGTATGGATTTTGTTCTTAGTTTACCAAGGACACAGAGAGGACATGATTCCATTTTTGTGGTGGTGGATAGATTCTCAAAGATGGTACATTTTATTCCTTGCAGGAAGACTAACAATGCTGTTCATATTGCTGAATTATTTTTCAGAGAGGTGGTGAGATTACATGGTCTACCAAAGAGCATAGTTTCAGATCAAGATACCAAATTTGTTGGTTATTTCTAGAGGACATTGTGGAAGAAGTTGAGGACAAATTTAAAGTTTAGTTTTACACACCATCCACAGATTGATGGATAGACAGAAGTGGTGAATAGGAGTTTGGGTAACCTGCTATGATGCTTAGTAGTAGATAAGCCCAACGGATGGGATTTGATTTTACCACTGGCAGAATTTGCTTACAACAATTCTGTCAATAGGAGTACTGGTAAATCACCATTCCAGATTGTATATGGAAATAGTCCAAGAAATGCTTCAGAGTTGAGGAATCTAGACAAAGGAGACAAGACAAGTACCAAGGCTGAAGACTTTGTAGAACATCTAAAGAATTTGCATGGAGGTGAGAAAGCACATTAATAAGGTGAATATTTAGTACAAGTCTAAGGTAGATTAGAAGAGGAGGTATAAGGAGTTCCAGGTAGGAGATGAAGTCATGGTTCACTTGAGAAAAGAAAGGTTCCCAATTGGAACATACAATAAGTTGAAAATGAAGAAATTTGGACCATGCAAAATCCTGAAGAAGCATGATTCAGGAAATACATATGAGGTAGAGTTGCCAAGTGGGATTAATATTTCCCATGTGTTCAACATTACTAATTTAACAGAATATCATGAGGGTGGCACAGAGGATGGAACAACAGAAGGACAGTGGAGTATTCTAGCATCTACTTCAATGGAGGAGATAGAAGAGGTCTTGGATAGCCATGTGGGAAGAAGTACTCAGAATAGGCAATATGAAGAATATCTGGTGAAAACGAAAGGAAGACCTATTGAAGATTCTTCTTGGTTATCTAAGGTAGAGGTTGACCATTTGGGTTTTCCTCACAAAAACACTTGAGACGTGACAGGGTCACTTCTCAAATTACCTTGGGTTTTAGGGGGTAAATCACAAAACACACAACAATAGAAATTGAACACAGAAAATAGAACTTTCTTTTATTGATCTGGACAACTCATTACACTACAGAAGCTCAATTACAATTAAAGGAATCAATCCTCCACAGGTTGCACCACATTATAGCTTCCTATCCCAAGACTCTAGAACCATCTGCCTTCTGTAACCCCAAATCAACTAGAGTTTTTGTTTTCCCCCCTATTCTTTACTCTACACTTCCCCCCTTAACTCTACTACTACCCAGGGTTCCCAAAAATGGTTATTAATAGCCTTTTGGTAGCCAACAACCTAATTTCAAAATTTGCATCTCCCTCCAAAAATAGGTCAACTTCCAGGAGCCATAACTTTTCATCCGAGAGTCCGATTGACAAACCATTTTATGCGTCAGAAATATTGTGGAGTGATCTACGTGCTAAGAACTAGCTTTGCTAGTTCTAGCCATTTTTAGGCCTGTACGGGGCCGTTTAGTGCCTCAAACCTAAATTTAAATAATTTTCAGGTTTTTTTCAGAAAATGAAAACTTTAATATCTTTCAGCTCGCAAATGATCTTCATGTGATTCCTTCGCCAAAGGTATTATGTTTCTATTATGTAACTTCCTGTAAATTTTGATTTCAATCCATGCCCAAATGCAAACTTTCTAAAAATACCAGGTCACTATTTTTAGCAGTTTGGAAAAACTGAAAGTTCTACATCATTATTCAGGTGATTATGGAACCAAAACCACAAATTTTGAAAAGAAATGGAAAGAACAACAACAATTTTAAAACACATATTTTTTTTTGGGTGATGCAAGATTGCCCTTACACCACTGGATGCTCCTACATCAGTAATGGACTGAAGTGTATTGACCTTAACACTCTCCTTCACAATGGAAGGGATAGAAACACGCTCATGGGTTGGTCTACTGATTACTTGTCTCACTGTCCACTGTGGGTCAACACGTTCCCTTGGTCTATCTTGTGCTGACCCCCCACCTCTACCTTGGAAGTCCCGCATATCAAAATAGTTTGGCACTTTATTAAGGATAAACTCACAGTAGAATTTCCCCAAAAAGTTTTGTGGGACCTCATTATCATTGCATGGAGAATGGTCAAAAACTATCCACCACCTCTACCCAAAATTGTCCGTTATTGCTTGGTTGTTGCACCAATGGATAGGGAACCTCTTGCATGTAATGGGTGGAGGTTGATTTGTTTGTGGATTTGTGAAGATGGAACACAAGTCCACTTTTGTAATTTGTAACTTTTTCACATCTTCATATGATAGCTTTTCTGCATAATACTCTCTAAACTCTCTCCTCTTATCCGACAAACTAGATATTTGCTTGCTAATTGAATCTACATTTGATAACATAGATTTAAGAGATTGAGCAAGCGTAGCCCTATACAAAGTTGAAGTTGAAGGATCTTTCAACCTTACAATTATGTTTTCATTTTCTTTTTTATTGTTTTCAATTTGCCTCATTAGATTTTCTTGTGTTCTAGGGGCATGTCGAGAAATGGATGGAGGATTTTGTTGTTTGGGTTGTTCTTCAGCAGGTATTTCCTCTTCAGGATTTTATGGATTTTGAGGAGGAGGAGGAGGAGGTGCATTAACATTTCCTGAGAATTAAAGAAATTTACATCAAATATCAACTCAAACCTACCTATTTAGAAACAAATTCAAACAAAAAAATAAATAAAACTCACTCCTTTGGCCTGCTCGACGTCGTGGCGGTATTTTGGTGATGAATCGGTAAGATTTTGGTGTTGAATTGAGTCTTCAAAAATGCAAGTGCGCTCCTTAGGGTTTATAGGCCGCGGGTTTCGAGGAAAATAAAGAAATAAAATGAGAAAAAATGCTCTTATATATATAATTAAACACAACATGCTCACATTATAATGTGAGCGCATTATGGTTTGGTTTTGCTAAACCTTAGGCTTGTCATTACCAAACCATAATGCGAGCGCATTATAACACATTCGCATTATGTACTAATTTTTTTTGAAAAAAATTTGGCCACTTTTTACACCCCAAACTTTTTGCACTTACCCATGGTGACTAAGCGAAAGTTGGAAAGATTGAAACACCCTAAGCCATATTAGATAGCATGGATTAAGGATGATCATAAGGTATTGGTAAGTGAACAATGTTTGGTGAAATTTCGTATTGGATCTTATCATGATGAAGTATTGTGTTATATTATGCCTATGGATGTTTGTCATATCTTGTTGGGTAGACCTTGGCAATATGATAGGAAAGCTATACATGATGGGTAAAAGAATACATACACTATAACATCAAATAGAAAGAGAATTACTTTGATTCCTTTGGAGGATGATCTTAAAGATGTGGTGTGTGGAAATGCTAGAATTTACTTGGTAGATGGAAGGAAATTTTTGGATGGTTTGAGACATGAGAATATGTGTTATGCCTTGATTCCTAAGAAGCCTGAAGCATTAAAGAAAGAAAATGAAGAATCATAATCGAAGGAGATAAGAGAACTACTGATAGAGTATGAAGACATCATATCAGATAATGTACCTAAAGGATTACAACCTATAAGGATTATCAGTCATCACATGGATATTATACATGGAGCAGGAAAGGTTTGATCAAAGAAAGTTTGAGTCCTTGTACAGTACCTGCAATGTTAGAACCTAAGAAAGATGGATAATGGAGAATGTGTATTGAGTCCAGAGCAATAAATAAGATCACAGTTAAGTATAGATTTCCTTTACCTAGGATGGATGATATCATGGATTGTTTGAGTGGAGCAAACTATTTTACAAAGATAGATTTGAAGAGTGGATACCACTAGATCAAAATCAAAGAATGAGATGAATGGAAGACTTCTTTTAAGACAAATGAAGGATTGTATGAGTGGATAGTGATACCGCTTGGATTCTCAAATGCATCTAGTACTTTCATGAGATTGATGAATGAAGTCTTGAAGAAGTTCTTGGGTAAGTTTGTTATTGTATACATGGACAACATTTTGATTTTTAGTAAACAAAAAGAACATTTGTGGCATGTTAGACAAGTTGTGCAGAGATTGAGAGAGGAGAAATTGTTGATAAACATCAAGAAGTGTAGTTTCATGAAGGAAGAACTAGTGTATTTGGGATTTGTGATTTTTGCAGAAGGATTGAAGATGGACCCTGAGAAAGTGATAGCGATTGTTGAATGGCCTACACTAGAAAGCATTGGAGAGGTTAGATCATTTCATTGATTGGCTAGTTTCTACCGGAAGTTCATAAAAAATTTCAGTTCAGTTTGTAACCCCATGACAGAGACAAGTGATAGAAAAGATTTCAAATGGACATCAGGAGCAGATAAAAGTTTTGAGTTGTTGAACTAGAAAGTGACAGAGCAACCTATTTTGGCATTACCTGATTTCAATAACATATTTCAAGTTGATTGTGATGCAAGTGGAAATGCAATTGGAGTAGTGTTAAGTCAAGAAGGTAGACATGTAGCATATTTTAGTGAAAAGTTGAATGATGTAAGGAGAATATATTTAGTTTATGATCAAGTGTTCTATGCCATAATTCAAGCCTTGAAGAAGTGGAGACATTACTTGTTGCCTAAGGAGTTTGTGTTGTATACAGATCATCAAGCTTTGCAATATTTGAATAGTCAAGGTAAGTTGAATCAGAGACATATGAGGTGGGTAGAGTTCATATAGAGTTACACTTTTGTGTTGAAGCATAGGAGTGGTAAATCAAACAAAGTTGATGATGCATTGAGTAGGAGAATAAACTTGTTGACAAAAATGAGAGTTGAAGTGTTGGGTTTTGATGAATTGAAGAACATGTATGAGGGAGACACTAATTGTATAGAACCTTGGAAAGCATGTAAAGAACCTATTGTGACAGATAGAAGTAAGTGGTTGGATTATTTCATTTGGGAAGATATGTTGTTCAAAGGAAGTCAGTTGTGCATACCTTTTTGAGTAAAATCTCGTCAAAGATTGCTACCTTTTTGCACTTTGGACTCTTCAGGGATATCATCAGTACAATGTAGCTCAGATTGTTTTGACATGTTTCAGTGAAAAAAAGGACCATGCCTAGCATAAATGTACCCATACAGACACATTAGAATAGTCAGTTTGCTCACATCAGGAGCAGGACGAAAGTTACACCCCTTCGAAACTTTACACTACCTCCTGATAATTTTTGGGGTAGCAGATAACCTTTCACCACGGACAAACACCTCAAAGATATAAAAAAATGAGAGGTTATTGTAGAGGGAATCTACATGATCATGTTTCCTTAGATGGAATGTTTCTAAGTGACATGATTTTCAGGTAACATCTCATCAAAAATTTCTACCTTTTTGCACTTTGGACTCTTCAGGGATATCATCGGTACAATGTAGCTCAGACTATTTTAGCATGTTTGGGTGAAAAAAAGGACCATACCTAGCATAAATGTACCCATCCAGCTACATTGAAATAGTCATTTTGGTTACATCAGGAGTAGGACAAATGTTACACCCCTTTGCAACTTTACACTACCTCCTTTTGATGATTTTTGGGGTAGTAGAAGACCTTGCACCATGGGCTAATGCCTCAGAGATATAAAAAACTGAGAGAGGTTATTGTAGAGGAACCCTACATGATTGTGTTGTCTTAGACAAAATATTTCTAAGTGACATGGTTTTCAAGTAACATCTCATCAAAGATTGCTGCCTTTTTGCACTATGGACTCTTCAGGGATATCATTGGTACAATGTAGCTCAGACTGTTTCGTCATGTTTCGATGAAAAATAGGACCATGCCTAGCATAAATGTACCCATCCGAACATGTTGGAATAGTCAGTTTGGTTGCATCAGGAGCAGGACAAAAGTTACACCCCTTCGCAACTTTACACTGCCTCCTTCTGACAATTTTTGGGGCAGCAGAAAACATTTCACCTAGACACCTAAAACACCTATTTTCTAGTCTCTATCTACCTAGTTGACATATTGTATATACCTAAGACATAATTAGAGACACGTATTATCTAGTTAGAAACCAAGACACCTAGAGACACCTATATTGTATACATTACCTAGATTTTATACATTATTCTCAGGATCAACTTCATCCATATCAATCATCAATATCAATCAAATACTTTGGCTTTCTATGCAAAATTCTATGTGATGTTAAGTTAGGTAAATTCATCTCAACATTAGGAATTTCATCAATATTTAAATGAGATGGGCTACATGGCATACCTTCAATCGAAGATGGAATAGATGACATACCTTGAGGTTGAGGTGGGAATGATGGCATACCTCCTTCATCACATGTGAGTGATGATGTACTCTCAACTTGAGATGTGGTAGATGGTGTCCCTCCATGTTGATTTGTAGTAGAGGACGTGTCTCCAACTATGGTATTCAAATCTCTAATAGCACAAAGTTTTTGCATTCGTTCTCTTTGTGCTACCAATACCATATCTCTTTGTGATGGTTGTGGTTCCTCTTCAATAGGCATGTCTTCATTTATCGTGTCCAATTCTCTCTCCTCACGAAGTTCCCTCATAGCCACTACTTTTTTTGCATTCTTAGCTTCTATCTCTTCTTGTGTTGGTTTAATTCCTTATCATTTCCTCAGCATGACAGAGAATTTGTCTGTAGCATGATAAAGAGACCAATATTAGTTCCTAAGAAATGAATCCATACAAATAACTAAAATATATGTCATTCAACCCTTCATAGTAAATGTACATTCAATCATCAGGTAAAAGAGAAAATGTCACTCAACCAAAATAGGTACAAAGCATACAAAGAAAATTATTGCAGCATGAAAAGAGTACATGGGACTTCATGCTTGAAAAGCTTGAGGCAGACCCAATTTGACATGTTTGTTGTTACTAGGGCTACTAGGATTTGGAATTGAGAAGGTGTTTTGTTGGTACTAGGGATACTAGGATTTGGGTGGCTTGTGAAGGAATAGACAACAATTGAAGAGTGTAGACTTCAGTAAGAGTTTAGAATGGTTGTGTCCAAGTTCCTAAGGGGTGAGAAGACCTCCAGTAGCCTTGTTAGGTTTTGAATTATTGAAGACCCTCTTTGTGCCTTTGTATAGGGACATTGCTTAAGAGGAAAGCTTATGAAATTTGAAGAAACTATTGGTATGATCCCTTTGGATTGAGTTGAACCCTACCTTTGCATCACATACCTAGGATTGTCATAAAAATCATTAGACTGATCTCTATAATTTAGGGTATTAAATGGTATATAGTCGATCAAGGTAACCACCATCATGTGCTAACAAAGGATAATTATAAAATTTTGAAATATTGTTGTGTCATGTGCATGTACAAATAATCATGAATAGGTGCATAAGGAATGTCCTAGATTAAGATATGTGCATACAAATCATCATGTCATGTGCATACTTGTAAGATCTCGGCACCTATTCATTTGTATTGTAACTTGTTAATATGACAAGATAATAGTGGGATTGTATTTTTATTATGTTGTAAAGATTTATTTTTGTATAGTTTGACATCATGGTATGTTAAGGTCTTGTTGATGATTGTTTTTACACATTCATAAAAAAAGTTAAAATTCACAAAATGAACCAAACTATCTTGAAAGATATGAAGAAATCAATGAAGATTACTTAATCCCAAGTTTCTGTATGGTGAGGTCTTGACCTGTTGGATAATTCAATATGTTGATGTCAAGCTGTAATATGCAAGGGGGCTTACTTGATTTAAGGTTTTTGATGATTCACTAGACTCCAATTATGCAATCTATCACAAATATCAACATTTTCTTCATTCCTTTGCATAAATTTGTTACTGTATTATAAAGCTTTATATAATTTATATTAACACAAGCTTTCCTTTTTCAAATATTATGAAAACTGTCCAATATCAACTCAGTTGTTCATGTTTCCTTCAAATATCAGACAATCTCCTTCAATTTTTTGTGTTTAAGCTAAGTATTCCAAATGGTTTGGGAAAAGTTAGAGAAATCTACATTAAACTTCATTCTACTACAGCATCTAAACATTCTTTTATGCACGTTGTAAGTAGTATAGAAAACTTGATTAAATCCACAGACTAAACCTTTAAATGCAAGCCCTGAGTATTTTCACGAACACACATTCAAGATTCCAAGCTTTAAGAGATATTATTTCAAATACAAAGAAGAGCTAGAAGACAGTCTGAATATAGATGTAGAATTCTAGATTCATTTGTATTCAAAACACACAGTCATATATGATTTACAATGTATGAATGACCCTTAGCTTCGTTAATCAACTTCACTAAAACTTACAAAGCTTTATAGATACAGTAAGGAAGATAGATGTTCCACGCATTCCTTATTGCAGATACAGGCGACCTCCTACTCTAAACTAAAATGTTCCTCTAAAACTGTTAATTACAACTTCTAGCTCTGTTCTATAAAAAATCCTTGCATGTCCTACAAATCTGTGTGTAACCTAAAATCCCTATGTAACCTATTACAAAGTAAAGGGGCTCAATATATAAATCTGATTATCCCCAATATAGCTCCAAAACCCTAGTCAAACAACAGTCTACATCTCAAATGCAACATCAATCGGTGGAAAATAAATCTTGCCAAAATATCTTTGAGCAGCATACTCATACAAAGCGTAAAGATGCCCTTTGGAAACCCTAACACCTCAAAATATCTTCTATTGTTTTGCCCCTTCGAAATCATAACCACCTCAAAATATCTTCTCACTGAAATCCTTTACTCCTTTCACTTCCTCTATGATCCACCGCCACTCTGTGATGTCACCGCCATTAAAGCTCCACCTTTAATATCTACCTTCATACCTACGAAACAAACATAAAAATAGATTTAAAATTAATGTCATTGTCATCAATTCATAGCTCGTCAGAATGTTAGATGGGTATTAATTGTAGCAATGCTGGTGCTTTTAAACCCTCCTTTTTACTGCCAGTCTAATTCTGCATATATACCCTTTTGTAGGCTTTGTTTGTATTTCTTCTGTTCTGTATCGCCTTCTATATACTTCACTATCAGCATAACCTTCTCAGTTGGATCAATCCAAAAGTTTCCCACCGATCGCACCCTTTTGGCCAATGTAACTTTATTGGCTAGTATTTCCTTCACTATCGGCGTAACTATCCTTAGTCTGAGCGATCTAAAAAAATTCCACCGATCGCTCTACTCTGGCCGATGTAATCTTTTCATCGTTTTGCATATCTTCCTTATCGGCATGAACTCACTTAGTTGGGTTGATCAATAAATTTCCCACCGATCGCACTACTTTGGTTGATGTAACTCCTTCAGTTTGTATATCTTCCTTATCAGTGTGAGCTCACCTAGTTGGGTCAATCAATAAATTTCCCACCGATTGCATTACTTTGGCTGATGTAACCTTTATCATTTTGTGAAACCTCTTATCATCAGTGTAACCTTCTTTGTCGAGTTGATCGAAAAGTTACACTCTGATCATACTACTCTGGCCGATGCATCCAACACTTGTATTGATCCCTTAGATACAAAGCCCAAGATACATACAAATATTTTCATGTATCACCCTTTAGACTTCAACTCTTATAAAACATAGCTCACTGACTTTCTGTTCCGCAACCTGCATAAAGTGCAATGTATCATTTGATATAAATTAAGTCAGGATGCATTGGTTTAAACAAATTTTAAACTTTCTTTAGGTCCACGCTATGTATAAAGTGTTGTACATTTCCTTGTATATTTCCTTTCATTCAACCATACAAACCCCGATATGCAAACAATGGACTTAATTGTTTATTCATTTAAACTTTGAACTCTGTTGGGTTTGTGGGATGCATATATCATTGCATATCCTTTTGTATGTTCCTAAAACATACATACAAAGCACGAAACATACAACAGCTTAACCTTATTTCATAATCCTTTTGGTTCCGTGCTATGCATATATCATTGTATATCCACTTTGTATGTTTCCTTTTGCCAAACATACAAACAAAACATACATCTGATGGAATCAACCAATTATGCATTTAAAATTTGAACTGTTTTGGGCCTGACTTGTATGTAAGAAGAAAGTATTTATGAAATGCATACAAGTATAAAAAAAATACAAACAACTTTGTATATGCAAACAACCTTGTATATGCAACCTGATATACAAAAGTCTTTGTATGCAAGCAACCTTGCATACAAAGGACCTTGTATATGCAACCCGATATATAAAGGACTTTGTATATACAAAGTACAAACCCTCCCATTGTACATTTTATCAAAACACTCATAACTTGCAAAATATTTTGAATTTTAACATGGTTCAAAAAGTAACCTTCACTCATTTTTGATAAGGAATCCACCGATATTCTGCCCTGGTACTTAATGCAATTTTTTTTGTTTTCAACAAGGTTTGTAACTTTCACTCTCTTTTCACTTTTACCACCCAATAGACCCACACACAAAAGTAAAAAGTAAAGCCACAGTAGGGGTCCTCATTTTGCTAAGGAGTAAAATGGGGCATGTTATGAGCACCACAACAGGTCTATTTATTACACATAATTATTAAAGAGCCCAAGTGTAGAAAATATACATGGCACATGTGAGATTGTAGGCTACTTTTTTGATTGGGAATGTGTCTATTTTAAACATGTATGATAAAGCATGATAAAGTAATTCAAATAGAATTAAGGAAAATGTAAAGAACATGCATGTAAAGACTTGACATACCTAAAAAATAGAGATTTGAATGGAGAGAGTATCCAATTATGTAGTGTTTTTTTCTTCTTGCATCAAACTCCTCAGCAATTTGAGTTTTTCACCACTTGCTTCCTTTTCAATGTTAAATTGAATAACACTCAAATATAACCAGTAACAACAATACTATTAACCAATCTATAATGTTAAATTCCTAAAATTGAATCACAATTAACATTCCAACACTACAAAAATTGAAACCTGAATAGATATATATCAAAGTTGGTGTGAAAACTATGTTATTTCCTCCTTCTCAAGTTGGCAAAGCAGGAAAGGTGGTGGAAAGATCATGCAAAGGTGGTAGAATGTGTAAAATGTGCATGTGAACTTCCCAACAACATGAAAGCACTTCTTTTTTGTTGGAACACGTGCATAATTAGCATGAAAATAGAGCATGTGGGCTTAGATCATGGGGGTCAACATTTTTTTACCATTTCTATAGCAGGACAAAATACGAGCGCATTATAACATGCTCACGTTATAACGCACTCACGTTTTGTCCTGCTTTAGATTGATCCATAAATATTTGCACCTATCTCACCTTCGATAGCACCTTTACAATATCTCACCTCTAGTTCCATTAGCTCATGTTTTATATCTCACTTATCTCTCCCCCTCACCTCTCTACCTATCCCCTCTCTATGTCTCTCAATCATTCCTTGTCTACCTCAACCCTAAACCCTAAACCCTAAACCATAATCCCTCAACCCTAATCCCTCAACCCTAAACTCTAATCCCTCATCCCTAAACCCTAAATGCTATCCCTATTCCTAAACCCTCAACGGGCTCGATACTATGCCTTAAACCTTAATCCCTTATCCCTAAACCCTCCAACCCTATCCCTAATCCTTATACCCTCTACACTCTACTTTAACCCTAATCCCTCGACCCTCAACCATATCCCCAAACCCTTGACCCTCAAACCTCAATGTACTCAACCCTTAACATCAAACCCTAATCCCTCAACCCTTAACTTTGATCCCTCAACCCTCAACCCTATACCTAAATCCTCAACCCTAAAACCTCACACATCAACACTCAATGTCAAACCCTAATCCCTCAACCCTAAACCATATATCTAAACCCTCAACTCTAATCCGTCAACCCTAAACCCTATATCTAAACCCTCAACACTATACCTTAAACACTAATCTCTCAACCCTAAACCCTAAAGGATATCCCTAAGCCCTAATTTGTCAACCCTTAACCCTAATCACTCATTCCTAAACCCTAAACACTATCCCTATTCTTAAACCCTCAATGGGCTTGATACTATACCTTAAACCCTAATCCCTTATCCCTAAACCCTCCAACCCTATACCTAATCCATATACCCTTGACACTCTACTTTAACCCTAATCCCTCGACCCTCAACCCTATCCCTAAACCCTTGACCCTTGAACCTCAACCCTCAACCCTCAACCCTCAATGTCAAACCCTAATCCCTTAACCCTTAACTCTAATCCTCTGACCCTCAACCATATCCCTAAACCCTAAACCCTAAAGCCTCAACCCTCAACATCAAATCATAATCCCTCAGCCCTTCACTCTAATCCTTCAACCCTAAACCCTATCCCTAAACCCTCAACACTATACCTTAAACCATAATCCCTTAAGCCTCAAGCCTAAACCTTATCCCTAAATAATAATCCCTCAACCCTCAATCATAATCCCTCAACCCTCAACTCTAATCCCTCATCCCTAAACCCTAAATGCTATCCCTATTCCTAAACCCTCAATGGGCTCGATACTATACCTTAAACCCTAATCCCTTATCCCTCAACCCTCCAACCCTATAACTAATCCTTATACCCTTGACACTCTACTTTAACCCTAATCCATCAAGCCTCAACCCTATCCCTAAACCCTCAACCCTCAAACCTCAATGCACTCAACCATTAACATCAAATTGTAATCCCTCAACCCTTAACTCTGATCCCTTGACCCTCAACTCTATCCCTAAACCTTTAACCCTAAAACCTCAACCCTCAACACTCAACATCAAACCCTAATCCCTCAACCCTTAACTCTAATTTCTCAACCCTAAACAGTATCCCTAAACCCTTAATACTATACCTTAAACCCTAATCCCTAAACCCTAAACCCTAAACCCCATCCCTAATCCCTAATCCATCAACCCTCAACCCTAATCCATCAACCCTCAACCCTAATCCCTAATCCCTAAACCCTAAACACTATCCCTATTCCTAAACCTTCAATGGGCTTGATACTATACCTCAAACCCTAATCCCTTATCCCTAAACCCTCCATCCCTATCCCTAATCCTTATACCCTCGGCACTCTACTTTAACCCTAATCCCTCGACCCTCAACCCTATCCCTAAACCCTCGACCCTCGAACCTCAACCCTTAACCCTCAACCCTCAATTCCAAACCCTAATCCCTCAACCATTAACTCTAATCCCTTGACCCTCAACCCTATCCCTAAACCCTAAACCCTAAAGCCTCAACCATCAACCCTTAATGTAAAATCCTAATCCATCAACCCTTCATTCTAATCCCACAATCTTAAAACCCGTCCCTAAACCCTCACCACTATACCTTAAACCCTAATCCCTCAACCCTCAACCCTAAACCTTATCCGTAAACCCTAATCCCTTAACCCTCAATGCTAATCCCTCAACCCTCAACTCTAATCCCTCATACCTAAACCCTAAACAATATCCCTATTCCTAAACCCTTAATAGGCTCAATACTATACATTAAACCCTAATCCCTTATCCCTAAACCCTCCAACCCTATCCCTAATCCTTATACCCTTGACACTCTACTTTAACCCTAATCCCTCGACCCTCAACCCTATCCCTAAACCCTCAACCCTCAAACCTCAATGTACTCAACCCTCAATGTCAAACCCTAATCACTCAACCCTTAACTCTAATTCCTTGACCCTCAACCCTATCCCTAAACCCTCAACCCTAAAACCTCAACCCTCAACACTCAATGCCAAATGCTAATCCCTCAACCCTTAACTCTAATCCCTCAACCATAAACCTTATCCCTAAACCCTCAACACTATACGTTAAACCCTAATCCCTCAACCCTAAACCCCATCCCTAAGCCCCAATCTATAACCCTTAACCCTAATACATCAACCCTTAACCCTAATCCCTCATCGCTAAACCCTAAACACTATCCCTATTCCTAAACCCTCAATGGGCTCAATACTATCCATCAACCCTTAACCCCTAAACTATCCCTACACCCTCGACACTCGACACTATATCTTAAACCCTAATCCCTTAACCCTCATCCCTAAAGCCTCAACCCTAAATCCTTAAACCTTCAACCCTAAACCCTATCCGTAATCCCTCTACCCTCGACACTCTACTTTAACCCTAATCCCTTGACCATTAGCCTTATCCTTAAACCCTCAATCCTCAACTCTCAACATTAAACCCTAATTCATCAACCCTAAACCCTAATCCCTCAAACCTAAACCCTATCCCTAAACCAACAACCCTCAACACTATACCTTAAACCCTAATCCTTATCCCTCAACACTTAGCCCTTAAAACTTAAACCCTATCCCTACACACTCAACACTCAACACTATATCTTAAGCTGTTAACCCTCATCTCTCAAGCCTCAACCCTCAATGCTTAAACCTTCAACCCTAAACCCTATCCCTAATCCCTCTACCCTCGATACTCTAACCCTAACATCGACATTAAACACTAATCTGTCAACCCTAAACCCTATCCCTAAACCCTCAAAAAACCCTAATGCATCAACCCTAAAACCTAATCCCTCAACCCTTAACCCTTGACACTATACATTAAACCCTAATCCCTCAACCCTCAACCCTAATCCCTATTCCTAAACCCTATTCCTAAAACCTCAACCCTAATCCCTATTCCTAAAGCCTCAACCCTTGACACTATACCCTAAACCCTAATCCCTTATCCCTAAACCCTCTCCCTCAACCCTTAACCCTTAAAACTTAAATGCTAAAACCTATCCATAAACCCTCGATGCTCAACACTATATCTTAAACCCCAATCCCTTAACCCTCAGCCCTAAAGCCTCAATGCTCAATCATTAAACCTTTAACCCTAAACACTATCCCTAATCCCTCTACACTCAACACTCTACTTTAACCCTAATCCCTTGACCATCAACCTTATCCCTAAACCCTCAACCCTCAACCCTCAACCCTCAACCCTCAACTCTCAACATTATTCCCTAATTAGTCAACCCTAAACCCTAATCCATCAACCCTAAACCATAATCCCTCAACCCTAAACCCTATCCCTAAACCCTCAACCCTCACCACTATTCCTAAAATGCTAATCCCTCAACTCTAAACCCTAATCCCTCAACATTAAACCCTAAACCCTATCCTTAAACACTCAACCCTCAGCAAGTTATACCTTAAACCTTAATCCCTCAACCCTCAACCCTCATCCCTAATCCCTCATCCCTAAACCCTAAATGTTATCCCTATTCCTAAACCCTCAACCCAAGACACTATACCGTAAACCCTAATCCCCTACCCCTAAACCTTAAACCCTATCCCTCAACCCTTAAACCTTAAACCTTAAACCCTAAAACCTATCCCTAAACCCTCAACCCTATACCCTCAACAATATACTTAAGCCCTAATACCTCAATCATCAACCCTATACCTTAAACCTGAAGCCTACACCCTCGAACCCTCATCCCTAGACCATAAAACCTCACCCTTATATCCTAAAGCTTGAATATTGTGCCTCAACTCTATACTTAAATTAAACCTAAACCATACATGCTCTCAACCCAAGTCACCCTATGCCTTATATACCCTCAATCCATATCGTAAACCCTAAACCTTAATCCCCGTGCCTTACACATTTTTGTAGCTTGCACACATGCCCCATTTTGCCAAATGGAGACCCCCTCCTTTGCTTTGGCTTGGAGTCTCAACCTCTCTTGCTTACGATGATGAGAAGGTGAATTTGTGCTTATAATGCATGATTTGTTACAGATTTGGGTATTTCACATGTGTGGAGTCAGTTGATGTCTTTCACAATTGATTTGGAAGTGTCTTGAGTGGTCTTGTGCTTAAAATATTGCCATTTGTTTCCTTGTACACTGAAATTAGGTGTTACTATATTTTGCTCCAAAATCCCATGTCACTAGATATTGCCCTTGAAAGTGCTTTTGCAGGATGTTTCATGTTTTAATTCCTAGTTTCCATGTTTTAGAGTTGCAAAATTATGTCAAATTCCACTAGATTTCACTAAGGGGTCCATATGCTTTCACCCTAATACATGGTCTTAGAGCCCTGATTTGGCTAAGTCTGAAACCCTGAAAATCCTAAAAAATGACTAAGTCTAAAATCTGGTGGAACCTCAAAATTCTAGAATCTGCATATGAAATCCTATGGATCTGGAACCTATCTCAAACATCTTAAAAGTATATTTAAAAATATTTAAAGTATAATATCTAAACATATACTTAAATATATTTTTAAATATACTTTCAGCCTGGACATTTCCAAATCTAGCGCCAAAACTACCTCCTATCGACTTTTGCGCTAAAAAATGCCTTTACCAACTTTTGCGCTAAAAACCCACTTCATAGACTTGCGCTAAAATGACCTCCTACTGACTTGAGCTAAAACTCGCTTCTACTGCCTTTGGTCAGTCGGTGCTAAAACTCGCACAGGTCAGTCACTTTGAAAAACCCTGCCAAACAAACTTTGCACTAAAAATAGACACAACGGACCTGCGCTAAAAATGGAACCGACTTGTTCGTAGGTGGCGACTGATCAAGAAAGTACTATACACTAGCCATGTATCCTCGCCGGGGTTTGGGGCTTGAGCAGGGATTCGAGGGTGCAACCCCCAAAAAAAATTTTTGAGCCGACATAAAAAACCCTACTTTTTTTAACCGACATAAGACTTGATAAAAGCAGCTAAGGGTTAGGGTTTTTTGAGATATTGTATTGTAGCATTTGCAATGGTATTAAGTTGCAAGAATTGCTAGTTGTAATTGGTTTGATTTACTGGATAATAATATTGGACTCTCTGTTGGTGGATGTAGCCCGTGTTTGGGTGAACCACGTTAAAACTTCTCTCGCTATTATTATTTCTGTGTATTTTCATTCCTCTCTTTATTCTTTATTTGCATTTAATTGATATCTTCTACTATCTAACCCTAACATGACTGACCTCATGAAGCATCATCTTAGTCAGTCAGACCCAAAATCCACGCTAAGGTCAAACAGACCCAAAATCTGTGCTAAGGTCGGATGGACCCAAAATCAGTGCTAAAGTTAGATGGACCCGAAATCTGCCCTAAGGTCAAACAGACCCAAAATCCGTGCTAACATCAGATGGACCCAAAATCTGTGCTAAGGTCGGAGGGACCAAAATCCGTGCTAAGGTCGGACGGACCCAAAATATCTTCTAGTAAGCATCTAGTTGCATATATCTTCACCAAAATACTCCTTTTGATCCAGTCAGTACTTGGAATCTCGTGAATCCACATCAACTCAAGTTTTCAAGTGTCATGTGACTCTATTTTGGCTTTAGTAGGCCTTGAAAGTTGACTTTTCATCATGTACAACCAAATGGGTATCCATTTTATCCAGATTCAATGTATTTGCAAGTTGTATTTTGTCTTTTTCCTAAAGGACAAATGCAAATCCAAAAATGTAACTAACTGATGTATCTCATTAAATGTCATGTAATCTGGACCATTGGTGTCGAGTTAATCTCCATCGTCCATTGAAAAATTTAGTATGGTGCCTTGTCTATAAAAGGGCCATCATTCTCTCATTGTAACTGTTATCACCCAGTTTTGCACCCTTGCATACATTTGTGAAACCTCTGCAAACTGGAGTAACATGGGAACGATCTCTAAGTGTGGGACTTTGCTAAATAAGACCAAACCTCTGGAGAAAGTTGGCTTCCTTATCTAGTTATCACCTAAAACTACTAGATTTTGAGAGGAAAAGGGAGAGAGAAAGCTTGTAATGGAAATGGAATAAAAGCTTAAAAAATAAAGGGGTGATACATTAGATTAAAAGAAATTTCCACAACACTAAGAAGATGCACAATGTAATCAAACATAGCAAGTAGGTATACACAGATTAGATGACTCTAGCAGAGGTGAGAAGCAATATGATTGAGAGGAATGAAACATTCATAGACAGCTGTACACAGATTCACACAGAACTAGAAAAATCAGTAAAGAGGTAAAATTAACTTGCATATATTCAATGGAAAGGCACGGTTACACCATACGAAAACCCTGTTTGGAAACAGAAGAGCCTTAATGCCAAAAAATTTCCAACCCTCTTTACAACATTCGAATGCATATATATAGCATTCCAAACTATCCTAGGGTGGTTACAAAATTTTGCTCAAAGAGCTGTCATTAAAAAATATCCCCTCATAAAGACTATCCAACTGCATTAGTTATGGTGTTGAATATCTAGCACTGGGGAGGATGAGATATTTTTTGAGTCTTTATTGTAGTTGCTTACTCATCGTCTGTAGTAGAAAAGATGAAAATATCTGGAAGAGGAAGGTGGAAAGGTATTTCTTATCATTAGTGCAAGCTGCTTCATCTTTGTGCAGTAATGAATGCCCCAAAATATCTTCATCTCATTCAAGAAGTCGCTGAAATGTCTAGTCGCCCAAAATATGTAACTCTAGATCTAAATTTGAAAAAGTGATAAAACTCTTGAAAAACCCTACCAAATGAAAGAGGGGACCAAAATATGCAACTTTTCCTCTTGGAGCATGTCGAAATTCATCTAAATGGAAGAGATATAGGCAGTCAAACTTTTGGTCAACTACCTGTATATATCACTTTTGCATCTCTATGTATATCACTACATCTTTGCGCCTGAATCAGCACCCAAAAATTCATTCTACAGCTCCTTTACATGTACATGGCACCTTGTATGTATCTCTGTGCTTTTGGCACTGAAAGGCCCTTGTAGTCGGCTTGTATATGCATTTGAAAATGACTTGTATATGTAAGAGCCTTTGTATATGTCTCTATCGCTACCACGTGGCACTTCCTGATTCACTATTGAGGTGGAACTAGGACCCCCCGCTGAGGAACTGCATCCAGTATCAGCCATCAAAAAGACTCAAAAGCAAGTCGTCGATGCATCGTGTCTGGCCAAAATCTCCCTTGCATATCGGCTTGTATATGCAAAATACAAGCTGTAGACCTAAAAACATCATTAGCTGCATTTCACTTTTTTGCTGGGTCCAGCTTGTATATTTTCTCCTTGTACATTTCTTTGTATATACAAAATATATAAACACTTATTCATACAAAGCGGACTCCAAACTCTTATGTGCCAAAACTGATCCTTGATTCAAATCCACCTTGTATATCGCAATGCATCTTAGACTTGTATATCGTAATATACAAGCGCCATATACATACAAGTTAGACCCCAAACTAACCTTTAAGTATATTTGATTTCCTGTCAGGTTCAGCTTGCATATCTCATTTGTATCTCTCTTTGTATATGCACGATATACAAGTGGCCTTATGCATACAAAACAGACCCGGAGCCTGAATGAGGCAGAAAGGATATCAATTTGAAATCCGGCTTGCATATCGGCCTATTTGTATGTCAAGACATACAAACACCTTTTATACAAGGCATACCTGAGAACAACATAGAATAGATTGAAACTTCTATTCAGGTCTGGATTGTATATGTCTCCTTGTATATCAGCTTGTATGTGCGAACATACAAGTCGATATACATTCCACTGTAGCTTTTGAACCTTTGTATGTAGATGATATACAAACCTCTTTGTATCTTCACGAGGCCCACCATTTGTATCTCCTTCTGCGGCTTTGTAGCAAATGCATATTTGTTTATATATGCGGATATACAAACCCAAATATACAAACTCATTTACATACAAATAGGGAATCTTGATAGAATATACTCGCGATACATATCTCATTTGTATATAGCCGATTGTATGTTTAGCGAATGTATATTTGCTTGTATGTGCAAACATACAAGGCAAACATACAAGTTGTCACATACAAATATGAAATCTTTGAGGAATATTCCCTGAATGTATCTTATACCTTGTATGTTTCACTTGCATCTCCATTTGTATATCACCAATATACAAACCCGGAATATTCCTGGGAATCTGCGAAAGATTCCTGAAATGTATATACATTTCCCTAGCCTGATATACATTCAAAAAATATATAAAACTCAATTTTTTCTAAATTTTCTAAGGCTGACAGGGATTGCAAGCCTGCCAAAATGTAAATTTGAATTGTATGTTGAACACTACTTTGACCATGGACAACTTCTTTATTTGGCCAAATTTCACGGTGATGTAAAAAGCAAACCTGCCTATTTTTTTAAGCTCTTTCCAATGGTAAGGTTTTTTAGACAAGGTTCCCTAGGAAATTTGGCACTTTTGCTTTATAAGGACCTTTTCAAAGGGATTTTCAAGGAAAATACCAGGTTGATTGTTAGACTCTGGCCTGAGGAAAAAAGGGTCAACAATTTAGCAACCTCTATGGGATGTTTGCTTGCTAAACATAAGTTCAGTGGCCTTATTGCATCCATTGGGCATGGGGTTACACCTAAAACGTGTTGGAAAACTGGAACCTCCCTCCAAAATACAAAAAAAAGGGAAAAGGGGACTGCATTCTCCTAATGACAATGCAGCCTGTGGAGAAACACTT
Source organism: Cunninghamia lanceolata (assembly GCA_027924645.1). NCBI lineage: Eukaryota > Viridiplantae > Streptophyta > Pinopsida > Cupressales > Cupressaceae > Cunninghamia > Cunninghamia lanceolata. Next base: position 3,940,654 of record BSBN01000158.1, on the reverse strand, counting down.
ATGGAAAGCAGGAAATCTAATCTACTAATTTACAAAACACTCATACCTCAAAACACTTTTTCAAGTGCATCCCATTGACCAAGATAGGCAGATTTTGTCCATCCATAGTTGCTAACTAGAATGCATTGTGCTCCTTGCATTCAGTAATGAGAAATGGGCCACCCCACATGCTGTCAAATTTGGAATGCTTTCCTGGTATACTTTTCAATTCATCCCATTTGAGCACCATATCACCCATTCTAAAGTTTCTGGGAGTGGCCTTTTGATCAAAACTTCTTTTGGTTCGTAGCTGATGATATTCCATAGTCTCCATAGCTTTGTCTCTGATTTCTTCAAGCTCCATAAGCTGAGCATATTTGATAGCCATGGGTTCTTCCTCTTCAAACATTTCTAGTTGATTGATGATGTCTAGTGCTGGTAGTTCCACAGAGATAGGCAATCTTGCTTCCTTCCCATATACCAACATATATGGAGAGTTTCCAATGGACCTCTTAGGAGTTATTCTGTTTGCCCATAAGGCATATTTCAAATTAGTGTGCTAGGTCCTTTGGTTGTCCTCCATTGATCTTTTAATAATCCTTATGAGATTTTTGTTTGTAGACATAGCTAAACCATTACCCTATGGGTAATAATTAGAAGAAGTATTCAGATAGATCCCATTCTTAACCGCCCAGTTAGTTATCTTTAGGCCAACAAAGGCTAAAGCATTATCAGAAATTATTGACTCAAGCACTCCAAATCTGGAAATCATATCATGATAAAAATTTAAAACATTATTTTCATTTGATTCCTTTAGAGCCACTGCTTCAATACATCTTGTGAAAAAATTTGTAACTGTAAGGATCCACTTGTGGCCTGCACTTGATGGTGGATTAATGGGTCCTATGAGGTCAATACCCCATCTCATAAAGGGTTTCTCTATTTGAATTGGCCGTAGAGGTAGGGCTGGTAGTCTCTCCTTTCCTACAAAAATGGCACACTTTCTACATTTTCTAGCCCAGTCATGGGCATCCTTAAATAAGCTGGGCCAATAATATCTAGCTCTCATTATCTTCCAAGTAGTAGTCTTTGGGGCAAAATGACCCCCTGCCGTCCCATCATGAAATTCATGCAGTAGCTTATCAGTCTGATCTTCAGCAATGCATCTTAGTAGTACACCATTAAAATCTTTCCTAAAAAGGGTGCCATTAATCAAAATGTATGAAATGGACTGCAGTCTATAGTATCTTCTCTTGGTTCTATCCAAACCCGCTGGACATTTACCGGTTTGCAAAAATTCACTCATATCAGTAACCCAGCCTATACTGACTACTTCTGGGTTATCTTGAGGTGTATCCTCAATGGTCAAAAGCATCTCATCTTCCTTGTTGGAACTAGTAGCGAGCTGCTCACTGTGTCCTCTGCCTCTGACAAGCTTGGTTACTTGGATATCCACGTCATATTCCATGACCTTGGTGATCCAACCGGCTCTTTTCTCATTTATATCCTTGCTCAACAGGAACTCCTTCACGCTGGGATGAGCCACCATAAAATGTATCTTGTTATTAGAAACAAGATGCCAAAATTTCTTGAGGCTCCTTATCACTGCAAGGACTTGCTTCTCAATGAAGCTATATTTTTGTTCATATTCTTCCAACCCTTGACTGAAAAAAGTAATTGGCTGCTCAAAGCCACTACTTTGCTTTTGCACTAAAATTGTAGAGATTGTATCTAGGTCACCATAAGCATATAGAATAAAATCTTTGGAAAAATCAGGATGTACCAAGGTTGGCGCAACTGACAATGCTTCTTTTATAGACTCAAAACTGAATCTAGCCTCTTTTGTCCAATTAAAAGCTATGTTCTTCTTCAACATGGATGTCAAAGCTTTCAATAGATTTATGATATCAGGGATGAACCTTCTCAGAAAATTAATTATGCCAATGAAACTTTGTAATCCCCCCTTATGACTTGGTAAAGGCAGCTCCAAAATGGCCATTACCCTTTCATGGTCAATGGTAATGCCTTCCTTCGATACAATGTCCCCTAACAGCTTGCCTTCATGGATAGCAAAAATACATTTGTTTGGATTAAGGGATATCCCAAACTCTCGGCATCTTTCAAAAACTAGCCTTAGACGGGATAGATGCTCAGATGCATTCTTTGAAAAAATGGTTGTATCATCTAAGTACACCAACACCAATTTGTAAAGCAAACCTTTGAACACCATATCCATGGCTCTTTGAAAGGTTGAGCCAATGTTAGAGAGACCAAAAGGCATCCTCTTGTAGGCCATGGTGCCCCACTTCGTAGTGAAAGCCATCTTAAATTGATCTTCCTCCTTGACCAACACTTGATTGTAACTAGAAAATTTGTCAAGTAAACAAAATCTTTTTGAGCCCACCACTACCTATAAAATATATTCCATTGAGGGAAATGGGTAGTGGTCATTTAGAGACACTCTATTTAGGTCTCTGAAATCAACACACAACCTAATTTCTCTGTTCTTCCTCACAGGGACAAGGTTTGAGACCCAAGAAGTGTGCTTGATCCAAAAAATGATTTTCCCCTCAATTAGCTTAGTCAATTCTTTAATCATCAGGGGCTCTAGCTTTGGATTTAGGGGCTTCTACCTCTGCCTTATAGGCTTTGTACCTGGTTCCAATTCTATGGTGTTCTGTGCAATATGAGGATCAAATCCTTTTAGGTCTAAATAATCCTAAGAAAATACATCTTCAAATTCATGGCACAGGGCAATAAAATCTCTTCTGTCCTCGGCTAAACAAATTTTACCTATTTTGAGGAGCTTTCCCTTAAAAATTTTTAACTCCTCACAATGTTCCTCTTTTATTTGCATACCAATCTTAGTCCTTTTCATCTGATCATCAGTGCCAAAAATAGACTCCAAAGTCACCAATCCCTTAGGCAGCTTGTTTGTCTTCAACTGAATAATTTGATCATTGCCATACTGTTGTTTGAGTTTATCCTGGTTTACCACAGAAAATTCAACTTCTTCTAACAAAAACTGTAGGATTTGCTCATCACTTTCAAAGACCTACCAATGAACATTATTATCAGGGATAGAGGGTCTGTCAACTATTTTTACATGAGGCTACATTTTTTCCCTTTGAATGTCACTAGAGATGTCAAACTGTGCCCCAATTGCCGCCAATCTATCAGCATGGGAGTTCTGATTTCTTAAAATGGAAATTAGATTAAAAGCATCAAACTCCTCAATCATGTTCCATACCCTATGCTTATAGCACTTCAAGGTATCATTTTTGGTAAGATGCAGTCCTCTTACCTGATTTACAATTAGTTCACTATCCCCAAATACTTGCAAACAACCAATTTTCTTCCTTCTTGCCCATTGCAATCCCTGGATTAGCCCCTCATATTCAGCAGTGTTATTGGTGCATGAGAAGGCATAATGGAAAGTAGTATAATATTTTTCACCTTGTGGTGATACCAACATTGCACCACCACTAGATCTATTTCTACTCCTTGAGCCATCAAAGTACATTTTCCATACTTTTCCTTGATTTTCTGTCTACTGCTCTGTATCCTTTACCATACTTGGAATTGCTACCTTAGGCTCATGAAGTATATAGACCCCCATACCATTTTCTTGAATATGTGCCTTAGGATCATCTACAACATTTTCTGAGGACCACTCCCTTAAGAGGATCTCTGGTATGCTTTCATTTTGTAGTTCTTGGGCAGCAACAAGCTCGGGATCATCAGAAATAATGCAATTTGCATTAACAACACTTGGTGTGTAAGGCTCTATGTGATGATTTGAAAGTAACTCAAATTTTAAAAATACTTTAGTGCCATATCTAGTCCTAAAAAATATGTGGGACCAATCTGAGGATAAATATCCTCCTATCTTGGCTATAAATTCTCTTGATAAGCACATGGCAAAATAAGGAGGCAAATCTATGATGAAGACCTCTTGTGAAATGGAAACATTGGGACAAGTATGTAGGGTGAGACCTAGGTCTTTTAGTACACCCATAGTATTGACAGCTATGCCATCTAATTGAAGTACACCCTTCTCAAGAGGTTGGTATTTGAGCCCTAATTGGTTTGCAATTTGTTTAGGCGTCACAGAACTACTTGCTCCACTATCCACCATGCAGTTATGAACTAATTTATATCCAATTATTAATGATATATAGAATGGGAGTGGCTTAGTAATTTTGTTAGGCTGTTTGCTGTTATCCTCAGAGGAATTAGTAAGGACAACCCTACTTGGGTCAATGGTTGTATCTTTGGACACCTTCAAATCAGACAAGGCAGATTGCAACATGTCTTTTTGGCCTGGGATGGCTAAAGAATCCCACATAGACATTGTCTCATTCATCTTTTTCATGTTTTTAATAATATTGAAAGGTGGAATGGCACTCACCTTCTGATTTGATTTTGTAGCAGTGATGTCTGGTTGCAAATGAGGCATCTCCCTTGCTTTTACTGGGTCATTTCTTTGTAGAATATGGGGAATTTGGGGCGCAGGAACATCAACAGACGCTTTTCCTTTATTTGCTGCTTGTTCTACCTCATAACCCCTTTTCTTTGATCTTGTATTTTCTACAACTGAGGTGCTATCATTGTTTATGCCACAAAATTCACCTTCCTACTAGTTCATGAAAGCAGAATCACTCTGAGGTTGCTCTTGCTGTTGCAGAGCCCCATCATTTGGTGTACTTGGCTATGAGGCTGACACATTTTGCACCATTAAAGCTTGATTTATGACTCCATTTGAGCAAGTTGCTTGACTATGTGGTTGATTGCATGGGTAGCACCAATCATATTCAGCTACTAAGTTGTTATGAGTAGGGACAAGGTCCCTTACTGCATTAATAGTTGCTGGATTATAAGGCTGAAAAGGCCTTTGATTTACATTCTGTCTGGCCCCTTGGAAGTTGCTTTGATAAGGTGGCCTATTAGCTTGATAAGGCTGATTTTGGCCTTGAAATGGTTGATTCTACCCTTGGCTAGATTGTTGATAAGACTGAAAGGGCCTCTAGGACTATTGCTTCTTTAAGCTTACTAGTTCATTTCCAAAAGTTTGAAGGATACCCTTAATCTTTTGTTGACTATTTTTAATCTCTTTCAACTCTTGAGACGAACTAGAGGCAACAAGCTCAGAATTAGCAATATTAGGTAATGCTGCGATAGTAGGCACAGGGGGAAAACATGGAATTGGCAAGGGCATAGAAGCCTGAATCTCAAGAAAGATAGGCACTAGTGGTCTGGGTGCTATTTTTTTTAGCCTGAATGAGATTATTCTCCACCCTAATTGCTAATTCATATGCATCTAGTAAACTATTACCTCCTAGTGATTGAATCATCACTGAAATATCACTATTTAGGGCTTTCAAAAAATATAGAAATGCATATTCAGCTGGAGGTCTTACCATGGCAGGGATTCTGTCCCATGTCTTCTGAAATCTAAAGTTAAAATCCATCATTTGCTCTTGCAGAACTCTCTTTATGGTGGTCATCTGTTCAACCAATGATAGATTATCTGATTTTTCTTGAAATTGATTGCTTAACTTCTCTCCTAGCTCATCCCAGGTTCCTATAGTCTACACTGGTAGACTCCTGAACCAATGTAATGCCTTCCCTTTGAAGGAGGCAGCTAGCAATCTGATGGCTACATTCTCTTGAGTAACATGATGTACACCACATAGAGAAGCTATGTCTCTAATGTGCTCTATAGGAGTAGTCTAATTTTCCCCTATGAAATAGGGTAAATTCTTCAAAGCTGCCATTGGTATCACATCATGCACCATTAGATTCAAAGGGCTGCCCCTGTCAAAAGTCACGAATGGTTGATTTCTTCCCATCTAAAGAGCTACAGGTAGACTTGCTTGAGTTACTGTGGGAACTACAGAAGCAACTGGTCTGAAACTTGGAGTTGACCATACTCTTTTGGAAACTAAAGTCCTCGCTGCAGTTCTATTTAGTCTTCTAGGTGGATAGAGTTGCAAAATTTTGAATGAGCCTGAATTTGAACTCCTAGTTTGTAGTTTTCTCATAAAAATGTGGAAACAGAACTAATCTGCTTGTCCTTCCTCAGTGTGAGTCACCAAATGTGCAGATTTAACCTCTCACAGGTCTGAAAATCACTGGCTGCACATCAAAACCAATAATAAATTTGTAATTGTCCCATTGGGCATGCCAAAAGTTGTTATCACCTAGTTTTGCACCCTTGCATATAGTTGTGAAACCTCTGCAAACTGGAGTAACATGGGAATGATCTCTAAGTGTGGGACTTTGCTAAATGAGACCAAACCTCGGGAGAAGGCTGGCTTCCTTGTCTAGTTATCACCTAAAACTACTGAATTTTGAGGGGAAAAGGGAGAGAGAAAGCTTGCAATGGAAATGAAATAAAAGCTTGAAAAATAAAGGGGTGATACACCAGATTAAAAGAAATTTCCACAACACTGAGAAGATGCACAATGTAATCAAAGACAACAAGTAGGTATACAGAGATTAGATGACTCTAGCAGAGGTGAGAAGCAATATGATTGAGAGGAATGAAACATTCATAGACAGCTGTACATAGATTCACACAGAACTAGAAAAATTAGTAAAGAGGTAAAATTAACTTGCATATATTCAATGGAAAGGCACAGTTACAGCATATGAAAACCTTGTTTGGAAATAGAAGAGCCTTAATGCCAAAAAAATTTCAACCCTCTTTACAACATTTGAATGCATATAAATAGCATTCCAAACTATCCTAGGGCAGTTACAAAATTTTGCTCAAAGAGCTATCATTAAAAAATATCCCCTCATAAAGACTATCCAACTACATCAGTTATGGCATTGAATATCTGGCACTGGGGAGTATGAGATATTTTTTGAGCCTTTATTATAGTTGCTTACTCATTGATCTGTAGTAGAAAAGATGAAAATATCTGGAAGAGGAAGGTGGAAAGGTATTTCTGATCATCAATGCAAGTTGCTTCATCTTTGTGCAGCAATGAATGCCCCAAAATATCTTCATCTCATTCAAGAAGTCGCTGAAATGTCCAGTTGCCCAAAATATGCGACTCTAGATCTAAATTTAAAAAAGTGATAAAACTCCTGAGAAACCCTGCCAAATGAAAGAGGGGACCAAAATATGCAACTTTACCTCTTGGAGCATGCTGAAATTCATCAAAATGGAAGAGATACAGGTGGTCAAACTTTCGGTCAACTACTTGTATATATCACTTTTGCATCTCTGTATATATCGTTGCATCTTGGCGCCTGAATCAGCACCCAAAAATTCATTCTGCAACTCCTTTGCATGTACATGGCGCCTTGTATGTATCTCTGTGCTTTTGGCGGTGAAAGGCCCTTGCAGTCGCCTTGTATATGCATTTGAAAATGACTTGTATATGCAAGAGCCTTTGTATATGTCTCTGTCGCTGCCATGTGGCACTTCCTGATTCACCGTTGAGTTGGAACTAGGACCCTCACTGAGGAACTGCATCCGGTATTGGCCATCGGAAAGACTCAAAAACAAGTCATCGATGCATCATGTCTGGCTGAAATCTCCCTTGCATATCGGCTTGTATATGCAAAATACAAGCTGCGGACCTGAAAACATCATTAGCTGCATTTCACTGTTTTGCCAGGTCTAGCTTGTATATTTTCTCCTTATACATTTCTTTTTATATACAAAATATATAAACACTTATTCATACAAAGCAGACTCCAAACTCTTATGTGCCGAAACTGATCCTTAATTCAAATCTCCCTTGTATATCTCAATTCATCTTAGACTTGTATATCACAATATACAAGTGCCATATACATTAAATTCGGATCCCAAACTGACCTTTAAGTATATTTGATTTCCTGTCAGGTCCGGCTTGCATATCTCATTTGTACCTCTCTTTGTATATGCGCGATATACAAGTGGCCTTATACATACAAAACGGACCCGAAGCCTAAATGAGACAGAAAGGATATCCATTTGAAATCTGGCTTGCATATCAGCCTATTTGTATGTCAAGACATACGAACACCTTTTATACAAGGCGGACCTGAGAACAACATAGAATAGATTGAAAATTCTATTCAGGTCCGGATTGTATATGTCTCCTTGTATATCAGCTTGTATGTGCGAACATACAACTCGATATACATTCCACTGTAGCTTTTGAACCTTTGTATGTAGATGATATACAAATCTCTTTGTATCTTCATGAGGCCCACCATTTGTATCTCCTTCTGTGGCACTGTAACAAATGCACATTTGTTTGTATATGTGGATATACAAACCCAAATATACGAAATCCCTTACATACAAACAGGGAATCTTGATGGAATATACCCGTGATGCATATCTCATTTGTATATAGCCGATTGTATGTTTAGTGAATGTATATTTGCTTGTATGTGCGAACATACAAGGCAAACATACATGCTGTCACATGCAAATATGAAATCTTTGAGGAATATTCCCTGAATGTATCTTATACCTTGTATGTTTCACTTGCATCTCCATTTGTATATCACCAATATACAAACCCAAAATATTGTCGGGAATCTGCGAAAGATTCTCAAAATGTATATACATTTCCCTAGCCTAATATCATTCAAAAAATGTATAAAACTCAATTTTTTCTAAATTTTCTAAGGCCGATAGGGATTGCAAGCCCACCAAAATGTAAATTTGAATTGTATGTTGACCACTACTTTGACCATGGATAACTTCTTTATTTGGCCGAATTTCAGGGTGATGTAAAAAGTAAACCTGCCTATTTTTTTAAGCTTTTTCCAATGGTAAGGTTTTTTTAGGCAAGGTTCCCTGGGAAATTTGGCACTTTTGCTTTATAAGGACCTTTTCAAAGGGATTTTCAAGGAAAATACCAAGTTGACTGTTAGACTCTGGCCTGAGGAAAAAAGGGTCAATAGTAACAAGTAAGATTTGATAATGAATTGCTAAGACTCTGCCAAAATACAGTCAATACAAAGCAAGTTTTGCAGGTTACTAGGAATTTGTGATTATGTGTTGTCTTATTTTGGTCTTCATGGTTCATGTCAATCTGAAATTAGTTGATATTCAGTTGCACTTGTGATTAATTATTCAGATATTTGATGGATTTCTTGTCCATACCATTAATGGCTTGCTAATTGTATGTCATTGTGCATGGTTAGTCTGGGCATAGTTTATGAGATAAGTTTGATTGTATGATTTCATTGAGCTACGGCAAGGATTGGGTGTTTGATGAACCCTCTATAATTTGAAAATCATTACATCTCCTTAGAAGATTGCACATTCTCTGTGGCATTGTGGGCTACCTAGTTAAGTAGAGATTTGTTTATTGTTGGGAATCTATCTATCTAGTTATTGATCATTTCTGTAATTGTCTATAGGATCTCTTATCCCTTCTCTCTATCCTTTTTCTTTTGCATTTTATTTATATTAAGTTTGGTAGATTTAGGGTTTAAGCAACATTACATTGATCATCTGTTAAAATTTTAGACTTCGTAGTCTGAACCACCTAGGGTTTCTGCACTTGCATTGCTACCATCTTCCATAAACCCTGCATTTCATGTAAGACCCCTTGTTGACACAACTAGACATTCCATTGAAGTTATTCCAAGCAAGCTAAGACTTAGCTATATTATCCTTGGAGTAGTCTTACCTAGGGTAGGATACTTTTCAAGAGAGGTGTGATACCAGTGATCACACCTATGTTGTTGTATGCTAAAACCACCATCAACACACACTTAATCTTATACGCTCAACAACCAAAATATTAACCCTCAAGTGTAACCCTCAACCCTCTACCCTCTACCTATTGCTTAAGTCCTAATCCCTCAGCCCTCAACCTTCAAAACTATACAGGCTCAAGTCCTTATATACACTAAACCGAAAACACTTACATACATACATGCATACATACAAATATACATACATACAAAGATGCATACATACAAGCATGCATACATGTACATACATACCTACAAGAATAGATATAAACATCCATGAAACATACTTATGAAATTTGAACATATCTCATTCAAAGGAACACATAACGCAAGCATGTTATAACACACTTGCGTTATGTCAATTTGGGAAAACACAGACAAACATACAAAAAAGCAAAAAAACACAACATAATGCACTCGCGTTATGTTGTGCTTTGGGAATCCCAAGCCTTGGGCTTGGGATTTGCTTTGGATTTCCAACCCAAAGGCTTGGAGTGCCTTTCCGACATCCACAGATGTGTTTTTGTAGATTCTTCAAGATTTCACATAATTTTGTTCATGCTAACCCTCAGATTTACACGTGTTTTAAGGTCAAACAAATCAAACATCTGGGTAATGTTAGGCTTTCTCTTAGCTATTTAACAATGTAATTTTTTCACATTTTGACAATTTTAAGCCTTTCATCTTTAATTTCTTTGGTTTGTGTGTCTAGTTTTGGGTAAAAACCATTATTTGGTCTTTTTTTCATTGTAAATTAACCATTCATTGAAATTTCAAAAAAATTACATATTTAGAAACTAGACTCCATTCTACACATATTAAAAAAAAAGAAAAAATGATTTTCAATTAGTTTTCAAAATTTATAGGGGTAGCACAGCCAAAATTCTATTTTATAGGATGTGTCCACTTTGAAAATTAGTAAAAAAATAAAATTTTATCAAAAAAATCAGGCATAAACTACATGTTAGCTAATTTCTCACTAAAGTGATTTTAAAAATACCAAAAAAAAGTTAACCTTTTGAGGGAGCCACAAAACATGCTATGTTATGTTTTTTTGACAGAAACAACACCAATTTCTATGGCTCCCTCTTTTGAACCCCTTAATCTATACCATTTTTAAAAAAAAATAGTAGTTTAGAAAGTAGACTTAGAGCACTACGAACATTGTTTTGGTTGCATCTCCAAATTTTGAGTGTAACTATGCTCAATTTCTCATCCAAGGCTAGCATTTCCATATTTTAGAAAAAAAGTGGCCACTTAAGACCCCTTTTTGGCCCCCCATCTTCTTGCACTTACCCCCATCTCCTCTGAAACTAGGTTATCTGAACTACCATTGTCAATCACAACTTTACAACACTTACCTCCACATTTGCATCTTGTCTTGAACAAACTCTTCCTCATTTGTTTCTTCTTGAAATAGTGCTCCCCTCAGCTTAAGTGATTCTCCCTTCTTAGGTTTACCAACCAAATTAGGTGATCCAATAGGTTCTTCTTTAAAATAGGCTACTCTTCTACTGTTCTTTGTCCTCTTACTTGTACTACCCTAATTACAATCAAATGTTATATGTCCTTCACCTCCACACTTGAAACAAGTACCTCTAAATGTTTTCTTATCAACTCCCCTTCCTTCTCTTCTATACCCTTCATTCTGGTATGAATTATAGTTGCCTCTGGGACTAAAATTTATGTCACTATTCTGGTATGCATTGTTATCTCTATCATCCTTCTTGAATGGACTATCAAACTTATTCTACTCTGCAAATGATCTATCTCCTCTAGAAAATTTTCTTCGTCTTTGAAATTTACCCCCTCTTCCTCTCTACCTCTGATCATGCTTCTTATTCAGCTTCTCTTCCGCTTTCAAGGCAAATTGATATGGTTCCTCCAAAGATGTCATCCTTACCAAGCTTAGTTCTTCTTGAATATTCAATCTCAGTCCATTGATGTATCTAGCCACTTTCTCGTTGCTTGCCTCTCTATGTCATGTCCTTATGATTATCTTGTGAAATTCTTCAGTATACTCCTTTTGTCTTAGGTTTCACAATCTTTTCAACAACTCCAACTAATAGTCAGCAGGTATGAATTGATTCTTCAACTTTGTCACCATCCTATCCCAACTTGTAATCTTTTCTTTTCCCTTCTTGTTTTTTTCCAACTGAACCTCTTTCCACCATATAGCATCATGTCCTTTCAATTTTGTTTTTGCAAATTTTACCCTTTCCGGATCTTGAACTTCTTCATATTCAAAGTATTCTTCAATATCATTTATCCAATCAATCAATTCTTCAGTATTCAAATTACCAGTATAATTTGGCACATTGACTCTAGGTCTATTTCCAATATTTGAGATAGCTCGCAACATCTTGATTTGATTTGGTTTTTCTTCTTCATCACCTCCTAGGGTTTCACCAACTTGATTCATAGATTGAAATTCTTCTTCATCATCACTTTCAATATTAGGTCTATGTGTCAATCCTCTTCACCTATCTTCTTCAACAACATCCAAATGGATTCACATTGTTCTCATCAGTTCCATCATCTCATCCATTCTATTAGCCATTGTACCAACCGGAGGAACTCTTCACGACAGCATTTTCTTAGGATTAAGTGCAAACTACCTCAAATTTGAAGATCAGACTACAAGCGACAACTACCTCTCAATCGGCAATCAGTTGTGCACTAGTAACCTACCTCAAATCAGTGATCTACCCACAACAAGATATTATGGAATCCCCTTCACCAATTCACTCCAAAGAATCAAACTTTCACTCTGATACCACTTGGTGCAGTCACGGTAGGAGGGTTCACAGAATAAACTATCTGGACCATGTGGCAAGAGTAAACACAATGGAAACAACTCAAGAAAATGGAACAAATCCATATTTAGTCATTAAGTATATCATAGAATTCAATTACAATCTCGCCAACAACATGTAGGTTTATAATTAGGACTCACAGGCCTGATTACATACATGCGCAAGAATAAGATTTGAAGCTCCTTTGCAGGAATTCAAACTATGATCAATCTAACAATCATCAACTACATTCCTAAGGACCTATTACATCATTATATATCATACTCAAAGTAATAGATTCCTCCACGTTGGCCACAAGAGATTAATGAATCTTGATGAAGAGGTGTAACGTGTGTTCTTGGATAGGTTAGACCTATCGGTCTTGAAATCCTCCTCAAACATATGAAATGATGTGCGGACCTCCATGGAAACTCAGCCACAAACCAAGGAACATTGTAGAATGTATCATTAGGATCCGCAAGTCAAACAATGGTCACAAATCTTCTCCTTGAGTTGATTGTTCATGACTATTAGAAAGCTCTACACTGAGAAAATAGAGGATCTTCTAATAGTGATAGCATTCTGGTAACTGATCCAAATGCTCTGTAAACTTAGAGTGATGTAGATAAACATGTCTAGATGCTAAATCCAGATGCTACTACAAAAGAATGTTGATCAAGATGCTAAAACTACTTATCAACTACCCATTTTACCTATAGGTTCTTCAACCACTATCAATGGTTACTTGGTCAATTCATAAGGTACTTTCCAAAGCCTCTTCATAAGGCACTTTCCAAAGCTTCTTCCATTGTATCCCTAGTTAAAGCATGTAGGAAAAGATCACATAACTCATGGCCATCCATATTTGGAGCACTTGTTGAAGAGTAGAGAAATTGTCTCCATCGGGTGACACAATGGGCCACTGAGCCATTAGATTCTTGCTTCATGGTAAAAAATTCTTAGATTCCTATCTTTATGAGTTTATTCATGTGCAAATCCATGACAAACTCTCCTATTAACTATTTGAAAAAGTGTATCAAAGCCTATCGTAGGCGATAATACCAATCCAGGGCTATTCCTTCTAATATTTTCAGGAAGATATTTGTGACGACCCCACCCCAAGGGATGAGTTATCTTATAGTGGTTGTATATGCCTTGAAGTGTGAGTTATGGTCTCCTTCTCCTTTAAAATTTGAGAGATCCAACAATGGATGTATAACTGAACACTTCTTATAGCCATGTCAAGCAACTCTTTTAAATACTCCAAGTATGTGCCCAAGAAGGCACTTTGTGATTGTGAAGTTGATAACATTAACTGCATGGGTGGGCTTTGATAGCCCAATGCCATTGCCTAATTTTCTTGATTTCCATGTATTGTTTAAGTGTTTTGAATAGGAGGATTCCCATTGGGGAATGTGTCATTAGTCCCATTTCACATGTAATAGTTAAGGTAAGGGGGATTTTGAGATGCCCCCTAGTCTTGTTCAATTCTAATGTGTTCATGTTGTTAGAGTGTAGGGTTTATCCTAACCTACACCTAGGCTTAATTCACACTTAGTGGCTGAGTCTAAGTTAACCTTGACATTAAAGGTCAAGTTCACTTTTGAGGTTAGTCACTTTTTTGTCTCACCATATGTGCACACATGAGGTTAGTCATTTGACATTCCACCTCATTAGAGGTTGGAGATATTCTCTCCTCACCTTATGGGAGGTTGGAGACATTTGTCCATCACCCTCCACATATGCACACATATGTTCATCACTTTGGGGGTTAATCATAGTTGGTTCTCTCCTCACCTCCTTCTCCTTGCCTACATATGCAAGGCTCTTTATACTTTGTCAATATCTCTTGAATATCATATTTGAGATTTTTTGTGCTCATGCTTTATGGAAGTTTATATTGACTCTTGTTTGTAGATCTCAAATGACATTTTCATGGTATTAGATCTATGTAAACAAAATCCTTCTCAATTCTAAGTCGTTTCAACACATAGCCTTATTAAGATTTATTTTTCAGTCTTTATGACTTGAATGACATTCTAGTCCCTTGACCCCATATTTGTTGGCATCCTCACAAGCCTAATCTACTTTCTTCCATGACATAGATCATTCATCTAGGAGGTCATTCTACTCCTCTCATCCTGACCAAATCCCTAGTTCGTTGAGGTAAATTGATGGTTTGATAATTGTTTTTGGCCTATCGGCCAGTGTCTGCTCACTCTATGTTGTCAAGAATTTTTTTTCACAGTATTCTTTTGTTGTATAGTGAAAGAATTTTTGAAGATCTACAAATTGAAGCCTTGAAATGTTGTTTCAAAATTTTTGCATGCTGTGAGACAACTCCCTTTACATCATGGCCAAATTTATGGTTGATTTAGTGTTTTGTGGAAAATTTCTAACTGGTGTTAACCTCCTTAGGCTCGTATTCTCAAATACTTTTAGACTTTGTGAGTCATAATTGTAGTGAGGTTTACAAGTTTATGATTTTGATCAGTTCTCTCTATAAATACATTGGTTCAGTCTGCCTTTGGCTCTCGACATTTAGAGTTTTATTTAGTATTTCATGGTTGTTCTGTCCTCCATTTTGATCTACCAATTTGTTGTTTTCCATTTACATCAGAGGTCTCTATAATGGTTTGTAGGGTAAAGTTTGTTGATGGTTGCATATTTCAAGTCTCATAATCAAATTTTGTTGTTTGGAGGTTTCCACATTGTTTATACTATTGTCCATTCTCCACAGTGATTGACCTACTCTCTTCCTAACTATTTTCCAATGGCCCTTGATTGAGTCTCAGGCTCCTCTTTAACCTTCAATTCAAATTTCACATGCCCCTTTATTCACCTCAAAATCTATTGTTATAGTGTTAGTCTATTAATACTTAAACTTATTGTTTTTGGTTGTGGCTTCATGTGTTGTTCTCCCTTCATCCCACTCAAATCATGGTTTGTTTGACTATTAGATGCTGGAATAGTTTAATGCTAGTTTTTTAAGCAATCTATGTAACATTAATATTTAATGTTGAATTCTTTATAACCACTAACATATAAGCTCTTTTTAAAAACTTGTAAGGGGAGAGTTATTGAATATTGGGGCACAATTGTAAGCGGGGTTTATTTTCCTTTGGAAAATTTTGTTTTAGAGCATTTAATTAATAGTGCATATTGTAAAATCAAATTACAAATTGTCAAGTTTTAAAGCACCAAATTTACTTTGGAAAGTCAAGTGGATTCAATTAGACTCATCTAAAGTGCCAAATTGACCCTATTTTTACATTTTGCTCATGCACTCAAAATATAAAATGCCAAAATATGGGGGGATCAAAAACTAATCAAGGGGGTTGTCTTGTGTATTGTTCTTATTTTTACAAAATGGACCTAATCCTAACTCCATTTAACTACTATAAAAGGAAGAAATCAATGGAGATAAAACTCAAGAAACAAGGATTGTATTAGGTCACTATGTATTTGGAACTTGAACCAACAATTGCTATAGAAAAAAGTAAATGGTTTAATTAGAATGATGAAGCCTATGGTACATTGTGTATGTCTCTTTATTTTAACCTTCACTTTCACATTTCTTCAACCATAACACCTAATGATGTATGCAGACCATTACAATCTTTGTTCAAAAAACAAGATGTAATGAGAGGACATCAACTAGAAAATGAACTAATAATTCTTAATCCACAAGACTTTAACACAATTCAAAATTTCTTCACTAAACTACATTTGCTAAGGTTTCAACTCAAAGAATGTGGATTTGACAAAAAAGATGAACAATTGGTTCTAAGTGTCTTGTCAAAGTTAGGTCCTATGTATGTAGTGTTTGTTTCAACTTTCCATGCAACAAAGGATGCTCTTGGTACATGCTTCACTATGCCCTCACTTTCAGATTTTGTTGTTTCTCTTACAAATGAACAAGACAAACTAATTCAAATGGGTACAATGAATACTTCAAAGCCACAAGCTCTTGTTGCAACTGAATCACCAACTAAGTTAAAGAAACAACCTAAGGATCAAGCTAAAGGCACAAAATCTGAATCACCATTTATTTCATCTCCATCCTCAAAAGGGAAAAGATTTAAGGAAAGGACCACATGTGCTTATTGTCAAAAAATTGGGCATGAAGAAAGAAAATGCTTTCAAAAAGACAAAAATGAGTTAAAGAAACTTCTTCAACAAACTCAACTTGAATTGTCCAAACTCAAGGCAAGTGGTTCTTCTAATTTTGCATCAACATCATCCACATATTCAAATAAAGGAAAGAACAAGGGTATGGCACTTCTTGCTTCAACAAATCCTACATCACATAAGTGGATTCTTGATTAAGGGGCATCACACCATGTGGTTGCCTCAAAGGAGTTGTTTTCTACCTATGAGCGATGTTCATTCCATCCAATTCTTATTGGGAATAACACATATATGAATACTTATGGAAAATGATCTATTGATATTGGTGAAGGGACATTTAATGATGTACTTATGTTCCATCTTTCTCCACCAATCTCCTTTCCATTTACCAGAACACACATAGTGGCATAGGGAAAATGTGAGGCGTACCTCTTTCATTTCCATTCATGTGACTATTTACCTTACTGTTGCTGATACTTTTATACTTGTGGGACTGTTGATCCTAGATTCCCAAACTATTAGACTTTATTATATTATAAGAAAACTAATTGGGTGATGTTAGATAGATGCTTGTATTAAGAGAAAACAAATTGGGTGATGTTAGATAGATTCTTTATATTAAAGGAAAACTAATTGGGTGATGTTAGTTAGAAAATTGCAATATGATTTATTTTATGCTTAAGAGAACTTGTGATATCTTATGTGTGTGCAAGTTTTAATTTTCTTCGGCTATGTTATTGATATGTGGAATTAACTTTGCAACTGAGTGTGCAAGTATTTTTAACCAACCACAGATACTAGAGATCATCCCACACTTGATGTTGTAATCCCTTGTGAAGCCGATCTAGTTCCATGAGGAACCAAGATCAACTCTGTGTATGATGTAATGTTGTAATGTTAATTTGCATGAGGTTAATTGGGTTAAGTCTACCCTCTTTTAATTTGAATTATGATATGTGTTGTAAGAATTGTCTTTAAATTATATTTTTAACTTTAAAATTTTTTGAGACCCTTTTCTTGTGTTTTAACTTGACCCTGGGTGTTCTAACTAGGCAAAACTTGACCCTGGGTTATACCCCATAGGTCTAGGGTCCCTTTTGACTTGGGTAACCCTTGGTAAACCTCCATATGGTCACCTTAACTTCACAATGAAGTTAAGTGACGAATTTAGAGGAATGGGAGGGATAAGATGAGTGGTACCAACACTTAAACCAATCCATTTTCTCTTCCCAAGGTTAGAGATGACTCTAGGACCCACCAATTGTGGAGGACTTGACTTCAAGTCTCTCTCACAATTGGTGAGAGTACCCTTTGAGTTGTGTGGTCCTTAATGAGAAGAAAGGAAGGGGAGACATGTGTCACCCTTTCCCTCTTTAACTCCCCTTTTCTCTCCCATGTGTTGGAGAGAGGACATGTGGTAAGGGGTGAGGGAGACCTTGGGGATGGGTGAGTGACATGTGTCAACACCCATCCCTTGGGACACATTTGTAGTGGGGAGTAAGAGTGAGGAGGTGACAAGTGTCACCTACCAATTCCTCTAAGCTCATGGATTGGACTTATTTTAATCCCACTTGGGATAAGGTGAGGGGTTGTTTAATTTTTGAGAATTTTAATTGTTTTGAAATTGATTTGGGGAAAGGATAGAGGGAGTTTTTGGTGGCTTAGGTTAGAGGATATTTTGGAGGAGGTCTACATCAACTTATTCCATATTAGGGCTTTTAAAGGTTGGTTTTCAAGGCTAAGGCCTTCCCCTTGTATTTCAATTTGCTTGCATGATGAATGTGTGAGATGTATTTTTTCTTGTGTTGTATTTTGTTATTGTGGGGAATATTTAGTAGGTTGTTGTAAGAGCTTCTCCCACCTGGGAGAAAATGCTCAACAAGTGTGGGGTAGGGGAGGAGCGATCCTCCTCGAGGTCATTACCTTGTTTTGGGATGTTCAAATCCTTGAGGGCATTTTATGAGATTTTATGTAATTTTGTTACATGGCTTAAGAGCCAAAAATATGAACTCCTTTGGAAATTTTATTAACATGTTGGCTTGAGGCCATGAGATAAATTGTGTTGAGATATTTTCAAGGAGTAGCACTCTAGAGTTGAGTGTGTCCACTCTCCTACCCCTTTGAACTCACTTTGGTTGCGTTAGTGTGTTGTAAATTTCCATGGGTGTAATATTGTGTTTTTGAGATGTTTTGTTGTCTTGTTGTGAAGTGGATTTGAGTTCCCTAGGTGTGTGGATGACCTCCCTAGCTCGGGGGTGACCCTCTTGCGGGTTTACGGTAGGGAGGAGAGAAAGATGTGTGGTGTTTCTTTCCCTTGTGCAATATGCAGGTTTCATGGAGCGTAGTGTGAAGTTGAAGAATTTACTTGTCTTGGAAAATATTTTATTTTCCTTTCCTCGTAAGGCTCTTGAGGAGAGATTGGTCTTATTAAGAACTTCATCCTTGTTGATTTTCAAAGAGGAGAACTTCTCTCTCTCTCTCTCTTGTTATAAAATTTTGTCTTCTAAAGTTGTGAGAAGACCTCTTTCATTGTATTGATAGTTTTAGTTTGATAAATTAAATTTTACCATTTACGAAATCATGAAGGAAGGAAATTTGTTTTTAAAAGGATATTGATTTTGTATATTTCCTAATACTTCTATTAGAAAAGTTGTGATTTAGTTGTTGTGGTAAATAAAGAAAGTTATAATTTGTTGATTTGAATTTTATCATTTCAGTTAAGAGGAATGAAGAAAATTGTTTTATAAGCCAATTCTATTGTTTGTAAATTTTAAATTGCCAAATAGTAAACCTATGGGTTCAATTTTCAGTTAAACAAGAAAATTTGCAATTTAGTTCTATGAAAAAAAGAGAATTTGTTGTTGATATGAATCGGGAAGTGTTTATTTATTTGCAATATTCATCCCTTAAAAATACAAATGTTTATAAAATTCCAATGAATTTATTTTAAAATGAGATATTGCCTTGAAGTAGAATTGATTTAAACAAAAAAAAAACTATATAGATTTATTTATCCATGTGTGAAACGGTAGAAAAAGAAATTTTAAGTTTATCTTAGAGGTGCATTTGAAAATATATATTGTATGAAAATCAAATATATACTGATTCTTTATTCTACTTTACAAAACTATTTGACAATAACTGTATATATATATGTTTTATTAATGAAACTATGATTGTGTTAGATGGAGAAATTGCTGTGTATATAAATTTATATATATATATAGACATTAATAAATGAAACCCAATTGAAAAAATAAATTAAAATTGTGTTAAATAAAAAAAAGAGAGTTCACAAGTTTTATTACAAAGTAGTTACAATGAATTGGTTGTGGTGGGGGGGGGGGGGGGGGGTTCGACCCCCCCCCCCATCGTTGTTGCCATTACCATGGGTGTGGGGAGGGGGCGGAGTCTCCACCCACACCCCATGTTGTGGGATGTGGGTGGGGGCTCTGCCCCCTCCCCACACTCCTCGCTAACCATTAAACCACGCGGCCCCCTGCACAGTCCGCTCCCAACCCTCCGCCCATGACCTCCACTCAGAGCCTCCACTCTCTCTCTGCTCACAACCTTCTGTGGACTCCCATTCTATGGATTCCTCGCTACCTCTGCCCACAGCACCACCACTCTGTGGTCGCTCTCCCATGGGTCGCTGTCGCCGCCCTCTCTGAAACCTACCCACCAATCAACACAAGCCAAAAAAAAAAAGTGTTAGGGTTTTCAATGTGACTCAAATGAAAATATGAAACAAAACAATAATCCTATGTTATTTAAAGAAAACCTAAAATTGTAACATAATATATATATATATATATATATATATATATATATATATATATAATGAACTATAAATTCACTATAAAAGAAAACTTAGTGTTGTAAATACAAATAACATATATATGTGTGTGTGTGTGTGTGTGTGTGTATTTATAACTTCACATTTATTTGAAGCCATCATATGCATTTTATATGGGGCCATTTAAACTCAACCTGTAAATTGAGAAAATGACAAGTTGAGAAAAATGAGAGAAAAAAAGAAAGAAGGATAAAAGTGAAAATAAAGAGGAGAAAATGCACGACATTTCCAGAATAGGGCTAAGAGTACTAATTGAGATTTAGTAATCCTTTAATCTTGGTTGGCGGCAATATAATTAACAAAATTAATCGAAACGTTGAATTAAACCTAGAGCGGAAACCTAGTGGACTTCATCAAACAAAGTTAGTAAGTCCTATTTACGTGATCTGATCTACCAAGAAATTAGGTATAATGTAAAAGATGCAAAGATAACTCTGATTGATAGAGAACTGATCTACCAAGAAATTAGGAATAATGTAAAGGCTGTAGTGATAACTCTGATTGATAGAGAAAGTGAATGAGAACAAATTAAAATGAAAATTTTAGAGAAATGGGAAGGAGAACAAATGATCGGACTTTGTTGAAAAATGTTTCATATTTTAGAAAATGTGAAAGAGAGCAAATTAATATTAAATTTTAGAGAAACGAGAAGGAGAACAAATGTTTAGGGTTTGTTGAAAAATGTTCAATTAACTTAATCAACTGTGTTACCAATGTAATTAGTGAGTTCTAAGAAATTTATTAACCCTATCAGGAAACCTCGTGATCAAATTGGTGTCAGTGCAATAAACCCCACTCACGCCCATGAGGCATTATGCTGCCAGATGTTTCTAGAATTTAGGGTTTAGTAGGTTAGTAAGTTTAACCCTTGTAGCCACGTTAACCATGTCATGATGACCCCCTTGTTGGCCTTCTTGCATTTGGGTATGAGCACATGTGTGTATTACCCCGTTGACAACTATATTGTTTACGCCTTAAGCGTACACCACCGAGCATGCTTACACATGCTAGGGGGTTTCTAGGGAAGCGTGGAAATTTTTTTTATTTTGTGTCATGACCACATGACAAATGTGGACATGACACATGTGATGTGTGTCGTGACCGCATGGGAAATGTGGGCATGACAGAAAATAGTTGACTTCACATCCAATTCAGTGATTATCATAGATTTACAGAGTAGAGACATCATTTCTACAAGACATGTTGATCATGGTTGTAGAGTGTATTGCTTTTCTTGTTTTGGTTCTACCAACTTTGATGATGGTTTGAGTATAGATAACACTAATACCTTCAGCACTCAGAAGGAGACTCGGTTTGGTTACTTACACCTTGGAGTTCTATCCTCCTCATTGGTTCTCACACCTACTAATATTCTCTCTCCTTCATCTCTTGCTTCTTCACCTTTGAGTGTTCCATCATCTTTGGTTTTCACATGATTCAAGACAAAAGGATGACACATATGTGTTACTAATGCAGTTGATTGGGATGTGTACTTGGAAACCATATCAGACATGTTTAGTGAGTCCCATTTTATAGAGTTGGTAGACACTTTTGATGATAGTCATGATATTACCACCTTGGAGGATGTTGTTCCTCCATCTCTTGATTATATTTTGATTCTTCTAGTGGTTTCACTGTAGCTTCAAGAGTTTTCATTGAAGTCTTTGAATTATGTGTAGCATTCAAAGACTTATGTTCTTCTCACTTGGGAAGATATTATGCACCTTTCTACAGTTTTCTTTCTTCCACAAGGAAGACATGTTGTTTGACATTTCAGGATCACTTTCAACATTCTTCATCAAACATCACTTAGCACTGCAGGATCCATCATCTTATCGGGGGAGGGCTCTCTAGTCTCTCTCTTTCTCTCCTATGGGGGGAATATTTCATGTGCTTTTTTGATAGAAGTAGTTCTTGAGGGTCATGAGTCCTCCTTGTATCTTTCTTCTTCACTCACTTGTACATTTATTTCTTCCATCATTTCTCTTTTGGAGAGGAGTTTTGTTCTCATTGGGTTTTCTTCTTTTTCTCCACTTATGAGAAATTTGTACATGGGTACCTATCACAGCCTAGTAGTTGGGACCCATCATCATCTTTGTTTTGCTTCTCCCCAAGTTGCACTTAAGGGGGGTGTTAGAGTGTAGGGTTTATCCCAACCCACACCTAGGATTAAGTCACACCTAGTGTGTAAGTCTAACTTAACCTTGAAATTAAAGGTTAAGTTCACTTTTAAGGTTAGTCATTTTTTGTCTCACCATATGCACAAATGAGGTTAGTCATTTTCACATTCCACCTCATTAGAGGTTGGAGATATTCTCTCCTCACCTCATGGGAGGTTGGAGATATTTCTCCATCACCCCCACATATGCACACATGTGTTCATCACTTTGAGGGTTATTCATAGTTGGTCCTCTCCTTCTCACCTCCTTCTCCTTGCCTACATATGCAAGTCTCTTTTTACTTTTTCATTATATATTGAATATCATATTTGTCATTTTTGTGCTCATGGTTTGTGGAATTTTATTTTGATTCTTGTTTGCATATCTTTACTGACATTTTCACATGTAACTTCTTCCTTCTCTCTAAGACATGTTGTTCTACTTTCAAAATCCTAATTACTTGCATTAATGTTGCAAAGAGATCTGAAAGTGTAGGGCCTCTTGATACTTCCTCATTTATAAGGTTCTCATTTCATGTGTTGTCATGATTTAGTGCTTCTTCTCATATAGCATTTTCGCGCTGCTCTTCCTGTAAAGAAATTTTCAAGGCTTCTTGAGCATCCTTGGCTTCTTGTAAATTTTTCTTGAGTCTTCTTACTTCATCATCAAGATAAGTGCTTGAATTGATTGTAAAGGGTTGTTCCATGTGATGGATTTTTGACCTCATTTGTATTCTTCTTGCCTTATGAGGCATGCTTGGAATTAAAGAATTGTGTTTCCATGCAAGATTGTTGAATGATAGAGAATGTCTAGGTTCTGTTCTATCTTGTTCATAATCTGAGCCTTCATAGTTGTAAAAATTAGAGACTAATGCATTTGGATCAGGTGGCACATACCTGTCAAAAGAGGAAGTCTCTAGCTCCTTTGAGAGAATAATCCCTAATTTCAAATTTGGTTTTGTCATATCTGGGGGTTTTGTAAACAACACAAAATAAATTGAATGAGTGAAGGTGAGGATGGAAAGAGGCAGAAGTGATGAAGACAACAAAGATGGTTGCAAAAAAAGAATTTCTAGATTCTACAAGGACACTGAAAAGAACACCAAAAGTTTTTTCTCTTCATGTTAGGTTTATGAAAATATGTGGTAAAGCTAAGATTGTGTGTGATAATGATGATGGAAATGGGATCCAAGAAATGTGAACACAAAAGGTATAACTAAGAGGCTTTTCCTTTCACGTCAGGTTCACAAAAATATGTATTCTCAAAAATACGACTCGATAGCTTGGGGTGGTTGAGTTAGCATCGACAAACACATGGACCTCTCTCATTGCCACAAGGTGAAGCTCCATGTCACTCTGACTCTAGTGGAAGTAGCTAGTCAAGAGTCTTCATGAACAGTGGTTAGTACATTTTGGAGCCTTTCTTGTGTATTGATTATGATCTTGTGTTCTATGATTGTTGTGGTTGAAATAACTATATGACCTGAAGCATGACTAATCACTATTCTTCTATTTGGATTCTAAAGATTCCAATGTTTTGTGGGTTGATGATTGCTCTTGTTTATACTTCTATAAAGTTGGAGCTATTCTTGAAATTCTTGGATGATGACTTATGTTTGGAGTAACCTCAACCTATGTTTTTGTTCTTGAACTGTTAGTGTATCATGTTTTGGTCTAGGGTGAATTTCCTCAATCTCTTCAAGGATTTCCTTCACCCACTCACCTTTAGGCCCAAGGCACATTCATTTGCCCAAACTAAGAGAGAGTTGGCTAGAGTTGACCTTGATTTGACTTAGGATTTGACTTAGGGTTTATGACCTAAGTTTTGACTTTTGCTTTGTGTTGGATTGATCAATGTTGAACTTGTTTTGGAATCAAGGGTTTGACTATTGTTGACTAGTGTTGACCTTGTGTTGGAATCTTGAGGGTTTACAATCTTCTTGTGATACTAATGTTTTTGTGCTTTTTGGTTTTTGGATGCATGCAAGCCTATATGAATGCAAAACAATATTTTTGTGCTTTTTCAGATCTCTATGAAATGAAAGTGCTTTTTTAATCTACAAATCAAAATATGTATGCAATCTACAATGTATTTAACTAATTCAATCTTATCTATGTTTTTTTTGGCTTTTTGGATATTTGGATTAATTACTCTAAGAAATGAATTTTCTTTGAATCAAACTAAGCTAAAAAACTTTGAAAGCAAACTAATCTAACAATTCAAATCCTATTTAACCTATTAAGTAAATTGCATCATTAAATTACTATTCCCAATGACAACTTTAGATTTAGCTAGTTACTATAAAAAAATCACTAATGAACTTGGAATATGAGATGCATGATCCGCCACTCCCTTCAGAAACCCTTGTGTTGGTAACCTCTTTGTCCTCTTGGTAGCAATAGGGAAGGGATGCAAAAGGAGGTTTTGAAAGCTTGAAACATGAGTTCAATGTGAGTTAATGAGCACTATTTCTTGCAAATGAGCAGTGTATCAACATGATATGAAGCTTTTAGAAAAGACTGGATGAAACTACAATGAAATAAAAGGCTCGAATGTCTTGTAGGAGCATATGGATGCTACAACGAGAACGAACCTGCAAAGACTAGATGCACAAATCAAATTGCCTCCCTTTGTTCTTGAGGGAGGGGGTATTTGTATGAAATAGGTCATGAGAGGTGCGAGAGGATGGAGAGTTAACTTGCTTGATTAGAGAGTTAACTTAGATGATCAAAGACTAAACAAGGCTAATTAGGGAGTGACCAAGCCAATATAGATTCTCACTATAGCATAAATGGAGTTACCATGAATGCATGAGTTTACAAGTAGAAATAAAAATGAGCTAATTATGCATGCTTGGAGATTGAAATAGTTAACTCTATGTTTAGAATAAAAACTCATGAAATCAAGGAGAAAAATGAATCAAAATGAAGCTTTTTGGTATCCAAAACTTAAGTTTTTCAGCAGCTGGAAAAGATGACAGTGTTGTCCATGGGTCTATTAAAAAATGAAGGTAGAACTATTGCTATAAACTTTAAAATTATGTGGTTACAAAGTTGAAAATAAGATTAATCTATAACAATTAATGTGTACATAATTTTGCACTCTCAATCCAATGTAGAATAGAAGAAAATAGATTGCAAGAAGAAGATAAGTATTTTACGTGGAGAAATCCTTTTAGGAAAAAACTCCACACCAAAGGTGTTTATACTTGTATTAGATATCTTTAATAAATATTACATTCAATACTAAAATTCCTCTAAATCCTGATGCACTTTTGAAGCTTCTTCAATCTTCAAATCTATGAAATCTGTTAATCTTTTTTTCTACAACTTCAAAGTTTCTTAATTCAACATCTTGAAACTCAAATTATAATAAATTGTATTTGATAACATGAGACAAGTCATCATGCAAAAACCAAGCACTCCAAATAGAGAACTCTAAAGTCAAACAATAGCAAGCACCCTGTTAGCTACCGGTCTAGATTATGGGTGCCGAAGTTGTCCCATTCAAACTTAGTCAATAGAAATAACATTTCCAAATAAAAGAAACAACTGGAAGTCTCAAGATTGGGCACCCAAGTTGTCCCAATCTATTTTAGTCAACTAAAGTGATCAAAACACATCAATTCTCATGTAAACAACCTACATGATTGATGTTGCCAACATTATTCTGAATTAACCTATCCTATAACATGCAAGTGACATGCAAACACATGTAGCACCATGCAAGAGTTATCCAAATATGATCTTGAGTTAGAGTGTCATGCAAGTTACATGTAACAACATATAATTGGCATGCAACAACATGCAAGTCCATATAACTAACATGAAACAACACACAAGTCAAAATAACTAACATGCAAGAACATGCAAGCACATGCAAGTTTACAGAAGCAACATACAACATGTAAGCACATGCAAGTGACATGCAACAACATGCAAGTGACATGCAACAACATACAAGTGACATGAAAGCACATGTAAGTGACATTCAATAACATTCTTGAAGCACATGCAAGTTTTTGTGAGCTCATACAACCACATGCAAGTTTTTACGAGCTCGTGCAACCGCATGAAAACACATGCAAGTCCAATCAAAGCTTTTATGAACTTATGCAAGCAATATTCCAATAGAATGAATCTCTAAC
Source organism: Cunninghamia lanceolata (assembly GCA_027924645.1). NCBI lineage: Eukaryota > Viridiplantae > Streptophyta > Pinopsida > Cupressales > Cupressaceae > Cunninghamia > Cunninghamia lanceolata. The sequence continues at coordinate 3,913,867 of BSBN01000158.1, read as the reverse complement.
ACTTCTGATAACTCAAACATCATATTCATGCAAAGTGTATCAACAATATTCTCTCATGTACATAATATAGCAAACTCCTAGTCTAAATATAAGATACCTCCAAAGTGGGCACCCAAGTTAACTCCCACTTACCACAAGTTGTCAAAAACCCAAAATAGACTTCTAGGAGTTGTCAACAAATCTTCATGGGCCCCATTCAAAAAGTGAATGCCCAAGTTTGACCCTACCATTTAGGAGTTAATTACAATAAGCCAAGTGTTATAATTAAATATTAATTTATATCTCAAAGTCCTTATGTGTTGGGGAACACATTCCAAGAACTTTGGAGACACATGAAATTAGTTAGGATTACAAATATAATGGCAACCTACCCCAAAATTCTTCCACTTGACAATATACATTGTAATTACTCTTAATGAGGTAATCAAACTTTTAATAAAGTACAATGATCAAGGCTAATGGCCTTCCTACGATAAGAGAACTTATCTATAGTAACTGGCTTCATAAGGTAATTTGCAGCATTGACCAAAGTGTTAACTTTTCAATCAAAATCTTACCATTCTCAACCATTTGTCATGCAAAGTGATACTAAACATCAACATTCTTAGTATAAGTATGATACATAGGATTTTTGGCTAAACAAATGAAACTCTAACTATCACATTCACTCCTTACTATCCTACAATCAAAACCAATACCTGTTCCAAGTCTCTATAACCATACTACCTCTTTGGAGGCATGTGTAGTAGCCATATGCTCTACTTCTGTGGTGGACATAGCAACTGTGGGCTACCTCTTACTCATCCAACTTACTGCAGCTCCAAATAAAGTCAAAACATAACGACTTGTGGACCTTCTCCTATCCAAGTCACCATCCCAATCAAAATTTAAAAAAACCCTATATTGTTGCAATTATTAGAAGTATGTGTTTTCATTGATGTCAATACCTAAGGTCAACTTCTAAGGAAATTATTTGAATGAGTTTGAGAAGAATAATATAGTGTTTTGCTCTGCATATCTTGTAGATTGAATATCCTTGTCTGTAGTTTGGAAGTTATGTTAAGGGATGCCTATAGTTGTGCAACATCATAAAAAGTCCCCTTGGGGCCTTTTCCCTCATAAGGTTTAGCTCGCAGGTCTTTTAGCTGCATTTAGGACATATTACATCATAATTTGACATCCCGATGAAATGCTCCCTAAGTTTCATAACAAATGGGACCTAGGGGGAACCCTTGAACCTAACCCTACCAAAAATAGGGGGAGGACTTGCGCACCCACATCCTAGTCCTACCCTAGTTTGGGTCAGTCCCAAATTTTGGACGTCAGCTTGTGACCGTTATTGGGGTCCAATGCCAACATAGTAAGTTTGAATTATGAATTTTTTGGTGGGAGTGTTTGCAGTTGCATATAAAACCATGTTGAAGCACTCATTTGAAAACTAGAGATGATTATTGTGATCTTTTGGCATTCTAAGGTGATTCAAGGCTTTCATTGTGTAGCAAGAGCAGATTTGTGTTGTTTATGTGTTTGTATTTGCAGATTTGAGCAATCATCTCCTCATGGCATGAACAACGTCTTCCTCCCATGAGATCTTCACTACAAGGTGACATCATTTGTGTTTTTGAGCATTTATCATTTAGTTTTTGCCTCTGCCTCACAAGGGCACGCACTCTCTATCTAACAATAGTGTTTGGAAGACTTGAATGTCTCTCCAGGGCTTGATTGAGGTAAGCCTCTAAACACCACAACCCCCTCCAAAAGTTTTCATGATTACAGGTTACAAGTTGAAGATACAAAAAAAATGAAGTTGGAAGAGGGTACAATAGTGTTGTAATTGTAGATCAGAGAAGAAAATAGCTCCCTAGACTAGGGCGCCCACTCATTAGTCCTCAAAATTCTGTGACGAGAAAACCTTTAGTACAACAAGAATAGGTTGCAGATCTTGTTTGCAATTCCTGACAAAAAGTAGGGCCTTGGAGTCGAGCATCCACTCTTTATACCCTGACTATTCCATTTCTAAACCCCAAAAATATGTACACAATTATTTGTCATTTTACATCTTTTTATAGCAGCATTTTCTGATATTTGTCTGTTTGTTGTCGTATTTGCATAATTAGGGTTTTAAGGTATAATTAAGCATAAGAGAAGATAATTTGCAATCAAATCATAAAAATCCAAGTTTCCCTACATCTCATAGTGACCTAGGGTAGGATAGTACATTGCAACTCGACCCTAGGTCCTTGAATGAAAGGGTGAAAGGAGGATACACATACCAAAGTACCAAAAACTAAACATCCAAATTCTACCCTTTACATTTTGGTGAACCCATGTTATTGGATTTATTTGCACCTTTCTGAGTGTTTTTCTCCAGATTTATAGTAATTTCATTCTTTCATATAGTCATTCATCTTATTGCATTGGAAAATTTACAAAAAAAAAATTGAAAATTTTGAAAATTTGAAAAAAATTGCACATGCTAGGGTTTTGCATGTTGCATTAATTAAATTCAATTTCATAAAATTTATGATTTTTGCATTATATTTGAATTAAATTGCATAAAATTACAAAAATTCATTAGTTTGCATTGCATTTCATCATAAAATTGCTAGGGTTTTGTTGAAAATTGTGAATTTTGCATATAACGTAGTAATTCCAAAATCTAGGGTTCGTAGGTAAAATCTTGTTTCATATTTTTCTATTGATTTTAGAGGATCATTCAATTTTGCATTTGTCTATATTCTTGCATTTTAGAACAAATTTGCATTTAGATTTCAAAACTTTGCATTTTTGCATAGAAAATTTCAACAAAACTAGCATTTTCATTGATTTTTCATTAGATTTACACTTGCATTTTGCGTATTATAGCATGGAAATCATTTTCAGATCTGTTATAATGTAATTATCATCATATATCAGATTTCAAAACATTAATATAGCATTTTACATCAAGATCTCAAACCTAGGGCTTGAAAAACATTGATTTTCACTAGATTTGTACTTATCGACTCTCTAAATTTGCACTATATGTGTTTTGTAAAGAATATTTTTTCATTAATTGGATGTTATAATTGGTACTATATTCTTCCACTCCTAAAATTATTTACAACACCTTGTTATTGGCCTCTTGTATTGAAAATTTGGTAAAAGATTGCCTATTTTTGCTATTTTTGCCCTAGGCTTTGGCCTAGTTTGTACCATAAGCATGTTGTGAGAAATTTTATGGATTGAGGTGACTGATATAATTTATATTATTTGATTCACCTCCTAAAATTCTTTACAACATCCCTTTTTCTAGGTCTTGGAGTTGAAAAATCATGAAAAATTACATATTTTTGCTATATTTTCACTAGGGTTTGCTCTTGAGTGGCACTATAAGTGTGTTGTGACAGATATTTTGGCATTAGGTGGCTGTTATTACTTATATAATTTTCTTTCCATCATAATTTTACTCACAACACCCTTTTTCATGCTCTTTTGCATTGAGATTTGGTGAAAAAATCGCATATTTTAGTGTATTTTCACTATATTTTGACTTGTCGTCCTCTTAGATTTGCATGAGTCTAATAACTCTCTTCCCTAAGAGAAATATTCCTTTAATAATAAGAATAAGAAAAATTGGATCTAGTCATCTTGAAGAAGTTTGCACATTGAACACCTTCTTTACAAAAGGAGAGGCTCAAATGTTACAAGATATTACACCCATCACAAGTACGATCGAAGAGAAAACCTTTCATGATGTTAATGATACTATTGAGATGACAGGATATGTATCTGATGAGAAAATAGATAAACTTGACAAAGACCTAGCTAAATTTCAAGACTATGTGCAAACTGAGAGGATAGCTGAAGAAGGTATACCTGTGATTCACCATGTAAGAGAATTGATAAAAGAGGGACAAGACAGTGTTAACGCAATCCATGGTTTATCACATATTGTACAAACCAATATCATGCTAGTGATTGAATTTGTAAAAGTGATAAATAACACTTTGTCACCATCTCATACTCAAGTATCAGTACCTATACCGACTATGAGAATATGTACCTTTACATCAATGATCTTAACAACTGATGCAAATGCTTGTAATGCTACCACTAGTATTGGAGTATCTAATGGCACTAATTACAAAGCTGTGGGATTTAATTATTAGAATTTGGTTTCTAAACGGACCTCTTCTATGAATAATTGCTCTCAACCACATCTTCATCCCACTTATTCTCAACCTCCCATTACATATAGTTATTCTCAACCACCTACCACCTACCATTATGTCCAACAACCATTGACCTATTCTTAGCCTCCACCTATCATATCTCAAGCTCACTCACCTCCTCACTTTGGTTCCAATTCCTCATAGTAAACAACATCTCCCAATGATGCCATCTTAAACCAACTTTTATAGGGTATGATTGCTTTACAACAAAACGTAACAAATTTGACAAATTCTTTGCAACCTAATATACCAATATATCATGCATGTAATCCCCTTTCCTATTCAATCCTAAGAACTCCTATGCTCGAGAGGTTTTAGAATCCCCACTTTAAAAAATATGGTGGAAAAGGTGATCCTAATACTCATGTCGCAGCATTCACGGCTATGTGTAGAGATTTCTATTTTGAAGAGGATTTGTTGGCAAAACGTTTCCCATGATCTCTTAAAGATATAACTTTAGAATGGTTTTTCTCTTTACCTTTGAATTCAATACAATCCTTTCTACAGTTGATTGATCAATTTTTACAACATTTTCAAGTAAACATTAGACCTCAATTCTGTTTGATTGATTTAGTTCATTGTAAGGAAGGTCCGAAAGAGAAGCTAACTGAATTCATTAGTCCGTATCAAGCTCTATATACACAAATTAAATATCAGATGAAAGATGAGGATGTTTAGAAGGTGTTTATCACTAATCTACAACCTAACATCTACGATAAGATCCTCTTGATGCAATATAACTCCTTTCAAAATTTATGCACTGCCCTTCATGATTACCAACTTTCATTTAGCCAGTATGAAAACCAAAACTCATTGGCTCAAGTTAGTCAATCCATGGGTGGATCATCATAAAAATAGGAGTTTCATCAAGATTAATGGATCAAATATGAACAACATTTCTAATGTTTCTGCTATCACAAATCTGAAGAAGACATCATATCAACCAAGAAATTTTTATCTAATATCTGAGACTTATCATTCTATCATGAATCAAGCTATGAGTAATAACATTCTAAAGCTTCCCCAAATTAAGCATGTCAATCCTAGTAGAGTACAAGGACCTTACTTCGATGTTAATGCCTTTTGTCATTTTCATTGAACACAAGGACATGATACTAAATGATGTATGCATATTAAACATGAAATACAAGACCTCATTGATTGAATATCATTCAGGTATTGGGTGTGAATGATAATGGAAATAAGTCGGTTGCTCCAATAAATCAAAATTTACAAATCTTCACTAATCCTTTCCCTAAACATACTAATAACGATATGTTGGACCAAGGTTTAGTAGAAGTAGAGGATGATTATTATTTAGACTATGATAATATCATGGGTATGATTGAAGTGGATAAAGAAAAGTTGGATAACCAACCTCATCCACAAGGAAATGGAATTTATGCTAAGGTTCCTCCTCCATTATCCTTATATGGATTAGGAGATAATCAAAACATAGAAAAAAAACAAATGAAACAAATGAGTGAGATGGTACAAGATGATTCCTTCTACTATGTTAGATGGCATCAACAACGAAAACTTGCTAAAAATTGAAAAAGAGTAAGATTACTATCAGCAGTTGGAAATAATAGTGGTTCTCCCCCTCATAAGCAACAAAAAGTCTCATTTAAACAAGGATTTGAGAAACAAGCATCATATGATAATAAACAAGACTTTCATAAGAACCACTCAAACTTTGCACTAAACACAATCAAGTACCTCTCCAAGAGGTTTGCAAATTCAAAAATTTGATACAAAGATCCTACCAAATAAGTATCTCTAACCCTTTATCCCTCTCATGATGTGCTTCCCCCATGATGTGTTATGTGTTCTTTAGGCCTCCTAGGATGACCCTTGATTCTCTTGTAAGGTCTGGGATACCAGGAGACTGCCTCTGTTGTGACCTTCTATTTGTATCATCGTTCTTCTATATTGCCTTTCTCTCTAATTTCATCATTGTGTGTTGTGTCTTATTGACATAGCATTGTGGTGGGTGACTTGGGGGCACCCTCCTATGTGACTGTCCCTAAGACACTTGTTTCTCATCTCTTATTTATTGTTTCCCTTCCTCTAGTGTTTCTATCTAGTGGGCAGATGATGAAAAACATTTACACTGATGTGGACCTAGTGTCCCTTTAGCAAGAAAGAAAAAATTAGACTTAGTTCCTCATAGCACGATGGGGTTACATATATCTTATCCGACGCTTGGCTAGTAGAAGCACTCGTGCTTTCTACATAATGATTTGATGATCTTTATCTCATTTACAATCCTTAACAATACAGATGCTCTGCACACTTTGTTTGTCTTTAAATCTAGCCTCAGTGGTACTCGATTCAGAGATCTTCAAGATATAGGCCCACGATTATCCTCGAACTCCAAATTTGTAGTATAAAATTGGCTCTTTGTGTGGTTAATCATATGCATTGATGTTGTAGTTTACCATGATTATGTAGACACTAACATGTTTCTTGCAGGGATGTGTTTGTGGGAACATTTGTTGATTGTAAAGTACATGTCACCTCTTGGGGGCATGGGCTTTGTGAGAGCTCATGTTCCCTTGTGTGTTTTCTTCCTACCTTAATGTGCTTCATATCGATGCATGATATCAACCACCTTAAGGTGGTGGCATATATAGTAATGTGATTGTCCTTAGGTGCAGTTAAAGACTAGTGCAATGAGTACTTCCTACACTCTGAGTTTGTTTGCAATCAATTAATCAATCATTTAAGCCCTCTGTGGAGGTAGGGGTGTTGTATTTCTCAGAGAAGATTGCACCATCCTGTCATTTTCAAAAAGTCCTCATCAGGAGCTGAGGAGTAGTTCTGTGACTAACTAAACCCTTAAGCATGTCTTCGGTGATTGTTGTGGCAAAGCCTAATCATCGGTGTGTGCCTGTAATGTGCTTGAGATGGTGACGAACCTAGAAATAGGAACACTCCATCGCTTGTCTGCCATGTTTTCTCCATGTCTTCAAAGTGTGTGTGTTTGGCATGCTTGCTTTGTTTGGCATGTCTGTTGCCCTATATGTAGTCTAAAGACCTATGTGATGAGTGCATCCTACATTATGGGAGGTTTGGTGTGTCTTGGGTGTGTGTTTCCCCATATACAATTTAAAGACCTGCATGATGCGTGCATCCTGTATTATGGGAGGTGTGTTTACTTTTTTGTACTTGCATCTGCATTTCATATATATGAGAAAAAGAAAAGAAAAGAGATCAGTTCTATCTTTTATGCATTAATGTGTCTTCTATGCATCTGCTATCTTCTCTGTGTATTATGTGACTATAACTCTCTTCTCTATGTTTTGTGTTCCTACCATTGTCTTCAATTTGTCTGGTGTGTCTTCTCCATGCTTGGTGTGTTTGCTGTGTTTGTTGACCATACTTTAATGCATATATTGGCCTTGTGATTATACATACATTAAAGTGAGCTCTAAATGTGATGTTGGAAAATGTCCCCTTGGGGGCTTTTCCATCATAAGGTTTAGCTCCCAGGTCTTTTAACTGCATTTAGGACATATTACATCATAATTTGACATCCCAATGAAATGATCCCTAAGTTTCATGACAAATGGATCCTAGGGGGATCCCTTGAACCTAACCCTGCCCAAAATAGGGGGGAGGACTTGGGAACTTGTGCCTTAGTCCTGCCCTATTTTGGGCCAGTCCTAAATTTTGGATATTGGCTTGTGACCATTATTTAGGTCCTATGCCGACAAGGTAAGTTTGAGTTATGAAATTCTTCGTGGGAGTGCTTGTAGTTGCATATAAAAGCATGTTTAGGCATTCATTTGAAAACTAGAGATGATTATTGTGATCTTTTGGCATTCTAAGGCAATTCAAGGCTTTCATTATGTAGCAAGAGTAGATTTGTGTTGTTTGTGTTTGAGAAATCATCTCCTCATGGCATGAAGAGCTTCTTCCTCGCATGAGATCTTCACTACAAGGTGGCATCATTTGTGTTTTTGAGTATTTATCATTTGGTTTTTGCCTCTGTCTTACAAGGGCACACACTCTCTATCTGACAATAGTGTTTGAAAGACTTGATCCAGGGCTGAAGTAAGCTTCTCAATAGCATAACCCCCTCCCAAAGTTTTCATGATTACAGGTTACAGGTTGAAGCTACGTACAAAGTGAAGTTGCAGGAGGATACAACAGAGTGTCAGAATTGTAGATTAGAGAAGAAAAGAACTCCCTGGACTAGGGCACCCGCTCATTAGTCCTCAAAGTTTCGTGATAGGAAAACCTTTAGTACATCACGAATAGGTTACAAATCTTGTTTGCAGATCCCAACAAAAAGTAGAGCCTTAGACTTGGGCGCCTGCTCTTTAGTCCCCAACTATTCCGTCTTTGAACCTCAAAAATAGGATCACAATTATTTGTCATTTTACATCTTTCTATAGCAGTATTTTCTGATATTCATCTGTTTATTGTCATATTTACATAATTAGGGTTTTAAGGTATAATTGAGCATAAGAGAAGATAATTGGTAGTCAAATCATAAAAATCCAAGTTTCCCTACAACTCATAGTGACCTAGGGTAGGATAGTACATTGCACCTCGACCCTAGGTCCTTGAATGAAAGGGTGAAAGGAGGGTAAACATACTAAACTACCAAAAACTAACCATCCAAATTCCACCCTTTACAAGTTTCTATATTTCAAGTCTAAGCCTCCGGTGTGAATATTTGAATGACTTCTATTGACCAGAGTAAAAATTATTTTTCTAAGTATTTAATGGCGGTAGGGAGAATGTATTCTACTCCACATTTCTCTATATTAAATTTTTATAGTTTACGGTTATGAGATTAAGTTTGGGATTATGTTATGTGCCTTCAGTTCAAATGGTTCATGATTTGCTACTCTGCAAGCAATCTTTTCTTTATGACAGTGGCTGATAGTAATGTTTAGGTGCCCCATTTGAAGAATATTTTGGATAAAATGTTTGGGGGATGTGTAGAAGTTATTGATAATTGTAATGTTCTTGTGGATATCTTGAGATCATGTTCCTACCTTTTGATTAGTCTGCAAAGTGTACTATGGATCATCCATGAAGCGTGTTCCTAAAGGTCTTAGTGTTAACACCAGTTTTAGTCAACTTGGTTATTTTCACTCCTTGTGATTATACTTTGGAGTTTGTAAAAACATGTTGTAGCATGGAAGATTGCATTTGAGTCTCAACTAAGGTGTGGTATGGTCTACATTCAGTCTTCTCCTTCACAAATTTGTCTAGCTCTAGACCTATTATAATGTATGTGTATGCCAAGCTTGGAGATTGTTCGAATGGTTGATGATTGTAATGCCAACCTTGATGTTCATTCCAAGGTTGATGAATTGTATAAGTACATGTAATAAAGCTGTGAATAAAGGACAAGAATGTAAAGATACAAAGATAAGTGCAAAGTGAAGAAGTAGAGTAGAGCAGAGGAGATTTATTGTGCTTCAATGGAACTGAACTCTGGCATGGCATAGATGCTACTATCTCAGTTCACTAACTTTGGCAATGAGCCATCCACTAGCAATGAGCCACCCCATTAGCAATGGGCCCCTTCTTTTGCAGTGAGCATTCTGGGTAGTTGGCCCTAAGGCAGTGAGCCTCCGATAGTGAGCCTTATTGTAAACTTTGATATATCTTTTATATTGTAAGCTACCACTCACCATGGTTTTTACATTATAGGGTTTTTTACATAAAATTCTAGTGTCTCATGTGTCTCATGTGTGAATGTATTTAACTTTATGATTATATGCTTCCACGATTAAATCATAATCAAGTGATTAATGTGTTGATGTTTGGAAGAAGTTATGTTTCTGCTATAACTAATTCACCCCCATCTTAATTTTCTTATACATTTAAACAATTGGTATCAAAGCGAGGGTTCCTTAGAAGAAACCCTAATAGATTGAAGTAGATCTAGGATGGTGTACAAGAATTAGTCTCTGTAGTTTGATGGAACGGATTATCCTCTCTGGAAGGTATGAATGAAAAGTCGTCTAATTTCCTTAGTTATAGTGTTTGGAAGATGGTAGATCTTTAAAGTATACTATTCCTCCAAATGGTCCATTAGATGAAGATAAAGTCAAATAGTAGGAGTTAAATGGAAAAGCTAGAGATTCTCTATTAAATGCCTTATCTAATACCGAGCTAGTAAAACTTATGGATTTAGAAACTACTAATGAGATCTAGGTTAAGTTGAAAAACTTATATGAAGGAGATGATTTTGTAAAGAGTGCGAAATTACAAAACCTGAAGGAGAAGTATGAAGCCCTAAAGATGAGTGATGATGAGAAAATAACAATCTACATGCGAAAGTTGATGAAATTATCAATGGAATCAATGGCCTTGGACGAATTGTTGATGAAGATGAGGTTCTGCTGAAGATTCTTAGATCTTTGCCTAAATCTTATAGTCACAAGGTGTCAGCAATTGATAGAGTTATGTGTGTGAACAAGATTACAAAGGATCAGTTGCTTGAGAAGCTTACTACTTTTGAGATGAGAGAGTTCGATGATGCTCTGCCAAAGATTGAGACTGCTTTCAAAGCAAGCACTTCAGAAAATGTTTCAAGAGCCCTGAAGTATGCTATGGAATCTGATAATGACCTTGATGGGATTGAAGCCAACTTTGTGGACAGAGTGTAAAGAGGTACTGGTAAGTTCAAAGGCACATTACCATTCAAATGCTTTTCTTGCGGAAACATTGGTCACTATGCCTCTAGGTGTCCAGATAGAATTGAGAGAGGTAAGAAGAAATTTGAAAGTAGACCTAGAACCATAACGAAATGCTCTTATGTTAGAGATTTTGATGATGATGGTGTGACAGATAATGAATCAAATGATACTAGTGCAAATGAATTCTTGTTTATTTCTATTAAGGAAGAACATGTGTCTACTAATCCTACTAGCTGTGTGAAAGAAGAGAAACCCATAGAAGAGAGTGCTTTGTCTATCTGTAAGGCTGAGAAAGATAAGGATGAATGGATTATTGATAATGGATGTTCACATCACATGACTAGTGATAAAAGTAATTGTGTATGTCTAGAAAAGTATGATGGAGGAATGGTTAGGTTTTGAGATAATGTAGCCAATAAGATTTGTGTAAGAGGATCTATTTCTTTTGATGGTAAACATAATAGAGATGACGTCCTATATGTGAAGGGTTTAAAGCATAATATTTTAAGTGTTGGTCAGATGTCTGATGAAGGGTATGATCTGAGATTCAAGGATAATGGATGCAAGATCATGGAAAGCTCTAGAACAATGATTGCCACTGGTAAGAAGACTACATGAAATGTTTGCCACTTGAGAGGAGCCAATGACTGTTGTTTGTTGGCTTAGATAGGTGAGAGTTGGTTGTGGCATAAAAGAATGTGTCATATCAATTTTGACAACTTGGTGAAGATAAGTTCAATCAAGTTGTGAGAGATTTCCTTAAGCTTGTGAAGCCTGCTAACACTATTTACATGGAATGTCAATTGGGGAAATAGAGAAGGACAAGTTTCAAAAGTAGAGAATAATTTTTTGTTGGATTTCTTGAGTTGGTGCATACAGATTTGTGTGGTCCTACAAGAAAAGAAGACTATAAGGAGATAGGTACTTTATCTTACTTATTGATGATTATTCTAGAATGACTTGGGTAACCTTTTTGAAAGGCAAATCAGAAGCCCTAGACAAGTTCAAATCTTTCAAGGAAATGGTTGAGAATGAGTGAGAATTGAGGATCAAATGCTTAAGGTCTGATAGAGGAGGTGAGTTTATATCAAATGAATTCAATACCTTTTGTGAAGAACATGGGATAAAAAGACAATTGTTTGCTCCTAGGACTCCTCAGTAGAATGGAGTTGTTGAAAGAAGGAACAGGATAGTTCAAGAGGCTACTAGGTCAATGTTGAAATAGGTAGACATATCAGAAGTGTATTGGAGAGAAGCTATACATATTGTTGTCTACATTCAAAACAAAGTTCAAGTCAAGGGTAATATCACTAAAATGCCTTATGAATTGTGGTATGGAAGAGTTCCCACAGTGAAATACTTCAACGTTTTTGGAAGAAAATGTTATATCAGAAGAGAAGAAGAGTTAGGGAAGTTTTATGCTAGGTGTGATGAAGAAAATTTCCTTTTATATTCTACTAAGAGTAAGGCCTACCGATGCTACAATAAGAGACTGTGAAAGATCATTGAGAGTGCTAATGTGAAAGTTGATGAAGAAAAATAAATAATATTAGTTCAGAGTGGCCATGAATCATATGAACCTGCTATTACAGTCAATGAAGTAAATATTGAACAAGAAGGTAGTCAAGTTGAAGAAGAAAAGGCTCCAAAAAGTGTTGTTAAGACTCCTAGTATGTAAGGATTAATCATTCTGAAGATCAAATTATTGGTGACAAAAACAAAGGGGTATTGACAAGGAAAAGAGTTGCAGAGGAATAGGTGAACTGTTGTTTACTTTCACATATTGAACCTAAAACTTTAATTCAAGCCCGTAAGTATGAAATTTGGGTAAAAGCCATAGAAGAAGAGTTGATGCAGATAGAGAAGAATCAAACTTGGGAATTGGTTCCTAGACCTGCTGATAAGAATGTGATTGGAACCAAATGGGTCTTCAGAAACAATATGAATGAAAGTGGTAAGTAGTAAGAAACAAAGCAAGACTGGTATGCAAAGGATACTCTTAGATACAAGGCATATATTTTGAGGAGACTTATGCTCCTGTGGAAAGAATTGAAGCTATAAGAATGTTTTTGGATTTTGTAGCACACAAAGATTTTGGGGTATACCAAATGGATGTGAAGTCTGCATTCTTGAATGGAGAGGTGGAAGAAGAGGTTTACATTGAACAATCAGAAGGATTTTAGTAATCCAAGGTGACATGGTGTGAAAATTGAAGAAAGCCCTATATGGACTCAAGCAAGCTCCCAGAGCCTAGTATGCAAGGCTGGACAAGTATTTTTTGCAATTAGGGCTCAGTAAAGGTACTACAGATAGTAATATCTACTTCAAAATCAATGATGATTAGATTTTGATTGTTGTAGTCTTTGTTGATGATATTATCTTTGGAGGCAATGAAGGTATGTGCAAGAAATTTGTAGAGGAAATGCAAAGGGAGTGTTAGATGTCTATGTTGGGTGAAATGAATTTCTTTCTAGGACCTCAAATTATTCAATCACAAAAAAGAATTTTGATTTCTCAGTCCAAGTATGTGAAAGAATTGTTGATGAAGTTTGGAATGGATGATTCTAAGCTAGTATGTACTCCTATGACAACTAGTTGAAAGATGAGTAAGAATGATGAATCACCTAAGATTGATCAGAAAAATAATAGGTCTATGATTGGAGGACTACTTTATCTAACCGATACAAGACTAGATATAAAGCATGTAGTCTGTCTTGTGGCAAGATTTCAAGAAGATCCTAAAGAGTCACATGTGATGGAAGTTAAGAGGATCATGAGGTATTTAGAAGGCACATCTAACTATGGATTGTGTTACCCAAGAGATGCTAATTTCACTCTTAGTGTTTATACAGATGTAGATTGGGCTAGAGATGCTGATCATAGAAAAAGTACAAATGGAGGTGCTTTCCTCTTGGGTAACAAATTGGTATCATGGTTGAGCAAGAAGCAAGATTTAGTTTTTTTGTTTACTACAAAAGTAGAATATATTACTGCAGCATGTTGTTGTACTCAAGTACCTTGGATGAAGTAAACATTGGAGGACATAAGAGTTATGTATGAAGAACCAATTTCAATCTTTTGTCACAATACAAGTGCTATAAACATTTCAAAAAATATAGCGATACACTCAAGAAAAAAGCATATATCAATAAGGTATTACTTCCTAAGAGAAAAGGTAACATAAAATGAAGTAAATATGGAATATGTGTCTACAAAGGATCAGTTTGTAGATATTTTCACTAAGCCTCTGCCTAAGGATACTTTTGAGTATATTAGGGAAAAATTAGGGGTTATTACCCCTCTTGATCTATACTAATATGTATAAGAAGTGCATCAGTCCAGTGGTGTCAAAAGTTTCATCTTTTCATCTGGATTAATGCTTTGAAGGCTACCTCTTAGGGGGAGTAGGTAGATGTTGTTCATATGAGTTCTTGATTAAAAGTAGTAAGTGTTACAGTGTTGATGACAGGGGGAGTTGTGTAGTAAAGAAAAATAAAAGGTCTAATACCCTTTGCCATTGATGTCAAAGGGGGAGAGACATTCATGTGAAAAACCTAAGGAGAAAGTTACAATCAGAGAAAACATAAAGTACGGGAGAGCAAAGAAGCAAATCAAGTTTGTTTGTCTTGATGGTTTTTCATATCATGTGTTGCCATCAATGACAAAGGGAAAGATTGTTGCAAGTATAATTAATAAGTGTTGTCATTGATGGCAACACTTAAGGTCACCTTCTTAAAAAATTATTTGAATGAGTTTGAGCAAGTGTCTGAGAAGAATAATACAGTGTTCTGCTCCGCATATCCTATAGATTGAATATATTTGTCTATGGTTTGGAAGTTATGTTAAGGGATGTCTATAGCTACTATGTTGCAAGTCTAAGCCTTCGGTGTGAAGATTTGAGTGAGTTATGTTCAGTAGAGTAAAAACCATTTTTTGAGTATTTAATGGAAACAAGGAGAATATATTATGTTCTACATTTCTTTGCATTTAAGTTTTATAGTCTATAGTTCTAAGATTAAGTCTAGGATGATGTTATGTGCCTTTAGTTCAAATGGTTCATGATTTGGGTCTTTCCAAGCAATCTTTCCTTTATGACAGTGGCTGACAGTAACATTTAAGTGCTTCGTTTGAAGCCATCTTTTGGATAGAATGTTTGGGGGATGTGTGGAAGTTCTTGGTGATTTTAACATGCCTGTGGATGTCTCTAGATCATGTTCCTACCTTTTCATTGATCCGCAAACTGTAGTTTAGATCATCCATGAATTGCGTTCCTAATGGTCTTAGTGTTAACACTAGTTTTAGCTGACTTGGATGTTTTCACTACTTTTGATTATAATTTGGAGGTTGTGATAGCATGTTGTAGCATGGAAGATTGCATTTGAGACTTAGCTAAGGCATGGTATGGTCTGTATTCATTCTTCTCCTTCACAATTCTATTTAGGTCCAAACATATTCCAATGTATGTGTGTATACCGACCTTAGAAATTGTTCCAATGGTTGACGATTGTAATGCCAACCTTGATGTTCATTCCAAGGTTGATGAATTGTATAAATACATGTAATAAATTCATGAATACAAGACAAGAATGTGAATCTACGAAGATAAGTGTGCAGTGAAGAAGTAGAGCAGAGCAGAGGAGATTTATTGTGCTTCAATGGAACTAAACTCTAGCATGGCCTAGATGCTACTATCTTAGTTCACCAACACTGGTAGTGAGCCAGCCATCAGTAGTGAACCACTGCATTAGTAGTGAGGCTCTTCTTTTGCAGTGAGTATTCTGGGCAGTGAGCCTCTAGGAGTGAGCCTTATTGTAAACTTTGATATATCTTTTATATTGTGAGCTAACACTCACCGTGGTTTTTCCCTTGTAGGATTTTCCACATAAAAATTTGGTGTCTCATGTGTGAATGTATTTAAGTTTCTGATTATATTGTTTCATGATTAAATCATAATCAAGTAATTAATGCCTTGATGTTAGGAAGAAGTTAAGTTTCTTCTACAACTGATTCACTGCCCTCTTAATGGTCTTGTGCTTTTCAACATATATGTCCAATGATTTATCCACATTATCAATACCATGATAAACCAAAGTGACAATCAAAACTTCCTCACAAATATCTAAACACCTTCTTAATGTAAGTCTAATGTTCTTTACCAAGATTAGGGAGAAACTTCCCTAAAACTCCCACTACTTGTGTAATATTTGATCTAGTGTAAACAATTGCATGCATAAAATGACCAACAACACTAGCATAAAGAATGATGCAGAGATAAATGCAACGGGAGCTTACAAATGGGAAGGAGGAGTCATTCGGCTTAACAGCATCATCATATTTCTTACTAACACAGATAGCATCATCATATTTTGAAGAGACACGAAATATCCTCCTGCTGACTACTGTTCACTTCCTTATCGCCTTTCGCCTTTCACCTGTCAGCAGCATCATGATATTCAGCAAGCGCAAACATCCTCCTGATGTTCACTGTTCATCTTATCGCCGAACTCTATCTTCATCATCATGATGTTCAGCATCACCTTCATTAGCAGGATATAAAATATCCGGTTGCTCCTATATATCCTGATGACGACTACTTCAAGCACCCTTCCTTCGATGCTTATGTCACCCCGATATCTGACTACTCGAACAACAGCATTAGGATATGACTTATCCGGTCATATTGAAACATCCTGATGATGTTAACCAACCTTTATGCCGATGACTTACGCCGATGCCAAAACACTTAGCGACAGCAGGATAAACTTGCATAGGGTGATATTCGCAATATCCTGATGACGATGACGTCACATGCACCTGATGATGATGTCACCCAATATCCTGATGACGATGACATCACAGGCACCTGATGATGATGTCACCCGAATATAAGATCCTTATATCCTCCGCAGCATGATACTGAAATATCCTGATGATCTTTTCAAATATCCTGATGATGACCTCTCCGGTCCTTAGCCAAAAAATGAACTTTCACTCCTGCATGCGAAAGCGACATGCAGATGATGAACACACACGAAAGATGATCCTGACGATGATATACACACTGAGTATATATCTGACTTATATCATCCTGATGCACTTGAAACAAACAATCTTCGACAGCTTCATAACCCGATCTGGATAGCGATATACTCGCAGATGATGATGCGAGTCACTCCGACTGGAAAAGCACATGTAGACCCCTGTATATCCGTCAGCTGCATGCAAACTCACAGAACCGCACAATTTCATAAGGAAAACATGATGATCGGGCCGGATCACCTTCAGATCAAAACTTAACAGTTTATCTTCCTAAACCCTAGCACATGAGGATGCTAGGTTGATTCACAACATGCTATCAATTGATCTCTCAAACAATCAAATGCAGAAAACTAAAATGCAAACTAAACTATCATACATGACCATTCCACCGATTCACAGAATCAACCGGTGGAAGGGTTGAAAGAATCCATCAACTTGTAATCAGAACAGAAATCAGAACAGAAACAACTGATAAACCAGATAATACAAATTGATGAGATCTTATTCAGATGAAACACAAATATCCTGTTTCTACAACAATGTCTGGACTGATCTCTGGATCTCAATCACCAGTACTACATAACACACTAACTTTCTAAACCCTAACAGATCGAAGGTATATATAGCAATATCCTACGAGTACTACCAACTCGATTCCCAGCGGCTGGGAGCTTCCAAGCGGCTGGGAGAGAAGACAGCTCATACTACCTGATCACGAGCTCTAACTACCTGCACATTCTCCTAGGCTGATCTAATACATATGCATTGGTCCAATGGACCTTATTACATTATGAAGTCAAACATACTAAAAATAGACTAATGTCCTGTCATGCGGACTATATCCTGTCTTGTAGGGGTGCTCCTGCACCATACTCCCTAGAAGAAGAAATCTCAAGTCCACTTGAGATGAGAGTATGAAGATCTGCACCATGTTTCTGGATCTGCTCTTCAGTCATTCAGACTGCTTCAGAATTAGGTTTTCCCTCCAAGAGACTAGATACTCCAAGTACTGTTTGTTCTGGGTCTGTTTGACCACTCTGGTGTCCAAAACCTTCTGCAACTGTGGAGGATCATGCTTGGGAATGTTATCATTGACTGTATCCTGTAGGAGTTCCTGATCTGCATCTAGATAAGACTTGTATGGAGTTAAATCACATACATTGAATATAGGGGACAAACCAAGATCAGGAGGGAGTTGGATCTCATAAGCATTCTGTCCATGCTTGTGCAAGATCTGACATGGTCCAACTTTTCTCTGCATGAGTTTAGTATACTTTCCCTTAGGAAGTCTGTCCTTCTTCAAATGAACCCATACCAAATCTCCAACATCAAACTGAACATCCTTCTTCTTTTTATCAGCATATTCCTTATACTTCAAGGTGGTGTGCTGCAGTTGGGTCTTGACTTGATCATGAACCTCTTTTATGGCTTCTGCAAAAGCTTCACCTTCTGCACTAACAGGATCTACTGTAGGTAGATCTCTTAATTCCAAAATTCCTCTTGGATGCATACCATAAACTATCTGAAAAGGTGATTTCCCTGTGCTCCTATTGACAGTATCATTATAGGAAAATTCAGCTTGAGATAGAATATTATCCCACTTTTCTCCATGCTGTTTTGTCAAACATCTAAGCAAATTCCCTAAGGAATGGTTCACTACTTCAGTCTGGCCATCCATTTGAGGATGATATGCAGAGGAAAAAGACAAATTTGTTCCAAGTTTCCTCCAAAGAGTTCTCCAGAAGTGACCAATAAACTTCACATCCCTATCTGACACTATGCTCAATGGCAATCCATGGATTCTGACAATCTCCCTGAAAAACAAATCTGCAATGTATGAAGCATCAGCAGTGGTTTTGCATGGCAAGAAATGTGCCATTTTGCTGAATCTGTCCACTACAACAAAAACACTGTCAAATCCTTTCCTTGTCCTTGGTAAACCCAAGACAAAATCCATACTTATGCTTTCCCATGGTCTGGAAGGAATGGGTAAGGGCTGATATAAACCTGCATTAGTTGACCTGCCTTTAGCTTTCTGACATATCACACATGTCTCTACAAACTTTCTGACATCTGATTGTAACTTAGGCCAAAAGTAATGTCTTCAGATAAGATCAAGAGTCTTATCTAGACCAAAATGACCTGCCATAGCTCCACAATGTTTCTCCTTAATGATGTTTAATCTCATAGAACACCTTGGAATACATAACTGTCCACCTTTGAACAACAATCCATCCTAAATCAAAAATTCAGAGAATTCAGCATGATATTTCTCCCCAAAAGAAGTACATACATGATATATCTCTCCAAAATCTTCATCAGTCTCATATAAGGTCTTTAGTGAATCAATGCCAACACTTTCTAACTGAATCTGGTTGACTGTTAGAACTCTCCTGCTCAAAGCATCTGCAACTTTATTCTTGACTCCTTTCTTATGCTTCAATGTAAAAGTAAAAGCTTGTAAGGTTTCTACCCATTTCATGTGTCTGTGGTTCAGCTTTTCCCGGCTGTTTATGAAACTCAGAGCCTGGTTATCTGTGAATACTATGAATTCCTTAGGCATCAAGTAATGCCTCCATTTCTTGAGTGACTGGACTAAAGCATACATTTCCAAATCATATGAGGAATACCTCTTCTTAGCATCATTGAGCTTCTCATTGAAAAATGCAATAGGTCTACCTTCTTGGCTGAGTACTGCTCCAATGGCCATGTGACTGGCATCACATTCCACCTAAAATATTTTGTTAAAGTCTGGAAGTGCAAGGACTGGCTGCTGTGCCACCTTCTTCTTCAATGTTTCAAAAGAATCATCTGCTCTTTGAGTCCAAACAAATCTGCACTTCTGTCCTCCTTTGATAGTATCAAGCATGGGTGCACAATTATGACTAAACCCTCTGATAAACTTCTTGTAGAAGGTTGCTAACCCATGGAAACTTCTGACATCATTCATAGTCTTTGGGGTTGGCCAAGACAATATGGCACTTACCTTCTCCTTATCCATTTGTAACTTTCCTTGGGAAATGACAAAACCCAAATATGTGATCTCCTTTTGCATGAACAAACACTTGTCTAAATTTATCATCAGCTGCTCTTCATGTAACCTCTTAAGAACCAAATCTATGTGCCTAAGATGTTCTTCTTTTGTGTTGCTGAAAATCAGGATGTCATCTAGATATACTATGACAAACTTACCAATGAAATCTTTCAAAACCTCATTCATCAACCTCATAAAAGTACTAGGTGCATTAGATAAACCAAAAGGCATAACCTTCCACTCATATAACCCTTCATTAGTTTTGAATGCTGTTTTCCATTCATCTCCTGGCCTAATCCTGATCTGATGATATCCACTCTTTAGATCTATTTTTGTAAAATACTTAGCACCTCCCAAACAGTCAAGTAAATCCTCTATCCTAGGGATTGGAAACCTATACCTGATTGTGATCTTGTTAATAGCTCTGGAATCTGTGCAAAGCCTCCAAGTACCTTCCTTCTTTGGTGCTAGTACAGCTGGTACTGCACATGGACTTAAACTTTTCCCAATCAGACCTGAATCCAATAATTCTTCAATTTGTCTGGCTACTTCTGCATTCTGTTCTGGAGTTAGCTTATAGGCTGCTTTGTTTGGAAGTGTTGACCCTGGAATTAAGTCTATGCCGTGACTGATATCTCTGACAGGTGGTAGGGATCTTGGCATTCCTTCTGAGATGACACCTTTGTACTTATCCAATAGCTCTTGGATAGCTGGGTCTATGAACCTTTGCTTCTTCTCTTCCTTGACTTCTTGCTGCTGTTCTTTATTCACCCTCATACATGGGATTAGGGCATATGCAACTGCACCTTCTGCTGCTACTTCTTTCATGAACTGTTTACCTTCCATCAGCATTACCTTCACCTCTTTTCCTTTAGATTTCTCCTCTTTCTCTGTCAATGGTAGTAACTCTGTCACCTTACCATCTTTGGTGATTGTATAGGTATTTCTAACACCATCATGTTGTGCCTTCAAATCATACTGCCATGGTCTACCAAATAAAAGATTGCAAGCATCCATCTTGGTAATATCAAACAACAATTTATCCTTATATGCTCCAATCTGAAATTCTACCCAAGCCTGCTCTTCTACAGTTGTCTGCTGACCTTGGGTAAGCCATGAGACTTTATATGGGGATGGGTGAGGCAATCTCCTAAGCTTAAGCTTTGTCACCATTTCTTCAGACAGAAAATTTTCAGTAGAACCAGAATCAATCAAAACTTTACATGCCTTACCTCCTGCTTTGCAAATAGTCCTGAAAAGAGACTTTCTTTGAGGGGATTCTTTGTCAGGTACCTTCATGGTAGTCACTGTTCTTCTCATCATTAGAGACTCTCCACTTTCTGGGTATCCATAATTGTCAAGAGCATTCACACTCTGAAAAGTATTAGAGCCTGTCATACTTTGATTATCAGGTTCTTGAATCAGATTTGTTCTCCTTTCTCCTGTTGAGCTTGTGGCCTTTTCTGGACATCTGCTGGCTATATGGCCTTCTTTGTTACAGTTATAACATCTGATGGATCCTCTGCCCTGGGATCTTCCTCTGAAAGGTCTTCTACCTCTGAAGTTTCCTTGCTGACTATAATTTTCCCTCTGGTTCTGACTATTGTTTCCCTTACTATTGTCATGACTGGATTCTCCTTGATATCCCTATCCATGTCCTCTACCTCTAAAAGGACCTCTTCCTCCTCTTTGTTGTCTTCCTCTTCCTCTATTGTGTTGTTCTTGTTTTCTCTTTAACTTCTCTTCCACTTTCAATGCCAACTGAAAGCATTTCTGAACTGTATCTGGATTATGCAGACTTAAATCTTCCTGAATATTGAACCTCAATCCATTAAGGTATCTGGCTACCTTCTCTTCTTCACTTTCCTTTACCTTTGTTTTCATACAAAGTTTCATGAATTCTTCTGTATATGAGCTGACATCTAGCTCCTTCTGCTTCAGGTTTTGCTTCCTCTTGTGTAATTGGATACTGTAATCCAATGGGACATAAGCTTCCTTCACTAATGCCATCATCTTCTTCCATGTAGCGACTCTACGCTTTCCTTCCTGTACTCTGTCATCTTGGACGAAATTCCACCATGTCAAGGCAGCTTCTTTCATTTTTGACTGGGCTATCCTCACCCTCTGTTGTTCTGGTATTTCCTCTGTTACAAAGAAATTGTTCAAACAGTCTATCCACTCCATCACTGAATCAAGTTCCATCTTTCCTGTAAACACTGGCAAATCCAGTTTCACATCCATGGTTCTCCTCTCCATGGCCTTGAGGGCGTTCAACAGTGGTCTCTGGTCTGCAGGAATGACCTCCTCGCTCCAACTAGGGATCTCTTCTTCTTCCCTATCTTCTTCTCTACCAGAACCTACTCTGCTCCTCAACTTCGCTAACTCATCCTTCAATTCCTGATTCTGAGCCTTCACGGCCTTGCTTTCTGCAATCTGTTTCTTTACTAGAACTGCCAACTCAGCGTTGGTCATCCTTGTCAGCATCTCAGATGTTCCTTCTTCATCCGACATCCTGCTATATCCTTATCTTTTCTAGAAGATCCTTCCTTTGCGCTGATACCACTATGATGCAGAGGTAAACACAACAGGAGCTTACAAATGGGAAGGAGGAGTCATTCAGCTTAACAGCATCATCATATTTCTTACTAACACAGACAACATCATCATATTTCGAAGAGACACGAAATATCCTCCTGCTGACTACTGTTCACTTCCTTATCGCCTTTCGCCTTTCACCTGTCAGCAGCATCATGATATTCAGCAAGCGCAAACATCCTCCTGATGTTCACTGTTCATCTTACCGCCAAACTCTATCTTCATCATCATGATGTTCAGTATCACCTTCATTAGCAGGATATAAAATATCCGGTTGCTCCTATATATCCTGATGACGACTACTTCAAGCACCCTTCCTTCGATGCTTACGTCACCCCGATATCTGACTACTCGAACAACAGCATCAGGATATGACTTATCCGGTCATATTGAAACATCCTGATGATGTTAACCAACCTTTATGCCGATGACTTACGCCGATGCCAAAACACTTAGCGACAGCAGGATAAACTTGCATAGGGTGATATTCGCAATATCCTGATGACGATGACGTCACATGCACCTGATGATGATGTCACCCAATATCCTGATGACGATGACGTCATAGGCACCTGATGATGATGTCACCCGGATATAAGATCCTTATATCCTCCGCAGCATGATAATGAAGTATCCTGATGACCTTCTCAAATATCCTGATGATGACCTCTCCGGTCCTTAGCCAAAAAATGAACTTTCACTCCTGCATGCGAAAGCGACATGCGGATGATGAACACACACGAAAGATGATCCTGACGATGATATACACACTGAGTATATATCTAACTTATATCATCCTGATGCACTTGAAACAAACAATCTTCGACAGCTTCATAACCCGATCCAGATAGCGATATACTCGCAGATGACGATGCGAGTCACTCCGACTGGAGAAGCACATGCAGACCCCTGTATATCCGTCAGCTGCATGCAAACTCACAGAACCGCACAATTTCATAAGGAAAACATGATGATCAGGCCGGATCACCTTCAGATCAAAACTTAACAGTTTATCTTCCTAAACCCTAGCACATGAGGATGCTAGGTTGATTCACAGCATGCTATCAATCGATCTCTCAAACAATGAAATGCAGAAAACTAAAATGCAAACTAAACTATCATACATGACCATTCCACCGATTCACAGAATCAACTGGTGGAAGGGTTGAAAGAATCCATCAACTTGTAATCAGAACAGAAATCAGAATAGAAACAACTGATAAACCAGATAATGCAAATTGATGAGATCTTATTCAGATGAAACACAAATATCCTGTTTCTACAACAATGTCTGGACTGATCTCTGGATCTCAATCACCAGTACTACATAACACACTAACTTTCTAAACCCTAACAGATCGAAGGTATATATAGCAATATCCTACGAGTACTACCAACTCGATTCCCAGGGGCTGGGAGCTTCCAAGCGGCTGGGAGAGAAGATAACTCATACTACCTGATCACGAGCTCTAACTACCTGCACATTCTCCTAGGCTGATCTAATACATATGCATTGGTCCAATGGACCTTATTACATTATGAAGTCAAACATACTAAAAATAGACTAATGTCCTGTCATGCAGACTATATCCTATCTTGTAGGGGTGCTCCTGCACCAAAGAACCTTAGACATCTCTTCAAAATCATCTTCAAAAGTAGGACACATGTATAACCTAAGCTTAGTACGAATTGGAAAAGGAATGCTTACTGGTTTATAGTCATGCATATTAAATCTTTGTCAAATTGTATCAACATACTTACTCTGACTTAACCATAGCTTTCTGTGTACTTTATCCCTCGTGATCTCCATTACAAGAATATATCTTGTAGCACCTAAGTCCTTCATATCAAAAGTACTAGAAAGATAAGTTTTAAGCTCTCTAATCATTACCTTGCTATTTCTAATAAATAAACATGTCATCAACATACAAGACAATAATTAGAACCTAATCATTAGTAATCTGAAGATAAACACAATGATCTTCTTTGCTTCTAACAAAACCATATTTCAATGCACAAGCATTGAACAACTGATACCACATTCTAGGTGACTATTTCAAACCATAGAATGATCCTTTTAACCTACAAACCAAGTCTTCTTTTCCTTTAACAACAGAACCACTAGGTTGCTACATCTAAATCTCCTCTTGAAGATCCCCATTCAAGAAATTAGTTTTAACATGATCCATTTTCTTTATCTTGAAAACATAATTAACAACAATATATAAAAGGAATCTAATAGAAGTTACTTTAGCAACTAAAGAGACAATTTCATTACAATCAACACCCTCTCTTTGGGAATAGCCCTTGGCCACCAATCTAGCCTTGTACCATTCTAGATTACCATCTGCACAAATTTTCTTTGAATATCCCCACTTACAACCAATGGGCATTCTTCCTTTGGTAAAATTAACAAGATCCCAAGTGTCACAAGTATCCAAGGACATCATTTATTCGTGCACAGCCTATAACTAAGGCTCACTATCTCCTGAAGATAGAGCCTCTATAAAAGATCTAGGTTCATCATCAATACTTAACAAAGCAATTACACAATGAAAATTTAGTGGACTATACTTGTTAACTAGATTCGATTGTCTTGTGGATCTTCTTAAAGTAGGACTAAGAAGTTTTTCTTGTTCTTATATATGCTCGTCTTGCACATCATTAGCTAAACTCTCTCCATTCTCAAATCCATCTAATTTTTCTTTAACATGTGCATTTTCTTTCTTTTCTATATGTGTTTCAAAGTGTATTATTTTAGAATTTTTTTTCCTTTGGTTGTTCTTCACATTCATAAGCTCTAAACTCCCTAAAAATCACATCTTTAGATAAAATCATTTTTTGAGTTAGAGGGTTCTAAAGTTTGTAACCTTTTACATTCTCACCATAACCTACAAAGATGTATTTTAGAGATTTTTGATCTAGTTTAGTAGGCTTTTTTTTAGGCACATGAACATAAGCATCACAACCATAGATCCTTAAATGTGAAAAAGAAGGATTTCTACTTAGCCGCATTTCATAAGAAGTTTTATCTTCAAGAGATGAACAAAGAGATATATTAATCAAGTAACAAGAAGTACTTACAGCCTCAACCCAAAAACACTAATCTAGCTTAGCACTACTCAACATCCTCCTAGCTCTTTTCATTACAATTTGGTTCATTCTTTCTACTACCCCAATTTGTTGGGGAGTATAGTTGTCTTCTATCTAAAAATATTTGCATGCTTAAAAAACTCATCAAATTCCTTAGAACAATATTCACCACCATTATCTAATCACAACAACCTTATTTTATAATTTGTTTTCTTCTCAACTAAGGCTTTAAATTCCTTGAACTTCCTGAAAACTTTACAATTAGCATTCATAAAATAAATCCAAGTGTATCTTGAGGCATTATAGATAAATGTGACATAATATTGAGATTTTAAAAAGAGTCAATAGCCACTAGTCCAAAAACATCTGAATGAATAATCTCTAATTAACTCTTTTCTTTATTTGTTCCAAAATTAAATGATGATCTACTCTATTTTCCAAACACACAATGTTCACATAAATTATTTTTGCCAACAGAATAACCAAAAATACCATCAACCAGTTTTTTATTAATAATGGTCCTAAGACCTTTTTCACTGATGTGACCTAATCTGTGGTGCTACAACATACATGTATTTTTAGTGTCAGTTGCATTGGCTAAATTATTAAAGGTACACGCATTAAGTCTAAAGAAAGTTCCCATCCAAGATGCTTTAGCAACCACCCAATTCCCTCTTAACAACCTACAACCAAACTTGTCAAATGTCACATACATTCTAGAATCATTTAACTTGGATACAAAAAATAAATCTGTTACAAGTCCTACAATATGTAAAACATCATGAAGGGTTTTAATCCTTCCATCACTAAAAGACAAATTTAGCTTTCCTTTGCCAATTATATGTTTAGTACTATTTTCAGCAAGGAAAACTTCTCCTCCATCATATGTTGAATATTTGGTAAACCAATCCTTGTTGGGAGTCATATGATAAGAGCAACTTGAATCAATAAGACAAACATCATTACATATAGAGTTATCTAAAATAATCAAAGAATCATTGTCACCATCATCTGAGGATTTTTTGTGGAGGAATCTAAGCTCTTTTTCTTGCTTTTACAATCCTTCTTCACATGTCCCCTTTTACCATAGTTCCAACATTTTACTTTGGTCTTACCAAGGGTTTTAGAACATCTTTTAGACTTACCCTTCTTCTTATCCCATGTATGTGTCTTTTCCTTAGTCTTATCCCTTACATGTAAAGCATCTTGGGATCCACCATTTTTAGACTTTCTTCTCATTTCTTCTAAAATAAGCGTAGCAATGATATTGTCCATCTTTGGATCCACATGACTACCACTAGTAGCAATGATTAAATTTTCCCAAGATTCTGGTATAGAACAAAGTAACAAGATTCATTTATCTTCATCTTCTACCTTAACATCTACAAATACAAGTTGACTTAAAATCAAATTAAAACCATTTAAATGATTTGCAATAGAATCACCATCTTTCATCTTTCAAGAATACAACTTTCTTTTGAGGTATAACTTGTTTGTTAGACTTTTGGTTTAATAAATATCACTTATCCTATTCCATAACTTGTATGTAGTAGCTTGAATAGAAACATTCAAGAGGACAACATCTACAAGGCACTACCTTGTGGTTCATCATGCTTTTTTTTATCAAGTTTTAACCATTCTTTATTAGACATAATTATGGATGGCTTCTTTTCATTGGACATATCTGACCATTGTTCTCTTTCTTCTAAGAGATCTTGCATTTTCAATTTCCATATCTTGTAGCTAGATCCATTGTACGTCTCAATATCTAGGTGAGAGGTAGAACCCATTGTAAAGAATCTTCTTCATAAATCTGAAAAACCCACAACTCAAAAAGCTCCCACTAGAGTGAAAAAACCTTCAAGACTTTAAGAGAAAGATGTCCCTCACTCAATAGAACCATTAGCTCTGATACCAAATGTTGAAAAATGAAGGTAGAACTACTACTATAAACTTTAAAATTATGCAGTTACAGATGAAAAGAAGATTAATCTGTAACAGTTAATGTTTAAGTGATTTTACACTTGTAATCCAATGTAGAATAAAAGAAAATAGCTTGCAAGAATAAGACAATTATTTTACATTGAGAAACCCTTTTGAGAAAAAAACTCCACACCAAATGTGTTTATGCTTGTATTAAATTTATTCAATAAAGATTACATTCAATACTAAAATTCCTTTGAATCCTAATGCACTATTGAATACAAGGCTTAGGGATGAAGTCACAACCATAGGAAACAAGAATCAACAAGTGTAAAAAAGTATCGAAAGTAGGGAAAAGGTTAGTATGATAAAGGGGAAGCAACAAGAGGAGGGAAAATTCAACTTCTACCAAGATAATTGTTGTTTAGAGAATGTTATTTGATTCTTATGCATATGTGACAAGGATTACGAGTCATCACATGGTTCTCGTGGAGGTTGTGTGTGATTTTGGTGCTTGCAATACCAAGTTCCTCTTTGTATCCTCTCTTTTACTCTAAATTTCATTTATTTAAATTATTTTCTAGTTTTCAATAAATTAGTGTTTTCCATTCTAGCACCTAAGTAATGTAACGTAAAAAGTGATTCATTCACTTTTTCTTCATTACAAGTCATATCTAAAAAATGCTTTGGATGTGGCTCATGGTTTTTATAACCAATTGTCCTTCTTAAAACATCCCTTTGATTAGAAGATACTCTTGTGTTTTTTATCCAAAACTCCTTAATTAGGGATTTTAAGGCTTTAACTATTCCTTTATCTTTTTGTGGGAGCCTACCAGAAAATACTCATAGTTCATTACTGTTTGGGTCCTCAATTATTTAACACCTCCCAATGACTTTCATCAATGTTTTTCTATTTATCTTTAGTGCTCTAATGTTTTTATCTATCAAGCGAGATTTCTTTGTTTCATTACTCACAATAGTTGATGTAATGACATGTCATGTAGCATTACTATCTTTGGTGCATGAGGTGGAACCAATTCTCTAATATGCATTGATTAGATTTCTTAAAATATATTTTTTACTATTACCACGTGATGTTCTTAGAACAAGAATCTTCATGATTGACCTAAACTTAGGATTTTTCATCATCTCAAGAAACAATTGACATCTTTTAGTTTCACTTATGTTTTCAAAAAATAGGTTCCATATCCTATTCATATTTAATCTACAAGTACATTCAAGAATCTTATCAATCATTGGTTTTAGAATATTCTCATCATTTTCAATAAAAAACATAGGCTTTTTACAAAAAATTCTAGGAGATGTTCTCAATGGAAAACTTGAATCAAAAGATAAAATTTGGTCACTCAACACTTGATCAATTAGTGTATCATCTATATTCACATTTGAAAATCCATCAACATTTTCAATTGGTGATCAAGAATATTTTCTACAATATCAATTTGAGATGGCAAAGATGGGATAACTGAAACTCCCACATTTGATTTCTTACTTGCACAAAGCTTTTTCATTCATTCCCTTTTTTCCACCAAATCGTTTTCTCTCTTGGATGCTTCATTATCCAA
Organism: Cunninghamia lanceolata; assembly: GCA_027924645.1. Classification (NCBI taxonomy): domain Eukaryota; kingdom Viridiplantae; phylum Streptophyta; class Pinopsida; order Cupressales; family Cupressaceae; genus Cunninghamia; species Cunninghamia lanceolata. The sequence goes on along the minus strand of BSBN01000158.1, from coordinate 3,884,715 downwards.
TTCAATTGGCAAAAATGGTTTAACTTCATTTGTGAAGTTCAATTTCTTATTGTCACAAAGTTGTTTCATTCATTCTCTTTTCTTTTTCTTTTCATTCTAAACTTTACACTCCTCCAAAATTTTAGCCATTTCCTTGGCATTGTATTGAATTCTATATCAATATAAAAAAATGGTCAAAAGAATACAAAAAATATCTAATAATTGATCAAGTTATATTACAAAACATACACAATTACAATGTTTTTTTGTCAATGTAAGACCAAATAAACTAGTTAATTTGTTAATTCAAGTGTTACAATCCCTCCAAAAATGAAAAAAATAATTTCAATTATCAAATTTGGATTTAAAAAAAGTAATTGGAATCTTGTATATTGAAACAAGAGCAAAAAGTGCACTAGTTTTGTGAAGGAATGATGGGAGAACCTCAAAACAAACAAAAGTCTCTTTCAATGTCAAAAAAATCACAGAATAGGGAATGAAATAGAAAATGTGCACTAAAAATCAAGTGATATGTCTTTTTGTAGGCTGTTAGTCATCATTTTAGCTAGTTTAAAATGGGCTCTCATTATAATGTGAGTACATTTTAAACTAGCTAAAATGTTTACTAGCATCCTCTCTTCTACTCTTTCACAAATGCTCTTTCCCTCTTTCATTCGTCTACTCTCTCCAAACTCTCTCTTTCCTCTTCAGAAAACTATGAAGGTTTTGTCAAGGATATACTACATATGCTTCATTGGTTCTAGTGGCTCTTGGTAAAAATTAATGTAGATAGCAGAGAACTACTCATGTAATCCCAAGAGGCACATTAGCCTTTATGGACCAACTCATTGGCACATGCCAAGAAGTCATGTATGGGGAAACTTATATAGTATGGAGTGATGTTAGTCTTAGAATCCAACGAGATAGAAAGGGGCTCAATTAGGGACAAATTCATGGATGGGGAAATGTAGATAAAGGAGTAGGGTTCTAATTTAGGGGTAGTTACTAATTAAGGTACTCATGGATCAATTCTAGTTGGTACAAAAGAAACCCTTGTAAGGTAAGTTTTTGGCCATATGACACTTAATTCTCCTTAAAACTATAGAGATGATTGGTTGTGTTGTTGTTGGTGTTACCTCTATGATTAGAGTCAAAGGATGCTTCCTTGCATTTTTAAGGACCCAACCATGAAGTCATTACACTTGAGCCTCAATCTCTTGTATTGTGACTAGAATGAGTTGTTCCAAGTCTTCTAAAAAGAATAGAAGATGTGAAAAAAGGGGTATAGATTCAATTATTGGTTGTATAACATAAGGGATGACACATACCTTCAAAATGAACTAGGTCATAAGAAACTCTCAGGTGAACTAGTTCTATTATACCTAGTTGTGCTTTCCAAGACTAGAACTTGGTGTGAAGCCTACACCATGATGTGTGCATTAAAGGCATATTTTTCATGATGTTCCTTAGAGAATTATTCATCAACTATTGTTGGTTTAAGTTTATGTCCCTACCTTTATTTTGTCTCATGTATAGTTAGTAATTGTCATTTCGCATGCCCAAATATCATAAGTGTCTCTAGTGAATTGATGTGTAGAGTTGAGATCCCTTATGTTTCTTTTTCTTTGGCCTACTAATAAAAGAGGTGATTGATCAATTCATCCATCACATTTTTATAGATAAAAGTCATTACTATTTGATTTTGCATTGGTAACACCACCATACTTGAATATTTGTATTAGACCATGTTAGTGTTTCCTTAGCTTAATCTTCTTGGTATGAATCTTATGATCAAATTTATAGCCTAAGTTGTATTCTTCATTCATATTGTGGAAATGGAAGTGGTAATTCTCTAGAAGAGGATTCTCTTTTATCAACTGGGTCACAAGTATGACCACTATCTTGCTTTCACATCTAGTGTAGTTGCTAAGGCTCGTCTTGTAAATTTGAGCATCTTTGATAAGGTTGTAGAGAGCTTTGATTTCTATTTGGCTTTAGCTCAAGGAAAACTATTTCCCACCTTGATATTTGAATTTTTCTATGAATCATTTCTCTACAAATCACCATTCAATTCTGTGGAGAGATTGGAGAGCATGTCCTAGAAGAAATAACTATATAATTACTTTTCAACACAAGTGAAAGGAGGAAATTGATATTAGACTCCTATAAATTATAACCTTTTTAATATTTTTGCCAAACTCATGGTCTAGGATGTCATGCTATTACATAAGATCTATTGTAACTATGTATGTAGTGCATCAAATAGGTAATCAAGTGATGGTCCAAGAGAATCCCTAGACTCAAATCTCCATGTGGTTGGTGAAATAAAACTTGCCTATACTACGAGCGATAAATACAACCTTGTATCTACATGGGAGAGTCTCTATCTACTTGTCATGTATCTATCTATCTCTATCCTCCCTCTATCTCTCTATCATTACTCTATCTATCTTTCTACTTCTATCTCTATCTCTCCCTCTATCACTTTATTTCATTATCCTCCCTCTGTCTAACTCTATCTACCACTCTATCTCTATATCTTTCTCCCTCTTTCTATATTGATCACTTTATTTACCCCTTGGCATGTGAGGGAAAGAGATATAGAGATAGAGAGGTAGATAGAGTTAGGGAGAGGAAGGATAAAGAAATAAAGAGATAAAGGGATATATATATATATATATATATATATATATATATATATATAGAGAGAGAGAGAGAGAGAGAGAGAGAGAGGTACATGGAGAGGGAGGAAGGGAGAGGGAGAGGGAGAGGGAGAGAGGAGATATAAAAAGAGATGGAGAGATAGAGAGAGGGAAAATATAGAAAGAGGGGAAGATATAGAGACAGAGTGGAATAGGTGGAGATAGAGATAGGGAGAAGGAGAGAGGGGATTTGAATAGACAAAGGGATCTATAGAAGGAGATAGAGATAGATTTAGAGATAGAGAGAGATGAGAGATAGGGAGATAGAGAGTGAGGGAGAGATAGCTAGGGAAAGATATAGAGATACAGAGAGGCAGATGGATAGATTAAGAGATAAAGTTATGGGGAGAGATAGATATAGGGAAAGAGATGAATATATGTCTAGAGACATATGGAGAGAGATTGAGAGGTAGAGGGATGGGGAGAAAGATAAAGAAGGGGAGAGAGATAGAGAGAGAGGGAGAGAAAGAGAGGTAGAGAGGAATAAATTAACAAATAGGGATACGAGGAGAGATAGAGATAGGCAAAGAGATGAAGAGATGTCCAAAGACATATGGAGTGAGATTTAGAGAGAAAGACAAAGAGGCAAATATAGTTAGAGAGGGATAGAGGAGAGAGATATAGAGAAGCACAGAGATATAATTCTATAGTTAGAGACATAGGGGATCCATAGAGAAAACATGATAAATGGAGAGAGATATATGCATAACAAGAATTATATCCGCTTCAAAATGTTCTCATGTTATAAAGTGAGCACATTTTTTACTACTTTGGGAAATTCCAACCCTAAGGGTTAGATTTTCCTTTGGAATCCAATGCAAAGAGTTGGATGTACCTTATGGATGCCAAAGACGTGTATTCAACAGAATTTAGAAAAATCAACCAAATAGCTTGCATGATCTCCATTAGGTTTACAGGTTTTTCAATGTCAATAACAAAAATGTCAGGATGACTTCAAGTTTTTATTATCTTTCTAACCATGTATTTTTTTTTAAAGTATGATAACATTAAGGTTTTTATCTTCAATTTTATTTGCTAATGTATTCTTAAAGAAAAACCTATGTCTAGTTTTTCTGTCATTTTGTACATATTTATTAAAATTTGAAACAAATTACATTTTTACATTCTAGACACAATTCTATACACATTGAAAAAAAAAATTATTAGTTTTCAAAAACATTAGGGGGAGCAAAAGTTTTTATTTTTTAGGATGTGCCCACTTTGAAAATTCATAAAAAATCATATATTCATTAAAAAATTAATAGAAAAATTAGGGATGAACAACATGGTGCTAGCTAATTTTCCACCGAAGTTATTTGTCAAATACTTAATAAATTCTGGCATTTTAGGGGAAGCACACTAGACACTATGTTATATTTTTTTGACAAAAAGAGGAGCACTTTGTGTGTGACCCCCCCATTTGAACCTGTTAATCTCCACCATTTTTATTAAAAAATAGTATTTTAGAAACAATATTGGTCCCCCATTTCCATGCACTTATCCAAGAGATCAATTTGAGAGCAGCAACAAAAGTTATGCAAAAAATACTTGATTTAAAAAAGTAGGACCCAAATAGGAGTCCATTTGCACAAATTATGGCCCTTGAAAGGTCTCAAAATAGGAACTACACAAAAAATTCTTGAAGAATCTTCTATTTATGAACAATTGGAGCATCAAATTAGAAAATAAACTTCACCATTATGTAGAGCATGAAATTGTACTCAAAATAAAAAAATATTTACACTAAAAACTGAGTTAGTATGCTCAAGATATTAGGCTTCAAAGTTTGATTCCAAAAAGTTCCAAAGGAGAATGCTAACATTAGAATGATGTCATGATGACACCATTAATGGAATATGCCATTCTCTATGGATGGAATATTCCCAAACCGCCTTCAACGTCCAAAACCATTCACTTCAAGGTAAAAATAAGTTGAAAATGGTAGGAAACAACCTAGGGAGAAAACTACCAATTTATAGCCCATGTGGGTAGAGCACTAGCACTGTATCCTAAAGAAAGCTACCCTGGGTGGAGGTGGAGCGATCATAGGTGATGCACGTGGTGTAGGTGGTTTGATGAGTGGCACTAATGGCATTTTTGTGGAGAGAGTATTGCATAGGTGGTGGTGTTATGAGCACTACCACTATAGTGTTGTGGGTGCTACAATTTATTCTTTTAATAAATCCATACTATATGGCATGTAGGTAGGTCCGTACAACTTGGGAACAAAAAAACTTTCCTCAGAGGCTCCCAACTCTAATTTTAATGATTTGATAATTGATATTTATGTTTTTGAGCCTTTTGAACATAGTGGTATGGTATGTTTGAGTTGAAAATGCTCCAAAATGATAGCTACCTTTTCGAACCACTCTTCAAATTCTATTTTCAACTTAGTTCTCTAATCTCTAATTTTGGTGAAATGAAAGCCAATCTTGACTTTCTCAAGCCTCTCGGATGCTATGGAATACCTTAACATACCATTAGGATTACCAAAAAGATACAATCACCTAGTTTTTAGAAGAACACATATGCAAACCTAGAGTATTACAAATACTTATTTTTAATCTATTCTTATTTTCTACGTCATCTGATGATGCAAGAGAAGAGCATACTAGGTTTTTCAGAAAAATATTAGCAAATTTCAGCCTCAAATATCTCAAATAATAGAATAATGAAATAAGATATACCAAAAAATGTGGTTCTAATACTATGTTTTCTTTTTCATAAAAATGATGTAAGAACACCCTGCATACTATGTTGATAGAAAATTAGATACATAGAGACAAGCCAGACATAAGCAACTAGTAGCTACCTAGAAAATGATCACAAAAAGAAAAAAATAGTCCTAAATCTTCCCCTCCCTTAATGGTGTTTGGGATAAGAGGACCATTTGGTGAGGGCTTGAATCCACTTTGATTGGAGCTCTCTTATGATTTTGAATAAGAGTCCAAGTCCCTTCTTCCTTTCCTACCTCACAAGAAAAAGCATCCAAAAGTGTTATGCCCTTAGCATTCTCAAGAAACATGTTCTTGAGGGAGGAAACCTCTAATGGAGCTAAAGCTATTTTCTCTTTCAAACCTTGAATAGGGTTTTCATTCTTGTTATAAGATATTGTTGCAGGTGATGATGCTATTGAGGATGTATAATCCTTCTCTTCTGACCTTGAGGTGGGCTAATGAGAGGATTTGAATAAATATTTCTTGCATGAATTTAGAGATGGTCTTGTTGGCAAGAGACACTACTCTGATGGTTAAGGTAGAATGTTGCCATTGATGGAAACAAGGATGTTATGGAAACTACTAAGTTTGTTTTTGAGTTAAGATAGGTAAAGGGACTTTTGGCCCAGAAGAATAACTTAGTCAGAATGACTGAGTATGGATAAGATATAGAGTAATAAAGATTGGGATGGTATGCCTCCGCAGTTGAAGATATTGCTACATAGTTTTTGATACAGGAGCATCCAGTGGTGTAAGGGCAATCTTGCATCACCCCCCAAAAAAATGTGTTTCAAACTTGTTGATTTTCTACCCATTTCTTCTCAAAATCTGTGGTTCTGGTCCCATAATCGCCTGAATAATAATGTAAAACTTTCAGTTTTCCCAAACTGCTAAAAATAGTAAACTGCTATTTTTAGAAAGTTTGCATTTGGGCATGGAATGAATTCAAAATTTACAAGAAGTTACATGATGCAGAGTGGAACGCAACGGAGGCAACCTAATAGGAAGGAGGAGCCAACAATACAAACAGCATGATAAAAATGTCTATCGGCTGAACATCATCATCATATTTCCTAAAGACACCCACAGCATCATCACATTTCAACAGCATCATCATATTTCTGAAGATCGCAAATATCCTCCTGTCGACTACTATTCATCTCCTTCGACTGTCGCCTATCATCATCATGATAAACAATGGGCGCAAACATCCTCCGGTTGCACTGTTCATCGGGTGCCAAATACAAGCGGCATCATCATGATATTCAATATCACCTTCGTCAGCAGGATATCCTAATATCCGGTTACTCCAAATATCCTGATGACGTTGCACTTCAACAACTTGCCTTCGATGTTCCACTACCTGACGATACAAGCAACAGCATCATGATATTAAACATCCGGTTCTTTGAAACCTCCTGATGATGCTAATACAACTTCCTGCCTACGCCGATGTCGAAACCCTTAGTGACAACAGGATAAACTCGCATAGAGGGATTTCTGAATATCCTGATGACGATGACGTCATATCCTGATGACGATGATGTCACACATCATCCTGATGAACTCTTCAACACTTAGCCAAAAAAACTCAACTTTCACACCCGCATCCGTTAGCGATATGCGGATGATGACCTTCCCCGAGAGATGATCCTGACTGCGATATATACACTGAGTATATATCCAACTCAAAACATCATGATGCACCTGCAACATGCAAACTTCAACGACTTCATGACCCGATCCTGATGGCGATGGATTCGCAGATGATGATGCGGCTCGTTCCGACTGGAAACGCACATGCAGACTCCTGTGTATCCTTCCACTGCATGAAAACACTCACAACCGCATAATTTCACAAAGATCATGTGACGATCGGGCCGGATCACCTTCAAACCAAAATCTAAGCAAACTTATCTTCTAGACCTAGCACATGAGGATGCTAGGCCGCTTTACAGCATGCTCCTAACAGATCTCCTGAACAATGCAATGCACAAACAGAAAACACAAACGCAATCTAAGCTATGATACAGGATCATTCCACCGATTTGTAGGATCAACCGGTGGAAGGATTGAGAGTGGTCATTAGCTTGCAAAACGGAAAGGAAATCAACACAGATGCAAACAGATAATGCAAAAGATGAGATCTTCTTCAATTGAAATTCAATGTCCTGAATACAGCTTCACAATGTCTGAACTGCTCTCCTGAATATCAACTCAACACCAATACATAAAAAAAAAACTATATCTAAACCCTACAGGTCGAAGGTATATATAACAAATCCTTCGAGTACTACTAACATCACTTCCCAGCGGCTGGGAGCTTCCAAGCGGCTGGGAGGGAGGACAGCTCAGATAACCTTATCCCGATCTCTAACTGCCTCTAACTGCCTACACATACTCCTATGTTGAACTATTACATAGCATCGGTCCAGTGGACCTTATTACATGATAAAGTCAAACATACTAAAAATAGCCTACTGCCCTGTCATCATGCGGACAATTCACCTATATCCTGATCATGTTATCCTATATCCTGATCATGTATGTCATCATGCGGACCTATAACAAACTAACTGCCTCATGGAGGCCAGCTGTTAGGTAGGTGCCTCTGCACCATACTCCCCAAAAGAAAATAACTCATGTCCCATGAGTTAGAATATGGAAATCCTCCATCTCTACACTTTGCCTGTGTAACGTTCTGCCCTGTTCTAGCTTTGTCTGCTGCTGTCTCTTGGCTGCTCCAAGACTTTTGAGCTACAACTTGCTTTCTTGCAAGTGAACCCTCATGCCTGTGAATGTAGGCTTTCCCCTCACATACCTTGTGTTTGTCAAGTTGCCTGACCAGAACCTCTACCTCTTGAACTGCTGCAATGTTCAACTCTGTCTGCCTTTCAACTCTTATGGGACAAGCAATAGTCCCAACTATGACAACATCCTTGTCATTCTTCTGAACTGGTTGCTGGTTACAATCCTGTGTCTGAACCTGCTGCTGACCTCTGTCAGTCACAACTGAAACTTTCTTCAGCTTGTTGTCTTGAACAACTTCTTTCCTTGCAGTGTCTTCAACTGCCTGCCTGCCTGCTCCTATAGACTTCTGCACAAATTCCTTCTTTCCCATTAAAATGACTTTGGCTGCCTTCTGTGCTGCAGCTACTTCCTGTAATGGCATCAACTTAATAGTCTTTCCATCTTTCTGGATGGTATAGGTATTAGCATATCCATCATATAGTACCCTTCTATCAAATTGCCATGGTCTACCCAACAGTAGGTGACAACATTCCATAGGCAAAATATCACACAAAATTCTATCCTGATATGCTCCAATCTGGAAATCAACATATGCCTGTTCAGAGACAAAAAGTGAATGCCTATCACTCACCCAAGATGCCTTGTAAGGGTGTGGATGTGGAATCCTTTCCAAATGCAGTTTATCCACCATCTCCTGAGATACCATGTTGTCTGTTGAACCAGTATCAATGACAACCTTACATACTTTACCTTTGCTCTTGCATGTGGTCTTGAAAAGAGCTCTTCTTTGCATCATATCCTTTGATGCCTGCAAACTTGTTCTCCTTAACATCAGTGATTCTCCACTCTCTGGATATCCAACATTATCAGCATCCTGATCCTTTTGATAAATGTTTGGACTCTGCACACTTTTCTCTTCTTTCTCTTCTTGCACAAGTTGTACTCTCTTGTCATCAGTTCTATCATTTCTGGATGATGAACCTTTGTTTTCTGGACATTTGAAGGATGGATGACCAAACTCACCACAGGTGTAACATTTTCCTGAAAATGTAGTAGAACTTCTACCACCTCCAAATCTTCCTTTATTACCTTTCCATCCACCTCTGAAATCAGACTGTCCCTGTCCTTTATCAGTGTCTTCTTGACTTTCATTGGTTTGCTTTGTTCTATGGGCTGATCCTCTTCCTCTATTGTTTTGTTCTTGTTTTCTTTTCAGCTTTTCTTCCACTTTCAATGCCAACTGAAAACTTTTCTGCACTGTATCTGGGTTATGCAGACTCAGATCTTCCTGAATATTAAACCTCAGTCCATTAAGGTATCTGGCTACCTTTTCCTCTTCACTTTCTTTCACCTTGGTCTTCATACAGAGTTTCATGAACTCTTCTGTATATGAGCTGACATCTAGCTCCTTCTGCTTCAGGTTCTGCTTCCTCTTGTGTAACTGGATACTGTAGTCCAAAGGAATATAAGCCTCCTTTACCAATTCCATCATCTTCTTCCATGTGGCAACTCTACGTTTTCCCTCCTGCACTCTATCATCCTGAACAAAGTTCCACCATGTCAAGGCAGCTTCTTTCATCTTTGACTGTGCTATCTTCACTCTCTGCTGTTCTGGTATCTCCTCTGTCACAAAGAAATTGTTCAGACAGTCTATCCATTCCATTACTGAATCAGGGTCCATCTTACCTGTAAACACTGGCAAGTCCAGCTTCACATCCATGGTTCTCCTCTCCATGGCCTTGAGGGCGTTCAACAGCGGTCTCTGGTCTGCAGGAACGACCTCCTCGCTCCAGTTAGGGATATCCTCTTCCTCCCTATCATCTTCTCTACCAGAACCTACTTTGCTCCTCAACTTTGCTAATTCATCTTTCAACTCCTGATTCTGAGCCTTCACGGCCTTGCTTTCTGCAATCTGTTTCTTCACCAGAACTGCCAACTCAGCGTTGGTCATCTTTGTTGGAAACTCAGATGTTCCTTCTTCGTCTGACATCCTGCTTATCTTTTCCAAAAGATCCTAACCTTTGCTCTGATACCACTATGATGCAGAGTGGAACACAACGGAGGCAACCTAACAGGAAGGAGGAGCCAACAATACAAACAGCATGATAAAAATGTCTATCGGCTGAACATCATCATCATATTTCCTAAAGACACCCACAGCATCATCACATTTCAACAGCATCATCATATTTCTGAAGATTGCAAATATCCTCCTGTCGACTACTATTCATCTCCTTCGACTGTCGCCTATCATCATCATGATAAACAACGGGCGCGAACATCCTCCGGTTGCACTGTTCATCGGGTGCCAAATACAAGCGGCATCATCATGATATTCAATATCACCTTCGTCAGCAGGATATCCTAATATCCGGTTACTCCAAATATCCTGATGACGTTGCACTTCAACAACTTGCCTTCGATGTTCCACTACCCGACGATACAAGCAACAGCATCATGATATTAAACATCCGGTTCTTCAAAACCTCCTGATGATGCTAATACAACTTCCTGCCTACGCCGATGTCGAAACCCTTAGCGACAACAGGATAAACTCGCATAGAGGGATTTCTGAATATCCTGATGACGATGACGTCATATCCTGATGACGATGACGTCACACATCATCCTGATGAACTCTTCAACACTTAGCCAAAAAAACTCAACTTTCACACCCGCATCCGTTAGCGATATGCGGATGATGACCTTCCCCGAGAGATGATCCTGACTGCGATATATACACTGAGTATATATCCAACTCAAAACATCATGATGCACCTGCAACATGCAAACTTCAACGACTTCATGACCCGATCCTGATGGCAATGGATTCGCAGATGATGATGCGGCTCGTTCCGACTGGAAACGCACATGCAGACTCCTGTGTATCCTTCCACTGCATGAAAACACTCACAACCGCATAATTTCACAAAGATCATGTGACGATCGGGCCGGATCACCTTCAAACCAAAATCTAAGCAAACTTATCTTCTAGACCTAGCACATGAGGATGCTAGGCCGCTTTACAGCATGCTCCTAACAGATCTCCTGAACAATGCAATGCACAAACAGAAAACACAAACGCAATCTAAGCTATGATACAGGATCATTCCACCGATTTGCAGGATCAACCGGTGGAAGGATTGAGAGTGGTCATTAGCTTGCAAAATGGAAAGGAAATCAACACAGATGCAAACAGATAATGCAAAAGATGAGATCTTCTTCAATTGAAATTCAATGTCCTGAATACAGCTTCACAATGTCTGAACTGCTCTCCTGAATATCAACTCAACACCAGTACATAAAAAAAAAACTATATCTAAACCCTACAGGTCGAAGGTATATATAACAAATCCTTCGAGTACTACTAACATCACTTCCCAGCGGCTGGGAGCTTCCAAGCGGCTGGGAGGGAGGACAGCTCAGATAACCTTATCCCGATCTCTAACTGCCTCTAACTGCCTACACATACTCCTATGTTGAACTATTACATAGCATCGGTCCAGTGGACCTTATTACATGATAAAGTCAAACATACTAAAAATAGCCTACTGCCCTGTCATCATGCGGACAATTCACCTATATCCTGATCATGTTATCCTATATCCTGATCATGTATGTCATCATGCGGACCTATAACAAACTAACTGCCTCATGGAGGCCAGCTATTAGGTAGGTGCCTCTACACCATTACATAATGGAAATATAAGACCTTTGGCAAAGGAATCACACAAAGATCATTTGCGAGCTGAAAGATATTAAAGTTTCCGTTTCTTGAAAAATGGCTAAAAATTATTCAAACTCAGGTTTGAGGCACTAAACGGCCCCGTATAGGCCCCAAAATGGCTAGAACTAGCAGAGTTGGTTCTTAGCACGTAGAGCACTCTGCGAGCTTTCCGACGCATAAAACGGTTTGTCAATCGGAGTCCCGGATCAAAAGTTATGGCTCCCGGAAGTTGACGTATTTTTGGAGGGAGATGCAAAATTTGAAATTAGGTTGTTGGCCACCAAAAAGGCTATTAGTAACCATTTTTGGCAACCCTGGGTAGTAAGAGAGTTAAAGGGGCAAGTGTAGAGTCAAGAATAGGCGGGAAAATAAAAAACCTAGCTGATATGGGGGTTACAGAAGGTGGAAGATTCTAGAGCCTAGTGATGGTAGCTGTAGTGCCTATAGAAGATTGATTCTTCTGATTGTAATTAAGCTTCTATAATGTAATGAGTTGCCCAGATCAATAAAAGAAAGTTCTATTCTCTATGTTCAATTTCTATTATTGTATGTTTTATGATTTACCCCCCTCATCAAGTGGTATCAGAGCAAGGGTTCCTGAGTGTGTAGATAGATCGCCGACTGTGAGGCAGTTTGCACCAGAACCTAAGGTTGTGGATTTGGTACAGAAATCGAGATGCCTCCATGAAGAAAATGTGGTGGGAGGAATGCTTTGACAGAAGAGGGTTTTAGAGCCCTACAAAGACAAATTGATGCATTGCAAGAGGAGCTGCGAAGAGGGTTTGAGCTGAGAAAGAGAGAGGAAAGCAAAGATGAAGCTAAAGAAGAGTTATCCGAGGAAGAACAAGAAGCTGTAGGAGATCCTATAGAAGTTAGGTTGTTGAGGGCCATTTCAAAGATTGGAAAGAGGCCCAAGATTGAAGTTTCTATATATTATAGAGATTTGAATCCAGAACAGCTTATTGATTGGATCAATGACATGGAGGAATACTTCGAGTATGAAGAAGTAGAAGACCCAAATCGGGTCAAGTTTGCAAAAACAAAATTGAAGGGCCATGCCAATATTTGTGGAAGGAGGTCCAATTAGAAAGGAATAGAAGAGGAAAAGGAATAATCACTAGATGGGATCGGATGGTGGAGAAACTGAAGAAGTAGTTCATTCCTGTGGACTATGAGATGGAGTTTCTGAAGAAGCTGCAAGGACTAAAGCAAGGTAACAAGTCTGTTATAGAGTATACAGAAGAATTTTATAAAATTACTATCAGAACTAGTCATGCAAAGCCCAATAAGGAGAAGGTAGCCCATGACATTAATGGGTTGAGGCTGAGTATTCAAGAGGAGCTGAGCTTAGTCAGAATGACCACCATAGAAGATGCATACCAGTTTTCCTTAAAGGAGAAGCTGAATAAAAGATTTGACAACAAGCAAAGGGGAAGAGGTCAAGGTAGAAGGACTGGTGGAAGGCCCTATGGAGGCCGTAATGAAGATCAGAAGAAAAGTGAAGAAGCTAGCACCAGTCGAAATCAGAGAGGGGATAACGCCTACTACCCTCGTGACCAGAACAATGGTGAGCAAAGAGGAAGAGGAAGAGGTAGACTTGGGCAAGGACCCAGAAGAGGAGGTTTTAGAGGAACCTATTTCCAATGTAGGGAAGAAGGACATCAAGCATACGAGTGTCCACAACATCAAGGAAGGACAAATAGAAGACCTGAAGGCAATGCACGAGTTGTACATGTAGATGAAGATGCACATTCTGAGCATTCTGAAGATGTTGAAAGGGGAGAAACCCTAATTGTTAGAAGAACCTTGCTAAATGAAGAGAAATAACCCAATCAGAGGAAGAGTTTATTCCGCACAAGGTGCAAATGTGAAGGTAAGTGTTATGATATTATTATTGACAGTGGAAGTACTGATAATCTTGTTTCAGAGGAGATGGTTGACAAGTTGAAGTTGACAAGAAGAAAGCATCTGCATCCATATCGGATTGCATGGTTGCAGAAGGACCATAGAGCTTTGGTCAATGAGCAATGTTTAGTGAAGTTTAAAATTGGTGATTGCCATGATGAGGTGTTGTGTGATATCATACCGATGGATGCATGTCATATGGTATTGGGAAGGCTGTGGTAGTATGATAGGAGCACTATCCATGATGGCCGTGCAAACACATATTCCCTGACAAAGGATGGAGTTCGTCATAAGTTGAAACCCTTGAAGGATGTGGAAGAAAAGGTATGTAGTACTGCCAGAATTTTTTTGGTAGATGGTAGAAAAATTTTGGAGGGTATGAAGCATGAGCGTCATTGCTTTGCATTGATTCCTAAGATTAGTCAACAGAACTGTGAAGATGTACCAGCAAAAGTTTCAAATGTGTTGGAAGAGTTCCAGGACATTATCTCTGATAATGTACCAGACAGTTTACCACTAGTAAGGAAGATAAGTCATCAAATGGATTTGATACCAGGAGCTAGTTTGCCAAACAAGGCAGCCCATAGAATGACTCCTGCAGAGAGTGAAGAGTTGAACAAACAAGTTCAAGAGTTGTTGAGGAAGGGATTGATAAGAGAAAGCCTAAGTTCATGTGCAGTACTTGCAGTACTAGCACCGAAGAAAGATGGAGAGTGGAGGATGTGCACAGATTCCTGAGCCATCAACAAGATCACAATCAAGTACAGGTTTCCATTGCCCAGAATGGATGACATAATGGATTGTTTGAGTGGAGCCGAGTACTTCACAAAGATTGATCTGAAGAGTGGGTATCACTAGATCCGAATCAGAGAAGGAGATGAATGGAAGATAGCCTTCAAGACAAAGGAAGGTTTGTATGAGTGGTTAGTCATGCCATTTGGGCTAACCAATGCACCGAGCACATTCATGTGGCTGATGAACGAGCTACTGAAAGAATTTTTGGAAAGTTTTGTTATTATTTATTTGGATGATATTTTGATTTTTAGTAAAACTTAGGATGAGCATCTGATGCATATCAGAAGAGTTCTAGAGAAATTGAGGGAGGAGAAGTTGCTAATTAATCTAAAGAAATGTAGTTTTGCAAAAATAGAGTTAGTATACCTGGGATTTGCTGTCTCAAAGGAAGGTCTTAAGATGGACCCAGAAAAGGTAAGGGCTATCATTGAATGGCCTACACCAAGGAGTGCAACGGAGGTAAGATCTTTTCATGGTTTGGCAAGTTTTTACAGGAAGTTTATCAGGAATTTTAGTAGCATTTGTGCACCCCTCATTGAGACAATGAGAGGGGATAGAAAAGAGTTTAGATGGACTAAAGGGGTAGACAAGAGCTTTGATACATTGAAGCAGAAAGTCATAGAACAACCTATTTTGGCACTTCCAGATTTCAATAAGGTATTTCAGGTAGATTGTGATGCCAGTGGTAGTGGTATAGGAGCTATTTTGAGCCAAGAAGGTAAGCCCATCACCTATTTTAGTGAGAAGCTTAATGATGCCAAGAAAAAGTATTCTGTTTATGATCAGGAATTTTATGCAATAGTTCAGGCTTTGAAGAAATGAAGACATTATTTGTTGCCAAAAGAGTTTGTTTTATATATTGATCATTAGACTTTGCAGTATCTTAATAGTCAAGGAAAATTGAACCAAAGGCACTTAAAAAGGGTTGAGTTTTTATAGAGTTATACCTTTGTTTTGAAGCACAGGAGTGGGAAGTCCAATAGAGTTGCAGATGCCTTGAGCAGAAGGCAAAATTTGTTGATAGAAATGAAGATAGAGGTTGTTGGGTTTGATGAGCTCAAAAGTTTGTATCCTAAAGATCTAGATTTTGTAGAGGCCTGGAAAGCTTGTTTGGAACCTATTACTTTAGACAAGACAAAATGGTTGGATTTCATTATCCAAGATGGCATGTTGTTTAGAGGAAGCTAGTTGTGCATTCCAAGGAGTTCCATGAGAGAGAACCTGATTAAGGAGAAGCATAGTGGGGGATTGGCTGGACACTTTGGTCAAGATAAGACCATTGCTATTATTGGTGAAAATTATTATTGGCCATAGTTGCAACAGGATGTGAGGAAATTTGTGTAGAGTTGCAAAGTGTGTCAGATGGCAAAAGAAACAAGTCAGAATATAGGGTTGTATCAACCATTACCTATACCGGAGAAGCCATGGGATGATATCAGTATGGATTTTGTTCTTGGTTTACCAAGGACACAGAGAGGACATGATTCCATTTTTGTAGTAGTGGATAGATTCTCAAAGATGGCACATTTTATTCCTTGCAGGAAGACTAACGATACTGTTCATATTACTGAATTATTTTTCAAAGAGGTGGTGAGATTACACGGTCTACCAAAGAGCATAGTTTCATATCAAGATACCAAGTTTGTTGGTTATTTATGGAGGACATTATGGAAGAAGTTGAAGACAGATTTGAAGTTCAGTTCTGCACACCATCCACAGACTGATGGACAGATAGAAGTGGTGAATAGGAGTTTGGGTAACCTACTATGATGCTTAGTAGGGGATAAGCCCAAGGGATGGGATTTGATTTTACCACAAGTAGAATTTGCTTACAACAATTCTATCAATAGGAGTACTGGTAAATCACCATTCCAGATTGTATATGGAAATAGTCCAAGAAATGCTTTAGAGTTAAGGAATCTGGATAAGGGAGAAAAGACAAGTGTCGAGGCTGAAGACTTTGCAAAACATATGAAGAATTTGCATGAAGATGTGAGAAAGCACATTAATAAGATGACTACTCAGTACAAGGCTAAGGCAGATCAGAAGAGGAGGTATAAGGAGTTCCAGGTAGGAGATGAAGTCATGGTTCACTTGAGAAAAGAAAGGTTCCTAGTTGGAACATACCATAAATTGAAAATGAAGAAATTTGGACCATGCAGAATCTTGAAGAAGCATGATTCTGGAAATGCATATGAGGTAGAGCTGCTGGGTGGGATCAACATTTCCCTTATTTTCAACATCGCTGATTTAACAAAATATCATGAAGGTGGAACAGAGGATGGACCAATAGAAGTGCAGTGGAGTATTCTGGCATCTACTTCAATAGAGGAGATAGAAGAGATCCTGGATAGCCATGTGGGAAGGAGTACTCGAAATAGGCAATATGAAGAATATCTAGTGAAATGGAAAGGAAGGCCTATTCAAGATTCTTCTTGGTTGTCTAAGGCAAAGGTTGACCGTTTGGGTTTTCCTCACACAAACACCTGAGATGTGACAGGGTCACTTCTCAAATTACCCTAGGTGTCTGATGCAGGAGCATCCAGTGGTGTAAGGGCAATCTTACATCACCCAAAAAGAATGTGTTTCAAAATTGTTGATTTTCTACCCATTTCTTCTCAAAATCTGTGGTTCTGGTCCCATAATTGCCTGAATAATAATGTAGAACTTTTAGTTTTCCCAAACTGCTAAAAATAGTAAACTGCTATTTTTAGAAAGTTTGCATTTGGGCATGGAATGAAGTCAAAATTTATAGGAAGTTACATAACGAAAATATAAGACCTTTGACGAAGGAATCACACAAAGATCATTTACAAGCTGAAAGATATTAAAGTTTTCGTTTCCTGAAAAATGCCTGAAAATTATTCAAACTCAGGTTTGAGGCACTAAATGGCCCTGTACAGGCCAGAAAATGGCTAGAACTAGTAGAGCGGGTTCTTAGCATGTAGAGCACTCCGTGAGCTTTTTGACGCATAAAATGGTTTGTCAATCGGAGTCTCGGATCAAAAGTTATAGCTCCTGTAAGTTGACCTATTTTTGGAGGGAGATGCAAAATTCAAAATTAGGTTGTTGGCTACCAAAAAGACTATTAATAACCATTTTTGGGAACTCTGGGTAGTAAGAGAGTTAAGGGGGCAAGTGTAGAGTCAAGAATAGGTGGGAAAATAGAAACCCTAGCTGATTTGGGGGTTACAAAAGGTAGAAGATTCCAGAGCCTAGTGATGGTAGCTATAGTGTGTTGCAGCCTGTAGAGGACTGATTCCTCTGATTGTAATTAAGCTTCTGTAATGTAATGAGTTGCCCAGATCAATAAAAGAAAGTTCTATTCTCTGTGTTTAATTTCTATTATTGTATGTTTTATGATTTACCCCCTTCATCAGTTTTGGTATGTTGTACTTAGATGTTATGCAATGGTATATCCTAAATATCATATCTTGACAACCTCCATAAGTTGTGTTATGAATTGCTCAAGTCGGGTAAACAAAGTGCAGTCAGGAATAGAGCACAACACCTAAATAAATCAGTCCACATTTCTTTGCTATTGAGTATCTCAATTTGTGATTTGGAGGTGTTGTAAAAACACAAGAGGAGTATCTAATTCCATATTTGTAGGTTTTGAAGCTCATCTGAAGATCATCTACAAGTTATTGAGCATCGACATTCAATTTGACAGTGTTCTAAAATAACAGTCAGTAGTTCAGAGGTCCACAATTTGCCACATAAGAATATTATGACCTATGGTTCTAAAAGTATCCTTGATGATGTCTAATGAATTCTTGATGTGAATTTTGAGGTTTCATATGGTCTGGAGTAGAAGTTATGTTATGACAGACAATAAGGTTTAAGTCTATATTTTGAGATATTGCCGACACTCAGTTAGATCCTTGTGTGGTAAAGACATATTGCTTAAATCATTCTTCTAAGTAGATGTAAAATAGGTCCATACCTATATGAAGGTTTTTGAAGGTTTTCATTGGTTCACATTACTTGATATGAAGAATTGAAGCTGACAATGTATGAGATTTTTGTGTACATGTGTCAACATTGGCAAGTCGACCAGATTTTGAGTTAGATCTGATTGTGAATATATATACTCAATGGATTTCAGTATTGGTGATTGATAGAGATGATAATATAGAGCAATTTTTGATGTATATGTTATCTAAGACAATTTTGGGATAAGAAAGGAGTAATGGAAGAGGAACAAAGTATATGTAAAGCAAAGCAAAAAAGTACGGTAGCTATAATGAAGACTTTTGAATATTTGTATTTAGCTATTAATGGAACTACACTTATGTATTCTATAGATGCATTTTTAGCAGTCATCTCTTGGTAGTGAGTCAATCCTTCTTCTATCTTCTCTTCTATTTTCTTGTTAGTGAGTCTATTGTAGTGAGCACTTCTTTGGACAGTGAGTCCTTGGGCAGTGAGCCTTCATGTAATTTAGTTTTGATATGATAATGTATTGTGAGATAACACTCACCGTGGTTTTTCCCTTTTTGGGTTTTTCGTGTAAAAATCTTGGTGTCTATGTGTTATGACTGTGGTTTCTCTTCTTATGTTTGTTTTGCTTTCATTTTATTAAATTTGGTAAATGGATTAATAAATATGTGAAAGAAAGTTTTGACAGAATACTCATTCACCCCCATGTCAGTATTCTTTGTAATCAACAATTGGTATTAGAGAAATGTTCCTTGGAAGAATTTTAACAACTTGAGGAAGATCTAGGAAAGAGTACTCATGGCAGCCAAAAGGTATCTTGCTCCAGATAATTTCATAATTGATCAAGAATTAAAAACTGCTCATAAAGATCTTGATAAGTATGAAGCAGATATCTAAGATTTGAAGGAAAATTTCAAAGAAGTTGATGAATACATAATGAAGCTAAGAGAGCGTGTTAATAGATCAAAGGATAGGAATAAAGAGCTAAGTGAATAGTTGATTGAAGCAAATGAAACCCTAAATGAGTTATCAAGGTTGGTTGAAGAGAAAGAAAAATCTAAGGAACATTTGAATCAAATTTTGAAAGACAAGTCCGAGGAATGTGAAAAGTTGGCAAAATATGTTATACTTCTAAAGTTTGATTTGGAGATGGCAAACAATTACAAAGAAAAGTTCAAAATAAGCTTTGCAAAGCTTGATGAGTTGCTTAGTGGTCAGAAAAATCTAGATGACAAGAAACGTTTGGGATTTGAAAGAGGAGAAAGTTCTAAATTAGGTCAAGAAAAGATTGAGATGAGGGAAAAAAGGCAACTAGTTTTGGAATCAGAGAAGAAGACCTAGAAGACCTCTGGTCAGGTAGCCAAATGCTCAAAGATACCCATCTTTCAATGGCTATTGTTTTAAATGCAATAAGTATGGTCATAGGGCTAATCAGTGTAGGAGTAGAATGAATCAAACTGCTTCATGTTTTTTTGGTCAGTGTTTTAATTCCAAGAAAATTGGTCATAAAGAAAATGAGTGTAGAAGTATGATAAGGAATGGTCCTAATAATACAAGAAATATTCAATCTTTCAATGGAAAGTACTTTTCTTGCGATAGATTTGGACACATGGCTAACTAATGCAGATCAAGAATAAATCAAACAAATGAAAGGAATCAAGGACAAAGTAATTTGGTATGCTACCATTGCAATAGGTTTGGACATGTTGCAAGATTCTACATAATCAAGAATGAGAAAAGAGACTATCCTGTAGAGAAGAGGAAAATAGAATAGAGGGAAGATAAAGTAAGAACAAGGTTGATCCGGTGAAAATCAAGAAGGAAATGAGAAAGGTATAGATTAAGAAGCATGTCAATGAGGTCAGTGATGGATCCACACCAGCTTCTGGTGCAGATACTTCCTCCCGAAAGTGAAGTGGGTGCTCTGGCTCAGGGGAAGCTCTTACTGAAAATCTTGATCCCCTAGCTAGATAATTGGTGCTGAGATGTAGCACTAAGGTATAAGATAGAGAAGTATTGTATGGATCATTTGGAGAAGAAACTAGTAGAAAAAGACCTGATGTGTTACATTGTGAACCAATATTTATCGACTGTGTTCAATAGTGAGGTGTTTGATAGCTTTTTGAGAGTAGCATTTATGATAATTAGGTTTTCACATAACAAGGGTTAAAAAGGGTCAAGTTCTAAATACTAATCACTTTGCACACAAGCTATAAAGTTTCCAAGGAGAATTGAAGTAGAATTTTAAGAGACTTCATCAATTTCCAGTAATTCAAAGCACTCAGAGCAATTTCAAGTGAAGAAAACCCTAATTCAGCAAAAGAGGTATTTACAGTTCAAAACCCTACTGTGAACTTGTTTGAATTCTTGCTGAAATAGTGACAACACAAGCTATTGATATCATTGAAAGGGAATGACCAAAATTCAAGAAAGACCCTTTTAAATCAACAAAACTTGATCCAAATGGTGTGTTTTCAAAAGTACCCCATGGAGTGATGCATGCAGAGGATATTAGGGCTTACATCCATGTTTCCCTAGAAGAATAGGACAATAGCCAACTTACAGACCTATATCTAAACATTTGACTAGTGATAATTTTGATCTAAAGGAATAATATAAGGCATTGGAAGAAAAAAATTCTTTTAGTATATAGATTTCCAAACATTTGCAAAGGACGAATGGGTCTAATATGTGCTATGAAAAATCCACGATGAGTTTATGTGGCTTAACACTCCATTTATGATCACAAAAGATGCCATAAGGACAGTCATATGGTTGAATTCTACCGATACAGTGTCTATATTGAAGGTAGTGAAAATAATAGAGTGACATAAGCCATCAGAGCTAAATTTGATAAAAGGGCATTAACAATCAATAACATTAAAGACCATGTAGTTAGGTTTTCATCCACGGTGATCGGCTACAAAATCTACTTCACAAACTGAGAGAATTTTGTCTCCAATACTACCATATACACAACATATAAGATGCTAAATAAAAATACATAGTATGATCTGTGTGAATTACTCCAGTAGCAATTAATGGAGAATCTGAAAAAGAGAAAAGAAAACAAGTATCCCTTCAAGTACGGTATATTGATTATCTATTTATTCTTCTATTTTATGAAATAATTACCAGGGATGAAGAGCCTCTTCTAGTTTGACAAAAAACATGTAGCCTCAAAAATTAGGAATCACTTAAATAGAATAGGAAGCCATGATGCACATAATACAACCCTATGGGGGTATTTCAAAAATTTTTAAAAGGTCATGCGGTCCAGACAAAGGATTCCTAGGTCAATTATGGAAAAATAGAAAAATGATATATGTTTTATTGTTAATGTTGGGTGAATATTTTGTCGTGAACTTGCTAACGGCAAAATGGGTATATCAGCCACAGCTATGATGAGACAAAGTCTCTCCTCTCAGCAAGGGGAGGTTCCCTCTAATTACTTGACTTTTTGCAAACCAAACAACCTATGAAATTTATGTACACTAAAAACTATGTTTGTGGTGGTTCCATCTCATCTCATTCTCTTTTTTTAGAATGAATGTTTATATTCCAAACTCTTGATAAAAGACTTATAAATTATCACAAAATCACAGAAACACAAAGTTTTTTGTTACCTCACTTACTAATTGCAAATAGAACTATTTGAAGTAGAATGCAGCCCAAAGTCTTCACTCCTCTTCAAGATGATAAAAGTAAATCGAATATAATAACTTGTAGCACAAAGTCTCCAAACTGTTGTATTCTCACAAACATGAACATATAACGCACAAATGATTTGATAACACAAAGTCTATTAGAATCAAATTAAGAGCACTCTTCAATCACTTGAAACAAACTCCACACTTCAATTATTATCAAATAAGATTATGATAGCAAGACATAAGAACAAAACTATCACAACACAAATAATCTCAAGACAAAGATTGGAATTGAACTTGCTTTCTTGTATTGATAAATATTTGAATATTGATTTTCAGAAAAAGCACAAAGTCTTGGTTTGCTTCTCAATTCACCAGAGTTTTCTTACAATAGACAAAAGATAATATTTACAAAAGAGGCCCCCTTTATTTATAGGGAAAGGCCTTGAGAAAATTTAGGAAATCTACAACTACTTTGACTTATTCCACAAAAGAGTCCTATTTGACTTAGGACTTCTCTTGTGTCACATGTAATTACATTTTGGAAAATTACACATGTAGATGTCCAAAACAAAATTCAATTTACATAACATCTAAGAAAAACAAGCTAAGGCACTAGCTTCCTCCATCTTTTTTCCTTAGGAAGTTTTGGTACATAGTTTGAATGACTGACATCTCACATGCATCTGGTTTCGCTGTGTTTTCAGAGATGGTGCGAGCTCGGAGAATTGAATCTTTCACCGCCTTTATTGCCTTTTCATGCTTGTCTAAATTATCCTTTAGGTTCTCCAGAGTCGAATGTTGATCATACAGGTTATCCATTGAGAGCACCGAGGGAGCTTCCTCTTCAAATCTCTTTTGTACCATTTCATCAAAAGAACTTATCATTTCTTGTGCCATGAGGAAACTATGATCTTCCCTTGTCAAGGTGCAAGGAAGTTCTTCTAGCCAGTGTAGGAGTGTGACATCACTATCTTCGCTGGCTTCTCGAACTTGGCATAGATCTTCAAGTAGACTCTTTATTATGAAAATATGATGAGAGAGAGTCTCCTTAGTCTTAAGATATGATTCCCTATTGGTGATGACCCCAATGGTGATCAGATTCTTTATCTTGATCTTCTTCATGTCTATCCACTCTTCTAGGCTATCTTCTTGATCTTGCAGCTCTTGTGAAAGTAGATCTACCAGATTGTCCAGCTCAGCTTTAGCTTTGTCCATTTTCTCCTTCCTTTCCACAACAGTTTTTAGCAAAACTCATCCTTGAGCCAACAACCGCTCCACTACATCCCCCACTATCTTAGCTCTGGCTTGCACTTTTTCAACCTTCTGTATCAAGGGATCTTCCACTGTCACTACTATTGGTTCTACTAGCTGTGATGACTTCACTATTTTCTGTAGGACAACAGCCAGTTGTTCTGCTTTTGCTTTGTATTGCTCCTTCTCCTTCTTGGCTTCATCATACTTTTCAAGTAGGGTACTGACAGTGGTCTGGAAATCTGCCTTGACACCTTCATGAGTCACTTTACCCAACTCAACCCTTGAGATGACATAATTACTCATGTCAAAAGTGTCAACCGTGGCATCTTTAGGAGGTTTGGCAATTTTGGCATATCTGATTCTCTTTTCAGTGACTAGCCTAAAAATAGTCTTAGGCTTCTTTTTTTGGTTCTTTGCTTTCACAGGCAACAACTTTTCAATGTCAATCTCATTAGGTGAGATGGCTTGCTTCTTCCTCTTTGGAGTATAGGTAGATAGCCACGGAGGAAGTATATATGTGTCAATAGCTAGAGGGGGATCCACTACTTGCTTGGCTGTATCTATATTCATGCCAGTGATAGTGACAATTGGACTTGTGTTGGTAAACACAACACCTATATCAACAACCTTTTGTGAAGCATCTAGAAGGTTCTCTAAAATAGTTTGTTCCCCAATATCAAAAGAAGGGGAAGACAAGATTGGAATGGAACCAGAAGAATCAAAAATAGTTCCAAGACTAGCCCTCATGGATTGAGGAGTATTGTCAGAAGAAACAACAAAAATTGGAGAAAGAGGAACACTTGAAATCGCTGGCAAACTATTAGAAACCGGAACATGAGGAGAAGGTGGAGGAACTTGTGTCTCAAAGGGAAGATCTTTCACTGGAGTCTGAGGGGAACCATCAATCCATTCTACCTCTATATCTTTATCTACCCCTTGTTCAGCTTCATCAGATACATTTGTCCTAGACTTTTGAACATTTTGTTCTTCAGTCTCAACATCTTCAATTTCCATCTGATCATCATTAGTATCTTCAACATCTGACTTAGTGGCGTCAGAAGCCTCTATGGTTTATTTCTTCTTTCCTCCTTTAGATACAAATTTGATCTTTGGTTTGTGTACCTTGGAGGAAGAAGGGGTGTCACTCCTGTTCTTAGTTTGGTTCTCCACCTTCTTACCTATTTGCTCCTATATCTCTTCTTCAGACACTGTAAGGAACTCTTTCAACTTAATTCCCTTGCTTTTCAACCACAAGTTGGTGTTTGCCAGTATTGGTTGAAATCTTTTCCTGATGGATGTCTTCTCTTTGACTGACCATTTCACCTCTGGGAGAGGTGAAGCCTCAACATTTTCTGCCTCATATTTGTGATCTAGGACATTTCCATCATCCTCCATTCCATCTGGAATATCAGCAAGTCCTAGTTCCTCAATTTGGCTCAGAGGAAGTCTGCAGAAATCCAGTTTTCTGATCTCATTTTGAGTCTTGAGATGCACCCATATATCTTCGACCATTGGCACATGAAAAGTTGACTTCCTCTTGATTTTATCTTGAACCCTTCTGAAGTCAAAATGATTTCTTTTCTTGTAGGTCTTCATGGTGACCAACTGTAACTCGGAGTCAATTATCTTTGCTTTGTTGGCAGATTGAACCGAGTACCTCCCAATTTCAATGGGAAACTTTATCCCTGACTTCTTAACCTCCATCTATTTGTTGTGTACCACAATCAGTTGTCTGCAAAGCTCCATAAGAATAATGCGATCACTGGGATACTATGGCAGCATGTAAGGGTAGCCAGGATAGTATCCTACCTGAAGATATGTGAAGGTGGAAAATTGCAAGAACAAGCAACCAAAAGGATTTACAACTTGCCATGCTTCATCAGAGACTCTTTTTTGAACCAATTCACCATCCCACAAGCACATGAAAACTAAGAAGAAAGCATCATTGACTCTTCTGAAATGATGAATTGACCCCTTCAGAGTGATTTGGGGGTAATATTCGTACACTGGGATCAATCTCCTGTCTCCCACTTGAGTTAAACTTGGAAAGTTCCTCATGCTTGTAGCAACATAGACGAGATAAGAGGTCATGTAAAATTTGAAGGTAGTATTGAATCTTACCAGTTGCTCATGCAGTGCATTACTTATCTGTTCACCCCAAAATATCTTCTGGTTACCTTGTAGAATCACCTTGATGTAACTGTACATCCAGTCTTGGAATTTGGAAGCAGAAGGGAGTCCTCTGATGCGACTCAAGAGAGTAATCAAATCACACACTTCCTCAACAAAATCACTCCTGTGAAGGTCCTTTGGCCATCTGGTCAAATTTCCCCTAGGAATCTTTAACCATTTGTTGTTTATATGCCTCTTAGCAGATTCCACCTCATTGTCATAGTCTTGTTGACCCTTAGCAAAATCAATCTGCCTGATGTTTTCAATTGGTGGACACATGGAGATTTTGTTCATGAATTCTGCATCCAATCTCATGATTACGTTTCCCTATGAGTCCGTCACAGCTCTAGTGTCCCTGTTGTAATGGCTGGCCACTTATAGAACAAATTCAAGGTTGTGTGCACTGACTGGAAATGATGCAACCAAATGAATACTGTTGTTAATGATTTTCTACATAGGCTTGGAGGGATTTGCTTGTTTAGTTCTATCTACAAACTCGGCCAAGTCCACATGCCCAATTTCTGTGTCTCTGATTTCATCAACGTTTGACTGTACTACCATTACCAGCAAGACACCCTGGTACTTGTACTTCATGGCTCTGGACTTTGACAGAGATGATTCTGACATGAGCTCTGGAGAAAATTGCGAATTTGAACACCTCGAACGTTGATTGAGAACTGCAAAAACCATGATCTCGTAGTTAGGGGAAAAATTGGATAAATTGGGTCAACTGTGTCTTGACGATCATGGATAGGAAAGCATGCATTTGAAGGGCTTGAGTGCGCAAATCAAGGTGAAGCTGAAAGCAGGCTTTTAGTTTTCAAAGGTGAATTTTCCAGTGTTGGGAAAAAATCAAGAAAATATGCTTGAGCGGGTGATTTCACTGCCATTGTAGGTTGGGAGAGTTATCAGGTGTAAGAGCAGGTGAAAACGCCGCTACTGCATGTATTTTGGGATTTTTGGTTTAACATGCACGAGCGGTTAATATTACCACTATTACATGTAATGAGTGAAAATCTCAAGTGTTTGGGCGGTGGTATCAGCTGCTTATGCATATAATGGGTTTCGTTACCAACAAATGCTTAGGCGAGTGTATCAGCTGCTTTGGTAAGAGAATGAATCATGCGAGTTTTACTATAAGGGTGGCGGAAATTACCGCCGTTACATGTGGAATAAATTTGATGTTGAAGGTACTTGAGCAGCGACTCCAATCGACAATGCATATGATATGAACAGAGTCTTTATAGTGTTCGGTCGATGAAAATTGCCGTCGATATTGCACATAACAGAGGTTGCAAAGTTTGGAAGGTCTAAGAGGCAAATTTGGCCATTGATGCATCTTTTCAAAAGTTGTATCAATGATGAAGGTTTCAAATGGTGAAAACACAGCATCCTCAAAACAAAAACCCTAATGGCAACCTATGGTGTATGGGCAGAAACACACCAAACACTAATCACAAACATAACCAAAACAAAAAGAATAAAAACCTAACAAAAATCTATCTAATCAAAACCTAAACCAACAGTTGTGTTTAAACAAAAAATCTCTAGCAAGAGGAATGTGTTCAAAAGAAAGGTCTACCTGTGATGTCGACAGAAAACCCTAAGCACCAATCTACAACACGAAATCTGCTATAATTTGAAAGCACGCAATTTGGTGGTCGAAGATGGTATTAGCGAGTAGGCTAAATGGTTTCTGTTTTGAAATGAAAGAAATGACGAGACCACGGGTTTATAACACCTTAAAAGGTTGAAAACAAAACCATTAATTCCTGGCACAAGTGACCATTAATGTCACTCCAGTTAAAAGATCCAGAGATCTTATTGGAGCGGGTGTTTCGGCCGACTTTGCACGAAGGACAACAAATGTCAAGGCAGCTAAAATCGCCGACAATGCACAAGACTGGGAAAAACATGTAAGAGTTGCCAATTTCACTGCCATTACACATGTGATAAACAAGTCAAAAAGATATGTAGGAGCGGCGAAAAATGCCGCCACTGCATGTGAACACTAAAATTTTTTACTAACTCCTAACAATGACCCAAATTGACTTTTTTACTAATTTATGACGTGAATGAGCTTCACGCATATCGAGAAAATGATTCAAAGGGAGGTCGTAAACTAGTCTAAAACATCAAATGACTTTGCATGAGATCAAGGGAATTTTGTCTCGATTTGCAAGCTTAGAGTGTAGATTCACAAAACAGACAAGTTTTGTGGGGGTTGTCTACAAAATGAGGAGCGTAGCTAATTTTGAGAACAACAGTTGACAAAGACAAAAGTATGATGGAGTTTGTTAAGCCCATGATAGTCTAGGTCCTCCCAATGGGGTATGAAGTGGCAGAAAACATATTGGATGGTTATGTTGACCTTATGTTGAAGAAACCCAGGGACCCCAATGAGCCAAGATTTGGTACTTATGAGGAGTTATCTCTAAAGGTTCATGTGGAATTAAGAAAGCTAGAAACTCATAAAAAAGTGAAGAAAATGGTAAAGGAATATTCTCAGAGCATAGGACTAACTAAAGAAGAAATTACTAAAATAAACACAAGATCTGAAGCTACTAGGGAAGGTGAGCAAATGAAGCAAGTTGAGGCACCAGAAGTTGAGAGAAAAGAGGAGCCTATAGTAATAAAGAAGAGAACAAGAGCATCTACTTCACAAATTGCATCTACATCCTCTAGTCCCACACCCTCTATGGAAGCACCTGCTAAGAAACATACTAAAAAAGGACACAAAAGAATAAAAACCAAAGCCAAAAGGATGCATGTGAGTATAAGTGTTGATTATGAAGAAATAGAATCAAGCAAGACAAGCCCTTTAGAATGGTCCTAACTTTTAGGAAATAGAATCAAGCAAGACAACTCCTACTATTGTCACCCTAAATTTTAGGAAATCCCATTTCTGCTAGTGTCTACCCTCTCCTTCAAAAATGTTTGAATATAGCAGAACAATAAGTATAAAATGGTCCTAACTTATCATTCCCAATTACGAAAATTCTCCTATATTAGGTCACTATTAAAGTTCAAATGATGCAAAGATCCCGAAACCAAAATTCAGAGACTCCCCATACATAGAGGCTCTGTTTATACATAGATTGATGTATTATATACAATGATTGGCCACAAAACATCTATTGATACAAATTATCCTACTATTATTGATCCTACAAAATAGTTAATATAACATAATAGTAAATGTGAAATGGTCTTAATTTTCTATACCTAGTCAAGAAAACTTTAATTTTCTAGTTTATGAATACACCTTGTGATCAAATGGACCAAGAAATCATGGTGTACCTTCCCTTTCGTGTAGATAAACACTCTCTATAATAGCAATAACATAGCACATATTAGAGAAGGTCAAGTTTAGTGTCATTATCTCAGGATTTTGTCTAAGTGCGAAGAGCTGACCATGCAAACAATAATAAATTAATTTTAGCCCACCTTTCTTTTCTCTAAACCATTTGTTTATGTTACCCTAGTGCAATGTCATTTGGATTGAGTTTGATTTGGGGCACATCATGTTTCTCATGATATTACTCACTCTGTCATTTCATTTCTTGTTCATCTTCTTCTTAGCTAATTTGTATATATATTTGCACCATTGTTAATGCAATGGTGAAATTTCCATACCCATGCCAATTTAAATTTGAAAAGGGAAAAAGAAGAAAGACGAAAGTAAGTTTTGAACTTTGAACAATTCAAATTTGTTGCGAACACTTTGGGCAAAATTTTCATTAAGGTAGGCATGTTATAAGGGTCATTTCAGAAATCAATTATCAAAAGCAAAATACCAATATTACTACAAGAAAATGAAATGACCAAGTGAATACACCAATGCTCTTCAAACCACATTGAAACATAAAATAGAATAAAATAAGTGTATTGAAATTGCCCACTTTTAATGTCGTTTACAACCCAATTTATTATTCTAGAATAGATTTCCTGCAACACGATTAAATTTTATTAGCTGGATATTAAAAACTAATGAATGCAAGAATCCAAAACCAAACTTTTAACACACTCTGTGAAAGCACAATTAAATTCTATTAGATTGATATTAAAAACTAATGAATGCAAGAACCCAAAACAAAACTTTTAACACACTTCATGAAGCACTCTGTAATTTTTTTTAACTAATTTAACATACACCTCAAGAGCAATTACCAAGTGGATACTACTTTAGATAAACCCTGTAGCAAAATACTAACATGTAAGATAGTTATAGAGAAACCTAGGGGTATCTAGTGCTACTTGTCAGAGTTTGGTATTGGGAGGGGAAGAGCTTGGAATAGCTAAATTTTGGGAAATTCAACAGATGATGTTCCATTTTGTTAAATTTTTATTACAAATGTTTTTTTGTTAGTCATAATTAAATGGCATGTTTTATGGAGAAATATTATATGAACGGATTATCCTCTCTTGAAGGTATGAATGAAAAGTCATCTAATTTCTCTTAGTTGTAGTGTTTGGAAGATGGCAAATCTTTAAAGTATACTATTCCTCCAAATGGTCCATTAGATGAAGATAAAGTCAATTAGTATGAGTTAAATGGAAAATCTAGAGATGCTCTATTAAATGCCTTATCTAATACTGGGCTAGTAAAAATTATGGATTTAGAAACTGCTAATGATATCTAGGTTAAGTTGAAAAACTTATATGAAGGAGATGATTTTGTAAAGAGTGCCAAATTGTAAAACCTAAAGGAGAAGTATGAAGCCCTAAAGATGAGTGATGATGAGAACATAACAATCTACATGCAAAAGTTGATGAAATTATCAATGGAATCAATGCCCTTGGAGGAATTGTTGATGAAGATGAGGTTGTTCTGAAGATTCTTAGATCTTTGCCTAAATCTTATAGTCACAAGGTCTCATCAATTGATGGAGTTATGTGTGTGAACAAGATTACAAAGGATCAGTTAGTTGAGAAGCTTACTACTTTTGAGATGAGATAGTCCGATGATGCTCTGCCGAAGATTGAGACTGCTTTCAAAGAAAGCACTTTAGAAAATGTTTCAAGAGCCTTGAAGTATGCTATGGAATCTAATAATGACCTTGATGGGATTGAAGCCAACTTTGTGGATAGAATGTAAAGAGGTACTGGTAAGTTCAAAGGCACATTACCATTCAAATGCTTTTCTTGCGGAAAGATTGGTCACTATGCCTCCAGGTGTCCAGAGAGAATTGAGAGAGGTAAGAAGAAATTTGAAAATAGACCTAGAACCATAACGAAATGCTATTATGTTAGAGATTTTGATGATGATGGTGTGATAGATGATGAATCAAATGATACTAATGCAAATTAATTCTTGTTTATTTCTATTAAGGAAGAACATGTGTCTACTAATCCTACTAGCTATGTGAAGGAAGAGAAACCAGTAGAAGAGAGTGCTTTGTCTATCTGTAAGGCTGAGAAAGATAAGGATGAATGGATTATTGACAATGGATGTTCACATCACATGACTAGTGATAAAAGTAATTGTGTAAGTCTAGAAAAGTATGATGGAGGAATGGTTAAGTTTGGAGATAATGTAGCCAATAAGATTTGTGGAAGAGGATCTATTTCTTTTGATGGTAAAAATAATAGAGACGATGTCCTATATGTGAAGGGTTTAACACATAATATTTTAAGTGTTGGTTAGATGACTGATAAAGGGTATGATCTAAGATTCAAGGATAATGGATACAAGATCATGGAAAGCTCTAGAACAATGATTGCCACTGGTAAGAAGACTACATGAAATGTTTGACACTTGAGAGGAACCAATGACTGTTGTTTGTTGGATTAGATAGATGAGAGTTGGTTGTGGCATAAAAGAATGTATCATATCAATTTTGACAACTTGGTGAAGATAAGTTCAATACAAGTTGTGAGATATTTGCCTAAGCTTGTGAAGCCTGCTAACACTATTTGCAAGGAATATCAATTGGGGAAATAGACAAGGACAAGTTTCAAAAGTAGAGAATAATTTTTTGTTTGATTGCTTGAGCTGGTGCATACAGATTTGTCTGGTCCTACAAGAAAAAGAAGACTACAAGGAGATAGGTACTTTATCTTAATTATTGATGATTATTCTAGAATGACTTGGGTAACCTTTTTGAAAGGCAAATCAGAAGCCCTAGACAAGTTCAAATCTTTCAAGGCAATGGTTGAGAATGAGTTAGAATTGAGGATCAAATGCTTAAGGTCTGATAGAGGAGGTGAGTTTGTATCAAATGAATTCAATACCTTCTATGAAGAACATGGGATAAAAAGATAGTTGTTTGCTCCTAGGACTCCTCAGTAGAATGGAGTTGTTGAAAGCAGGAACAGGATAGTTCAAGACACTGCTAGGTCAATGTTGAAATAGGTAGACATATTAGAAGTGTATTGGAGAGAAGCTATACATACTGTTGTCTACATTCAAAAAAACATTCAAGTCAAAGGTAATAGCACTAAAACTCCTTATGAATTGTGGTATGGAAGAGTTCCCACAATGAAATACTTCAAAGTTTTTGGAAGAAAATGTTTTATCAAAAGAGAAGAAGACTTAGGCAAGTTTGATGCTAGGTGTGATGAAGGAATTTTCATTGTATACTCTACTAAGAGTAAGGCCTACTGGTGCTACAATAAGAGACTATGAAAGATCATTGAGAGTGCTAATGTGAAAGTTGATGAAGACAAAGAAATAATATCAGTTCAGAGTGGCCATGAATTAGATGAACCTGCTATTATAGTCCATGAAGTAAATATTGAACAAGAAGACAGTCAAGTTGAAATAGAAAAGGCTCTAGAAAGTGTTGTTAAGACTCTTAGTATCTAAGGATTAATCATTTTGAAGATCAAATTATTGGTGACAAAAACAAAGGGGTATTGACAAGGAAAAGAGTTGCAGGAGAATAGGTGAACTATTGTTTACTTTCACATATTGAACCTAAAACTTTAAGTGAAGCCTGCAAAGATGAAATTTGGGTAAAAGCCATAGAAGAAGAGCTGATATAGATAGAGAAGAATCAAACTTGGAAATTGGTTCCTAGACTTACTGATAAGAATGTGATTGGAACCAAATGGGTCTTCAGAAACAATATGAATGAAAGTAGTAAGTAGTAAGAAACAAAGCAAGACTAGTATGCAAAGGATACTCTTAGATAGAAGGCATAGATTTTGAGGAGACTTATGCTCATATGGAAAGAATTGAAGCTATAAGAATGTTTTTGGATTTTGCAGCACACAAAGATTTCATGGTGTACCAAATGGATGTGAAGTCTACATTCTTTAATGGAGAGGTGGAAGAAGAGGTTTACATTGAAAAATTAGAAGGATTTTAGTAATTAGACCAAGGTGACATGGTGTACAGATTGAAGAAAGCCCTGTATGGACTCAAGCAAGCTCCCAGAGCCTAGTATGCAAGGTTGGACAAGTATTTTTTCCAATTAGGGCTCAGTAAAGGTACTACAGAGAGTAATATCTACTTCAAAATTAATGATGATTAGATTTTGATTGTTGTAGTCTTTGTTGATGATAATATCTTTGGAGGAAATGAAGGTATGTGTAAACAATTTGTAGAGTAGATGCAAAAGGAGTTTGAGATGTCTATGTTTGGTGAAATGAATTTCTTTCTAGGACTGCAAATTATTCAATCAAAAAAAGGAATTTTGATTTCTCAATCCAAGTATGTGAAAGAATTGTTGATGAAGTTTGGAATGGATGATTCTAAGCTAGTATGTAATCCTATGACAACTACTTGAAATATGAATAAGAACGATGAATCACCTAAGACTGATTAGAAAAAGTATAGGTCTATGATTGGAGGACTACTTTATCTAACCTATACAAGACTAGATATAATGCATGTAGTCTGTCTTGTGGCAAGATTTGAAGAAGATCCTAAAGAGTCACATGTGATGGTAGTTAAGAGGATCATGAGGTATTTAAAAGGCACTTCCAACTATGGATTGTTTTATCCAAGAGATACTAATTTCACTCTCAGTGTTTATACAGATGTAGATTGGGTTGGAGATGTTGATCATAGAAAAAGTACAAGTGGTGGTGCTTTCCTCTTGGGTAACAAATTGGTATCAGGGTTGAGCAAGAAGCAAGATTCAGTTTCTTTTTCTACTACAAAAGTAGAATATATTACTGCAACATGTTGTTGTACTCAAGTACTTTAGATGAAGTAAACATATAAGGACATAAGAGTTATGTATGAGGAACCAATTTCAATCTTTTTGTGACAATACAAGTGCTATAAACATTTTGAAAAATCTAGTGATACACTCAAGAATAAATCATATATCAATAAGGTATTACTTCCTGAGAGAAAAGTTAACATAAAATGAAGTAAATATGGAATATGTGTCTACAAAAGATCAGATTGTAGATATTTTCACTAAGCCTCTACCTAAGGATGCTTTTGAGTATATTAGGAAGAAATTAGGGGTTATTACCCCTCCCTATCTATACTAATATATATAAGAAGTGCATCGGTCCAGTGGTATCCAAAGTTTCATCTTTTAATTTGGATTAATGCTTTGAAGGCTACCTCTTAGGGGGAGTAGGTAGATGTTGTTGATATGAGTTCTTGATTAAAAGTAGTAAGTGTTACAGTGTTGATGATAGGGGGAGTTGTGTAGTAAAGAAAAATAAAAGGTCTGGCACCCTTCGCCATTGATGTCAAAGGGGGAGAAGTTCATGTGAAAAACCTAAGGAGAAAGTTACAATCAGAGAAAACATAAAGTAAGGGGTAGCAAAGAAGCAAATCAAGTTTGTTTGTCTTGATGGTTTTTCACATCATGTGTTGCCATCAATGACAAAGGGGGAGATTGTTGCAAGTATGAGTAATAAGTGTTGTCATTGATGGCAACACTTAACATCACCCTCTAAGGAAATTATTCGAATGAGTTTGAGCAAGTGCTTGAGAAGAATAATAGAGTGTTCTACTCCACATATCCTATAGATTGAATATATTGTCTATGGTTTGGAAGTTATGTTAAGGGATGTCTATAGATTCTATGTTTCAAGTTTGAGGCTTCGGTGTTAAGATTTGAGTGAGTTATGTTCACTAGAGTAAAAACCATTTTTTTGAGTATTTAATACAAACAAGGAGAATGTATTATGTTCTACATTTCTCTGCATTTAAGTTTTATAGTCTATGGTTTTGATATTAAGTCTCGAATGATGTTATGTGCCTTTAGTTCAAAGGGTTCATGATTTGGTGCCTTCCAAGCAATCTTTCCTTTATGACAGTGGCTGACAGTAACATTTAAATGCTCCGTATGAAGCCATCTTTTGGATAGAATGTTTGGGGGATGTGTAGAAGTTCTTTGTGATTGTAACATGCTTGTGGATGTCTCTAGATCATGTTCCTACCTTTCATTGGTCCACAAAGTGTAATTTAGATCGTCCATGATCCGTGTTCCTAAAGGTCTTAGTGTTAACACCAGTTTTAGCTGACTTGGATGTTTTCACTACTTGTGATTATAATTTGGAGGTTGTGATAGCATGTTGTAGTGTGGAAGATTGCATTTGAGTCTTAGCTAAGGCATGGCATGGTCCATATTCATTCTTCTCCTTCACAAATCTATTTAGGTCTAGACATATTCTAATGTATGTGTGTATGCCAACCTTAGAGATTGTTCCAATGGTTGATGATTGTAATGCCAACCTTGATGTTCATTCCAAGGTTGATGAATTGTATAAATACATGTAATAAAGTCATGAATGCAGGACAAGAATGTGAAGCTACGAATATAAGTGTGAAGTGAAGAAGTAGGGCAGAGCAGAGGAGATTTATTGTGCTTCAATGGAATTGAACTCTAGTATGGCCTAGATGCTACCATCATAGTTCACCAACTTTGGTAGTGAGCCAGCCACCAACAGTGAGCCACTCCATTAGCAGTGAGGCTCCTCTTTTGCAGTGAGTATTTTCGGCTGTGAGCCTCTAGGAGTGAGCCTTATTGTAAACTTTGACATATCTTTTATATTGTGAGCTAACACTCACCATGGTTTTTCCCTTATAGGATTTTCCACATAAAATTTTGGAGTCTCATGTGTGAATGTATTTGAGTTTTTGATTATATTCTTTCATGATTAAATCATAATCAAGTGATTAATGTCTTGATGTTAGGAAGAAGTTAAGTTTCTACTACAACTGATTCACCACCCTCTCAATGGTCTTGTGCTTTTAAACATATATGTCCAATGATTTATACACATTATCAATACCATGATAAATGAAAACAATAATAAGAACTTCCTCACAAATATCTAAACACCTTCTTAACATAAGTCTAATGTTCTTTACCAGGGTTAGAGGGAAACTTTCTTAAGATGCCCACTGATTATGCAATATTTGATCTAGTACCAACAATTGCGTGCATAAAACTACCAACAACACTAGCATAAAGAACCTTAGACATCTCTTCAAAATCATCTTTAGAAGTAGGACACATGTATAACGTAAGCTTAGTACCAATTGGAAAAGGAATCCTTACTGGTTTATAGTCATGCATATTAAATCTTTGCCAAATTGTATCAACATACTTACTCAGACTTAACCATAGATTTATGTGTACTTGATCCCTCTTGATCTCCATTACCAGAATATATCTTGTAGCCCCCAAGTCCTTCATATCAAAAGTACTAGAAGATAACTTTTAAGCTCTCTAATCATTACCTTGCTATTTCCAATAAACATGTCATCAACATACAATACAATAATTAGAACCTAATCATTAGTAATCTGAAGATAAACACAATGATCTTCTTTGCTTCTAACAATACCAAATTTCAATGCACAAGCATCAAACTTCTAATAACACATTCTAGGTGACTATTTTAAACCATACAATGATCCTTTTAACCTAAACCAAGTCTTCTTTTCCTTTAACAACAAAACCACTTGGTTGCTGCATCTAAATATCCTCTTCAAGATCCCCATTCAAGAAATCAATTTTAACATGATCCATTTTCTTTATGTTGAAAACATAATCAACAACAATATATAAAAGGAATCTAATAGAAGTTAATTTAGCAACCGGAGAGACAATCTCATTAAAATCAACACCCTCTCTTTGGGAATAGCCCTTGGCCACCAATCTGGCCTTGTACCATTCTAGATTACCATCTGCACAAATTTTCTTTTTATATAACCACTTACAACCAATGGGCATTCTTCCTTTGGTAAAATTAACAAGATCCCAAGTGTCACAAGTATCCAAGGACATCATTTCTTCATGCACATCCTATAACCAAGGCTCACTATCCTCTGAAGATAGAGCCTCCATAAAAGATCTAGGTTCATCATCAATACTTAACAGACCAATTACACAATGAAAATTAAGTGGACTATAATTGTTAACTGGATTCCGTTGCCTTGTGGATCTTCTCAAAGTAGGACTAAAAAGTTTTTCTTGTTCTTATATATGCTCATCTTGCACATCTTTAGCTAAACTCTCTGCATTCTCAAATCCATCTAATTCTTCTTTAACATGTGCATTTTCTTGCTTTTCTATGTGTTTCAAAGTGCATTATTTTAGTATTTTTTTTCCTTTGGTTGTTCTTCACATTCATAAGCTCTAAACTCCCTAAAAATCACATCTTTAGATAAAATCATTTTTCGAGTTAGAGGGTTCTAAAGTTTATAACTTTTTACATTCTCACTGTAACCTACAAAGATGCATTTCAGAGATTTTTGATCTAGTTTAGTAGGCTTTTCTTTAGGCACATGAACATAAGC
Source organism: Cunninghamia lanceolata (assembly GCA_027924645.1). NCBI lineage: Eukaryota > Viridiplantae > Streptophyta > Pinopsida > Cupressales > Cupressaceae > Cunninghamia > Cunninghamia lanceolata. Next base: position 3,847,396 of record BSBN01000158.1, on the reverse strand, counting down.
ATCACAACCATATATCCTTAAATGTGAAAAAGAAGAATTTCTACTTACCCACATTTCATAAGGAGTTTTATCTTCAAGAGATGAACAAGGAGATATATTAATCATGTAACAAGAAGTACTTACAGCCTCAACCCAAAAACACTAATCTAGCTTAGCACTACTCAATATCCTCCTAGCTCTTTTCATTACAGTTCGGTTCATTCTTTCTACTACCCCATTTTGTTGGGGAGTATAAGGTGTTGCCTTCTATCTAAAAATATTTGCATTCTTAAAAAATTTATCAAATTCCTTATAACAATATTCACCACCATTATTTGATCTCAACAACCTTATTTTATAATTTGTTTGGTTCTCAACTAAGCCTTTAAATTTCTTGAACTTAGTGAAAACTTTACAATTAGCATTCACAAAATAAATCCAAGTGTATCTTGAGGCATTATCAATAAATGTGACATAATATTGAGATTTTACAAAAGAGTCAATATCCACTAGTCCAAAACCATCTGAATGAATAATGTCTAATTAACTCTTTTCTTTATTTGTTCCAAAATTAAATGATGATCTACTCTATTTTCCAAACACACAATGTTCACATAAATTATTTTTTCCAATAGAATAATCAAAATTACCGTCAACCATTTTTTTATTAATAATGGTCCTAAGACCTTTTTCACTGATGTGACCTAATCTGTGGTGCTACAACATACATGTATTTTTAGTGTCAATTGCATTGGCTAAATTATTAAAGGTACATGCATTAAGTCTAAAGAAAGTTCCCATCCAAGATCCTTTAGCAACCACCCAATTCCCTCTTACCAACCTACAACCAAACTTGTCAAATCTCACATGCATTCTAGAATCATTTAACTTGGATACAAAAAATAAATTTCTTACAAGTCCTAGAATATGTAAAACATCATGAAGGGTTTTAATCCTTCCATCACTGAAACACAAATTTAGCTTTCCTTTGCCAATTATATGTTTAGTACTATTGTCACCAAGGAAAACTTCTCCTCCATCATATGTTGAATATTTGGTAAACCAATCCTTGTTGGGAGTCATATGATAAGAGCAACCTAAATCAATAAGCCAAACATCATTACTTGTAGAGTTAACTGAAATAATCAAAGAATCATTGTCACCATCATCTAACAATTTTTTGTGGAGGAATCTAAGCTCTTTTTCTAGCTTTTACAATCCCTCTTCACATGTCCCCTTTTACCATAGTTCCAGCAATTTACTTTGGTCTTACCAAGGGTTTTAGAACATCCTTTAGACTTAACTTTCTTCTTATCCCACGTAAGTGTCTTTTCCTTAGTCTTATCCCTTACACGTAAAGTATCTTGGGATCCACCAATTTTAGACTTTCTTCTCATTTCATCTGAAATAAGTGTAGCAATGATATTGTCCATCTTTGGATCTGCATGACTACCACTAATAGCAATGATTAAATTTTACCAAGATTCTAGTATAGAACAAAGTAACAAGATTCATTTATCTTCATCTTCTACCTTAACATCTACAAATGCAAGTTGACTTAAAATCAAATTAAAACCATTTAAATGATTTGCAATAGAATCACCATCTTTCATCTTTAAAGAATACAACTTTCTTTTGAGGTACAACTTGTTAGTTAGACTTTTGGTTTAATAAATATCACTTATCCTCTTCCATAACTTGTATGTAGTAGCTTCAATAGAAACATTCAAGAGGACAACATCTACAAGGCACTAACTTGTGGTTCCTCATGCTTTTTTTATCAAGTTTTAACCATTCTTTATTAGACATAATTATGGATGGCTTCTTTTCATTGGACATAGCTAACCACTGTTCTCTTTCTTCAAAGAGATCTTGCATTTTCAATTTCCATATCTTGTAGCTAGATCCATTGTACTTCTCAATATCTAGGTGAGAGGTAGAACCCATTGTAAACAATCTTCTTCACAAATCCGAAAAACCCACAACTCAAAAAGCTCCCACTAGAGTGAAAAAACCTTCAAGACTTTAAGAGAAAGATGTCCCTCACTCAATAGAACCATTAGCTCTGATACCAAATGTTAAAAAATTAAGGTAGAAATACTACTGTAAACATTAAAATTATGCAGTTACAGATGAAAATAAGATTAATCTCTAATAGTTAATGTTTAACTGATTTTGCACTTTTAATCCAATGTAGAATAAAAGAAAATAGCTTGCACGAAGAAGACAAGTATTTTACATGGAGAAACCCTTTCAAGAAAAAAACTCCACACCAAATGTGTTTATGCTTGTATTAAATTTATTCAATAAAGATTACATTCAATACTAAAATTCCTTTGAATCCTAATGCACTTCTGAATACAAGGCTTAGGGATGAAGTCACAACCATAGGAAACAAGAATTGACAAGTGTAAAAAAGTATCAAAAGTAGGGAAAAGGTTAGTACGATAAAGGGGAATTAACAAAAGGAGAGAAAACTCAAATTCTACCAAGAGAATTGTTGTTCAGAGAATGTTATTTAATTCTTATGCATACGTGACAAGGATTATGAGTCATCACAGGGTTCTTGTGGAGGTTGTGTGTGATTTTGGTGCCTACAATACCAGGTTCCTCTTTGTATCCTCTCTTTTACTCTACATTTCATTTATTTAAATTATTTTCTAGTTTTCAATAAATTAGTGTTTTCCATTCTAGCACCTAGGTAATGTAACACAAAAAGTGATTCATTCACTTTTTCTTCATTACAAGTCATATCTAAAAAATGCTTTGGATGTGGCTCATGGTTTTTATAACCAATTCTTCTTCTTAAACATCCCTTTGATTAGAAGATACTCTTGTGTTTTTTATCCAAAACTCCTTAATTAGGGATTTTAAGGCTTTAACTATTCATTTATCTTTTTGTGGGAGTCTACTGGAAAATGCTCATAGTTCATAACTATTTGGGTTCTCAATTATTTAATGCCTCCTAATGACTTTCATCAATGTTTTTCTATTTATCTTTAGTGCTCTAATTGTTTATCTATCAAGCGAGATTTCTTTGTTTCATTACTCACAATAGGTGATGTAATGACATTTCATGTAGAGTTACTATCTTTGGTTAATGAGGTGGAACCAATGCTTTGATACGCATTGATTAGATTTCTTAAAATATATTTTTTACTATTACCGTGTGATGTTCTTAGAACAAGAATCTTCATGATTGACCTAAACTTAAGATTTTTCATCATCTCCACAAACAATTACATCTTTTAGTTTCACTTATGTTTTCAAAAAATAGATTCCATATCTTATTCATATTTATTCTACAAGTACATTCAGGAATCTTATCAACCAATGGTTTTAGAATATTCTCATCAATTTCAATAAAAAACATAGGCTTTTTACATAAAACTCTAGGAGATGTTCTCAATGGAAAACTTGAATCAAAAGATAAAATTTGGTCACTCAACACTTGATCAATTAGTGTATCATCTATATTCAAATTTGAAAATCCATCGACATTTTCAATTGGTGATTGAATATTTTCTACAATATCAATTTGACATGGCAAAGATGGGATAACTGCAATCCCACATTTGATTTCTTATTTGCACAAATCTTTTTCTTTCATTCCCTTTTTTTCACCAAATATTTCTCTCTCTTGGATGCTTCATTATCCAATTCAATTGGCAAAAATGGTTGAACTTCATTTTTGAAGTTCAATTTCTTATTGTCACAAAGTTGTTTCATTCGTTCTCTTTTCTTTTCTTTTCATTCTCAACTTCACACTTCTCCAACATTTTATCCATTTCCTTGGCATTGTATTTAATTCTATATCAAACTAAAACAATGGTCAAAAGGATACAAAAAAAATCTAATAATTGATCGAGTTATATTACAAAACATACACAATTACAATGTTTTTTTGTCAATGTAAGACCAAATAAACTAGTTAATTTGTTCATTGAAGTGTTACAATCCCTCCAAAAATGAAAAAAATAATTTCAATTATCAAATTTGGATTTAAAACAATTAATTGGAATCTTGTATATTGCAACAATAACAAAAAGTGCACCAATTTTGTGAACGAATGATGGGAGAACCTCAAAAGCAACAAAAGTCTCTTTCAATGTCAGAAAAATCAAAGAACAAGGAATGAAATAGAAAATGTGTACTAAAAATCAAGTGATATGTCTTTTTGTACACTGTTAGTCATCATTTTGGCTAGTTTAAAATGGGCTCTCATTATAATTCGAGTACATTTTAAACTGGCTAAAATGTTTACTAGCATCCTCTCTTCTACTCTTTCACAAATGCTCTTTCCCTCTTTCACTCGTCTACTCTCTACAAATGCTCTTTCTCCCTCCTCTTGAGAAAACTATGAAGGTTTTGTCGAGGAAATACTACATATTCTAGTGGATCTTGGTAAAAATTAATGTAGATAGGAGAGAACTTCTCATGTAATCCCAAAAGGCACATTAGCCTTTATGGACCAACACATTGGCACATGCCAAGAAGTCATGGATGGGGAAACTTATATAGTATGGAGTGATGTTGGTCTTAGAATCCAATGAGATAGAAAGGGGCTCAATTAGGGACAAATTCATGGATGGGGAAATGTAGATAAGGGAGTGGGGTTCTAATTTAGGGGTACTTACTAATTAAGGTACTCATGGATCAATTCTAGTTGGTACAAAATCAACCCTTGTAAGGTAAGTTTTTGACCATATGGCACTTGATTCTCATTACAACTCTAGAGATGATTGGTTGTGTTTTTGTTTGTGTTACCTCTAGGATTATTGTCAAAGGATGCTTCCTTGTATTTTTAAGAACCCAACCGTGAAGTCATTACACTTGAGCCTCAACCTCTTGTATTGTGACTAGAATGAGTTGTTCCAAGTTTTCTAAAAAGAATAGAAGATGTGACCAAAGGGGTATAGATTCAATTATTGGTTCTATAACATAATGGATGACACATCCCTTCAAAATGAACTAGGTCATAAGAAACTCTCAGGTGAACTAGTTCTATCATACCTAGTTGTGCTTTCCAAGACTAGAACTTGGTGTGAAGCCTAGACCATGATGTGTGCATTAAAGGCATATTTTTCTTGAAGTTCCTTAGAGAATTATTCAACAACAATTGTTGGTTTATGTCTATGTCGCTACCTTTATTTTGTCTCATGCATAGTTAGTAATTGTCATGTCATATGCCCAAATATCATAAGTGTCTCTAGTGAATTGATGTGTAGAGTTGAGATCCCTTATGTTTCTTTTTCTTTGGCCTACTAATAAAAGAGGTGATTGATCTATTCATCCATCACATTTTCATAGATAAAAGTCATTACTATTTGATTTTGCATTGGTAACACCACCATGCATGAATATTTGTATCAGACAATGTCAGTGTTTCCTTAGCTTAGTCTTCTTGGTATGAATCTTATGATCAAATTTATAGCCTAAGTTGTATTCTTCTTTCATCTTGTGGAAATGGAAGTGGTAATTCTCTAGAAGAGGATTCTCTTTTATCAACTGGGTCACAAGTATGACCACTATCTTACTTTCACATCTAGTGTAGTTGCTAAGGGTAGCCTTGTAAATTTGAGCATCTTTCATAAGGTTGTGGAGAGCTTTGATTTATATTTGGCTTTAGCTCAAGGAAAACTATTTCCCACCTTGATATTTAAATTTTTCTATGAATCATTTCTCTACAAATCACCATTCAATTCTGTGGAGAGATTAGAGAGCGTTTCCTAGAAGAAATAACTATATAATTACTTTTCAACACAAGTGAAAGGAGGATATTGATATTAGACTCCTATAAATCATAACCTTCTTAATATTTTTGCCAAACTCATGGTCTAGGATGTCATGCTATTACAAAAGATCTATTGTAACTATGTATGTAGTGCATCAAATAGGTAATCAAGTGATGGTCCAAGAGAATCCCTAGACTTAAATCTCCATGTGGTTGGTGAAATAAAACTTGCCTGTACTAGGAGGGATAAATGCAACCTTGTATCTACATGGGAGAGTCTCTTTCTACCTATCATGTATCTCTCTATCTCTATCCTCCCTCTATCTCTCTATCATTACTCTATCTATCTTTCTACATCTATGTCTATCTCTCCCTTTATCAGTTTATTTCTCTATCCTTCCTCTCTCTAACTCTATCTGCCTCTCTATCTCTATATCTCTCTCCCTCTCTCTATATTCATCACTTTATTTACCCCTTGGCACGTGAGGAAAAGAGATATAGAGATAGAGAGGTAGATAGAGTTAGGGAGAGGGAGGATAAAGAAATAAAGAGATAAAGGGATAAAGAGAGAGAGAGAGAGAGAGGGTTTGAATAGAAAAAGGGATCTATAGAAGGAGATAGAGATAGATTTAGAGATAGAGAGAGGTAGATGGATAGATTAAGAGATAAGGTTATGAGGAGAGATAGATATAGGGAAAGAGATGAATATATGTCTAAAGACATACAGAGAGAGATTGAGAGGTAGAGGGATGGGGAGAAAGATAGAGAAGGGGAGAGAGATAGAGAGATAGGGAGAGAAAGAGAGAGAGGTAGAGAGGAATAAATTAAGAGATAGGGATATGGGGAGAGATAGAGATAGGGAAATAGATGAAGAGATGTCCAAAGACATATGGAGTGAGATTGAGAGGTAGACGGATGGGCATAGAGATAGAGAGGGGGAGAGAAATAGATAAGGAAGGATAGATAGAAAGATAGAGTTAGAGAGAGGGGGTCGATAGAGAGATCAAGACAAAGAGGCAAATAGAGTTAGAGAGGGATAGAGGACAGAGATATAGAGAAGCATAGAGATAGAATTCGATAGTTAGAGACATAGGGCATCCATAGAGAAAACATGATAGATGGAGAGAGATATATGCATAATAGGAATTATATCCACTTCAAAATGTGCTAGTGTTATAAAGTGAGCACATTTTTTACTACTTTGGGAAATTTCAACCCTAAGGGTTAGATTTTCCTTGGAAATCCAATCCAAAGAGTTGGATGTTCCTTATGGATGCCAAAGACGTGTTTTCAACAAAATTTAGAAAAATCAACCAAATAGCTTGCATGCTCTCAAGAAAAATGTCAGGATGACTTCAAGTTTTTATTATCTTTCTAACCATGTATTTTTTTTAAAGTATGATAACATTAAGGTTGTTATCTTCAATTTCATTTGCTAATCAAAAAATCCTATGCCTAGTTTTTCTATCATTTTTTACATATTTATTAAAATTTGAAACAAATTAAATTTTTACATTCTAGACACAATTCTATACACATTGAAAAAAAAATTATTAGTTTTCAAAAACATTAGGGGGAGCATGCTCAAATTTTTATTTTTTAGGATGTGCCCACTTTGAAAATTCATAAGAAATCATATATTCATTAAAAAATTAATAGAAAAATTAGGGATGAACAACATGGTGTTAGCTAATTTTCCACTAAAGTGATTTGTCAAATACTTAATAAATTTTGACATTTTGGGGGAAGCACACCAGACACTATGTTATATTTTTTTGACAAAAAAGAGGAGCACCCCCCCCATTTGAACCTCTTAATATCCACCATTTAAAAAAAAAAATAGTATTTTAGAAACAATATTGGTCCCCCATTTCCATGCACTTACCCAAGAGATCAATTTGAGAGTAGCAACAAAAAGTATGCAAAAAATACCTGATTTAAAAAAGTAGGACAGAAATAGGAGTCCATTTGCACAAATTATGGCCCTCGAAAGGTCTCAAAATAGGAACTACACAAAACATTCTTGAAGAATATTCAATTTATGAACAATTGGAGCATCAAATTAGAAAAGAAACTTCACCACTATGTAGAGCATGAAATTCTACTCCAAATAAAAAATATTTGCACTAAAAACTGAGTTAGTATGCTCAAGATATTAGCCTTAAAAGTTTGATTCAAAAAAGTTCCAAAGGAGAATGCTAACATTAGGATGATGTCATGATGACACCGTTAATGGAATATGCCATTCTCTATGGATGGAATATTCCCAAACCGCCTTCTATGTACAAAACCATTCACTTCAAGTTAAAAATAGTTGAAAATGGTAGGAAACCACCTAGGGAGAAAACTACCAATTTATAGCCCATGTGGGTAGAGCACTGGCACTGTATCCTAAAGAAAGCTACCCAGGATGGAGGTGGAGCGATCGTAGGTGATGCATGTGGTGTAGGTGGTTTGATGAGTGGCACTAGTGGAATTTTTTTGGAGAGAGCATTGCATAGGTGGTGGTGTTATGAGTACTACCACTATAGTGTTGTGGGTGATATAATTTATTCTTTTAATAAATCCATACTATATGGCATGTAGGTACGCCTGTACAACTTGGGAACAAAAAAAATTGCCTCAAAGGATCCCAACTCTAATTAATGATTTGACAATTGATATTTATGTTTTTGAGTCTTTTGAACATAGTGGTATGATATGTTTGGGTTGAAAATGCTCCAAAATGATAGCTACCTTTTTGAACCACTCTTCAAATTCTATTTGCAACTTAGTCCTCTAATCTCTAATTTTGGTGAAATGAAAGCCAATCTTGACTTTCTCAAGCCTCTCGGATGCTATGGAATAACTTAATATACCATTACGATTACCAAAAAGATACAATTACCTATTTTTTAGAAGAACACATATGCAAACCTAGAGTATTACAAATGCTTATTTTTTAATCTATTCTTATTTTCTAGATCATCTGATGATGCAAGAGAAGAGCATACTAGTTTTTGGAGAAAAATATTAGCAAATTTCAGTCTCAAATATCTCAAATAACAGAATAATGAAATAAGATATACCAAAAAATATGGTTCTAATACTATGTTTTATTTTTCATAAAAATGATGTAAGAACACCCTGCATACTAGTATGATAGAAAATTAGATACATAGAGACAAGCCAGACATAAGCAACTAGTAGCTACCTAGAAAATGATGACAAAAAGAAAAAAAATAATCCTAAATCTTCCCCTCCCTTAATGGTGTTAGGGATAAGAGGATCATTTGGTGAGGGCTTGAATCCACTTTGATTGGAGCTCTCTTATGATTTTGAATAAAAGTCCAAGTCCCTTCTTCCTTTCCTACCTCACAAGAAAAAGCATCCAAAAGTGTTATGTCCTTAGCATTCTCAAGAAACATGTTCTTGAGGGATGAAACCTCTAATGGAGCTATAGCTATTTTCTCTTTCTAACCTTGAATAGGGTTTTCATTCTTATAAGATATTGTTGTAGGCAATGATGCTATTGAAGATGTATAATCCTTCTCTTCTGACCCTGAGGTGGGTTAATGAGAGGATTTGAATAAATATTTCTTGCATGAATTGAGAGATGGTCTTGTTGGCAAGAGACCCTACTCTAATGGTTAAGGTAGAATGTTGCCATTGATGGAAACAAGGATTGATAATAGACAAGGATGTTATGGAAGCTTCTAAGTTTGTTTTTGAGTTAAGACAGGTAAAGGGACTTTTGGCCCAGAAGAATAACTTAGTTAGAATGACTAAGTATGGACAAGATATAGAGTAATAGAGATTAGGATGGCATGCCTCCACAGTTGAAGATATTGCTACATAGTTCTGGTATGTTGTACTTATATGTTATGCAATGTTATATCCTAAATATCATATCTTGACAATCTCCATAAGTTGTGTTATGAATTGCTCAAGTCGGGTAAACAAAGTGTAGTCAGGAACAGAGCACAACACCTAAATAAATCAGTCCACATTTCCTTACTATTAAGTATCTCAATTTGTGGCTTGGAGGTGTTGTAAAAACATAAGAGGAGTATCTAATTCCATATTTATAGATTTTGAAGCTCATCGGAAGATCATCTATAGGTTATTGAGCATTGACATTCAGTTAGACAGTGTTCTACAATAACAGAGTCAATAGTTTAGAGGTCCACAATTTACCACATAAGAATATTGTGACATATGGTTCTAAAAGTATCCTTGATGATGTCTAATGAATTCTTGATGTGAATTTTGAGGTTTCATATGGTCTGCAATAGAAGTTATGTTATGACAGACAATAGTGTTTAAGTCTATATTTTGAGATAAGGACAACACTCAGTTAGATCCTTGTGTGGTAAAGACATATTACTTAAATCATTATTCTAATTAGATGTAAAATATGTCCATACCTATATGAAGGTTCTTGAAGGTTTTCATTGGTTCACATAACTTGATATGAAGAATTGAAGCTGACAATGTATGAGATTTTGTGTACATGTGTCAACATTGGCAAGTCGACCAGATTTTGAGTTAGATCTGATTGTGAATATATGTACTCAATGGATTTTAGTATTGGTGATTGATACAAATGATAATATAGTGCAAATTTGATTTATATGTTATCTAAGACAATTTTGGGATAAGAAAGAAGGAGTAATGGAAGAAGAACAAAGTATATGTAAAGTAGAGCAAAAAAGTATGGCAGATATAATGAAGACTTTTGAATATTTGTACTGATCTATTAATGGAACTGCACTTCAGTATTCTATAGATACATTTGTAGCAATCATCTCTTGGCAGTGAGTCAATCCTTATTTTATCTTCTCTTCTACTTTCTTGTTAGTGATTTTATTGCAGTGAGCACTTCTTTGGACAGTGAGTCCTTGGGTAGTGAGCCTTCATGTAATTTAGTTTTGATATGATAATGTATTGTGAGCTAACACTCACCATGGTTTTTTCCTTTTTTGGGTTTTCCATGTAAAAATCTTGGTGTCTATGTGTTATGACTTTGTGGTTTCTCTTCTTATGTTTGTTTTGCTTTCATCTTAATAAATTTGGTAAATGGATTAATAAATATGTGAAAGAAAGTTTTGACAGAATACTCATTTACCCCCATGTTAGTATTCTTTGTGATCAACAATTGGTATTAGAGAAAGGTTCCTTGGAAGAAGTTTAACAACTTGAGGAAGATCAAGGAAAGAGTACTCATGGCAGCCAAAAGCTATCTTTCTCTAGACAATTTCACAATTGATCAAGAATTAAAAACTTCTCTTAAAGATCTTGATAAGTATGAAGCAAATATCCAAGATTTGAAGGAAAATTCCAAAGAAGTTGATGAATGCATCCTGACGCTAAGAGAGCCTGTTAATACATCAAAGGTTATGAATAAAGAGCTAAGCGAATAGTTGATTGAAGAAAATGAAATCATAAATGATTTATCAAGGTTGGTTGAAGAGAAAGAAAAAATTGAGGAACATTGGAATCAAGTTTTGAAAGACAAGTCTGAGGAATGTGAAAAGTTCACAAAATATGTTATACTTCTAAATTTTGATTTGGAGATGGCAAACAGTTACAAAGAAAAGTTCAAAATAAGCTTTGCAAAGCTTGATGAGTTGCTTAGTGGTCAGAAAAATCTAGATGACATGAAAGGTTTGGGGTTTGAAAGAGGAGAAAGTTCTAAATCGGGTCAAGAAAACATTGAGATGAGGAGAAAAAAAGGCAACTAGTTTTGGAATTAGAGAAGAAGACCTAGAAGACCTCTGGTTAGGTAGCCAAATGCTCAAAGATACCCATCTTTCAATGGCTATTGTTTTAAATGCAATAAGTATGGTCATAGGGCTAATCAGTGTAGGAGTAGAATGAATCAAAATGTTTCATGTTTTTTTGGTCAGTGTTTTAATTGCAAGAAAATTGGTCATAAAGAAAATGAGTGTAGAAGTATGATAAGGAATGGTCCTAATAATACAAGAAATATTCAATCTTTCAATGGAAAGTTCTTTTCTTGCAATAGATTTGGACACATGGCTAACCAATGTAGATCAACAATAAATCAAACAAATGGAAGGAATCAAGGACAAAGGAATGTGGTATGCTACCATTGCGATAGGTTTGGACATGTTGCAAGATTCTACAGAAGCAAGAATGAGAAAAGGGACTATCCTGTAGAGAAGAGGAAAATAGAATAGAGGGAAGATAAAGTAAGAACAAGGTTGATCTGGTGGAAATCAAGAAGGAAATGAGAAAGGTCTAGATTAAGAAGCATGTGAATGAGGCCAATGATGGATCCACACTAGCTTCTGGTGCAGATACTTCCTCCGGAAAGTGAATTGGGTGCTCTGGCTCAAGGGGAGCTCTTATTGAAAATCTTGATCCCCTAGCCAGATAATTGGTGCTGAGATCTAGCACTAAGGTATAAGATAGAGAAGTATTGTATGGATCATTTGGAGAAGAAACTAGTAGAAAATGACTTGATGAGTTACATTGTGAAGCAATATTTATTGACTATTTTCAACAGTGAGGTGTTTGATAGCTTTTTGAGAGTAGCATTATGAAAATTAGGTTTTCACATAACAAGGGTTAAAAAGGGTCAAGTTCTAAAGACTAATCACTTTGTACACAAGCTATAATGTATCCAAGGAGAATTGTAGTAGAATTTTGAGTGACTTCATCAATTTCTAGTAATCAGAAGCACTCGGAGCAATTTCAAGTGAAGAAAACCCTAATTCAGCAAAAGAGGTATTTACAGTTGAAAACCCTACTATGAACTTCTTTGAATTCTTGCTGAAATAGTGACAGCACAAGTTATTGATATCATTGATAGGGAATGACCAAAATTCAAGAAACACCCTTTTAAATCAACAAAAGTTGATCCAAATGGTGTGTTTTCCAAAGTACCCCATGTAGTGATGCATGAAGAGGATATTAGGGCTTACATCCATGTTGCCCTAGAAGAATAGGGCAATAGCCAACTCACAAACCTATATCTAAACATTTGACCAGTGATAATTTTGATCTAAAGGAAGAATATAAGGCATTGGAAGAAAAAAATTCTTTCAATATATAGATTTCTAAACATTTATGGAGGACGAATGGGTCTGATATGTGCTAAGAAAAATCCACGATGAGTTTATGTGGCTTAACACTCCATTTATGATCATAAAACATGCCATAAGGGTCATCACAGGGTTGAATTCTACTGGTACAGTGTCTATATTGAAGGTAGTTAAAATAATAGAGTGACATAAGCCATCAGAGCTAAATTTGATAAAAGGGCAGTAACAATCAATGACATTGAAGACCATGTAGTTAGGTTTGCATTCATGGTGATTGGCTGTGAGGACCACCTTTTTTACTTCTGTTCTTGTGACTAATTACATTACTGTTATTGATACTTTTTATATGTGTGGGATAGTAGTTCCCAGATTTGTCAAACTATTAAACTTTATTTTGTTTATGGAAAAACTAATTGGGTGATGTTTGGATAAGTTTACATTTTAGAAAAGTTAATTAGGTGATGACAGAAAATTGTAATATGATTTCATTTATGCTATTTAGAACTATGTCAGGATAATGCATGTTTTTAAGTTGCTTCGGCTATGATGATTATATGTGAAACTGATCTTGCAATTTAGTGTGCAGGAATTTACTAATCAAACCACAGATTTCAGAGATCATTCTGCACCTTGTTATTGTTATTCCCTGTTAAGCCGATCTAGTTCCACAAGGAACCAAGATCACTCTATGTTTGATATGGTGTCGTAATGTGGTCATTCATAAGGTCGAATTGGTTGGTCTACCCTCTTGTAACACTGACTTATGATTTGTGTTGTAAAAAGATTGAATTTGAATTTCTTTTCTTTTATTTAAATCTTGGAGGCCTTTTCTTGTGCTTTACCTTGACCATGGTTGTCCAGAATGGGTTAAAGTTGACCCTGGGTTATACCCCATGGGTCCAGGGCCCCATTTGGCATGGGTAACCATTGGGTAACCTCCATCAAGTCATCTTAACTACCCCCTGAAGTTAAGTGGCCAAAATTGGAGGTATGGAGGGGACATGATGGGTTGTACCAACACCCAACCCATCCCTCTTCAATCCCCAAGGTATGAGATGACTACAAACCCATCCATTATAGAGGGATTGACTTGAAGTCACCCTCACCATTAGTGAGATTCCCCATGTGCTGTGGGGTCATCCATGTTGAAGGAAGGGAGAAGAGGCATGGGTCACCTGTCTTTTCCTCCTTTAACTCCTTTTATTTCTCCCATGCATAAGAGAAATGACATGAGGAGAGGGATAAGGAGTACTCTAGGGATGGGTGAGTGACATAAGCCAACACTCATCCCTTGGGACATAATAGTGGTTTTGGGAAGGGTGAGGAGGTGACAAGTGTCACCTCCCCATTCCTTAAAATTGGAGAGTTTTGGGTTATTTGAATTCAATTTTTGGAAGGGAAGGGAGTTAGTTGATTTTGTTTGGAGAGTCTTATTTTCATTGCTAGAATAGGAAAGTTAGTTGAAGGTGAGGAAAGGAAGAGGGAGTTGGTGGCTACGTTTGGAAGAGATCTCAGTGGAGCTCTACAACAGTTTCATTCCAGAAGGGCTTTGTAAGGTTGGTTTGGTTTTACCTTTCTTTCGTATATCTGAATGTTGTATGAAAAATTGTGTGAAAGGTGTTTATTTGTTTGTGTTTTAGATTTGTTTCTGTGGGATCTGTTGTCGGGTTGTTGACAGAGCTTCTCCCACTTGGGAGAAATGCTCATCAAGTTTGGGGTAGGGGAGGAGTGATCCTCCTCGGGTGCATACTTGTTTTCTTCTTTTGGGATGTTCAAAGCCTTGAGGGCTTGTATTTGAGACCAGTTCTTTGACTTGAGAGTTAGATACAGATTCTTTGGGAAAATTTGTGATCAAACTTGGTTTGAGGCCAAGAGAATTGTATTGGTTATAATATCTGTAGGGGTGTCACCCTGGAGTCGAGTGTGTACACTCTCCTGCCCCTTATGAAGCTCACCATTGTTGAGTTTTCGTGTTGTGTAATTTACCCACGGGTGTTTGTGTGCTTTGGGTTTGTTGTTGTTCCCTGTTGTGTAGTGGAATGCTTGAGTACCCAGGTGTGAGTATGGTCTCCTTAGCTCGGGGGTGACCCTCTTGCGGGTCTATGGAAGGGAGGAGAGCTATATGAGTGGTGTTTTCTTCTTTGTTTGTCTTTGATACAGAGGTTCCCTTTTTAAGCTCAAGGTTGGAATTGGAGAAGTGCGGTAATTAGGGAAGGAAAAATTTCATCCTTGCTATAGAAAGAGTTTGGTTCATTGATCTACATCCTATTTAAGTCCATCATGGAGGGATTCTCTTCCTCTGAAGTTGTATAATTTATTGTATGGGGAAAGAGGGAAATTCTTCCCTTTGTCATTATGTATAATTTTTCAATCATATTAGACCTAGTGATGAAACTTGTATTGATGGACAAACGAATGAAGTTATCTTTTGTATTGAAATTTGTTACTGTTTTGGATAAAAAAAAAGTGATATAATTCATTATAGTTTTTGAATGGAAGAAAAGAATAAATTTTTAGTTAGATAGCCTTGTTAGAAATTGTAAATTGATTTTTATTTTTGAAGATAAATATCAATAAAGCAGTAATTTTATATGCGTTCTGGATTAGCCGTAACCTTACTAGATGTGAGCCAGTGAAATTTGATCTGTATATGATTTTGTATTAATTCACATTTAAGTATACGTTACTAAATCTCTGGTTTTACATTATCTATATTAAGTCAGAAGATTGCATACTAAGAAAAGTTTGGATGGCAGTAAAATTTAGTTATAATCCATTCTCTACCTTTAAAACAAATTTCTGGTTTTAATCAAAAGGTGATTTTAATTGTCTGTTAGTTGAAAACTATTTTTTTTTGCTTTCATTTCTCTGTGTTTATGAAGTTACCGTGAAAGGAAATTATTAAAATGATAGTTATATAGTGTTGTAATTAATGGTCTTACTATTCTACTTCTCTGAAGTTTAGCTTTATTATTGTAATTTCTGTGTGTTAAATTTCTCTATAAAAAAAAAATAAGTTGAGAATAATATTTTAATTCTCTGTATTTTAGCTTTAATATTCTAACTCTCTGTATTTTATTTTATTTTATTTTATTTTAAGGCATAAGTCTGAGATTATATATATATATAGATATATTTATCATGATACTGGAGGTTTTTATTAAAATGACAGAGAGAGCTTTTATTTTAAAAACAAATATAAAGAAATAAAATACATGAATCGCAGCTTGGTCGCTGTGTTTTACACATCATGCAATAGGAATAATGTGGAGTGGTGGTGGGAAGGGTTTGAACCTTCCCACCATCCCCGTCGAAGCTTATTAGGTGTGGGGAGGGGCGGAGCCCCCAACCACACCCCACGTAGTGGGATGTGGGTGGGGGCTCCGCCCCACCCCACAGCGCCCGTATATCCAGCGCCGCAGACTACCCTTAACCCCACCACCGGTGAACACTCCGTCCGCTCCACGGTGCGGCCGGTCCCCTTGCCATAACCTACCTCCTGCGTGGCCCTAGACTCCGCGCTCCACACCACCGCGGCCACGTTCCGCACCCCACCTCTGCATGAGCCTCTCCATGGCCACTGTGCCCTCAGCCATGGACGCCGCCATTTCCACTTATCTCTGTTTTCCCTAAAACAAAAAAAAGCCCATACAAAGAGGTTAGGGTTTCGATGGGAGGTGAGGTTGTTGTTTTAAAACAAACAAAACAAAACAAAAGGGCTATAGCCCTAATACTATATGAGATTGAGATGTTAAAAAAACAAAAACTAACATAACTAAATAAAAATAAATAAATAAATAAATAATAACAATTGAAATAAATAAAAACAAAAAAAATAATAATAATATTTAAATAACTTAATAAAATAAACTAACAAATGCAATAATAGTATTAATAAGAAATAATAGTAATAATAACAACAGTAATCATAATTACAGTAATTATAAGTAAGAGAAATATAATTGAATATATATGTATATATATATTATATATATATAATGTATTACATATATATATAAATATATCGATACATACTTATATTATTTAATTATTAAAACTTTCTCAAAGGCCGTTTTCTCTTTACGATAGTAAGAGATTATAAAATTATAACTTAAAGGGAGCATAACGGAATATATTATAACATTCTGAGAAGAGTTTCTCAGAAGTTTAACTATCAACGAAATTTAATAACTAGGAAAATGAAGAGGAAAATTACGCATCACCTTGTTTAAAAGGTCACTGGAAATAAACTTAAGAAGCCATCACAAACATTCCATGTGAGGCCATTTTAATCTCAACTGTAGTTAGTAAACGTCAAGAGAAGAAAGCCTGCAAGAGAGTAAGAAGAAGAAAAACTAACATTGGAAAACACAGAAGAGAAAATGCGCGGCATTTCCCACATGGGATAAGAGAACTAAGTTGATGGATCCTTCCGTTAAATTTGCTTAGGAACAAGTTTAATTAATACACGATGAATCCTAGATCGGAGAAAAACAAGAGACCGAGTCCAGCGAAGTAGTAAACCGGCTTGTGTGATCTAGGAAATCTGGAAGTTAGGAACAATGTTAAAATAGATACAGTGATAACTCTGATTGATGTAGAATATGAAGAAAGGACAGGATAAACATAAAGAAAATGAAAAGACCCAAAAGAGAGAGAGATCGAAATATAAACAAACAAAAACATCAGAGAAATAGTTAAGGTGAGCGTGATAAAAATACAATAAAAATTAAGATCTAAAGAAATGGAAGAGAGGGCAAACGAATTGTCTTGTTGAGAATGCTAAGCTTGAAGTAGGAGCATATTTCAGGAAACGAGAAAGAAGGCAGATAAATGTGCTTTGCTAAAAAATATCCCCATAGGGAGATCATGAGTTAGTTTAGTAGGAACAAGGCATCGTGGAAAGTTGTTAATCTATCAGGGAACCCCGTAAGAGGTATAGTGTTGATTAAATTCTCACTTACATCGTAAGGCGTTATGCTATCGAAATCCATCAAGAATTAGGGATAGGGACCTCAAAAATATAAACCTTGTAGTGACGTTAACTGCATCAAGGAGACCCCCTGGTTGGACTACTTGCGTCTAGTTGCACGCAATTGTACTTGTACCCCGCCGACAACTGTAGTGTTTTTGCCTTGAGCGTACACCACCGAGCATGCTTACGCATGTGAGGGGGTTTCTAGGGAAGCGTGAGAAAATTTTTGATAGCTTGTATCATAACCACATGACAGATGTGGCTATGACACGTGTGACGTGTTTTGTGACCACATAGAAAATGTGGGCATGACATTGGCTACAAATCTACTTCACAAACCGAGAGAATTTTGTCTCCAGTACTACCATATACACAATATATAAGATGTTGAAGAAAAATGCATAGTATGATTTGTGTGAATTACTGCACTAGCAACTAATGGAGATTCTGAAAGAAAACAAGTATCCCTTCAAGTACGGTATATTGATTATCTATTTATTCTTCTATTTTATGAAATAATTGCCAGGGATGAAGAGCCTGTTCTAGTTTGACAATAAACCTATAGCCACAAAAGTTAGGAATCACTTAAATAGAATAGGAAGCCATGATGCACATAATATAGCCCTATGGGGCTATTTCAAAAAAATTCAAAAGGTCATGTAGTCCAGACAAAGGATTCCTAGGTCAATTATGGAAAAATATAAAAGTGATATATGTTTTATTGTTAACAAAGACCAAAGTATGATGGAGGTTGTTGAGCCCACGATAGTCTGGGTCCTCCCAATGCGGTATGAAGTGGTAGAAAATATATTGGATGGTTATGTTGACCTTATGTTGAAGAAACCTAGGGACCCCAATGAGCCAAGATTTGGTACTTATGAGGAGTTATCTCTAAAGGTTCATGTGGAATTGAGAAAGCTAGAAACTCAGAAAAAAGTGAAGAAAATGGTAAAGGAATATTCCCAAAGCATAGGACTAACTAAAGAAGAAATTGCCAAAACAAACACAATATCTGAAGCTACTAGGACAGGTGAGCAAATGAAGCAAGTTGAGGCACCAGAAGTTGAGAGAAAAGAGAAGGAGCCTGTAGTAACAAAGAAGAGAACAAGAGCATCTACTTCACAAATTGCATCTACATCCTCTAGTCCCACATCCTCTATGGAATTACCTACTAAGAAACTTGCTAAAAAAGGACACAAGAGAATAAAAACCAAAGCCAAAAGGATGCATGTGAGTATAAGTGTTGATTATGAAGAAATAGAATCAAGCAAGACATGCCCTCTAGAATGGGAAAAGGAAGGAAGAGGGAGAAGAAAGAAGAGACCAAAGAAGTAGAGGCTACAATAAGTCTTGAAGATCTACTGATGGCTATAACAGTTGATGGAAATTAAAACCTATTAGCCCAATTGTATGATGAGTATGATGATGTAGACAAAATCATCATTAAGATTGCTATCATTCAATACTTGGAGATATATAATAGAGCTCTCATTGAAGTAGCCAGTGACCTCCCAAACATTTTGGCAAGCATTATGTCTACCAAGAAGGAAGCAACCATGTCCAAAGATTTGGAGGTACATGAAAATTCATTGCTAAAATTTTGTCTAGATGTGACACTAGAGGAAAGAGCAAAGGTCTTCAAAATCCATGGAAATAAAATAGAAATAAAAAGGAGAGTCAACACTCTAATGGCAGGGATCCTAAAAGATCTTAACATCCCAACTATAGATGATAAAGAAGATACAAATGTTGGTGATGGCACTTCTATACTTGAAGTTGGCATGGATCAAGGCTTGGAGTAAATTGAGGCAAATTCTCCAGTGTGCCCTAGAAAAGACAAAGAAATGGAAGAACAAGAGGAAGAGAAAAGTCCTAAGAAAACTGAGGAAGATCTTGAGGAAGAAGCCCTAGAAAAGAAAGCATCTAAGCAAGCCCCTATCACTGATGATCAAAGCAAAGCTAACAAGGACCAAAAAGGGACAAGTCCTCCCGATTAGAAAATTGATGATCAAAAAAATAAGGAGAAGACTGCCAAACAAAATAAAGCTAATGACCAAGAGGGTGAACAAGTTGACAAGAGCCCTCCTCTGGAATAAAACATTGATGAACAAGAGGTTATGGATCTTGATCCACAAGAGAAGAATCAAGAAAAAGAAGTATCTTATATGACAAGAGACACGGTGTCTATAATGCCCCACTAGGAAACCCCAGAGCACAACACAACAATGCTAAATAAATAGGATAATTTTTTATTTATTTTTTGATAGAAATAATAAGGTAGTGTCCAACACATCAATATGTATTATTAAACTAATTGTCCTATAAAATTCCATAGCTACATTATTTACTAAACTATTTACAGGATCAAGAATTAACTAACATTAAAAGTTCCCATTCTAATCTATTGGATCACATGAATGAACGCAAACATTTCCAAGATATAACATTAGATAAGTAATCAACAAGATCATACAATAAGAACTACAAGTACATATACAATTTTCCCATACATAAGGGTACATCATTACATCATTCACACTATTACATTCCGAATTACATTAGAATACTTATAATATGATAAATCTGATACACAAAACTAACACATGAGGATAAATAGCTGCCTCTTAAATCTAGAACATAATTTAGAATTTGCATCACAAAATCCATTCTTCTTGCCCATGAACAGTAGCAAGGGAAAAACCAATGGGGAAAATAGCACTTCCACCCAACCATGTGGAACCCTAAGGTCCACCCCTTCATGCTAGGAGATAACATAAGGTTCCGCATCAACAACAGACAAGAAGACAAAAGACTAATAGGTGCAAGGACTATATAGGTCTCAAGTATAACACATGTCAACAAGACAACACAAGCAGCGTAAACATTAGTTTCACACTAACAGAACTTCCATAGACATTCACACAACAAGGAAAGAACACCAAAGAGGGGATGTTAGGCTGCATTAGGGAAGGTGTCATCACATAGCTTGTCATGGGTTACCCTTGCAGGTCTTCCTAGGCACTAGCCCCCATCTTGGGTTATCCTGGCAGCCTCTCCCGACCACCGGCCCCCATACAAACTCATGTGGAACCAACATACCTTTCATGAGGATAAGGCAGTAGATTTGCCATTCCAGGCCTTCTCATCTCATCTCAAGCCTAAACGAGCACTTGACCCATGAGTGGGCATACTTTATCTTGATTAATGTGAAAGCTCACCCACCCTCCAAATTTATTATTAAGTTATCACTGGATTAACAACTTCCAATGGGTTATCCTGGCAGCCACTTTGGGCACTGGCCCCTCACTAAAATCAACCTCCCCACCTACATCTAGAAGACCCTAACCATCAAGCAAGACATAAGAACAAGATTCCATAAACCATGCAAGGCATTTAGCTTCTTGCATACAAATCTCAACAAAAGTATCCAGAGCATGGTATGGGTCCTCTTGCTCCACAAATTTCAACCGAAACAAAGTGTAATCTAGAGCAAGGCATGGGTCCTCTTGCTCCCAAAATCCCAACCATAAAATGAACCAACAAAGAAATTTATTACATGCTTGATACAACAATGAACCACAACAATTAAGAAGGACTCTACCACCACATCTTGATTAAGACATCAACATGAGTTTAAAACTAGAAAATTAGGTACTCTGAGCAAGGCATGGGATAGATTGCTTAGCTGTCACAACCACATGACCCATAATAGAGGGAAGTACACATTTCATAAAACCAAAGCATAAACCACCATTAGCAAGATTACATAAACAATCGGGTCATACCCACAACTACACTTCTTGGCCTCTGGAAACAACTTTCCCAATATCACAAACACTAGACACCACTACAACCCAATGGTCCCACATCAACGTTCACTGATAATTGCACGACAAAACTAAAATCCATGAACAATCACTCAATTACTGCACCACATTTGCAACACATGAAATAATGTACTAAACATGGAACTAAGGATGTAACATTAATCCAACCATAACGTAAATTTAGTTATATAGTGTAAAATACTAATATTCTAGTTACTAGAACAAAAGTACTTACATCGAAGCTCTACATATTTATATCTAGCAAGTGGCAACAAGAAACTATTTTGTCATTGAGAATCTAATCTTATTTATAAATCTAATATCATCCATTGACAAGAGGTTAACCTAATCATCATAATATCTGACTATAAATATATGCCTTATAATTTGTACTGAAATAGAATTATAACATTTAAAAATGCATTAAGTCTATTACTAGAATTTGCATTAATATAATTGAACAATCTATTAAGACTAAAGATACATTATTCTCCTACTAACATGATAAAAAGAATATTAAAGGGAGAAATGAGAGAAGATCAACCTAATCTTGATTTTATCCTTTTCATCTAAGTCATAACTTGAACCACAAAAGAAAGATATCATTGACTCAAGATTTCAAGATTATATGAGTTGCAAAAGAACACAGGTTATCCTTACTTGGGTTTGGTTCTCCTAAGCTTCAAAGTGCACATGACTCTAGAGTTACATTCATAGATGGCAATAAGTGAAAGACTACATCCCCTCAAGGCTATCTCCCATAGTTCTAATTAAATAAACATTATAATCCTAGCTAGAAGGTTAGATACTCAAGAGACTTCCAATAAAATCCATCGAGTATCCCAAAAAGGTACATCCATTAGAAAAAGAACTCTTAATGAAGACTTGTTAGTTATCTTGAAAGGAAGCCTATTAGTGACATTTCTAATTTCAAAACTAATTGAATCTAGAAAAAGATTAATAACCCAAGAGTGAATGCCAAGAGAAACACTACCATAAAGCCTAAATTTAAAACCACTATAATTCCCAGATGGTGAAGAGAACTAAACAAGATAATGCCATTTCATTTGGATTTCATTTGGATCTCAATTGAACAATGTATATATATATATATAGTAGAGAACTTAGTAACTTGCTTAAACACAATGAATAATACTATCTATACTATAAATCAATTATGGGTAAGCTATAATTCTTTTTATTCATTCTAGTAGCTATCAAAATTCTAAAATAGATTGTCACTCTAAATACAAAATACAAAAATCATAATTGGCTTAATATTACATATTATGCAATGCTAATGAATAACAAACTTTATCTAATGGACACTTTATCCTTAACATAGTATCAAATTATGAAACACATACTTCACAATTTGGAAACTAACATTTACAAATTCATTTCTAAAATGTGCAGCTAGTCTTTCAAACAATAAAAATGGAAACTTGGTATATAGGAACTAACTACTCTTAGAATTCTATTCCCATTCTTCTATACAAAAGTTTATTTGATCAAAGATTTGAGAGAGAACCCTATAATCTTCATCATCAAGAAAAACTACATTTGAAAGAAAAGCTTAAGGAATCGCTTAATACAGAGAGGCCGTATAGTTGCGATCTGAGCTAAGGAAGATGAATACAAGGTTGAAAGGATTAAGGGCTCATTCAGGGGTGCCGCTGCCAAAATTGAAAAGGAACGAAGATCAAGTAAGAGCTCAGCCGTCGCAATAGTGAATCTCAAAGGGAAATTTGTTTTCATTGTACAAAGATTGCCAAGATCTCTAGGGAAGCGGTCTAGTTCCTTAAAGATGAGAAGGTGCTAAGATAAGAGGTGTGGTCCTTTAGTTTTTAGAGAACTATTACATAAAAAAATGGATTCCAAGGTTGGTTATAACAAAAAGGAGAAATTGATAGATTACTATTACCCATCCGCAGCCATACAATGGCTCCACAGATGTGAAAAGAGATAAAAGGGAACAACTATGTTTAAATCTTCCTCCCTGGAAAAGAATTTGTTACCATAAATAACATTCATAACAATACAGAAACATTAAGTGTAGATGCAAATCTTGCCTTGTAGACTGCCTTAAAAGGAGGTGCTCATGAAGACCGTGTATTGAAACATACACTTCTGGGCAATAAGAGTATAAATGTCAGTCCACGCTAGATTCCAACCACGAACAACACAAATTTCATATAATGGATGACTCAGATTCTTCATGCTTACAAATTTATGGAGGCAGCATGATTCTATTAATGGAGTCACATCTTCTTCACACAAATTTATGTTATTATCGATTGCTAAAAGGATTTGAGTAAAAATTCCCTTTCAGCGGAGGTAAGTATGGATTTAAAGCTTTGGCCATTTCTGTTTTAATAAGATTTAATTTAATGGTGTGGAAAAAAGCCATT
Organism: Cunninghamia lanceolata; assembly: GCA_027924645.1. Lineage (NCBI taxonomy): Eukaryota > Viridiplantae > Streptophyta > Pinopsida > Cupressales > Cupressaceae > Cunninghamia > Cunninghamia lanceolata. The sequence goes on along the minus strand of BSBN01000158.1, from coordinate 3,823,421 downwards.
AATTTGATTCCTTAGGAGAGTTAACACTACAAAATTTATCCATCCTTCAAGGAATGAATAGAGAAAGCTTTAAGCGGGTGCCTAAAAACTTCAAATGCATATGTCTAAGTGCTGAGAATGAACACAAGGTGAAAGCATACATTTGCAAAGAAGATGGCATTGATACAAGGCTTTAATAGTTATTTTGTTTGCAGGACGGGTTGTCAAATGGGTGAACATAAGCTTGAGAAGCTACAGAAAGTATCAATTTTGTTGCAGAAGGGATCGGCCAGGCTTCTGATTGGGCCTAGCCATAGGCATAACTCTAAAGACAATAGGGGATTTCAAATTCAAGGAATGTGATTCAAAGATTGAACTCTCTTATTATTATGCAACAAGGAAGAATAATTTATAGAACAAACAAAGATTACATAAATAAGAAATCTTACACATAGAGAAAAATAAACATATCCATAATATTGTAATCAAGTTACTGAATCTCCTTCCCGTTGATTTTCCCAATCCTCTCCTCCCAATTTTTATCCAACTATTTTCCTCCCCTCCAAAAATCTCTTCCCCACTCCTAAAATCCTTCCTGAGAATCACTCTCTACCCTCTTGATCTTCCGCCATTCCCTAAGACACCAGCCAGAGAAAGAAATTCGTCCCCTCGAGGAAAAGAATAACGATCCCCAAAAGAAAGAGGGTTCTCAATGACCACCCCCCCACTCTCTGATCAAAACCCCTAGAATAGAAAATATAATAAACAATGCAATAACTTCCTTCTATTCCCCGACATCCCACTTTCTCAAAGAATAATAATAACAACAATTACAAAAAGGATGAGTAACTGTACCTCTCAAAAATAGTCATTCCTTTAAAACACACTCGACAAAAGATTCCTTACTATATTTATTGCCACCACTCACAACAATAAATATTATACTAATTATCTCTAGAAGAATATATTTATAACTATTATTATTTATTAACTTAACTTCTGAAAAGATATGTTTTTCAGATACCAAATTTACATAGAGGCATTAATTATCAGTAATGCCTTCACAACCAATAATATTATTCTATTTATTAAAGGAACCTAATACTCATTTTTAAAGAAATAATTATGTACAAAGAAATGACCTAACAAGATTCATACCAAGAGAATCATGATGACAATATAGAATCGCACATCAAAGACTCACAACATGACCATACAGACATGACACAAAATAGGAAAATCATCCTCTTCGAGGTTGATGACAAGTTGAGGGGAAAACCTTACATTATCTCTGTTCAATAATCTCCATTGGTTAAGGCATGCTCAGACCTACTATTTTAGGTGGAGTTGATGCCTGATACCTGTTCACTCAAGCATCCTGAATTAGAGTACACATAATAGCCGAAGCACTAGGAAAAGAACTCTAACATTCATATCTCATTCCCATATGTCCATGCGTTCAATAGTACGATGTCGTCCTTTCCACCTAACCTAACCACATACTACTACATCATATGACTGTATTATTAACCTAATAATAAGAATTTTTACTTACCAAAGCTCATGTTCCCTCTTTATCTTCAAATTCCTTAGTCAGACCACCTGCACAATTGAGGTAAAAATGAAGGGGCACTACAGTGTCTTATAGGATTTGGTAGATTCAGTCAATGAATTTTTGGAAAAGCAACAACTTTTGGATGAGCCTGAGTTTCTGCAAGGACCAATAAATTTGTCCTTAATGTCTCTTGTGTAAAAATTTAAACTGATATCAATTGTTCAAGCAAAAGCCTAGGAAGAGATTCTAAAGTCACATATACAAAACAATGAACTCATTGGTGAGACATCCAACATTTTGGAGAATTTGATGCCTTCATACCAAAAAGACACATCATTGCCATCAATTGATCAATTCAAAGGCTTGATAAAGTCAATAAGTACTCATTTTGAATCTTTTGATAAATTTGTAGATGCTAAGGTTAGAAAAGAATTTGATGTTAAAAGGTTGATTGAATTGAAAAACAAGTTAGACAGTGATAGAATTTTGCTAGATAATAGTATTAAGAATATAGAGAGTGCTATCAAGGAAGCATTTGACATATACAAATTTTGTTTGTCATGGCCTGAGACCATTAAGGAAATAGAAGAAAAGGTCAAAGCTATGGGGCTTCAAATAGTAAATATTTCTAAATCGTATGATCCAGCAGTTAAGTCCATAAGTAGTATGGAAATACAAGTTGAAAAATATTCATAATAACATAAGACGTCTGTTGAGCAAAAGGGAAGAAATGAGAAATTGAATGTGCTATTTGAGAGGGTTAATAAGTCCTAAAATTGATTGAATGACAAGTCTAGTTGCTGAAGCCACAAAATTTAAGGCAATCACTGATATACCTACTGATGTACAAAGGGCAGAAGAATTAGTTTTTTAGATAAATGGCAACATTCAAACTCTAGACAAAGCTAGGAATGGTGGGTTGGAGAATTAGCACAATTAAAGATTGTGTATAGTGATATCCTTTATCCTACAACTAACTGACTTGAAAGATTGTATTTGTACATAAGTGATAGTGTATGATAGTTTTTGTAGTTTTGAGACAATTTTGACTCTTGGACATACACCTTTACCATTAATGTCAAAGGGGGAGAAGAATAACCAATGAAAAATGTCCAAACATCTAAAGAGGAGAAGTAAATCAGAGTAAGGGGGAGAAACACAATCATTTTTCACTAAGTGTTGCCATCAATGCCAAAGGAGGAGATTGTTGGCAAGAGACACTGTTCTGATGGTTAAGATAGAAGATTGTCATTGATGGCAACACGAATTGATAATAGACAGAGATGTTATGGAAGCTGTTAAGTTTGATCTTGAGTTAAAATAGGTAAAGGGACTTTTGGTCTAGAAGAATAACTTAATTAGAATGACTAAGTATGGATAGGATATAGAGTAATACAAAATATAGTTGTCATATGTTGTACTTAGATGTTATGTATTTTTATATGTGAAATCTCATATCTTGGTAATCTCTAGAAATTGTGTTATGAATTGCTTAAGTCCGGTAAATAGAGTGTAGTTAGGAACATAACAGAACACATGAATAAATTAGTCTGCATTTCTCCACTATTGAGTATCTCAATTTGTGGATTGGAGATATTTTAAACACATAATAGGAGTATCTAAGTCTAGATTTGTAGATTTTGAAGTTCACCGGAAGATCATTTACAAGTTACTGAGTATCGACATTTAGTTTGACAGTGTTCTATAGTAACAAAGTCAGTAGTTTAGAGGTCCACAATTTTCCACATAAGAATATTATGACCTATGGTTATGAAGGTATCCTTGATGATGTCTAATCAATGCTTGATGTGAATTTTGAGGTTTCATACAGTCTGCAGTAGAAGTTATGTTATGACAGACAATAAGGTTTAAGTCTGTATTTTGGGATAAGGCTGACACTCAGTTGGAACCTTGTGTGGTAAAGATATATTACTTAAATCATTATTCTAAGTGGATCTAAAATAGCTCCATACCTGTATGAATGTTCTTTAAGGTTTTCATTGGTTCACATAAATTGATATGAAGAATTCAAGCCGACAGTGTATGAGCTTTTTGTGTACACATTTCAACATTGGCAAGCCAACCAAATTTTGGGCTATATGATTGCAGATATATATACTCGATGGATTTCAGTATTGGTGACTGATACAGATGATAATATAGTGCAAATTCGATGTGTATACGATCTAAGACAATTTTGTGATAAGAAAGAAGGAGTAAGGATATAAGAACAGACTATATGTAAAGGAGAGCAGAAAATAAAGACATATATAATGAATAATTTTGAATCTGTGTATTAAGCTATTAATCAAACTATACTTTAGCATTCTGTAGATGCATTTGTAATAGTCATCTCTTGGCAGTGATCCAATCCTTCTTCTATCTTCTCTTCTACTTTCATGGTAGTGAGCCTATTAAAGTGAGCACTTCTTTGGTTAGTGAGTCCTTGGGCAATGAGCCCTAAGGCAATGAGCCTTCATGTAATTTAGTTTTGATATCATAATATATTGTGAGCTACCACTCACTGTTGTTTTTCCTTTTTTGGGTTTTCCATGTTAAAATCTTGGTGTCTATGTGTTATGACTTTGTGGTTGCTCTTCTTATGTTAGTTTTGAATTAATGTTATTGAATTTAGTAAATGGATTAATAAATATTTGAAAGAAAGGTTTTATATAATACTAATTCACCCCCCCCCCTCTCAATATTCTTTATGATCAAAAGGTCTAGATGGTCATAATTCCACCATGATGCTTTGTTGACTAGTTTATTTTTGAATATGCTTCAACAACATGCCTTATTTCGTAACATCTTCTACAATAGAAGGGAAATCCTTCATGGTCCAATAGTTGGGTGTAGGACTAGCCAACAACTTTGAGAATGATATCTACATGAAATTACTTAGATATATTCATTTCCACTAAGATTTGAGCATTAGTGGTATGAGGAAAAACAATGTTTTCGTATCTCTAGTCTACAAAAGACCTAAAGAGTTTTCAATGGATTTAAAACAAGGCTTGATCCAAAACTAGAGTGGAAGATTTGGGAGACAAACCCAAATTGACATGATATTGAAAGATTTAAAAGAAGGATTAAAAGTTGGATGCTAAGGTTTTAGAAAGAGGGAATATTGACCCCATGTTCAAAAGTGATAAAAGAGAATTGAGTCACGATCTTTGATGGAGTCAAAGGCTAAAATGAAGAACCCCTTTGCACATGGATATATTCCCATATCATTATGGAGACATTTCCATATCATTTTTCATGAGCAGTTGCCATTTTTCTTTTATCTAGTTGTTCAAATCTTGAAGAATTGACCACAATCTATCGAAATGATAAACCAAAGCATGCATATAGTAGTATTTCTATTCCTCCAACACTTCATACCCAAACTCTAGAAAAATGGATTTCTTGTTGAATTTGAAGGGTTTTAATCCTTTTGACACCAATGAACCCTTAGGACCTTGCTCAATTCCCAATTCAGGAATAGGGATTTTACTGGGCAAGATATCACTATAAATTATAGAAATCACAAGTATTTTGGAACTTACCTTTGAACTATTTGAGCCCTCAAACATTGTAGGTGTTATGGAAGTTGAAATACAGTCATTGTTTTCATATATAAATGGAGTATTCTATATATTTGCAAGAGTTATATTCCATCCAATTGTGATAGAAGTGGCTTTTGAAACCCAGGAGAGAGATATAAATTTCTCGTGCAAACCCAACAAATGTCCATCATTTCTACCTCCCTCAAATGAGATGCTATTTGAAGGGGTCACCTCCGTAAAGCCACCAGAAGAATGCACCAAACCCTTTTTGGGTGTTGAAGGATTGTTGTTGGGCACAATAGCACCAATATAGGATGTAGAAGGGTTCCTTGTTGGGAGATAGTAGAATCAATAGACCCTTTTTTCCTTGTAAGAACAATAGTTAGGAGGATTGTGAAATAGATTTAGAAGGGGCATGTTTGTTTCCTATGTTAAATCTGGTGGATGGGGCCTTGAGGGAGCAACTTCTATTGGAATGGGTAGAAGAGTCAACCAAAAGCTCTGTGGAGACAATAGAGGGCTCCAATGAGGTGTTTTGAATCACATGAGAGTTTTTGGAGAGGGCAGAAGCCAAGGAGCCGCTAGAGCACAGGGTAGTAGAAAACATGTTTACACATATTGTAGAATCTAATACCATATTAGATTCTAAAAGAAGTGAGAATCTAAACCAGGATCTATAAAGGCATAGGTGAAAGGTGAGTGTTGTATATATAGAAAAATAAAGGCACATACATCCAAGAGGAGAAATAAATCCAACTACCTAAAATAGGCAAGAGTTTTACCTACTTGGTAAGTGCTAAAATACATGGTTGTACCTTCTTAGATAAAGACAAACAAATGGTTACAAAATGTGCCAAATAAATCTAAAGGAGGGTGTGAGACTCAACAACCTAAAAGTGGATGATAGTGACACATGTAGCTAATAGATTATGTCATGTTTTCTTACAATAACAATGCCTAAATGACCTAAGAAAGATTACTAATATGCGTTGGAAAAATAAATATCCCCTAACATAAGGAAAATAGAAAAACCTACACTAACACAACCCACACTTTTCACTCACACTCTTAATAAACAAAATTTACACATGAAGAAAAAACATGTAATCTCTCTTGTATAAATAGTCCATCAACTTGCATTTTAACTTCTAAATGAGTGGAACACACTCAATCCTATTATTATATAACAATCTTCAAAATTTACAATATGATGACCATTGTTCTACCAACCAAAAAAATCTATAAATTGTAGACTTACTTCCAATACTTGGTCCCATTGTGGAGTTACACCATTACACAACCGTTGATGGATCTGTCAACATAGCACCACCTTGGTACTTCAACTTTTCTCTTATTATGGATCTTTTTATAGATACTCCTACTCAATATGTTGAACACCACTCATCACATGTATACTGGCTCGATATCTTTTTGTCTTCCTCTATGATATTAGGTGCATGAATGAAAGTTACATGTACAAAAATAATCACTTAAATAGAGTTGTAGTAATAAGATCGCACTTTATTCTATGGAAATGTGTCGATAAACAATTTACATTGTTCATCAAACCATTGAGATTTGTATGTACAGATTGCATACACATATATTATTTTCTCTTCAAATATTCTCATAAACTCAGGTATAGATATATTATTACTCACTAACATCTCTTTAACTCTTTTCCATATTTTACTCCATATGTTACTGACTTGTATTTTATAAAACTAACAAGTTCTTTTCCAATTATATATGTGCTCTCTGTATGTATAGATTTTTGAAAATGTTGCAAACCACCACAACTAACAAAAAATCCTTTCAAATGTGATTTCTTATAAAAAAATTACCCATCATCCTTTTACATAACACACTTGAAACAAAATATCTTAAATGATTTATGTGGTACTTGTATCAAACATTCTTGTAAAACATTGTTAGTATGCGAGGTAACACATATATGATAAGAAATATTATAATGCATAGAAAATTGAAAATGTACCCTACAACAACAAGTAGTGTGTGCATGATATATTTTAACATAAAATGGTTTAACCATATCAAAATACCTTTGAATAATTTTTATTTGGGGATAACTCTCAATAAACTTGTGATAAAATTATGTTTGAGTCATATCCAAGAAACTTTTAGGATATGGTTCATGATTTTGAGATCAAATTGTCCTTCTTAAAACATTTCTTTGATTAGGTGAAACTCTTGTGTTATTTTTTTTCAAATTGTTCCATTAATTCTCTTAAGGCATTAGAAAAAACCTTATCTTTGCATGGAAGTCTACCTAAGAGTAATCATAATTCATTTCTATTGGGATCCTCAACACTTTCATGTCTCCCATTGGTTTTCAATAGTGTTATTCTATTTATCTTTAGTTATCTAATTATTTTTCCAATCAAACAATATTTTTATATTTAATTTCATACTAAGGTTGATCTAAGAACATGCCAGATATCATTACTAACTTTAGTGTGTGAGGCTAAAACTATTGATTGGTATGCATTAAGTAGGTTTCTTCAATAGTTTTTTCACCATTAGTATTAGATGATATTAGACTGAGGATCTTCATAGTGTCTCTAAAATCAAGATATTTTATTATTTTAAAAAATAATTGGCACCTTCTTATTTCATTTAAGCTTTTAAAAAATGTTTTCCATGTTTTATTACCAATTCTTCTATAAGTACTTCAGGAATTTTATGAGGCATTGTTTTTTAAAGATATTTTCATCAATATCAATTAGATACCTTGATTTTTATGAATAATTTTAGGTGGTTCTTTAATTGGCATATGTTATTTTTTGCATTAGGTAAATTTTCTTCATTATTTCTTATTTCAATAGGTGATTTAGGACTTGTTTCTACTTTCATACCAATTGATATTGATGACATATCTTCTCCAAATTTTCTCATTTGATGAATCCTTTTCATATGCTTCCTTTGTTTCTCTTTCTCTACTTCAATTTTCTTAGGTGTTCCCCACTTATTCCTTCCCATGGTAGTTTTAAATTCTTTCTAAATACACAAAAGTGTCAATATATCTTAATTGAAATTGTCTATTACATACACAAGAATAGAATGATCACACAAAAGGAATATAATGATCACAAATAGACTCTTAAAATACAAGTAAATGATTAGTAGTCACAATAATCAAAAAGTTGTCAAATTTATGTTTTAATAATGAATGCAACTTTCAACTAAAACTCCTAAAAAGACATAAAGTATTTAATTATCAAATAATTATTGATTTCTAATGTAATTCAATAATTTATATTTGTATAAGTAAAAATATCTCATAGAATATTATAAAAAGAAACTACACAAAGTTGCAATGGGACTAGATCATGGGTTTTATATTTTTTTTTCCCATTTCTACACTTCTTCAAGTTCTACAAAATGTGAGAACATTATAACATGCTCATATTACAATGTGAGAATGAAATAATGTGCTTACATTATTGTTTTTTAAACTTATCCAACCCTTTTAGCCTTGGAATAGGCCTGGCTAATGACCCTAAAGAGTTTTTCTACTGTAAAGGGGTAAAATTTGGCTAGTTGAGTTTTTGGTAGTTTTATGTATGTATCCTCCTTTCACCCTTTCATTCAAGGACTTTAGGGTCGAGTGGCAATGTACTATCATACCCTAGGTCACTGTGAGATGTAGGGAAACTTGGATTGTATGATTTGATTGTTAATTACACTCACTTATGCTCAACTATACATCAAAACCCTAATTATGAAAATACCAAAGCAAACAGATGAATATAAGAAAATACTACTACAAAAAGATGTAAAATGATGGATAACTGTGCACCTATTTTCGAGGTTTAGAAGAGGAATAGTCAGGGACTAATGAGCGGGTGCCCAAGTCCAATGACTAGGTTTTTGTCAGGATTTGGAAGCTCAGTCTACAACCTATTCCTACTATCATAGAGATTTTCCCATCATGGAATCTGGAGGACTAAAGAGCGAGTACCCAAGTCTAGGGTACTATTTTCAACTCTAATCTACAAATCTGACACTTTGTAATGTCCTCCTGCAACTCCACATTTCCTCTATCTTCAACCTGTAACCTGCAATCACAGAAACTTTGGGAGGGGGTTGTGGTATTTAGAGGCTTGCCTCAGTCAAGCCCTGGAGAGACATTCAAGTCTTCCAAAAATTGTTCTCAGATAGAGAGTGCATACCCTTGTGAAGCAGAGGAAAAAACCAAATGATAAATGCTAAAAAACACAAATGATATCACCGTGTAGTGAAGATCTCATGGAAGGAAGAAGCTCTTCATGCCATGAAGAGATGATTGCTCAAATATGCAAATACAAACACATAGCCAACACAAATCTGCTCTTGCCACACAATGAAAGTCTTGAATCACCTTCACATAAAATTGAGAATCCAAATTTCTAGCTAGTAATCATCTAGTTTACAAATGAATGCCTAAACATGCTTTTATATGCAACTAAAAACATTCCTACCATGAATTTTATAATTTAAACTTACCATGTCAGCATAGGACCCAAATAATGGTCACAAGCTGATACTAAAAATTTGGGACTGACCCAAAATAGGGTAGGACTATAGTGTGAGTGCCTAAGTCCTCCCCTTATTTTGGTTAGGGTTAAGTTGAAGGGATCCCCCTAGGTCCCATTTGTCATGAAACATAGGGCTCATTACATCAGGATGTCAAAATACGATGCAATATGTCCTAATCGCACACTAAATACTTGGGAGCTAAACCTTAGGAGGGAAAAGCCCCCAAAGGGACATTTTCCAACATTACATTTAGCCCCCACTTTAAAGTATGAATAAATGTGAGGCCAATACACACATTAAAGTATAGTCAACAAACACAGCAAACACGCCAAGCACAGAGAAGACATGCCAGAAACATTGAAGAGAATGAAAGGCACACAAAACATGGAGAAGATAGTTACAGTCATGCAAGTCACAGAGAAAACATCATATGCATAGAAGACAGTTAATGCATGGATGATAGGAATGATTTCTTTTTCTTTTCTTTTTATCATATATATGAAATGTAGATGCAAGTACAAGGAAAGTAAACACACCTCCCATAATGCAAAAGGAACTCATCACACTGGTCTTTAAACTACATCTATGGGAACTACATATATGGGGCAATACACCAAACCTCCCAAAATGTAGGAAGCACTCACTGCGCTGGTCTTTAGACTACATATGGGGAAACAAACATGCCAAAAAAGGCAAGCATGCCAAACACACACACACACTTTGAAGACACAGAGAAAAAATGGCAGACAAGTGATGCTCCTATTTCTAGGCTCATCACCATCTCAGGCACATTATAGGCACACACCGACAATTGGGCTTCACCACAACAATAAGACACACTTAAGGGTTGAGAGTCATAGAACCACTCCCTACCTCTGCAGAGGCCTTTTGAAAATGACAGGATGGACACTCTCTACAAGAGATACATCGCCACTAGTCTTTAAACTGCACCTAAGGACAAGCACATTGCTAACATCTACAATAGACAACTTACCTTATATATGCCCCCACCTTAAGCTGGTTGATATTAGGTATCGATATCAAGCATGTTAAGGTAGGAAGAAAACACCCAAGGGAACATAGACTTTCACAAATCCCATGCCCCTTGGAGGTGACATGTACTTTACAATCTTCAAATGTTCCTACAAACACATCCCTGCAAGAAACATGTTAGCATCCATAATCATGATAAACAACAACATTAATACATATGCTTAATCACACAAAGAGCCAAGGTTATACTACAAATTCAGAGATTGAGGATAACCATGGGGCTATATCACAAAGATCTCAGAATTGAGTGTCACCAAGCCACGATTCAAAGAAAAACAAAGTACATAGAGCAGCAGTATTGTTATAGTTTGTAAGTGAGATAAAATATCATCAAAATCACTATGTAGAAAGCATGGAGTGCTTCCACTAACCAAGCATTAGATAATATATTACAATGCCATCGTCATATTAGGAACTAAGTCTAATTTTTTATTTCTCACTAAAGGGATGCTAGGTCCGCATCAATATAAATGTTTTTCATCATCTACCTGCTAGATAGAAACTGATGAAGGGGGTAGATATAAAACACAAAACAATAGAAATTACATAGAAAATAGAACTTTGTTTGTTGATTTGGACAATTTATTACATTACAAAATCTCAAATACAATAAGAGGAATCAACCCTCCCCAGGTTGCGACACATTATAGCTTCCTATTCCAAGACTCTAGAATCACCTACCTTCTGTAACCCCAAATCAGCTAGGGTTTATGTTTTCCCTCCTATTCTTGACTCCACACTTGCCCCCTTATCTCTACTACTGCCCAGGGTTCCCAAAAATGGTTATTAATAGCCTTTTTTGGTGGCCAACAACCTAATTTCAAAATTTGTATCTCCCTCCAAAAATAGATCAACTTCTGGGAGCCACAACTTTTGATTCAGGTGTCTGATTGACGAACCATTTTATGCGTCGAAAAGCTCATAGAGTGCACTACGTTCTAAGAACCTAGTCTGCTAGTTTCGACAATTTTTGGGCCTGTACAGGGCCATTTGGTGCATCAAACCTGAGTTTGAATAATTTTCAGACATTTTTTAGGAAACAGAAACATTAATATCTTTCATCTCACAAATGATCTTTGTGTGATTCCTTCGTCAAATATCTTATATTTCTGTTATGTAACTTCCTATAAATTTTCACTTCAATCCGTGCCCAAATTCAAACTTTCTAAAAATAGCATGTTATTATTTTTAGCAGTTTGAAAAAACTGAAAGTTCTACATCATTATTCAAGCAATTTTTGGAACTAGAACCACAAATTTTGAAAAGAAATGGAAAGAAAGTCAACAATTTTGAAACACATCTTTTTTTGGATGATGCAAGATTGCCCTTACACCACTAGATGCTCCTGCATCAGACACCCAGGGTAATTTGAGAAGTGACCCTGTCACGTCTCAGGTGTTTGTGTGAGGAAAACCCAAACGGTCAACCTTTGCCTTATATAACCAAGAAGAATCTTCAATAGGTCTTCCTTTCCATTTCACCAGATATTCTTCATATTGCATATTCTGAGTACTTCTTCCCACACGGCTATCTAAGATCTCTTCTCTCTCCTCCATTGAAATAGATGCCAGAATACTCCATTGTTCTTCTGTTGTTCCATCCTATGTGCCACCCTCATGATATTATGTTAAATCAAAAATGTTGAACACAAGGGAAATATTAATCCCACTCAGCAGCTCTACCTCATATGCATTTCCTGAATCATGCTTCTTCAGGATTCTGCATGGTCCAAATTTCTTCATTTTCAACTTATTGTATGTTCTAATTGGGAACCTTTCTTTTCTCAAGTGAACCATGACTTCATCCCTTACTTGGAACTCTTATAACTCCTCTTCTAATTTGCCTTAGCCTTGTATTGAATATTCATCTTATTAATGTGCTTTCTCACCTCTTCATGCAAATTCTTCAGATGTTCTGCAAAGTCATTATCTTCAACACTTGTCTTTTCTCTTTTGTCCAGCTTCCTTAACTCTGAAGCATTTCTTGGACTATTCCCATATACAATCTAGAATGGTGATTTACTAGTTCTCCTAATGATAGAATTGTTGTAAGCAAATTCTGCCTGTGGTAAAATCAAATCCCATCTATTGGGCTTATCTCCTACTAAGCATCATAGCAGGTTACCCAAACTCCTATTCACCACTTCTGTCTGTCCATCAGTCTATTGATGGTGTGCATAACTAAACTTCAAATCTGATTTCAACTTCTTCCATAATGTCCTCCAGAAATAACCAACAAATTTAGTATCTCGATCTGAAACTATGCTCTTTGGTAGACCATGTAATCTCACCACCTCCCTGAAAAATAATTTAGCAATATGAACAGCATCATTAGTCTTCTTGCAAGGAATGAAATGTGCCATCTTCAAGAATCTATCTATCAACACAAAAATAGAATCATGTCCTCTCTGTGTCCTTGGTAAACCAAGAACAAAATCCATACTGATATCATCCCATGGCTTCTCTGGTATAGGTAATGGCTGATATAGCCTTGTATTATGACTCGTTCCTTTTGCCATTTGACACACTCTGCAACTCTGTACAAATTTCCTCACATCCTACTGCAATTGTGGCCAATAATAATTTTCACCAATAATAGCAATGGTCTTATCTCGACCAAAGTGTCCAGCCAATCCTCCACTATGCTTCTCCTTAATTAGGTTCTCTCTCATGGAACTCCTTGGAATGCACAACAGTCTTCCCCTAAACAACATGCCATCTTGGATTATGAATCCAACCATTTTGTCCTGTCCAAAGTAATAAGTTCCAAACAAGCTTTCCAGGCCTCTACAAAATCTAGATCTTCATGGTACAAACTTTCGAGCTCATCGAACCCAACAACCTCTATCTTCATTTCTGTCAATAAATTTTGCCTTCTACTCAAGGCATCTGCAACTCTGTTGGACTTCCCACGCCTGTGATTCAAAACAAAAGTATAGCTCTACAAAAACTCAACCCATTTTAAGTGCCTTTGGTTCAACTTTCCTTGACTATTAATATACTACAAAGCCTAATGATCAGTATATAAAACAAACTCCTTTGGCAACAAATAATGTCTCCATTTCTTCAAAGCCTGAACTATTGCATAAAATTCTTGATCAAAAACAGAATACTTTTTCTTGGCATCATTAAGATTCTCACTAAAATAGGCAATGGGCTTACCTTCCTGGCTCAAAACAGCTCCTATACTACTACCACTAGCATCACAATCTACTGAAATACCTTATTGAAATCTGGAAGTGCCAAAATAGGTTGCTCTGCAACTATCTACTTCAATGTATCAAAGTTCTTGTTTTCTCCTTTAGTCCATCTAAACTCTTTTCTATCCCCTCTCATTGTCTTAGTTAAGGGTGTACAAATGCTACTAAAATTCCTGATAAGCTTTCTATAAAAACTTGCCAAACCATGACAAGATCTTACCTCCGTTGCACTCCTTGGTGTAGGTCATTCAATGATAGCCCTTACTTTTTCTGGGTTCATCTTAAGACCTTCCTCTGAGACAACAAATCCTAGGTATACCAACTCCTTTGCAAAACTACATTTCTTTTAGATTAATCAGCAACTTATCCTCCCTTATCTTCTCTAGAGCTCTTTTGATATGCATCAGATGCTCATCCCAAGTCTTACTGAAAACCAAAATATCATCCAAATAAACAATAACAAAACTTCCCAAAAATTATTTCAGTACCTCGTTCATGAGCCGCATGAATGTGGTCGGTGCATTGGTTAGTCCAAATGGCATGACTAACCACTCACACAAACCTTCTTTGGTTTTGAAGGCTATCTTCCACTCATCTCCTTCTCTGATACAGATTTGGTGATACCCATTCTTTAGGTCAATCTTCATGAAGTACTTGGCTCCACTAAAATAGTCCATTATGTCATCCATTCTAGACAATGGAAATATGTACTTGATCATGATCTTATTGATGGCTCGAGACTCTATACACATTCTCCAATCTCCATCTTTCTTTGGTACGAGTACTATAGGTACTACACATGGACTTAGGCTTTCTCTTATCAATCCCTTCCTCAACAACTCCTAAACTTGTCTGTTCAACTCTTCACTTTCTGTTGGAGTCATTCTATGGGTTGCCTTGTTTGGCAAACTAGCTCCTAGTATCAAATCCATTTGATGACTTATCTTCCTTACTGGTGGTAAACCTTTTCATACATTATCAGAGATAATCTCTTGAAATTCTTCCAACATATCTAAGACTTCTGCTGGTACATCCTCACATTTCTCTTGATTGATCTTAGGAATCAATGCAAAGCAATGACACTCATGCTTCATACCTTCCAAAAATTTCCTAGCATCTACTAGGCAAATTCTAGTAGTACTACATACTTTTTCTTCCACCTCCTTCAAGGGCTTCAACTTATGATGAACTCCATCCTTTGTTAGGGAATATGTGTTTGCATGGCCATCATGGACATCACTCCTATCATACTACCATGGCCTCCCCAACAACATATGACATGCATCCATTGGTATGATATCACACAACACCTCATCATGGTAGTCACCAATCTTGAACTTCACTAAACACTTCTCATTGACCAAAAAATCTATGGTCCTTCTGTAACCATGCAATCTAATATGGATGCAGATGCTTTCTTCTTGTCAACTTCAACTTGTCAACCATCTCCTCTGAAACAAGATTATCAGTGCTTCCACTGTCAATAATAATATCACAACACTTACCTTCACATTTGCACCCTGTGTGGAATAAACTCTTCCTCTGATTGGGTTTTTTCTCCTCATTCAGCAAGGTTCTTTTGACAACTAGGGTTTCTCTCCTTTTAGCATCTTTAGAATGCTTAGAATGTGCATCTTCATCTACATGTGCAACTCGTGCATTACCTTCAGGTCTTATACTTGTCCTTCCTTGTTGTAGACACTCATATGCTCGATGCCCTTCTTCTCCACATTGGAAACAAGTTCCTCTGAAACTTCCTCTTCCAGGTCCTTGCCCAGGTCTGCCTCTTCCTCTTCCTTTTTGTTCACCATTGTTTTGGTCACGAGGGTGGTAGGTATTATCCCCTCTTTGATTTTGACTGGTGCCTGCTTCTTCACTTTTCTTTTGATCTTCATTACGGCCTCCATAGGGTCTTCCACCAGTCCTTCCACCTTGACCTCTTCCCCTTTGCTTGCTATCAAATCTTTTGTTCAGCTTCTCTTCTACCTTTAGGGAAAACTGGTACGCATCTTCAATGGTGGTCTTTCTAACTAGGCTCAACTCCTCCTGAATACTCGGCCTCAACCCATTAATGTAATAGGCTATCTTCTCCTTGTTGGGCTCTGCATGGCCTGTCCTAATAGTAATTTTATAAAACTCTTTTGTATACTCCTTAATAGACTTTTTACCTTGCTTCAGTCCTTGTAGCTTCTCTAGCAACTCCATCTCATAGTCCATAGGAATGAACTGCTTCTTCAGTTTCTCCACCAT
Organism: Cunninghamia lanceolata; assembly: GCA_027924645.1. Classification (NCBI taxonomy): domain Eukaryota; kingdom Viridiplantae; phylum Streptophyta; class Pinopsida; order Cupressales; family Cupressaceae; genus Cunninghamia; species Cunninghamia lanceolata. The sequence continues at coordinate 3,807,298 of BSBN01000158.1, read as the reverse complement.
CCAATCCCATCTGGTGATCTTTCCTTTTCCTCTTCTATTCATTTCTAATTAGACCTCCTTCCACCAAATATTGGCATGGCCCTTCAACTTTATTTTTGCAAACTTAACCTGATCTGGGTCCTCCACATCTTCATACTCAAAATACTCTTCCATGTCATTGATCCAATCAATAAGCTATTCTGGATTCAAATATCTAGAATATGTAGAAACTTTGATCCTGGGTGTCTCTCTGATCTTTGAAATGGACCTCAACAACCTAACTTCTGCAGGATCTCTTGCAGCTTCTTGTTCTTCCTCAGATAGCTCTTCTTTAGCTTCATCTTCACTTTCTTCTCTTGTCCTCGGCTCAAACCCTCTTCATAGCTCCTCTTACAATGCACTGATTTGCTTTAGTAGGGCTCTAAAACCCTCTTCCATCAAAGTATTCTTCCCAACATGATTTCTTCGTGGAGGGATCTTGATCACCATAGCAAACCCACAACCTCAAGTCCTGGTGCAAACTGCCTCATGGTCGGTGATCTGTCTACACACTCAGGAATCCTTTCTCTGATACCACTTGACGAAGGGGGTAAATCATAAAACACACAACAGCAGAAATTGCACATAGAAAATAGGACTTCCTTTATTGATTTGGACAACTTATTACATTACAGAAGCTCAAATACAATCAGAGGAATCAACCCTCCATAGGCTACAACACATTACAGCTTCCTATTCCCAAACTCTAGAATCACCTTCCTTCTGTAACCCCAAATTAGCTAAAGTTTCTATTTTCCCACCTATTCTTGACTCCACACTTTCCCCCTTAATTCTACTACTACCCAGGGTTCCCAAAAATGGTTATTAATAGCCTTTTGTGGTGGCCAACAACCTAATTTCAATTTTTGCATCTCCCTCAAAAAATAGGTCAACTTCTAGGAGCCATAACTTTTGATCTGGGTGTCCGATTCACGAACAGTTTTATGTGTCAACAATCTTGTGGAGTGTTCTAGGTGCTAAGAACTCGCTCTGCTATTTCTGGCCATTTTAAGGGTCGTATGGGGCCATTTGGTGCCTCAAACCTAAGTTTGAATGATTTTTAGGCATTTTTCAAGAAACAGAAACATTAATATCTTTCAACTCGTAGATGATCTTTGTGTGGTTCCTTTGCCAAAGGTCTTATATTTCTGTTATGTAACTTCCTATAAATTTTCACTTCAATCCATGCCCAAATGCGAACTTTCAAAAAATAATAGGTTACTATTTTTAGCAGTTTCAAAAAATTGAAAGTTCTACATCATTATTCAAGTGACTATGGAACCAAAACCACAAATTTTGAAAAGAAATGGAAAGAACATCAACAATTTTGAAACACAACTTTTTTTAGGTGATGCGAGATTGCCCTTACACCACTGGATGCTCTTGCATTAGAAATACTAGAGGAAGTGAAACAATAAATAAGAGAGGAGAAACAAGTGTCTTAGGGATAGTCATGTAGGAGGGTACCCCCAATTCACCAACCATAATGCTATGTCCGTAAGACACAACACACAATAATGAAATGAGAGATAGAGGCAATATAGAAAAATGATGATACAAATAGAAGAAGGTCACAACAGAGGTGGTCTCCTGGTATCTTGGACCTTACAAGAGACTTAGGGGTCATCCCAAGAGGCCTAAAAAACATATAACACATCATGGGGGAAACACATCACAAGAGATAAAGGGTTAGAGATACTTACCTGGTATCACCATCGTTAATAACATACATATCTAGGATATCTCTCATGTTGTTTTGATAGTGAATTAACATTAAGTTTAGGATGACAAGAACTTTTAGTCAATTTCAAAAGGTGGTATCCTATACCGGTCGTGTAGTGAATTATAGCAACTTGTAAAGGTACTCTGATTCCCTGTTGATTTACACCGCAACCATTAACTACATAGTTGTTATTTTTGTACAAGATTTGAAATCCACAACTATATAGAGAGTCCATTTCTTCAGAAGAAGATGAAGCCTCGTAGGTATCATAATTTATTGTGTAATTGAAAGTATTATATTTATTTTCTACCAAGGAGACTTTATATTTTTTAGATTTTTCCAAAGATTGATTAGATGATATCAATGCAACTTTTGATGTGTTAGGGTTATTAAGTTTATATTCCCCTATATCACAAGGATTAAAATCTAATGAACCCCATTCATCACCAAAAAGTCCATTTGATGGTTTAGAGTCTTGCACAACATTATCCGTGGTAAGAGACATTGATGAATCATCTCGTAAATTGTTTAAGTTCATATGATTGGAAATTGGTTTTTGCGTTTCAATATGTAAATAGTTATCTAGTTTAGGATCAGCATGAATAGTTTGAAGTTTACCTTTGAATATAAATTTGATTGAGCGATGCAGGGTGGAAGGGACTACCCCTAATGCATGAATCCAACGTCTACCTAGAATCATGTTGTAAGATAAAGAACAAGGCATGACATGAATCTAGGTAGCCACAATCACATATCCTACTTGTATAGTTAGAGTTATAGTACCTAATGATTGACTATGATGATTATCAAAGCAATGAATTTGAAGTTTATCTAGCTTGATTTGTGATGTATCAGCCTTGATTTTTTGTAGTAGGTCAATGCTACAAACATTAAGAGCCAATCCATTATCAATCATAAATTGTTTTACCAATGTCTTATTTATTGTGACAAAGATCATAAGTGCATCATATTGGTATTAAAATTCAATTGATGGTAATTCCTATGGTTGAAAGATAATATCTATTTTTGTTGCATGCATACTATCCAATATGGCTACTACATCATTAGGCTTAGCATTAAGTGGGATGATCACCTTTTGTAAAGTGACTTGAAGCATTCCATGGTATGTAGGCAACATTTGTATTAAATCCCAAAGAGAGATCTTAGCCTGAGTAGCGTGGAGTTGTTCGACAAGATCATATTCTTGATCACTCTTATGAGTAAGACAAGGTGGTGGAGGGAGCATAGGTTGGGAAACTGGGAGAGAGATAGGCAAATGAGGTGCTTGCTTACTTTACTTGTTACTATGGGTGTTGTATGTGTGAGCAATCACATTGTGGTGTGGTTGTTGAAACACATTTTGAACACCTTGAACTATAATCACCAGCTGTAGGCAAGAAGGTGCACTAGGTGCCCCCCGCACAACCATCTTAGGAATATTCCTACAAAATCTATTAATGAATATTGAATTAACATTGTTTTCCTCTTGATTATACCCAACATCTATCCATAGGGGATTTAATGTCAAAGAAATTTTCTCATCCACTAATGCTACATCTTGGCCAAGGAGAGCAATGGGATGAGAGGAAGGTACTATATTGCTAGGCGAACTAGAGCTATCCATAGTCTTCTCATCAAAGGTTCTTGAGTTTTCAATCAAAGTTGGAATGTCTAATGGATTATCCGTAGAGGTTTCATGCACCAAATGATCATTAGGTGAATAGTATTTTTCCACCCATGAAGAATCCTTCTTTAGAGGGGGCCCTTTATCCACTAATGTTTCAACTTCCAAAGAGGATACGGTGATGTTCAAGAATATGTCAATGATTTCATCCTCTTGTGCTAGTATATCCTCATAGGAGGAATCATTTTCTATGTCATCATCACATGTTTTAGCTATTAAATCCAAAGCATTAAGAGAACTTTCACTCCCATCATTCTTAATGTGTTTCATCAAATCTTCTACTACCCAAGGGTATGTATTCATGAGAGATGTGAAGTTGTCATAATTAGATACATAGTCAAGAGTTTCAAATGAAGTGCATTTAAATATATCCTTGTAATACATAGCTTGTAAGTAAGTGAGAACACGAGGATCCATATTAAGAAATTTGTAGAAACTCTTGATGTTTTTTATATATGCGTGTAAAGATACCAAACAGTAATGAGATAAATATGCCATGGTGAAATGTCTTGTAAGATCAATGCAAAATCATATTTTTAAATCTTTTCAATAGTTATGCAAAAGACAAGTGCAAAACTATATGCAAAAATGACTTAAAATGCTTGATTTTTTATACTTTTTCAATGCAAATATATAAAAGAAAAGGTGTTGTAAAGATTTTGATCAGGGGTAGAAATAATATGTCTGATATCAGTCAAATACAAAATTAATATACATCACAACACACTCTTGATGTAAATCTAAGATGATGACTAGTCCAAACCTAGTGAAAATACACTAAAATATGTGATTTTTTTTCACCGAATCTCAATGCAAAAGAGCATGACAAAGGGTGTCGTGAGGAAATTGATGATGGACAAAGAATTATGTCAGTAATAACAGCCCCATAATGCCAAAAATCCATCACAACATGCTTATAATGCCACTCAAAATCAAACCCTAGTGAAAATATAGCAAAAATATGCAATTTTTCACAATTTTTCAACTCCAACACCTAGAAAAAGGGGTGTTGTAAAGAATTTTAGGAGGTGCAGAAAATAATAGAAATGCTATTAGTCACCTACAATCATAAAATATTTTACAACACGCTTGGAGTGCAATCCAAGTCAAACCCAAGGGCAAATATAGCAAAAATGTGCAATGTTTCACCAAATTTTCAATACAAGAGCCCAATAAAAAGGTGTTGTGAATATTTTTAGGAGGGGAAGAAGATAATTACCCTTATAAAAACTAATTAGTACAAAAATAATCTTCACAACATGCTATGGTGCAAATTTTGAAAGTCGATAAGGCCAAATCTAGTGAAAATCAAGGTTTTCAAGCCCTAGGTTTGAGATCTTGATGCAAACTTCTATATGAATGTATTGTAATCTGTTTTATGATGAAAATTAAGTCCACTCAGATCTGAAAATTATTTTCACACCCTACCATGCAAAATGCATGTGCAAATCTAAGGAAAAAATAATGAAAATGCTAGTTTTTTGTTGAAATTTTCTATGTAAAAATGCAAAACTTTGAGATCTAAATGCAAATTTACACTTGAATACAACACTATAGACAAACAAAAATTTGAATTAGTGTCTAAGATCAGTAGAATAATCTGAAACAATATTTTACCTACAAACCCTAGTTTTTGGAATTACTAGGTTATATGCAAACTTCACAATTTCCAACAAAATCCTAGCAAGTCTATGATGAAAATGCAATGCAAGCTATTGAATTTTTGTAATTTTCTGAAATTTAGCTCATATCTAATGGAAAAATTAGAAATTTGATGAAATTCAAATTAATTGTTGCAACATACAAAATAGGGTTTGTAATTTTTTTCAAATTTTTCAAAATTTTCAATTTTTTTGTAATTTTTCCAATGCAACAAGATGAATGATACTATGAATGAATGAAATCAATGTAAATCTGAAACAAAACACTCAAAAAAGTGTAAATAAGTCCACTAACATGGGTTCAAAAAAATGTAAAGGGGTAAAATTTGGATAGTTAAGTTTTTGGTAGTTTTATGTATGTATCCTCCTTTCACCCTTTCATTCAAGGACTTTGGGGTTGAGTGGCAATGTACTATCATACCCTAGGTCACTATGAGATGTAGGGAAACTTGGATTTGTATGATTTGATTGTTAATTATGCTCACTTATGCTCAATTATACATCAAAACCCTAATTATACAAATATGGAAGCAAACAGACGAATATAAAAAAATACTGCTATAGAAAGATGTAAAATGATAGATAACTGTGCACCTATTTTCAGGGTCTAGAAGTGGAATAGTTGGGTACTAATGAGTGGGTGCCCAAGTCTAATGCCTAGGTTTTTGTCAGGATCTAGAAGCTCAGTCTGTAACCTATTCCTATTATCACAGATATTTTCTCATCATAGAATTTGGAGGACTAAAGAGTAGGTGCCCAAGTCCAGGGTGCTATTTTCAAATCTAATCTACAAATCTGACACTCTGTAATGCCCTCCTACAACTCTACTTTTCCTATATCTTCAACCTATAACCTGCAATCACAAAAACTTTGGGAGGGTGTTGTGATGTTTAGAGGCTTACCTCATTCAAGACTTAGAGAGACATTCAAGTCTTCTGAACACTGTCGTCAGATAGAGAGTGTGTGCCCTTGTGAGGCAGAGACAAAAACCAAATGATAAATGGTCAAAAACACAAATTATGTCACCTTGTAGTGAAGATTTCATGGAAGGAAGAAGCTCTTCATTCCATGAAGAGATGATTTCTCAAATTTGCAAATACAAACACAGACAACACAAATCTGCTCTTATTACACAATGAATGTCTTGAATCACCTTCACAAAAACTTGAGAATCCAAATTGCTAGCTAGTAATCATATAGTTTACAAATGGATGCCTAAACATGCTTTTATATGCAACTACAAACATTCTCACCAAAAATTTCATAATTCAAACTTACCGTGTTGGCATAGGACCCAAATAACGGTCACAAGCTGACACTAAAAATTTGGGGCTGACCCAAAATAGGGCAGGACTAGGTTGTAGGCGCCCAAGTCCTCCCCCTTATTTTGGTTAGGGTTAAGTTCAAGGGATCCCCATAGGTCCCATTTGTCATGAAACGTAGGGATCATTTCATCGAGATGTCAAAATATGATGCAATATGTCCTAAATGCACACTAAAGACCCAAGACCTAAACCTTAGGAGGGAAAAGCCCCCAAGGGGACATTTTATGGAGTTACATCTACTAATTTTCCCCCAAATGGTGTGTTTTTATCTTCAATAGTTTTTTGAAACTTCAAAGTCATCAAATTTACTCATTTTATAACATTATATGACAAAATTATCTCCAAAATGTTGCTTTTCTTTATAGCTTTTTAATCATATTATTTTTCTAGTATGAATACATTAACATATTAATTTTTATTCCTTTTACTAATGTTTTTATATTTCTCAAATACATATGTATTGATTTTTATTTATAATTTTTGATGCATAAGTCTAAACTTTAAAAAATATATATAGGATTATTATATCCTTCATTCTTTACAAATTAAAAAAAAATATTATGTTTGTGCAAGTTATGTGACACACACGCTAAGTGATGTTATCTTAAGGATGCATCCATTTTGAAAAATCACACAAAAAAATATTCAATTAAAAAATATAAAAAAAGAAACTACTTCTAGTACTCACCCTTTACTATATTTCTACTAGGAAGATTTTAAAAAATAATGAATGCAACAAAAATAGTGGGCACACACTAGACACTATGTTAAATTTTAGTGATAAAAATAGATACACTTTTGTGTGCGTAGAACATTTAACCTTCTTAATATTAACTATTTTCAAAAACTTTAGTAGTTTAGAATCTAGATTCAAAGTACAACTCTTGTTCTTATTGTATCTTCAAATTTTAAGTGCATGCATATCAAACTAATCATCCAAGTTCAAGTTTATTAAATTTTTAAAAAATAATGGTGACTTTTGATGGACCCTTTTTTCTACCTCATTTGCTTTCACTAACCTTACTACGCAAAACACTTTTTGGGTTTTCCTAGTAGTGCAATAAAAAATTTCTTCTATACTAGTTTCAATCTCTTCCCAATATATATCATCTAATGAGATGTTCCATTCCCTAAGTTCACACCTTCCATATCAACCTCACTAACTAGTTTACTTCTAGCCTTATAGCAATTGGCATTGTCAAATGCCCTTTCAAGTGATAGAAAGCCTCTAGGAATAGTATTTATCTTGAGTCCAATCACATAAAACCCAAACAATATTTCCTTACTATCTTCCTTTTCTACCATAGGTTTTAAAGAAATCACATGTTTATCATATTCATGTTGCAGGTATGTGCCTAATTGGTGTTGTCATTGATGTCAACATATCTTTGTTGTCATTGGTGTCAATTGTATCCTATTTTGTTATTTGTTTAGAAGTCTTATATGTTGAGGATGTTGAGAAAATTAGCCTCTCCAGAAGAATCATAAAGCAAATAGTGAATCATAGTGAAGACAGTGTGTTGCATACTGAGGAACAATCTAGAAGATTGCTCCACATTTCTTGCTAACTAAAGATATTGGTTGAAGATGCTAAATCCTGAGTTTGAGCCTCCATTATGGAGATTTGAGTGAGTTATATTCACTAGACTAAAACCTCCTTTTTCTTAATAATCACTGGTGCCTAAGAGAAAGTATTTTTCTCTGCATTCCTTCGCATTAAAATGTTTTACTCTTCTATTCTAGAGGGAAGTTTGGTATGATGATAAGTGCCTACAATTGCAATGGTTCATGTTTTGGTGGTCCTCAAGCCATCTTTCTTTTATGACAGTTGAAGACAGTAAAGTTCATGCGCTCTGGTGTGAAGAATCTCATGAATAAAGTGATTTGAGTTTGTGCGGTTGCTCTTGATGATTTCAATGTGCTTGGGGATTCCTCCTGATCATGTTCCTACCTTTACATTGGTCCCTGTTAAGGAAATGAGATCGTGTTTGAAGATTATTCCCATATAACATAGCGTGTAACCAGTCTTAGATGACTTGGTTAATTGTAGTAATTGCAGAGATGCCTTGAAGATTATGGAAGCATGTTGTGGCATGGAAGATCATGTTTAAATCCTAGCTAAGGCATGGCATGATCCATATACATCTATACTATAGATCCTTCACATAATTTTGTATTAGGTCAAGACCTATTTTGTAAATCTTTGTAATGCCAACCTTGGAGATTGTTCCAATGGTTGATGATTGTAGTGCCAACTTTGATGATTATTCCAAGGTTAATGAAGTGTATAAATACTTGTAATTGAGTCATGGAAAAGGTGTCCTTTTGTAAAGATGGGAAGATAAGGAAAGAGGTGGAAAGGCAGAGTAGAGCAGAGGAACTATTGTACTTCAATGTATTAATCTTAGACATGAAGATGTTGATCTTGGTAGTGAGCTGCTAGTAGGGTTTAATAGCCCTTAGGGTTTAACAACCCTTATTGTAATCTTTCTAGGTTTAGGGTTTAGGCAGGGAGCCTGCTAGACCTAGTTGTACTTCATGGTAGTGAGCCAGTATCTTCTAGGTCTGTGGAGTGACCAAGACTAAACATCATTTTTTAAAGATTGCAATATATTTTGAGAGCTAATCCTCTCCATGGATTTTCCCCACATTGGGGTTTTCCACGTAAAAATCTAATTTCTCTTATGTTTAATGTTGCATCTATGTTTAAGTTTCTAATTTCATGCATTCATTGTTTAATCATATTAAGTGCAAACAAGTGAATAATGTTTAAGTATAGAAGTATTTGAGTTTTTGGGACAACTGATTCACCCCCCTCTCAGTTGTCTGACACATTTCAATAATTGGTATCAGAGAAAGGTTCCTTTGAAGAAAGTCTAATAGCTTGAGGAAGATCCAAAATGTCTTATAAGAAGGAAGCACCACATTTTGATGGGATGAATTACGCTCTTTGGAAGGCACAAATGAAAAGTCATCTCCTTTGTTTTGGTTACAAACTATGGAAAGTTGCAGAAATAAAATACACCTTGCCTCAAAATGGTTTGACGACTAAAGATAAAATTAAACAATATGAAGTGGATGTTAAAGCAAAAGATGCTTTGTTAAGTTCATTAAATGACTCAATACTAAAAAAAGTTGTGGATCTTGAAACTGCAAATGAGGTATGGGAAAAGATGAAAAATCTCTATGAGAGAGAGATGATTCTGTGAAGGAAGCCAAGCTACAAACTTTGAAAGTGAAATATGAAAGTTTGAAGATGAATGTAGATGAAAACATAATAGCCTTTATGCAAAGAGTTGATGAACTTGTCACCATAATAAAAGGTATGGGCGGAACTCTCGGTGATAAGGAAGTTGTGATGAAAATTCTTAGATCACTACCAAAGTCCTACAGTCACAAGGTAGCTACAATTAAAGAATTTATACAAGTAAAAGCTATTGAGAGAGACCAATTACTTGGTAAGCTTATTGCCTTTGAGATGAGAGATTTTGGTGATGCCCTGCCAAAATTCAAGACTGCCTTCAAAGCTAGTACTTCTAGGAAAACCTCCAGATCAGAAAAGTACAAGGTAGAATCTGATGATGAGTTTGATGAAATTGAAGCCAACTTTGTGGATAGACTACAAAGAGGATCTAGTAAGTTCAAAGGTAAATTACCGTTTAAATTTTTTTCCTGTGGTAAAGTTGGCCAATTTGCTTCCAGATGCCCTAAAAGAATTGAAAGAAATAGAAAAAGATATGAGAACAGGCCTATGATCCAAAAGAAATGTTATTATGTTGAAGATTTTGATGATGATGAAGGAGTATCAGATAATGGTGAACCAGATAGTGCTAGTACTTCTAGTAATGAATTTTTATTATTTCTATTAATGAAGAACCTATGTATACTATTCCTGCTAGCTATGTGAAGGAAGAAAAACTAGTGGAAAGTGCTTTGGTTGCTCAGGTTGTTGAAGAGAAAGACGAATGGGTTATTGATAGTGGCTGCTCTCATCACATGACTCATGACAAAAGTAAGTTTTTGAGTTTGGAAAGATATGATGGTGGATTGGTTAGGTTTGGAGATGATACAACTGGTAAGATTTGTGGAAAAGGATCTATTTCTTTTGATGGAAAGCATAATATTGAAGATGTCTTGTATGTGAAAGGATTAAAGCACAATCTTTTAAGTGTGGGTTAGATGTGTGACACAGGTTATGATTTAATCTTCAAGTACAATGGGTGCAAGATCAACGAAAGCTTCAGAATAGTCATTACAATTGGTAAGAAGACCAGAGGTAATATCTATCACTTGAAGGGAACTGATAATTATCGTTTGTTGGCTCAGATTGATGAAAGTTGGCTATGGCATAGAAGGCTATGTCACATCAATTTTGATAACATTATGAAGATAAGTATTGCATAGGCTATTAGAGATTTTCCTAAGCTTGTGAAGCCTGCTAATCCTATTTGCAAGGAGTGTCAATTTGGGAAACAAACAAGAACAAGTTTCAAAAGCAAGGACCAATCAGTTGATAGACTACTGGAACTAGTGCATACAGATTTATGTAGACCTACAAGAGTAAGAAGTTTGCAAGGAGATAGCTATTTCATGTTGCTTATTGATGATTATTCTAGAATGACTTGGGTTACCTTTTTGAAATAAAAAGTAGAAGCTCTAGATAAGTTCAAGGCATTTAAGGCAATCGTTGAAAATGAGATGGATTTGAAGATCAAATGTTTTAAGGTCTGATAGAGGATGAGAGTTTACATCAAATGAATTCAATTTCTTTTGCGAAGAAGGTGGGATAAAGAGATAGTTATCTACACCTAGAACTCCACAACAAAATGGAGTTATTGATAGGAAAAACAAGATAGTTCAAGAAGCTGGTCTTCCAAAAGTATATTGGAGAGAGGCAATTCACACTGCGGTATATATCCTAAATAGAGTCCATTTCAAAGGTAACAATTCTAAGACTCCTTACGAATTGTGGTATGGTAAAGTTCCTACTGTGAAATATCTCAAAGTTTTTGGTAGCAAATGTTATATCAAAAGAGAAGAAGATCTAGGCAAGTTTGATGCTAGGTGTGATGAAGGAATCTTCCTTGGTTATTCCACCAATAGTAAGACCTACTGGTGCTATAATAAGAGGTTGAATAAGATCATTGAAGGTCCAAATGTCAAGGTCAATGAAAGCAAGGATAAGTCTCTAGAATCAAGTGGATATGAATTAGATACACCAGATGTTTTAGAAGTGGTGCAGCATGAAGACTACTCAGATGAAGAGGAACAAGCTCCAGAAAGTGCTACTAAGACACCAAGGTATGTAAAACTTAATCATTATGAAGAGCAAATCATAGGAGATAAGAGTAAAGGAATCCTGACTAGAAGAAGAGCTACAGAAGAACAAGTAAATTTATGTCTGATTCAAATACAGATTCAGTCATTCAGTATATATAGATTCAAACAGAGATTAGTTGTCAACATGTAGGCTTACAATTAGGGCTCTTAGGCATGATTACATACATGTACAAGATAAGTCTTTGAAGCTCCTTCGCACAAAATCTAAACTATTAGATCTTTCTTATGTGAATAGTTTGATAACTACTTTCCTAAGGATCTATTACATCAATATATATCATATCTGGAACATTCGATTCCTCTGCGTCAGCCATAAGAGGTTCAGAATCCTAAAGAAGAGGTGTAACATGTGTTCTTGGATAGGTCAGACCTATCAGCTTGAAATCATCCTCGAATGCATAAAATGATGTGTGGACCTCCGGGGAAGGTCAAGTATGAACTAAGGAATATTTTAGAATGTATCATTAGGAACCGCAAGTCGACCAATGCTCACAAATCTTCTGCTTTAGCTGATTGTTCATGACTGTCAAAAAGCTCTGCACTGAGAAAATAGAGGATATTCTAATAGCGATAACTTTTCGGTAACTGATCCAAATGCTCTACAGATTTAGAGTGATGTGGATGAACATGTCTAGATACTAGAAAATAAATCCACCACACTTAAGATGCTACTACAACATAATGCTAACCAAGATACTAAAACTACTTAATTCATTGAACTGGCTAAACTGAAATGAAAGAATGAAAAGAAAAAAAAACTAAAATGCAAATGTTTTTGGTTGATGCAAGATTGCTTTGAACCAAGGATGCTCCTGCATCAGACACCTGAGGTTGTTGAAAAAGTGAGTCTCTTACTTTGCTAGGACTAGAGGAAAACCAAAATGGTCCAGCTCAGCCTGCGATATCCAAGATGAATCTTCTTCTGGTCTAACTTTCTACTTCACAAAGTATCCTTTGTATTGTTTTCCTTTGGTGTTGCGTCTAACTCTACTATCCAAAATCTATTCAATCTACTCCAGTGCTTATTGTGGTAACTATTTCTGCAAGTCTTCTTGCATGGTATCACTAAACTTTGCTTCATGATACTCGTATAGGTCTGCATTATTGACAATAGGTGATATGCTCAATGTCTTTGGTGATTCCACTTCATATGCATTCCCTAAATAAAATTTTCTGAGTATCCTACAAGGTCCAAACATCTTCATCTTCAATTTGTTACATGTCCCAACTAGAAATCTTTCTTTTCTCAAGTACACTATTACTTCATCTCCAACTTCAAATTCTTTATGTCTTCTCTTCTCATCTACCTTTTCGTTATACTTATTGTTCATATCCTCCAAATGCTTCTTCACCTAATTATGCACTATCTTCATGTGATCTGCAAATTCCTCTACTTCTACACTCCTCTTTTCCTTTGTACTGATATCTCTCAATTCGATAACTCCTCTAGGATGTAGTCTGGTAACAATCTCCAAGGGTGTTCTTCTAGTACTCCTATTTATTGAATTATTGTATGCAAACTCAGCTTGTGAAAGGATCAAATCCCAACTTCTGGCTTTCTCACCAACCAAACATCTCATCAAGTTTCCCAAACTTCTATTCACTACCTCTATCTGTCCATTGGTCTATGGATGAAAAGCTAAACTAAACTTCAAATTTGTCTTCATCTTCTTCCAAAGTGTTTTCAAAAAATATCCAACAAAATTTGTATTTCTATCTAAAATTAGACTCCTAGGTAATCCATACAATCTCACAATCTCCTTGAAAAATAGGTCAGCTACATGCACTGCATCAGTTGTCTTCTTACACGGTATGAAATAAGCCATCTTTGAAAATCTGTCAACTACTACGAATAATTAATCATTTCCTCTCTGTGTCTTAGGTAATCCCATTACAAAATCCATGCTTATATCTTCCCAAGGTCTCTCTGGTACTATCAAAGGTTTATACAATCTAGTATTCTAACTACTCCTATTTGCAACTTGACAAACTCTACAACTTTGTAGAAATATCTGAACATCCTTATGTATCTGAGGCCAAAAATAGTTTTCACTCACCAAGGCCACTATCTTATCAATGCCAAAATGTACTACCAATCCACCACTATGCTTCTCCTTGATCAAATTATCCCTCATTGAACTTCTAGGTATGCACAACTGACTTCCTTTGAACAACATATCTTCCTGAATGAAATAATCTAACCACTTCTATTTGTCACAACAGGTTCCTTACATGCTTTCCAAGGTTAAGCAAAATTAGTGTCTCCTTAATACATGTTCTTCAATTCATCAAATCCTAACACTTCAACTCTCATTTCTATCAACAAGTTTCTTCTCCTACTTAATGCATTTGCAACTTTATTTGATTTTCCACTCCTATTTCAGCACAAATGTATAACTCTGCATGAACTTTACCCATCTCATATGTTTCTGATTCAACTTACCTTGACTATTTAGATATTGCAAAGATTGATGATCTATATACAACACAAACTCCTTAGGCAACAAGTAATGTCTCCACTTCTTCAAGGCTTGAATTATAGCATAAAACTCCTGATCATAAAATGAATATCTTCTCCTTGCATCATTCAATTTCTCATTGAAATATGCTACATGTCTACCTTATTGACTTAATACTGCTCCAATTACATTTCCACTTGCATCACAATCAACTTGAAATACCTTATTGAAATCAGGTAATGCCAAAATAGGTTGCTCTGTCAGTTTTTGCTTCAACAACTCAAAACTTTTATCTGCTCCTGATGTCCACTAAAAATCTTTTCTATCACCTCTCCTTGTCTGTGTCATAGGGTTACAAACTAAACTAAAATTTTTGATGAACTTCCGGTAGAAACTAGCTAATCCATGAAATGATCTAACCTTTCCAAAGCTCTTTGGTGTAGGCTATTCAACAATTTCTTTCACTTTCTCAAGGTCCATCTTCAATCCTTCTGCAGAAATCACAAATCCCAAATACCTTAGTTCTTCCTTCATGAAACTACACTTCTTTATGTTTATCAACAACTTCTCTTCTCTCACCCTCTGCAAAACTTGTCTAATATGCCACAAATGTTCCTCCTTTGTCTTACTAAAAATCAAAATATCATCCAAGTACACAATCACAAACTTACCCAAGAACTTCTTCAAGACTTCATTAATCAATCTCATGAAAGTATTTGGTGCATTTGTCAACCCAAAGGGCATCACTAACCCCTCATACAATCCTTCATTTGTCTTAAAAATAGTCTTCCATTCATCTCCCTCTCTAATTCTGATCTAATGGTATCCACCCTTCAAGTCTATCTTTGTGAAATATTTGGCTCCACTCAAACAATCCATGATATCATCCATCCTAGGTGAAGGAAATATATACTTAACAGTGATCTTGTTTATTGCTCTAGAATCAGTACACATTCTCCATTCTCCATCCTTCTTAGGTGCCAAAACTGCAAGTACTGCACAAGGACTCAAACTTTCTTTGATCAAACCTTTCCTCAACAACTCTTGTATTTTTCTATTCAATTCTTCATTCTTTGCCAGTGTCATTCTATGTGCTTCTTTGTTAGGCAAACTTGTTCCCAGTATACGATCAATGTGATGACTGATACTCCTTATAGGTAGTAATCTTCCAGGTACATTATCTGATATGATGTCTTCATACTCTATCAACAATTATCTTATCTCCTCCAGCTCGGTCTCTTTCTTCAACGCTTCAGGCTTCTTAGGAATCAACGCATAACACATATTCTCATGTCTCAAACCATCTAGAAATTCCCTTCCATCTACCAAATAGATTCTAGCATTCCCACTTACTTCACTCTTAGGAATATGATGAATATCAATACCTTTCCAATTTGACAGTCTACATTGTTAAAAAATTGCTCTACTGAAAGAGTCAGCCATGATAATAAAAAGATAAGGGGATAAAGGATCCCCTTGTCTAATCCCCTGAGACACTCCAAAAAACTTTGAAGGACTACCATTTATCAAAAAAACTGATCTCACCCCTAAAATGAAAGAAAAGATCCATTTACACCACTTTCTTCTAAAACCAAACTTGATAAGGACCCTCTTAAGAAAATCTCAAGAAACCCTGTCATGAGCCTTCATCATACCTAGCTTTAGAAGCATTGTAGGCAGTTTTAAATCAATAGTTGAATGAAAAACCTCATGAGCTAAAATCACATCATCTACTATTTCTTTTCCAAGAACAATACCCCCTACTCATCTGAGATAATTTTAGGAATCAAAGATGCCAGCCTCATAGTAATTACTTTCATAAAAATTTTATACATATTATTACACAAAGAAATGGGCCTGAAGTGAGCAAAAGAAGGAACACTGGTCTTAGGGATAAGAGATATAAATGTTGCATTTAATTCCTTCAAAACATTGCTATTTTTCCTTGATTCTTCCAAAGCTGCCCATACATCTCTACCAATAAACTCCCAACATTTTTGAAAAAACAAAGAGGTAAAACCATCAGGACTAGGAACCTTATCAGGATCTAAAGAAAAAACCACACATTTCACTTCCTCCAAAGTGAACTCTTTGAGAAGCATAGAATTATCTTCCTCAGAAACTAAATTAGGAATGTTACTGAGTATTGCTAAAATATCTTCTTCTGAAGGATCCTCTCTACTTTTAGATAAAAGATTATAAAAAAAAAGAAGTAACTTCCTTTTGGATGGACAAAAAATCTGAAACCAACTCACCTTCTAAACTCTGAATATGATGAATTTTTTTAAATTGCCTATTCATTTTCGTAGAAGCATGATTTTTTTTTGTATTTCTATCTCCATCCTGAAACCAAGTTTCCCTAGATTTCTATCTCCAATAAACTTCGTCTCTAGCTAATACTTCCTCTAAATCTAATTGTAAAGACTTTTGTAATTCAAAAGACTGACTACCAATACATTTCTCAATAATCTATGAGTTCAAAAACTAAGGTTTATCTAACAAAATTTATATTTCCCTGAAAATATTCTTGAAATGAGTAAGATTCCAAAACCTAATTTTGCTCTTCAAAAGCTGAAGTTTTTTACAAATCTAAAACATTCATGAACCCTCAATAAAAGGAAGAGATTCCAACCAAGATTTCAAAGAAGGAACAAAGTTTGGATCATGAAACCACATAGCTTCCACCTTAAAAGATGTTTTAAAATTTAAAGTTGGACCATCAAACTCCACTTCTAACTAAATTAGAATATGATCAGACCCAGAAAAAGAAAGGATAGAGGAAACAAAAGAACTTTCTAAAGCCAACCATAGATAAGATAGAAGAAACCTATCAAGCCTTTCAAAAATGTTAAGAAAATATTTTCTTCTATTTGACCAAGTAAACTTTCCATTAAAAGGTGGAGTATCAATCCAACCATTGTCATTTATGAAATCTTAAAATTTCTGACATTGTTTTAACTGACTGGACTATACATCCAGGTTTCTCATCTAAACTAAAGATAGCATTAAAATCACCCCCAATAATCATCCTTTCTTCCGACATAGTTTGAATTATCTTACTCAAGGAATCCCACAAATTTTGCTTATCAGCTATAGAAAAGGGTCCATAAACATTCAAAATCCAAAAATGATGAATACCAAATTCCACCTAAACAAAAAGCCAACAAGGAGTACCTGATACAAAATTCACATCTACCTTCAACTTATTCCACAACAAATCTAGGTCACCTAAAGCTCCTAAAGATGGAAGACAAATAAAATTCCATTTCTTCCATTTTTTGAAAATATCCTCTGTTGATTGCTTGGAAAGCTTAGTTTCTTGTAGCAAAATTACATTAGCAAAATTAGAAGATAGATTTTTATTAATTATGAAATATTTTTATGTGCTATCTTTAAGAGAGAGAGAGAGAGAGAGAGAGAGAGAGAGAGAGAGAGAGAGAGAGAGAGAGAGAGAGAGAGAGAGAGAGAGAGTTATCATGTATAAATAGAAAGATTTTATGTTTAGAATATAGGATTTTCTTTTAATTAATTATGAAATTCCCTAATAATAAAGGTTTGCTTTTTGTGATAAGTAAAGAATAATTATTGTGGGGAAATTGTATTTAGGTAATTGTCTACTATTTACTTGCTTTGTGTATAAAAGTAAAGGAATTAGTTTATTCAATTAAAGAGAATTGAATGGTTTGTAGATTTGATAACATCAATGTGCATATGTGTGATCAAACCCCTACATCGTTAACTTGCTAGGGTTTATTGTTTGTATTAACCCATGTGTCGTAAATGGTGGATTAAATGTTATGCTATTGTTAAAGAGTGATGTCAAATATTTGGGTCTTTGGGAGGTTGGTTTCTAGAGGCCTAGGAGGGTGTATTTGTGATATTGTAACCCTAGAATGTTTTCTCCTATTCTTGTATGAATTCAAATGTGCAAGATGGGTAATGCCTTGCTTTGTGTATGGATTTATGTGGTTTGGTAATGGTGCAAGATGGTCAATGCCTTTCCCTAGGTAGGGTTTACTAGTTGCAAGTAGGGGGAGTGGCTCTCAATGGGGGCCGAAACCCAAAATGGTGTTTAGGAAAACCCATTGGAAGGTTTATTAGTCCAGTGATAACCTTAATAATGAATTAGGGGGATGGGTAGAATTCACATTAATCAAGATATTGTATGCCTCACTCATAGTTCAAGTGCTCGTTTAGGCTTGAGATGAGATGAGAAGGCCTGGAATGGCAAGATCAACTGCTTTGTCCTCATGAAAGGTATGTCAGTTCCGCATGAGTTTGTATGGGGGCCAGGGATTAGGAGAGGCTGCCGGGACAAACCAGGATGGGGGCCAGGACCTAGGAAAGTCCACCAAGACAACCCATATCAAGCCATGTGATGACACTCCTTCCTATTGTAGTCTAGCACTCCCTAGAAATATTTCCTCTTTCTATTATGTGAATGCCTCTAGAAGTGCAATAAGTGTGTAAGTGATGTTGATAGTCGGCAACATGGTGTATAACCATATTGCTTATGTTAGCATGTTGTTCTCCTGACTATTAGTTGGATGTGGAATCTTGTGTTATCTCCTAGCATGGGGGGTGGACCTCAGGGTTCCACATGGTCAGGAGGTTAGTGCCTTTTCTCCATTGGGTATTCTTGCTTCATGTTTGTGAGCTCAGAGACTGGTCATTGTGCTGTGAGCTCTAGTTCTTGTTCCAGTTTGCGAAGACAGTCCTTTCATATAATGTATACTACATGTACACCAGATTTTATTTCTTAATGTATCTTGATGTAATTTCTACCATGTGCTGAGGAAAGCAACATGGTGATTGTTTTAATGATGTAATTATTATTGATGCATTCACCTTGTAATGAGTATTGTAAAATAATGCATCAATTGTGATAGTAGTTAGAAGATGATCTTTAATGTTGATTTTTAGTTGTCACATGGGGAAATGAATAATAGAAATTAATGTGATATTCATCTTTTACTGTTAATGAAATTTTCTAGTAACCTTGTTTGCGAGTAGCGCAGTCGAGTGACGTTAGAGGACCTAGGATTTGTTCTGCTATAACATTATGCATTTCATAGTTAGCAATGCATGAAAAACAAAAACAATGTTCCTTTAATTTGACCTAGTTAGTGTTGTCCTTTGAGGTTCCTTGGCGGGGGTGTTACACCTGGTATCAGAGCCCAAGTTTCTAACATTGGGTACTCTAGTTTATTATGAGCCCATTATGTTATCCTAGTTGCTTAGACTCTTGAGATTAAGACTTTCCTTTTTCCATCCTTGCCTAACAACCTTAGTGGTGTTGTGTAGGAAGATGCCTAGAGTTCAAGGTCAGGGTCATGGTACAAGTCTTGGGGGTGGTCCCGGGGCTAATTGCTAGGACACCCCTTCTTAGAGTTTCCATGAGGGTGATTGTAAGGAGCATCAGGGCTCTCCAAATGATCAGGGAAGTGGAGGTTAGAATTGTGGCTAGCTAGAGTTTGAGAGAACTTAGTTACATCTTTTGCTTGAGGAGGTTCTTGCCCGCCTAGGCCCTAGACAAGAGGGTAATTGGTAGGGAGAATCCCAGCATGCTGAGCACATGGATAGAGAGAGAGAGAGGTCTCCTAGAAGGAGAGAGGCCACAATAGAGTAGGAGGCTATTTTAGGAGATCATATGAGGGAACTCTTGAGGGCACACCCTACTACCTTTGATCATTCTAGGGGTGGCTTGGATGAAGAGATTTGGTTGATAGATTTGGACAAGTGTTTTGCCATGCACCTATATGGCAATAACACAAAGGCGAGATGCGCCATCATGCACCTTAGGGGATTTGCTTCTACATGGTGGTGATTGGAGGAACAAAAATTGCATTTGGATATTGTTTCAGTCTCTTGGGAGTTGTTTATGGAGAGGTTTAGAGCCTACTTTTTATCAGATCATTGGCGGCAGCATCGTGCAGATGAGTTTCATGAGTTGAGGTAGATGGATATGTCTATGGAGCAGTATGAACATAGGTTCTTTGAACTCAAGTAGTATGCAGGAATTGGTGATGATGAGGCCATGCTGGTCTAGCATTTTATTAGGGGTTTGAATGCCCATATTAGTAGGGGAGTCTATGTCTTTGAGCCAAACACCATGGAGGTGGCAGTGGAGAAGACTCAATTGGTAGAGGAAAATTTGGAAATGGCACTAGGAGGTTAGACATGAGTTCAGATTGGTAGTGTGTCTTTAGCAGGTTTTGGGTTCCCAGGTGTTTAGTCTTAGGTAGTGGGTCCCTCTAGGAGTCATCATGCACCCGTTAAGGGTTGGCAGCAGTAGTGTTCTAAGTTAAAATCCAAGAACTTTCAACCTCAACAAGGTGGTGGTCCTCAGTCTGGGAAAAATTGCAATTGGCAGTGGGCCAAGAGTTATTGTCCCAATCAGCCAACTTAGAGCACATAGTCTGCAGCCAATAGAGGCAGCTTCTAGCAGTCTAGTATCACATCAGGTGGTAGGGGGTATGGCAAATGTACAAGATGTTTTTCTTGTGGCCAGTAGGGTCATATAGCTAGGCAATGTCCACAGAAGAGCACATCAGGTTTCAGTCAGAGGCCAACAGTCTCAGAGATGATAGTGGGTGATGCAGGTAGGTCTCATAGATTGTCTGCAAGGGTTGATAACCATTAGGCTAAGCATCAGGGCACAGTTGTGGATACCATAGTTGTGTTGCAGGGTATTGGCATTTCTATCCTTTTTGACTCTAGTGCTTCTAATTTATTTATTTCCCCTTCTTTAGTGGAGCGATGTGGACTGGTGGCAGCAAAGTAGGATGTTCGGTGGCAAGTCAATTTGGCCTCTAGAGCTAGAGTAGTGGTAAAATCCCTTGTGCATGGATGTGGATTGAGAATTGGAAATCTCCTTATGACCATGGATCTTTGCATCATACCCCTAGGATCATATGACATTGTGTTAGGTATGGATTGGTTCGATGCTCATCAAGTAATTATAGATTTCCAATGCAAGTTGGTATAGTGTTTGGATGATTCAGGCAGGGAGGTAGAGATAGTTGGCATTTAGAGACCCATCCCTTTGTGTATGATTTTTGCTATGCAGTTAAAGAGATCTATGCATCAGGTTTGCCAGTTATTTGCTATGATGGTTAGTGATTTGGAGATTGGGGAGGCTCAAGAGGTGTCCCTCTCGATCACCCCATTCTTAGGGAGTTTGCAGATATCTTCCCCAATGAGATTCTATGGATACCACATAGGCGTGAGATCGACTTCACGATAGATCTTGTTCTCGGGGCAGAACCTATTTCTCAAGACCTGTATTGGATGACTACTTAGGAGCTTAAGGAGCTTTGTGTGCAGTTAGAGGAGTTGTTGGCTAAGGGGTTTATTCATCCTAGTGTCTCTCCTTGGGGAGCACCAGTCATTTTTGTGAAGAAAAAGGATGAATCCCTTCAGTTGTGTATTGACTATTGGTAGTTGAACAAGGTAACTATGAAGAACATATATCTGTTGCCAAGGATTAATGACCTCTTTGATCAGATTAAGGGAGCAAGAGTGTTCTTGAAGATTGGCCTAAGGTTAGGGTATCATCAGTTTGACATTCTGGAGGCAGACATTCATAATACCACATTTCAAACTTGCTATAGGCACTATGAGTTCACCATTGTGCCATTTGGGTTGATGAATACACTGTCTGTATTTATGAGCTTGATGAATGGAGTATTCTACACCTACCTTGATAGATCTATCCTGGTGTTCCTAGATGACATTTTTATTTATTCTAGGACTATGGGGGAGTAAAAGGAGCATGTGTAGCAGGTATTGCAATGTCTGAGGGAAAATCAACTATATGCAAATTTGGCAAAATGTGATTTCTTCCAAACAAAGGTGAGATATTTGGGGCATGTCATTTCAAGAGAAGGAATTATTGTAGCTCCTTCAAAGATCCAAGCCATCATGGATTGGCTTGAGCCCACTAATGTTTCAGAGGTTCATAGTTTTATGGGCTTATCAAGTTATTATTGGTAGTTTGTGCAGGGGGTTTTGAGGATAGCTCACCCCACCACTTCCCTTCAAATGAAAGGGAAGAAGTTTATCTGGTCATAACAATGTCAGACAGCCTTCTAGACTCTCAAAGAGAGGTTGACTAGTGTACCCATTTTAGCAATTCCTGATCCTACAGGAGATTTTGTGGTGTGTATTGATGCATCCTTGGAGGGTCTATGAGCAGTTTTGAAGCAAGAGGGTCGCGTGATAGCCTATGAGTCTTACAAACTGAAGGATCATGAGTTGAACTATCCTACACATGATTTAGAGCTAGAAGACATCGTTCATGCCTTGGTGAGATGGAGGCATTTTCTGTTAGGGCATCAGTTTGAGTTACATAGAGATCACCATAGTTTACAGTACATATACACACAGCCAAACCTGAATGCTAAGTAGAGGTGGTGGATGGAGTTTCTGTGCGAGTATAATTTTGAGGTGAAGTTCATCTAGGGTAAGGATAATGTTGTGGCAGATGCTCTCAGTCAGCGGAGACATGAGCTTTTAGCACTTTCTCTTGAAGTAGATTTGAGGAGCCATATTCTGGCAGCACTCCCAATAGATAGTTGGTATCAGGAGGTGAAGTCAGAGCCAGAGTTAGACAGAACCTTGGAGGGTAGGTATGCAGGGTATTCCTTTGAGCCAGATGGTCTCTTGTGGCACCTAGCTCACATTTATGTTCCTCCTTTTGAGGGTCTTCATACCCTAATTATGTCAGAGGCTCATCGGGTACCCTACTCAGCTCATCCAGGCATCAAGAAGATGCATGCAAATCTTCATCAGTTGTACTTTTAGTCTACAATGAAGAGGGATATTACAAATTTTGTCTCAAGTTGTTTGGAGTGCTAGAGGATAAAGGTAGAACATCTGCACACCACAGGTCTTCTTCATTCGCATCTTGTCCCAAAATGGAAATGGGACGTTATTTTAGTATATTTCATAGTAGATTTGCCAATAACTTCTCGTCATCATGGCGCCATCACGGTCACCACTGACAGACTGACTAAGGTAGGACACTTCTCTCCTATTCAGTCTTCATATAATGCTTCCTTAGTGGCTAGGATTTTTATGGAGGATATAGTTAGATTGCATGGGCTACCAGGAAGGATCATCTCTGATAGAGATTTGGTGTTCACTTGTGCTTTCTAGATGTCCTTGCAGCATGTGTTGGGGACCCAGTTGAACTTTAGTTCATCCTACCACCTAGAGACAGATGGGCAAACCAAGAGGGTGAATCAAGTCCTTGAGGATATGCTCAGAATGTATGTCATGGATCAGTAGACTCACTGGGAGGATTATTTGTACTTGGTGGAGTTTGCATATAACAATGGGTACCATAGTTCTACTGGTATGTCCCCTTTTCAGGCCTTGTATGGTCATCCTTGTCAGACCCCATTGAATTGGGATCATCTCAAGGATAGAATTCTTCTATGACTAGAGATGCTCTAGGAGATGGAACCATAGGTAGTTTGTATTATAGAGCACTTGGTGGTAGCGCATGATAGGCAAAAGAAGTATGCTAATTCTCATTGGGTAGATCATTAATTTTCTATTAATGACTGAGTGTTTTTGAAGGTGCTTCCATGAAAGAGTCTGATCCATTATGGAAATAGATCTAATCTCGCAATGTGTTTTGTTGGGCCATTTGAGATTTTGGACAGGATCGGCCCTGTTCCTTACTGTCTTGCTTTGCAGCCGAGTCTATCGCATATCCATGACGTATTTCATGTTTCTATTCTCAAGCCATACCATCTAGATATTTCACATGTTCTTGACTGGAATACTTTACAGGTAGAGGATAGGCAGCTAGCTCTGGAGCCCAGGGGCATTCTATAGTACAAGAGACTTGCCCTCAGGGGTCGAGATGTTAAGTAGGTGAGGGTTTAGTGGGATCCAAATGATGAGTCCTCAGCCACTTGGGAGGATGCATCTTGGATGCGGGTGTTGTATGCTTTCTTGTTTGCAGGCTTCCAAGAGTAAGACTGATTCTAGAGGGGGAGGATGTAGTGCCTCTCATACTTTTCTCTTTGATAGATTGATAATGGATCTGGTTTAGGATGAGATATGATGATATATGATATGATGATGACACTTGCAATACTTTAGATTTCATGAACATGTTATGATCAGTATATGGTTTTATTCAGATGATTATGATTTAGTTTGATTATGAGAACTAATCAACATTATGTGGTTATTTTAACATGATGATTATGTAATTGATCTTATTTTGGTTTCAAATGAGATTGAGTTGCAAGTGATATTTTTATTTAGAAGATAGATTTTTATTAATTATGATATATTTTTATGTGCTATCTTTTGAATAGAGAGAGAGAGAGGGATTTATCATGTATAAATAGAAAGATATTATATTTAGAATATAGGATTTTCTTTTAATTAATTATGAAATTCCCCAATAATAAAAGTTTGTTTTTTGCAACAACTAAAGAATAATTATTGTGGGGAAATTGCATATAAGTAATTGTCTACGATTTACTTTCTTTATGTATAGAAGTAAAGGAATTAGTTTATTCAAATAAAGAGAATTGAATGGTTTGTAGATTTCATAAAACTAATGTGCATATGTGTGATCAAACTCCTACATCGTTAACTTTCTAGGGTTTGTTGTTTGTATTAACCCATGTGTTGTAAATGGTGGATTAAATGTTATGCTATTGTTAAAGAGTGATATCAAATCTTTGTCTTTGTGAGGTTGGTTTTTAGAGGTCCAAGAGGGTGTAGTTGTGAGTATGGCCCTTGTGATATTGTAACCCTAAAGGTGGTTGGATGGGTGGTCGGTCATATGTAATATGTATAATGTAACCCTAGAATGTTGTCTCCTATTCTTGTATGAATTCAAATGTACAAGATGGGTAATTCCTTGCTTTATGTATGGATTTATGTGGATTGATAATGGTGTAAGATGGTCAATGCCTTAGCTTGGGTAGGGTTTACTAGTTGCAAGTAGGGGGAGTGGCTCTCAATGGGGGTTGGAACCCAAAGTGGTGTCCAGGACAACCAATTGGAGGGTTTCTTAATCTAATGATAACCTTAATAATGAATTAGGGGGATGGGTAGAATTCACATTAATCAAGATAACGTATGCCTCACTCATGGCTCAAGTGCTCGTTTAGGCTTGAGATGAGATGAGAAGGCCTGGAATGGAAAGATCAATTGCCTTGTCCTCATGAAAGGTATGTTGGTTCCGCATGATTTTATATGGGGGCCAGGGATTGGGAGAGGTTGCTAGGACAACCCAGGATGGGGGCTGGGGCCTAGGAAGGTCCACAAGGACAACCCATATCAAGCCATGTGATGACACTCCTCCCTATTATTGTCTAGCACTCCCTAGTTATATTTCCTCTTTCTATTCTTTGAGTGCCTCTAGAAGTGTAGTAAATGTGTAAGCAATGTTGATAGTTGGCAGTATGGTGATCGGTGTCATGTATAACCCGGTTTCTTATGTTAGCGTGTTGTTTTCCATAATGTTAGTTGGATGTGGGATCTTGTGTTATCTCCTAGCATGAGGGTTGTACCTTAGGGTTTCACATGGTCAGGAGGTTGGGGCCTCTTCTCCATTAGGTATTATTGTTTCATGTTTGTGAGCTCAGAGATTGTTCATTATGCTGTGAGCTCTAGCTCATGTTCTAGTTTGCAAAGAAAATCCTTTCATATAATCTATACTAGGTGTACACTAGATTGTATTTCTTAATGTATCTTGTGTAATGTCAAAAAATGTCCCCTTGGGGGCATTTCCCTCATAAGGTTTAGCTCCTAGGTCTTTAGCATGCATCTAGGATATCTGAGTTCATATTTTGGCATCCCGATGGAATGAGACCTAGGTTTCATGGCAAAGTGGACATAGGAGGACCCCTTGAGCTATACCCTGCCCAAAATAGGGGGGAGGACATGGGTACCCGTGCCCTAGTCCTGCCCTATTTTGGGGTAGCCCTAATTTATGGGTGTTAGTTTGTCACTGTTATTTGGTCCCTTTGCCGAATCGGTAAGTTTAAATTACAAAAATCTTGGTAGGAGTGTTTGTAGTTGCATATAAAAGCATACTTAGGCATTCATTTGTAAACTAGATGATTAATATCAAGCTATTGTGTTCTCAAGGTGATTCAAGGCATTCATTGTGTTGCAAGAGCAGACTTGTGTAGTTTGTGTGTTTGCATTTGTAGATTTGAGCATCCATTTCCTCATGGAATGAAGAGCATCTTCCTCCCATGAGATCTTCACTACAAGGTGATATTATATTATTTTTTTATCATTTATTCCTTTGGTTTTTTGCCTCTTCCTCACAAGGGCACACACTCTTTATGTGACAATAGTGTTTAGAGACTGAAGTGTCCTCCGGGGCTTGACTGAGGCAAGCCTCTAAACACCACAACCCCCAAACCAAGCCTTGTGATTGCAGGTTACAAGTGTTGATTTTGGGAAAAGTGAAGTTATAGAAAGGATTGGTAGGCATCAAGGATTCAGGATCTGAAGAAAAGTAGGATGCCAGAGCATTTCCAGGACTTGGGCGCTCCCTCTAGTGTCCTCTGAAGCTAAGTTTCTAGAAACAAAAGTTACAGGGATGATCAGTGTCAGAAGGAGGTTTGGATCCCATAAAAAAACTAGTACCTTGGACTTGCGTACCTGTTCTAGTGTCCCTAACTATTCCACCTTAGAACCCTGAAAATACATATTCTGTGATTTGCTACTTTACTTCCATCTGCAAGAGCATTTTCTGTTATTCGTCAGTTTATTGCCGTGTTTGCATAATTAAGGTCTTAACAGTTAATTGAGTAGAAGAGAAGATAAATTGATAATTAAATTCCCTAATCTAAGTTTCCCTACATCTCATAGTGATCTAGGGTATGATAGTGCTCACCACTCAACCCTAGATCCTTGAATATATAGTGGAGAGGAGGATTTAAACATCAAAACATTAAAACATTAACAAATTCAATTTTCCACTAAACATTTTGGTAAACCCATGTTTTTGGACATAAATTACAACTTGCAGAGTGTTTGTTGTCATATTGGCATTGATTTCATTCATTCATATAGTCATTCATTTTATTACATTGGGAAAAAATTTTAAAACTTGAAAAATTTGGAAAATTAAAAAAAAAATGCATTGTTTGGCTTACTAAATTGCATCAATGCTTTTTAAATTTTCTTAATTCACAATTTTTGCATCATATCTGATATAAACTAGAGAAAAATATAAAAATTCATTAATTTGCATTGCATTTTCATCATAAATTTACTAGGCTTTTGTAGAAATTTTGACAATTTTCATTAAACCTAGTAATTCCAAAATTTAGGGTTAGTAAGCAAAATCTTTTCTCAGATTTTCTACTAATTTTAGAGGCTCATTAAAATTTTAATTTAGATGTAGTCTTACATTTTTGTTTAAATTTGCATTTAGATTTAAAATATTTGCAATATTGCATGGAAAATTTCAACAAAACTAGCAATTTTGATGCATTTTCATTAAATTTGCATTGGCATTTTGTATGTTCAATATTGAAAATAATTTTCAGATTTGAGAGTAATTCATTTTCATCATAAATCAGACCTCAAAACATTCACATAGCATTTTTTGTCAACATCTCAAACCTAGGGCTTCATAAACAATGATTTTCGCTAAATTTGGCCTTATCGACTCTATAAACTTGTACCATAGGCGTGTTGTGAAAAGTATTTTTGCATTAATTTTATTTTATCAGGGTAATAATTTTATTCCCTTCCTAAAAATCTTCACAACATCCTTTTAACGGGCTCTTGTATTGAAAATTCGGTGAAAAACTACATATTTTGGCTATTTTTGCCCTAGGGTTTGACCTAGTTTGCACTCCAAGCATGTTGTGATCAATGTTATGGATTTAGGTGACTGATATTATTGATATTATTTTATGTACCTCCTAAAATTCATTACAAAACCTCTTTTGCTAGGTCTTGGAATCGAAAAACCATGAAAAATTGCATATTTTACTATATTTTCACTAGGGTTTGACCTTAAGTGGCACTAAAGCATGTTGTGTTTGGTATTTCTATCATTTTCCTCACAACACCCTTTGTTATACTCTCTTGCATTGAGTTTTGGTGAAAAAAGTGCCTATTTCGACATATTTTCACTATAGGTGACCTGGCATTATCTTGGATTTGCATCTAGAGTGTGTTGAGAAGAATTTTTTTTCTCTTTTGGACTGATATCAGACATATAAATTTCTACCTTTGATCAAAATCCTTACAACACCCTTTGTTTCATTCCTTTGCATTGAAATAGTACTAAAAAAATCAAGCATTTTAGGTCATTTTGCATATAGTTTTGCACTTTTCTTTTGCATCAAATGTCAAAAAAAAATTTAATCTAATTTTTCATCTCATTATGGCATCTTCATGTTATTCATCTCTAAAATCTTTGCATCAGTATATCCTAGATTTTGAAATTTTTACTAATTTCACTAATGAGAATCCTCATGTTCTAGAACACATAGCTTATATCAGTGGTATTAATGCTTCTATATGTTCGACATATGAGTTGAAATTACTTTGTTATACACATGATTTTACTAGATTCACTTTACTCATAGGGGAATATCCTTTAATATTAGAAGATTTAAACAAATTCATCTCTAGGAACACTCATGAGAAAGATGAGAGTGAAAAGACTTTTTCTGCCACAGAGTATGATGATGATGATGATGTACCTTCCTCTCATCCCATTTCTCTCCCTGGCCAAGATGTAGCATTAGTGGAGGAGAAAAGGTCTCTCACATTAAATACTTTAGGGATGGATGTTGGGTACAATCAAGAGGGAAATAGTGTTAATTTGATACTTATTAACATACTTGGTAGCACTATTCCTAAGATGGTTGTGTGGGGGGCACCTAATGCACCTTCTTACTTAAATCTGGTGATTATAGTTCAAGGTGTTCAAAATGTGTTACAACAACCACACCACAATGTGATTGCTCACACATACAAAACCCATCATAACAAGCAAAGTAACGAAGCACCACATGTGCCTATCTCTCTTCCATGTTCTCAACCTATGCTCCCTCCACCACCTCGCCTTACTCATAAAAGTGGTCAAGAGTATGATCTTGTCAAACAGCTTCATACTACTCTAGCTAAGATCTCTCTTTGGGATTTGATACAAACATTGCCTACATACCATGGACTGCTCCAAGAAGCTTTACATAAGGTGATTGTCCCACCTACTACTAAGCCTAATGATGTAGCAGTTGTATTGGATAGTATGCATGCGAAAAAAATAGATATTCTCTTTCAACCACATGAATTACTGTCAATTGAAGTCCAAAACCAATATGATCCACTTATAATCTCTATTATAATAAATAAAACATTGGTAAAATGCAGTATGATTGACAATAGATCAGCTCTTAATGTTTGTAGCATTGACTTACTACATAAAATCAAGGTTGACACATCACAAATCACACCAAACGACATTAGCATTCATGGGTTTGATAATGTTGGACGAAAATCCATGGGCACTATATCTCTACATATACAAGTAGGATATGTGCTTATGCCTACCCTGATTCATGTCATGCCTTGTTCTTTATCTTACAACATGATTCTTGGTAGACCTTGGATTCATGCATTGGGGGCAGTTTCTTCCACCTTGCATTGTTCAATCAAATTTATATTCAAAGGTAAACTTCATACTATTCATGCTGATCCTGAACCAGATAACTGTTTACATATTGAAACACAAAAACTAGTTTACAATCATATGAGATTAAACAATTTACAATCTAATTCATCAATGCCTCTAGCCATGAATGATGTCATGAAAGATTCTATACCATCAAATGTACTCTTTCGTGATGATTAGGGCTCATTAGATTTTAATCCTTGCAGTATAGGGGAATATAAAATTAATAGGCTTAACACATCAAAAGTCGAATCAATCTCACGTAAGCAATCTTTTGAAGCAACTAAGAAATCTAAAGTCCCCTTGGTAGAAAATAAAAACAATACTCTCACTTATACCACAAATTATGACACCTATGAAGCTTCACCATCTTCTAAGGAAATGACATCCCTTTATGGTTGAGGATTTAAAATCTTTATAACAATTGTGAATATGAAGGTAAGGGATGTGGTGTAAATCAACAAGGGATTCGAGTACCTATAGAATCTACTTTCACACATTACTCAAGCGGCATTGGATATGATCCTTTTAAAGAAAAGAAATCCTCTCGTCATCCTACACTTACTGTTAATTCAACAAGATCAAAACAACATGATAGATATCGTAGATATGTATGTTCTTAATGGTGGTACCCTAACATGTAAGTATCTCTAATCCTTTATCTCTCTCATGATGTGCTTCCCTTGTGATGTATTATGTGTTGATTAGGCCTCCTAGCATAACCCTTGATCCTCTCATAAGGTCTAGGATACTAGGAGACCGCCTCTGTTGTGACCTTCTTCTATTTGTATCATCATTCTTCTATATTGCCTCTCTCTCTAATTCCATTGTTGTGTGTTGTGTCTTATAGACATAGCATTGCAGTTGATGACACTAGGGGCACCCTCCTATGTGGCTGTCCCTAAGACACTTGTTTCTCCTCTTATTTATTATTTCCCTTCCTCTAGTGTTTCCACCTAGTGGGCGGATGATGACAAACATTTATACTGATGCGGACCTAGTGTCCCTTTCGAGAGCAATAAAAAAATGGACTTAGTTCCTAATATGACGATGGGGTTGTATATCTTATCTGACGCTTGGCTAGTGGAAGCACTCATGTGTTCTGCATAGTGAATTTGATGATGTTTTATCTCACTTACAAACCTTAACAATATTGCTGCTATGTGCATCTTTGTTTGTCTTTGAATATGGCCTTGGTGGTACTCGATTCAGAGAGCTTCATGATATAGCCCCATGGTTATCCTCGAACTCCAAATTCATTGTATTACCTTGGCTCTTTGTGTGGTTAATCATATACATTGATGTTGTTTATCATGATGTTGTAGACACTAACATGTTTCTTGCAGGGATGTGTTTGTGGAAAAATTTGGTGATCATAAAGTACATGTCACCTCCGGGGGGCATGGGCTTTGCGAAAGTCAGTGTTTCCTGGTATGTTTTCTTCCTACCTTAACATGCTTGATATCAATAACTGATATCAACCACCTTAAGGTGGGGGCATATATAAGGTAAGATTTCTTTTGTAGATGTTAGCTATGTGTTTTCCCTTAGGTACAGTCTAAAGACTTTCTCAATGAGTGCATCCTGCATCCTAAGTTTTTTTGCAATCAATCAATCAATCATTTAATCCCTCTACAAAGGTAGGATATTGCGTATATACTTTTTATCTTAAGCCCTCTGTGGAGGCAAGGATGGTGTATTTCTCAGAGTAGATTGTACATCCTATCATTTTCAAAAGTCCTTTGTGAAGGCAAGGAGCGGTTCTTTGACTAACTCAACCCTTAAGTGTGTTTTCAGCGATTGTTGTGGTGAAGCCCAATCATTGGTGTGTGCCTGTAGTGTGCCTAAGATGGTGTTGGACCTAGAATTAGGTACACTCCATCACTTATCTGCCATGTTTTCTCTGTCTCTTCAAGTGTGTGTGTTTTGGCATGCTTGTTTGTATGGCGTGTTTGTTGGCCCATATGCAGAGACCAATGCCTTTGAGTAGTGCTTCCTGTATTTTGAGAGGTTTTGCATGTCTTGTGTGTGTGTTGCACCATATATACACAGACCTGTGCCCTAGGGTAGTGTATCCTATATTATGAGAGGTTTATTTACTTTCCAGTACTTGCATTTGCATTTCATATATATCAGAAAAAGAAAAGAAAATATATCATTTATGTCTTCCATGCATTAATGTGTCTTCTATGCATTGACTATATTCTCCATGTTCTACGTGACTGTAATTGTCTTCTATGTGTTTTGCATGCCTATTACTGTCTTCTATGTGATTGGCATGTCTTCTCCATGCTTGATGTGTTTGTGACCTTACTTTAATACATGTATTGGCCTCATGTTTATACATACATTAAAGTGGGGGCTAAATGTAACGTCAAAAAATGTCCCCTTGGGGGCTTTTCCCTCATAAGGTTTATCTCCCAGGTCTTTATCATGCATTTAGGACATCTTAGTTCATATTTTGACATCCCAATGGAATGAGACCTAGGTTTCATGGTAAAGTGGACCTAGGAGGACCCCTTGAACTGTACGCTACCCAAAATAGGAGGGGAGGACTTGGGCACCCATACCCTAGTCCTACCTTATTTTGGGGCAACCCTAATTTTTGAGTGTCAATTTCTAACCATTATTTGGTCCCTTTGCTGACACAGTAAGTTTGAATTACGAAAATCTTGGTGGGAGTGTTGTAGTTGCATATAAAAGCATACGTAGGAATTCATTTGTAAACTAGATGATTACTAGAAAGCTATTATGTTCTCAAGGTGATTCAAGGCTTTCATTGTGTTGCAAGAGCATACTTGTGTGATTTGTGTGTTTGCATTTGTAGATTTAAGCATCAATTTCCTCATGGAATGAAAATTATCTTCCTCCCATGAGAGCTTCAATACAAGGTGATATTATATTGTGTTTTTATCATTGATTCCTTTGGTTTTTTGCCTCTGCCTCACAAGGGCATGGACTCTTTATCTGACAACGGTGTTGTCATGCCCACATTTCCCATGCGGTCACAACATGCATCACACGTGTCATGTCCACATTGGTCATGTGGTCATGACACGAAATATCAAAAAAATTTCCATGCTTCCCTAGAAACCCCCTCGCACGCTTAAGCATGCTTGGTGGTGGACACTTAAGGTGTAAACAATATAGTTGTCAGTGGGGTATTACGCACATGTGCATACACCCAAACTTAAGAAGTCCAAATTTTACAACAAGAGAGAGAAGTTCTCCTCTTGAAAATCAGCAAGGATGAAGCTATTAAAAAAAATAAGCTCTCTTCAAGAGCCTTAAGAGTAAAGAAAAATAAAATATTTTCTCAAAATAAGAAAACTCTTCAACTTCACTCTAAGCTCCATGAAAACTTGCATAACACACGAGAGAAAGAAACACCCCACATCTTGTTCTCCTCCCTACCGTAGACCCACAAGAAGGTCACCCCCAAACTAGGGAGATCATCCATACACCTAGGGTATTCCAAATTCACTTCACAACAATGCAAAACAACATTCTAAAATACAAAATACACCCATGGATATTTACACAAACACAAACTCAACCAAGGTGAGTTTAAAAAGGGGTAGGAGAGTGGATACACTCAACTCTAGAGTGCCACCCTTCAAAATATTCAACACAATTTTTTTTTCTCATGGCCTCAAGCCAAACAAGTTAACCAAAATTCCAAAGGAGTTCATATTTTGGCTCTGAAGCCATGTGACAAATTTACTCAAAATTACACATAATGACCGCAAGGCTTTCGACATCACAAAAACAAGGTAATGACCTCAAGGAGGATCACTCCTCCCCTACCCCACACTTGATGAGTATTTATCCCAAGTGGGAGAAGCTCTTTCAACACAAATGTGGACATGACATGTGTGATGCGTGTTGTGACCGCATGGAAAATGTGGGCATGACATTTGGTATCAGAGCCCAAGTTTAAACACTAGGCATATTTGGGCATGTTAATTATTCCACAACTTTGATTAATTAGTGCCTACCTTATTTTGTAGGATGCCTCCTTGACGTGTTCGACGAGTGCGATCGCGCAACATGGCGTCCATTGAGGTGCATAGTGATTCCTCGACTGAGGGACAGGGACCCGCAGTCATAGCAGATCCACCAGTACCACAGGCACCACCAGTATTTGACATAGGTCCATAGATTCTATAGACATTGCAGGCCATGTTAGAGAGGTTACCGCCAGTGATTCTAGAGCCACATGATGAGCCTCACGTTGATTCCTGAGAGGAGCTATGTAAGGAGACGCATGCTAAGTCACGTGTTGAGCCACATATGGAGCCTCATGTCGATCCGTGAGAGGTGCCACGTATGGAGCCTTTTGTAGAGATCCCTGATACTATAGTAGAGGAGGTAGGGTCAGCCTACCGTGCATAGAGTAGGAGTCCTCTGAGACTTTCGAGATGAGATGAGACTATGAGAGTAGAGAAGATACATCATGGACCATATGATTATGGGTTGGATGAGCCAGTTATAGGACTTAGAGATAGAGGAGACCCCATCAGAGACCTGCTCAGGCTCAACCCACCTACCTTCGTAGGAGCTACAGAGGGAGCTATGGCTAAGGCTTGGCGTAGTAGTATAGACAGGTGTTTCACATTGTGACCTTATGGGAGCAACACAAAAGCACGAGTGGCAGTACATCTTCTGAGAGATGTAGCAGCTACTTGGTGGTGCACTAAGGAGTGCAAGCACTGTTTATCCTTAGATACACTCACGTGAGACACATTCATAGAGTGATTTAATGCACAATATTTGTTAGATCATTATAGACAGTGCCAGATAGATGAGTTCCATGACTTATAGCAGAGAGGTCTCATGGTTGCTTAGTATGAGAGCTGGTTCATTGAGCTTTCTCGTTACGCAGAGTATCTCCATGATGAGAAAATCCTAGTGCACAAATTCATCAGAGGACTGAATCACGGGATAGTAGAACTAGTGCGTATGGCAGACCCCTAGAGTATGAGTGAGGCCGTCGAAAAGACTTTTATTGCAGAGAAAATTCAGGGATAAGGGCAGAATTCATGCCTACAGTTTCAAGACTATAATCACCAATAGCAGCAGAACTTTCATAGCCCACAATCCACACCACAGACAGGAGGATTTAATTGCTCATCATTACCTCCTAAGCCTCCATAGTAGTAGTAGCAGCATCAGTAGACGTCTAGACCCTAGTAGAGGGATTAGGGACGACAAAACCATGGTTGGCAGTAGTAGGGCCTGTGTAGAGATCAGAGACAGCACGGATCATCTGCAGGACCCATGAGGTCTCAGTAGTCTTACAGAGGTTCACAGGGGTCCAATGGATGGACTGGACAATAGCAGTCAGGTAGGACTCAGTCAGGACAATTACAGGCTAGGGGCTCGTGTTATGTATGTGGAGGGGCAGGGCATATGGCCAGAGAGTGTCCATAGGGATTTACAGCAGGGGGACAACACTGTTCAGGAGGATCTGAGCAGACCGTAGGTGATGTGGGCAGGTCCCACTACATGTTTGCAGTGGTTGACAACCGCCAGGTTGATTTCTAGGCTTCATTCATTGAAATAGTAGGTATGATTGGGGATTTCCCCATCTCTATTCTTTTTGACTTTGGAGCTACTGACTCTTTTTTGTTTACATCGTTAGTGGAACATTGCAGGCTAGTGGCTTCTAGGCAGGACATTAGGTGGGAGGTTGAGTTGGCCTCTGGGGCCAGGATGTCAGTAGATACCTTAGAGATTGCAAGATCACCTTGGGTTCCTTCACTACATCATGTGACCTTAGGGTTATGCCATTAGGATCCTACGGTGTAGTTCTGGGTATGGACTAGCTTACGGCTCATAGAGCCAAGTTAGATTGTCGCCAGAGAACAATTAGCTGCTTAGATGATCATGGCTCACCGGTCAAGATAGTGGGCATTTAGAAGCCCATGGTTGTTTGTATGATATCCACTCAGTAGCTAAAGTGGTGCATGCAGAAGGGTTGTCAGATGTTTTCTATCATGGTCAGTGCAAGATCAGAGGATGAGCCTGAGGCTACCTTAGACGATCACCCTATCCTAAGAGATTTGCCGATGTATTTCTGCCAGAATTACCAGGTATGCCTCCATGCAGAGAGGTGGATTTCCACATCGACTTAGTTCTAGTTGCAGAGCTAGTGTCTCATGTACCCTACATAATGACTACTCATGAGCTTATGGGACTTAAACTATAGTTAGAGGAGTTACTTGAGAAGGGACACATCTAACCTAGCATTTTACCTTGGGGTGCACCGGTTATCTTCGTGAAGAAGGATGGCTCTCTTCGATTATGCATGGATTATAGGCAATTGAACAAGGTGACGGTGAAGAACCATTATCCTCTGCCTAGGATTGATGACCTCTTTGATCAAATGCAGGGAGCTGGAGTGTTCTCAAAAATTGATCTAAAATCTGGGTATCACTAATTGCGCATCACAGAGGTAGACATTCATAAGACTACTTTTCGAACCAGATATGGCCATTACGAGTTCACCGTGGTACCCTTTGGTTTGACGAATGCCCCTGCAGTGTTCATGAGTCTCATGAATGGGGTGTTCCACACTTGGATCGGTTCGTGATCATATTGCTTGACAATATTTTGACCTATTCACGGACCAAGGAGGAACATGTGGATCATTTGCAATAGGTGTTGCAGTGCTTACGAGAGCAGCAGCTTTATGATAATCTAGTGAAGTGTGTCTTCTTTAGGATAGAGGTACAGTATTTCGGACACATCTTATCTGGTGATGGTATCTTCGTAGATCCATCAAAGATCAAAGCAATTTAGGATTGGCCAACACCCACCAGTGTGATAGAAGTTAGGAGCTTTATAGGATTAGCCGGTTATTACCATAGGTTTGTCAAGGGCTTTTCTAGATTAACATATCCCATCACTTCCCTCAGCAGAAAAGGAAAGGTTTCACTTGGACTGAGTAGTGTGAGAGGGCCTTTGGCGTCCTTAAGGAGCATCTTACCAGTACTCCCATTTTAGCGGTTCCAGATCCTACAGAGGATTTTGTTGTTTGCATAGATGCATCATTAGAGGGTTTGGGAGCCATGCTTATGCAGGGTGGAAGAGTGATTGCATACGAATTACTTAAGCTCAAGACACATGAGCTAAACTACCCTACTCATGATTTAGAGCTCGCAGCAGTTATTCATGCTCTTTTTCATTGGAGACACTTCTTGTTAGGTCGATGCTTTGAGCTCCATTCGGATCACCATAGCTTATAGTACATTTTCACATAGCCAAATTTGAATGCCCACCAACAGCATTGGATGGAGTTCTTATGCGAGTACAACTTTGATGTCCACTACATCAAAGGGAAGGAGAATGGGGTTGCTGATGCTTTGAGTCGAAGGTGCCATGAGATCCTGACCTTGACATTGAGGGTGGACTTGAGAGAGTGTATCTTACAGCATTTGCCTGAGGATGAGTGGTTTCTTGAGGTGCAACAAGAAATTCAGAATCAGAGGGCCCTTAAGGGCAAATTTGTAGGATATTCCCTTGAGCTTGATGGTCTACTTCGACATCGGCAGCACATCTATGTACCCCGTGTGGATGATCTATGTACAGTGATTCTTTTAGAGGCTCATAGAGCACCCTATGTAGGACATCCATGAGTGAAGAAAATGCATGCTGATTTGCGACAGTTATATCATTGGGCTGGGATGAGACAAGACATTACAGAATATGTTGCTCATTGCCTTGAGTGTCAGAGGGTCAAGGCCGAGTATCAGCATCCAGCAGGACTGTTGTACCCTCACAAGATACTCGAGTGGGAATGGGACACCATTTCCATGGATTTTATCATTGGTCTACCTATGTCATCACGTTGCCATCATGGTGACAACTGACAAGTTGACTAAGATGGTGCATTTCTCACTTGTACACACAGCGTACAATGCACCATCTGTGGCGAGAGTGTTTTTAGATCAAATTATCAGACTTCATGGAGTACCTTGCCGTATCATTTTTGATAGGAACTCTGTTTTCACTTCAACTTTTTGGAGAGCCTTACATCAAGCATTGGGCACACAGCTCAACTTCAGTTCAACTTACCATCCTGAGACTGACAGATAGACAGAGAGAGTTAATCAGGTGTTAGAAGACATGCTTTGTATGTATGTTATAGACCATTAGTCTAGATGGGAGGAGTATCTGTATCTGGTTGAGTTTGCCTACAATAATGGGCATCACAGCTTGTTGGGTATGCCTCCTTTCCAGGCTTTATATGGTAGACCATGCAGGACACCATTGAGTTAGGATCGGATAGAGGACAGGGTTGCCATTGGTCCAGAGACAGTTCAGGACATGGAGCAATAGGTTACACTGATTAGACAGAAACTTCAGGAAGCACAAGATAGACAGAAGAAGTATTCCAATGCTAAGAGAACTGATCAAAGCTTCTGACTGGGTGACAGGGTATTTTTTTAGAGTGCGACCACACAAGAGTCCAATCTGTTACGGAAAGGGCTCTAAGCTTGTACCTTAGTTTGTAGGACCTTTTGAGATCTTGGAGCAGATAGGACCTGTAGCCTATCGTCTAGCCTTGCCACCTAGCCTATCACATATCCATGATGTCTTTCATGTTTCAGTTTTATGTCATTACATCTCTGACTTATCTCAAATATTGGAATGGAGTGCTCTTCAGGTAGAGGCAGACGGGAAGCTGCCTTTGGAGCTAATTCTCATATTGGCTCGTCAGACGCTGGGCTTTCGAGGTTGAGAGCTGGATCAGGTTAGGGTCAGTGGGACATGTATGATGAGGTCACTACAACATGGGAGGATGCAACGAGAATGAGGACTCTTTATCCTCACCTCTTTGACGACATCCAGGAGGAAGTATAGTCTTAGGGGGGAGGATGTGAGGCCTACATTTTTCATTCTATTCATGTGACTATTTACCTTACTATTGCTGATACTTTTATATTTGTGGGACTATTGATCCTAGATTCCTGAACTTTTAGACCTTATTATGTTAAAGGAAAACTAATTAGGTGATGATAGATATATGCTTGTATTAAGACAAAACAAATTGGGTGATGTTAGATTGATGTTTATTTTATAGGAAAACTAATTGGGTGATGTTAAATAGATGTTTATATTATAGGAAAACTGATTGGGTAATGTTAGATTTATGTTTACATTACAGGAAAACTAATTGGGAAATGTTAGATAGAAAATTGTAATGTGATTTATGCGTAAGAGGACTTGTGATATCTTATGTGAGTGCAAGTTTTAAATTTCTTCAGCTATGGTATTTATATGTGGAATTAACTTTGCAATTGAGTGCACAAGTTTGCTAACAAACCACAGATACTGGAGATCATCCTGCACCTTATGTTGTAATCCCTTGTGAAGCTGATCTGATTCCATGAGGAACCAAAATCAACTCTGTGTATGATGTAATGTTGTAATGTTATTTGAATGAGGGTGAATTGGTTAGGTCTACCCTCTTTTAATTTGAATTATGATATGTGTTGTAAGAATTATCTTTGAATTTTATTTTTAAATTTTAATTTTTGGAGACCTTTTTCTTGTGTTTTAACTTGACCCTGGGTGTCCTAACTAGGTTTAAGTTGACCCTAGGTTATACCCCATGGGTCTAGGGTCCCTTTTGACTTGGGTAACCCTTGGTAAACCTTCGTATGGTCACCTTAACTTCACACTGAAGTTAAGTGACGAATTTGGAGGCATGGGAGGGATAGGCTGAGTGGTACCAACACTCAAGCCCATCCCTTTTCAATTCCCAAGACTATAGATGACTCCAAGAACCACCAATTTTGGAGGACTTGACTTCAAGTCTCCCTCACAATTGGTGAGAGTCTCCATGGATTTGTGTGGTCCTTCATGAGAGGGAAGGAAGGGGAGACATATGTCACTCTTTCCCTCTTCAACTCCCCTTTTTTTCTCCAATGTGTTGGAGAGAGGACATGTGGTAAGGGTAAGGAAGACTTTAGGGATGGGTGAGTGACATGTGTCAACACCCATCCCTTGGGAGACAATAGTAGTGGGGAAGAAGAGTGAGGAGGTGACAAGTGTCACCTCCCCATTCCTCTAAGCTCATGGATTGGGTTATTTTAATCCCACTTGGGATAGGGAGAAGGGTTGTTGAATTTTTGAGAATTTTTTTTATTATTGGAAATTGTTTTTTGGAGAAAAAGGATAGAGGGAGTTTGGTGGTTTAGGTTGGAGGAGACTTTAGAGGAGCTCTACGTCAACTTCTTCCATTATAGGGCTTTTAAAAGTTGGTTTTCAAGGCTAAGGCCTTCCCCTTGTAATTAAAATTTGCTTGCATGATGTATGTGCGAGAAGTATTTTGCTTGTGTTATATTTGTTATTGTGGGGAATTTTTATTAGGGTGTTGAAAGACCTCCCACATGGGAGAAATGCTCATCAAGTGTGGGGTAGGGGAGGAGTGATCCTCCTTGAGGTCATTGCCTTGTTTTTGGGATGTTGAAAGCCTTGCAGGCATTGTGTGTAATTTTGAGTAAATTTGTCACATGGCTTGAGAGCCAAAATATGAACTCCTTTGGAATTTTGGTTAACTTGTTTGGCTTGAGGCCATGAGAAAAAAAAATTGTGTTGAATATTTTGAAGGGTGGCACTCTAGAGTTGAGTGTATCCACTCTCCTACCTCTTTTTAAAATCACCTTGGTTGAGTTTGTGTTTGTGTAAATATCCATGGGTGTATTTTGTATTTTGGAATGTTGTTTTGCATTATTGTGAAGTGAATTTGGAATACCCTAGGTGTGTGGATGATCTCCCTAGCTCGGGATGACCCTCTTGCAGGTCTATGGTAGGCAGGAGAGCAGGATGTGGGGTGTTTCTTTCTCTTGTGTGTTATGTATGTTTTCATGGAGCTTAGACTGAAGTTGAAG
This sequence comes from Cunninghamia lanceolata, assembly GCA_027924645.1. Lineage (NCBI taxonomy): Eukaryota > Viridiplantae > Streptophyta > Pinopsida > Cupressales > Cupressaceae > Cunninghamia > Cunninghamia lanceolata. Next base: position 3,766,499 of record BSBN01000158.1, on the reverse strand, counting down.
AGTTTTCTTATTTTGGGAAAATATTTTATTTTCCTTTACTCTTAAGGCTCTTGAGGAGAGCTTGTTTTTTTTAATAGCTTCATCCTTGTTGATTTTCAAGAGGAGAACTTCTCTCTCACTTGTTGTAAAATTTGGACTTCTTGAGTTGTGAGAAAATCCTCTTCAATGTATTGATAGTTTAAATTATAGTGTTTATTAAGTTTTACCATTTATGAAATGATCAAGGAAAGAAATTTGTTTTTAAAAGGATATTAAAATTGTTTATTTCCTCATACTTCTATTAGCAAAGTTGTGAGTTAGTTGTTGTGGTAAACAAAGTTTGTTAAAATTTATTTCATTGTAAGACTTAGTGGAAATATTAATTTTAATAAGTTATGAAAGTTGTAATTTGTTATTTGGGAAGGAAATAAAATTTGATTATAGTCATGCATTCGAGCTTTGTTGTAAATGATTGCAAATACAATTATTTCTTTTTCATTTTAAATCATATGCTTACTATTTTAAATTGAATTTATTGACTTGAAATTGAAATTTAATTAAAAGAAAAATAGGTTTAATTATCCTTGTATAATGTTTTTTTTTTTTAAGAAAAAAAACAAATTGATAATTTTTATTTTAGAGATGCATTTGAAAATACATTTGTATGAAAATTCAATATATACTAAATCATTATTCTGCCTACAAATTGTTTGACAGTAATAATTTTATATATATTCTATATTTATACAGACATTTGTTTTAAAAAAAAACTATGAATTATATTGAGTTGAGAAAAATACAGACATTTGTTTTAAAAAAATAAAACTGTGAATTATATTGAGTTGAGAAATTGTGGTATATATATATATATATATATATATATATATATATATATATATATATATATATATATATATATATATATATATATATGAAATCAATGGAGAAATAAATATACATTTCACAAGTTTTATTTTGAGACAGACAAAAAAGAAAAAAATCAAATTTACAACATTGGTGGGGGTTTGAACCCCCACCGTAGGCTTTGTAAAGGGTGTGGGGAGGGGGTGAAGCCCCCACCCACACCCCACTAAGTGGGATGTGTGTGGGGGCTCCGCCCCCTCCCCACACCCCCGTAAGCACATAAACTCCATCATGGTCTCTACGTACCCTCCACAACACCACCACACTGCCCCCTGCTCCCCATGATCCCCGTTACCTTCCTCCACACCTCCCACAGATGATGATCTGCCCTTCCACCACCTGATCCTCCTTTCTGCCCCTCCACCTGTGGCTCTCCACCTCGGCGCCCCTCCCTCTGCCCGTGGCCCTACACATAGATCCGCCTCTCCTACCAGCGCTGCTGCCCTCCAATGTTCTTCCCAATCAAAACAAAAAAAAGGGTTAGGGCTCAGCCAATGAGCCAAAGCATATAGATTTTAGGGCTTCAGCCCTATTTAAAATAAAATAAAATGTATAGGTTTTATAAAAAAAACTTAACTTGAAATTCAATAGAAAACTAATATAAATATAAATATAAATATATATATATATATATATTATTTATTATAATTTTGAAAAAAAAGGACCATTTAAAAAAAAATAATATGGGGTTTTCAATTATTGAAAAAATATATATATATATATATAGATATTATTTCTAAATATAAAAAAAATTGTTTGAGGTTTAATAATTTTCATAAATGAAATACTAAGAAAACAAAAAGAAAATATACCTTTTTTTTTTAATATAAGCGAACTTAGGGAAATAAATGCAAATAAGCACACACACACACACACACACACACACACACACATATATGTGCTTATTTGCATTTATATAGATATGTATATCTTTATAAATGCAATTAAGCCATCATATGCATTTCATATGTGGCCATTGTAAACTCGACCTGTAGATTGAGAAAATGTCCAATTGAGGAAAATGAGAGAAAAAGATAAAGAAAGATAAAAGTGAAAACAAATAGGAGAAAATGCGTGTCATTTCCGAAATTAGGCTAAGAGAACTGTTAAGATTTAACTCTCTGTTAATCCTGATTAGGGGCAAATTAATTATCAAAATTAAATCAAATGTTGAAATTAAACTAGAGTGAAAACCTAGGGGACTTCTTCAAGCGAAGTTAGTAAGTCCTATTTAAGTGATCTAGTTTACCAAGAAATTAGGAATAATGTAAAGGATGCAGTGATAACTCTAATTGATAGAGGACTAATCTACCATGAAATTAGGAATAATGTAAAGGATACAGTGATAACTCTGATTGATAGAGAATGTGAAAGAGAGAAAATTAAATTAAATTTTAGAGAAATAGTAGGAGAACAAATGAACAAGCTTTGTTGAAAATGCTAAATTTAGAAGAAGGAGAAATTAATATTAAATTTTAGAAAACGTGAAGGAGAACAGATGATCATGCTTTGTTGAAAAATGATCAATCAACTTAATCAACTGTTGTACCAATGTAATTAGTGAGATTAACCTAAGTTAGGAAACCATGTAATCAAGATAAATGTTAGTGTAATAAATCCCACTCACGCCCATGAGGAATTTAGGGTTTAGGAGCTTAGTAAGTTTAACCCTTGTAGCGACATTAATCGCGTCGCGATGACCCCCTTGTTGGCCTTCTTGTGTTTGGGTGTGCGCATGTGTGCATAATACCCCACTGACAACTATATTGTTTACACCTTAAGCATACGCCACCGAGCACGCTTAATCATGTGAGGGGGTTTCTAGGGAAGCGTGGGAAAATTTTTGATATTTTGTGTCATGACCACATGACAAATGTGGACATGACACGTGTGATGCGTGTTGTGATTGCATGGGAAATGTGGGCATGACAGGTGTTCAGAGACTTAAGTGTCCTCCGGGGCTTGACTAAGGTAAGCCTCTAAACACCACAACACCCAAACCAAGTCTTCTGATTACAGGTTACAAGTTTCATATTTGGGGAAAGTGAAGTTGCAGGAAGGATTGACATGCATCAAGGATTCAGGATCTGAAGAAAAGGACACTAGAGCATTTCCATGACTTGGGCGCTTGCTCTAGTGTTCTCGGAAGCTGAGTTTCTAGAAACAAAAGTTACAGAGCTGATCACTATCAGAAGGAGGTCTGGATCCCACAAAGAAACTAGTACCTTGGACTTGGGCGCTTGCTCCAGTGTCCCTGACTATTTTGCCTTGGAACCCCCAAAAATAGGTATCTTGTGATTTGGTATTTTACTTCCGTCTACAAGAGCATTTTCTTTTATTCATCAGTTTATTGCCGTGTTTACATAAGTAAGGTTTTAATGGTCAATTGAGTATAAGAGAAGATAAATTGATAATTAAATTCCCTAATCTAAGTTTCCCTACATCTCACAGTGATCTAGGGTATGATAGTGCTCGCCACTCAACCCTAGATCGTTGAATGTATAGTGGAGTGGAGGATTTAAACATCAAAACATTAAAACATTAACAAATCCAATTTTCTACTAAACTTCTTGATGTAATTTATACCATGTGCTAAGGAAAGCAACATGGTGATTATTGTAATGATGTAATTATTATTGATGAATTCACCTTGTAATGGGTACTGTAAAATAATGCATCAATTGTGATAGTAGTTAGAAGATGATCTTTAATGTTGATTTTTAGTTGTCACATGGGGAAATGAATAATAGAAATTAATGTGATATTCACTATTTATTATTAATGAAATGTTCTAGTAACCTTGTTTGTTAGTAGCACATTCGAGGGACCTTAGAGGACTTAGGATTAGTTCTCTCATTACGTTATTCATTTCATAGTTAGCAATGCATGAAAAACAAAAAAAATGTTCCTTTAATTCGACCTAGTTAGTGTTGTCCTCTAGGGTTCCTTGGTGGGGGCATTATAAGGTGATTTGAATGGCTTACAGAAGTGTTGATGATGTTAGTATTTTTTTCCTATTGCTGGGTTTCCAAGTACTTTTGGGAAAATTTGATAAATATTGAAGACAATGTTGTGAAGAAGTATCCTATCTTACAGGATACTTTTTGAGTTTTTGCTCCACATTTTTTTGTGTTCAAGACCAGAGTGTGAGGTTTGGATATGTTTTAGAGAAATGGTTGAATATATTAATTCTAGAATTTGGTGCTCTAAAACAATGTGGTCTAAGAGTTATGTTCACCAGTTTGAAGCTTGTGCCTGACAGTGTTTGTAATGTGACTAGGAGAAAGTATTTTATTCTGCATTTCTCTGTAGTTTTGTTTTTGGTCTTGCAGTTTTGGATGAGTGTTCATAAGGTCCATATCTATGTTCTATCCAACTTACTTGTGGATTTGTGCTCCAAAATGTAGTTTTCTTGAGTAGCAGAGCTTGGTAGTGTTAGTTGTGAGTAATCTGTGAACTGTCTTCAAGTCAAATTTATTGTAGCTAGATTTGTTGGCTTCTAGGTGATTTCATATTGTTTGTGGATGTTTCTATATCATTTTAAAGTCTTGTGCTTGGTCTACAAGTTATGGTTGTGTTCTCAGAAGCATGTGCCTAAGTGTTGTTGGTGTTTATACAAGTTTAGTCGACTTGGATATTAACACTAATTGTGGATGTGCTTCATGGATTATGGAAGCATGTTCAAGCATGTAAAGATGTGTTTAGGTCCAAGCTAAGACATGAAATGTTTTACCTTCATACCTTTTCCTCTCAAGAATATTTAGGTCTAGACCTAATTTGAATTCTATATGCATGCTGACCTTAGATATTGTTTAAAGGGTTGTAGAGTCTATTACTAACCTTTTTGAATGTTTCAAGATTGATGATTGATAATAAGTGTAAAGTTTTCATGTCTAGGTGTGCATGTATGAAGATGGGAAATTTTGTGTTGTGAATTTGAATGAGAGGCAGTGAGGACTTTCATGTGGTAAAAGACCTAATGCAGTGACCAGAAGTCATCTACAGTGTCCAGAGATGCTACATAAATGATGTTTGTTGTGATTTAGTGGGACTGAACTTAGGCATGTGGTAGATGCTATCATATTAGTTCATGGTAGTGAGCCATCTCTTGTTTTTTTCTTTCTTTCTAAGTGAGCAGTGAGTTCACTTGGATAGTGAGTCCACTGGTAGTGAGCCATTTTTCTTTTGTAAGGCAGTGAGCCTCTTTTTAATTTGGTATTGCTACTACATTATATTGTGAGCTAATCCTCACCATGGTTTTTCCCTTTTAGGTTTTTCCATGCAAAAATCTAGTCTTCTCTTCTGCATGGTGTTGATGTGCTTAAGTTTATGTTATCTTATTTTCATGTTTAATCTTCATAACAGATTAAGGGTTTTAGCAAATTGATGCGAATGTGTTTATGTTTGTGAGCGTTTGAAGTTTTTGATACAAATAATTCACCCTCTTCTTAGTTGTCTTGTGCCTTCAACAAATACATAACACAAAAATCATCATTTTTAGAATAAGAAGAATTTAAGGTTGTGAATTTGGATTATAATGGCTACTAAAATTGTTGTCAAAATATTCAATGAAATCAATAGGTTCACTATTCATGTAGAGTTTCTCATTCATAGTCTTTTGAAGGCTCTCTATCATATGTAACATTTTCTTCTCCCTAGACAATTTGACAAATTTTCCATGTAAGGGAATAGTAGAAAACCATAAGTCTTATCAAATGCTATTTGTAATTGATGGAACCCAATTTCTTGATAGCAATATATCCTACTTAGAAAGGAAATCCATAATGATGATACCATTGGAAATGAATTACAAGGTTATGTAGCTAATTAGACTTATACATTATTAATAATTCCATTGGCATTGACCCCTCTTAAATCCATTGGATAACACTTGCTATAGAACTTTGAAACCTCTAGTCCTAACTTACTCTTGATGTCAAGAGGCATGACATTAATAGAATCCCTAGAGTAAAGCATGTAATTATATACTATCCACTCATTAATTAGAAATGAAGTAAATAAAGGATCCACATTTGTGTGACTTACCACTAGTGATGTTCCAAAATATACTTTTGGTGGTTCTTGAGCATTTTTGTCAACTTTGGGATCAATAGATGAATTGAAAGGATGGTCAAGTGTTATAAGAACAATAATATAAGAAAATATTCTACTCTTATATTTAGAAATTCTCTTTTTTCACTCAAAGGTACCTAGACCTTAATAATAGCTTTGATATCATCATTAGAAGGTTTGGCAATCTTGCATCTCTACTACATAAGTTCCTTGAGGCATGCAAAGTTGTGAATTAGTATCTCATACTAATATAAAGCATTAATGTAGCCATGTTGAGGAATTTTATCACTAATGAGACTACTTTCAAATATAGTTTGGTCATAGAGATCATTATACCAACATGTGTTTAATTGATCTTCCTCATCTTGGTCTTTCTAGCATTCAAGACCACCTTCTTCATTTGGGAACTACTCTTCCCACATGATATTAATTAAACCTACACATCTCAAGGGGTCATGAGGTAAGTGTTGTATGGTTACACAACATGCCCCATTTTGCCCTAGCAAAATAGGGACTAAAATGTTTGCTTGGGTAGCTTATCCTTTACTTTTGGGTGGTACGGTAAAATAATCAGTATCAAGTGCATGGTAGGATGGTCTCCTGTGCATATCTAGACCTTAGATTATAGGTCAATTTTTTTCAAATTATGAATTTCATATTATAAATCATACCAAGTGGAAGAGCATGAAAATCTAAGGAGGTTTTCTTTTTCAAGCACATTGAAATTCCTTAAAATGAAGAATTTACAATTGGTTATAGGTCAACCGAGTATTCACATTGTATGTCATTTGGATATTAACTTAATATCATGGCACTTATAAATATCCAGACGTCAAATTTAAGAGACTTATTAGGTTAAATGTCATATGCAAGATATTAGTCTGCACATGGATCTTAACTTAATATCCTGACCAAAATATCCCTGCCCTGATGATGTCACGTCATCTCAATTTTACAAAGAGCCCTAAACATGGTGACATCATCCAGATATTAGAGCACATGGATATTAACTTTGCTAATATCTTGAACTTATTTTAACATCCTCATCCAGATGATGTCATGTCATCTTGACCTTATGAAGAATGATAAACTCACTTACATCATTCAAATATACTATCATCCAGTTCTTAACTAAGTATCCAGAAATCATTTTAACATACATATCTCGATGACATCATCCTATCTCGATGCTATATATAAGATGGATACATGCTTATGTCATCTAGACATTAACCCATGGGGATATTTCACATTATTAATGTCTGTATCTTATTTTAGGATCTTATATTAGTATCCTCATCTTGATGACAACACCTTATTATGCTGTAAAGAAAGATCTTACTTCGGCTAACGTCATCTAGATATTCTAACTAGATGCATATTTCACACTTATAATATCCACAACCTAGATTGCACAGTAGTGCATCCTCATGGGAGAATCTTATCAATGGGAATGATTCTCTGCGCTACTGCGAGATGGTGACATGTGTCCATATGCATATCCCAACTTACTATGAGCATTTGGAACCCGATGACAATTCCTTGGTCAACAAAGGTTGACCTAACCTATGATGACATCATCTAGATTTCCACTGTTACATACCCACTCTTTTTGCATTTAATGCAATTGTGATTGGCTGTTGGCTTTTAAATTTGAACGCATGCCAATGGACACTTGTGATCATCATGTACAATCTTACTAAATGAGGTTGTCAAATCATCTCGACGGCATTAATAAACCCTAAAATCATGAATTGCTTAAGGTAAAAGGGGATTTGTTAAATCATAATCGACACAACTGCATTTGAGAGCCCTAAGTTTCTACTGTTAAGAGATTATCGTAAACTAGAGCCAAGCCAAGAGAGAAAAATTGCAGAAGAATACTTCATCCAGAGCTTCTATTCAGTCATCAATATATCCATAATAGGTTAAGGAAGCGTACACAGGTATGTATAAAAAAGGCTTATCCCTCCGGTTCATTCACAAAATCATATCATGATTAATCAAAGAGAGCATAAATGGTAAAAATTGATATTGATTGTGCCTTGTTCAAATTCAATTCATATGATTTAGGCATGTTTCCATTTTAGAGCATGAAAAATCAATATTGCGCTAACCATAGATGGACAAATATATGTTCTTATTTGAGACTGGTATATTTAAATTGGAGGACAAAATGTCACATGCATGCATGAACAAGTAAGATGAAGAGTTCAAACCAGTTATGTTTCCTAGAATGCACAACATTTACAAGAAGCTAGGATTCACAAAGGATACCCATTGTGGTAACATGGATATCGAAGCATTTATAGCTCGAATTGATGTCGAAGAGGATGACCCCATTTTGAATAATATAGTGGCTTAGGTTTATATCATGCTGCTAGTTTTCCCTATTCTATAGTGTGCATTGAACTATGATATCACCACAAAGAAGGTAGAAAAGCAAGAAAGGTTGTATGCAGATTTATCTATGGAAGGTATAACTAAAGTATTCCATTTGCCAGTTTATCAACCCATTTATATGCTAGACCTACATGCACTAGCAAAGGAATTTGATGCAAACAATAAGGACTATAGAAAAGTAATCTTCCATGGATCGAGAAGTCCAGATGATACATCCAAAGCAGCTGCCAAAATGGCACAACACCTCTATAAGTTTTATTTGAACAAGGAAGTTTAGTACATAATATTCATGCTTAGCAGGATGAAAGGCTTGATAAATTGTGGAACATTTGAGGCATGGATGTTTGGACTGGTAAGGATGGTTGTTGAATATGAAGAGGATAAAGCAAAGGTCTAGTGGGCTAAAATAATCAGTGATACAATACATGACTAGATGGTCAAGTAGAAGGATGGTAAGGGGATGATCTTTAGAATGACATCCTACTTAGTATATACCTATGCAGCAAAAGGCACATGTGATGGCTTATGAACTATAGGAAGGATGGGTAAACTATCCAATTAGAAGACTCCCTGGGAGCACTATCCCCAGTTGGAGAGAAGATCATCAATTCAACATTATAACATGCTTAATGATTGCTTCCCAATGCACACAGTCTGGCTCATGGAAGGGGACAAAGCCAAATGGTTTTCAGTAGGTGCTACAAAGTTGGTCAATGGATATAGCTCTTGGTCCATCCAAGACAAAACTTATTCATACATCTAGATGAAAGGTTTCAGTGGGAAACCATATATGCTACCAAGGTACCCTTCAGACAAGGTAGTACTAATGGAGATGATGAGGCCATGACTGCCTACATTTGAGATGTCAAAGGTGAAAGAAGGGAAGCCCTATAAGAAATTTCCCATTGACATAAATTGGTTCTTGGTGGGGGCCACAAAAATACCAAGAAAGCTCAAGTAGAGTTGAAAAGTTTGAATCTAAAGTTATTTGCTCTCACTAGAGATTATGATCTTTACCATAGGATTGAGCAAAGGTTCAATAAAAAAGTATAAACATATTGTAGACCTCAAGGATTATTGTGCATATCGTGATGATGAACATGAGGTGAGAAGATGAGAATATCAAAGGTTAACACTGGATTAGATGAGGACTATAGGGTAGCCTGAAGTGCCCCCAAAAATCAAAAAGGATGATGATAACCTAATGGATCATGAGTATGTGGAACAGAAGATATATAATGACACCATAACTATCCAAGATCTAACACAGAAGGAAGAGAATTCAATAGATGTTCTCACTACCAAAGTTATGGCTAGGACAAGGAACTGGGTTGCCAAAAAGATCAATGAGCTGAAAGCAAAAGGTGTGGTAATCACAAGCGATAGAAAGGGGAAGAGAAAGAATAGTGAAGAATAGTGATATGATGATTTCCTTTAATGAAAAAGACAAATCCTAGAGTCAAAATTACTTGAACCTAGTTCATCTAAAGTGGTAGAAAAGATTACCTCTGAAGGAGTATTCCTAGTATATCAACCATTCTCACCTCCTACAGGACCGATGCTTAAGGCGATCCTTGTACCTACACCACAAGTAACTACATTAAAGAATATTGGAGGGGAGGAAGATAGTGATGATGAAGAAGATAGGATGCCTCTTGAGACATTAAAGAGGAAGAGAAGAAGTGATGTGTTACATGTTGTCAAGGTGCCCAAGCAAAGTGGACATTAGAGCCCTCACATGAGAGGTGCTATTTTACCACCACCACCAATAGCATCAGGATCAAGTGATCCATCTATATGTGTGGATAGAGTTTTCTAACATGATGTGCCAGTAGAAATGATAGTCAAAGTGAAAATTGAGATGGCAGAGGAGGCCAAAGATAAACCTCAAGAAGAAGAAGTTACAAAGGCCCTGCCACTGATTCAAACCATTGATCTTACTAAAGAAGAGGTGGTAAAGCATATTACCAACCATCCTATTGAGCCCATGTTGCAACATATAGAAACTATAGGTAAGGGTGAGGTAGCACTAGAATCACATGATGAAAGAATAGAAAGAAAAGAATCCCCAAAAGTAGAGGTACATATAGGACCTCTAGACACTCTGATTGAAAATGTGACTAGACTGGTAGTAGTGGATTTAACATATGTGCTTGAAAGAGAAAGTACTAAGAAAGAGGAAGTTATTAAAGATAACCAAGGATAGTAGGAAAGTATTTCTATGCAGATAGATGATGGTGTTTAAGGTGAAAAATGTGAAGAGGATTCATTTAAGGTTAATTTTGATGGTTTGTATGAATTTTCCTTTCACCTCTAACATTCAAGGACTTTTAGCCAATTAGGTAATCTACTATCAAGCCTTCAGTCACTTGGAATATTAGGGAAAATTGGAATTGTTTGATTTAGTTGTTCGATTGTGCCCAATTATGCTCAAAACCCTAATTATGCAAATTTGGAAGCAAACAGACAATTTACAAAAAATGCTTGCACATAGAGATATTAAATAACAATAAAATGCATATCAAATTTCAAAGCTTGGAAGGTGGAAAAGTCATGGACTAATGAGTGAGCACCCTAGTCCAGTGTAATTCTTTTTGTTGAGATCTAGGAATCTTGTCTGCATCCTATTCCTGATGTTTCAGAGATTCTTCAGTTGCAGGATCTAGAGGACTAGGGAGCAAATGCCTGAGTCTAGGTGCCTATTTTCTCTTCTAATCTATAATTTTGATAGTCTACACTACTCTCCTGCAACTCCACTTTTTCTGCTCCTAGAACTTATAACCTGCAATCACTAAAAAATGTGTTGAGGGTTGTGGTGTTTAGAGGTTTGCCTCAGTCAAGCCCTAGAGAGACATTCAAGTCTTTCAAACACTGTTGTCAGATGAAGAGTGCATATCCTGGTATGATAGAGGTGAAATCCAAATGATAAATGATTTAAAACACAAATGATATCACCTTGTAGTGAAGGTCTCATGAAAGGAAGAAGCTCTTCATGCCATGAGGAGATGGATGCCAAATCTGCAAACACAAACATAATAACAAAACAAATTATGTTCTGCAACACAATGAATGCCTTGAATCACTTTCACATAAGCTCAAGGATCAAAATATCCATCTAATGATCATCTAGCCTACAAATGATAACCTAATCATGCTTATATATGCAACTACAAACATTCCCATTAGGAATTTTGTAATTCAAACTTACCATGTCAGCATAGGAACTAATTAACGATCATAAACTGACACTTTGAAATTGGGCCTGAACCAAAATAGGTCAGGACTAGGGTACAAGAACCCAAGTCCTCCCCCCTATTTTGGGCAAGGATATGTGAAGTGCATCTCCTAAGTCCTATTTTCCATGAAACTTCAGGGTTTTCTCATCGGGAGTCATCAAAATCATGCAAGATGCTCTAAATGCATAAACAAGACCTGAGAGCTAAAACTTAAGAGGGAAAAGCCCCCAAGGGGACATTTTCTGACATAACATTTAGCCCCCACTTTAATGTATGTATAAATGCAAGGCCAATACATGCATTAAACTACGGTCAACAAACACAACAAACATGCCAAGAATGGAGAAGACACGCTAATCATAGAGAAGACAGTAACAAACACGCAAAACACAGAGAAGACAATTACAGTCACGCGAAACATAGAGAAGACAACATTGAAGACATGCAAAACACAGTGAATATAGTGAATGCAAAGAAGACAGTGATGATTTTTTTCTTTTTCTTTTTCTCATATATATATATATGAAATGTAGATGCAAGTACAAGGAAAGTAAACACACCACCCATAACGCAGGAGGGACTCATTGCCACCAGTCTTTAAGACTACATATGGGGCAACACACATGCAAAACCTAGCATACAAAGCAAGTACACCATACAAATCCCAAAGCACAGGAGGGACTCATTGCCACCAGTCTTTAAGATTATGCTTGGGAACAAACATGCAATACACACACTTAGAAGACATAGAGAAAACATGGCAGACAAGCAATGGAGTGTTCCTATTTCTAGGATCATCATCATTTTAGGCACATTATAGGCACACACTGATGATTGCTCTTTGCCACAACAATCACCAAAGACATGCTTAAGGGTTGAGTTAGTCACAAAACTACTCCCTACCTCACGATGAGGACTTTTGAAAATGACAGGATATGCACTATCCACGAGAAATACACCATCCCTACCTTTGTAGAGGGATTAAATGATTGTAAAAGATTTCAAACAAATCTCAAACTGCAGGAGGGACTCATTGCTACTAGTCTTTAAGACTACACCTGAGAACAAGCACATTCCTAACATCTAAAACAGACATCTTACCTTATATATGCCCCCACCTTAAGGTGGTTGATATCAGGTATCGATATCAAGAACGTTAAGGTAGGAAGAAAACACACAAGAGAACATGAGCTCTCACAAAGACCATGCCTCTTGGAGGTGACATGTACTTTATGATTGCCAAATGTTCCCACAAACACATCCCTACAAGAAAAGTGTTAGTGTCAAATCCTTACATACCATTGATGTTATATTTTGAATTTGGATCATTGATAGTTTTGTAACCATATCAGGAGATCTTAAACTAAATAAGTATCTTTGATATACATAATTTAGTACACACGAATGACATAGAAAAGCTACTAGAGAGTCTGTAATAGAAGTGATTGGGGAAAATACTTTGAGCATAGTCAGTTGAGCAAGAATTTACCTGTGTTTGTAGGAAAGAAATATGTGGAACATCTTGTTTCCTTGCTATATCTGTAAAAATGTCTATAGGTTTTGATGATATTGTTGATGTATTCAGAAAATTGAAGTCATGAAATGTTTTAAATTTGAAATGGCTAACATATATCAATAAATACAAACATTAAATTTCTACATCTATTCCAAACTGTTATTCAATTTATGTGTTTTTTGATATATTTCCTTGAAGATTGCAATCTATATGTGAATTCATGAAATGATTTGGATCAACATATGAGAGTTTATTGGTTTCTAAATTGTCCAAGGTAATCAAAATTTGTCCACGTGAGTAATAGGACATCATATTTGTTTAGATCATGTCTCTAACCTTATCTTTTATCTTTCCTTTTATGAAAAGTTTAAATAATTAACCAAAACGTAGTCATCCAAAGGAAATTGTTGAAGATTGTGATGAATATATGTGAATGCTAAAGATCTTTAATGATTTTCATAAAGTTTGAAATATAAAGTCTGTTTCTTTAAAATCACATAAGGCTCCTTGAAAAAATAGCTTCACATTGAACTACTAAGTGATCTAACACAGTCATGACCTGACTACCGAAGCCTTGGTATTGAGAGTAATTTTCTAATTATTCTCCATAGCCTTCAAGATATGACAAAGTTTAAGTAAATTTTATCTCTGGTTGTGTGTGAATAACATCCACATCAATAGTTTTTGGTGCTAGAAGGAGGGCCTGATAGGATTTAAAGTACGCTTCGTGCAAATTGGCTAATAACATTGGTCTGACGACCAGGTCTAGGTCAAATCCAGGGGATATTTTTGTACAATTACCTAATAAATGATAAAAAAGTATAAATAATCCCTTAATCTTAAGTCCTAGAATCTTTCAGTCAGGGAGTTTATCACATACTCCACCGAGTCCAAGTTCACCTTTGGTTCTACCTAATGTGCTATGTCCCAATGTTTTTGCATTTAGATTGCTGAATTTTGGTCTAAATCCTCATAATCAACCAAAATTTGGTTTAATCCCACCTAGAGTTCCTTTCATGGCATTCTTCAATGTAGATTCACCTATACACTTTGCTGCATATCATGAGATGCCAAAGAATCCAGACAAGATATGTTTGAAGTATCATTTACATCAAGATGCCAAAGTTCACATAAGCATCTTCAAAGAGATTTGCTTCAGGGAAAGCTTAGCACATGAATATGTGGTATGTAGGTTATTTCCTTTCACTTTCACTAAACAAGCTTATACTTGGTATGTCAATTTGCCTCATAATCACATCACAAGATGGGTAGTTATGGAAGAAACATTCTTGTCTAGGTTTAGGGGTCTAGTAGAGATAGCATCTCTATATCACAGATTAGTAAAGATTAAGAGAAGTGAAGGAAAGTTTATAACCACATTTAATGATCTTTTTTCAAAAGACCTATTCTAGATTAGTAGCTCCTTATACTATAAGTGATGATGCAATATTACAAATGTATTATGCTACTTTGGATCCATTAACTACAATGTTTATTAAGAGGCAGGACCTGCAATAGCAAATCTATCTGAAGCATATAAAGAAGTAGTGAAAATTAATCATGGGATGATACAAACAAGATATGGTCCTTTAGTAAGCCTCAAAAATGCTGTGATTCCTAATCAAATGTAGCAGTTAAATGGTGCATTGATGCATCATACTCTAGTATACAATCTAGTTCCTACCTATGCCATGATTCCATACACAAGCAATGTGGCCAATGACGATAAGTTCAATGGCAAGTCATTTTTTCAAACTCCACAAGATGCATATGTAGCTAAAGCATAGGAGGATAAAGATGAGTTAAAGGAAATTACTGCTCATTTGAGAAGGTTAACCACTGAAATGACTCAGTTGAGGAATCATAGTTTCTATGGCCAAAATCCTCAAAATAAAACTCATCAAAACCAGGGACAAGGATCACTGAATAGAAGATATAATGGAGACAATGAAGTTTATGGCAATGATAATAGAAATTCAAATTAGCCTAGGCCTCATAGACTATGGAATACGAGACCAAATAATGGTACCATGGCTTCTTCTTTTGAGAATCTTGATAACCACGAATCCAAACAACCTATTAGGATACAAGTAGCAGATGTGGCTCTTAAGAATTGGTGTAGAATTCATAATACGAGTTCTCATGTCGAGCTTGATTGTCCACAGTTCTACTTGATAGAAAGAATCTTCAAAGTAGAATTACAGATCCATACATCTAAATTCCTAATTCCTAAAGGAAATGAGATAGGACCTTTAGGATACGAGTTAGCCATAGTTTTGGAAAGTTTCACCTTCTCATCAAAAGAGAAAGATGATCAGATAGAAGAAGATGAGTCATATTATCATGAAAGTTTGTATCCTAAATGAGCTCTAGTGTTTGGAGACTTTTCAATTTCCCTTTGAAATTGAGAATGAATTGCTAGTTGAGGCAGATGAGCTTTAAGCATTTTAGTAGTCTCAAAAGAATCACACGTACAACCTGAGGAGTAATAACAAATCTGGAAGTCCCTTCACTACATCCACACCTCCAAATAATTTCAATAGACCACCTAATCTGCATTCCAATAATAATTCTCTGCTTCTTAAAGAAAATTATCAGGGTGTTGGTACTTCATCATCATCAATGGTCTAGGTAAGAAGAGCAAAACCTAATGATACTTCGAAATTTATGAGTTATTTATCCAAAGAAGTTAGGAAAATAAAAGTGAATGTTCCTTTGTTTGAATTGTTGAGAAGTCTAGGAGTTAGGAATGCTTTTATGAATTAGGTCCTAGGGAAAACTCAGTAGGTCCATAGGTTCATAATAAAGAAGTGCATATTAAAGACAAGAGTAAAAGTCTTGAGCAACCCACAAACACTAATGTAGTGTTGTATACAAAAAAGGAGTGACCTCCTTTCTTGTTGACCTTAAGAATATTTGGAAAAAACTTGCATAATTGAATGGTGGATTCTAGAGCCTCTGCTAATGTCATGCCATTAGGAGTATGTAAAACTTTAGGAATTACCCCTAAAAAGTTAGCCAAGGTTGTAACTCAACTACACAAATTTAAAGTAAATGTTGTAGGAGAGTTGATGCATATTCAGGTTCAATTATCTGCTAATCCTGGAGTACAACAATATATTGACATTCAGGTAGTATAGATTCTTGTGAATTACAGGATGTTGTTGAGTAGAGATTGGTCCAAAACTCTAAATGGATATATGGAAACAAACTTTTCACACATGTGGTTACCCTAGAGAGGCATTCCTAACAAGATTAGGATTGAGCCTGAGCTAAAATGAAACACATGATAACAGAGTACAACAAGACAAATGAGGTGTTGTATGCCTCAATAGAACCTGGTGTGCATAGAGTTACTAATAGAGGAGTCCAAATAGAAGAAATCCTATCTTTTAATTTTGAGGAAAAACCTATAAACAAGGGAACAAATGTGCTCATTGAATTTGATCATTATTCTTCTAATGAAGAAGAGAATACCATGAGTAGTTTCAACGAAACAATGAGTCAGGAAATTTGGAAATGTATCCAATAGGGAACTCCTATTCAGGACGTTCTATGTAGAGAATGGTGTAGAGTTCATAAGACTGCTCATTGTGAGGAGGACTGTGGAATGTGTAGAGAAATAAATGATTGTCAACATAGAATATGTATGGCAGAAATTAAAATCTGGGAAGATAAACAGGTTATTGATAATCCTAGAAATTCTTGTATTATGTTGAAAGATCTAGTCAAGTCAAAAGAATCAAAGGATAACAAGCAGTCTAACCTTCTTAGGCTTATAGAAAATATAATAATACTTGTAGGTCTAATAAAAATGCATAAGGGTAAACATGACCCTACAAATCCTGAACTGAACAAAATGCTTCCTATAAAGGTGAGGGATCGAGCTAATAAAATAAATAATATGTGGATTTTAAAATGTGATGGATCAAAATCTAAACAAGGAGGAGGGGCAAGAATAGAACTTATTGATCCTGATGGAAGGTCATTTTTGGCAACCTATAGGTTATAATTTCCATGTACTAATAATGTAGCTAAGCATGAAGCACTAGTACATGGGTTGGTAATGGCTATCAAGAAAAAGGTGAAAATTCTTCAAGGATTGTCTGACTCTGAGTTAGTAGTCAGATAGGTTAGGAAATTGTATGCCTGCAATTTTAGAAAAAATGGTAAGTTATAGGCATAGGGTCTGGGATTTGATTGGACACTTTGATGGTTTTAATATTATACACATTCTCAGAGAATTGAATCAATGCCCAGATGCTTTAGCAGTAGCAGCTAGTGCACTTGAACCACTAACATTGTCAGGACTAAAGATGTTTGTGGTAGAGCTAGTGTTTGTTCCTAGTATACCTGACAATGTAACAAATTTTCAAGTATTTGAGGGTGACCAACAGATCCTTGATTTTATAATGAGTCATGATGTCTTTGAAGCCTAGATAATAGATGAACAAGATAGACCAGAAGTTTCTTGGGATGAGGAAGAAATTATTGATCTAAAAAGTAACTCCTTAACAAAAGGAGTCATTGAGTTGGAAAAGATTTTTTATTTTGATGGAGTTGTCAGGCAAAGAGATCTTCCTAAAATAGAAGGAGGTAAATGTGATCCTTTAAACCTAGGCACTGATAAGGATCCTCAAAATGTATTAATTGGAAAGATTTGCTCCACTGAGTTGAGAGATGATATAATTGTTTTGTTAAAAGCTTATAAACATGTGGTTGTGTGCACATATGAAGATCTCAAAATGTATGATACATCTATCATAACCCATGTGATTCTCTTGAGACTAGGAATAAAGACATTTAGGAAAAAACAAAGACCAGTGAATGCCATTTTAGAGCCCTTGATCTTTGAAGAGGTCATGAAATATTTATCTTCAAAGATAATTTTTCCTCTAAGGCATTCTACTTGGGTAGCTAACCTAGTGCCTAAAAGAAAAAAGAATAGAGATATTAGACTTTGTGTAGACTTCAGAAACCTTAATAAGGCATCAAAAAAAGATAATTATCCTTTACAACCTTTGGATGAGGTTTTGCAGGCAGTTAATGGTGCTAAAATGATGTCATTCCTAGATAGATTTTCTGGTTATAATGTCATTCCTAGATAGATAAAGAAGATAGGTTGAAAACCATTTTTACATTTAAATGGGGTAATTATGCCTATAGAAGAGTTCCATTTGCTTTAATCAATGCAAGGTCTAAATTCCAAAGAGCCATGGTTATTGCTTTTCATGGACTTGTAGGAAAATGCATAGTGATTTGTATGGATGATCTGACTATTTTTTCTAATGACAGGTCTAAGCATGCAGATGATTTGAGAAAAGTATTGTAGAGATATGAAAAGTATGGTATATCTTCAATCCCAAAGAAATGTGTCTTTATGGTGACATAAGGTAAACTACTAGGGCATACTATTTCTGAGAATGGGATTTCCATTGATCTAGATAGAGTGTAAGGGATTAATAAGCTACAATTTCGTACTAGTAAGAAGGAATTGAAGTCATTTTTTGGTAAGATAAACTTTGTAAGGAAATTTATCACTAGTTTTACTAAGATAGTACAACCTTTGAATGATATGCTTAAGAAAGATGCCCAAATACTATGGACACCAGTGTTGAGAGCACTATTTAAATATATAAAAGAAGCTATTATCAATGCTCCAGTATTGACAAGTCTAGATTATACTAAACCATTCTTTATATATTCTTTTGCATTTGAACACTCCTATGTGGCAGCCTTAACACAAAGGGGTGAGGAACATGAAGAAAAACCAATAGCGTTTATGAGTGCTCCCCTTAAAGGTGTAGAATTATTATACTTGGATACTAAAAGGCAATCTTTTGCCTTAGTGAAGGTAGTAAAAAAGTTTGGGCATTACATTTTAAGAAGTCAAGTCAAAGCTATTGTGCCTGATGCTACAGTAAAGATGTTGCTAATGGAAAATGAATCAAGAGACAAAAGAACAAAATGGATAATAGTGTTACAGAAATTTGATCTGGAAATTGCTCTGATGAAATTGGTCAGGGGTCAAGCTTTAGTACAGACTATAGCTAATACAAATCCCAAGATTGTTCACTAACAATATGTTGTGAATACAATGGTATGATGATCTTAATTCATTCTTAATATCAAGGAAATATCCCAGTCACATGAAATCTTCCCATAGAAGGGCACTAAGGTTGAAATCCCAGAAGTACATGATCCAAGGAGGTATACTATTCAAAAATAATCATGAAGGGATATATTTGAGATGTTTGAATAGAGAGAAAGCTAATAAAGTGATGTTAGAATTACATGATAAAATGGGATAGCTCACGGGTCTCATTTGGCCACCACACATAAGATCCGAAGGGAAGGGTACTACTGGCCTACGATGTTTAAAGACACTGAAGAACATATTTGATGCTTCCAAATATGTCAAACCATTGATGATAGCAGAAGAAATATGACTTATCCTTTGTAACCTATGATAGAAACTAGACCATTTGCACAATGGGGGCTAGATTTCATTAGTCATTAACCCTCCATCTTCTGCTGGACACAAGTTCATCCTTATAGTGACAGACTATTGCACCAAATGGATAGAGGCTACTTGCTGTAAGTTATCTACCACTAAGGTTGTCATCAAATTTCTAGAGCAAAATATCATAACCAGATTTGGAGTACCTTATGCGCTAGTATGTGACAATGGCCTTGCTTTCTCTTCCTTAAAGTTTTCAAACTGGGCTTTTGAATATGGTATTATTTTAAAATTTTCATCGAATTACTATCCACAGGGTAATGGGTTAGCAAAATCCACTAACAAAATTCTATTAGACATTATTAAGAAATTTATTGCCAAAAAACCTAGAGAATGGAATACCTTATTCAAATATGCTTTGTGGGTTGATAGAACAAAAGTTAATATGGCATTGGGAAATTCACCATACCATTCAGTATATGGCACATATGCAATTTTGCATATTAATCTGAGAATCCCAACCTAGAAGTTTGCTAATGAGTACTTAGGTTTTGATGATCAAAGAGAAGCTAGGTTAGTTCAATTGCTACACCTAGATGAGAAAAGAAATCAAGCCATAGATAGGTTTGCTAAATGTAAAAGAGCTAGAGTTAAAACTTTTAAATCTCAGACTTAATGTTATGTTGGGATAAAGCCCATGAGAAAAAGGGAAATCATAGGAAATTTGATAAGTTGTAGATAGGTCCACTCCAGATCGCTGAAATTATAGGAAACAACACATTTAGGTTAAATACTTTAACTAGTGAAGATAATCCATTACTTGTTAATGGCCAATTTCTTAAACATTACTTTCAGGCCTAAAAGTGTTGCGCTGAGTCTTACTACACGTACTATATTGTAAACATTGTATAGTCTTGTGGTTTGTTTTGGTGTGTGGTTTTTTATTTGTTTGTTTTTTGTTTGTGTGTTTTTTCTTTTTGTGATTTCCTTGGGGATCTTCATTTTGATTTTGGATATACAAGAGAAGGCTACAACTTTAGAAAATAGTGGAATTTATAGAACTAAGAAAACCATTTGAAATTTATGTATAAGTTGTGACTTTTATATATGTAGTTTGCTTGTTTGGTCTTTTAAGGATTTTATTCACCAACAACTAGTAGAAACATTCAAGGAATAATATGAATACACATCTTTTAGATTTTAGGAGTAGGTTTGGGAGATAGTCGACATTTGCATTAAGTGAAAAATCTTAAGGTTTACCTTTGCTACCACTATAATCTCCACCCTACATATCATTAATAGGATTCTACTATCTGTGGAACATGAGCTTCATTTCAATATCAATAACATCAAAGTGCAATGATCAAAAGAAATCATTTGAAACATATGAGAACTACTAGATAACTCCACCGGGGCTATAGACACCTGACTAGCAGTGGAGTTCTATTTGGGGATATTATAGCGATAACCTTGTCAGGGCTATGGATGCCTGACTGGTAGCAAGGCTCTATCCAAGTTGGCTTAGAAGGTTAAATCCATCTATGTAGCTTAATGCAAATAGTTGTTTTCTGAGTATGTTCCAAAGAATGGGAATGAATCAATTGTACACACTTATATTCCTTTGGAAGAATCTATTGGGTTAGTGAATACATTCCTTCTGTGATTAAATAGCATTCTTACATATAAGAAAGTTAGATATTTATGATTTATTTTATCTTGTTCCCCAAGTTTTCCAAATTGGGTGGTTTTATTTGGTTGCTAGTTGTTGTGATGCTCACAACACACCCCATTTCACCCTTTAGCAAAATGAGGACCCTTGTCGTTGCTTTTGCTTTTGTGTGGTTTTTGTTCTGCTCGCTTCGCGGTATGGGTAAAATGTCTTTGATGCTTGAAATTAAAGTTACATAGTGGCTGATGAAAAATAGATGTTATCAATGAGATCTGCGTCAAAATTTAGCTAGGGTTGCTTTTTGAACAATTTGAAAATTCTACATATTTTAAGAGTTATGCTAGGTTTTGTGAAAAGTAAACACTGGACTATTTTTGGTCAATGTGTATCCGATAGACATTGTCATTTGCATGTATCTTTTATGTTTTGGTTCGTCAAGTTATCACATTCATTATATATTAAATCCCTTGTCATATTTGCATCTTGACAGTTCAAAACATACTTATGCATGTCCAGACCCGACAACATTTCATGGTGAACTATATAATGGTTGAAATCCATAATTGTATTTGTATATTACAACTCATGTATTAAAGACAAAAATTCAAAATATACATAGGTGGATGTCAAAAATGAGTTCAAAGTGATGTATAAAGTCAGGGTCATCTCGTTTGTATGATTAATACATTGTTATTGGTATGCTTTTTGATACAAATGGAGATATGGACTTGAAGGTAAAATTCAATTGAGTTTAGTAAACAAAAAGTGAATGCTCATATTTGTATGTATCATTGTATGTATAATCACATGTATTTAATATACAGATACAAATCTAGATGCAATTAGGAAAATTAAATGTTGTAAACTTAAAGAGAGGTCAGTGTTTGTATATTTAGATGCATGTATTAAATATACAAAAGTGAAAGATGTAGTTACAGACTTGAACTTAGGATTAAATAAGAAATAAAGTGCAGTTATGCATAACAAAGGATAGAAAAGTCAACATACAATATCACCCTCCACATTAAATGAGATCTCAATGGTAGGTGAAGCTTTCTAAATTTAAAATACTTATGTGCCACTTGTCAACATACACTAATATCAAATATCAATCAATGGACATAAGCAAAATGACATTAAACACACCCTAATTTGACATGTCGAATGGTTAAAAGGTAATTTTGGGGGGTCGTTTTGAATTTACCATGTGTTTGAGTAGAATTTATAGAGCTCCAAGTGATTAAACCCTTATTGCAACTTGCAAATGGAATAGGACCCGCATTCAAACAAAACGAAGAACAGTAATTGTAGTACAATCACACTCATAAAGATATCACCTCTATAGTAAGAAGGGAAAATGATTATCAGGTATGTAACTAAAAACCCTAGTTTTGTCATTTATGGTAAATCATGAGGTAAATATAGTTTTTATAGAGTTAATTAGAATGATGATTGCATAAGATGGAATAGAGCAATAGAATTATGACCCTGGGATGCTTGAGATCATGAAACCACTGCTGTATATGACATGCTAGGGTAAGACATCTATGTTTTAATTACATGACACCATGGCCATTCAAAAGAACAGATTAGAAACCAAATTCTTAAATCCCATATTCTTGCAACTAGAAGGGGTAGTATTCAGATATGGAATAATCAATGATACACATCAAGGGTACACAAATCTTGATGCATGGACAAGAATACTAGATAGGGGAGCTGATAACCATCTACTCATGAGCATAGTCAATTTGGAATCTGGAATGTTAGAAGATTCCCGTATGCCATGGAGGCTACAAAGTTGGTGATAGAATATACTAGGAATTATAATCTAGAAACCAGGAAAGTGGAGAAACACGGTAGAGTATATGCAGATTTCTCCATTGTAGGCATCACCATGGCATTCAATTTTCCTAAAGGACCTAATGTGGTTCATTTGAGTTTAAGCAAATTAGAGAAAGGATACAAGAGCAACAAAAAGGTACCTAGAAGAGTCATGTACCAGTGGAGATCTAAGAAAAGCATGTATAAGGCTACCGCTAAGTTACCTGTGTGCTTTTTCAAATTTGATTCTATGTCAAAGTACTAGTACATGATGGTTATGCTCTGCAAAATGACAGGGAGGCCGAATGCTAGATCATTTGAAAACTAGATGTATGGTATAATGCGGATGATAGAATATCCTGATGACATACCTCTGTGCACCAAAATTATAAGCGACATCCTAGATGAAGGGATGACAAGGCTAGGAGGGAACATCAACATGTTCCATATGACCTCTTCTGTTGTGTATGCCTGTGCTTTCAGAGGAACTTTCAATGGACTACAAATAGTAGGAAGACTGGGAAGCAACCCAGGAGATATGAATATATGGGAATACTACCCACAACTGAAAAGGAGGGAAGCTCTTGATAATTATAAGTTAGTAAATGACTCTTTCTCCATGCATCTGGTTAGAACCATGGTAGAGAATAGGAGAAAGAGGATAAGTGTGGAGGCACAAGAAGTTATATATAAGCATGGGGCTTGGTTTATCCAAATCCCCACATTCTCATACATGAGGATAGAGGGTTTTATAGGGCAACCTCTTATGCTACCCAAGTACCCAAATGATAAAGTCATCCTAATGGAGTTTTTTTAACAAATATTGCCTTTGGTGGAGGCTCACATTGAATGGGGAAAGATTCCACAGATCTTGTTTCTAGTCATGATTGGCTGGTACATGTGTCTAGACAGAGAAAGTATAAAGGAAGCAATTGGAAGACTAAAACTGATGCATCTACAGCCCTTTGAGTTAGCTAGGCCTTATGATCCATATAGCAAAATGCAAACATTACTGGAAAAGACCATTCATCAGAAGCACCTCAAAGACTATTGGGTTGATTGTGATGATGAGGAAAAGGTGAGGAGAAGAGATTACCAAAGGCTCACCTTGAAACAAATATGTACTTTTGATTGCATATCAGTGTCGGTTCAGTTACATAAAGATGATGGAAAGATAATGTTTCAAGAATATGAGAAGAATAAAGTATACAATGAAACTATATCAACACCTAACTTGAGCAAGCCAGAGGTGGTCTCATTAGACCAAATAACGTCAAAGGTCATGAAATGGACCCAGCAATGGGTAGATGCTGAAGTTAAGAAACTGAAGGATAAGGGTGTAGCCCTTAGCATAGATAATAAGAGGAAAAGACAAGAATTATTTGAAGAGGAATATGATGATTTCCTTGCAGCAAAGAGGCAATCCAATGGAGAAAGACAACCACCTGAAGATAAGAAAAGGCTAAAAGTAAGAAGGATTCCCAAGCATATGGGGTGGTGATCATTAGGTAGCCATGAACGAAATGAGATGATGCAGCCACATCAACTATAGGAACTTCATCTGATGCACCTCCTAAACAAAAGAAAGTTATCAAAAAGCCTACTCCTATTGCCATTGAAGAAGGGCAAGAAGAACCCTTGGATAGTGATCTGTTGATTACAAGGAAAAGGAGGAAAGTTGTGACATCATCTCAACCACCTCAGAAGAAGCAGAAGACTACTAGGAGAGGAATGGTGGACATAGATCCTCTATTATTGAGAGGTACAAGTGGTCTAGGTATTATGAAGAACATGCAACATGAAGTCCCCATCCATGTATTATTCAATTTAAAACTAAAAAGGTAGATAAACAAAGGGAAGAAATGCAGAGTGAAAAGAAGGAACCACCTCTTCCACTTGAAGATACAGTCTATTTGTCAGATGATGAGATAGTTAATGAGGTGTCCACTTAGAGGATAGAAAACTTTGGTAGGAAATACAAGAATGACTCCTCGTAGCACTCCCTCAGTGCAAAAAAAGACTCTTCAGGAGGACGTAGAAATAGAAGAAAATGAGGAAGAAATCTAAGAGGTGATAGCCCAACAAATTGGATTGACCAACTTGGTTGGCCAGGTCACCCACCCGGCAATAATTGATCTAGCATATCAAGGTGACCATGTTTAGGATAAAGGCAATGATCCACCCCCAGAACAAGAAAAGGTAGAATTTCATGTACATACAGAGGGTGATAAAGAGATGGCTACCAAGAATGAAGATCAGGATAATATTCCAGTGTCACTAGAGAAAACAAGTGAGAAAGAAGTAGAGAAAACTTAGGACACTACAGAGGGAAATACATCAAGGGGTATAGGATAGAGCCTTCAACCGGATAATGGTTAACAAAAGGAAGTAGAGAATGTGAATTAGGATGGTCAAGGAGAGCATATAGACAAAGTAGAATAGAATATCTAGCCTCCTCCTAAAGATCGACCTCAACAGAGTGTGCATGATCATAATGTTCAAGATCTTCCTAAAGATCAACTTCAACAAAATGCACCTAACTAGAATATTGTTGTACCACTTGAATCTCCTGCTCCACAACCACCTCCTACTCCTCAAGCACCTCCTACATCACAAGTAACTCCCTATCAGCAGGAGATCCCTCAGCAAGAGATCCCTCATGATAAAGTGCATGAGGAAGAACAGAGGAAAGAGACTTATCCACCAAGGGAAGAGCATAATACAGAGTCCCAGGATGCTTGCATTGAGCAAACTGATCAGTAAGGACCTAGTACTGGTGTGCCTTATTAGTTGTAGTAGGAAATAAACCCACAATAGATTAGTGAGGTTAGGTAATTTGATATCTTTGCACTGTTTTCAGCAAGTATGATGAAGCCTAAAAGGAAGGCTAGACAAACATCTGCAATCAGAAGAGATCCTACTACAAGTAGGAGAATAGCTCAAGTTGCCTTGCCAATGGTAGATAAGATTAGAGGGGAAATAAATATTGAGGAATTCCAAATAACTAACATTGATTTGGGTTTTGTTACTGAAAAGCAAGAAGGCCAAGAGGCCAAGGATAGTATTGATTCTTTATTGAAGAGGATAAAAAAGGAAAAGGATAAGAATATATAGCATAAGGAGCACATTGCTCAATTACATTCATTTATAAAAGGGTTAATTGACCTTAAGCATACACCACTCAATATAGCCAATCCGTTGACTATCATATCTCAAGATGAGATAACGGGGTTGGACCTCATGAAACATAAGACTCAGCTAGTGGATAATTAGTTTGTCTCTTTTGATTTTAAAGTAGAGAAAGTAGTTAAAACCTCCCTCTCAAATTGGAATTTGGTTGGTGCTCTGAGGAGCAAAGTAGATAAGCTACAAAATGAGGTGGGGAGGTCTTTCAAGTTGGAAAAACATTTGGATGACTTAGATGAAATAAGGAGGATAGACATGAAAATACTTATGGATAATAAAGTACTAGATAATAACACTACACAGTTTCTAGGCATTTGGTATGAAGACACCAGATTTGAATGTGATATCCTGAAGAGATGTACCAGCAAGCTCAAAGACATAAGTGTTAAACTGCATCATCTCATGGTAAAAGAAATAAATAGCTTGGAGGCTTTGGAGGACAAAGTAGAAGGAAAAGTAGAAAATCAAGATACTGATTTTGTTGTCTAAGCTTTCCACAACAATTTTAAGCAAGAAATAAAAGACCCTCTTCATCATTTGACAGAGGATGTGATAAATAAGCTGATGAGAATGAAAGCTAAAGTAGAGACATACAATGAGACATTAAATAGAAGAAAGAGCAAATGGAATGCTCTTCATGCATAGTTTCATTCTCACAAGCATGCTACAGTAAAGGCTAAAGTTCAAGATGGAGGGCAGATTAAGGAAATAGTACAAGCTTATGAATCTGTTAGAGGGATAATCAATGTGCATATAACACATGATCCTAGAGCTGACGATGATAATAATGATGATGAAGATGATGAAGATGATGAAGATGAAGAAGAAGATGATGGAACTAAAGAAGAAGAAGAGTAAGAAGAGATGCATGATGACAAGGTCACATGCATAGCAAGACAAAAGTGATCAAACTCCATGAGATGGTTGCTAGCTGGCAACCTGTGTGACATTGACATGTGTTCACAAAGTCAAAAGCAATATTGAATGTAGATTTAGATATATAAATTTTGATTGTTGGATCAATGTAACTACCTCCTCTCTTTATTCTATAAAAGGAGATGGAGTGCACATTGTAGATTATTGGAAACTTAATTGATGTTAGATTGCTGAAGTTCTCAGGACTAATTTCAAAGCTCATTGTGAATGTACATGTCTTTTGCATACCTAATGAAAGAGAAGCTATTTTGATTACAAATAATCATAAATCTTGAGTAATCAGTGGATGAATTCTAGATATATGCATTGATTAGCTGTGTCCCTTGCAGCACTTATCAATCTACATTTTTTTTTCATTCTTTGTTCCTTTGAAGTTAGCATCAACCATACCTAGTTGTGGAACATTCTGGTGAAATTATGGTTTGGTTTCTTCTCTTCATGAAAGTATTTGGAATGTATGTGAATCAATAGCTAAAGGTTCATTAAATTTAGAAAGTATTCTTTCAATTTTCTTTGATTTCATTACAATCATTTCCATAATTGCAAATTACAGATAATCTGAAGCAAATAACATGAAATGTGCCTATATCCTGCAAATAATTGAATATACAGAGCATATTTGAGTAAAAGCATGTCAAAATGATAAATATCATGCAAATACATATGAATATCAATGGTAATCATGCAAATATCTACTTGTAGGCACATTTTTTAGATAAATACATAGTGCAGAAGTAAAGATAAGTTCATAACAGTTGATAATCAAAAGAATTGATCAAACTTTTAAATACCATCATCATTTGTCAAATACAGTAGGATTAACTACATTTGTGGAGAGATTTTATAGGAAACAGGTGAAGAATCAAAAATCCAAACATCAATTCATGGTACAAAATAGTGTAAGGCCCCTTAAATGGAAAACAACATATCACATCAACCTCTGAGTAATGTCAGATGATCATGAACTAATCCATGGAGACTTGGAGTCATTAATTCATTCCAAATTGATTGTACTTTTCAAGATAATAAAGTTTTGTTGTGTGAACTTTTATGCATGTTGTTATGAATAATAAATCATCATCAATAATACATAATACATGAACACCAAGATTTTTATGTGGAAAACTCAAAACATGAAAAACCACGGTGAGGGTTAGCTCACAATATATTATAACCGGTTATAAGATATTACAGAAGTGCTCACTGCATGTGGACTCATTGTCTAAGTGGACTCTCTACCCACTAATAAAGAAAGAGAGAAAATAAGTGTGACTCATTGCCAAAATTTGAATTGTTACAATTGCATCTAACATATGCATGGGATATAGTTCCAATAAAGTGCAACATAAAAACTTGACACACTTTCTCTGAGTACAAAAAGCTTTCCTTAATCTCTAATCTTTTGCTTAGCAAACACACTAACTTCTCATTCTCTAACCAAATTTTCTCACACACACATGATCTCATTCACAATCCATTATATCTATATGTTCAAAAAATCAAAAAGATTGCATATATATATCTGCAACAAGTACAAACATCAATTAGGTTGGCCTCATTGAGTGTAATGATCAAAGCATCAAAATGTAGCTTGCCAGCCTCAAATATTCATGTACACGCTTTGTGCCAAGATTCAAACATAGAAATAACTTGAAGTAGGTCGGTATGGACCTAAAATATCTCCCAATAACCTTTGTATAGCATAATTACCTTCCACACATCTTTACACTCATTAGGTCAACTCCGTTAAAGACCTAATACAAAAATTCTTTCACTATAGATCCACAAAATGACCCAAACGTCTCCAAATCTCATAAAAATTTGAAATGATACTCTATTCACACCTGCTAACATCCCTTTAAAATCACAATGACAAAAGCCAATCCATAGAGGAATGCAGACTCTCCCACATACTTGCTCTGAACTAGAAAATCCAGTAATCTATCAAGACAAATGTATCACATTCATATCTTTTAAACCTTTCATCAAAACACACAAAATTCTAGATTTAGATGCTTCTGACAACCAATAATAACATTTTCGAACTGCAAGGGAAGATCTTTAATAGTGGACAAATGCAGACTAAAACATAGAAGGCTCTGTAGATTAGAATGACAGAGTTAATACTTAGCCAAATTTTCATCAAGGGTCTTTACCAAGTCAAACCTTCTTTGAAAAATTATTCTTCTAAGGATCAAAATTTTATTGAAAAGTAGAGGATAAAACCCTCTTGCAAACTTATCAATCAAACTACAACTATTACCTTTGGTTATCACTTTCCAGAACACTGACCGTGTCCTATGATTTCACTGACTTTAACCTTTATTTCTCTTCTTTGGATTACTGCATCTTTTCCCTTTGAAGTTACCAACCTTGTTGCCAACAACCTATATTTCCATCAATTCTATCAACCTTTGTTGCCATCACCCTTTTTTGCCAACAATGACAACATTGCTTTCTATCTAGCTTATCATTCTTTACACCAAAATGCTTATGTTACCAACAATCTCTTCCTTTGGCATTGATGGAAACATAGCCAAAACTTCTCCAAAAACACTCTCCCCCTTTGACATCAATGGCAAAGGGACTATTTACAAATCAAAGACTTCTTCAATCTTTTACAACGCTCTCCCCCTTACTAACTTACTCCTATGTCAAAATTATTTTATCTTTCCCATATGTATAAAAGAATAAAAAGAAAGAGGACTCACTGAATTATAGAAGAATATCTTTGTAGATATTCTTCAATCAAGCTACCATTGAGTCCCAGTGTATCTTTGCATAATTCAAAATCTGTATTTGACCATTTATTAGCAATAATAACTCTTCTTCTTTATCTTCTTATGTAGGGGCATCAATCATCTTCTAAGCTTTATCAGTTTCCTTTATTAAGCCAGTTAAAGAAGCTATTTTAAAATTGACTATTTCTCTCATCTACCCCATTTGATCTTTTATCATTTCCTTTTGGCTCTATAGTTTATTTATAATGGCATGAGTCTTTTCTATTTCTTCTCTTAAATCTCCATTTGTATCTTTCAGAGGATCATATGCTCTAGAGATCTTTGCTATATTTGCCTTTCTAGGCCATCAATTTTATCTTTAATTTCCTTAGTAGCTATAGGCCAAGATAAACAAAATTGATATAGTACATTGACATCACTTATAACATTGTGAATATTGTTTAAAATAGCATCTAACAAAATGTGTACCTTAGAGAAGCTATCTGATTTAACTTAACTGATCTCTTATTATCTATTTCTTCTCTTACCTTTTTCTTAGTTGCTTTTTCAAAAGACTTAAAATGACTATTGACTGTATCCATCTGATTTCTCATTTGCACTACAGGAGTCATATTAGCATTTCTCTTTGCTTTTGGCACCAATTTTTCAAAAAAATTTATTGCTTCCTCCATCAATTCATTTCCTTCTATATGAGATTGTAGAATTTCTTCTTGTGTGGATGCCTGAAAGATTTCTCTAACTAAAGTTTTTGCAAAGGGGAAATGTTGGACAACTCAATCTACCCATCTAATGATTGCACTTGCAGTGGATGCAGAGAGTAAAAGACTTGAGATTGTCTTTGTTTGGACAAAAATTCTCTAATTGATTCTATTGGTGATACCCTAGATGATTCAACAACCTTGTTCTTTTTCTTCTCTTTAGAAACTAAGGTTTCTAGAGGATGGCTTGCATCATGTACTTCTCTTTCCTCAACATTTTCCAAAATAGAGGCAGTATCCAAAATATTTATAGTTTGATTCAAAATGGCCTCACTATGTTCTTCCTTGTCTCCATTTGTCTTTTCTTCTGTAGACTCCCTCAGATCATCAACAATTTCTATGTTCTCTAGAGGGATAGCCACATTTATTTCCCTTGATGGTGAAGGCAAATTTTTCTCAGTCACCATGGGCTATTCAATGCCTTGCTCTTTATGATTCTCAGTCTGATTGTCATTATTTTCCTCTTAATCAAAATGGCATTCTTCAATTGTGGAAATATGAAGTTCTTTCTTTATTTTACAACTATATTAAATGTATCCTTATCTAATCTTTCTATATCATTTTTGTTATTTGTCATTAGGATATTTACCCTTCTCTTTGTTTTAAACTCCTTAGTTAATCTTTGTATGGCTTTCTTTTTGTCTTGTTCAGAGAGATTGGGACAGACTTTCTCAATGGCTGTATTTTTCATTTTAGTATCTCTACTAATAGTATCATCTCTTTTCTTCATCAAGATAACATCCAAACTAGCAGGCAGGTGATGAATTATTTCAATCAAAGCAACATTGAAAGTATCTAGATACCTGATAATTGTTGTTTCAATGACTAGTTTGTCTTCTTCTAACCTTTCTTCTTCATATAACTCTGCTACTTCAATTAAGTTATCATACTCTATTATGGAATTTATTGTAACTTCTAATTGTAGAGGGGGAAGAAATGATTTTTCTTTTTTTTTTGCTTACCCTTTCCTTGTTCTGCACTTTCACCTTATTTTCTTTTCTTTCCCTTTCCTTTCTCTTCTTCTTCAACCACTGTGCCAAATTTAGCCCTTTCAGCTTGAGGCTCTTCTTCTAAGGAAAGAGACCTCTTCTCTTCCACAATAGATTGGGTCCTTCTTCTTCCTCTTATTCTTCCTCTTCTCTAACACTTGTGCTCACATCCATTTTCTTGACTATTTTTTATTTTACTCTCTTCTTAGTAGGGGCAGTAGGTACATCTTTATTAGATGTTTTCTTCTTATCAACCTTTGTAGCAAGGGCTACTGGAAGACTCTTCCCATTAACCAGAGTAGCTTTTTCCTTTACTTCAATAGGGGGCATAGTCCTGAAGGACTTTTGAAGGGTAGGAGGAGCGGTAGCAGTTCTACCAGATCTCCTTGAGCTCCCTAAGCTCTCAGCAGCACTAGTTTCTCCTTTGACTTATGATCTAGCTCTTTGTACTTGTTCTTTTGAGAAACTCATCCTTTCAGCATAATCATCGACCAACTTCTCTACATTCTTCTTTATCTTTGGTTTCTTATGTTGTAGGTGCACTTCAACTGATTTATCTTCATAGGTTTGAAACCTTTCTTTTGTTTCATCTTTTAGGCTCTTTAACAAAACATCAACCAAGGCATCAATCTCTTGTTCTTTGATTTCATATCCCATGACTGGGATCTAAACAGTTCTAAGCTCAACTACTTCCATTATGCTTTCATCAATAGAGACCAAAAATGTGATATCATTTTGGTATTTCTCTACCATTCTCCTTTTAATCCTTTCTATATCTTGCATTTTGGTTTTGAATATAGAAAAGTAGGCAGTGTATGCATCATCCATAGCTTTGGAGTCACCAAGACACCTTTTAATGTCTACAATTTGATGTGCCACAGGCTTTCCCTGAATCCATCTAACACTTTGTGTATTAGGAGTCTCATTAAAAAAGTAGAACAAAATACAAATTGCAAGACTCCCATACTTAAAGGGGTACTTCTTCTCTTTTGTTTGTTTCAAGTTCTCAAAAAACTATTGTCTCAACAATTCACATAGATCATAATCTGTGCCCTTCACCACCATCTCATAGGCTACATTAATAGATGTAGTAGACACTGAATTCTCCCTATTAGTGAAATATATCTTATATCCAATAACCATTGCAACATATTTAACTATTGGATTCTAGATAGGGTTTATTGTTAGTGCTCTCTTGTCATAGGCGGCACTACTTAACTCCATCACAAATTCATTCTTAATAGATTTCAAAAAAGGAACAAGTCTGGAGGAACATAGACTAGTAACCTCCCTCATCACATCCTTTGTGATCATACCAGGCACATCCAACCATCCAAATCAATCATGAAATCTTCTCAATGCTAATCTAACCCACTTGTCATCAAAGCGGAAATTGGGGAACCGATACCAAACTTCAAGTTTCTTAGCAATTAGGTTTTGATTCTTTCATTTGAGTGCAAATTCATCTTTTGTGTGCTCTTTAACCTAGCTATCTCCAAGCTTCCTATGATCAAATTCTTCCATTTTGTCATGGATATAGGTTCCTATCTCTTATTTTGGTAAAACCCCATGAGGGATGGAGGAAAATGCTCCCAATGTATCATCCTGAATACACTTTGTTGCGAATTTCTTGAATTTTGGTTGAGCTTTCTTAGATACTTCAATAACTCTTGAAGTAGCCATTGAAAATACTAGCAAACACTTTAAAAACAAGAATCTCTAAAATACTAGGGCAAACGGGACATAGATAAATACCTTTCCTTCTCTTTAACTAAACTAGAGTTTGGATGCAAAGATCTCTAATTTGCTTTGAATTCTCCCTCTACTCAAATTAGCTCTCAAAATCATCTCTCAATTTTCTCTTAAAATGCTTTGTGAATGATTTTTGTTGAGTAAGATCTATTTTATAACCCTTTACAATTAACCTGACTCATAATTAATTCATCAAACAATAAAGCTATCAAACCAGTTTCTGTAAACCCATTCACCTTCAAGTGTTCCTCAAACTTCTGCATCAAGAGATTTTCTACCAGAACATTCTCCATTAGTTCAAGTATAGTATCCTACACCACATATCCTCATTCCTAAGTATCAACATTTTCTCTTTGCCGAGGGTTGAAATATTTCAATTAAAGCTTCCCCTGAGCTAAAGCTCTCAAATTAGTTTTCAGAGGAAGCTTCTGCCCTAGATGTAAGTGCAGATTGATCATTAGCATCTGTCTAATCTTTCTTTCTCCAAATCTTATTCATTTCCTTCTTGGTTTCTACAGGATCAACTTTTTGCACTGATTTATTCTTCTCTACTAGATTATCATTTTTCATAATTTTGCTTCTGCAAAACTTGGAAATGTGTCCAGGCCTATTGCAAGTGTGATATGTGGCATTCTTCTAACTAGTATTCCATCTATTCACTTTGGATCTGCATTGATTATCTTTATGCCCAAATCCATTGCATGTATAAAAGTAGACTTTCAAGGATTGAGACATTCTACCATTCTTATAGCCATTCACCCTTTGACTTATACACTCATTAGCTTTATGACCAACTTTCTTGCATGTAAAACATTGACTAGAGAAAGACGAAACATTTTGATTCATTGTACTCCTACATAGTCTAGCCTTATGTCTAAATTTATTGAAAGAATAACAATAACCATTGAAAGATGGGTACCTTTGAGCATTAGGTTGTCTAATTGGTGGTCTTCTAGCTTCATTCCTTTGATTCTAAATCTACCTGCCATTGTTCTTCTGATTTCAAGTTTGTTCTACTTTTGAACTTTCACCCTTTTCAAATCCTAATCCTTCTTTGTCATTAGGAATTTTTTGATTTGGAATCATTTCATCAAGCTTTCTAGCACTTATCTTGAGTTTGTCTTCATGACTTTTTTTCTTTCTCCAGATCTCAATTTAGATTCACAACTTCTTGTTCAAGCCTTGCACATTGGGTCATCCCACAATAATGGGTTACACCTTTTGGCCAAACTTGACATTGAAATCAACATTTTGAACTAAATCTTCACTTTATGACACCTATAGCCGCTAAACCATTAGAAATTTGAAGATGATGTGAACTAGTGATTTGTGAGATTTTGTTTGTAGATTCTAAATATATTTTTTTAAAAAATATTAGAGTTAAATTGTAATTTTTTTTTGTGTCTCCTTTGATAACTAGTTTTTAATAGTAAACAACATTTTTTTAAAGTGTTGTGTATTCTATAGCACATAACTTTTTTTCTACAAAGCATAAAATTTTGATTGTTTTGAATTTAGATTGGTAACACTAATATATAGGGCTTGCATTTGGTTTTATAATGTTTTGATGAATATTTTTTTTTAATTAAGTTTTGAAGTCAAACCAATTATAATTTAGACATAGGTGTATTCCATAAAATATATTTTTTTCTGTATGGATCAAAATTCAATTTATTTTGTTTTGTTGAAGAAAGAACATCAATACCTAGGGCATAGATATTTTTTAGAATTTTTTTTTCACTAATTTACTAATTTTCCATGTGTGTAGAATAGAGAACTTGATGTTCGGTGAAAAACCTACATTCGCAAGAAATAAAAAATAAATATAATAATCAAATTAAATATATTTAAAATTATACTTTTGGGAAGCTTATGATAAGGACTGCATACTTACAAAACATAAAATTTAAATGAATTCATTTGATCACCCAAAAGGTAAATCAAAAGTGGTTTTTTATTAGCATTTTGATAGGTGTAGAGGAGACTCCATTATAGGTATGGTTAAAAACTAGTGGGGTTCTATCTAAGGGGGTTTGAATCTAAAGGAGTTTGAATCTAAGGGGGTTTGATCAAACCCTCTTCAATTAAAATCATTTAAATGGAACCTTTCAAGGCTTAAATCATTATATTTTCTAAAAATATGTGATTTCATCAAAAATCATGATGTCCCAGAAAGTGTAACCCCTTATTGTGGAAGCACCCCATTCTTCTAATTTGCTTTTCACCACTGCATTAAGACATTCCTCAATTCTATTATTTTATTCAACTTCCACCTTCATACCATTGATAGTTTCATTTGCTTTGTTAAAATATTCATTGACTTCCTTATGCTTTTCTCTAAATTTCCTAATTTACTCTTTCAATTTTTTGATGCAATCATTTGTTTCCTTGTCTTCTTCCTTTAGATCTTTGGTTTCATAATTGGCCCTCTCAAGATCTTCAAGACAAGTATTAAGTTCTCTAGATTTATCAAGCATGCAGTCTTCTCCAATGGTCTTAGTAGCATGAATCTCTTCTAAAGGAATGGGCAACCTTCTAGGAGCCAAGTGTTCAATCTCCAAGATCTTCCTTGAGTGGTTAGGCTCCTTCCAAAGGACATGGCTCTGATACCAATTGTTGAACACACTAAATACTGAGAGGGGGGTGAATCAGTATTCCTTTAAACCATTCAATCATTAAACATCAAATCAATTTAGCATGTTTGATTGCAACAAATGAAATAAAGCATAAAATAAGTAACAACCATACATAACACATGAACACCAATATTTTTACGTGGAAAACCCAAAAATGAAAAAACCACAGTGAGGGTTAGATCACAGTATCTTATAACTAGTTATAAGATATTATAGAAGTGCTCACTGCATGTGGACTCATTATCCAAGTGGAGTCACTACCCATTGAGAAAGAAAGACAAAAGAAATGTGGCTCACTACTAGAATTTGAACTGTCACAATTGCATCTAACATATGCATGGGATATAATTCCAATGAACTGCAACATTCAAAGTTGACACAATTTCTCTAAGTAAAAATATCTTTCCTCTGTCTATGATCTTCTTCTCAGGAAACACACTTAACTTCTCACTCTCTAACTAAATTTGCACACACACATGATCTCATTCACAATCCATTATATCTATATGTTCAAAGCATCCAAAAGATCTCATATATATATCTGCAACAATTACAAAGATCAATTAGGCCAGTCTCATTGAGTGTAATAGTCAAAACATCAAAATGTAGCTTTTCAGTCTCAAATATTCATGTGCACACTTTGCACCAAGATTCAAACGTAGAAACAACTTAAAGTAGGTTGGTATGGACCTAAAATAGCTCCCAATAACATTTGAAAAGCATATTACCTTCTACACATCTTTACACTCATCAAGTCAGCTTTGCTGAAGACCTAATACAAAATGCCTTTCACTGTAGATCCACAAACTGACCCAAACATCTCCAAATCTCATAAAAACTTGAAATGATATTCTATTCATATTTGTTAACTTGGCTTCAAAACTATAATGATAAAAACCAATCCATGGAGGAATGGGAACTCTCCCACATACCTACTCTGATATGGAAAAACCTATAATATTGTTGATGGTTGTTTTGATGCAATCATAACAATAAGTTAAAATTCACATATAATGAACTGAAACTATACTAGAAAGATAAGAAGGAATCATTTAAGATTCAACTAATCCCAAGTCTACAATGGTTTGGTTGGTCAAGTTCAGTTGGTCAATGTGAAGCTGTAATGTTCAAGGGGTCGTACGTAGTTTACGTTTGTTTTACTGGACTAAGATTATGCAAAAAAGAGATCATAGATATGTTAATACTTTTCATTCCTTTACATAAAAGTATTACTGTACTGCAAGTTTTGATGGTTCTCTTGGATTATTGCAGCTTCCTCCTTCATGCACTTATGAAAACTGTCTACTCTTAACTCTGTTATGCATGCCTCTTCAAATTTGAGACAATTTCCTTTAGATTTCTACGTTTTTAGCTAAATATTTCAGATGGGTTGGGAAAAGTTAGAAAGATCTAATCTATACCTCATTTAATCTACCGAAGGATCTAATTGTTTCTGTTATGAACTATGTAAATACCACAGTAATTTGATCAAATCCACAGTAAAAACCTTAAATGCAAGTTCTGAGCATTTTCACAAACATACATTTAAAATTGAAAGCTCTCAAAGAAAATATTTCAAAACACAAAGAAGAGCAGGAGAACACTCAGAAGATAGATGCAGAACTCCAGATTCTATTGTATTAGAAACGAATAGTCATACATGATTTACAATGTAGGAATGACTCTTAGTTTCATTGATCATACTACAGAGAACTTACAAGCTTTACAGATATAGTAAGGCAGCCAGACATTCCACGCGCACCTTACTGCAGACAAACAGGTGACCTCCTTCTTCTACCTCTAAACTATGCTAAGCTAACTCACTGTGTGTTTCTAAAAAAAATCCATGTTGTAGCCCCTGTTGTAAAGTATTACAGTGTAGAGAGGCACAATAGAAAGACATTCTGATTGTCCTTACTACAGCAAAAACCTAACTAAACCCCTGGTTCAAACCCCTGGTTATAGCAATAAATACAGGTGAACCAGATCTTCCAAAATATCTCTGAGCAGTGTCAAATCTGGGCGAAATATTGCCCCTTCTAAGAAGTTCTGGCAGCTCAGCAATAACACTTGTTTCTCTGTTGTAGTAATACTCTCAGCTGCAACCTTGTTCTTCACTTGAATGGCCTTGACTTCCTCACACTTTATCTTTATCTTCCTGCTCCTGAGATTGGATTTTCTTCCTCCATGAGGTCACTGTGATCAAGTTCCAGTTGCTTCCTCAACTGCAAGCTTGCGAGACAAGACAAGCAATAAGTATTACATTTATCACATAAATAGCAGGAAATTAAAATAATCGTTTAAATCATGGTGACTATGCAAAATTGTGGAAATCGGGTCCAAAATTAGCAGAAACTGCGTTCAAAACGCACACCGACTATTCAAAACCCATCGGGTCAACTATCGCTGACCAAAAAAATGCCACGGGCGCCAAAAAATGCTTTAGAACTACACCGCTATGTACATTCCCGCCCATCAGCGTGACTATCACCATCGGCGGGTCCCAAAATTGCTCGGCTGATGTTCGTTATTTGGCCAATGGCCTTATTATTTCGCCCATCCTCTATCGGCGAGAGTTATGCCGATATAGCCCTTCGCGGCTTGCATTTCTTCATTATCGGCGTGAGATTCGCCATTGGCGAACTCCAAAAATTTTCCGCCGATCACTATACCTTGGCCGATGCTCTTTATCGGCGAGAGTGTTGCCGATATTGCCCTCGTTGTTCGCCATTGGCGTGAGACTCTTACATCGGTGAAGGCAAAAAAACACTTGGCCGACGTTGTAAGTTATGCCGATGACAATATCATCAGCGAGAGATACCCCCTCGGGGTGACAATTTCACATACTGCCGATAGCAAGACTTAAAACTTTTGTCTGCATGATATTTTGGAAATATGATGCTCCCCCTTCCGAAGGTCCAGATGACGTCATCAGGATGTTTTGCTTCTGTATATTGGGGAAAAGAATGACAACCATCATCATCATCATGTCGAAGGAAAATAGGAGGATATGAAATATGATCCTGCTGCTGAGGAAAGGAATATGATGGTGACATCATCGTCATATCCGGGGTTCATTAAAATGCAAAAGATGACTTCACCGTCATGTTTAGTTAAGATCAGAGGATAAATGTAATATCAGGTCACCTAAGGAGCATGATCAGGTGGTGAATGTAATATGACCCCTTTGCGGCCAAGGTAACCCTCTCGAAAGATCAGGATGATGATGATCATCAGGATATCCGGGGCTTTTGTTGAACTTAGAATATGACGTCATCATCATATTCGCAAACCGGATCATGTTTTGGAAAATATCCTGCCGAAGGGAAATGTGATGATGATGTCCTCCTAATATTTGCTTCTTCGTTTATCAGGTTAGGATGACGTCATCAGGATGTTTGCAAAAGGTCATTTTTTCTTGGCAGGAGGACATTACGAAATATCGGGTTACATTAGGAATATGATCCTCCTCATCGAATATCATGATGAGGTAACCATCATGTTCCGCCTTAGGAGCATGAGGATGAGTTGAGGTCATCATCAGGTTAGCGCTAAGGTGATATTTAAAATATGATCATGCTACTGAGAGTATCACCCCCCCCTTAAAAGATAGGGTGATCATCATGATCATATAAAAAAGGAGATCAGGAGGATATGATGACGTCATCATCATATTAGCGAATATCAGCAAATATGACCCTCCCTTGAAAGATCAAGATGATGACCCTCCGATAGGATTTTGACATGCGCATGCAAATATGCAGATGGTGGATTTTCTAAGCAGAGTGATATTATAATATCAGCATGATATTATAATATCAGGTGATGTAAAAATATCATGATGCTTGTTGTTTTGAAATATCGGGTTACACTCAAAACATGATGCTCACGATGCACATAAGGTCATTTGACGGGTAAAGGGCACTATCACCTAAGATTGACGTCCAGATATTTCGACTGCATGATTTTATCAGGTGATAGATCGAGATCATGATGACCTTGACAACATGACTGAGGATATAAAAATATGATGATCACTTGCGATTATCAGGTTTGACCAAAACTTTGACTGTGCATAACTTCCACATATGGACGAATTTTCAAGTGATGTAAAAGGGAAACCTGCATGGAATTTCAAGCTCTTTCTAAATATGAGGTCACAGAAACAAAATATGAACTTTGACAAACTGACCTCATGATGATGACCTACCTCATCCTGACCTTCATGATGATGATGCACCTGACTCATTTTTACCAAACCGCCAGAAAGCAGACAAACACAAGCAGAAGCAAAGAGCAAAGCGACAGCAGGGGTCCCCATTTTGCTAAGGAGCAATAATGGGGCGTGTTGTGAACATCACAACAACTAGCAACCAAAACAAACAACTAAATTCAGAGTGTTCAAGTGAAACTAGATGAAATGAATCCATAACTTCCGACTATCTTTCCTGCAAATTACTATTCAGTTTGAGACTTAAGGTATTCAATAAAGATGCATGAATTTCCATTTTCAGTTTAGTTGTGTGCACGTGATTAATTATCCTCATCTTGAAGATCAGTTGAACAAACCAGTGACTGACATTAGCCTACGTAGGTGAGGATATTCCCTCATAGCCGACCGGATAGAGCCTTGCTGCCAGCGAGCGTCCATAGCCCCGGCAAGGTTATCGTTACAATTCTCCTAAGTAGAGCCCCACTGCCAACGAGCGTCCATAGCCCCGGTAGAGTTACTT
The DNA here is from genome assembly GCA_027924645.1 of Cunninghamia lanceolata. Taxonomy (NCBI): domain Eukaryota; kingdom Viridiplantae; phylum Streptophyta; class Pinopsida; order Cupressales; family Cupressaceae; genus Cunninghamia; species Cunninghamia lanceolata. The sequence continues at coordinate 3,725,684 of BSBN01000158.1, read as the reverse complement.
AGATGGCTTAATCTGGATTTTCAGTATAATCCATTTTATTTATTTATTTATTTATTTTTTGTTTTCTAATTTTGAAAGATTTCATAAGATATAACAATTTGTAACTTCATGATGCAAGGAGTGGACACTTGCTGAAATTAAGCTGAGAATTGTAATGGTAGCGAGGGTAACCTCTGATTTTTCACCTAATATCTACACTGGTAAGTTCAACAAACCCAAGGATTTTAGGTGTGTCATTGTGAGAAACTTGCTTCGAATTCTCAATCACATTTATTGAATACAAAACTTCAGAAGATGAACAACTCTCTACATTCATGACAGTAACAAGTTATGTGTAAATTGTAAATGATTAACTTGAATACCCCAAATTTTATACTATTTAGAATGGTTGCTAGTTTTGCTCCTTAATACTCTAAAGTAAAATAAAGATCCCTGCTGAGGAGACAAGAAACAAACCAAACAAACAAGCTGTACAAACAACACAACAAAAGAAAAAACTGTACAAACAGAAAGAAACAAAAGCAAAAAACAAACAGAAGACAAACTATACAAACAGCCAACCCAAAAGAAAACACAAAAGAAGAACTGTACATTACCCACAGCATTTTACATTAAGAAAAAAGGACTGCCCCCCTTTTACCTCAAGCCTAGAAGTAGTGTTTCAAATGCTGGCCATTAACTGGTAATGGCATATCTTCTCCAGTCAAGGTCTTAAGTCTAAAGGTGTTATCTCCTATTATTTCTGAGACTTGTAATGGACCCAGCCATAATTTATCAAATTTTCCATGGCTTCCTTTCTTTTCATGTGCTTTGTCCCAGCACAACACTAAGTCTGATATTCTAAATGTTTTGACTCTTGCCCTTTTGTCAAACCACCTCTTAACAACCACTTGGTGTTTGGCAAACTTCTCGAGGGCTTGACCTCTTTTCTCCTCTAGTTGTAACATTTGCACCATTCTGGATTCCCTATGGTTATCAAAGCCTAAATATTCATTAGCAAACTTCCAGGTTGGTATTCTCAGATTAATCGGAAGTATGGGATCAGTCCCATAAACTAAGTGATAAGGTGAGCTACCTAAAGCTATTTTAAACTTGGTCCTGTCTACCCATAATGCATATCTTAACAGGGTATTCCACTCTCTAGGACTTTTGGCAATTAACCTCTTGATTATGTCTAATAAAATTTTGTTTGTTGATTTACCCAGTCCATTACCTTGAGGGTAATAATTCGAAGAAAACCTTAGAATAATCCCATATTCAAATGCCCATTTAGAAAATTTTAAAGAAGAGAAAGCAGGGCCGTTATCACATACCAATGAATAGGGCGTTCCAAACCTGGTGATAATGTTTTCTTCAAGGAAGTTGATAACTACCTCAGTTGTGGAAAATTTGCAGCAGGTGGCCTCAGTCCACCTTGTACAATAGTCTGTTACCGTCAATATAAATTTGTGTCCTGCTGAAGATGGGGGATTGATGACTCCGATAAAATCCAAGCCCCACTGTGCAAACGGTCTAGACTCGATCACAGGTTGCAGTGGATTGGCCGGATTTCTCCCTTTGTCTGCTGCAGTCTGACAGGTGTGGTAACTTCTGATGTGACTCTTAGTATCTTTGAACATAGTGGGCCAGTAATAGCCCGCCCTCAGTATTTTGTGTGTTGTAGCTAAATGGGAACCATGGCCGGTTCTGTACTTGTCATGTAGTTCTGTCAACACTCTATCAGCTTCAGTTCTATTTATGCATCTCAGATAAATTCCATCAAGGTTCTTCCTGAATAGAAGACCTCCTTGCACCATATAATTTTGTGCCTTAATCTTCAAAGCTCTCCTCTAAGAAGCCTTCATCTTGCTTGGGTACTTTCCAGCTATCAGGAAGGTGCTTAAATCATCGTACCAGCCTGATGCATCTTGGGAATTCAATACATATTGTTGTTTTATCAGATTTGGATCCATGTTTGCTATTGTCTGCACCAACGCCTGCCCTCTGACCAGCTTTGCGGGAATGATCTCCATGTCAAATTCTTGCAGTGTGGTGATCCATTTGGCTCTTTTTTCTCCAGGCTCGTTTTGCATCAGCAACATTTTTACTGCTGCGTCTGGTACTATGGCTTTGATCTGGCTGCGCAGAATGTAGTGTCTAAATTTTTTCACAGCCTTCAGTAATGCAAATGCCTGTCTTTCGATATCTAGATATCTCAGCTGTGCATCCTTCAGAGGCGCACTCATAAATGCTATGGGCCTCTCTCCATTATTTTCACCTTTCTGTGTCAAGGCAGCCGCGACAGAATGAGAAGATGCAAAGGAGTAGATGTAAAACGGGCTTGTGTAGTCTGGACTTGCCAATACAGGAGCATCAGAAATTGCCTCCTTGATATCTTCAAATGTGGCTTTGGCCACTGGCGTCCATTCCATCTGTGCATCTTTCTTCAACATGGCATTCAACGGCTGCACGATCTCTGCAAAACCTGTTATAAACTTCCGAACAAAGTTAATTTTACCAAAAAATGATTTCAATTCTTTCCTACTGTTTGGTATTTGCAAATTTTTTATGGATTCTATTCTATCCGGATCAATTGAAATTCCATTTTCAGAAATGACATGGCCTAATAATTTATCTTCAGTTACGCCAAATATACATTTCTTAGGATTAAGGGAAATCCCATACCTTTCACATCGCCTGAGTACTTTTCTGAGGTCTTCAGCATGGGTGGATGCATCCTTGGAATACATAGTTAAATCATCCATATACACAACAATGCATTTACCTGATAATCCACGGAATGCAATGTCCATGGCCCTCTGAAAAGTGGCACCTGCATTGATCAGACCAAAAGGCATTCTTCTATACGCATAATTTCCCCATTTGCAAGTGAAGGTGGTTTTTAGTCTATCTTCTCTATCAATTAAGACCTGATTATAACCTGAAAAACCATCTAAAAAAGACATCATCTTTGCGCCATTTACTGCTTGCAGTACTTCATCTATTGGGGGCAAAGGATAATTATCCTTTTTAGATGCCTTGTTTAAATTTCTAAAGTCTACACACAACCTGATGTCTCCGTTTTTCTTCCTCACTGGTACTAAGTTAGCTACCCAGACAGAATGTCTGACTGGGAAAATTATTCCAGTGGACAGTAATTTTTTAACTTCCTCAAAGATTAAAGGCTCTAGAATGGCATTTACAGGCCTCTGTTTCTGCCTAAATGGTTTGACTTCTTTTCTTAAAGGTATTACGTGAGTTATGATGGACTCATCAAATGTTTTCAAGTCTTCATAAGTCCATGCTATGACATGTTTATATTCTTTCAGAACGTCCAGAACCTCTTTTCTAATTTTCTCAGAGCACACTTTGTGGATTTAGCTCAGTCCCTAAGTTATGTAAATCACACTTACCCCCTTCTATTTTGGGTAAGTCTTTCTGTCTTATTACTCCGTCGAAGTCAAAGATGTGTTCTAATTCAATTACTCCTTTTGGTAAGAAGTTGCTCTTTAAGTTGATCATATCTTCTTCGTCCCATGTTACTTCAGGCATTTCTTGTTCATCAATGATTTGGGCCTCAAATGCCTCATTACAAGCCAGAAAATTAATAATTTGCTGATCCTCTCCAAATACCTGAAAGTGTGTAACGTTGTCTGGTATACTGGGCACGTTAACTAGCTCAACAGCAAATCGTCTTAATCCTGACAGTGTCAATGGTTCTAATGTACTAGCAGCAACTGCTAACACATCTGGCCTATGGTTCAGCTCTCTAGGAATGTGCTCTATGTTAAAAGCATCAAACGAATCCATTAAACCCCATACTCTATGTCTGTAACTAATCATTTTCTTATAATTGCAGGCATATAGTTTCCTCACTTGTCTGACTACTAATTCAGAGTCTGAAAATACTCTGATGGTTTTTACCCCTTTCTTGATGGCCATGACAAGTCCTAAAATTAGGGCCTCATATTCAGCAATATTGTTAGTGCAGGAAAATTGTAATCTATATGCTGCCAAATGTGATTTACCTTGAGGATCTATGAGTTCAATACCTACACCTGCGCCCTGTTTTGATTTGGACCCATCACATTTTAATGTCCACATGCCATCTTTACTTTTCTGATCTTTTACCTTGGCATACTTTGTCCCTTTTATTACCTGTGGGGCGTTGTCTTGTTTATTCATGGGTTTTTCCGCTTGGTTATCTTGCATATGTGTGTTTTTAGTTTGCAACTCAGAAAGATAACTACCCTTGTCCTCTATTTCTTTTCCTAAATCTGGAATCAAGGCATCTATATTATCCTGAATATATCTCTGTGTTGGATCAGGATTCTCATTTTCCTCTTGTGACTCTACCCTCCCTATGCATTTTTTGTTTTCATATTCAATGATGTCTTTGCATATTTCACAATTCTCCTCATAATGTTGCCTATCATGGACTCTACACCTATTTTTATATAACTTACATTGGACTGGGAGATTGTGTGTAACGCACTCTTCCACCTCTCGTCTAATGGCATGACCAAATTTGTCTATTGCATTGTTTTCTTCATCTGAAGAATTTCCGTTAGACTCAATGAATAGTGCCGTTCTATTGTTGACACACTTCTTTCTAATGTTTAACATCATAATCTCTTCAATCTGCATCCCATTGTTGGTAATTCTATAGACACCTGGTTCAACAGCAGCATATAATATTTCATTAGTTCGATTATACTCTGTTATCATATGTTTCATTCTGGGCTCTGCCTCTATTCTGATCTAGTTTGGGATGCCTCTCCACGGTAACCACATGTGTGAAAAGTCAGTAGCCATATATCCGTTTAATGTCTTGGACCAATCCCTACTTAGCAACATTCCATAATTTACGGGTATATCCACTACTTGAATGTCAATGATTTGGCTTACCCTAGGGTCTGAAGCTAATTGCACTTGAATGTTCATGAGTTCTCCTATCACGTTAACCTCGGTCTTATCTAATTGCGTGACAACCTTGGCAGATTTGGTGGGAGTCAGCCCGAGGGTTTTACATATTCCTAAGGGCATTACGTTGGCTGAAGCACCAGAATCTACCATGCAATTGTGTATATTCTTCCCACACAACCTAACAGTTAACAAGAAAGGTTGAGTATCCCTCTTATCTGCATGTATTACCACATTTGTATTGGAAGGCTGCTCAACTTTCTTACCTTTCTCCTTAGGTGGTGAATCACTATTAGGAACAGTTATATCAGCAGACACCTTGTTTGTTATGGATGTATCCAGGGATTTTAAAAAAGCATTTCTGATCCCTGGGGTCTTCAATAATTCATTTAGAGGTATACTGACCTTAATTTTCTTTATTTCCTCTGATAAGTAATTCATTAATCTTGTTGTCTCTATTGCTTCTGTCTTACTTGTTTGATCCTTTTGCACTGTTGTTCCATTATTTGTGTGCTGACTAGCTTTGAGTATGGCAGGATTGTTGCTAGCATTCTGATCTGGGGGTGTATTAATGTTATTCGGAGGAGTGGAAGTGGTGAAAGGTCCTCCCGGCCTAGGGTTGTTCCTCAAATTGTAGGTGTGGCTTTTATTTGTCTGTTGAAAGGCCTGCACCTCTTCTATTTCATTTAATATCTCATTTTCAGATTCAAAAGGAAACTGAAAAGCATTTAACACAAAGGCTGATTCAGGATAAAGACTTTCACAACAGTATGGTTCATCCTCTAGCAATTCATCCTCTTTCTCTTCTGCAGTTGCAAAGGTAAACGTTTCTAAGACTAATGCTGTGTCATATTCTGAGGGTACTACCTCATTACCCTTATGAATGAGAAATTTAGAGGTAGGAGGATGTACATCTATGTTGAAAATACTAGCTGCCAAGTGGAACTGTGGAAAGTCGTGCTCAGCATGGGCATTGGTATTGTGAAATCTGCACCAATTTTTGGGAGCTGTACTGGCCATTTGTATGCTAGTCGTTTGTTTTGCACCATGATTGTCTGTATTCTCGAAAGGAGAAGCCAGAGTACCGTTGTTGGGCCCAGTGTTCCATGTCTTGGGTGGCCTAGGTTGATTCTGATTTCTGTTATTATTGCCCCAGGTCCTATTATCTATCACTGGCCCCCTATTTTGCATTGGTTGCCCCTGACTGGGGCCTTGATGCTGATTGTAGTTTCGGTTCTGATTGTACTGCTGATTTTGATTGAGACTATAATTCTGATTTTTGCCTTGGTTGTGATTTTGATGTGGATTGTAGTTTTGGTTGCTTCTTCCATAGAGGTTCTCATTTCTTAGCTGTGTCACTTCGGTTGTTAATCTTTTCAAATGTGCAGTAATTTCTTTGATTTCTTCCTTATCCTCTTGTGCTTTTGCCACAGTTACATCCCTAGGAAGTTGGAAGAAAGGCTGACCATTATTTTGACTGTTATTCGAAGTACTAGCCGTGTAAGGAGTTATAGCTTGGATTGGAGTAGGATTATACACAGGTGTGTAAGAAGGAACCAGATTTACTAGTGGAGCGTGCTGCACAGGGACTCCATTCCATGGGTGTGCCTAATTCTGCACCCCAAAATTTCCTCCATTGACAAATGGACTATAAGTTGTATGCCTCATTTCTTGGTTCACTGAGGCTGCCTCTTTATAGGCTTTGGATATTGAATCTATGTCAGGTTTTCTTTTGACAAACATGGCAATTAAAGGATCCAAGGCAGCATAGTACATAGCCAACAAGGGAGCATCATCTATGGTATAAGGGGCTACCAGCCTAGAATAGGCCTTTTTAAATCTGTCATTGAAATTATAAATTAGCTCTCCCTCACCTCGTTTTATAGCAGCCAATTTATGATACAAAGCGCAAGGGTCAATGGGTCCTCTAAATCTTGACAGAAATGCTTCTTCCATAAGTGCCCAGGAAGAAATGTAACCATTGGGTAAGTTTACGTACCAGCTAGAGGCCTGCTCATTAAAGGTGTAAGGAAACAATCTACACACAATATCGTCATGCTCTAACATAGCCCTAAAACATGCTTCCTTAAATATTCTAATATGATCTTCTGGGTCCTGATGCAACTGGTATTTGGGACATATCTTTTCCAGATTTTTTGGCATCTCATGATAATCATTGAAGAGTATGGGAGAATTGACATCGAAATAAGCCATTGCAGGTGTTTGAGCTTGACTTGAACCTGCAGGAATACCTGGATTGATTGGTGGATTAGGATTTACAGGAGGATTAAGACCTCCAGGAGTGCCTGAACCAAGATTTAAAGATCTGAACAGTGATCTGTCAGGACTTACAATACTACGGATGTTAAAAGGTGACCCAGGAGGTGTTCCAGATGAACTTCCCGCTTGCGATATCTTTGGATTCCAAATTAAAGGGTTTTTACTTCACCTTGTATCAGGTAGTTGCACGAATATATCTCCTGAACTGGATTTAGACCTAGTCAGCCTATTGCTGTCATTAGCCAGTTTGAAATGAAACCTAAATCAGGAAGGCCCTCCTTCTAGCGCCAGAAAACTGTTGATGGTTGTTTTGATGCAATCATAACAATAAGTTAAAATTCACATATAATGAACTGAAACTATACTTGAAAGATAAGAAGGAATCATTTAAGATTCAACTAATCCCAAGTCTACAATGGTTCGGTTGGTCAAGTTCAGTTGGTCAATGTGAAGCTGTAATGTTCAAGGGGTCTTACGTAGTTTACGTTTGTTTTACTGGACTAAGATTATGCAAAAAAAAAGATCATAGATATGTTAATACTTTTCATTCCTTTACATAAAAGTATTACTGTACTACAAGTTTTGATGGTTTTCTTGGATTATTGCAGCTTCCTCCTTCATGCACTTATGAAAACTGTCTACTCTTAACTCTGTTATGCATGCTTCTTCAAATTTGAGACAATTTCCTTTAGATTTCTACGTTTTTAGCTAAATATTTCAGATGGGTTGGGAAAAGTTAGAAAGATCTAATCTATACCTCATTTAATCTACCAAAGGATCTAATTGTTTCTGTTATGAACTATGTAAACACCACAGTAATTTGATCAAATCCACAGTAAAAACCTTAAATGCAAGTTCTGAGCATTTTCACAAACATACATTTAAAATTGCAAGCTCTCAAAGAAAATATTTCAAAACACAAAGAAGAGCAGGATAACACTCAGAAGATAGATGCAGAACTCCAGATTCTATTGTATTAGAAACGAATAGTCATACATGATTTACAATGTAGGAATGACTCTTAGTTTCATTGATCATACTACAGAGAACTTACAAACTTTACAGATACAGTAAGGCAGCCAGACATTCCACGTGTACCTTACTGCAGACAAACAGGCAACCTCCTTCTTCTACCTCTAAACTATGCTAAGCTAACTCACTGTGTGTTTCTAAAAAAAATCCCTGTTGTAGCCCCTGTTGTAAAGTATTACAGTGTAGAGAGGCAAAATATAAAGACATTCTGATTGTCCTTACTACAGCAAAAACCTAACTAAACCCCTGGTTACAGCAATAAATACAGGTGAACCAGATCTTCCAAAATATCTCTGAGCAGTGTCAAATCTGGGTGAAATATTGCCCCTTCTAAGAAGTTCTGGCAGCTCAACAATAACTCTTGTTTGTCTGTTGTAGTAATACTCTCAGCTGCAACCTTGTTCTTCACTTGAATGGCCTTGACTTCCTCGCACTTTATCTTTATCCTCCTACTCCTGAGATTGGATTTTCTTCCTCCATGAGGTCACTGTGATCAAGTTCCAGCTGCTTCCTCAACTGCAAGCCTGCGAGACAAGACAAGCAATAAGTATTACATTTATCACATAAATAGCAGGAAATTAAAATAATCGTTTAAATCATGGTGACTATGCAAAATTGTGGAAATTGTTGCAAGTATGAGGTGAGCCATTGTTGTCATTGATGTCAACATACTCATATTGCATTGACAAGAAGGATTTGATGAGCTGTGTGCTGAGGATATTGAGAAAATTACCCTCAGTCAGGAACAGTGAAGAACAGTGATGAGAAGAAGGTAAATGTACTGTATAGGATGAGACCCGGAGGATGCGGATTAAAGGGTTAGTAGATATGAGTCTTGAGATGCTACAATTAAGATTTCAGAGGTCCGCATGAAGATCTGAAGGAGTTGTGGCTGCCGGTATAGAACCGGGTCCGGCAAGTATCCAGAGGTGACAGAGGATCACAAAAAGGTCCGGTGAGGTCCGGAATTGTATCATCCTAATCTGCAGATTAGACGGAGTGTTTGGGATGTCCTTGTGATGTGTCATCCTGATTTGTGTATGATTTGGAGGTCCGGAAGTACCTCTTGCATTATGACAGTGGCAACAGACTGTGTTCTTGAAGTTCCGGATGAGGAAGACAAGAGATCCCAGTAAGTAGAGGAAGTACGGATGTATCCGGACATTCAGACAGGCTTGTGAAGGTTCTTGGATCATGTTTAGGTTGTGTTGTTGGTCCGCATTGATGGTAGAGCCCGGAATTGAAGTTATTCTTCCGGATGAAGTTCTTGCTCTGTTTAGCCGACCGGATGAGTTGTTCATCCTGCGAATGTTCTTGTGATGGCCGACCAGATGTGTTATTCATCTTGCGGATACTCCTATGGTTGTTTTCCGACTTAGATGTTTGTTCCTAAGTCGATGTCTTGTATAAATAACAGTTTGTGAGTTCATTTCAAGGTGTGGTGTGAGGATGAGTATGGTATAGCGAAGAAACATGCGAAAGGCAGAGCAGCGATTGTTGGGCTTAATTGGAACTGATCCGGACATGATAGAGATGTCATTCTCCAGTTCAAGACTATGATTTTTATCACTTTGTAGACAGTGTGTCTCCTTGTAGGCAGTGGGCCTCTTTGTGAGCAGTGTGCTCGGGCAGTGAGCCCTTATTGGCATGTGCCATTCATTTTTCTTTATTCTTCTAACAGAGAATAATTCTTGGGTTAATCACCCCGTGGTTTTTCCCTTAACCGGGTTTTCCACGTCAAAATCTTGGTGTTCAATGTGTTGATGCTTATCTGCTCTTGTGTTTATGTATTATGCTTCCATGGATGATTATTTGATATGCTGCTAACTAACAACAGAGAATTAAGTGTTTGAATGAGAAGAAGTTTTATACAACTGATTCACTCCCCCTCTCAATTGTATGCCCTAGATCCAACAATTGGTATCAGAGCCAGGTTCCTCTGATAGGAGCTTAACCGCTTGAGGAGATCCAGGATGTTGTCATACAAGAAGGATAGTCCGAAGTTCGATGGAACCAACTTCACTCTCTGGAAAGGTCGCATGAAGTGTCATTTGGAATGTATGGGAAAAGCATACTTGGCTATGATTTCAAAACCATATATACCCCCACAAGGTGGTCCGACAACTCTGAATGAAATCACAGAAGCTGAAAACAATCTGCAGACCAAGGAAGCTCTTCTAAGCGCATTGAATGACTCAGATCTCTCGAATGTCATTGACCTACCAACTGCATATGAGATCCTAACTAAACTGGAACTTCTGTATGAAGGAGATGAGTTTGTCAAAAGTGCAAGGTTGCAAAGTCTGAAAGGGAAATTTGAAAGATTGAAAATGAGAGATGATGAAAACATCACTACCTTTATGCCAAGAGTAAATGAGCTGGTATGTGGAATCAGAAATGCTGGTGGAACTTTAGATGAAAATGAGATTGTCTGCAAAATCCTAAGATCCCTTCCTGCTGCCTACAAAATCAAAGTTGCTGCCATTGATGAATTCAGAGCCCACACAACTGTCACAAGAGAACAACTGGCTGGCAAACTAGCTGCATTTGAAATGACCGAGTTTGGAGATGATCCTCCCAAGACTGAATCTGCTTTCAAAGCCAGTGCCTATGTGAAAGGCAAACAGAGATTTGATCCGAGTGAAAACTCATCAAGGAAAATGTCATGGTATGATCAAGCAAGAAGAGACATGGAAGAAGAAGAAGCAGAAACAGCTCAACTTGAAGCCCTCATTGCAAAAAGACTGCCAAGAGGATCCGGTAAGTATGAAGGAAAACTACCCTTTAAGTGTTTCAACTGCAATAAGATTGGTCATTTTGCCTCAAGATGTCCGGAGAGATCTGCAAGATCTAATACTCACAGACAAAGGTTTCAAAAGAATTGCTATTATGTTCATGAAGAAGATGACAATGAAGGAGTAACAGATGATGAATCAGAACTAGGAAGCAAATCCGGAAATGAGTGGGTGTTTATAGCCATCAAGGAAGAAGATTCCATGCTCTCTGAATCTGTCAATCACAAAGTTGTTGAAAAAGCCTTGGCTACTCAAGTGGAAGAAAAGGATGATTGGGTTATTGACAGTGGATGTTCTCACCATATGACTGGTGACAAGAATAAGTTCTTAGACTTGGAAAGATATGAAGGAGGAATGATAAAGTTTGGTGACAATTCTGCTGGCAGAATCAGAGGTAGGGGAACTATTTCCTTTGATGGTAAGAGCAAAACAGGTAATGTACTGTATGTTGAAGGATTGAAGCACAATCTTCTCAGTGTTGGTCAGTTAGTGGACAAAGGCTATGATCTCTGGTTCAAGAATGGAAAATGCAGAATCTTTACAAGCTCCGGAACTGAAATTGCATCCGGTACTCAGACAAAAGGTAATATCTTTCATCTGGTTGGTTCAAATAAAAGTTGTTTGTTTGTTCAAATTGATCAGAGTTGGTTATGGCACAGAAGAATGTGTCATGTAAATTTTGATAACATCATCAAGATAAACAATACTCAGGCTGTGAGAGATCTTCCAAAATTGATGAAACCTACCAACAGTGTGTGTAAAGAATGTCAGTTAGGTAAACAAAGCAGAGTCTCTTTCAAAAGCAAAGATCAGTCTTCTACCGGATTGTTGGAATTAGTACATACTGATCTATGTGGTCCGACAAGAATCAAGAGTCTGCAGGGTGATAGATATTTCATGTTGTTAATTGATGATCATTCCCGGATGATGTGGGTTACCTTTCTAAAAGAAAAATCAGAAGCTTTTGAGAAGTTCAAAATCTTCAAAGCTATGGTGGAGAATCAAACCGGATTGAAACTAAAGTGTCTAAGGTCTGATAGAGGTGGTGAATTTACATCTGGTGAATTCATTGACTTTTGTGAGAAACAGGGTATAAGGAGACAGTTGTCTGCTCCTAAGACTCCACAGCAGAATGGAGTAGTTGAGAGAAAGAACCGGACCATCCAGGAAGCTGCTAGGACAATGATGTTGGAAGCAAATGTTCCTCAAATGTTTTGGAAAGAAGCTATCAGCACTGCAGTCTACACTCTCAATCGAGTTCAAATCAGAAACAACACTGGTAAGACCCCCTATGAACTCTGGTTTGGCATCACTCCTACTGTGAAATATTTCAGAGTATTTGGTAGCAAGTGTTATATTAAAAGAGATGAAGATCTAGGAAAGTTTGATGCTAGAAGTGATGAAGGAATTTTCTTGGGCTACTCCACTCAAAGCAAAGCATACCGGTGTTACAATAAGAGATTGAGGAAGATGATAGAAAGCACCAATGTAAAGGTTGATGAAGGAATTGAGAAGCCTTCAAGATTTTATGAGTTTGATGAAGATGACCAAGACAGTGTTCAAGGACCTCAATCCTCTCCGGTGAGACAGAGTCAGCCTAATCCGGTAAATCAGGAAGAAGAGATAGGTCTGAATGAGCCTGATCAAGAAACAACAGTGCTAGATACTCCCAAAATTCCAAGGTATGTAAGACTGAACCACTCTGAAGATCAGATCATAGGTGACAGAAGCAAAGGTGTACAAACTAGAAGGAATATTGCTCAAAGTCAGGATGAATGCTGTCTGATTTCAAAGATTGAACCTAAAACAGTAAATGAAGCCTGCAATGATGAAAACTGGACCAAAGCAATGGAAGATGAAATGATGCAAATTGAGAAAAATCATACTTGGGATCTTGTTCCCAGACCTAGAGACAGGAATGTAATTGGAACCAAGTGGGTCTTCCGGAACAAACTAAATGAAGCTGGTGAAGTAATCAGAAACAAAGCTAGATTGGTCTGCAAAGGCTACTCTCAAATAGAAGGAATTGACTTTGAAGAGACTTTTGCTCCGGTAGCAAGAATTGAAGCAGTCAGATTACTTCTTGCATTTGCTACCTTCAAAGACTTCAAGGTATATCAGATGGATGTCAAGTCTGCCTTCCTAAATGGTGATCTGGAAGAAGAAGTCTACATTGAACAACCGGATGGATTTCAATTGTCTGATAATAATGATATGGTCTGCAAGTTGAAGAAAGCTTTGTATGGATTGAAGCAAGCCCCAAGAGCATGGTATGAAAGGTTGGATAAGCATCTTGTGCAGATTGGATTCAACAAAGGTACTGCTGACAGTAACTTATATTTCAAAATTGATCATGAAAACATTCTGATTGTTGAAGTGTTTGTGGATGATATCATTTTTGGAGGAAGAGATAGTATGTGCAAAACTTTTGCTAATCAGATGAAAAGTGAGTTTGAAATGTCTATGCTTGGTGAAATGAATTTCTTCTTGGGACTGCAAATTACTCAAACAAAAGAAGGGATCTTCATTTCTCAGACCAAATATGTGAAAGAATTGTTAAGGAAATTTGGTATGGAAGACTCAAAGCCAATGAACACTCCTATGGCAACTGGATGTAAGTTAAGCAAAGATGATGATTCTCCAAAGGCAGATCAGACAAAGTATAGATCAATGATTGGTGGATTGTTGTATCTCACTCAAACTAGACCAGATATAATGCAGGCTGTTGGTCTTGTGGCAAGATTCCAGGCTGATCCTAGAGAATCTCATGTTATGGCAATCAAAAGAATTTTTAGATACTTGAAAGGAACAGTTGAGTATGGTCTATGGTACCCTAGAGATCCGGACTTCTCTCTTCATGCTTACACAGATGCAGATTGGGCAGGAGATGTGGATGACCGGAAGAGCACTAGTGGTGGAGCATTCTTTTTGGGGAAGAGATTGGTTTCTTGGCTAAGCAAGAAACAAGATGCAATATCTCTGTCTACAACTGAAGCAGAATACATTGCAGCAGCAGGTAGTTGCACTCAAATCTTATGGATGAAGCAGATGCTAAGAGATATCAAAGTTGAATATGAGAAGCCTATCATAATTTTCTGTGATAATTCAAGTGCAATTAATATCTCCAAGAATCCGGTATTGCATTCTAAGACTAAGCACATATCTATTAAATTTCACTTTTTGAGAGAACAAGTAAACAAGGAAGAAGTCAAATTGGAGTATGTTCCCTCCAAGGATTAGATTGCAGATATCTTTACAAAACCTCTTCCCAAAGACTCTTTTGAATATCTCCGGGAGAAGTTAGGGGTCATGGCCCCTCCGGTGATGAACTAAGATGCACTGATGTGCATCAGTCCGGTGGCTATCACAGTCATATCTTGTGATCCGGACTAATGGGGAGTTGCAACTAAGGGGGAGCAGCTGGTATGATTCTGATGCATGAGAATTGCAAGTATGAGCCCTTTGCCATTGATGTCAAAGGGGAAGAGAAGACATGTGAAAAACAAGTGGTTGATGATCAAAGGGGGAGCAGTAAAGGAAGAGAAGACATATGAAAAGTTGAAGTTCTTGTCTTAATGGTTTTTCACATCATATGTTGCCATCAATGACAAAGGGGGAGATTGTTGCAAGTATGAGGTGAGCCATTGTTGTCATTGATGTCAACATACTCATATTGCATTGACAAGAAGGATTTGATGAGCTGTGTGCTGAGGATATTGAGAAAATTACCCTCAGTCAGGAACAGTGAAGAACAGTGATGAGAAGAAGGTAAATGTACTGTATAGGATGAGACCCGGAGGATGCGGATTAAAGGGTTAGTAGATATGAGTCTTGAGATGCTACAGTTAAGATTTCAGAGGTCCGCATGAAGATCTGAAGGAGTTGTGGCTGCCGGTATAGAACCGGGTCCGGCAAGTATCCAGAGGTGACAGAGGATCACAAAAAGGTCCGGTGAGGTCCGGAATTGTATCATCCTAATCTGCGGATTAGACAGAGTGTTTGGGATGTCCTTGTGATGTGTCATCCTGATTTGTGTATGATTTGGAGGTCTAGAAGTACCTCTTGCATTATGACAGTGGCAACAGACTGTGTTCTTGAAGTTCCGGATGAGGAAGACAAGAGATCCCAGTAAGTAGAGGAAGTACGGATGTATCCGGACATTCAGACAGGCTTGTGAAGGTTCTTGGATCATGTTTAGGTTGTGTTGTTGGTCCGCATTGATGGTAGAGCCCGGAATTGAAGTTATTCTTCCGGATGAAGTTCTTGCTCTGTTTAGCCGACCGGATGAGTTGTTCATCCTGCGAATGTTCTTGTGATGGCCGACCGGATGTGTTATTCATCTTGCGGATACTCCTATGGTTTTTTGCCGACTTAGATGTTTGTTCCTAAGTCGATGTCTTGTATAAATAACGGTTTGTGAGTTCATTTCAAGGTGTGGTGTGAGGATGAGTATGGTATAGCGAAGAAACGTGTGAAAGGCAGAGCAGAGATTGTTGGGCTTAATTGGAACTGATCCAGACATGATAGAGATGTCATTCTCCAGTTCAAGACTGTGATTTTTATCACTTTGTAGACAGTGTGTCTCCTTGTAGGCAGTGGGCCTCTTTGTGAGCAGTGTGCTCGGGCAGTGAGCCCTTATTGGCATGTGCCATTCATTTTTCTTTATTCTTCTAACAGAGAATAATTCTTGGGTTAATCACCCCGTGGTTTTTCCCTTAACCGGGTTTTCCACGTCAAAATCTTGGTGTTCAATGTGTTGATGCTTATCTGCTCTTGTGTTTATGTATTATGCTTCCATGGATGATTATTTGATATGCTGCTAACTAACAACAGAGAATTAAGTGTTTGAATGAGAAGAAGTTTTATACAACTGATTCACCCCCCCCTCTCAGTTGTATGCCCTAGATCCAACAGAAATCAGGTCCAAAATTAGCAGAAACTACGTTCAAAATGCACACCGACTGTTCAAAACCCATCGGGTCAACTATCGCTGACCAAAAAAATGCCACGGGCGCCAAAAAATGCTTTAAAACTCCACCGCTATGTACATTCCCGCCCATCGGCGTGACTATTGCCATCGGCGGGTCCCAAAATTGCTCGGCCGATGTTCGTTATTTGGCCGATGGCCTTATTATTTAGCCCATCCTCTATCGGCGAGAGTTATGCCAATATAGCCCTTCGGGGCTTGCATTTCTTCCTTATCGGCGTGAGATTCGCCATCAGCGAACTCCAAAAATTTTCCGCCAATCACTATACCTTGGCCGATGCTCTTTATCGGCGAGAGTGTTGCCGATATCGCCCTCGTTGTTCGCCATCGGCGTGAGACTCTTACATCGGTGAAGGCAAAAAAACACTTGGCCGACGTTGTAAGTTATGCCGATGACAATATCATCGGCGAGAGATACCCCCTCGGGGTGACAATTTCACATACTGCCGATAGCAAGACTTAAAACTTTCGTCTGCATGATATTTTGGAAATATGATGCTCCCCCTTCCGAAGGTCCAGATGACGTCATTAGGATGTTTCGCTTCTGTATATTGGGGAAAAGAATGACAACCATCATCATCATCATGTCAAAGGAAAATAGGAGGATATGAAATATGATCCTGCTGCTGAGGAAAGGAATATGATGGTGACGTCATCGTCATATCTGGGCTTCATTAAAATGCAAAAGATGATGTCACCGTCATGTTTAGTTAAGATCAGGGGATAAATGTAATATCGGGTCACCTAAGGAGCATGATCAGGTGGTCAATGTAATATGACCCCTTTGCAGCCAAGGTAACCCTCTCAAAAGATCAGGATGATGATGATCATTAGGATATCCGGGGCTTTTGTTGAACTTAGAATATGACGTCATCATCATATTCGCGAACTGGATCATGTTTTGGAAAATATCCTGCCGAAGGGAAATGTGATGATGATGTCCTCCTAATATTTGCTTCTTCGTTTATCAGGTTAGGATGACGTCATCAGGATGTTTGCAAAAGGTCATTTTTTCTCGGTAGGAGGACATTACGAAATATCAGGTTACATTAGGAATATGATCCTCCTCATCGAATATCATGATGAGGTAACCATCATGTTCCGCCTTAGGAGCATGAGGATGAGTTGAGGTCATCATCAGGTTAGCGCTAGGGTGATATTTAAAATATGATCATGCTGCTGAGAGTATCACCCCCCCTTAAAAGATAGGGTGATCATCATGATCATGTAAAAAAGGAGATCAGGAGGATATGATGACGTCATCATCATATTAGCGAATATCAGCAAATATGACCCTCCCTTGAAAGATCAGGATGATGACCCTCCGATAGGATTTTGACATGCGCATGCAAATATGAAGATGGTGGATTTTCTAAGTAGGGTGATATTATAATATCAGCATGATATTATAATATCAGGTGATGTAAAAATATCATGATGCTCGTTGTTATGAAATATCAGGTTACACTCAAAACATGATGCTCACGATGCGCATAAGGTCATTTGATGGGTAAAGGGCACTATCACCTAAGATTGACGTCCGGATATTTCGACTGCATGATTTTATCAGGTGATAGATCAAGATCATGATGACCTTGACAACATGACTGAGGATATAAAAATATGATGATCACTTGCGATTATCAGGTTTGACCAAAACTTTGACTGTGCATAACTTCCACATATGGACGAATTTTCAAGTGATGTAAAAGGGAAACCTACATGGAATTTCAAGCTCTTTCTAAATATGAGGTCACAGAAACAATATATGAACTTTGACAAACTGACCTCATGATGATGACCTACCTCATCGTGACCTTCATGATGATGATGCACTTGACTCATTTTTACCAAACCGCCAGAAAGCAGACAAACACAAGCAGAAGCAAAGAGCAAAGCGACAGCAGGGGTCCCCATTTTGCTAAGGAGCAATAATGGGGTGTGTTGTGAACATCACAACAAATATGTCAAGCCAAACTTTTTTCATTCATATCTTTCAAACCATTCATCAAAACCACACTAAATTCTAGATTTAGATGCTTCTAACAACCAACAATAACATGTTAGAACCATAAGGGAAAATCTTCAATAGCTGACAAATGCAAACCAAAACACCAGAGGCTCTATAGCTTAGAATGACAAAGTTAACAATTAGACAAATTTTCATCAAGGGTCTTTACTGGATCAAACCTTCTTGTAAAAAGTCTTCTTTTGAGGATCAAAATCATATTTAAAAGTAGAGGATCAAACCCTCTTGCAAAATTATCAATCAAACTACAATTTTTACTGTTGATTATGACTTTGTGGATCACTAACTCTATCCTATGATGTCATGGACTTTAACCTTTATTGCTCTTTCTCAGATTACTTCATCTTTTCCCTTTGAAGTTACCAACCTTGTTGGCAACAACCTATGCTACCATCAATCTTATCAACCTTTGTTGCCATCAATGAAAACACTGCTTACTATCTAGCTTATCATTCTTTACACCAAAATGCCTATGTTACCAACAATCTCCCCCTTTACCATTAATGGCAACATAGCCAAAACTTCTCCCAAAACACTCTCCCCCTTTGACATCAATGGCAAAGTGACTATTTACAAATCAAAGACTTCTTCAACCTTTTACAATGATCTCCCCCTTACTAACTTACTCCTATATCAAAATTATTTTATCTTTCCCATATGTACAAAAGAATAAAAGAAAAAGACTCACTAAATTATAGAAGGATATCTTTGTAGTTATTCTTCAATCAAGTTACCATTGAGTCCTAATGTATCTCTGCATAATTCAAAATCTGTATCTGACCATTTATTTGTAATAATAACTTTTCAGCTTTATCCGCTAATGCAGGGGCATCAATTATCTTCTTAGCTTTAGCAACTTCCTTTATTAAGCTAGTTAAAGAAGCTATTTTAAAATTGACTATTTGTCTCATCTGCCCCATTTGATCTTTTAGCATTTCCTTTTGGCTCTATAGTTTCTTTATAATGGTATGAGTCTTTTCTATTTCTCCTCTTAAATCTCCATTTGTATCTTTAAGAGGATCATATGTTATAGAGATCTTTGCTATTTGACTTTCTAGGCCATCAATTTTATCTTTAATTTCCTTAGTAGTTGTAGGCCAAGATAAACAAAATTGATATAGTACATTGGCGTCACTTATAACATTGTGAATATTGTTTAAAATAGCATCTAGAAAAATGTGTGTCATTAATCCTTTCAACCTTTGTTTCCATCAATGACAACACTACTTACCATCCAACTTATCATTCTTTACATCAAAATACTTATGTTACCAACACCATTGAGCATAGATGCATTACTTAATGGAATAGAATGCCATGGTCTATCAAAAGAAAGAACATAACTATAGAGTGAAGCCTCTACTGACAACAAGAAAATTATAGAAAGGGCCATAATAAGACACATGATTAAAACCAACAAAGCAATGGATGAGATAATAGAAAAGATATCAAAGAAGCTAGCAGAAGCCCTAAGACAAAGAAGAGAAAAATATATTAAACTAGAATAATATTTGAGATAACAAGCTATTGTTGGGGTAGGCACCTCCATTTCCATAGAAGAGAAGGACAAGTTAGCCTAATTACAGGCTAAAGAACTGAGGACAATGTAGAGGGTTGATACTCTCATGATTATGGATCAAGAAGGTACAAAAAAGATCCAATAGGAAAAAAAGAAAATAACAAAGAAAGTTTATGATTCTATAAAGGAGACAGATAAAAATACAAAACACCAGTCAGCATCTCCTCTGCAAGATAAACAATTAAGGGTTTCTCCTCTGCACAACACAAACATATATCAAGATGACCAACAAATGGAAGAGGAGGCACTAAATATAGAGGATGATAAATAAGAGGAATAAATAGAAGGACCATAAAATCAAGACGCATCCTCCTCTATTTCCCCTATTCAATCCATTAAAGATTTTTTTGTGCAGGGTGCTTCCACAATAATGGGTTACACTTTCTGGGACATCCTAATTTTTGCTGAAATCACATATTTCTAGAAAATATAATGATTTAAGCCTTGAAAGGTTCCATTTAAATGATTTTAATTGAAGAGGGTTTGATCAAACCCCCTTAGATTCAAACCTCCTTGGATAGAACCCTGCTAGTTTCAAACCATACCTTTAATTTAGTCTCCTCTATATCTATCAAAATGCTCATAAAAACCCACTTTTGATTTACTTTTTGGGGGTAAAATGAATTCATTTAAAATTTATGTTTCATAAGTATGTAGTCCTTATTATAAGCTTCCCAAGAAGTATAATTTTATATATATTTAATTTGATTATTCTATTTATTTTTATTTCTTGTGAATGTAGGTTTTTCAATGAACATCAAGGTCTTTGTTTCACACATATGAAAAAACAAAGGAACATAGAGAAAAAAAATTCTAAAAAATACATGTCCTCTAGGTATTGATGTCCTTATTCTAACAAAAAAACAAATTGAATTCTAATACATACAAAAAAAGTTATGTTGGACAAAATATGCCCATGTTCAAATTATAATCGGTTTGACTTCAAAACTTAATTAAAAATATTAAACAAAACATTATGAAACCAAATGCATCCTATAGATATCGGTGTTACTAATCTAAATTCAAAAGAATCATAATTTTATCCTTTGTAGAAAAAAAGTTATGTACGATA
The DNA here is from genome assembly GCA_027924645.1 of Cunninghamia lanceolata. Taxonomy (NCBI): domain Eukaryota; kingdom Viridiplantae; phylum Streptophyta; class Pinopsida; order Cupressales; family Cupressaceae; genus Cunninghamia; species Cunninghamia lanceolata. The sequence goes on along the minus strand of BSBN01000158.1, from coordinate 3,705,008 downwards.
GAATACACATCACTTTAAAAAAATGTTGTTTACTATTTAAAACTAGTTATCAAAGGAGACACAAAAAAATTTACAATTTAACTCCAAAGTTTTTTTAAAATATATATTTAGAATCTATAGACAAAATCTCACAAATCACTAGTTCACATCATCTTCAAATTCCTAACAGTTTAGCAGCTATATGTGTCAGAAAGTGAAGATTTAGTTCAAAATGTTGATTTCAATGTCATGTTTGGCCAAAAAGTGTAACCCATTATTGTGAGATGACCCTGCTAGCAAAAGCAAATTCAACCTATAGAAACACCCCAGTTGATACAATTGTCAGTAATAGGAGGATAAGTGAACTTATCAGGTATATCACCTATTCAAAAGTTATAACTTGGTGATATCTTCCACTCCACAGCAAGGGAAGAAATTTTGCAAGAGAATATAGAGAATAGTGTGATACTTCTAGAGATAGTAAATATAATTCAAAATGAAATGCCAAAAGCTCAAAGGAACATAAGTCTACCGGTCACAAAACAATTGAAACATGCAAAGTTTCAAAGCTCATTCTACATATTTGGAGAAGAAGGCTGAAGAACGAATTACTGAGAAAATAAATAAGAAAAGATTAGAATATGCATTAAATAAGTGTGCCAAGGCACACACTAAACTAGAAACCCAAATAAGAAACATCCAATAAGGTATGGATGAGGCCAAGGTATTATATCAATTATGTTTGCAATGACCTACCACCAATAAAAATATTAAGGATCAAATAGATGTATTGGAAACTCAAATAATAGAAGTAGTAGGTACTTATGATCCTATACAAGATACTAATGGCACAATAAGGGTACAAGTAGAAACACTGCACACTCAGCTACAATAGTTTCATGATCAAAGGGAACAAACCAAAGCTTAAATTAAGTAGTTAAGGGAAGTGGTAAGCCCGAGACTATCATTCCTAACTAGTGTTGTTATAGAAGCTAAATAGACTGCCCAAAAGATACAAATACCAACTACATTGGGTGATGAGGAAGATACATACATACAAATAGACAGCCAAATCCATATTTTGACATTTGCGAAAAAGAAATGGGACACAATTCTGGCTCAGCTTAGAGTGATCTATAAAAATGTCCTACCTTCAAATAGAGTAGAACATGTCTTGAGGACAAGACATAATTTTTAGAAGGGGCATGATGTCGGTAGACTCCAGGGCAACTAGCAGAACCTACCGCAAGTTACTATGGATGGCATATAGAGGACAAATTGGCACACAAAGAGGTATTTGGGAAAAGACACGTATCTATGTGAATATATAGGATGTACATGTAAGTAAGTAATATGTCAGTGATAATGAATGAGAATGACATAGATAAGGTGATGCATATGTGTTTCCATTGATGTCAATAGGTCTAAATGTTGAAAGAAGTGATGGTTGAAGTGGTTTGATAGATCGAAAGGTTTGAAGTAGATGTGTTGATCAACAGTGATTAGTGTGGTTCATAAATGCCAAGGTGTAGTGATGACTAAAGAAGAGGTGATGTGGAGAATTGTGAGATATGCGTATGTTGATATGTTCAAGTAATAAGGTAAAGGAGTGATAATTAGAGATGAATCAGAGGATTTGTGAAGTTAGGGTAAGTTGTTACAAGTTATGTACTATGTATACTGATTAGACCAGTATCATCTGTACACAATTGTACCCTATCTTCTGAAGTTCATGCTAAGGAGAAAGATGAAGAGCATGTTGGAATGGAGTTGTCATCTCTTGTTGAAAAGAATTGTCAATGAAGTCTTTGGTGTAGTACAAAATGTATTCTTTGTTTCCTGAAGAAGAGAATTGCTTTAGGATGGTTTAGGAAGTTCAAGGCAGTGGAAGTTGCACAAAAGAAGCTCGAGAGAATGTTCTGCATTCCTCCACATTTGAAGGTATGGCCTTACAATTTGGAAGCTAAACAGAGAAAATGTGAAGAAGTCATGATCCTAATTTTAGAGCTTAGAACTTAACGCATAAGATTCTTGACCTAGCACTGTAAAGATAGATGATTCAAGATGGTTGTTGTTAGAAGGTGTTAGAGAACTATTTCTCATTTCTCTACATTTGAAGATGAGGTCCTGAGGTTTGAAGAAATGAGAAGATTGATATTTCCATGTTATAGGTGATAAGTTATATCATAGAGGATCTTCAGAGTCAACAGAACAAAGATACATCATGTTGCTGATTAGGGTTGTCTGGAGGAGAAAGCAAAAGCCACTACATTCCATAGTAGATCATCTTTTGTCTTTGATGTTTGGAGAATAAGTTTAGACATTTTGTATGTGCATCCATTTCAAGTTTTAGGTGTTGAAGTGCACTACAAGATGGGTTTTCAATGTTCTATTTCAAGACTAGATGCGCAATGTTTGATTGTGATACTAGGTTCAATATTTCTATGTTTGCACCAAAATGAAAACATTTAATTCAAATGAAGAAATGTTTGTGGATTGTTGTACAAGTCTTATGTTACTTGTGATGTGATCTATGTGTCTCTATTTGGTCACTCTAGTACCACCTTAGGTCTAGAGTCATTTTGATAAATCATAAATGCATGTTGGGTTGAATTCTTGTGTTCTAATGATCTCGCCGGATGAGTTTGAAGTGTGCACCTACATGAAAAAATGTATTAAAAAATAATAGGTCTTGGTTATCATGCGGCTTGAACTGCATTGAATGACACATCTTTTGGATGCCCATTTGGTGTGGCCATTACACGTTTCATGTGTACATATTTCATCTTTGTCGACATAGTGTTGATTGTTGTTTTGACACATCAACTCAAATAGAACAAATGGTGACTCTACTTCTCCTAAAAGGTAAACTAATGACTTTAGTTCACCCCAAGGTCCCTATTTCACTGGGTCACAATAGTGTTAGAATAGTGGAGTGGACAATGTGTGTGTTTTTTCAAGGGGCCTATGCTGGTAATATTAATATAGAATGCCAAGTAATCCTTTGATAGGTAAATATTCAAATGAGTACAAAATCTAACCTACTCCTAAGTTTTAAAAAGAAAAGAAAAAATGGGTTTAGGACTTAGAAGGAAAATGTTGAATAGTCTGGACAACCTCTGCACCTAACTTTTTACTTCACATTAGTGAGATCAAATTACCAAGCATTGGATGACCAGTATTCACACAATCACTACCACTCCAAGTGCAAAATTCAAAGGAAATGAGTAGAAGAACAAGAAGTTGAAAACACCATATTAAATGTGTAGAATTCAAATCCCCATTCATCCACCAAACTTATGATTTTAACAATTAAGCTCAAGATCCACTAATCCAAAGTCATATGCAAGGAAAAGAAATGAAAGTACATTACCACCATAGGAAAGATAGACAGGAATAGATCCAAAAAGTTTGTCTTCTCATTAACTGGCAAAATTGTTGATTGATTACAAAAGAGTATTATTCACAAACTCTGGATGCATATGAAGTATGCAACTTACATCCCAAAATGCAAGTATAGCTTGAGCTCACTCAAGCTCTCTATGTTTTCCCCCTTACAAATGTCCAAAATTCCCCATTATATATTAGGGTTCTCTTGTTTACATTTGCACATTTTGGCCCTAGTCAGCCTGAAAATGCCGTATTACACAAATTACAATGCATCAATTAGCTTTGTTGGCCAAAGTAGCTTTATTAAGCATAAATGAAGTCAGCCTCATCAAAGAATGAAAGAATTTTTGAAAGTCAAGGATATTATGTCCTTTCTTCAAAAGACCTTTAAAGGTAGTGGTGACCTCCCAAACATCAAGCTATCAATTCCCCACTCCTGGAATACTACCATTTTCTTGCATCCACACACGCATACCTCATCAATAGTTTTGTAAGCATATTTCATAGTTCTCCATCATTATATCATCATGAAAGTCCAAAGAAATTGAAAGAAATACCTTGAAATAGTGAAAAATATAGTATTTTGACACTAGTCGGAGATTAGGGATCAGGTCTTACCCCTTCCGCATGTTAAAGGAATGAGAAGGGCCAAGGTGGAAGGCCCAATGATAGAAATATGACACCACAATCTCAAAGGATTTTAGTTAAAGCTCCAAACTAATCTCTGCATCCTAATAAAGTCCTCATAGTCAGGATTCGGAAGGTGACACTTATTCCTTCTAGCATCAATTAGAAGTGGAAGGAAAAACTAAGGAGGCCAACTACCCAAACCTTGATGCCTTATCAAGAGACTAGAACATAGAGTACAAAAACACCCTCTACCTAAGTAAAACTAGAAAACAAAACACCAAAGCTCTGACCCGCAAACCATGAGCCCTACTAATCAACCAAAAAGCAAAAATAGGGAACAACACCTATCTTCAATAAAAGAAAGGTAGCCAAAATGTAAGAACCCTAACACCAAAAACTAAGGAACAAGTGGGATCAAAAGGGAGGGCCTAAGGCTTTTGAAAGGGAAGGTGGAAGATTTGAAGCCTGATCTCCGTTGCCCCAAAACTAGGAACAAGAAGCCTAAAAACATTATAGGAAGGCGAAAGATCGAAAGTCAAATCTTCACCACTTCAAAACCAAGTACAAAAAGCCATGAACACTAAAGAAATGCAAAAGATCAGAAGCCCAATCTCCACCAGTCTAAAACCAAGACAAAAAGGCCTTAAAGCAATGGAATACAAAGGTGAAACTACTCCAAGCATGCAAAATGATATAGTCTAAAAGTTTGAAAGCATAAAAACATTGCATAGACTGAGGGAAAAGCTTATAACCAAATGGATATATTCCAAAACCCATCAAATAAATGATAATACATCAAAGCACATAAAACCACCAAAGCATATAGATGCAATCAAATCAACCCGTTGCTAGAACCATGTAAAAAAATTTCTTGGTTCTAGTATTTTTCCATGTCTCATGCTATCATTCTAAAGGGTCTCTGGCCTAGGCTTTTTACTTACTCAAACATTCTAAATAGTAACCTTAAACACTAAACCTTAGTATTGTTTTGAACGCAAGCAGAGAAGTCACTTTTATTATAATTTTAGATTGACTACTTATCGCCTGTTTATAAAGTGCATAATTTGCCAAGTTAATGTCATGTAGCATATTGTTAACTGGCCCCTTGCCTTTTGTCCACTGCCTGTGGCCTGTATTCAATAATTTTTTAGTATTCCAATGTTTTAACTTTTGAACCCTTGATAAGTCCCATGGCCCCCTTTCTCCCTAGTAGATGAAGGTTGTTTTAAAAGTTTTTTTATGGTCAGGTTCCATTTTACAGGTGGCATACTATTAGTGGTTTCTTCCTTTCAGCAAGAAGTAAAATATCAAAGAATTGAACATCTTTGAAACAATAGAAGAATGCCATGTGGCATTCTCTTTGCATAGAGATTCATCAATGGTAAAGGGTAGTGCCTAACTGACAGGTGGTGGGTTCTCGTGTTTTCCTCTATTCTACTGATCCTCGATGGTTGGCCCTCATGGTTCTTGAAGAAATGCGAGAAGGTGCCATGTGTCCATATTCATAGATTGTTGAGTGGGTATTCACTGATCATTACTTGTAGCAGTCTTTTTATGTGCTAAAGGGTTTTTTCAGGGATTCACTCTATTTTATGTGGCAGATGTAATGTTTTTTTCCATTTCATGGGAGTCCATCTCCTACTATATCTTTTTCATTGTAGAAACATTGAAGGATGCCTTACCGGAATTGTTTGAATTTTCTTTCTAAAGTTGTGGCTCTAGTGGTAGTCCAGGTAATGTGCTATTATTAGCCTATGCTTCTTTGGCATTGATGATGGGATTTCTTTCTGTAGTTGACTGCATTGATGTCATTGATTTAAGCTAGCTACCACGGTGATCAACGACTCATATTTAAAATTTGAGGGATGATGTGGTGGCACATGATGTGGGATAAGCCAATGCATAATTACTTTCTCAGGTGTGTGCTGGGTATCCATCACTACCACTATGAGGGAATTTACTAACTAAAAGGTTGGCACAATGCAAGATTGGCCCTTGGGGATTTCTGCTGATACCAAAAATGACCTTTCATTTTCTTCATGAGGAATTTTGATAGGATGATTAAGTTAAGTGTTGAAACTAAGACAACTGATATGGTAGCTTCAATATAGGAAATGATGTTTTTAGTTACGTGAGGTGATGAAATTTTATCTGTGTGCCCACTTTTAGCAATCATCAAATGATTTCCATTATGGCCAGTATACAGTGGAAATGACTGGAATTATTTGATCAAGGACGTATCAAAGTATGCAAAATCTATCAAGTTTTCTATAAATAGGTACTTTCAATGCTACTCCATATACCATTTGTTCATGCAGATAGTATGGATATCCACTAGTTTTGTGTACTCTTTATGCTCCCCTATTATGTAGGATTTTCTTCTCTATACTCATGGTTCACAATCTATCCTTCAAAAATTAAGAGATTAGAAGATTTTCATCTAAAAAATGGGGGGAATTAGAAATATTTCAGGGTAGTAGAAGCATCTATTGAGCTCTTGCAAGCTTTTCTCCTTCCTATTTTTTTGGTCGGATGAGGGCTCTAAGTTTTAGTCTCCATACTCTAGTAGTTTCTACTTCCTATGAGTTGGCATATTAATTTCTTAGGTAGAGAGGCATCATTTATATCTCTACCCCTCCCTTACATCTACGTTTCCTAATAGAGAAACAATTTCACATGTAGGAGTGTTGCCCATTTGGATGAAACATGTGGAGGTAGAAAAAAGTTTGGTTGTTGTTGCTACTGCACTCCTAGCTAGATAAATGGTGTAGCCATGTCTAGCCTTGTCTGGTTTCCTCTAGTTTCTATCTAGTTGACCTCGTTGGTAACCTCTCAATTAGAAGTGAGGAGTCACACCTTACAAAGGACACTGGGCATAGTGAAAGAGACTCTAGTTTATGGGGTTTACTTCTGAGATTGTTCCTTGCAAGTGTATTGGTTAAAATCCAAATATGTAAATAATGGGAAAGCAATACAAATTACAAATCAAATTACCTTCAAACACACACAAACAAAGAAAATAGATTGAGCGTACTAAGATACCACCCAATCCTCGAGTCAATTTTCTTTTTTCTCTATGCGATGTGGATTGCTCTATATTGCCAAGCATAAATGTGATCTCCCGAGGAATGATAAGGACATCATAAGTTTAGTAAAATGAGAGTTGGTTAAAAATGGACAACGAAGCTGAATTTATAGACTTATGAGATATCAGATCAATAGTTGAGAGTGATCAGTAAGATCAACAGTTATGGATGGTTGAGAGAATGTACACGAATTAGAGAAGGAGTAGTGTCCTAGTTCCTTCATAAATCAAGGGAGTTAATAAAATTGATTGAAGAGTGGAATAAATAGATTGATTAGATGACTAGGTTAATTGATCTTTTAACAAATTAAATTGATTTATTAAATGATTTGATTGAATACATGACTGATTTTATTGAATAGATAACTAATTTGATTGATGAGTCAACTGTTTTGATTGATCTGTTAACTAATTTTGATTGGAGGAATTTATGGTGGGTAAGGATAAATAGGAAATTAAATAAATTATTTATTTAATTACATGTGCACATGGGATAATTGAATTAAATATTAAATTTAGTTCAATTTGGAGGAAATAGATTATTTAAATAAATAATTTTGATATTATTTATTTAAATTAGAAGAATAATGATGTAATTAAATAGTTTAGATTATTTAATTAATTAGAGGAATATGATGTTTTAATGGAAATATTGAATTACTGTTGAATGATGAGAATTATGTGATTTGATGTGAAATTATGTGAATGCAATGTGATGATATGAATTGTGCGATGGTGAAATTCAAGTGTCTAAATTTTGCCCCTCTTTGATGCAGCATCCTATTAGGTGGTGTCGATGCCCTGGTCTGGGGCCAAAATGGATAAGAATGATGGAAGGTGGAAGGTATGTTGGGTGCCCCCTCAAGAAATTTTCAGAAAAAATAAAAAATAATTTTGGAAAAATTCTCAACAGGTGTGAACAAGGTTAGGATAGTAGAAAAGTCGAACAAATAATAGAAAAATAGAGAAAAAGTTAACAAATAGGGGATAGCATAGGGTGGGGTATGTGCAATAGGAAAAAACTAGGGTGAGAGGCCTATAAATAGTGGAAGGGGGTCCACTCCAAGTCATTTGGACACCTAAGCATATAAAACCTAGCAAAGAGAAGAAGAGAGAGAGAGATATATGGAGAACATGATTGTAAGCCCCCATCATAGTCACAGAGGTGAGCGAGTGAGGATCTAACAGAGGTCAGCTACCACAGTACAGCTAGTGAGTTATCTAACTAGGGCTTGGGGTAGTTAGGGGTAATTAATAGGGCATTAATGATAAAAAGGGGAGAAAGAGCATGGGTGTGCATTTATGAATGTGTTCCTACATGAGAAAATGATGTGCTTGTGTGCTAAAATTGTGTGCGTATGCAAAGACACTCACCCGTCATTTGGAGGCACATTTGTGTTAGCGAATGGTGCACCTGCACAATGCCAAAGAACACTTGTGCAAATAAGGGATGGGAGAAGAAAAACACATTGGTAACTAATTTCAATGTGCCTAGGTTAGAGAATGACGTGCTTTTATATAAAAGTGTACCTACGTAGAAAAACTATTTGCCTATGCATGAAAAAGGTGCATTGACATAGAAAGACATGCCAAAGGGTAAGAAAGGCATGCCTGTGTCTAAAGACAATAGGCAACTTACTAGACTTAGGAATTTGAGTAAAGAAGAAAAGTTAGTAGTCCTAAGGACCCAAATACAAGATTTAGAAGAATTAGGGAAAACTTGTTTTTGTTACTAGGTTCTGGCTAACAAATTCACCATGTTTATGATGGATAATAGTGGCCACCACCGATTCAATTGCATGTACAGAGGCCATGCATGATGAGGCTAGAGCTGGAGTTCTCAAATATTGAAAGAGAGTTCCTGTATGGAGTTAGGATGCTACACATAGCTTGATTCCTAGAGATTCAAGTACACACTGCTATGATGACTGCATTGATATAGCGGTGGCACAGTGAGCAGAGTATCTTCCTTTTCCTAATAGGGGAGATGACACTTACATTAGAGGATGTTTGGTGGATACCGTAGATCCCATTACATGGATCCTTAGTTAGATATGACCTTCACATAGGCACTGAGGCCTTGGAGAGTGTATTTGTAGATGACAACTTTCCCATAGAGGAGACACAGTTAGACCTAATGGAGGTGATTGTTCATGCCCCACTACCACTTTTATTGTGGGCTTGATCAGTTACATGCTAATACAAGGGAGATGATCCCAACATTTTTCTATCAATTGGGGAGATGTTCTAGACTGGATGATGTAGGGAGAGGTTTTTTCTTGGGGTTGGTGCATGTTAGCACACTTGTATAGACATTTACATAGCTATGTGTATAGTAGGAGTCAGTATATGGGTTGCAGCATAGTGTTGTTCCACATATGGGCATAGGAGCACATACCAGTGTTGCAACCAATGACTAATGGGATGGAAAGAGTAGAGGAGCGACCATACGTTTTGCTATACATCAGGGTCCTACACTATCAGAGGATGGGGGATATGACATACTGGTAGAGGATCATCAATGATATATATGAGATGATCTGGACACCCTGGAGAACTTGCAAGTTTTGGTGGGATGATCACTAGGAGCTGCCTTATCCTTATGTGAGGTAGACCCATTATCTTATGGGGAGGGTGAGGACCATTGTCAATTCCTCCAACAGCGGTGCAAATATCGCCCTACCTTTAGATGTGATCTGCCTCCCACGGGAAACTCATGCCATGTTAGGGTTTTCGTTCCATCTGCACCCAGGGATCTTTTTAACTACTTTATCATTCTGCAGTCCCAGACCATTTAGCCTCTTGTCCTAGTTGCCGATGCAGGTATGTATGGGAAAAGAACATAAGTTATATAAAAAGGCACCATGATGCGCACTTAGTCCTCCACCGTAGATTTTAATATGGGTTCATAACATTGCTATCACCGTGTTTGTCGACCTAGGAGGGTAGTCGGTTGAGTGGTTGCGCCTTCACAGTGATTGAGGCTACGCATTAGATGTTGTTGTGAATGGTTGATGCTTTAGGGTTTCTGTGTCAACTAGTATCTCTGATAACATGGCTCTCAATCAACTTATATGTGACTGGCGTACGCGTTCCTCAATTAAACTTGCAACTCTGTAATACATAATTCTCTGTCATACTGGATCTCTGTCATGTTTGTTCCATGTCATCCAGTTCTCTGTCAAACTGGATTCTCCTCGTCAACTTCTTCACTGCCAATCTTCTAAGGACAAAAACCTGAGAATGAGGATAGAGCTATGCTTGCACGTTGCTGGGGTTATAGCAAGAATATTGGGTGAAGTCTTTATCAATTCACGCTCTCTCTCCTATAGATTGTTTATACGGGAGGATGGATGATTCTAGGGTTGACACTTTGATGTTCTTGGATTAGCCATGGGACCGGGGGATGTATAAAGGCTTCTTGTTCCCTGTGTGGATACGACGGGAATTTGTCTTCTATGAAACTGAGAATGTTTAGTTGCAATTTTGATTGTACTAGGGTTTCCTGTAGCTATAAGGGCATCTCAGAAGCTTAAGTAATTGGGAAGTTGGCTCTTAGACTATTGGCAACGGTTGGTCTTGATTGCTGGTTGTTGATCTTGGTTTTGTTCTCTGTCAGTGGACTGTGGGGATGCTTGTGGCACATGTTTTAATTGCTTAATAGGAATGCGATTGATTTTTCCCGTAGAGACTGTGTAAGGTGAAAGTTGGGTTCGAACCATCATTTGTTTGCGGCTGAGCTGCTCACACTTGCTGAGCTGGGTCCTATCTAATTTTTTTATGGTTATGACTACTTGTGGCGAGTCCTACTAGCTGAGTTACAGGCTCTCATGGTTCAATTCCTTATTGTGTTTCATGTGACTTTTGAGTACTTGTGAGTGGTTGGTGTTGGTTCATGATAAAGATGGTACAGTCCATTGGCCATGGGTTGGGGATTAGGTTAATGGTCATAGGTGGAGACCCAGTTGTCCACTATCTCCCCCGTCTAAGCTGAGGACTCTTGACTGTTGGCAAAGAAGCATGGAAAACTGGTTTAAAAGAATTCTTAACTTATTATTGTTTTGTACCTGAGAAGGGTGGTTGTCGATAATTTGAAGAAGCAAAACTTAAGATCTCAAACATTCCTTCAAGATTATTGTTTGTTAGCTACCATACACTCAGGCTTCTAGTAGACCTGTTGCCATCCTTAGATCATGCCAAGGGAGTTTCAATTTAAAAAAAATCTGAGTGTAGATTGCCTACCAATTTATGGACTCATCACAGGATTCACGAGCAAGCATTCGACCCTTTTTGGATTCGCTGTATGTTGTCACTATAATCGTTTGAAAATTTTGCAAATTATAACTTCTGCATCGATGTTTGAGGAAAGAACATAGTTTGTGCAGTCAAAGCGTAGTGATACTGTAAATACTCCTAAGCCGATATGCATATGTGTACTACAGGAATCAAGAGAATGCGTTACCGATTTAAACAGCTACCGCATTGATATAAGGTTAGGGTGTCTTCAAGATAGCCACACGGGCATACAGGCACACACAGTAATCACATGTAGTTGTGAATTCAAATACCATTACCTAGCTCATTGTGCCCAAGGGTATGCGATAATGACCAGAAATTGATACCTTTCAATGAAAACACGAGTCAGAGATTATTTGCGAGGAGAGCCATACTAGAAGGCGGATATGAGTTATTGCAGGGAGATTGTAGTAGACTGTGGCGACTCCCTTATTTGGCAACAAGTTCATATGAAGATACAGGTGACAAGATATGGACATGAGCGACTCCTCCAGGTTTGAAATGCTACTGATGGGCGCGGGGATGGCTATTCATGTTTATGCGGTCCTTGTAAATTTTTGTTCTCCATAAATCCTGTGTCACGGCTTCTCCAGCCTTAATATCATGCTATTAGATTATGAAAAGATGTCCAATTGCTTACCCCCCCCTTTTATGACCAAACTAGCTATAATGCCAAGTTTCTCTCTAAGTTTGACAAATTTATCTCTGCCAAGTGGTTTAGTAATGATATCAGCAACCTGCTCCTCTGTAGGACAGTGATAAAGACAAATGTCTTCACTATTGACCATCTTGCAAATGTAATGGTGATGAACTCGAATATGCTTGGTTCTGGTATAATAGATTAGATCCTCCACCATCTTGAGCACATTTTAATTATTACAAAAAAAATGATGTCAGTGTTGTTTGGTCAAGTTGAAGATTGACCAACATTCTCCGTAACCATAATGCCCCATAGCCTGTATTAATGATTGCCTTATATTCCACTTTAGTGTTAGATAAAGCAATTAAATGTTGCAACTTGTTTTGCCAAGAAATAACTCCAGATCCAAAGGTAAACACATAGCCTATTGTAGACTTTCTAGCATCAACTGATCCAGCCCAATTGGAATTAGTATATCTGGATAGCATGAAGTCTGCAGATTGCTGGTATAGATGCCCAAGTAAAGGGTTCCTTTGACATATTTGTTTTGTGGCTTGAAAATGTTTTTGCGGCTTGGACATGAATGGAGATAACAAATCATTGCAAAACATAGGCCTGGCTGAGTTGTAGTAAGATAAATCAAACTATCCACCAATTGAAAGTACACCGATTTATTGATTGGTGGTGAATCAATGTAATGCACTTTATCATCTCAACTTATCTAGAAGTGCTTTGGCATACTAATTGGTGATACTATTGGCCTTGCTTCCTATGATGGCAAGATCATTGACATGGTCAATTAGGATCACTATCATCATCACTGATTTTATGTAGAAACTGGTATTAGAATGACCTCTTTGAATCTTAAATCTCTAAGATGATTAATTTTAAAATGCTAGGCTCAAGGAGTTTGCTTAAGTCCATTTGATCTCTTTTAGGAGTTGTGACTTCGATTTTTTTATTGGAAGCATTTACTAGAAAACTGTAATGCCTTGGGAACGAACATAGTTGATACTTCTATTAAGTTTCGACGGCGTAAGAATGTCTAGTCCCAATCTTCTTCTTAGGCAGATTTAAATCATCTTTGATTAAAACATTTTAGAGACATCGTTATGACAAAGAAATCCAAGCATAGTAAACTGTTATCTATTTGAGGTCAAGAATATCTGAAGGACCGTATTAGGGTAGAACTTAGAGGAAAACGAAAACATTGATGTTCATTGTTGAAGGTAGGACCTTTGTCCTCGTTGTATTGCCATATAGTTATAAGGTATCATTTTAGTACTTAATCCAACGTTGGAAAGGTAAGTTAATCAGGGTAAAATTTGTTATACTTGTGTTTTATAATCTATCTTTAGAAACAAATGTAGAATATTTAAATAGTTTAATTTTAATGTATTAGTATAATTGTTGTATTTATTGTGAAATCAATTAGTTTGATTTAAAGAGATAATGTAATCCATTGTTGATTTCATTACAAAGTTATTTATGATGAGCCAAGAAGGAATTTTAGTGTTTAATTTCTAGAATCTGAATTGTTCTGTGTGAGTTAAGTATTTCTATTGTCGTAGAGTCAAATTGAGAGTGGTCATACTCGAAATTCCAGAGGCTTAGTTTGTCGTAGTGTGGATGGATGTTTTTGTATTTGTGATGTTATAACGATTATGTGATTCAAATTTAGTATGAAGTATAATGGAGTATTGACTAAGATGATTATGTGTTTTGTGATATAATATTCTCTGGATGAGATATTTAACCAGTTGTGACTATCTTGTATCCGTTTTGTCGTAATTGTTGTTTAGAGAGACCTGGTATCTGTAAAAGTGTAAAATGTTGTAATGCTATAGGTGATGGATAACAATTGGTGTTATGATTCTGTTTGTAATGCAAGAGGGTTTATGCCTTGCGATGAACACGTATGTGTATTGCTATAATGCCTTGTATGATGGTTAAGGTTTACTAGGTGTTAGGAAGGAGAGTGGCTTTCAACGTGGGGCCGGCGCCCAAAGTGGTAGTCAGGATAACCCGTTGGAAGTAGATTAATCAAGTGATAACCTAAAAATAAACTAGGGGGTTAAGGGTAGATTTCACATTAATAAGATTAATGGATTCCTCTCCCATGGCCTGTAGTGCTTGTATAGACTAAGGATGGGTAGAGAAGGCCTGGTTGGCATGATTGACTTCCTTGTCCTCATGAAAGGAAGGTCGATTCCGCATGTGTCACCCTATGGGGCCGGCGCCTAGTGAGAGGCTGTCAGGATAACCATAGATGGGGGCCGGCGCCTAGTGAGAGGCTGTCAGGATAACCCATGCTAGGACCATGCGATGACACTCTCCCTACTACAACCTAGCATTCCCTGTTTGGTCTCTCCACTTATGTTATGTTTCACCTCTGGAAGATAAGTTGTGTTGTATTGTTATTGCCATGTGTTGTATTGACGTTTGGTCGTCCTTTGTTCATGTTAGTTCTATCTACCTGACTGTTATTGTTTGGGACCTCATGTTAACTCCTAGCTCGGGGGGTGGACCTTAGGGTTCCACATGGTTGGGTGGAAGAGCTATTTTATCCATTGGTTATCCCTTGTCAAGTTCATGTGCAGAAAAGATTTGTTCCAGTTGTACTTGTCCCAGTTGATGAAGATGCATGTGTATAATCTTGTACCAGATTTGTGTAACAAGATCAATCATAATGTATGTGATTCTGATGTAGTCTGAAAATGGAAATGTAATGATGTCATGATGTACTTATGTGTAACAAAAGCATTTCAGTTATGTTTTGATCATGTAGATTGTATTATCTGATGGTATGTAATGAATATGAATCAGTTATTCAATTATGCATTTGATTTAGATCAGTTACTGATGAATGTTAAATTATGTTAGTTGGTTTGTAAAGTAATGCAGCCTTGTATCCTTAGAGAATATGTCGTAGTTAGTTATGTTATCATTATTTGTTATCTTAAACATTAAAAAAAAAAGAAGTTCCTGTTTCATGTAGCATAAATGTGTAATTCTTTGAGGTGTACAAGGCGGGCGTTACACTATACATCAGGGTCCTACACTATCAGAGGATGGGGGATATGACATACTGGTAGAGGATCATCAATGATATATATGAGATGATCTGGAGACCCTGGAGAACTTGCAAGTTTTGGTGGGATGATCACTAGGAGCTACCTTATCCTTATGTGAGGTAGACCCATTATCTTATGGGGAGGGTGAGGACCATTATAGAAAGATACATGTCAGATAGGGTTACGAGGTAGTTTTGGGAGGCATAGATGGCACCACTACATGAGGTGATTTTTCTGAGGGTAGTTAGAGATCTAGGTGCTTAGGGAGCACCTGTGGATAGAGATGTAGTAGAGGTAGAGATCATAGCCCTTTAGCTAGTGTCGTGGGCACCGCTAGTTACAGCCATAGATGATACAAGGACCAGCCCTAATTTTGATGCTTGGTGGGCTACTCATAGGCCTATGATATTGACACCACCAGAGACATAGGGGAGACACGTGGAAGATCCTCTCATTAGCCATCAATGATGAGTGAGATAGAGGGTTGTAGCAGGACATGTAGGGATCCCTCTAGATGTAGGGAGAGGAGGGGAAGGAGGAGGAAGACATGACCCACATATAGTAGAAGTAGCAGTGATACCAGCAGTATGGGGAAAAAGGAGAATGACAGGTGCAAGCCAGAGGAGGAGGAGGTGGAGATAGGGGTAGGTGCATGCTAGAGAAGGAGAGGGAGAGGATACAAATGCATTACAAGCGTCTCGAGATAGTCTGTAGTTAGAGGTAGAGTGACTGTAGGAATAGGGACAAATTGTTATAGCTAAGAGAGATAGTGGTCTCCTATAGATATAGACTCTACAGACATAGGTACAGGGACTCCATGTACAACTATAGTAGATTATTGGGGATAGAGATATAGCAAGGGTTATGACTACCCAGGTACAGTAGTAGTTGGATGTAGCGCAGAGGGTTATATCAGGTGGGAGCATGCCATAGATGTGGACCAACATGATGGCAGTCCAGGACAGGTTGGGTTAGGCAGGACAATGTGCAGAGTACTACTAGGGGCTCTATGAGAGTATAGTCCTAGCATCTTAGAGGGTTCCTAGTTTCAACATACAAAGTAGGATAGAGGGTTCCAGATCAGCCTGCTGATGACCCTCAGTGATGGGGCCACCAAGGATGAGTTCAGGATAGGGGATTCAAGTTTAGAGGTAGCCATTGGGATTACAAAGAATACACTAGCCACCTCTAGAGCTAGATCAATAACCAACTCCTTCAGAGGGATCTAGCCTAACATGATGTAGACACTTGATTTAGATGATGTATATTTGTGTATTTTGATGCCTACAAGCTTGATGATGTACACATATGTATACTTGTATCATAGACACTTGCATATTATGGACATTTAATTATTGTTGATGATATAGATATGATGATTTAGTCCCTTTTAGATGTTTATGATGTTATTTGTGTTTCCTTGATGATATGATAAATGTATGTATACATACTCTAGATGTTTATTTTGATGATTTATTTGATGATGTATATGATGTATGATGATGTAATGTGATGGAGCATAGATGTTTATTTGATGATATATATGATGCATTAATGATGTAATGTGATGTGATAGATTTTATGTGATGATGTATATGATGCATAATGATGTAATGTGATGGACAATGTAAGATAAATGATGAACAAATGATTAATTGAGAAAAGATAACGAAATGATAAGTACAAAATGTGATGAATAATTAATTAACTTAATCAAAGATAATCAATTGATAATGAAGAAGAGAATGATTAACTAAAGACCAAAAATTATAATGAAAAGAAAGTGATGAACAATTAATTAACTTAAAGAAATATAATCAATTCATAAAAGAAGACAATGATGAAATGAGGACCAAAAAATGATATGAAAAGAATGTGATGAACAAATAGTTAATCTTAAAGAAAGATAATTAATTGAGAAAAGAAGACAATGATGAAATGAGGACCAGAAAATGATATGAAAAGAAGGTGATCAACAAATAATTAATCTTAAAGAAATATAATCACTTGAGAAAAGAAGACAATGATTGATTGATGACCAAAAAATGATAATGAAAAGAATGTGATGAACAATTAAGTAACTTAAAGAAGATAATCAATTGAGAGAGGAAGACAAATGAGAAAATAAATGTTTTTAATAAAGTAATAAAGAATAGAATGTAGTGAACTGAATGAATAACATAAGTTATGATAATCAAAGAAAAATGATGAACAAAAATGATTAACAATACAAAGAGGATAGTCACTTGGGAGGAGTTATGCTTGACATGTATCAATAGAACAATCCTTTATTTGATATAGCATATGGATATTATGCACCGAGTTATGAGAAGTATGGCTACTATGCATCCCATGCATAAGACATTTGACTTTGCAAACAAATGTTTGATTTTATTACTACTAGGTATAACAAAACCTTGTCAGATAAGTGAATGGAAAATAGTCCTAGCGTAGAATAATCTTAATACAAAGAAGGTCTTTGTAGATCCTTAGAAGTAAAATATATTGATATGCAATATGTCAATTCCAACACACACAAGATAGATAATAGACCTAATAGGAGAATAAATTCATCCCTCAAACACAACATATGAAAGCAATGACTATGCCACAATTTATACATTATCACGACATACCAAGATATAGAAAGATCAAGGTAGTTTGATTGAGAATTTTAAAAGGGACACAAGATAAATCAAAAAGAAAAATTAACAATTGATAAAACCAATATTCAACCAACATGTTTTCTTACCAAAGTGGGTATTCCAGAAAGATTTGAGGCCTTATCGTGGGATAGATATATCCATTAAAGGCTTTGGATCCAAGATTTATGGATATACCTAGATATAGGCAAATGGAATGTGGTGATGTATTTTTATTTTAGGACTAGTCTTTTCTGTTTCATATTTGATAAAACATGTAGCTTCCAAAAAAAGATCCCTAGTTTTGGTCTTGCATGAGTTAGTCATGTCTAAGTGGTAAATGGATAGGATGGATTGTGGTAAATGGATGAAGTGACAAAGATGAATTTATTATGGGTTGAGATGGATGATGGTGTGAATTTTATGTGCCTGAGTACTAGATATTTCCTTCATATTCCAGACTACCTACATACCATGTATCCACAAGATCAAGGCACATTACGATGATGATGATGATATGTAGTTCTGGGTGGTGCGATGAAAGTGTTTATTGATGAGGTGTGATGAGAGTGAAGATGGATAATGAGACTATTGATGGATATTATCAATAAATGATGATGGTTTTTGAATGATGAGGGAAATTGTGGCAACTGCCCTTGATGTAAACTAGGATCCATTCATAGCCTTAGGGTAAGGTAATGTGCCCCCATTCTAGTAAAGGGTTTTATTATGGAGAGAGATGACTGGCCCTAGATGGAACTGAGTATGAGTGAAACTGACTATTGATGAAACTATGGATAAGACATGGATAGAACGGTTGACACTAATCAATTCCTAAGCAATGATAGATGGACAATTGGGAATGTGAGGGTCAACAAGTTTTTATTATGGATGGATGGGTTTTATTATGAAAATGAGATAGATGGATGGGAGAAAACTGAATGCATGGTCATGTTGAATCCTACACATAGTGCCTATTTTTTAGGTTTTCACTATGCTACTTATCCAAGGTTTCTTTTTACCAAGTTTTCACCAGAGGATGAACATTTTTTTGGTGTTTCTATTTTTTTGATTTTTTTGTTATTTTTGATTTTTTGATTTTTGTTATTTTTTGCTAGGGTATTCCCAAGGATTAGGCATAGAACTTCTTGAGATGAATGCTATTGATGGGTTCATCAAGAGGAATTCCTTCAGGTGTTGCTAGGGTATAACCCCCTGATCCATATGCTATTATGATGACGAAAGGTCCCAACCAATTAGGTTCAAACTTACCTTTCTTTTCTTTACCTTGCAAGTTTCTTTGATTTTCGTTTAGGACTAAATCACCTACTTGGAATCACCTTTCTTTTATTTTCTTGTTGTATCTATGGCATAGTCGATTTTGGTAGACCAAAAGATGATTTAATGCTACAAGGTTCCTTTCATCTAGCAGCTCTAATTCATGTAGCCTGGATACTCTATACTCTTCTCCTTCCATCAGATGTTGTAGGGAGACACAACGAGAGGGGATCTCAACCTCTATAGGAAAAATAGATTTAGTTCCATATACTAAAGCATAGGCTGTGTCTCCAATTAGGGTTTGGATGCTTGTTTGATGTGGGATTAAGCTAGAGATGCCAATCGTGACTAGCTTCATTGACTGTCTTTTTGAGTATTTTAAAGATTGTTTTGTTAGAAGCCTCAACTTGACCATTACTTTGGGGATAGTATGGCATAGAAAACCAATGTTGGATATGGTACTACATGCATAAGGCACAGACATATTGGTTTTTGAATGGTTTAACATTATCAGTTACTATAGCCATCAGGTTACCATACCAGCAAATGATATAGTTCAGGAAAAAATTAGCAATTTGCTTGCTAATTATGTAGGTCATGGGAATAGTTTCCACCCACTTTGTAAAATACTCAGTGGCAGTAGTTATAAAATTATGGCCATTTGAAGAAGAGGGATGTATCTTGCCTACAAGGTTGAGACCCCATTGTGAAAATGGCCATGGAGTGGTCATTGGTTGCAGTTGATGCATAGGTACATGAATCAAATCTCCATGTTGTTGACACTGAAGACATTTTTTGGCAAACTGGTTGGCATCTTGTTCCATTGTGGGCCAAAAATATCCATCTTGTAGTAACTTCTTCACTAGGTTTGGACCAGTGGAATGCACTCCATAGATACCCCTTAAAAATTGGTTTTAGTTTCATCTAATTTTAAACATCTAAGGAGGATACCATCAAGACTCCGTCAGTATAGTGTATCTCCTAAGATGGTGAAATGAGAGTCTCATTGAATGAAGGTTTTCTTTTGTGTTGATGTTAGATCAGATGGGAGGTTGTTGTTATGAAGATAGTTCTATATATCCTGATACCACGTTGAGTTAGGACCGACAAACTCGTAGATAATTCCAGTTTGCAAAATATCAACAAATTGTATCAGTGGCTATTCTACCAAGAACTCACATTTTTTATGTTAGTAGGCATGTCTAGAAGAGATGCAATAGTCGCCATTACATTAATAGCCTTGTTGTTAACTCTTGGAATGTGATCAAAGGAAAGACTAGAAAAATGTTATTTATAGTTTTCCACCATCTTTTTGTAGGGCATCAACTTGTCATCCTTAGTTTGATATTCATCTGTGACTTGATGAATGATAAGTTGAGAATCTTCATAAACCTGAAGCTATTTGATGTTCCACTGGATAGCCATTCAAAGACCTGTTAATAATGCTTCATACTCGGCTATGTTGTTGGTACATGGGAAAACAAGCCGATATGATTTAGGGATACAATCACCTTGTGGGATGATAAAGAGAATCCCTACTCTAGAACCATGATGAGTGTATGACCTGTCAGAGTATAGTTTCCACTCAATCGACGTATAAAGGTTGAAGATCCCTTCATCTAGAAACTCAGAAAACATGAGGTATGTATATGTTAATGGTGCCTTTGCTAGTTGGTCCACAATTACTTGCACTTTGATAGACTTTCAATCCACATATTCATTGTTGAACTCAGTTAAAATCATTACCCATTTCACTAGGTGTCTTGTAAGAGCTGCTTTAGAAAGTAGGTACTTCAAAGGATCGACCTTGGATATAAACATTGTATGTTGGTTCAACATATGGTGCCAAAACTTTTGAGAAGTGAACACTACTCCTAAACAAGCTCTTTCCATAAGGGTATAGTTGAGCTCATATCCCACTAAGGTGCGACTAATGTAGTAAATTGCTTGTTCCTTACCTGAGTCATCATTTTGTGCAAGGATTGCCTCTAAGGCTAGTGATGTAGTGGAGAAGTAAAGTAGAAGAGGTTTCCTAGCTACTAGAGGCATCAACACTAGTGGTGAAGTAAGATAATATTTTAGCTATTCAAAGGCATCTTGACACTTACTGTCCCATTTGAAAGTGACATCTTTATAGAGTAAGTGTGAGAAGGGTTAACATTTGTCCGCTAGTTGTGAGATGAACTGCTCGATGGACTGTAACTTTCCCTAAAGACTTCTTAAGTCTTTGAGGTTACTAGGAGGAGACATTTCAACAATATCTTTTACCCTTGCAAGGTCGACCTTAATGCCTCATCAAGATAAAATTTATCCCAGTAGCTTACCTGATGTTGCACTGAAGACACACTTCTTTGGATTTAGCCTTAGTTGATATTACTCTAGCCAATCAAATATTTTCTCCAACACTTTGAAGTAATCTAGCCTTGTAGATTTAGCTAGGAGGTAATAGAAATAATCTTCCTTAATGGTATGAAATGAATCATGGAAGATTACTGTCATCACTCTTTGGTAAGTAGCGCCAGCATTTTTGAGGCCAAAAGGCATGACCTACCAACAATAGTCTCCCCAAGGACATGTGAAAGCCATTTTATCTTGGTGCTCAGGTGCGATCATGATTTGGTTGTAGCCATAAAAACTGTCCATGAGGGAAAGCATTTCATGGCCCATAGTTAAATCCATGATGATGTTGATGTTGGGAAGTGGAAAATCATCCTTGGGACAAGCCTTATTTAAGTCTTTGAAGTCTTCACAAATGTGAATGCCTCCATTTGGCTTGGAAAGAGGTACTAGATTCGAAACCTACTCTATATAATCCATAGGACGTATGAATTTGGCATCGAGTAGCTTCTCAAGCTCAACTTTGACCAATAATGCAATTCATGGATGCATCTTGTGTAATTTTTGGTTGACTAGTTTAGCTCCTAGTGAAACTGATAGATGATGGACTACTAATGTAGGATCCAATCTGAGCATGTTGGCATAAGTCCATGCAAAGTTAATTTCCCTTGTCTGAAAGAACTTTGTGAAGTCATTATTTTCCTGTTGAGACAAAGAAGTTTCTAAAATGTAATCTTTAGATTTTGGACCATCCTAAGATTCATTTCCTAAGATTTTTCCACCTATAAAGAAGACTTCTCTTGATATTTTGATGGTGTGGGAAGGTCAAATATTTCATCCTCAAGTGCCTCAAAGAGGTTTTCTCCATCAGATGCATCCTTTCTTCTTACTATTTTAAGATCAAAAGGTGCCACATTGTAGTTTTCACCTAAGGATCCATTTATTTTATTCATATTTTTTTGATTGAAAGATTTAAAATTCTCCTGAAATATATGATAGGAGAGAGATCCATGAAAAAAATAGCTTTATGGTCACTTTGGGGTATACCATCTAGAATTCCCAAATTTTTTTCTAGAGCTTCAATGTTTTGAAAAGTGTTCAAGACAGGAGGCCCTTGTTGGTCCCATTTGATGAGGTCTGGATATACAAGAGAAATGGTTTGTGTTTTGGTTTTTGAGGTGAGGGAAACAGATGAGAGCATTAAAATGGATGATTGTTAAAATAAATCCGTTAAGTGAAGGTGAGAATTGTCAATGGGATCGGCCATAGAGGTCTCCTCTATGGGAGAAGCCTTTGCCACTTCGTTGAGTATAAACTGTATATCAAAGGACCAGGGTACCTCCTTACTGAATTCCAAACCATTTCTATCATATTTTCTAGTGACTGAAATGGGTTCTATAGTTCCTGGCTCATGGAAGCCAAGTCCTCCTTGTCCTTTGTAACCCATATTTATTACAATGCAATGACCATTTTTGTACTTGTCCATAGGTAGTATGGCAGGTTCATTCTCATCTTGGAAAATCTAAGATGATATCTCTTCAATGTGCTCATCTTCGAGATTGCACTCATGTATGAAAATTGTTGGAGGCATAGTTTTGATGGCCATAAGATTTTGGTAATAAAGGGAAGTTCTCTACACAACAAGAGTTTTGCAAGTCATATTCACTGAACCCAGCTACGTTCTTCTCTCGAACCTTGACCTTAGGAATGACTTTCTTGGGAGGTTTTGTGGATAATGTGTTTGGATCAACATATGTAGACAAAGGTCGAGCGAACTCATTTTTAGGTACTTAGTTTGAGTTTAGGTATCTTCCTTGCATGGTGTGGTAGAATTCGAAAGGATTCATATATTCAGAAATGGTTATTTATGTACCATTATAAGGAAACTTCAAACATTGGGTGATAAGTGGAGGGGAAAGCTTACATGGTATGAATCCATGGACAACCAAGATTTATGTTGTATGGGAGGTCAAGGTCTAGCACCTGACATCAAGTTTCCACTAAGGCAGGCTCCAGTCTAATAGGAAAATAAATGACCCCCTCAGATTCCTTTTCAGCACCATCATAAGCCTTGATTGCCATTATTTTGGATGAATCAATAGCATCAACAGAATATCCCAATTGTTTCAATAGCTTTAAAGAATAGATATTAAGACCAGAATCACCATCTATAAGGACTCACTTGACTTTACACTAGTGAATCCACACTTCAATGTGTAAAGCTTCATTATGACATGAATTTTGGAAAGGGATGTCTTTCTCTATAAAGACCAAGTGATGCAGAGAGGTGATATGCCCTATCACATCTTTGAATTGTATAGTGTCAATGTTGTTGGGGACAATTGACTCTTTGAGGGATTTTTCTAGGATGTACCTATGCTTAGGTGAAGTGCAGAGGAGGTCAAGAATGGTTTGAGTGATGGTGTTTTACCCAAATAATCTAGTAGATTATGCTCAAAATGGGGTTGACTATTTGATGTTGACCCATGAAGCGTAACACGAGCTTCATGAGTAGTGACCGCACAATCAGGAGATTTACCCTTGATTGTAAGAGTGGATACAACACTTTCACTAAAACGACCAGTAACAAAATCATATATTCCTGACAAATTATTTACACATTTACCTTTATTGTTGGAATTGTTTCCTTTTATGTGAGGAGGGAATGGATCCGTATATACACCAAGGTCTTTTTTTATTTTGGGTTGAGGAGTGCCATTAATGACAACCTCTCCACAATCAATGAGGTTTTGTATGAGGTTTTTTAACTTCATGCACCCTGGAGTTTTATGTCCTTTTACTCGATGGAATTTACAGTATTCATTGTCTTTATATAAGATGGGTTTAAAAGAAGGTTCATCATATTGTCTAGTTTTAGGAAACATTATTAAACCATTTTGGACAAGCTTCTTAAGTATAGATTCAATGGGTTCTCCCAAGGGAGTGAATCTACATTTGGGTGTAAAGTCTTGTTTAGGTTGGTCCCTTTGAGGGGGAGGATTATTCTTTTGTGTTGTTTCAAGATTAAGAAGTGTTTGGACCATTTGGATGTTCTTGGCATCCACAACACCATCTCTGACAATATTTTTTGTTTTCAGCCCAAAAGCGGGGCTTGTCATTTGATGCAGGAGCATTGTCTTTTGTTTCCTTGAAGATTTTCACAAGTCCCTTAGTGATAAGGGGTTTTTCTATGTTGCTTCCTTTCGAAATGATTTCCTCAAAAGAGTTAGCACATTGTATTTATAGACAGAACCCAAGTTCTTGATTCAAATTTTGGACAAATATATGTACTAACTACTTCTCAAGTGGAGGCCAAGGGCATTCGCTAGCCATGGTTCTCCACCTTTGTAGGAAGGAGATGAATGTTTCACCATTTCTTTAGTTAGTTTTACAAAAGTCTGTCATGGTCACTTCGTGTTCAATGTTAAAAGACAAATGGGCGAAAAAATTCGTAGCCAATTCACTAAAGGATTTTATACCTAGAGTTAAGTGTGAAAACCATTTCATTGCTTGTCCTCTGAGACTTTGAGGAAAGAGACACAAGAGATGTGTATCGTCATGAGGGACCTCTAAACAAGCCATGTAAAATTCCATTAAATGCTCTTGAGGGTCACCTTTTCCTTTGTACTTGTCAAATTTGGGTACTTCAAAGTTTTTAGGAAAAGGAAGCATGGGAATAGAGTGATCAAAAGGATATGGACAAACCTCCTCAAATGAGAAAGTCTTTTTGATGTTTCTGAGTGTAAGATCATAAACCTATTTTTCTATTTTTTGAAGTGTAAGTTCAAATTCAGATGGTGGTGGTGGTGGTGTATAATATTGTTTAATGTTCGAAGAAGGTGGTTTTTGATAGTTGGTTGGTGGTTATTGATATTGATTTGGTGGTTGTTGATAGTTGGATGGTGGTTGTTGATAGTTGTATGGTGGTTATTGATAGTTAGATGATGGCTGTTGATAGTTAGATGGTGGTTGTTGGTAATATTGGTGTCAAGGTTGTTGACCATGATAAGAGGAATTGTATTGGTGGTTTGGTGGTTTTTGTGATGTGCTAGAGAGGTTTGTGTTATTTTGGGATGGATTGATGGGTAAGTTGGTTGTAGAAGAGATAGAGTGAGATACGTGTGGAGGATTCACACAAGTGTTGTTGGGAATAGAAGAAGAAGTTTATTGTGGATCCAGAGTAGGGTTGTTTGGTCTAGAAGAAGATGATGGTTGTGGATTATTAAAGGAATTGTGTGGGATAGAAGAAGATGGGTTAGATTGGTGTTGGACACCTATGCATGATGGTTTTAGGAGTGGTTCAATTGGTGTTTTGTTGAATAGTTTTGTGAATGGAAGATCATCAGTTGGAAAAGAAGGTGGTAAGTTAGATGTTGTGGGTAGTGAAGATGGACGACCTTCACCCATGGTGGCCATGTAGGTGTTAAAGATATCTTTTTTCTTGGATTTACAAAGTATCAAAATCATAAGGCAACTTAGCTTCTTTTTGAGAAAGTAGATGGAAGTAATGATCGCGATTTGCATCCAAAAGTTAGGTAATTTTCTCCAAGATTGTAGGGTCTTGTAGGTCATCATCTAGGTATTGGGATTCTTCATGTGTTTTTTGAGTGAGAATTTGGGAAGAAGAAGCACCTTCTATATACCCTTTAGAAAGAAAGATGCTAGAGTCCATGCCTGTGGTAAACTTTGATGCATCAATGGCTACTTCAGAGGTAAATACCTTTGGATTGCCTTGTGGTAGATTTGGAGTATTTTCCATGGTCTTGTTTTGTTTTGATCGAGTGGTAGGAATGTGATTTGGATTAATGATTGGCTTTGTTAAGAGTTATAAAGCCCAGATCAACAGACTTTTGGATTTTTGATTATCTACCCCAAAATAGACTAATGATTTTGAAGTTAGACAAGATAAGGCTATAGTGAATTTGACTATTCTGAAAAGGAGATCCCATTTTGAAGGTAGGTTTGTTCACTAGATGGTTTGATACTAATTGGTGTAGAAGACAAATTAGGGAATTATGTGATCTATATTTTGGGATTGATAACCAAGTGAATGGAATGATTTGATGTTTTGGGATGGATTTAGAAAGTGATTGTGGATGAAGATGAGGTGTTGTTGTTTTCTTTTGGGATTTTTGGATTTTTTTGACAAAATGAGAATTCTAAGAAACTTTAACACTATGTTTTCATATTTTTTTGTTTTTAAAAAGGAAAAATGTGGAAAGGGAAAGTCTACCACTATGTTTTGTATTTCTGAGATTTTGTGAAAAAGAAAATGTTAAATGGAAAGTTTAAGGCTATATTTTTTGATTTTTCATTTTGGATTCTTAGATTTGCTTTTAGACAAGAAAAATATAATAGGAAATAAACACAATGACTATTGGCAATAAAAGAGTGTATGTTCAAGGCTTATAAAAAGCCCAAATTTTCATAGGTATAACATGATTGAAAACAAGTCAAGAAGAGTTTATACCTAAGGACATGGTTTCCCTGCGATAAATTTAGTGCACACGTGGAATCTTTGTCAACTCAAATGTCATCAAACCTAATATCGATGGGTACATTTTTTCATCTTTGTGAGAGAGGACAGATAGGGACCTCTAAGACTGAATGGATGACCTAATCACCCTTCCCCAGAAAGATACAAGTATCTTATTGTATGTCAGGGAGTTCTGTGTCATCTCAAGGGAACCTTATGGTGAGTAATCTTAGAGGCATAGTACCCTTGCACTAAAAATTTATTGTAGCATTCAGAGGTGGAACAGGTGGTCACTAACTAGGATGTTTCTAGTCACTTCTTTGGGGGACCATTGCCTTGTGAGCATCTGACAAGCCACTAAAGGCTTTAACCAATTCTCCTAGGAGTCTCATATACCTCACACAATGTAAAATTTATTTCACAAAGTGTTGGTAGGCCTCCTTTCAAGTTGGCACTTTATGGTCTTGGCTTTCACTTGAACCAATTCATATAGTGGTCTAAAGGAAAGGTCCACTTAGGGTCAGCCCTCTTGGATTAAAAAATGAAATGTGTGTCCTAGGACTTATTGATAAAAGATTTTGTCTTTGGCATACATCCTACATCAAACTAGCAGTCTTAATTTTATTTTCCTCTTTGGCCAAGGTATAAATTATGCAACGTTAGTTTGAACACCGAAGAAGAAGTTAAGGAAAAAATGCAAACAGTGGACAAAAATAGTAAAAAATAGAAGATACAAAATTGATAAATGAGAAGAACAAAAAACAAAGTTATGTTAGAAAAAGTAACCTTGGGGGCTTTTTCCTATTAAGGTTTAGCTCACAGGTCCTGTTGATGCATTTAGAGCATTTTTCATGTTAATCTAACATCCTGATGAGAAAACCCTAAAGTTTCACAGCAAATGGGACCTAGGGCATGCACTTGAAATAAGTCCTACCTAAAATAGGGGAGAGGACTTGGGCACCCATGCCCTAGTCCTACCCTAGTTTAGGTCAGGACCAATTTTGGAGTGTCAGTTTATGACTGATATTTAGGTCCTATGCTAACACGGTAAGTTTGAATTACAAAATTCTTAGTAGGAATGTTTATAGTTGCATATATAAGCATGATTATCTTATCATTCATAAACTAGATGGTAATTTTGATTTAAGAAGCTTTTGTGAAAGTGATTCAAGGCATTTATAGTGTTGCCGAGTAGACTTTGGTGTTGATATTGTGTTTGTATTTGTAGATTGGGCATTCATCTCATCATTGCATGAAGAGCATCTTCCTTCCATGAGATCTTCAATACAAGGTGATATCATTTGTGTTTTCAATGATTTATCATTTGGATTTTACACTCTTTGTCTAAAAATGGTGTTCGGGAGACTTGAATGTCTCTCCAAGGCTTGACTAAGGTAAGCCTCGAAACACCACAACCCCCAACCCATTTTTTTTGTGATTACAAGTTACAAGTTGTCAGAGAAGAAAAAGTGGAGTTATAGGAGAGCATTGAGACTATTGGAATTGTAGATCAGAAGAGAAAATAGGGACATGGACTCGGGCGACCGCTCATTAGTCCTCTAGATCCCCCAACAGGAAAATATCTAGAACAATAGGAATAGGTTGCATAAAAGATTCCCAGATCTCAACAAAAAGTATGGCACTGGACTAGGGTGCCTATTCATTACTCTCTGACTTTTCCATTTTTTAAACTTTAAAATCTGGTATGTATTTGATTGTCATTTAATATCTCTGTGTGTAAGCATTTTTTGTAATTTGTCTGTTTGCTTCCATATTTACATAATTAGGGTTTTGAGCATAATTTAACTTAATCAAACAACAAAATCACACAATTACAATATTCCCCTATCTTATGAGTGATCAAAGGCCTATAGTAGATTTCCTACTCAGCTGAAGTCCTTGTATGTAAATTAGTGGATAAAGGAGGATTTATATAAACTATCAAAATCAATCCTAAACTAAAATCCTCTTCATTTTTCCTTTTAAAAATTTTGTTGAACCTGTGTTATTTTGAATTTTTCACCTTACTAAGTGTTGTACTTCAGATTTACATTCATTTCATTCATTCATATAATTGTTCATCTTATTGCATTCAAACAATTACTAAAAAATTGAAAAATTTGGAAAATTTGAAAAAATTTGCATTCTTAGCTTGCATTTTCAAATAATTTATATTAATTGGCATTGAATTTAAATAAATTTATGTCATTATCATCAGATCTGATTTTAATTATATAAAATTTTCATTCATCATTCATTTAGATTGCATTTTCATACTCAAATTGATAAAAATTGCTTGAATTTGTGCATATTTCTATATGACCTAGTTTTGTATTAGCTAAGGTTTGTAGTCAAAATATTGTTTAATTTTTTACTACCTTTTTAAAATACTCATTGGGATTTATTTCTATCTGTAGTGTTGCATCATAGTGGTTTGCTTGCAAAATTGCATGCCTAAGGTTTGAAAACCTTGATTTTTCACTAGATTTTGGCCTTATCGTCTCTCTAGATTTGCACCATAGGCATGTTGTAAAGGATTTTTATGCACTAATTGGATATTATTGGGGTTATTATCTGCTACTACTCCTCAAATTATTTACAACACTTTTTTATTGGGCTCTTACATTGAAAATTTGGTGAAAATTGCATATTTTGGCTATATTTGCCCTAGGGCTTGACTTAGATTTACACTCCAAGTGTGTTGTGATGGATTTGATGGCTTTAGGTGACTGATATTACTGCTATAATTTTTTTAGCCTCTTAAAATTCTTTACAACAACCTTTTTAATATTGGGTCTTTGCCTTGAATATTTGTGAAAAATTGCATATTTTAGTGTATTTTCACTAGGTTTTGACTTGTCCTCATCCTAGGTTTACATCAAAAGTGTGTTGTGAAGGATATTATTACTTTAACGGACTGATATTAGACATATTTTTTTTGTACTTCATTAATTTCCTTACAACACTTTTTCTTTCACTTATTTGCATTGAGAAAAGTTGAAAAAATCAAGTATTTTTGGATCTTAAACATATCTTGCTCATAGGGTTTGTTCTATTCGTTTGTGCATGATTTTGTATGATTATTATAACTCACTACCATAATAGGCATATCCCTTTGAGAATAAGCATAAGACGCATGGGATCTAGTACTTTTGAAGAGTTCAACATTCCCACCTCTTAAAATCAATTGAATACCTTCTTTACAAAAGGAGAGACAAATTTTGCAAGATATTATACCTCATACAACCACTATGGAAGATCAAGTATTTCATGATGTTAGGGACATTATTGAGGTGGTCACACATGTGCCTAATGAGCAAATAAATAAACTTGATAAAGAATTAGCTTATTTTGAAGTATTTATGGAAACTGAAAGAATAGCGGAAGAAGTTGTACCTGTGATTCACAACATAAGAGAATTGATAAAAGAAGGACAAGATGGCATTAATGTTATTCAAGGTTTAACATATATTGTACACAATAATGTCATGAGGGTGACTGAATGTGCAAATGGTATCAAAAACATGTCATCACCGTCTCATACGCATGTATCGACACCTATACCGACCACTGGATTGTCTACATTTACATCAACAATTTTAACAACTAATGCAAATGCTTGTAGTAATTCTACCATGGGTATTGGAGTATCTAATGGAACTAGTTCACAAAATTACAAAGCTATGGGATTTAATTATCAGAACTCAGTTTCTAATGGGACCTCTTCTATGAATATTTATTCTCAACCACCTCTCTATCCCACCTATTCTCAACCACCCATTATATATAATTACTCACAAACACCCTCCACCTATCACTACATCCAACCACTATTGAACTATTCATAGCCTCCGCTTATCACAACTCAAGCTCAATCAACTCCTTACTTTGGTTCTAATTCCTTGCAGCAAACTGCATCTCCTAATGATGCCATCTTAAACCAAATTTTGCAAGGCATGACTTCTTTACAACAAAAAGTGACAAACTTGACAAACTCTTCGTAGCCTAATATACCAAATTATCATACCCGTAATCCCCTATCTTATGCAATTTTGAGAACTCCTATTCCTGAGAGGTTTGAGACCCCTCACTTTGAAAAATATGGTGGAAAAGGTGATCCTAATACTCATGTGGTAGCATTCACGACTATGTGTACTGATTTCTACTTTGAAGAGGACTTGTTAGGAAAATATTTCCTATGATCTCTCAAGGATACTTCTTTAGAATGGTTTTGCTCTTTACCTCTGAATTCAATACACTCCTTTTTATAGTTACTTGATCAATTTTTACAAGATTTTCAAGCAAACATTGGACCTCAAGCATCTTTGATAGATTTAGTTCATTGCAAGCAAGGTTTAAAATAGAAATTAACTAAGTTTATTAGCCGATATCAAGCTCTCTATGCATAAATTCAATATCAGATGAAGGATGAGGATGTTCAAAAGGTGTTTATTACAAATCTATAACCTAACATCTGTGATAAGATTCTCTTGATGAAGTATAACTCATCTCAACATTTATGTACCGCCCTTCGTGATTATCAACTTTCGTCTAGTCAATATGAAAACCAAAACTCATCATCTCAAGTTGGTCAATCCATGGGTGGACCATCACAAAACAAATTTAAGAGGAATAATAATAGGAATTTCATCAAGGTTAATGGACCGAATTCAAATAATTTTTCTCAAGTGTCTGTTATCCTTAATCCAAAGAAGGCATCGTATTAGCAAAGAAAGTTTACATTGATATCTGAGTCTTACCATTCTATCATGAATCAAGCTATGAGTAATAATATTATGAATTTTTCCCTGATTAAGACTTTGGATCCTAGTAGAGTACAAGGACCTTATTTCAATGCTAATTCCTTTCGTCATTATCATCAGATGCAAGGACATGATACTGAATGATGTATGCATCTTAAACATAAAAATACAAGGTCCCTCATCGACTTGAATGTGATACAGGTATCAAGTGTGAATGACAATGGAAATAAGTTGGTTGCTCTGCTGAATCAGAATTTACAAATCTTCACTAATCCTTCCCCTAAGCATACCCATAACAATATGATGGAACAAGGTATATTTGAAGTAGACGATGATGACTACTTGGAATATGATAACATTGTGGGTATAATAGAAGTGGATAAGGAAAAGTTGGATAACCTACCTCATCCATGAGGAAAAGGAATTTATGCTGAGGTTCCTCCTCCATTATCCTTTCAAGGATCGAGAGATAACCAAAATTCATTAGAAAAATAAATGGATCAACTGAAGAAAGAGACTCTAACAAGAAAAATTATTGAGATAGTACAGGATGATTCTTGTCACTATGGTAGGTGAACTGAATAGAGGAAGTTAGCTAAAAATAAAAAAAGAGTAACACGATTATCATCAGTTGGAAATAATAGTGGTTCTCCTCCTCACAAGTAACAAAAGGTCTCACTTAAAAAAGGATCTGAGAAATAAGAATCACATGGATTTTCTAACTACAAAAAAGACTCATAAGAACCACTCAACCTTCACACAAAACTTGATCAAGTACCTCTCCAAGAGGTTCGTAAGTTCTAAAATTTAGTAGGATGGTACTATAGGTAAGTATTTCTAACCCTTTATCTCTTGTGATATGTTTCCCCCATGATGTGTTATGTGTTGTTTAGGCCTCCTGGGATGACGCTTGATTCTCTTGTAAGGTCTAGGATACCAGGAGGCCACCTTTGTTGTGAACCTTCTTCTATTTGTATCCTCATTCTTCTATATTGTTTCTCCTCTACTTTTCACTGTTGTGTGTTGTGTCTTATGGACATAGCATTTCAGTTGGTGATTTGGGGGCACCCTCCTACGTGACTGTCCCTAAGGCACTTGTTTCACCTCTCTTGATTTATTGTTTCCCTTCCTCTAGTGTTTCTATCTAGCAGGTGGATGACAAAAAACATTTTATACTTATGCGGACCTAGCATCCCTTTAGTCACAAATCAAAAATTGGACTTAGTTCCTACATGACGATGGGGTTGTTATATATTATCCAACACTTGGCTAGTAGAAACACTCTATGTGATATTGATGGTGTCTTATCACACTTATAAAAGATAACAATAATGTTTCTCTATGCACTTTGTCTATCTTGAATCTTGCATCATGCATTGTTGTTTATCATGATTATATGGACACTAATACTTTTTCTTGCAGGAATGTGTTTGTGGGAACATTTGGTGATCGTAAGGTACATGTCACCTCTGGGGGGCATAGGCCTTGTGAGAGCTCATGTTCCCTTGTGTGTTTTCTTCCTACCTTAACATACTTGATATCAACCACCTTAAGGTGGGGGCATATATAAGGTAAGCTGTCTGCTTCAGGTGTTAGCAATGTGCTTGTTCTTAGGTGCAGTCCTAAAGACTAGTGGTGATGAGTCCCTCCTACACTCTGAGATTTTTTGAAATCAACTTGTAATCATTTAAGCCCTCTGCGGAGGTGGGATATCAAATCCTTTTTATTTTAAGCCCTCCGTATGAGGCGAGGATGGTGTATTCCTTGTAGAGAGTGCACATCCTATCATTTTTAAAAAATCCTCTATGGAGGCGGGGAGTGGTTCTATGACTAACTCAACCCTTAAGCATGTCTTCAGTGATTGTTGTGGCGAAGCGCAATTGTCAGTATGTGCTTGTAATGTTCCTGAGATGGTGATGAACCAAAAAATAGGAACACTCCATCGCTTGTCTACTATGTTTTCTCAGTGTCTTCTAAGTGTGTGTGTTTGCATGTTTGTTCTCAAGCATAGTTTAAATATTGATGGAAATGATTACCTCCTATGCTTTGGGATTTGTGTGGTGTGCTTGTTTTGTATGGCATTCTTGATTTGTATTGTGTGTCTATTGCCCCATATGCAGTTTAAAGACTAGTGGCAATGAGTCCCTCTTGCATTATGGGTGATGTGTTTACTTTTCTGTACTTACATCTACATTTCATATATATATGAAAAAAAGAAAAAAAAATCATCTTTTTCTTCACTGCATTCATTGTTTTTTGTGTGTCTTCAATGCTGTCTTCTTTGTGTTTTGTGTGACTGCAACTATCTTCTCTGTGTTTTGCTTGTCTCTTATTGTCTTCTCTGTGATTGGCATGTCTTCTCCATGCTTGGTGTGTTTGCTATGTTTGTTGACCATACTTTAATGTGTGGATTGGCCTTGCATTCATACATACATTAAAGTGGGGGTTAAATGTTATGTCAGAAGAAGTAACCTTGGGGGATTTTTCCTATTAGGGTTTAGCTCTGGAGTCCTATTGATGCATTTAGAGCATTTTTCATGTTAATTTGACATCCTGATGAGAAAACCATGAAGTTTCATGGCAAATGGGACCTAGGGGATGCACTTGACATAAGTCCTACCTATAGTAGGGGGGAGGACATGGGCACTTATGCCCTAGTCATGCCCTATTTGAAGTTAGGCCCAATCTTGGAGTGCCAGTTTATGACTATTATTTAGGTCCTATGCCAACACAATAAGTTTGAATTCTAAAATTCTTAGCGGGAATGTTTGTAGTTGCATATATAAGCATGATTAGGTTATCATTTGTAAACTAGATGAAAATTTTTATTCAAGAAGCTTTTGTGAAAGTGATTCAAGCCATTCATTGTGTTATAGAGTAGACTTTGGAGTTGTTATTGTGTTTGTATTTACAGATTGGGCATCCATCTCCTCATGGCATGAAGAGCATCTTCCTTCCATGAGATCTTCACTACAAGGTGATATCATTTGTGCTTTCAATCATTTATCATTTGTATTTCACCTCTATTGTCATGTCTTCTTGTCATGACCACATGACAAATGTGGACATGACACATGTGTTGCACGTCGTAACCACGTGGGAAATGTGGGCATGACATCTATCGCATAGGGATACACACTCTTTATCTGACAATGGTGTCCAAAAGACTTGAATGTCTCTCCAAGGCTTGATTGAGGTAAGCCTCTAAACACCATAACCCCCAACCCATTTTTTTGTGATTGTAGGATACAAGATGTAGGAGTTGAAAATGGAGTTGTAGGAGAGCATTACAGACTGTCAGAATTTTAGATCATAAAAGAAAATAGGGACCTAGACTCAGGCTCTAGGTCATTAGTCCTCCGGATCCTGCAATAGGAAAATCTCTAGAACAATAGGAACATGTTGCAGACAAGATTCCCAGATCTCGACAAAAAGTCTGTCACTGGACTAGGGCACCTGCTCATTACTTCACGACTTTTCCATTTTCTGAACTTTGAAATCTAGTACACATTTGATTGTCATTTAATATCTGTGTGTGCAAGCATTTTTTGTAATTTATTTGTTCTCTTCCGTATTTACATAATTACGGTTTTGAGCATAATTGGACTTAATTGAATAACAAAATCACACAATTCCAATCTTCCCCTATGTTCTAAGTGACCGAAGGCCTTAGTAGACTTCCTACTTGGCTGAAGTCCTTGAATGTTTAGTGGTGAAAGGATGATTTATCTAAACTATCAAAATCAACCCTAAAATAAAATCCTCTTCATTTCTCCTATTAAACAAGTAAATAACATAAAATAGAAAAAATTTGACTATTTTTCACTTTCTTCCATAGACGTGCCAATAGAGAACAGAAGTGCATTGATAAAGAGCATAGGTGCACCGACCAACAACACAGGTGCACTTTTAGAAATTTGGATTTTTCCAGCCATCAACGCACTTTTAGACATAGGTCTACAAATACAAAGTGTAGGCATGCTTCTATAGTGAACAAGCACGCTTCCAAAGAAATCAATATAACCTATCAAAAAATAGAGAAAAATCTAGCCAGACAGGGTGATTTGGTGGGGGTTTGGTTCATCCAGTGGTCAAGGATGATGTATTTGAGCTTCTGAAAGATGTAATCTAATTATCCAAACACGGGTGTAATTTTATGGAGCAAAGGTGTGCTTTTACATAGGATCACTAAAATATATGAAAACGATGTCGAAACCTATCAAAGACTGAATCTAACAACATGAACAGAGATGACTAATTGTTAGGAAAACCTAGACAAATAGAAAATAAGTGAGAGCTAGTAAAAATAGCTCCAAATCTACAAAACTAATTGTCAAATGATCAGGAACAAAGTTGTGTATTTATGAACAAAAGCATGTCAACCTTCTACATAGGTTCACCAACCTACTGTGCAGACATTCTGACACTTGATGTAGGCACATGTTTATAATCAAGGGAATGTTTTCATTTCTATGCAAAAACTGTACAAAAATTTCCACATAAATATTCATTTTTAGGGACGTGGGTCCTAGTGGGCGTACCAAATGTATTGTTTAAAATATGAATATGTAAATA
Source organism: Cunninghamia lanceolata (assembly GCA_027924645.1). Classification (NCBI taxonomy): domain Eukaryota; kingdom Viridiplantae; phylum Streptophyta; class Pinopsida; order Cupressales; family Cupressaceae; genus Cunninghamia; species Cunninghamia lanceolata. The sequence continues at coordinate 3,668,843 of BSBN01000158.1, read as the reverse complement.
ATAGGAAAGAAATACAAATTACAAAGTAAATTACCTTCAAACACACACAAACAAACCAAATGGATTGAGCATATCGAGATAGTACCCAAGTCTCGAGTCGATTTGCTCTTTGTTCTATGCGATGTGGATTGCTCTATATTGCCAAGCGTAAATATGATCTCCTGAGGAGTGATAAGGACATCATAATTTTAATAAAATGAGAGATGGTAAAAAATGGAGAATGAAGCTCAATTTATAGACTTGTGAGATAGCAGATCCACAGTTGAGAGTGATTAGAAAGATCAATGGTTGTGGATGGTTGAGAGAATGTGCATGAATCAAAGAAGGAAAAGTGTCCTAGCTCTTTCACAAATCAAGGGAGTTAATAGAATTGAATGAAGAGTTGACTAAATAGATTGATCAGATGACTAGGTTGTTAACTAATTTGTGTTACCATTTTTTGACCACGACTCAAAAATTGGCAGAGCTGGTGTAACAAATTCTTTTTTAGGGTGAAGGTTAACATTCTCCTATTATAATTTATTTGCATATTTATTGTATTTTAGAGATATTGCAGTTTAGTTGTGTTGTTTAAGAAAAGAAAAGATCCCAGATCATTCATTGCATTGCAAAACATTCACAGGAGAGATAAGTATTTCATTCACTACAATGATTATTCATTTACATGTTGAAATACATAAAAGGATAAACATTGCATTGAATGAAATAATGACATATAAAATGTCCCACACAAGCCATGGGTATAGCTAAACAAATACAAGTATAAAGAAAATGCTATGCATCTAAGAATAAGAAAGAGAAGGTCATAGCCATCATTGCCTTGAAGATCTTCAATCTTTGAAGTTGTCTTCTATCCTGCTCCTGATCTTCGACAATAACCTACAAAATGTGGGAGGATCCTATTAGAGATCTAGTTATGAGATCTCTATATCCTATTAGAAGAGGCATAACACATTGTTTACAATGAACTGATCAATATACATCATCCACATGCATGAAGAACTGAGAAAGAAACAATCCTGGAACTTCAATGTTTTATTCTAATCTATTTGTTTCATGTACAGGTATAGTACAAGTCATGTAGATGATTGAAGACATATCAGCATGTGGTGTAAAATGAGGCTCCCACAAGGGTTGAGCCTAGCATGTTGCTTCCCCTTAATCTCAAAAGGGATGGAATGGAAAAGAAAATATCATTACTCATATTGTTTCATTGCATGATAAACTGAAGAAGTAGAAAGCATTCAGATGCATTGATGTCAAGCACAGGATACACCTATGACTACACCTCAAATAATGAAATGGAATCATAAGAGTAAACTAAACTCATTGAACATCATTCAATGCAAAAGAACAACTATCATCATTACTTCAGCTGTCATTGGAAAAATACAATTCACAGGTATTTCATCTATATATCTTTCATGATATTTTTATGCATCAGAGAAACCAAGAACATTAAATACATTTCCATCATTTGAATGTCAAATAGTTGTCAATGGATAATATCATGCAAGAGTACATGACTATTTTGGTCATAACATAACATTAGAAACAAATATCATTTTATGCATGTTTTGAATAAACAAAAAAGAGCATAATGGAGAAGCCAAAGAATCAGAGTACCATATGTTCTAGTTCATTTTATGCATGGTCACAACAATATGTCAAAAGGTGTTGAAGTAAAGAGATAGGTTGGAATAGCAAATGAAAAATGGATCCACAAAAGATGCTCTGACAGATTATATCTTTCTCATTTTAAGACATGTGCAGTAATCACCTTGCAAATCTATGTGATGAAGAAATGTGATGATTGCTACAGAATAAGGTAATCAATAGAATTTTTTAGGCAATGCCAAGTGCCATTATAGGATCAGGATACATCTTGTCACTATAAAAGAGTTCATAAGGGATGGTATTATTTTGCCTTTACAATGAATATCAAGTGGGAATTTATGACAGGCTCAAAGAATTTCAAGTTCATATAAAAGAACAATACTCATAAATAAAGGGACAAGCCATGACCTTCAGTAAGAAAGATACATAGAGAATATGAAGTTTTGTCCTTCATTTTGTGGGTAATTGCTTTCGAAATCAGAGAAATGCTTCAGAGGAATGTCACAATAGGCCACAACCCAGTAAAAATTAAGATCCACTTGAAGGTTTTCAACAAAGAGTCACAATAACTTCAAATAATGTTGAAAGATACATAGTATAGTTGTGGCATTTTGTATGGGGAAAAACATATAGAAATGGATATATCTGAAGTCTGGAGTGGAGGTTTAACCTAGCCACAGTCTAACAATTGTAAGAACAATAGACAACATGATTTCAGAAGGAGCTCAAGCCAATACCCTCACATTGCCAGCAACATGGTATATATAGAGCTATAAAATGCTCATTAATAACTATAGCTGTGAGTTTTAAATAAGAGTATCAGCAATATATAGATATAGAGGAGATAGGGTTTCGAGTAATGAGAAGACAAAAAAATGCATTGCGGGTGCCACTATGCTAACCATGGTTGAACATACATAGTTTTCTAAAGAATTCAAATACCCATTTTGCACTGATAAGCTCATCTACAGAATGGCATGGAAGTAATGAAAGTATAGAGTATGAGCCAAAGATTATCACAAGAGGCAAGTGGAAAGTATTACCTTATTTGAAGAATATACACTAAGGCTAGAAGTTCTACCTTTCCATGGTTTTAAATGAGCTTGACATCGTCGACCATGGTGGCCATGAATTCAAGAAAAATAGTCGACACAAATGCAAAAGAACCATCAGAAATAATGCTATGACTATGACTATTAAAGCCATTTTCACATCAGAAAATGAAAGGAATGAAAGAATAGGAATCAGATCTACATAAGACAACATGTTTACCTTTCTTTTCTATGAGAGATTCATGGAGGTTGAGTACCAAATTGCTAGAAGATGCAGTTTTCATGCTTGAAACCCTAGGTTTCATTATCAATTGCAGAGCCCTTTGTTACCGAAAGATGTGTTTTGTAAATGGCCTAAAAAGTTAGGGCAAATCTTGTTTTGTTTTAGGGTTTTACCTCTACCCAAATTGAAATAGGAATTTTATCACATCTAATTCTTTTTTATGGCACAAATCAATACATTTGAGGTGTTATGTGTTCAGATTGTGATGCCTAGGTTCCATGACATCAAGTGAGGTCGAGCCCATGGCTCCCTCAAAATATTCAATACCTCAAACATATTTGACCCCTTAGAGATGGAGTTTATGCCTTAGGGATAATGTGTAAACATTTCATTTTGGTATGAGACAAGTCCACATGCCACATAGATTGCCAGGTCATATGCAGATGTATCATCAGGCCCTTTCTTTTTTTGCAAACATCATATGTTCCCATAATTATTTTTATGATTTTTTATGGAAAAATCAAACATTGTAATTGCAGTTGGCGAAATTATGAGCCATAGAGATTTATTTTTTTACAAGAAATCAAATCAAATAGGAGATAGATTAAAACTACCAAGTGTTGTAATGTTAGTTTTAAAGAAATCATTTATAAATTTCTTTAAAACTTAAACTATTTTTAGGTAGTTAGAGCTAATAAGACAAATCAAATATTCCTTTCTTAATTTTTTTTATTTGGGGGCAGATAAGGACAACAATTGAGATTTAGTGGGTAGGAGAAAGCAAATTTTTTGTGGGGCCACATCAGGGAATCTTTTGGCATCTTATTTTCACAGCTTGGACTCATTTTGAGTGATTTTATTTCATTTTTTCTGAGGAGCTGAAAAATGGACTTGGAGGTCTATTTTTAGTAGCTTTTTTCCAACTTTCAGGGAGGGAGTGCTTTCATAGGATATATGTTAGAGATTCACTTCTTTTTCAGTAGTTTGAGTTAGAGTTTTTACATCATAGAGTAGAGATTAGAGTGAAGAGATATCAAAGTCTTCCTCTCACATCGAGAGAGTTGTATTTAGTCTATGTACTCATTATTCCTTCAATTATAGATTAGCAGTTTTCCTTTACTTTTTGCCTCTCTTTTTGCAAGACTACTTTGATATTACACTGTGATAAACATTTATCCTCTATTTTTGTCTTGGTTTTGTGATAGGTTATGCAGTTATCTTGCATAATTTAGGTTGCATGTCGTGTTTGATCAAACCTTCATGTGAAATATTTATGGATTGGGTAAAATCAAAGTGTTGTTAAGATTAATGTTCTGTGGTCTAATTGTGAGTAAGATTTGATAGGATTTTAGTATTGGTGCATCACCTTAGATTTCACTTCAGTTATTTGCTTTAGTTTACCTCTCTCATCCCTTTTCCCAAATAAGTCATTAGATTAGGAAAAAATCATAAGGAGAACCAACTCACTCTAGAGATTCCCTCTCAATATAGATCACCCACATCTGAGACAGTTTCTATGTTTCAACAGGCCAGTCAAGCTTGACTTGGCTAGGGTGCATATATGATTGACAACAATTTTTGGCACTCCCAGTGAGACAAAGTTTGAAGCTAAGAAGTTTGGTGTTGTTCTAAGCCTGTTGTAGTCTCAAAAATATGTTTTAAGCACCTTGTAAATCAACCTCACCTAGGTGCCAACAGTTTTTGGCATGCCTGATGGGACAAAAGTACATCTTTCCTCTATTGTTTGGTATGTGCCACAAGGTTTTCAGCCTTTAAGAGGTAAAAAAACATGCTTGGTGACTCAAATCTCTGATTTTGCATGCACATCTAGTGAATCAGACATGAAAAAAGATCACATACTGAAGAATCAGGTGTTTTCTTTAGTATCAATAGCCTTTGGAGGCATCAAACACCCTAGAGACTCTAAGTAAATGGCTAGACTATATCCTTTTGTTCCATTTAACGGGGGTAGCCCGTTACAACTGGTCCGGCATGATGACATTCCAGTTGTAGCCCTCAAAGGACTACCATAGTTCACTAGAGAAGACCACACCACAACTGTTGAGCACATTCAGTATGTGGCAACACTATGTTTTTTGCATGATATCACCCAAGGAAACGTAGCAATCAGACTCTTGGCTACATCGCTGAAAGGGAAAGCTTTGCAATGGTTTCCAGGACTCACAGTAGGCTCAATCATGTCATGGGATGATCTGGGAGATGGATTGCACAAACATTTTGAAGACCAATCTGATCTTTTGTCTTTGCTATAGTAGTTGAGTACCATCAAGAGGCATTTGCACAAACACATGTCTGATTTCAATTACTACTTCTAGAGGACTTGGGATAGGATCCTAATGATGGTAAGGCCTACACCACTGTATGCCTTTTTATTCTATCTTAGAGCTTTAGATGGTGAAATATTTGTTATGATTTAGGCTTTGGATAGATCTACCCTTCCCGCTACTTTTGAGATTGTTGGTAAAGAAGAAAACTACCTCATTCTAGTAGGAAAAATAGCCCCAAGGCCTCCCTCACCCATTTTTCTACAAATCCAGCCACCTGAGCCCATGGTAATTCCATTTTCAGCTATTGTCCTAGCTATCCCAACAATAGAACACCTAGCTGCAGCCTAAGAAGCCCCTACCCCAGCTTAGTCCCAGTAAATCCAAGAGTTAAAAGCCATGATTTAGTCGATGGGAAAAACATTTAGCAATGAAATTGTTAATATCAAGAAACATTTTGGTTAAGAACATACACCTTACCAAGCCAAATTCAAACCCAATCATTAGAATAGGCCACCTTTCCAAATAGATCCATAGGGCCCAAGAAGAAATTGTAACCCTGAAGTAGTTTTCATGAATTGGCAAGGCACTGAATTTTGTGATGTGAAGTATCCTCAAGGCCAAGAGATGATTATTCAAGACTAGTCCATTAGTCCTCTTTTTTAGCCATATCAAGAACCTAAACCAATTGAAATCACAAAGTTCAAGCCAGCAGCTGAAAGATTGAATAAAGAGCAAGAGGTTGCTGATGTTTGTCCTATAGCCCCAGCTGATTATGAGCATAATGAATCTGTGAAGGAAGTTGATTCAAACTTGGTCCTGAGCCTTATGCATTTTGAATTATTCAAAAAAATTTCTAATGCTTTCTATAAGATGAATCAAAGCAGGATGCAAAGATTGGAGGGCAAAAGTCTTCAATTGCAAAAACACATTGCTTAGAAAATGGAGAATAGACTGGAAGAGGGAGATGATTCAGTTTTCTTGTTCAATCAGTTGCCTGATTATGTTTCTAATGATGAAGACAACATTTAGGAATCCCACTTATCAGTTGATTTGGGACAACCAGGAGAAATTGAAGCAAGTCATGTGTTTGTTATTTGACAAAGGCAATAATGAGATCCAGACCTCAGTTCAGTTTGAAGAGCAAAGAGACAGTTTCATTTCTGAATCTAGTATGCTTATTTTGCATGAAGACCCTAACTTTGAAGATGAACACAATGTTGAATCAGGTCAAATCCTTTTTGAGGATGAGGCATCTAGTTTGTTCTCAGAGCTCCTGTTATACTATAATGAAGAAGCTGTCATGAACAAGACTAGGGTAGCTTTCCTTGATGACCAATCAAGTCAACTAGCTAAAAATGATCAAGCTGTCTAGGATAACTTCATGATTGATTGTCAGGACCATGACTATTCAGCTTGCAAAGAGCTTTCCACTCTGTTGGTTTCTTGTAGCAATCAAAATCCCAAGCGAGTAGATGATGAGGACAATAAGTAGTATGAAGAGAATCAGTTAGACAAGGTACAAATTCGAGAAGAATCTTGTGAGGACAACCATGACACAAAGGAGCTTGAAACTGATGTTATACAAATTGATGGTATGTTAGGAAAGGTAGGTATTTCACCCAATTGTTGAATGCTTTTGTTTGATTAGTGTCTCAAAATGGTTAGAATAGGTTAGAGTTAGCATTTTAAGTCAATAAGTGCTTCATGCGCATTACTTTCAGTTAGTTTTGTTTCCCTAAGTGCTACTGCATAGGTGTTTTGGCCATCAGGGCCTGTTAGTTTGCTTTTAGTTTAGTTTGTTTTTATTTTTTTGTTGTTGTTTGAACTATTGGAGAGCTGAATTATAGTGTTTTCTAAGTTTAAGAAGAGTAGGCTATGACTCAATGCCTAATGGATATTCAAGGCAACTAATCCGATGCTTAGTAGGCAAGCATATAGCAGAAGTCACCAGAAATGTTACCATTTTCTCACCACAACTCAAAAATTGGCAGAGCTGGTGTATCAAATTCATTTTTGGGTGAAGGTTAACATTCTTTTGTTATAATTTATTTGCATAGTTATTGTGTTTCAGAGATATTGTAGTTCAGTTGTATTGTTCAAGAAAAGAAAAGATTCCAGATCATTCATTGCATTGCAGAACATTGACAAGAGAGATAAGTATTTCATTCACCACAATGATTATTCATTTACAAGTTGAAATACATAAAAGGATAAATATTGCATTGAAAGAAATAATGACATATCAAATGTCCCACACAAGTCGTGGGTATAGCTGAACAAATGCAAGTATAAAGAAAATGCTATGCATCTAAGAATAAGAAAGAGAAGTTCATAGCCATCATTACCTTAAAGGTTTTTAGTCTTTGAAGTTGTCTTCTGTCCTGCTCCCAATCTTTAGCAATAACTTGCAAAAATGTGGGAGGGTCCTGTTAGAGCTCCAGTTATGAGATCTCTATATCCTATCAGAAGAGGCATAACACTTTGTTTATAATGTACTGATCAATAAACATCATCCACATGCATGAAGAACTGAGAAAGAAACAATCGTGGAACTTCAATGTTATATTCTAATATGTTTGTTTCATGTACAAAGCATAGGACAAATCATGTAATTGATTGAAGACATATCAGCATGTGGTGTAAAATGAGGCTCCCACAAGGGTTGAGCCCAGCATGCTGCGTCCCCTTAATCTCAAAAGGGATGGAATGGAAAAGAAAAGATAATTACTCATATTGTTTCATTGCATGACAAACTTAAGAAGTAGAAAGCAATTAGATGCATTGATGTCAAATGCATGATACACCTATGACTGCACCTCAAAGGATGAAATGGAATCATAAGATTAAATTGAACTCAATGAACAACATTCAATGCAAAAGAACATATGTTATCATTACTTTAACTGTCACTTGGAAAAATAGAATTCATATGTATTTCATCTATATATCTATCATGATATTTTTATGCATTAGAGAAACCAAGAATATTAAATACATTTCCATCATTTGAATTTCAAATAGTTGTCAATGGATAATATCATGCAACAGTACATAACTATTTTGGTCATAACATAACATCAGAAACAAATATCATTTTATGCATGATTTGAATAAACTGAAAAGTACATAATGGAGAAGGCAAAGAATTAGAGTACCATATGTTCTAGTTCATTTTATGGGACTCGAGTTGATGGCGAGGAGATGGAGAAATTTAAGAAACTTGATGAAATTTATGAATTTATGGCTAAAGGCTAGGAGAATGTATCTCCTTAGTCTTGTTACTCTTTATATTTTATGCTGTCTTTCTACTGCTACTTATTATTTGCTAGTAATAGGTGGTATTAGTTGTTAATGTTGTAGTTGGTTTGGGTGGCTCTTTTTGTTCTTGAGCCTCTGTTGTCTCTTTTTGTTTTGTTGTTGTAAGGGTTCGGCCCTTGGTTTTTGCTGACTTATATAATCAAAAACAATATGTCAAATGGTGTTGAAATAAAGAGATGGGTTGGAACAACAAATGCCAAATGGATCCACAAAAGATGCTCTGATAGATTATATCTTTCTCATTTTAAGATATGTATAGTAATCACCTTGCAAATCTGTGTGATGAAGAAATGTGATGATTACTGTAGAATAAGGTAATCAACAAAAATATTTAGGCAATTCCAAGTGCCATTATAGCATCAGGATACATCTTATCACTACAAAATAGTTCATAAGGGATGGTATTGTTTTACCTCTGCAATGAATATCAAGTGGGAATTTATGATAGGCTCAAAGAATTTCAAGTTCATATAAAAGAACAATACTCATAAATAAAGGGACAAGCCATGACCTTCAGTAAGAAAGATACATAGAGAATATGAAGTTTTGTCCTTCATTTTGTGGGTAATTGCTTTCAAAATCAGTGAAGTGCTTCAGAGGAATGCCACAATAGGCCACAACCCAGTAAAGATTAAGATCCACTTGAAGGTTTTCAACAAAGAGTCACAAAAGCTTCAAATAATGCCGAAAGATACATGATATTGCCATGGCATTTTATATGGGGAAAACATACAGAAACAGATATATCTAAATTCTAGAGTGGAGATTTAACCCAGCCACAGTCTGAAGATTGTAAGAACAATAGACAACATGATTTCAGAAGGAGCTCAAGCTAGTACCCTCACATCACCAACAACATGGTATATGTAGAGCTATAAAATGCTCATGAATAACCACAGTTGTGAATTTTAAATAAGAGTATCAGCAGTATACAGATATAGAGGAGATAGGGGTTTCAAGCAATGAGAAGACAAATGACTGCATTGGAGATGCCACTATGCTAGCTGTGGATGAACATACATAGTTTTCTAAAGAATTCAAATACCCATTTTACACTGATAAGATGATCTACAGAATGCCATGGAAGCAATGAAGGTATAGAGTATGAGCCAAAGATTATCACAAGAGGTAGGTGGAAACTATTACCTTATTTGAAGAATATGCATTGAAGTTACGAGTTCTGCCTTTCCAAGGTTTTAAATGAGATTGACACCCTTGAGCATGGTGGCCATGAATTCAAGAAAAATGATAGTTGACACAAATGCAAAATAACCATCCAAAATAATGCTATGATTGTGGCTGTTAAAGCCATTTTCACATCACAAAATGAAAGGAATTGAAGAACAAGAATCATATATGCATCAAAAAACATGTTTACCTTTCTTTTCTCTGAGAGATTCATGGAGGTCGAGTACCAAATTTCTAGAAGATGCAGTTTTCATGCTTGAAACCCTAGGTTTCAATGTTGACCATAGAACCCTTGTTACCAAAAGATGTGTTTTGCAAATGACCCAAAAAGTTAGGGCATAGCTTGTTTTGTTTTAGGGTTTTACCTCTTCCCTAATTGATATAGGAATTTTATCACATCTAATTCTTTTTTATGGCACAAATAAATACCTTTGAGGTGTTATGTGTTCACATTGTGGTGCCTAGGTTCCATGACATGAAGTGAGGTTGAGCCCATGGCTCGCTCAAAATATTCAATACCTCAAACATATTTGACCCCTTCGAGATGGATTTTATGCCTTAGGGATAATGTGCAAACATTTCATTTTGGTATGAGACAAGTCCACATGCCACATAGATTGCTAGGTCATATGTAGATGAGTCATTAGGCCCTTTCATTTTTTGCAAACATCATATGATTGCATAATTATTTTTATGATTTTTTATGGAAAAATCAATCATTGTAATTGCAGTTGGTGAAATTATGAGCCATAGAGATTTTTTTTTTGCAAGAAACCAAATCAGTTAGGAGAAAGATTAAAACTACCAAGTGTTGTAAAGTTAGTTTTAAAGCAATCATTTATAAATTACTTTAAAACTTAAACTATTTTTAGGTAGTTAGAGCTAATAAAAAAAATCAAATATTCCTTTCTCAATTTGTTTTATTTGGAGGAAGATAAGGACAAGAACTAAGATTTCATGGGCAGGACAAAGCAGATTTTTGGTGGGGCCACATTAGGGAATCTTTTGGCATCTTGTTTTCACAGCTTGGACTCATTTTGAGTTCTTTTATTTCAGCATTTTTGAGGAGCTCAAAAATGGACTTGGAGGACTGTTTTTAGGAGGTTTTTTCCAACTTTCAGGGAGGGATTGCTTTCATAGGATATATGTCAGAGATTCACTTCTTTTTCAGCAGTTCTAGTTATAGTTTTTATAGAATACAATAGAGATCAGAGTGTAGAGATATCAAAGTCTTCCTCTCAAATCACGAGAGTTGTATTCATTCTATGTGCTCATTATTCCTTTAGTTATAGAGCAACAAATTTCCTTCACTTTTTGCCTCTTTTTGTAAAACTAATTTGATATGATAGTGTGATAAACATTTATCCTCTATTTTTGTCTTGGTTTTGTGATAGGTTATGTAGTTATCTTGCTTAATTCAGGTTGCATGTCATGTTTGATTAAACTTTCACGTGAAATATTTATGGATTGGGTAAAATCAAAGTGTTGTGAAGATTAATGTTCTATGGTTTGATTGTGAGTAAGATCTTATAGGATTTTAGTATTGGTGCATCACCTTAAATTTCATTTCAGGTATTTATTTCAATTTACCTCTCTCATCCCTTTTCCCAAATAAGTCATTAGATTAGGAAAAAATCATAAGAACCAGCTCACTCTGGAGATTCCCTCTCAACATAGATCACCCACATCTGAGAGGGTTTCCATGTTTCAACAAGCCAATCAAACTTGACTTGACTAGTGGTGCAATCTTGATTGACAATAATTTGATTGAATAGATGATTGATTTGATTGATGAGTTAGCTCTTTTGATTGATCTGTTAACTGATCTTGATTGGAGGAATTTATGGTGGGTGAGGATAAATGGGAAATTAAATAAATTATTTATTTAATTTCATGTGCACATGGGAGAATTGAATTAAATATTAAATTTAATTAAATTTGGAGGAAATAGATTATTTAAATAAATAGTTTGAATTTATGTAAAGTGGAGGTAAATTTGAATATTTAAATAAATAATTTTGATTTTATTTATTTAAATTAGAAAAATAATGATTTAATTAAATAATTTGGATTATTTAATTAATTAGAGGAATATGATGATTTAATAGAATTATTCAATTAATGTGGAATGATGAGAATTATGTGATTTGATGTGAAATTATACAAATGTAGTTCAATGATATGAATTATGCAATGGCAAAATTTAGGTGTCTACAACAAGTATTATCACTTTTGTGTGCATGGATGGGATAGGCAGAGCAGTGAATGCTCTTATTAAACAATTAGATGGCACTTAAAGGGTGTTTGAGCTCTAAAGGTGTTTGACAAGCTATCAACCATCAACAATATCCTGGGTAGAATTCCTACCAAAGTGAGGAAGCATATAGATCAAAGCAAATATCTTAGCATGATGAAGGTATTTTGTTACAAAGGCATCTTTTGTTAGTTAAGAGATGGTTACATCTACATCCTGTTAGAACTTTATGTGTCAATTGAAAATGTGACATCTTTTCTCTTTAAGCTTGAAACTTTTCTGCTCCCTTGTTCTATAAAAGGGAATTCAGGGCTTATTGATAGTCATTGGTTTGAGGTCATACTATCCAGACTTGGTGTGAAGTATGGGATCAATCTGATCTTTGAGGAGTTTGGTATAACTAGTACATGAAAATAGAATTTGTTTCCCAATTTAGGTGTTGTTTTGAGTTCATACATTGATATATTGCAGAACTATTTGTAATTCAATATCAGTTTATTATATAGAATGTTGTTGAGTTTCTAATTACACTATCTCCTACTCATGTATACTTTACTACATTTATAAATACTATTTACTTAAAGATCAATTTATTCATCATCACAGGCTTTCATGTGTATGTGTGCTTATCCTATGGTGTTTACTCAAATAGTAAAATAATTGCACTAAGAAAGTATTAAATGTTATTTTACTTTACAAGGATAACTAAGTAGAGTTAATCTTGAAACCGATGAGATATAATAATGTAATGCATTATTTTATCATCACAGTGAACTAAGTATATACTAATTACAGTGGAGTTTTCATTTATATCTATTTTTCACTATATGACCCATGAATTAGGCATTGATTCTGCAGAAGTGTTATTTTATGCAACCCCCTGATCATCCTTATTTGAACATCAAAAATAATTTTTCATTTTAGTTGTAGGTTATAGGCATTAGTTTACCTCCATGTTCTTCTACAAAGAATTATGTGAAACCTTGAGAATTTAGCCCATTACTTTACTATATATCAGTAATTGTTTAAGTAATTTAGAAAGAACATATCTATTTAAAATAATATTTTAAAAAAATAGAAAGATACCCATAGTCAAAACACTATTAGGAACACCCTCCTTGGTCTTGCAGAGCCTAAAGTGTAGAGGAAAAGGATTGAAAACCCATTTCCTATTCGTTGGCCAATCCCTCAAGGCAAATCTATTATTAGAAATTGCTATTTTATAGATTTGTTCTTTTGAGATCAGGTTGGGAATTTAAAACAACCAACATATTGGTGACTCTACTGGGGACTTCTCTTTTCTCTCTAGAGGAGTAGTATTGTATCTTACCTTGAGTCATAGATCAGTTGTTACATTCCCTACAAAGGGTGGCAACACTACTATTTTCCTTAGAAGCATACTATATAAGAGACTTGTATATTCAAAGATGTTTCATTTGACTCTGCTATGGGAGAAGACTCAAAACAAAAGAAGTTTTTAAAGAGCATTATGCTTTCAATATTCATTTCTCTATGTGAATAGGTAGTAGCTCTATGAAGAAAGAACCTAGTGGAAAGATGAATGATATTTTAGCATTATGGATTTTCCTATCAAGACAAAGATTACATCAGTAGTAACAATTTTTTAGGTATTTCACAAAGCTTGAAGATATTTCCAAAATTACAATAAAAATGCAAAGAGGATAAAAGAAAAATCTTACATATGCATAAGGGAATTGTGTTATCTATGTATGTATCTCTATAAGGACCCAGTTATAGAAAATGTGTGCTATACAGCTACATTTGTGTTATTAGGGGGGTTTGTCATGCAAAGATATAGATCTATAAATTTTAGTAATATTTGTGGTTTTCCAAACCATGTCCCACCTAAAATTAGAGATCAAATACTAAAGTTCAGTGGTAATAAGTCTAAATTACCTAGGAGCCATTTACATGAATTTTGTGACCTAATGGGAGATTATGAGTTAGATTTTGAAGATCTGGTCATGAAATTATTTGTTCAGTCCTTGAAAATAGATGCTAGAGATTGGTTCACCTATTTACCTACTCATTACATTTCTTCATGGAAAGGTTTAAAAGTAGCTTTTATGGAATAGTTTGGTGAAAGAGTCAATGTTAGCCTATTAATTAAAAGACTTATTCATGCTGAAAAGGATGAAGAAGAATCAGTTCCAACTTTTAACTTGAGATTTGCCAAAATAATATAGGATATCCCTTAAAATACTAGACCAAATGATGCCATGTGTTTGGTTATATATCTAGGTGTATTTAATGAAGAGGATAGTTATCTTCTAAGAGATAGAGGTCCAAACACCATCAGACAAGCATATTCTATGGCTATGGATATTGAGAATAATATGAGGGATATGAGGACAAGAAAATGTGAATCCACAACTATAAATTTTGTTATGAAAAATGAGTCCAACAACATTATTGTTCACCATAAAGGCAAAAAATAGGATATTTTAAATAAACCTTCATTTAATCAATCAAGAAAAGTGGCTCAACATTGGAGTAATGAAGGGAGAAGTGTTGCTTATGACAAATGTAATGGAAATCATAGTCTATATAAATACATTACTTATGTTCAACCTGTTAGTCAAAAGGAATTGAGGTGTCCAAATACCCAGCCTAATGAGGTAGTTCATGAAATGGATAATATTCAAACATATGGGGACTATAGGAAAATAATAAATGAAGAATCAGATCTTATCCTTGCAATAGATGAATATGTTTATTTTAATAGTTATATAAATGATGAAAAAAAATTCTCAGTCTCAAGAATGTTTGCTGAAATCAAAGGTGGATTCTCATATTAGTGAGGAAGTATATATGCTTTTAGGTAATGATGTTTCACTGCCTAATAAGTCCTCTAGTTGGAAGCTTGAATATAAGGTTGAATTAGCTACTACCAATGACACTAAAAATGGTGATCATTTGTTTGAGTGTTCTTCTCAGGGTTATGATAACTTTGAGTGTGATGATGATATGGGCTATCAAGGTAATGAAGTTGAAAATTGTATGGGAACAATGAATATAACCTGTATATTCCACTTTATGATTAGCCTTTGGATTTGCTAGAAGTAAGAAATGTTCAACCTTATTGGTGCAGAGATAATCCAATTTTTGCAAAAAATCAAAAAGATACACAAATAGAAGATTAGAAGAAGGATTCTTACAAATTAACAAATACATTAGTAAGGTTGAGAATCTTTTATCATATAAAGATTAGGATTTGTCAGAAGAAAAGGGACATGAGCCAAAGTTGTATGAAAATGAAAGGGTATTTGAAGATATGATTTCTTTGGTAATAGGGTAGAATTTAGATGACTTTTCTATTAGCACATTTCAATATTTTACTTTTGATTAGGTTAATTTACTAGACACAATGCTAGAGTGTAACTTCAAGGTGTCAGAGCATCATGTTAAATAGATTTAAGAAAAGGCCGAGTATGAGTGTTTGCGGTTTGATATTGGTTCAACAAACAAGGAAGAGGCTACCAATCCAAGCTACCCAGTGGAATATGAATGTTTTCATTTTCCTAATCTATCTAATAAGTTTGAAGAAGACTAGCAAATAAATCATGATAATTATTTTAGCAGGCTAGATATAATGGAATCATATGTTGGCCCCATGCTTAATAAAAATATATTTCAGCCATCATTTGATTACAATGATCAAAGGAGCATAGGATACTTTGAAGACAATGGACCTAAGTATCCTATAAGCTATCTAAACATTCATGTTGGAAACAAGATGGATTGTTATGAAGGTTTCAGACATGGCTTAATGAAGTCATTAGAAAACAAGATATTTGATAGAGGTAGATCTTATTTTTTCCTTTTGTGATAGCTTGACACTATCATGTGATTTTTTTAGCACCTTTTTTCCTCTGTATCATGGTCTGCTTCTCCAAAGTTTTCTATGATCTTGCTTTATTTAGGTTGAACAGATGTCCCCAACTAGAGCCATTGGTGGAACTATGTAAAATTTTTTCTTGGTTCTAGTATTTTGCCATGTCTCGTACTATCATTCTAAAGGGTCTCTAGCCTAGGATATTTACTTGCTAAAACATTCTGAATAGTAACCTTAAATCCTAAACCCTAGTGTTGTTTCAAACACAATTGGAGAAGTTACTTTTGTTATAATTTTAGATTGGCCACTTATCACTTGTTTCTAAGGTCCCTAAGTTGCTAGGTTAATGTCTTGGAGCACGTTGTTGACTAGCTCCTTACCTTTTGTCCTTTGTCTATGGCCCGTATTCAATAATTTTTTAGCATGCCAATGTTTTAACTTTTGACCCGTTGATGAGTCTTATGGCCCCCTTTCTCCCTAGTAGATGAAGGTTGTTTTAAAAGGTGTTTTTATGAATGGGTCGCATTTTATAAGTGGCATACTATTAGTGGTTTCTACCTTTCCACAAGAAGTAAAATATCAAAGAATTGAACATCTATGGAATAGCGGAAGAACACCACATGGTGTTCTATTTTGTATTAAGCTTCGTTAATGGTAAAGGGTGGGTCATTGACTGACAGGTGGTGGGTTCTCATGTATTCTGCTATTCTGTTGATCTGCAATTATGGGCCCTCACGGTTCTTGCAGAAACATGGGAAGGTACCATGTGTCCATCTTCATATATTGTTAAGTGGGTATTCGCTGATAATTGCTATGTGGCAGCCTTTATATGGGTTGAGCGGTGTTTTAGGGGATTCACTCCATTTTATGTGGTAGATCTAATGGTTTCCACCATTCCATAGGAGTCCATCTCCTACCAGATCTTTTTCTTTGTACAAACATGAAACGCTGCCTTGCTGGCACTATTTGAATTTTCTTTCTAGAGTCGTGGCTCTGGTGGTAGTCCATGTGGTGTGCTATTATTATTCTGTGCTCATTTGGCATTGATCATGGGCTTTGTTTCCCTAGTTGACTACATTGACACCATTGATTTAAGCCAACTACCATGGTGATCAATGACTCCTATTTAAAATTTGAGGGATGGTGTGGTGGCACATGATGTAGGATAACCTAGTGTAGAATTAATTTCTCAGGCATGTGTTGGGTCTCCATCACCATCACTATGAGGGAGTATTTACTAACTGAAAGGTTGGCATAATGTAGGATTGGCCTTGTTATCTCTTAATAGTGTGCCCTTGCTAAGTAAACTCAGCCTATTGGTGAAACATTGGAAAGCCTCCCTGATTGTGGGCTCAAATAATGGAAGATAAAATCTAGAGTAAGCTGGATCTTATGGTGTTCATCCTAAAAACTTAACTAAACTAATGCTTTTGCTGGGAAAGAGTAAGCAAGAAACATGAAAATGCAACTATCTTCTAAGGTTATGCACCAAAATGTTTGTCTAAAACCTACATAGCTGCTTTACACACATAGTTTCAATCAACAACTAAGCTTGACATGCACAACTCAATATCTATATGCCTTTGCATCAATATTTCATAAGGAGGATATACTACATACAATCCTAGAAGGAAAAATACTTCTCACAACTTGAATCACTTGCATCTTAACACAACTTATAAACTACAAATACATATATTTTCTACACAAAGGTGCTACAAACAAGACACAACAACAAGGAATGAAATACCTTCACATGTAATTGCATTAATCATTTAAATCCACACAATAGAGCACAAAAAACAAGAAGGTAAAATGCTTATCTCCATTGATCTTCAAAGGTGTAAACTGTCATATATAATAGTAAAATGAGTTACAAATCTTTTCTCATGCTGAAAGAACTCCAAAAAGTTACAATACCTACTTGAGAATGAAAAGAACTAACTCCAAAAATGAATAATGAAGTCACTATAATCCTCTCCCAATAGTTGCACAAAAGTAGGAATCCCAAATCTCCTTGGTCGTGAATAACTAGAAAGCCTAGAAAATAACTCCCAAATTCCCTCAAAAATGAGTTTAAAGTGAAGAAATGGTCAAGGCATGACCTCTCCTATCATAAAGGCACCTAAAATTGCCCCTAAATGCTCTCCAAGGTCTTTAAAATCAAGTCAAAACCACCCCTATATTCTCTCCACATGTTTGCCAACTTCTTCTAACCTCTTTATATGCTTGGCATAAACATAAAAACTCAACCATATCCCCTCTACGTACTTACATGACACAAATATATTTCATCCTGCATTTAAATAACATTAACTAGGTGGTTTATAATCACACCACTTAGCTTAATGTTTTACATTTCAAAACAAATGTAAAATAAAAAGGCCATGATTCGGCCTATGTCTGAAGTCAATGCAAATAAAATTTAAGGGGAGACAACATTACTGCTAGGCATATAAACATGAGGTCGAGGTATTAATTTTATTGCAAAGTTTTAAATAAAAGGTAGAAAAAAATGCCTTTAACCCATTGGCACATTAAGGGTTTTCAAACCCTAATGACAAAAGGCTAGGGCAACCGCCTCACTTCACATTTCATTTTGCATTTTTACCTCACTATTTTTTTTAGCAGCACCAAGGGTTTCGACCTGCTGAAGGTTTTATCTAAAGTTTCTAACTAGAATTTGCATGTATTTTTAGAGGAAATCAATAGAAAAAGCTTGGGTAAGCTCTCTGTCACTCAAAATCTACCTTTTTCTTTTCATTTTTTGTTAAAAGAATGCCCATTTTGAGCTCTCTTGTGTTGAAAAAATGAAGGTGCTTTCCTATAGAAGGCACTACATTTTACTCTCTATACTTTACATGCATTTCTTGAGGGAACCAAGATGGTATAGATGAAAAATGATGAATATATTTGATGATTCTATGCATTATCTTCATGCTCGGTTCTTTTCTCCATTTTATGGTCTCTTATTATAATCATTGTTCTTTGAGTTAATTGTTGACTATTCTTTCTTATTCATGAATTGCTCTTTCATTTGAATATGATATTCTTGTCTAAGAAGGACACAAACCTAAAACCTCCATAACCTCATTCTTATACACCTTTGACACAAGGAGTTCTAGGCAATGTTAAGTACTAAATCATTTGTAGGAGGGTTATGAAATGTGCAACTATCAACTGTTATGAATAAAGAAGAGGGTGATACAAACCATTGTACACCCATTTATTCCACTGTCAAACTTTCACACCCATATATCTATAACTAGTCTTGCAAGCCTCCCTTTCTATGATGGATATTGCTCCTTCTTGTCCTATTTGCATGCTTATAGAGTCTTTTGTCCTCATACCCTATTGTTGACTGTGTTAGCTCTTCCTCCATAGGCTCTATTGTCATGTTATAACTCTTAACACCTGCTTCCTTCATTCTTTGGGACTGCTTCTATTTATCTTGGTCTCCTTAATGATTGTAACATCATGCTCTTATTAGGGATACCTTGATCATAATCTTCTTTTCATAGTCTGATCATTATTATAGACCTTCATGATTAGCATGCAAGATCTAAATGTCTTCTTGATCCCTCTACTATGATTGACTTTCTTATGATTTGCTATTACAGTCATTATTGGTTGTCCCTTGGAAGAAAACATAGTTATTCCTTTCTAAGATCACTAAAAAGAGGGGTAGACCCTTGAATTTTTGTATAAGCCTTCTAATATGACCCCATAGGACTATCATGACTTGCCCTCATGAATATAGCTAATGTCTCAAATATGGCTAATATTCCTTGGTTCTAGTATGACTATTGATCACTTGCATTGACTGTTCCTGCACTAATCACTACTCCTTTAATAGTATTGGCTACTATTCTTGACTATTATCTAACTATTGTCTTTGGGATGCTTTTGAAATCACTGTATTATTTACTATTATGCCTTTTAGGTGACTTCCCCAAATTTGTTTCAAAGATTGCCCTCTAACATGAGATTGGTCTTGTTGTTCTTGTTGTCTTAGCATGTACTCAGACTATCCCAAGTAATCTTTATTGTTTACAACCCAACAAAATCTTTAATGCTCGTATTGAACATTTCTCTTGACAAGTAACTCAAAGTGTTTGATGATCATGCAAAGAGGGAAGTGCCTAGGCAGTTATAAAGACCAAATACTTTGCTCAAAAGTTATCAAGGATGAAGAAAGACCTTTATCTTGTAAACCATACCTTGGATTTTTTGATGATTGATCTCATATGAGGTGGAAAATGCCATCTACAGCCTACATTTATTTTGTATCTCTATCTCCAGTCTACATCTTCTCTCATCTCCAAGTTTTCCTTTGTCATCTTCTTATCATAGGATGTGGACACTTGTTTTGATCATAAATCCTTCACTTGTCTCTATTTAAAAAATTATTTCTTGATAGTTTTCTAATGCTTTGGACTGCCCATTTCTCTCTTTGAAACTCACTGCCTACCTTTATGACTGTGACAATCATTGTATCTAAGAATGCAGACTAGCATTTATAGGGTTTCACAAAGCATAAGATATTACACAAATTTGTACTATGACAAATCTACTATCTAACACCGCCTATCTTATGTTGTCACATGATGTTATGAACTCTTGCATGGAAATATAAGGTTTTCTCAAAGCCTTTAGTATATCTTCTATTAACTCACTCTCATGATAGTATATTTAAGAATCTCATATGATCATTTGCAATGACTTGAGCCCACAACCAATGATTTACCTAATATTTGATGATGGTTTTCCACTATAAATGCCCTACAGGTCTTAAAACATGTAGCAAACCTTTAAACTATCCCTTGCTATGTAGATCTGTACCTTTCATTTCCTTTTGATTATCATGACTGATCACAGTCATTGTCTTGGTTTCTCTACCATTTAGTGATTGCAGACCTCATGCTTAATTTGTTTGACCTCAACACTATATAATCCTTTTTTCAAGAAATCTCTTGCTTTCTAGTTGTCTATGACTATCACTGAATGACTGCCATCTGAACTTAAACTATTGATGACTGTTCACTTGTAGAGGTTCTTATATTGTCATGCTTTTCTTTATGGACTGCCCATTTCTTCATTATCAGGGTTGCCATGTCATTGTTGTTCAACCTCATACTAATTGAGATCACTATTGCCTTATCATGCTGCTCCTTGATTTTATGGTTTCATTGAATAAGTGTTTTCCATTTAAGACAGTGAAACCATCAACTCACTACCATGAGTGATGACTACTTTCTCACTGTAAATATGTGTGGTGAATTTGCACTCTTATCCCTCTCAAAAAGCCAAGAGGGTAGTATGTTGGGCTCAACCCTTGCAGGAGCCCATTTTGCTCCACATGCTATGATGCCAAAAATGAAACAATCCAACAATAAAAATTTCACCTATACCTGAACAGTGAACAAACATGTTAGATAAAATAATGAAGCCAAAAGCTTCCAATGATGCTCATGATGATTGATGACACTCCTCTACTTTTCCTGATATATGTGATGTTCCAAAAATGTTTCAATGCCTTAGGAGAATAAAGTATATATTTGTTGATATAGTATATGTGAGGAATATGGATCCTGAGCTCTCACAGAACTTTTTCTCAACCCTTGCAGGCACTCAAGTATTAGCAAGTCAATTTCTAGAGCACTTAAGTAGGGGGGGCTAGACAAGGATGCATCTTTTCAACTTGGGATTCATCATTCAAGAAATGACAGATCCCTATCCTTTTCATATGATTTTCCTTTTCTTTTTCATTCAAATGTATAGCTTCTTTTCATATTGCATTGAAAAAGTTATTCCCATGGCTTGTGTGGGACATCATACATTTATGATTATCAATAAAAGACATCAGTTATGCAAAATTTTTATTATCTTTCTTTTGTATACATTTGCAAACTAAAGTGCAATTTTTTTGATAATACCTCTATGCATATGAATGAAACTTTAACACAAAATAATGTGTACCTTTTCACTCTTTTTTCAAACAAAGTATCTTAGCTCTACCTAATCGAGCTAGAATCTAAATTAAGTAACATTTCTAGTGACATATTATATATGTTTGCATGGTAAACATCTTGACTAGACACCTGAGCTTATCCATTGGGCAAAGAGTCAAATAGGAAATAGACAAGAGTTGAAAAATTGCCTTGCACTACTGCTATAACTCCTCCAAAACAGTGTATAACACCTTGAAATCTTATTCTACCTACCAGAACTCAGAAAAACTAACTGTACAAAACTGCACTTAGAGGAAAAGAAAAATGCATCTAAACTCTATGCAGTAGAAATTATTGAATCAAAAATCTTAAACTAAAAAGTACAAAGATGATCATACCTCAAAACAAAGTTTGAGGTGTATTCCATTGACTGGGATAGGTAGTAAGTGACCATCCATTTTTGATAGTTGGAAAGTATTGTGTTGTTTGCACTCTACAATGATGAATGAGCCACTCCACATGCTGTCAAACTTAGTATGTTTTCTAGGCTTGCTCTTTAGCTCATCCCATTTAAGGTCTACATCTCCTTCCTTAAACACTCTTGGTATTTCTCTTTTGTCAAGAACTTTCTTCATTTGGAGTTTGTGAAACTCCATGGTTTTCATAGCTTTGTCTCTTACTTATTCAAGCTCCATCAGTTGTGCATATCTAACTGCCATTACATCCTTTTCTTCAAACATTTCAATCTGGTTTACAATGTCAAGTGCTAAAAGCTTAGTAGACAAGGGAACCCTTGCTTTTTTCCCATATACTAGCATATAAGGGGAGTTTCCAATGGACCTCTTTGGTGTTATTCTGTTTGCCCATAATGCAGATTTTAACTTGGCATGCCAAGTCCTTTGGTTATCTTAAATGGTCCTCTTAATGACCTTTATCAAGTTTTTATTTGTAGACTCCGCCAAACCATTAATCTGAGGGTAATAGTTTGATGAAGTGTTCAAATATATATCATTCCTGATAGCCTAGTCAGTCAACCTGATTGCAATGAAATCTAAGGCATTATCAGAAACTATAGACTCAAGTACACCAATTCTTGTTATCAAATCATCATAGACATTCAGAAAAACACTTTCATTAGCTTCCTTTAATGCCACTACCTTAGTCCATCTGGTAAAATAATCTATGGCAATGAGAATCCACCTATGACTTGCACTTGAAGGTGGATTAATAACTCCTATAAAATCAATACCCCACCTCATGAAGGGTTTCTCAACCTATATGGGATGCAAAGGAAGAGATGGTAGTTTCTCTTTGCCTGCAAACATTACACACTTAACACATTTTCTTGACCATGCATCTAGACATCTTTGAAGAGGCTTGGCCAATAGTATCCAGCCCTCATAATTTTCCAAGTTGTGGTCCTTGGAGCAAAGTGTCCATCAGTTGTTCCATCATGAAACTCATGGAGTATTTTATCAATTTGATTAGTATCAATACATCTTAGTAAAAATACATTATGATCCTTCCTAAATAGAATACCATTAACAAGAACAAAGGGAATGGACTGTAACCTGAAGTACCTCCTCTTTGCTTTGCCCAAACCAAGTGGACATTCACCAGTTTACAGAAAATGAACCATTTCTCACAACCAACTTCTACCCAATGCTGGTGCAATAGTTTGGGGCTCATCATTAGTAACAAGGACAACTTCCTTTTGAGTTTCTTGGTTAGTTTCTAACCCTTCTACTAGCTATTCACACAACCCCTTACCTCTAACTAGCTTTGTGATTGTGATATCTATATCGTACTCCATGACTTTAGTAATACATTGTGCTCTTTTCTCATTCAAATCTTTACTCAAAAGAAACTCCTTGATACTAGGATGGGGAACCATTAGATGAAATTTGTTATTGGAAATCAAGTGTCTAAACTTCTTCAAACTTCTAATTACAGCTAGCACATGCTTTTCAACAAAAGAATATATCTGTTCATATTCTTCTAATCCTTGACTAAAAAATGCTATTGGCTATTCCAAATTATCATCATTTTGTTGTACTAACATAGAAGAAATGATATCTTTGCAAAGTTAGGATTTACCAGTGTGGGAGTTGTTAATGCCTCCTCGATAGCTTCAAAACTATGTTTTCCCTCTCTTGTCTAGCTGAAACATGCATTCTTTTTCAACATTGCAGATAGAGGTTTCAAGAGATTGTCCATTCTTGGTATAAACATTCTTACAAAGTTAATTCTACCAAGGAAACTCTACAACCCCTTTTTATGACTGGGCAAAGGTAAAGCAAGAATAACACTCACCCATTCTAGATCAATGGTTATTCACTGTTTTCAGATGACATGTCCAAGGAGCTTGCCTTCATGAACAAAAAAACATATTTTTTGGGGTTAAGGAATATGCCAAACTCCCTACATCTTTCAAATACTTTCCTCAAATGAAAAACATGCTCATCAACATATTTTAAAAAAAACTATTATATTGTCAAGGTAAATGAGCACTAATTTGTAAATTAAACCCTAAAATGCCATGTCCATTACCCTTTGAAAGGTGGCACTAGCATTGGAAAAACTAAAGGGCATTCATTTGTAAGCCATTGTTCCCCATTTCGTGGTAAATGTTGTCTTATATTGATCCTCCTCCTTTACTAACACTTGATTATACCAAGAATAACTGTCAAGAAGGGAAAATCTCTCTAAACCTACAACAACTTGTAGGATCTGCTCCAAAGAGGGAAGTGGATAATGGTCCTTGAGTGAGGCCCTATTCAAATATCTAATGTCCACACAAAGCCTTATCTCTCCATTTTTCTTCCTAACCGAGACAAGGTTAGAAACCCAAGACGTATGCTTGATTGGGAAAATGATATTAGCCTCAATCAACTTAGTCAACTCTTTTATCATGAGAGGTTCAAGTTTGGGGTTCAAAGGTGATGCAGGAGCATCCCTGGTTAGAGAGTAATCTTGCATCAACAAAAAATATTTGATTTTAGTTTGTTTGCAGTTTAGTTCGTTTCTTTTCATTTTCTAGTTCAGTTCAGGTAGTTTAGTCAGTAGCAGTTTCTATATTTTGGTTTGCATTCTGCCATAGTTGCATTTTGAACCTTACAGAGATGGACTTAACATCTAGATTCATTCATCTACATCATATCCAATTCTCAAACCATTTGGATTAGTTATCAGAAAGATATCGCTATCAGAAGATCAACTATTTTCTCAGAGTAGAGCATCTTGACAGTCTCAGACAACCAGCTAAAGGAGAAGACCTACGAAACATTTCTTGACTTGTGGAGACTAATGACACATCATTCCATAATGTTTGGTTCATGGCCAATTTGCACATCATTCCATTTATTCATGGAGGAATTCCTCATTTTTAGGTTCGACCTATTTTTGTACACACATTACAACTCTTCTTTGGAATTTGTGACCTTCTTGGACTGACACAGAGGAATCTTATGTTTTGGATATGATATATATTGATGTAATAGATCCTTAGGAAATGTTAGGAACCCATGTTTAACTCTTCTCTTTATTTTGTTAGTATATTACATTTGGACGCATATGCTTTGGAAGTCATCCCATGAGCATATTTTATTATCCCACATTCATGGGAAGTAATAGTTATTTAGATTAGACTTAGTATATAAGTATATGTTGAGGCCAATGAAGGCATCCATGAATTTATTGTATTGAGCTTGCTCAAAGGAGGTTGCCCCCTCGAAGTGGCCAGTGATCAATAAATTCCTTCTGTGTTTCTAATATTTATATATTTATGTTATCTCATGCATTTTTCATTATATTATTGTAGGAGGTTCCCCTCATCTAGTATCAGAGCACTTTCTTGGGCTCACTGGGTGGAATTTCTACTATTTTTTTTTTCTTCAGTGGCCTCTACGTGCTGTGATTATTGCAGTAGTTCTTTCTTTTTCGCATCTGTATTGTTCATTTTAATTGCAAGTTCAGATCAGGGAATATCGTTATCCACTTAACTATGGGAAGTACTTTGGTATATATCCCTAATACTCATTGTGAGGAGTACCACAAGAACACTGAAGTAGCTGGCCCATTGAGAGGACCTGCTAGTGAAAAGGGCAATGGCCCCCACCTGATTGACTAGTTCCCATCTATGAGGTAATCCAAGAGCTATCATTTGTAGCAAAGTGGTTATCTATTTTACCTGAGCCATGGAGTGAGGGGTATTGCCCCAATATGCAAGTTGTTAGACAACATTGGTGGTAGAGTGACTCCCCTAAACCTTTAGGAAGCCAAACATACTGGGGGCCTAGATCTATTGACAACTGGAAAACCATAGATTGAATCCATCTAGAGCAGTTTGCAGATCATTTCTAGAGAAAAAAAAATTCTATTTTTTTGCCATATCTTCCTTTCTTTGTCTCTGTTTCCTCTCAAAATTCACTAGAACCCCTAAAATTTCATTCTGCATATTTCCTTCCTTGACGACCCTATCCCAAATTCCACTTATCGAAGCTAGAAATCTCACATTTGTTTATTTTTAGGGTTTTCCATAACTTCTTCAATTCTCACCCAATAGCCTTCAAATTTTGCCACAGTGTTCATTTCATATTTCTGCTCGTTTGTCCCTCTTTGACAAATTTTCCCATTCTTTCACCCCACTTCTAAAATCCCCATTTTCTTCTCCCCTTTTCCTTAGAAAGTGTCCAAAACCTAGTCAAACCACAATTATCCATCAGAGTTTTTCCCAAATCTAAATTTTCCTTTCCTAAGAAAGTTTCTACTTTTGTTTTTCTACCCATTCCCAAAAAGAAAAAAAAACCTGTTTATGGTTGTAACCCTCACAGGAGCAAAAAACATGGAGGATGAACTTGCAACCCTCAAGACCAAACTCCAAGATCTAGATGAAAAAATTCTTAGCCTTAATCTTTAGCATTAACCATGAATAATAGATAGCAACCAAAGTCTTCTGTAGACACTAGATTTTCTTCTTCTGACAATTTTCATGGGCTAAAGCTTGATTTTCCATGCTTCAATGGTGATGATTTGACTGGATGGATATACCTAGTAGAATAATATTTTAGTTTGCAAAATACTTTTGATGTCAAGAAAGTCCCACTTGCATCCTTTCATTTGGAGCATGAAGCCCTTCAATGGTTCCATTGGTACATCAAGGCTCATGAAGAGCCAAAAAGGATAGATTATTGCAAACTCATTTTGCAATGATTTGGCCCTAGTGCTTTTGATGACTTCATAGGAGCACTCACTAAATTGCATCAAACAGACACTATGAGAGAATATCAGATAGAATTTGAAAAACTAGCTAATCACACAGAGGGATTGTCTGATGAATTCTTCAGGAGTTGTTTTGTCAGTGGTCTGAAGGATGCAATTTGCTCTGAGTTTAAAATGTTCTATTCCAGCACAATGATGGGAACCCTAAGGTTGGTTAAGTTAGCGGAGGACAAGATCACAGCTCAACAACGATCCAAATCCAATTTTGATCCATTAAAAAATATGGCTTCCCAACAACCTCAAATAATGCTAGCTCCTAAAACAACTCCTATCAAGCATTTGACCGAAGTAGAGATGCTAGCACGTAGAGAAAAAAGGCTTTGTTATAACTGTGATGAGAAATTCATTTGAGGACATAGATGTGTTGAGAAAAAGCTCTATCTCTTGGATGTGGATTCTCCACCTAAAACTAAAGTTTATGTGGATGCTCAGGATATAGTGGATGATTAGGTCAACACTCAACAACCACTTGTTGACCTTGCTTCTGAGGAAGACCACCCAGAGATCTCTCTCCATGCTTTAGCAAGAGTCACCACCCCACAAACCATGCGGGTCAAGGGTTACTTCAAGAAGCTCCCTCTTACAATACTCATTGATTCTAGTAGCACTCATAACTTCATTGACCCTTGGATCACCAAACAAACTGAATGTTTTGTCCATCCTTGTTCCAGCATTGAAGTCATGATTACCGATTGGGGCACATTACCTTGCAAAGGGAAGTGTCACAATGTGCATATCTCTATGGGAGATTATAACCTACACTCTGACATGTTTGCCTTTCCCTTAGGAAGATATGATATGGTTTTGGGCACCCAATGGTTACACACACTTGGACCCATCTTATGGGATTTTACTGAACTTTGGATGTAGTTTTTAGACAATGGGTAAAAACAAACATTGAAGGGCTTAGAACCGTGGTCTCTTAGCATCATAAGTTAACATCGCATGGAAAAGCTTCTTAAGAAGAATTCACATGGTGTCATCGCTCATCTCCATTCTATTCAGATACAACCATCAACAGCTTCCACTACTCCTTCAGATCTACAACAAATTTTGGATAGGTATGCATGTGTCTTTTCTGAACTAATGGGATTGCTGCCTTCACGAGTAGAGGACCACTTTATTTAGCTCCTTCCTGGAAGCATACCTCCCAACATCAGGCCCTACCACTACCCATTTCACCAAAAGAAAAAAGTTTGAGATGCTCATTTGAAACTTACTAAAGCAAGGTATTATTCATCCTAGTACCAGTGCCTTTTCTTCACCAGTCCTTCTTGTCAAGAAAAAAGATGGGTCGTGGTACCTCTGCATTGAATTCTGAGCACTTAATCACATCACCATCAAGGATAAGTTTTTGATTCCTATTGCTGATGAGCTTCTTGATGAGCTTCATGGCACTCATTTTATCTCCAAGTTAGATCTTCGTTATGGGTATCACCAAATTTGGGTTCATGAGCATGATATCCCTAAAATGGCTTTCCACACACATAATGGCCACTATGAGTTTTTGGTCGTGCCCTTTGGCCTCATGAATTCTCCTTCAACATTCCAGGCATTAATGAATAAAATATTCCAGCCCTACCTGCAGAAATTCATTCTAGTCCTCTTTGATGACATCCTCATCTATAGTAAAACATGGGCTGAGCATCTCCAACATCTGGATCTCATATTGTAACTTCTCTTGGGTCATCATCTCTATGTAAAATAGTCTAAATGTGTTTTTGGCCAAGAGGAAGTGGAGTATCTCAGGCATATTGTTTCAGCCCAAGGGGTTCGAGTGGATCCTGCAAAAATAGATTCCATGAAAAATTGACCGCATCCTTAGACACTCAAGAGCCTTTCTAGATTTTTAGGGATAACTAGATACTATCACAAGTTTGTCAAGGATTACGAGAAGATTACAGCTCCATTAATAGCTATGTTAAAAAATGATGATTTTATTTGGACACATACTACTGAGTGTGCATTTGAAAAATTGAAACAATCTATCTATACTACACCTGTTCTAGCTATGCCAGATTTTTCCAAGACCTTCAACATTGAGAGTGCTACTTGTGGCAATGGAATTGGTGATGTTCTCCTTGAAGAAGAACATCCCATTGCATTCACTAGTAAAGCCCTTTCTGGAAATAATTTAGTACTCTGTACATATGACAAGGAAATGATGGCTATTTTGCATGCAATATAGAAGTGGCGGCCATACCTACTAGGGAATCATTGTTACATCAAGACTAATCACTAGAGTCTGAAATATTTCCTAGAACAATGGGTCTCCTCCCTAGCACAATAGAAATGGGTTAGGAAACTCATGGGTTATGACTATGAGATCACTTACAAGAAGGGTAACAACAATATTATGGTGGATACTCTTTCTCGCACATTTAATGACCAAGCTTCCCTCTCAACTATTTCTATGCATGTTACAAATTGGTTGGAATTTGTCTAGCAGGGCTATGTCAATGACTCTTCATTATGTCAAATCATTCAACAGTTTGCCACTAACCCCTCTGTTGTACCGCATTACTCTTGGGATTGTGCTCTCTATTATTTAAGGGTCATTTGGTGCTTCCCTAGAAAATAGATCTTCAGTAGGCTATCTTCTATTAACTCCATGCTTCTCCACTAGTAGGCCACTCTAGGTTCCTCAAAACTTATGGGTGGGCATGACGTAACTTCTTTTGGAAGGGAATGAAAAGGGAAATTCAACAGATGGTGGTTGAATGTGATACCTACCAATGCAACAAGGGTGAAATGACACTATTTCTTGGATTACTCAAACCCTTGCCCATCCCTACATGGATTTGGACATATATATCTATGGATTTCATTGAGGAGCTCCCTAAATCTAGACGAAAGATAGTGATCTTGGTTTTGGTTGATCACCTCTCCAAATATAGTCAATTTTTTTCCCTTAGCCATCCCTATACAGTCTCTTCAGTCACACAAATTTTCATAGACCAGATCTTCTTTCTTCATGACATCCCTTCTTCCATTGTCTCAAATCATGATGCAAGTGTCACCAATCATTTTTGGATAGAACTATTTCGACACACTAGCACCAAATTGAAGATGAGTTCTAGGTATCACTGACAAATAGATGGTCAGACTAAAATTGTCAAAAAATGTTTGGAAACTTATCTTCATTGCTTCACCTTAGAACAACAACATCAGTGGGCAAAGTGGTTCCCTCTTATTGAATGGTGGTACAATACCTCCTACCACACTCCATCTAAAATGACTTCATATGAAATAGTCTATGGTTAGGCACCACCAGTACTACTTCCATACACCCCCAGTAGTTCACCAGTTTAGGTAGTTGACATAGTTCTCTGAACACAAGATCACATTCTTTGCATCCTGCAGGCCATTCTTGACATGACAAGAAATCAAATGAAACAACAAGCTGATCAGCACCATTTTGAGTGCACTTTTCAAGTAGGTGATATGGTCTTTCTTCATCTACAGCCATACAAGCAATCATCCCTAAAACTCAAAGGGCATCATAAGCTAGTTTCAAAGTTCTATGGGCCATATAAGGTTCTTTAGAAGATTGGATCACTTGCTTATAAATTGGAGCTTCCTCCTTCTTCCTATGTTCATCTAGTATTTCATGTCTCTTGTCTAAATAAAGTTCTTGGCACCAACGTCAGAGCACAAACTATTTTACTAGAACTGGATAATGAGGGATCCATCATTTTGGAGCCGGAGGCAATCCTCAACAGATGCACCCATCAGCTTCGCTTGCGATCCATTACAGAGGTCTTAATTCAATGGCACAAAATGCAACCAGTCGATTCTACATGGGAATGACTCTTTCAGATTCAACAACAATTTCCACATCTTAAGCTTTGATGACAAAGCTTTGCTAAGAGGAAGGGGATGTTAGGAACCCGTGTTTAACCCTTCTCTTTATTTTGTTAGTATATTACATTTTGACTCATATGCTTTGTAAGTCATCTTGTGAGCATATTCTATTATCTCACATTCATGGGAAGTAGTAGTTGTTTAGATTAGACTTAGTATATAAGTACGTGTTGAGGCCAATGAAGGCATCCATGAATTTATTGTATTGAGCTTGCTCAAAGGAGGTTGCCCCCTCCAAGTGGCTTGTGATCAATAAATTCCTTCTGTGTTTCTACTATTAATATATTTATGTTATTTCATGCATTCTTCATTATATTGTTGCAGGCGGTTCCTCTTAGGAAAGTAGTGAGTTAGCTTAGTTTTGAGGATTTAGAAGATAGATAGGTTTGGTCCTTCATAAAGGAACTTCAAAGCTATATCTTGTGCACATTCTGATATTCTGTAATTAGGCCTGTGAGCCCTAAATTTACAAGCCCATATGTTGCCGGTTGATCTATATTTGAATTCTTTGATATAATGAATGACTGAATCTACATTTGTTTCATATCTTTGAGTTGTTTCCATTGTGTTACTGTTTCTGCATGGTCTAGATAGCTTATTCTATAAACCCTCCTACCGTGACTACACCAAGTGGTATCAAAGTGAAAGTTCAAATCTTTGGGAGAGAATTGAGAGAAGTTAACGAAGGAATTTTGTAAGATCTTACTATGGATAGATTGCTAAATTGTGACAGGTTACTTGTGTTGCAACTGATCATTGATCCTAAAGTAATTGTCACCTTGTAGTGTAATGCCCCTCACCTTTTCATTTGCGATAGATGTTGTTCTCATGATTCCTATGACAATCCTGGTACCGATGATAGTCCTTTAGTGCATGTTTTCAGTTTTGAGACACTTTGATTTCTATGCTATGGTTGATGTTTTTCTTGATATTGCTAGACACTTGATTATCATACGAACTAGATATGGCATGGGATGTAGATGTATTTGACTAATCATTATTGTTATAGAGTTGTATGGTTTACCGATGTTAGTTTTTCAATGCATGGAATGATATTGTTTATTGTTAAGTAGTGCATCCTTGACACCTTGCGAGACAAGTTGTTAACTATTGATGTGTTTTATCTGCTAAACCTTATTTGTTGTCCTATTTATAAGAGAAATTATTTCCGCTTTTCTTGCTGATAAGTGTTGTCGATCAAGGTGTTCATGGACAGGGTACTGCTAAGCTATTTTGCTTCATTGGAAGTTATTTGTATCTATTTTAGCAGTATAATGGTTATGGCTTCAGTAGTTTTATTTCCTATTATTAATGCAGTTATGTTGCCCTAGAGTGGTTAGAAGAGTAAGTTCATGCAATGTGTTATGTCTGGTTTCTACTTTACACTATCTTGCTTTCTAAAAAAAAAATTAGTTCTGTAACTTTTGCACTTTTTATCTAACACTCTGGGGTTACATGACGGGGCATTACATGTAGCCCAATCGCCGAACTTGAGGCAATTTACACATGATCTTACAATGGCTGGTAGGATGGGTGAGATAATGGAAATGATGAAAACATTGAGAATTCAATTGGATGCTATTGAAGAAGATAGGCGAAGAGGATTGACACCAATACCTAATATTGAAAGTGATGATGATAAGGAATTTCAATATGTTGAACAAATTGATGAAACCCTGGGAGGTGATGAAGAAGAAGAATCAAATTGAGTAAAGATGTTGTGAGCTATTTCAAAGATTAGAAAGAGACCTAGAGTTGATGTACTGAATTACACTAGCAATTTGAATTCGAAAGAGTTGATTGAATGGATAAATGACCTGGAAGAATACTTTGAATATGAAGAAGTTAAAGATCTAGAGAAGGTAAAATTTGCAAAGACAAAGTTGAAGGAACATGCTGCTATATGGTGGGAAGAAGTTCAGTTGGACACAAATAGAAGAGGAAAAGAAAATATTACAAAGTGGGATAGAATGGTGACAAAATTGAAGAATCAGTTTCTACCTGCTAACTATGAGCTGGAGCTATTGAAGAGAATACAAAACCTGAGACAAAAGGAGAAATTTGTAAAGGAGTATACTAAAGACTTTCATAAGATGATCTTAAGGATAGGACATAGTGAAGCAAGAAAGGAGAAAGTTACTAGATACATCAATGGACTAAGATTGAACATTCAACAAGAACAAATCTTGGTAAGGATGACATCTTTAGAGGAAGCATATCAGTTTTCCCTAAAAGTTGATGAAAATTTAAACAAGGGGCGTGATCAGAGACAGAGAAGTAGAGGAGGTAAATTTTAGAAAGGTAGAACATTTTCCAGAGGAGATAGATCATATGTGGAGTAGAACAGATAAGAGAACAGATTCAAGAAGGATGACAAGGATAATAATGCATATCAGAGAGATGATAGAAATTTCTACCACAAAGGAAACCTAGTCCATACTGGAATGAAGGATACAGAAGAGAAGGAAGAGGATTTGATAGGAGAACATTTAGAGAAAAATTTTTCAAGTGTGGAGGTGAAGGACATAGAGAATTTAAATGTAACCAAGGAAGTACAAGCAAGAAGACAAGGAACAGTGGAAGAGCAGCCTATGTCGAAGAAGAACCTATTAGATCACCAAGTTCTATTGGGAAACCTAATAAATGAGAATCACTTGTGATGAGGAGAGAACTTTTTAAATAGAGACAAATGAGGAACCGCTGCAGAGGAAGAGCTTGATCAGAACTAGATGCAAATCCAGAGGTAAATGTTGCAAAGTTGTTATTGATAGTGGTAATTTTGATAACCTAGTTTCATAGGAAATGGTTACTAAACTAAAGTTGGAGAGATTAAAACACCCTAAGCCCTATCAAATAGCATGGATTCAAGATGATCATAAGGTATTGGTGAGCGAACAATGTTTGGTGAAATTTTATTTTGGATCATATCATGATGAGGTAGTGTGTGATATTATGCCTATGGATGTTTGTCATATTTTGTTGGGTAGACCTTGGTAGTATGATAGAAAACATATACATGATGGGAGAAAGAATACATATACTATAACAACAAATGGAAAGAGAATTACTTTGATTCCTTTGGAAGATGATCCTAAGAGTGAAGTATGTGGGAATGCTAGAATCTATTTGATAGATGGAAGAAAATTTCTAGATGGTTTGAGACATGAGAATATGTGTTATGCCTTGATTCCTAAGAAGATGAAAACATTGAAGAAGGAGACTGAAGAACCATAACCAGAGGAGATAAAGGAGTTACTGACAAAGTATGAAGACATCATATCATATAATGTACCTGAGGGATTGCCACCAATCATGAGTATCAATCATCACATGGATCTTATACCGGGAGCAAGTTTGCCTAACAAAGCAGCACACAGGATGAAACCGACAGAGAATGAAGAATTGAATAGACAGATTCAAGAGTTGTTGAGGAAAGGTTTGATCAAATAAAGTTTGAGTCCTTGTATAGTACCTGTAGTATTGACACCAAAGAAAGATGGAGAATGGAGAATGTGTACAGACTCTAGAGTAATCAACAAGATCACAGTTAAGTATACATTTCCTTTACCTAGGATGGATGATATCATGGATTGTTTGAGTGGAACAAGATATTTCACAAAGATAGATTTGAAGATTGGATACCATCAAATATGAATCATAGAAGGTGATGAATGGAAGACCACTTTTAAGACAAATGAAGGATTACATGAGTGGTAGCGATGCCTTTTGGATTGACAAATGCACCTAGCACTTTCATGAGATTGATGAATGAAGTCTTGAATAAATTCTTGGGTAAGTTTTTTATTGTATACCTGGATGACATTCTAATTTTTAGTAAGACAAAGGAAGAATATTTGCAGCACCTAAGACAAGTTTTGCAGAGATTGAGACAAGATAAATTGCTGATAAACATCAAGAAATGTAGTTTCATGAAGGAAGAATTGGTATACTTGATATTTGTGATTTCTACGGAAGGATTGAAGATGGACCCTAAGAAAGTAAGAGCAATTGTTGAATGGCCTACACCACAGAGCATTGGGGAAGTCAGATCATTCCATGGATTAGCTAGTTTCCACCCAAAGTTCATCAAAAATTTTAGTTCAGTTTGTAACCCTATGATAGAGACAATGAGAGGTGATAGAAAAGATTTCAAGTGGACATTAGGAGAATATAAAAGTTTTGAGTTGTTGAAGTAGAAAGTGATAGAGCAACCTGTTTTGGCATTACCGGATTTCAATAAGGTATTTCAAGTTGATTGTGATGGAAGTGAAAATGGAATTGGAGCAATGTTAAGTCAAGAAGGTAGATCTGTAGCATATTTCAGTGAGAAGTTGAATCATGTAAGGAGAAGATATTCAATCTATGATCAAGAGTTCTATGCCATAATTGAAGCCTTAAAGCAGTGCTGACATTACTTGTTACCTAAGGAGTTTGTCTTGTATACAAACCATTGAGCTTTACAATATTTGAATAGTCAAGCTAAGTTGAATCAGAGACATATGAGATGGGTAGAGTTCATGCAGAGTTATACTTTTGTGTTGAAGCATAGGAGTGGTAAACCAAACAAAGTTGATGATGCCTTGAGTAGGAGAAGGAACTTGTTGACAAAGATGAGAGTAGTAGTGATGGGATTTGATGAATTAAAGAACATGTATGAAGGAGACACTGATTTTGAAGAATCTTGGAAAGCATGTAAGGAACCTATTGTGATAGATATGTTGTTCAGAGGAAATAAATTATGCATATCCAGACGTTCCATGAGAGATCATTTCATCAAGGAGAAACATAGTGGCAGATTGGCAAGACATTTGGCATTGATAAGACAGTGGATTTGGTAAGTGAAAACTACTTTTGGTTGTAGATACATAAGAATGCTAGGTGATTTGTGTAAAGTTACAAAGTTTTCCAAATTGCAAAAGGGAGTAGTCAAAACACTGGATTGTATAAACATTTGACAGTACCAGAGAGACCTTGGGAAGACATTAGCATGGATTTTTTGATGGAATTACTGAAGACATAGAGAGAACATGATTCAATATTTGTTGTGGTGGATAGATTTTCAAAGATGGCACATTTCATACCTT
Source organism: Cunninghamia lanceolata (assembly GCA_027924645.1). Classification (NCBI taxonomy): domain Eukaryota; kingdom Viridiplantae; phylum Streptophyta; class Pinopsida; order Cupressales; family Cupressaceae; genus Cunninghamia; species Cunninghamia lanceolata. The sequence continues at coordinate 3,632,868 of BSBN01000158.1, read as the reverse complement.
GTAAGAAGACAATTGATGTAGTACATGTAGCTGACCTATTTTTCAAAGAGATTGTAAGATTGCATGGATTACTTAAGAGCATAATTTCAGATAGAGATACCAAATTTCTTGGATAGTTTTGGAAGACACTTTGGAAGAAGATGAAGATAGATTTAAAGTTCAGTTCAGTATTTTACCCACAAACTACTGGACAAATAGAGGTAGTGATGAGGAGTTTGGGAAACTTGCTGAGATGTTTGGTTGGAGAGAAGACAAGAAGTTGGGATTTGGTTCTTTCACAAGTAGAATTTACATATAATAATTCAATAAACATGAGTACTAGAAGAACACCTTTTGAGATTGTTACTAGAGTAAACCCTAGAAGAGTGGTAGAATTGAGAGATATCAGTTTGGAAGAAAAGAGAAGTGTAGAAGCAAAAGGATTTGTAGATCACATGAAGGCAATGCATGATCAAGTTAAAAAGCATTTGGAGGAAATGAATAGTAAGTATAAGGAAAAAGGTAGATGAGAAGAAAAGACATAAGGAATTTGCAGTCGAAGATGAAGTGATGGTACATTTGAGAAAAGAAGATTTCCAATTGGAACATATAAGAAGTTGAAGATGAAGAAGTTTGGACCTTGTAAGATACTCAAAAAATTTGATTCAAGAAATCCATATGAAGTGGAATTACTAGAGACATTGGATATATCACCTATTTTCAACTTTGCAGATCTATATTAGTATCATGAAGCATAATTTAGTGAGATCATTGAAGAAGACTTGAAGAAGTAGTTACCACAACAAGCACCGGAGCAGATTGAATACATTTTGGATAGCAGATTGCACACATCACTAGAGAAAGACAATACAAAGAATACCTTGTGAAGTGGAAAGGAAGACCAGAAGAGGATTCATCTTGGATTTCCCAGGCTTAGGTGAACTGTTTTGGTTCTCGCCTAGCCCTAGCAAAGTGAGGGATTCAGTTTTTCAATAACCCCAGATGTCTGATGTAGGAGAATCCCTAGTTTAAGAACAATATTGCATCAACTAAAAACATTTGCATTTCAATTTGTTTATAGTTCAGTTTTCTTCTTTTCATTTTCTAGTTTAGTTTAGGCAGTTTAGTTAGTAGTAGTTTCTATATTTTGGTCTGCATTTTGCTGCAATTACATTTCAGACCTTGTAGAGCTGGCCATAGCATCTAGATTCATTCATCTACATCATATCCAATTCTTAGAGCATTTGGATTCATTGCCAGAAATATATCACTTAGAAGATCAACTATTTTATCAGAGTAGAGCATCCTGACAGTCTCAAACAACCAGCTAAAGGAGAAGACTTGCAAAATATTTCTTGACTTGTGGAGCATAATGGCACATCATTCCATAATGTTTGGTTCGTGGCCAACCTTCCCCTAGATCTGCACATCATTCCATTCATTTACAGAGGAATTCTTCATGTTTAGGTCTGACCTATCCATGTACACATGTTACATATCTACTTTGGTGTTTGTGACCTTCCTAGACTGACATGGAGGAATCTTATGTTCTAGATATGATATATTGGTGTAATAGATCCCTTGGAAAGCAGTGAGTTAGCTTAGTTTTGAGGATTTAGAAGATAGATAGTTTTGCCCCTTCATAAAGGAACTTCAAAGCTATATCTTGTGCACATTTTGATATTCTATAATTAGGCCTATGAGCCATAAATTTGTAAGCCCGCATGCTAGCAACCGATCTGTATTTGAATTCGTTGATAAACTAAATGACTAATCTACATTTGTTTCATATATTTGAGTTGTTTCTATTATGTTACTCTTGCTACATGGTCTAGACAATTCATTTTGTGAACCCTCATACCATGACTACACCAAAAGGCCTTTATTTCTGCCTAACTGGTTTTGCATTTGGCTCAAGTTCAATGGTGTGCTAGGCAATTTTAGGGTCAAAACCTTTTAAATCAAAATATTCCCATGCAAAGATATCATGAATTTCCAGACAAAGTGATATAAAAGCTTCTTTATCTTCTTGAGAGCAAGTCTTACCAATCTTAAGAAACTTACCTTTGAAAATCTTCACCTCTTCATAATGTTCTTCCTTCATCTGCATGTTGATTTTTTCCTTTTTAAGCTAATCATCAAAACTAAAAATAGATTCTAGGGTGGCCAAACCCTTAGGTAATTTATTTGTCCTTAACTATATAATCTAATTATTATACTGTTGTAATAACTTATCTTGATTACCCACTAAAAACTTAGCTTCCTCAAGTAAAAAATTAAGCACTTGCTCATCACTATCAAAAAACTTGCCAATGGACAATGTTATTAGGAATAGATGGTCTCGCTACAACTTTAACATGGTTCTGTACCTTACCCTTTTTAATATCATTTGGGATGTCAAACTGAGCACCTATGGCAGCTAGCCTATTAGCATGCTTGTTTTGATTTCTAGGTATGGATATCAGATTGAAAGCATCAAATTCCTCTATCATATCCCATACCCTATGCTTATAGGACTTAATAACATCATTTTTAGTTACATGCAAGCCTCTTACCTAATTTACAATCAGCTCACTATCGCCAAACACCTATAGGTAGCTCATCCCTCTTTTTCTTACCCATTCCAAACCCTGTATAAGACCCTCATATTCAGCTATGTTGTTAGTACAACTAAAAGCGAAATGAAAGGCTAAATAGTATTTGTCACCTTGTGTAGATACCAGCATAGCACCTCTACCAGCTCCATTTTTGGCTCTTGAGTCATCAAAAAACATTTTCCAAACTTCATTTTGTTGATGTTCATCCTTCTTTTCAAGATTGGGAATAACAGAATCTGGCTCATGCATCATATAAACACCTAATCCTACCTCTTCAAGGTTCTTACTTGGATCATCTTCAATATTTTATACTACCCACTCATCCAAAAGGATGTTAGGAATATTCTCAGTTTTTGTATTTGGCTCTTGGGCAACAATATGTCTGGCACTATCAAAAACAACACAATTGGCATTGATGGCACTTGGTACATAAGGTTCTATGTAATCCTTTGCTATTTATTCAAACTTAATTGTCACTTTAGTTCCATATCTTGTCCTAAATAGCATATGAGACCAATCTGAAGATAAATAACCACCTACTTTAGCAGTAAAATCTCTTGAGACACAAAGGGCAAAATATGGTGGCAGGTCAATAACAAATATGTTTTGGGGAATGGAAAATTTGGGGTAGGAATGTAAAGTAAGACTCAAATCTTTAATAACCCCCACAGTATTAATGGTTATTCCATCAAGCTGAACAACACCCTTTTCAAGTGGTTGATACTTCAAATCAAACTAATTAGCAATTTTTTTGGGCATAACAGAGCTACTAGCCCCAGAATCAATCATACAATAATGGACCAGATTATCTCCTATGATCAAAACCACATAAAAAGGTGGTGGTTTTACCTCTAGTTTGACCTCTTTACTTGGTTGTTCACTACCATTTTGGGATGCATTAGTGAATACAGATTGATCTTGCCTAACTGGAAGTTCATTTGACACATTCAAATCTGATAATGCAGATTGCAATGAATCTCTTTACCCTAGTATGGACAAAGAATCCCACATGGAGATAATAACATTTTCCTTCTTCATATGCTCAAGAATATTAAAAGGTGTAGTAGTTACCTTTTGATCAATCTTTAGGATAGCATGATCTGCTTGCAATTGTGTTGGTTGAGGTTGATTCCTAGCTTGCTCCTTAGTAGCGCCTTGTAGATTCCTTTGAAGTATATGTGGTGCATGAGAGGTAGATGGACCAACACCCTCTTTTTATGCTATAGGAGCTTGATAAGGCTCTTTATTTTCTAACTATCTAGTCTCAAAAGCCTTCTTTTTGGCTCTTGTATTAGCTACTATAGGGGTATCATCCTAATTAACACCACAAAATTCCTCTCCTTGCCAATTTAGGAGAACAACATTATTGGGAGAAGACTCCTACTATTGTGAGGACTCATCAATAGGTAATTTTGGCTGCGTATTAGAAACATTTTGAACCATCAAGGCTTGGTTAATTACCCCATTTGAACAAGTGGACTGGTTATGGGGTTGACTACAAGGGTAACACCATTCATAGTCTTATGCAAGATTGTTTTGAATGGGAACTAATTCTTTAGATGAGTTGGGTACATTTGGATTATATGGTTGAAAATGCCTTGGGTTTAGTGCTTGCCTTGGACCTTGGTTATTTTCTTGATAGGGTTGACCTTGAGCTTGGTTTTGAGGCTGGAAAGGCCTAAAACCTTAAAATTGTTTCTTCCTCATGTTCACCAACTCATTTCCAAATGACGACAACAATCCCTTTATCTCTTGTAGCTCAAGACATTGGGCTAGAACAACTTTTTATTGACTTAATGATTGGTTATTTGGTGTTGGTAACACTAGAACAATAGGTATAGAAGCCAAAGGTAGTATTTGTAAAGGCATGGAAGGCTGAATCTCAAAATATATTGGCATAGGGGGTCTAGGTGCTATCTTACCAGCTTGGATAAGATTTTTTTAGCCCTTATTGCAATGTCAAATGTAGCTGGTAGTGAAGTGCCTCTTGTGGATTGTACCATAATAGAAATATCACTATTAAGTGCCTTCAAATAAAAAAGAAAAGAATGATCTGCAGAAGGCCTTACCATAGCATGAACTCTATTCCATGTCTTCTTGAAACAGAAGTTGAAATCTGACATTTTCTCATGAGGAGCCCTCTTGATGGTGCTTAGTTGTTTTACCAAAGACAAATCCTCAGATCTGTCTTCAAAATGCTTACAAAGGAGATCTCCAAGTTGATCCCATGAGCCTATTGAGTTCACTACCAAACCTCTAAACAACTGTAATGTTTTTCCTTTGAAGGATGCTGCAAACAATCTGAGAGCCACACTTTCTATGGTAATATAATGCACAGTACATAAGTTTGCCACATCTTGGATATGCTCAATGGGTGTAGTTTGGTCTTCTCCTGAGAAAAATAGTAAACCTTTAAGAGTAGCCATTGGGATGTCATCATGTTGGGCCAAATTCAAAGGACTACCTTGATCAAAAGGTACAAAAACCTAATTTCTAGGAATTGCCATTAGAGCAACAAAAGTCTGATTTCTTGCAAAATGAGTTGCAACTCTCATAGGAGGTGGAGTTGACTATGTTTTCTATCATGCCCACATTTCCCATGTGGTCACGACATGCAACACATGTTTCATGTCCACATTTGTCACGTGGTCATGATACGAAATATCAAAAACTTTTTCATGTGTCGCTACAAACCCCCTCTCACACGTCTACGTGCTTAGCGGCAATACACATAAGGCGTAAACATGTCAATCATATTTGGGAAAGTGCGTCTACCTATGCAATCCCCTGCG